>JAPUBQ010000024.1:14339598-15803348 GCA_035578125.1 Mellilla xanthometata | reverse complement strand
GTGTCAGTGTGTGTGTGTGTGTGTATGTGTGTGTGTGCGCGCGCGCGTATGTATGTGTGTGTGTGAGCACGCGGGCGCGCGTTTGTGTGTGTGTGTCAGTCAGTGTGTGTGAGCGCGCGGGAGCGTGTGTGTGTATGTCAGTGTGTGTGTGAATGTGTGTGTCAGTGTGTGTGTGTGTCAGTATGTGTGTGAGCTCTCGGGCGCGTGTGTGTGTGAGTGTGTGTCAGTGTGTGTGTGTGTGTGTGAGCTCGCGGGCGCGTGTGTGTGTGTGTGTGTGTCTATAAAAATATCTATCAGTCATCATCAGAACCAAGATTTATAAGTTCAACCCTAAAGACAATTTTTCTTAGTCAAATAATCTACTCAAACTATCCTTAAAAATGAGTTTAACCAAGGTAAAATAATCATTTCAAAGTACTCGTACTCATAATTATTAAAAAATATATATCGCTTTGTTTTCGAATACTTAATCGTCAATATTGGCTCCGGATCTAAGAAATCACATTCAGTATGTTTTTTTCGACCGTTACGGATCAAAAGATGACGGTGTATTTGGTGAAGAGTATACGGAAAACGTGCTAGTGTAGATCCACCGACGTCACGAGTATACCAAGGCTGGATCAGGGTATATCGGTTTTAAATGCGAGGAGCCGAAAATACACGCAAAATAGGTGGATCAACAATTGTTCCAACTTCACACTGGATCAACATTTACCGTGAAAGGTTCATTATATATATATATATATATATATATATAAGGCGCTGGTTTATCATTGGGATGTCAAGTAAAATACCCAATTGACAGCTGATCTTTAGGCACACAGTTAAAGTTACAGAACTACCCACATTCTCCAAACCCGATCAGGATAAGTTTATGTGTATCTGATTGGTTTGAAAACTTTTGCTTATATACTACGACATGTACAAATATATATTTCTGTATCTTTGTTTGCTATAATTTATTATTATTATTTGATTGATGTGATATATCCTACTTAATATTTTAAATGCAAAAGTTTGTATATAACCGCGCGTACCATCCTAGACCGCAATGTAAGTTAACATCTGGTGAGATGTGGTCAAGCGCAAGCTTATATAAAAATAAGTCGGGTTTTACTTCCTGACGCTATAACTGAACGCACGAACCGATTTCCACGGTTTTTCATTCGTTGGAAAAGTCTCGGGCTCCGTGAGGTTTGTAGCAAACAAAATTCAGGGGGAACTTCAACAGAAAAGGAGGAAAACAGGGACAATCTTTTTTTACGTACAGCGCCATCTCTGATACATAGCATGTACTACACATCAATATGGTATTGTATGATGGCGGAGCAGATGCGAAGAGCGACCTACACGCGTGAGCCGCGGGCAACTGCTAGTTAGGTAAGCATAAAAAACTACGCGTTACTGTATTTGCTATTGGTAGCGATTCTGGCGTACATACGACTAAACCAAATTTAAAGTAGTTCTGTCTCTTTTCATCGTAAATGACCAAAAAGAGATGGTACAATCTAAACCATAGACAAAACAACTAAAATCACGTCAAATATGGAAAGCGCAGGTAGCTTTAGAGCTGGGTGCGTTCTAAAATCGCTTACATTTTTCATATTTGACGTGATTTTAGTTGTTTTGTGTGGTTCGATCGTGCTGTCTCTTTCTGTTCAAGATGAAACGTGACTGGGTTATTCTAAATTTAGTTTAGTCGTGTGTTCCCCAGAATTGCCACCATTGATTAGCCTTATTCAATCAAATAAAATATTAGATTAGGGATGCTACTACGAGTATAAATGCGCTAAATGTGACTCACAACAATATGTACCTGGTGGCGGTACCGACGCGGGCGACTGGTCAGCCCGTGGTAGCTCCGGCGTGGTGCGCGGCGAGTCGTCCTTGGTTACCTCCTGCACACCCATCCCGAACTTGTGGTAGCTCTGCTCTTCCCTGTAGTAATCTGAAAGAAATTAAAATTAAAAAGTGCTCTAGTTACGAGAGTATTTAAGCCGAGATAATAACTTAGGAAATTACGCTTTATGTTTAATTGATTTCGACGCTTTAGAGAGTTTGTCGTTAAATCGAGTGGCGTTAAATGGAGCTTACACTGTATTTTGTTTTACGCTTTATTTTGATTATTGTTGTGGCGGAAATATTTAGTTAGAAATATTTATTTAATAGTTCTACGTCTAGTTCTTTTGTCTATAGCTCAGATCGTAGCGTCTCTTTTTAGTTAATAATGATAAAAAGACACAGGGCTACTCTACAATACGTTATGACGTGTGGCAGAATCGCCACAAATGTCACTTCTACAGATCTCAAGACAATGAGACCATAATATTATAATCATACATATATGTCGTATATGTCGGTATTACGAGTACAAATTAAATTAAAGTAGTCAGGATTTTTGAAAGTAATTTAAACGAAAACAAATAACATTAGAAATAAAACAAGTAATCCGAGTCAGAGCTCCCTCCGACATATATTTTATCACATCGTAACCGTGTGTAACATTTTAAATATATCTTACAATAATATATTATAGCATATTCCTAGTCTGTGGTACGCTTTAGTGACTTACTCGTGGTGGTTACGTTACGAGGGCTTGTCGTGCTATGTAAGTGCTATAAGTAACATCATCTGACTCCAAGCGTGTCAATCGCTCTTCATTGTTTAGAACATTAACTTTCGTCATTAGGATTAATTGTTTCCTAGTAATTAACAGCGTTATTGATAGAAGCAGTAAGCTAAGTTGGTCTATTATATATTCGTAGGTAATGTTCAAACGTTATTATTGTTTGAAAGAAAGAAAGAAAATACATTTATTGTGCACACTTAGATACATATTATTACAATAGATATTTAATACTATATACTCAGGTATATGCAAAAAAGGGACAAATTAAGCATAATTCTGAGAGTTCCAAGTACTCCAGCGCAGGCTTTCAATTGCCTTTGCTTCTAAAGTTAGATTAATGAAAGAAATTTTGCAAATGTGACTTAAAAATAATTTTTATTGTTTACATATCACATTTCTAGATACACGCGAAGCATTTTTCTTAGTCTCCTGAATCAAATTGTAATTTATTAAGAGACAGTTCTCAGAATGTCTTGTCATTGCAAAAAAAGGAAAAGACCATTTAGCGGACGTAGGTATTCAGTATATCATAAATTAATATCTAAAATTTAATTATATTGTTAATTGTAACTGCGAAACGTGCCCCATTTACAATGTTCTTATATCATTTTGACTACTCAGATATCCCTCTGTTTTCACCTTAACTGTGACCATCGTTTGTGCTGACACTACCATTGCACTAATTGACTTTAATCATTGGAATCGATTAGTCGATTATTAGTAATCGCCGACGAGTCTACCCTCGTGACTAGAAGATAATTTACCCTACAAACTATGACAAATTCTGTGACCCTTCCCATGCTACTATGTATTAATGTATTGTCATGAATATTCAGTTAGTTTATTAAATCATAATAGTTGAACCTTGGCTTGGGTTATAAGATGGTATTGCGAATTTCATTGATATTTTAAAAATTCTGATGAAAGAACTATTTGACAACATTTCAGTATTTTTGACTTGTTTACAAGTCTTAAAGGAAGTTAAGAGAAAATCTTTGATTTTTCTCGCCTTCACTGAATCGTGGCCTCTTCTTAATAATTGATATAAACAGATATAATAATGTTGGCTTAAATTTTTAGATTTTGGATGGGTTATTCTTTATGCTATACAGAAATTACATTATCTGGTTGAACTAATAATTAAACTTTTTTTTTTATACAAAGAAAACATTTTGAATTTCGTGCCCTCTCGGTTGCGTATAACATAAATCAGTGCAGAGGAAATGAATGAACTTCCAAATATTTTGGGTTTTTTAATCAAGTTGTAATCCATAATCGTCAGTCTTTATTAATAACCTAATTTGGTTCAGTAATTTCAGAAAGAGATAGATATAAAGATAAATTCTTTATTGGACACAAAAATAAAAAAAAACACAGTAAAATACAATTAACTTAAAATTAGTGTGCCACTATTGGCGGCCTTATCGCTTATAGCGATCTCTTCCAGGCAACCTTTGCATGAAAAAGGAATTTATAAATAACTAAAGAAGGACGTAGTGTACAATAAAGAATATAGATACCTACTCGAAACTATAGATATACAAACTTCATCAAACCTAACCTAAAAATGTTTTTGTATAAATCCAAGAGGCACTAGTTTGCACACTCAGTAAATACATCTATCATTGAGCAATGCAGCTGTCGTGGTCAATGCCCATTAAGTACCTAATGGCAACCTCAGTTTCCAGTTAATTAATTGACATTTAATAAGTTAATGCTATTAACTTAATAACGCCCTGATTATGGTGTTATGTCCTCAAAGGCGCAGTAGTTATGGTCGGTTTATACATTTTCTTTTACAATACTGAATATTTACCGTAGGTATATAAAAATATACTCGTATATGTGTCAGTTACTTCCCAAAATGGCCGCCGGCTGAAAAACCAAAGCTTAATCCAATCTACAGCATAAAACATGCTGTGGTGACTCCATCTAGTGGGTAATGAAATATGCAAGTAACTTGAAGATAAGCGCGCTCCACTGTAGCTTACAATATCGCTTACCATCAGGTGAATACTAACCTAAACTAACCTAAGATATTTTATCCTAAATCCAAATTGATTACTTCTTATAGTACCTATTGGTATTATTGCAAATAATGTGGTTAGAAAAAAGACTGATTGATAGACAGTCTTTGATCTGATCTGACTGTAGATTTACTCTAAATTGTATCTATTCTTAATATCTTAGCTTGATGGTTTTTGCTGTTGCGTCAACAACATTATTTTAAGAAATAAAATGTTACGTTTTATATCAATAAGTTAGCAAACTACTTAATCGTCACATTGACAAATATATTAACTGAAATAAAATCACAATATCAACGCCATACAAACAAATTAAACACGAGTAATCTAAATTAACGGAAATTGCAAAAACAAATCCATTCCGCAGATCGCGTGCGATTACCATAAGTAATTGCTCAAATAAAGCGCACAAATTGCAGTTTTACGTTCACGGAAGCGATTATTTATACAATCAAATAAATTAAAAAGCGTTTTTTGTTTTGAGCTGCTCTGATCGTGCTCAATTCGTGATAACTGAATTATTGCCTATACATTGAGAGATTTTTCGTTTTCTACTTTTATAGATTAGTTACGTTTAGATCATCTGTCTATTCTATCTATCTAAAAATCATTTGCTGTCCATCAGTCTCGCTAAAACTCGATAAAGGCTGAACGCATGTAGCTAATCTTGGTTTTGAAATGTTTGTGGAGGTCTTGGGTAGGTTTCATAAGTAAAAAAAATCTAAAATTACCGGGAAAACTCTAGTAACAGTTTTTTTCTTATTTCAACAAAAAACTGGAAAGTTTCCAAGTTAACAACAGAATTTGTGACAACTTGTTTGAAAGATAATAATAGTATTGCCATTATAAGAAATCAGCAAAATGGTTGTAGACTGGACTCTCTTGCCAAACTAAAATTTAGCTTTGTAATTAGATTGATGTGATAAAAAATATTTTATTTTATTCGATTATTTTTTTTTATTTATTTTTTTTTTATAGCCCGTGCGAAGCCGGGGCTGACTGCTAGGTAGTAGATAACAGTAGTTCATAACGTTTACACGGATTTGCAAAGATTTTTGATTTTTACATTTTTATCGTTGTAAATTAAAAGTATCTGGAGGATTTCGACGATCTAGACGTTATTCACTTCTAGATCGTCTAAAAAACAGTCTCAAGAATATACTAACTTTGGTACATCATATAAAAAAATGTATACCTAAAAATAAAATATTTTGACGGGAATATTTTTTAACAGCTAAGTCTGATTGATATAAAGGATTTATTTTTCCAATATCTTGAGCTTCTGATTTATGACGATGAAACCATAAATTAAAGGTTTTTTACTTTTATGTGCAAAAAGTAAGAAGTGAAATAATCCACGATAAGTAATTCTTGACTATTTTAGAACTATAGCCATATTTTAAAATTTACTTGTTACTTTATCACGTTAATTAAATTTTAGTTGTGGTTAATTTCATATAGACCCTGTCAAGGAAATATAATTATTTGAAAAAAATATATATATACAAAATCAACTTACTTTTACACTTTCATATAGACACACCAGTAACACACAGAAAGATTATGTTTCCACTACATCCATATAAAAAGATAGATAACACTTATTCGGTAATCCTTTGTTTACTTTTGTTACTATTTACGTATAAGTACGTTCAAGTCTGCTTGATGTCTAAGCATGAATGAAATGACTGTAGCGCCAATAGTAATGATAAAGTGAGTAAGCGATACTTCCCCTTTAAATGTTTCTTTTTATTATTATTATTTTCAGCCTATTGTGTCCCACTGCTGGGCAAAGGCCTCTCTTCCCTCCTACCAGACAGCACGGTCTTCAGCTTTGGACATACATATTGAACATACGAGTACATAGATGTTTCTTATCGGAAAAAAATCTTATGGTGATTAATCGTTTGAATCTAAATTGACTTAACTTCTACGACTTTTTTATGAATGGTTGCCCTTGACCACAACTCACCTAATGTTGGGTGATATTGCAGTCTTGGATTAAGTACTTACGTAGAAATAACCGGTTCACTCTCGTCTTAAAAACGGTAGGGTTGTAATTCAATGGAATAGGGATTCCGACAAGAAGAGTTTCCTCAGTTTGAACGCCCTTACTATAAATGTGGAAGCGAAACGCTAAGTACGGATTTCAGGAAATTATCGGTATCTCCTAGCCGTCTACCGGCTCATGCCGTAAGAATGGTGCCTGAGGAATTAGGAACGCACACTCACCGAAATATACCGGCAATGATATCCACTACTTCTTTAATAAAAAATAAAACTTACTTTATATTCATAGATTTTCTTAATATAAAGTAATTCTTATCATTACTTCCATCCTTACACACATTTCACACACGGCTAGTTAGCCCCGTACTAAAATATTTCTAGTTTGTATTGTGGCTACTAACACAACTGATATACTACATATTCTTATCTTATGTTTTATTAATATTAATAAAATTTACAAGCTAACCCGGCGAACTTGGTTTCGTCGTATGAATTTTGTTTTGTTGCTACAAACCTCACGGAGCCCGAGACCTTTCCAACGAATGCAAATCTGTGGAAATCGGTTCCTGCATTCTGGAGTTATAGAGTCAGGAAGGATAACCCGACTTATTTTTATATTCGTAGATAACAACTATAGTTATGTACTTTTAACTTGTCTATGAAGGTAAAATACCTAACTAATTGAGCTACTTATTGTGTTTTGTTAAATAATCTGCACGTAGATAGACTTGCGGATAAATGGCGCTAAATGTATTTCGGTAAGTTGTGTTTTCAATTTAGATAACAATCGGTAATCACAATCATATTGCTAATGTGCCTAATTGCGTTTCTTATCGCGAAATATTATAAATATCTAATCGCATTCAGAAAGTAACTTCCTGTTTTTCTTTGTATATCAATTTCACATAGAAAATGAATTGTACCTATTTAGATTCATTTTAATCATGTTGCTTTTCTCGTATATATAAAAAAAAACAAAAACAACATTTATACAAACACATTACACGAATCTCCTCGTACTCGTTACTCACTCAACCCAGTCGAAAGATATCGACATCTGTTAGAATCATTTGTAGTTAACAGATAATTGTGACTGTCAAATAATAACAGACAATAATTAGCAATAAATTAAAATTGCGACTATAATTTGAGATTTGAACTATCTTATCTCTCAAGTTGGATCGAACTGCACATGGTGTGCGAATTTTATTATAATCGGTTAAGTGGTTTAGGAGTCCATTGAGGACAAACATTGTGACACGAGATTTATATATATTAAAGATAGATAGCGATAGCTAGGTAGAGTCGCTGCGTCAGAAACTACCAGACCAAGGTTCTCGCCCTCATAAATACAGTATAAACATTAATGATTGTTTAAACTACTCGTAGTAAGAAATTGATAGAGAAGATAAACGTATTCCTCTCTTATGACTAAAACTTTATTTTTGTTTTATGTATATGTATTAATGACGTTTTTCAATGGAAAATATGTAGTTTTCAAGTCAAGTATAAAGAAAATTTTAACAAGATATTGTAGGTAATTTTTGCAGTGTTGCAGTATAATTTATCGTGGCATAGCATAACACATAGCTTCAAAACTCTACCAAATTTACGATTTCTATCGACTCTTATCGATTAGATAACATTGAATATATCGATTATTTCATATTTGATCTAATTAAATTAGCATCGAATAAACATTTACAATAAAAGTCCCGACGATAGTAATCGATATCGATAGTATCTGATGACAACTCGATCACTAAAAATGATAGTACGTAATTAGGTAGGTGGTGCTCGAATTATTTCTAGAAAATAGCTAGATTGCATCATTTTCGTGTAAGCCGTCTCCAATTTGTATTTTTTCCCAAACCTTATCATTATTTTCGTGAGAACCAAAGTTTCTAGGAATTGTATCGGTTTCCTGAAATGTTCTAAATTATTATGATTAAGAATCTGATATCCGACGTTATGTCATGACTAGACTAGACGGCGTAGTTTTTATTATGGTATCATTTGTTATCGTAATACAAAATGATGTTATAGCTTGATAAAGAGTTTCTAATTTTTGTGAATAAGACTCATTAGATAACATAAATTCTCTCTTTTTCTTCTCAAGTAGATTTGTTAATGTTAAACTTTTCTTAATGTTTGTAACCTGATAATTCCGTAATTTATATTTATATTTTTTTTTATTAAAACGAATGCAATTTCTGTGCAGATTTCATAAAAAATTTAATAACCTGTTTTAATTTTATAATTTTATGAATTGGTGCCAATTTTCCATTTTTTTATTGTTTATTACAAAGCTACGCGTATAAAGATACCACAGACTCTATTTCCAGTAAGCCAACTTACGGATACAATCTTTATCCCACTTTCCCCGTTTCCTCTAATACGTAGAGAAAGCACAGTATATTCAGTTAATCAAGTGATGCAAAAACTGCTAAATACATTTTAATGTAGGCACAGCTCTGTGGGAACATGGCATGGCACAAATTATGTCGATCATAATGTATACATACATATAAATATAAGCGATTTTTACACTTCCCACGCACTTTGTGTGTGTAGGTACTTGACTTTATACCTGATTTAATTTACTTTTGCAAAGATTTCAAATTGATGTTTTATAATATGCAACTAAGAATGAGAGATAAGATGTATTGCTGAGATGTGTCATCCGGGGAACTACAAAGGTATCGTAGCTTTACATCAGGCAGGCTTCACAAACGCAAACCTATCAAGGGTAAAAAAAAAACAAAAGAAGATGTAAAACGATGGTGTTACGATACTTATCAAACAGCAAACGAAATTAACCTTTGAGTGTAAAATATTAGCAAGAAAAAGAAACTCTAATACCTCTTTACACTCTATAATTTAATTAAAATTTAAAAAAGTGTGCATATGTAATAAGTGTACCAAGAATCTGTATAACGTGATTATTGTGAATCATTTTGAGAATTACGAGTATTTCCTTTATTCGAGCGCGTTGATTAATTCCTACGATGCATTCTGACCGTATTTCAGCTCATGCATCAGTTAACGTCTGTTGTATTGTAAAATAAATTCAGTTTTCATATTTCGTCTTTCCGACCTTTTTTCATATGCTTATCACATCATAATTTTTAAGAAAGAAAAAGATAAAACAGTAATTTTTTTTTTTTCATCTTGACACGTTTACAATGGAGAAAAATACTTGAGAGGTGTCAAGGTACACTTGGATGGAACGAAGTTCTTTTAGATTAATTAGTTAAGGAATTGTATTTTTTTTTGGAGATGCGACGGTGTACCTTGCGCAAAAAGTGTCGTGACAAAGTTTCGTAATATTTTTTTCCGTCTAGCCCCCTTTCACAACGCACGATAAGGAATTTCGTTTCAAAATATTTTAGGTACTACAACGACAACACAAACATGTATTTTGTATAATATTGATAGTAAGTATACAAAGCTTTATATAAATACCTTGTATAACACAAAATGAATTAGATATTAGCCTTATCTAAAAACACGACAGCGAACAAGTTAGACTACCAACCATTCGTAAAGATATCCAGGCAGAATTATGTTAAAAGCACTACCTATCTAGTTCAGTATCGAGGTAATTTACTACCTGCATCTCTGGTATCACCTACGCCAGGTATTTTATTCACTAAAGTGTCCTGTTCCATTACCTACAATAACTTTAACGCTTGTCCGGACCCCTCCATAATTATTATCTATTTTATATCATTATCTGCATTAGAGGACAGTTACGTTCATTTCAATTACGTACCGTTCGCAAAAACGATCCGCTATTAACTACACCGCACCGCCAGCAAAAACAATTCGCGATAATACAAAAACGCAACAAAAAGATCAGGTTATTTGATTAGACCTAATTACATTTCAAACCGTAATTAACTTGCACGTATCATTCCCTTTGTTTTATTACAGATAAATACCATAATAATTACTCATTTTGTTCATCGATATTTAAACAAATATCGACTTTACGACTTGGGGATAGAGTGGTCAATAACTCTGAGAGTTGTGAAGATAAAGTTGTATTGGAAGATGTCTTAGGTTGAGATAAGCTGGTATGTTATTAAGGTATAATTTACGATGAAAATTATGGCGATTTGTTAATTTTATATTCAGCAGTGTGATATCCTGTGGACGACTCATTATGCACTCTTTTGGACTTTAAAGCATGATTGAATTTTTTTTTGACGTAGTTTGTACTTACGCACTATTTTCATCTCATCAAAATCGATCCCGCCGTTGGAGCATGATGGAGTAAAATTGATTTTGAAGTTACTTGCGTTTATCCCACGGGAACCACAATTGTTTTCGGGGTTAAAAGTAGCCTATATATACAATGGTAATCCATGCTCTAACCTATCTTTACACCAAATTTAAAGGAACATAAATTAATAACTGTAGTTTCGCTTGACATAGAGGGAGCCTTCGACAACGCTTGGTGGCCAGCAATTAGATGCCGATTGGCGGAAACAAGATGCCCCGTCAACCTAAGACGCTTGTTGGATAGTTACTTGAGTGACAGAAGAGTAAGGCTTAGATATGCTGGATGTGAATCGATGAGGGAAACAACAAAGGGTTGCATTCAAGGATCGATAAGTGGCCCTACCTTATGGAACCTTTTGTTGGATCCATTATTGAAAGGCCTTGAATCAATGGGGCACTACGGCCAAGCTTTTGCAGACGACGTGGTCCTTATATTTTCGGGAAAAACCGCAACAGAAGTGCAGCAACATGCGAATTCCGCCCTCTTATTTGTACGGGACTGGGGAGTTTCAAACAAATTAAACTTCGCACCAAGCAAAACTAAAGCTATGGTCATAACAAACAAGCTTAATTATGACAATCCAGTCTTGAGCATGGGGGGAGTAAATATAGAAATGTCGCGAGAAATAAAAATTTTGGGGCTTACAATCGACGATAGACTGACGTTCAATTCCCATGTGTCAAACGTATGCCGCAAAGCTCTAAATTTTTACAAACAGATGTCGCGGGCAGCTAAAATATATTGGGGTCTGCAACCCGAGGTTATCAGGACCATGTATGTGTCTGTGATTGAGCCAATAATTTTGTATGCGTCAAGTGCGTGGGCGGCTGCGGCACGTAAAAGCAAGGTACAAAAGCAATTTAACGCAGTACAACGAGGGTTTGTCCAAAAAATTATTAAATCATATAAAACGGTATCTTTAAATGCAGCTCTGACACTCGCTGGTCTGCTTCCATTGGATCTCAGAGTTCTAGAAGCAGCATCTTTATATGAAATAAAGAATGGATATTCTCAACGAGTAGTCGGCGAGTATGATATCGAAAATGACGTTAATGTGAGACAGCTACCTCATCCTGCAAAACATAAAACACTCCGATATGGCAGCGTGGCCAGCGGTGCAGAATGGAATCAAGAACATGAAAATGATTTTAAGATATTTACTGACGGAAGCAAAATTGAAGGAAAAGTAGGTGCGGCACTTTCGATTTGGCAAGGTAATTTAGAAACTCAATTTCGTAAATTTCGATTAGAACCATTCTGCACCGTCTACCAGGCTGAACTGTTAGCACTTCAAAAAGCTATTGATATAGCTCTTAAAAGTAAGAAGGAAGAGTGTAGCATATTTTGTGACTCTAGGTCAGTTCTTGAAACAGTCGCTTCTGGCGTTTCCCTCCATCCACTCGCCATAAAAATTAACGCGGCTATAAATAACGATACCAACCAGCGCATTAAACTGTATTGGATTAAGGCGCATGTGGGGTTGGAGGGAAACGAAAGAGCTGATGAACTGGCTAAAGAAGCTGCCTTGCATCGTAGGACAAGAGCTGATTACGAACTGTGCCCGGTTTCATTCGTCAAGCGCCAAATCCGTTTGGAGACGCTTGACGAATGGAATCGGCGCTACAAAGAAGGTGTAAGTGCATCCACCACCAAACTCTTTTTCCCAGACGCTGTTGGGGCATACTCCATCCTAAAAAGGATGGAGCTCACTCCAATATTGGTCCAAACGTTCACTGGGCATGGAGGATTTGCTGAATACTTACACAGAATGAAACGCAAAGATAGTCCAACATGCCTTTGTGACCCGGTAAAAGAAGAAAACGTCATACATATTCTGACAGAGTGCCCCATATATGGCAAAGATAGGATTAATTTAGAGATTAAGTTAGGTATAAAGATAGACAAAAATGTTTTAGCAACGTTAGTAAGCAGCAAAGACTTTAGAGATAGTTTCCTAGAATATTGTACATTAATAGTAAAACGAGTAGTAAATAAGAACAAATAGCATTAAGGCAATTACTTTTGTATATAATGATTAGTATATTCCAAATGTAATTGACAAAATTAAGGAAAAAAAAAAAAAAAAAAAAATGGAAACCATAAAAAAAAGATGAAAAAAAAAAAAATGATAAAAAAAAGTTATGAAAACGCAACGAAAAAAAAAAAAAAAAGAAATAAAAAAAAAAAACAGAAAGAAAAAAGCCTTCTACGCTTCTGACTTTCCCTTACTTACCCCAAAAATATCCCTGACGAGCATATATTTATATATATATTGCTATTTTCCAATTAAAGTATTTTTCGCAATAACTGTTGTGAGTGAAAAGTGTTTGTTGTACAATGTCTCCGACGTAAATGTGTTGGAGGAAAGCCTGACGAACATACAAAAAAAAAAAAAAAAAAAAATTTCATCAAAATCGGTTCAGCCGTTTGAGCGTGAAGAAGTAACAAACATACACACTTACAAACAAACTTGCGCATTTATAATATTAGTAGGATAAAACATGATGTACGTACATACAGTTTTTACGTCGTTTGGTAGTTTGAGTGTCATCGTAACTCTGAAATACACCCATAAATAATTGCTTTTGATATTGAGACTTAAACAAATCACAGTCCCTCTCACTTTAGATAAAGTTTCTCTTTTCATTATATTTTACATACCTATAGATAGAAAGAATAGATTTTTTAAATGTCACACACGGCTGGTTAGCCCCATGCTGAACCCTTTCTATTTTGTGTTATGGTAGCTAACACAACTGATATACAACAAATACATACATATTTTGTTAATATAGATACATATTTAACACTCAGATCTACAGCCAACAAATTCAGTTAAGCACAAAGATGTTGGCCGTGCCGGTAATCGAAACCGGAACCTTCTGATTGGCAGTCCGGCATGGTAACCTTTACGGCAACGAGGTCGTCAATGATCATTACCAACCCTATGCACATTATTTTTTTTTGTTTGTGGTGTATTCTATTCTATTCTATTATTATGGGCATATCCCATGTAACAAGTTTTACCACATGATTAAAAAAGTTGATTCCCACCTGTGCAACAGTTGTGGGGTCACTGATGACCTATATCACTTGCTCATGGAATGTGCCCGGAACGCAAACTTAAGAGAAAGACCTAACCTAGAGGTGGGATATTGTAACAGTGTTCTGGCAGAACCCAACTCGGATTCTGCCAGAACACTGTATAGATTAATAGATAGAATATAAGATTAGATAGTATAATTTTAGTATAGACTTATCAGGCAACATATTCTTTCATAGAATAAGCCTTTCTCTAGATTAAAAAAAAAAAAAATCTATTATTAGGGTAAAGTACGAGTAGCTTATCGATATGGAGGCAGTACGAAAGTACCCTCTTATGCGCACCGTACACTAGGTTGTGCAAAAACGAGGGAAATTGTGAGACTTTCTCACTCTCATTATAGATGGAAGATACAACAAGTACGCATGTTGCTATTTGTGAAACGATTATTATTTAAATTTGATAAGGTTACTAAGTAAAGTACCTAAACTTTTAGTGCACGCAAGTTGATAAGAAGAACTCGTATATTTTTCATTGATTTAATTATAATATTTGAGTGATATGCATAGATATGGTCTCATTTTCACACGGAGCGGGGTTACTATAGAAATTAAAATAAAAAATATCTCATCCATATAAATTAGTTGTTTAGAGTTTGTATAGTTATAAAGATTGTTTGGTATTTAAAAATCTTTCTTTCTGTATTGTGCAATAATTATCTATAACTAGCTGACCGGGCAAACGTTTTTTGCCTCACTTAGAAGTATAAAAAATAGATACCTAGTAGCCGATTCTCAGACCTACTGAGTACGCATATAAAATCTTGTTAAAATCGGTCAAGCCGTTCGGAGGAGTAAGTAACTAACATTGTGACATGGAAATTTTATATATAAGAAGATAGATATAAAGACGTGTGGTTATTGTTACCAAATTGTTAACAGTTCTAAAATTTTCGACTTGTTGTTCGTCGCAGTGTTACCCGCGCTAGGTTGGATACATATAGAATTTAAAAAAACACTAATTGTCAACTGTAAATTATATTTAAAAATTGACAAAGTGTGAGTAGGGCAACGCATAAAGAGTTCCGTACCATTATCTTAAAAAATCCACACAAATACTGTAATTACTTTATATTTAGTTTTTATTGTTGTAGCGGCACGGGAAATACATAACTTGTGAAAAATTCAGCTTTCTAACTATCGCGGTTTCTGTTGATACAGATTGGGGACAGAGCGGAGTCTTAATAATAGGGCCCTGTTTTTACCTTTTGTGTACGGTAACCTAAAATGTATGTAAAGCATGTATAAGCAAGCAAGCAAGTTATGTCAATATGTATTTGTACATAGAAATCAGTCTCTATTGATACATAGAAGCTGTACATAAGTAAGGCAAGGTTCTTTATGCAACACTGCAATCTAAATTAGGATCTGTGGCAGTCGGATCGCGATGTAAGTACTTACAGGTCGATAAGATTGTATCTCAGTAATTAACTAACTACAAACGGCTACCGAAAACGACGTGATAGGATTACGGGGTCTATTGTTTGTACCGCCAGTATATAAAAATATTTTTCTCTATACCGCAAAGTAATTGACGTATCGAAGTAATTCTTTCAGTTAATTTTTTTATGTTTGACAGAGAATATGGAAAGCTATTTTAATTCAAAATTAGTTAACGTTCTTCATTATATATTTGCGAGGAAAACAGTTAACTTTCCTATTTCAGCCATTTGATCTGTGGGGAACTGTAAACCACTCCAACACTTTGTAGTTCAAAGGTTTTAAAACTTTGTTTTCCGGAGCATAGTTAATATTGGAGCATTAATATGAAATACACGTGTATCTAGAAATGCCTACTATAACGGCGTATGTCTCGAAGCAAAGCAAGAGAGATACGTGAACCCATTTGCTATTCAGTTTACGAAAAAACGAAGGGAAATGTAGCTGCAACTTACAATTTAACGATTTGTCTGACGGTAGAGCCCAGACTAAAATGACAATTTTTAAACGATAGCTCTGTGCATGGTCACCCATCCAAAGACACATCAACCGTTGCTTAACGTCGGCAATCGCGTCAGATCACCTTAGTTAGCCAAGCGACATGTGCTCCTATAGTATAGTTCATTAAAAAAGGGTCAGTATAACACCATTACATTGAAAAACTAAAAAATGATAACCGTTTACGTTTTGAATTTCGAACAGCCTGTCAGAAGTGACAGGACAAAGCCCCACAAAACACAGCCGTCACAAAGGGTTCATAAATAAATACATTCTTTCATAGAATTCGATCACGCATCGCGGCTTCCGTGCTAATCGGCAATTACGAGTGCGCAATTACTTTTATTTGCGCCACACCGCATGCGTTTATAGTGCCACAGCGCGTGTGAACAGTAGCACAACTTTTGACAACTTGATCGTGTTGGCTCTTTATCATTATTATTTAGAGTTTGGTATTAAGTCGCATTAAGACAACCTATTGTTTTTTTGAAACTATAAATACACTTTGAATTGAAAAGAAAAATAAATAAGTTGCTTTACTTTGGAAGACTGTAGACCTTGCCTTTTGTGCTACGTTTTTTTCTATACTATTTTTTCTGATGTCAATCAAATAGGCTATTTTCTTTTTCTAATGCAAGACTTCGAATGTATTTGACTCTGTTACAATACTTCTTATGACGTATATTGATACGTCTTTAAAATAAGTATTGTGACAGAGTCAAGAGTTTACTTTAAAAAAACCCAACGTATTTCAATAAATACGTAGAGTTTTTTTTTAAGTAATTAGGAATGAAAGGAAAAATATTTGTAGTCATTATTATATGCTAATGCTAAGTCGGGTAATTACATGCTGCATATGTATGCGCTAGTCATTCTTCTACGTTTCGGTATAACAAAATAAGTTCACTATCTGGCGAGGTGCAAAAGTCAAGCGCAAATCCACACAATTCGATGTAAAAAAAATATGTCTAAATCATTTTTTTAGAAAATAAAACATGTTCTACTGCATTGCAAATTTGGCTGTAAGCTGTCTGCGAATTAGCAATTTCAAACAGTCAGTTAACTTTGTTCCCACAGGCGTTCGCTACGCTCAATAATTGTTTCATATGACAAGAAAAATGGTGTCTATAACGGTTCGAGGAAAAAGAAATGGCCAATGTTGTTGATAAGGTTAAGATAATGGTTTAATCGATCGCTTAACAATGGTGGGACAGTTTTTGCGCTGGACTATGAACTGTTTCTATTAAAAGATTGACAAGTAATTCTATTAAGAGATTGTCTTGTAATTATTGATGGGTATTGATAGGCAAAAGTTGTTATTGTTAGATAGATAGTAATTACGTGTAGAGCAACAATGTTGTTTTATAGGTTATTATAGGTTTGACGTTCTAATAAAATCTGTGGTGCAATTTCAATATGAGATTAGGTTTTTTCGACTAACTTGTCTAATGACCTGTGAAACATCAAATTGATCCATTGAAAGTTAATTTTAGGGTATTTTTGACTAATTTATCAGTTAACTTATAACCTTTTATATTAAGGTCTAGCCATTATTTGAAATTTTATTTTATTGATTAAGTATTTTATCATACAACGAAACAAGGATAAAAATTAAATATTTGAAAAACTATTTTTCTATACGTTATCTGAATGACAAATTTTCTTCCACGCATCTCTGACAGCTGTCAAACGTCAACTCTATTACTCCTTTCTTTCTCATGACCTGTACTGTTTTCAAGAAAAATATATGTTTAAGGAAGTTTAAGTATAAATAAACTTACATATGTGTTTGGATTTTTAGCAACAAACTAGATAGATACTAATTGGACCACATAAAACAACTGAAAGTTAGTGTTCCCACAATTAACCTAAACACCTTGCGGCCTTTCACATAGGAAGCTTAACTATCGCTGATTACTAAAGCACCTTTAAAAATTACCAATAATTCTCTATTCAACTTACTTGTATCGGACGGAAATACTTGACTCTTATGTCAATAGTATAAGGTTCATTTTCGGGTAGTTTCTTGTGGTTTATTTAAGTGTTGTTCTTAGTAAGGTTTGTCCTTACAGCTTACACCAAGGTGCACTTAGGAAGGGTGTAATTACGAGGCGCAGGCGCGAAGGGCGATATTTGTTCGTAATTAGAGCCCTGAGCCCGCACTGCGTACGCTGGGGAGATAATGTCTGCGTTTGTTACTGGTTGGAGATTTGGTTTTTTGACATTCAGCTGTCAGGCTGATGATGTTAGCGTGTAACTTTTTGGCAATCAGCAGCAAGAGTTGTTTTGATTACTGTCTAAATTTAAAATAAACATCGACCATACCATCTCTTCAAGAAATCAATTATTTTTTACGTTGGTAACTTTAAGTTTTTGATAGTTTAAGCTTAATATGATGGCGTTTCTTATTTTTAAACGTTTTCTTTCTATTGTTTACATCAGAGCAATAAGGAAAATATTTTTTTTTTCAGGATATATAATAGCATATCAAGTGATGGGAAAAGTTGCGGGAGAAAGCGAATCGGTCGCAGTAGAAAATTATGTTTGCGAAACATTCTAGAATGGAACGGGATCAGAAATGCCTCTAAATTGTTTCGTTTGGCAATGGACAAGATAAAATATGCAGAACTGATTGCCAACCTTCAGTAGTTGAAGAGACACCATAAGAAGAAAAAGTTATCATCAGTAAAATCACTGACCCTAACAAAATGACAGGACTAGTAATTAAACAGAGAACTATCTCGCTACCTAAAAGGAAGGCGATGTCCGTTCTTACGTAATTTATGGTTGTGCGAAAGTACCAGTTGAAAGTGACGCCGCGAGCAACAGCTGCTCCTAGCACGACTGACGTTTCCGTGCCTCGGCGGGCTGCTAGTCCGCAGGCAACAATTACAGATCTAGTCGTACAACTAATGCTTAGTACTTATTAGAATTGCAGTTGAAATAATAAGCTGGATTAAGCTTTTAGTTGATGATAGCCTTATCGATGAAGCTTTGCAAGAAAAGCTACAAATAAGAGACTCAAAATAATTTTGAGAAAATAAGAAAAGGAGTAACGGAATAAATTAAAATAACGAATACCCTACCTAATACATCATTAGAGAAAAATAAACGTGTAAATAAATATTAAAAAAACTAAAATTCAGAGACATGCAAATGAAAAACATTTCGAAAAATAAACAGTGGTGAGGTAGATAAGTCAAGAACTCTGGTCACATTCCCTCGCTGAATAGCTTACAGAATTCGATTCGGTCAAGTGACGTCATTTAATTTTGCCCCCCCCCCCCCCCCGGACCAAACTAACCAGGGTTCTGTTTTTACCTATTACATACGAAAACCTTAAAAATAACATAAAAATTCAAGTACAGATATAACTACTTACCTAAACCTACTTACTACATACGTACCTACACCTTACCTACTACATAATCCTTTTCAAATCAAAACACCGTCTTAATCCAATTCCTCATGCAAATCCACATTGAAAGGACCTCCCCGATGACTTTAAGACTTTCAGCTTATTTTCACGTCTGCAAACCTTCATCACAATATGTCAGCACAAGCTCACGCAGATACTTCACATTTCACGGTTAATAGTATTAACGCTAATACACGTCAATAAAGAAAATATTTGAAAGTTCGCTTAGTCTTGCTCCGACTCGAATGGAAATGAATGAAAGTGAGGGGACATGAACGTTTATAATTAATTTAATATTACTATTTTGACCTTGCTATTTTTCGTGTAATTTGTGCTCTTTTTTCTAGTAATAAGCTTAAACTTCATTTGTTTTTTATTCTTGAACTTGATATGGTTTTGTTTTACTCTTACACTATTTCTTTTCGTTTTTTTCTTAAAAATCTCGATAACATGATGCTGGCTATGCCTAATAGCAAAAGTTACAACGAAAAATGATTTTTGAAACTCCGACTTTTTGCGATAGCGGCAATATTGGATTTTAAATTTATCCTACCTATGTATATGGTCCCATAAAAAAAACTGCCCACATCGACCGATGTTTAACCTCGATGATCGCGGCAGATCACCTTAGTTAACCGAGCTAAGGGCCATTCTATAGATATACTGTAACTATAACATTTTTTTATCTAAACTATATTGTCCCACTGTTGGGCTAAAGTCTTCCCCGATGATTCCCACGTTTTTCTGTCCTAGCTCAGCTCTTTCCGGTTGATGTGGAAGTCCATCAACTCCTTACGTCATCGAGTTGGGAGCCGACCTCGTCGTCTTCTACCATCTAAAAATTCCCACTCCATGGAAACCTTATATTACGTACTAATATAAATAAGTATATAGGTATTTCATGTACGTTCAAATCACGCCGGTGACTTGTATGAAATCTATTTAATTAATCAAGATTCAAAGCACGTTGATTACAAGCCTCTAATTACGCGTATAATTAAATGATTAAGTTATAAAATATCGTTTCTTATTATGGAGCTTGTAAATTAGTTAGATTGCTAATAATGACGGTAGGTCACCTTGTCTCTTTGTGTGTCAGTAATGAAGCAATACAATGTTACTTCATTTTGTTGATTTGTTAAAACCCGACGTAAAACTATGTGTCTATGTGTGTATATGTGTTTTGTAGTTTTTTTGTTCGAATGGTGTGTTAGTCGAGTGTGTTGTTTGATCATAGATTTAAGATTTGAGCAAAATATGGTGGTATTCCGATGGACGTATATCCATTGTTTTAGAATTCCGTACCTAAAAGTAATAATTGGCCAAGTGCGAGTTGAGCTCGCGCATGAAGGGTTCCGTACCATTGTTGTATGGGAGCCCAAGGACCTTTAATATTTATTTTATTTCAATTTTATTATTTAATAGCCAATATATTTTATGTATTTTGTGAAATTTTAAGTGTCTAGCACTTACCGTTACTGATATATAGCAAATAGGAAAAAGACACGTTTTTTTGTATGGGGGACTCCTTCTCAATAATTTTTTTTTTTTATTTTTAGTATTTGTTTTATAGCAGCACGGAAAATACATATCTTGTGAAAGTTTTAAAAATAATATTAAAGGAAGTCCCCATACAGGAAACGTGTTTTTAGCTTTATTGCTCTATATCAATAATGGTATCAGGTAGACGATAAACATTTTAACAAAATATATAAATGTTTGTGACTTTGCGAAATAAATAATCAAATAAAAATAAAATAAATAGTGAAGGGGGGCTCCCATACAACAAACGTAATTTTTAAGCACTCATCTTTATAACGACATTTTGCAGACTTTCTGAACATTAGTAGAATATTTTATAAAACATATTTATGCCTATGCATTTAAGCATAAACAAACAAACATGTTATTTTATAAATGTTTCATTAATATTACAGTTCCTCTAAATATGACAATAATAACATAATGACAAATAAAAATAATAAAAACTTTTATGCCATTCCAAAAGGCCTTAATTCAATTTAAGATTTGCAATCAAAATATTATGGTCTCATCTTAACAACGGGAGAAACCCAAAAGGAACATAATTGTGATCCTTACAATGACCCTATATATGAATAACATCCAATAAACCGATCAAAACATATCGTCGCAAATCTTGATGGACAAATCTCACGAAACAAATCATAAAGCTTTAAAATGTGGTTTCGAAATTCTGATTTGCGCTAATGCACTTTTGTTCCACTAAATGTCAGATCGGTCTTCTTCTTTGTATGCGCTAAGTGGCCAAGCTCTAGTTTCGAGAGTTTTCAAGCCACACGAACGACTTGGCTTAACGACTAGACTGCTAGTAAAACTAACACTTAGATGCTTGACGATAGAATTTTCAACTTGAGGATGGTTGCTAGCCAGGCGAGTATTAGAAAAATACCCTAACTACTATGCTATAGTGGAAACCATGCATTTTTTTTTCACACACGGCTGGTTAACCCCATACAGAACCATATCTAGTTCGTATTATGGTAGCTAACACAACTGATATACTACATATACATACATATATGTTTTATTATATAGATACATATTTTACACCCCGACCCACAGCCAACAAATTTAGTTAAGCACAAAGATGTTGGCCGGGCCAGGAATCGATCTCGGAACCTTCTGATTGGCAGTCCGGCATGGTAACCTTTACGCCACCGAGTTCGTCCGTCTTTTGCCGAAAGCTCGAGCTTTGCGGGGATCGAATCCACACTACAGGTTGCGAGGCAGTCGCACACCCGTCATCGTTATCGAGTTGTCATCGCTTAAACACTTTATGTTTCAACTTGCCGCCTTTTAAAACGTGCCTCCCGGGGCATGGTCCCAATTTTACCCCCCCCCTGCCTAAATCCGGGGCTAACTACAATTGGCGCATTTACTTTGTTCCCATCAACCAATTATCCAAGCTCACCTTCCATTCGAGCCGATTCCTCGAAGCGTCCGGCCGGGGCTAATTAAGTTATTTTTATGCCATTCTATAATTGTAAACATGTTTATTGCATTGCATTTTAATGGGTATTAATTGACTGGGTGAGGTTCAATTTGACTCGAAACGTGGAACTATGAAGCTTTGAGCTGGTTGAGTGATATTTGGAGTGAATTATGGCTTAATTAACAGCTACAAGATGGCTAACAGTACGTGATACAGCTCGCGTTACTTAAAAAGGACTTTGGAGAAATGCAGCGCATAAGACGATCACTATTGTTTAATGACTGTAATTACTACTAATTTTAACTGACAATCAAAGATACAGAGAACTAAGAAGAATTAAAACACTCATATTCGAGTGTTGTTCTGTGAGAATTTAGTCGTGCGCAAACACACCCTCCTTTTTCTAGTGTTATTTTTTGACGGTGTGGCTTGTATTATTAAACTAGAGTTAATTAAAACACGTAGACAAATTGCTGAAGGAAAATTAACAGTCGTTATAGTTTTTATCTATATAATATAAAATTTTATTATAAAACCGCAATATTCTTACACAATAAAGCCATTTGGCCAGCAGGGCGCGTTCCCACACGAGTAAGCGACACGCTGCCTTAGGTAGTGCATGTCTAGTCTGGACTTACAATCTCTCCAAAAGGCTGCTTTAACACACCGATTTTCCAACTTGAGGGTGATTGCTAGCTAGGCTAGCAATAGAAAATATTCCACCAAATTGTATCTTTATAGACTCAAGTTAATAAAGAATCATATCGGTGGTAATGTTTTCTTCTTAACTCGAGTCAATGAAAAGCATGGTGGTTATATTTTCTTTATTGACTGGAGTCAATGATAAAGCGTGGTGGTAATGTCAGTCTATAAAGAAAGACTGGAGTCAATAAAGAAATATAGTGGTAATGTTTTTATTTTTGACTCGAGTCAATAAAAAGCATGGTGGTTATATTTTCTTTATTGACTGGAGTCAATGATAAAGCATGGTGGCAATATTTTTTTATTGATCCAGTCAATAAAATAACATGGTGGTAATGTTTTCTTTATTGACTCCAGTCAATTATAAGAAACATGGTGGTAATAATATTTTCTTTATTGACTCCAGTCAATAATAAGAAACATGGTGGTAATGTTTACTATATTGACTCCAGTCAATAATAAGTAACGTGGTAGTAATGTTTTCTTTATTGACTCCAGTAAATAAAAATAATAATATGGTGCCAATGTTTTCTTTGTTGACTCCAGTCAATAAAAAAAAATACGGTGGTAATGTTTTCTTTACTGACCCGAGTTATATCTTTATAACTCGGGCCAGTAAAGTCAAGTCGTGTAACACAACCAGTCGTCGAACAAGTTCACCAGATTGTCGTAACAAGTTTATAACTTGGTTTGTAGTTCGCGAAAGAATCTGTTCGCAATTACTTCAATCAATTATAATGGATGAGGAAATTGGCCGTTTCCGCGCCGGCTTTGGCTGAGACAGACTCAAGTGGTGGTCTAAGAGAAGAGACGTCGCGGTTTGCTTTTAACCATTGATGCAAAAACGGGGTTCTATAAGTTTAACGTGTCTTTGAGTGTGTTTATCTGTGGCATCGCAACTGTTAAATGGATGAACTAATTTTGATTTAGTTTTTAGGTTAAAATCTACTTAAAACTTACAAAACGGCAGATTACTTATTTCCTCAAGATTTCAGTTCTGCAAACTTTCTCATCCATTTTTTCCGTTTGCCTTTTGGGCTGAAGGTGCAAAATAAAAATGGTTGTGAGTCTTCACAGTGTGTAGGTGACTAAACTTTGAACTTATAAGAGTGGAATTCTGTCATTCAGAATATCAATAAAATTGCGATAATTGATTGTTTGTTGTAACAGTTATTTGTAGTACAGTTAAAAAGATGAAGCGTCGGTCGTATCAGACGGCCCTGGTTTGATCCCAGCCCTACACTAATGACTTGTTTTTCAAGCTATGTGAATTTGCACTCGCTTTATGGTGGAGAAAAAAATTGTGAGAAAAACCAGCATGTTTGAGGACTACAAATATTGAAAGACATTTGTGTCATCCGCAAACCCGCACTTGGCCAGCATGGTGGATTATGGGCTATATCTCTCTCTTGTGAGAGAAGGCCCCGAGTCCCCGCAGTATGAATGTATAGTGGGCTGAAACTCAGCTGGAGTTCCTACTTAGCCCTCCAAAAAAGCTAGATGAGGATCTATCAAGCCCCCGCTGTCGCTTATCGCTGGTACCACAAGCCCAACCTTAGAAGCTATCACGCGACTGTAGTACTTGCACGGATCACGATAACGGCCGTGTTGTGCACGACCCTTGCCTGCTGAGTGCAACTATTCAATTCCAAGAAACAATGATTCGCCTATTCTAGTAATCTGATTCAATTATTTTATTAATGAGTAGGTTGTTTGTTTAATAAGACATATTTATGCTCTGAAAGCCTACACAAAGTAATGTTCTATTACTGATGGCAGTTTTTTCTAATACCATAAATTATGGGAATGACAGGTGAAATAACAAAAGCTGGTGCCAGTTTCATACATTTTGATATGAGAAATGCCAAATATAATGTTTTAGAAGATAACAATTATGTTCTAGAACAAAGGTTGAATATTAATTTAGACAGTGGCTATTAACTTTGATAGTACATAATCTGACGACTACTTATCTATACAAAAAAGCTTAGCTTTATAGGTTAAATGTGAAAAATCAATATTGAACACATGATCAAAATATTGAACCAAAAAATATGAAATAGATAGGACTAATTAATTCATAAATATATCTGAAGTGGTCGATCATTCTAAATGCTTCTATAGAGCTAGAATTTGAAAACACTACTTGGCAAAAAGCTTGTATCAGTTGAAGAAGTATCATCGTATAATAAAGTGATTATATTTGAGCGATATGATTGCATTTTGTTATTCACATGAAAAGCTATTAAAAAGAAAAGTTATCAAGATGAAATCACTATTTATCGTCCTCATAATATAAGAATCGACTCAATTACAAAATCAAAAGAGACAACTATCATCCAACTGATTTCATCTCCCTATCTCCATCTTACCCCTATAAAAACCACCAAACAGAGCTAATGAAGACGCTTCAGAATAAACATAAGCCAGTAGGTAATCACCAAACAAAAACTCCATCACTGCAATCACAAAGCAGTGGGTGACAAAAATGCAATTTGAGTTATGCAGCAGCCTAAAAACTCAATTCTACGTTGAAGCCCTGGCAATGCAATGTCAGACCGACGCGAAACAAAAAGCGACCGCGATCATCCCATGGCATAATTAGCCTCATGCTGACTGCTGCAAAACAAATAAGCTCATGATGGATATTACTTTTTTTTAACATCACATTCAATACAGCAATTGCCATTTTATGTCGCCAATGTTGTTCGTAGTGATGTTTCTATCTTGAAATCTCACTTTTTCTGCTAACCTTTCCGTTTTTCTTGTCCACTTAATGATTATTGCATTCGAGTAGCAATTGCTACTACTTATTTGTCTTTGTTTCAGTATTCACGATGGTACGAGGCAATGATTAGTTTTTGATGCGGACATCTACTCGTAATAGCAATTGGAGAGGCATGCGTCTGAACGAAGCAAGAACTGCGCGGTGAATCGTCCAAAACTGGATCATTTGCAATTGGAACACGCAACGACTTCTCATTTGCACATCCATATAAGTTAATGTCGTATGAATAAATAAACAGTATAAAATTATATGGTTACAATGTTAAAAACATAAAGTTAAACAAATAAAAATACAACGGTTGATCTGCCGAGAAAATATTTATCCGAATTAAGCGGTAAATTAGGAAAAAAACAACCAAGTAGACGTTCATTCGTGTGGTAAAACCAGAGCTGGACACCCTGGATTCTTCGTGGAACCAGCCAACTTACCACGACTAGTTTTTGCTGCCAACCTTAGCCGGTCTCATACAGCTCACAACGATTACAAGCGAAAGGGCTTAACTACAAAATTATTAACCATATAGAGTGTTTATTTCGTCCCAAACGCTCCCTTTCAATATTGAAAAGCTTCATCCAACTGAGTGGCAAATTGCTCCTTTTTCAAAGGACCAACTGTTTCATCGATGTTGGAATTTATATCATGGCGAAATGCCCGCTGTGACAAAAACCGAATTCCATTTAATTATGGATGATTTTTAAAATCTGTGAACAATGCCAGCCATCCTTTGTGGTTGTTCGGTCGGTTTTTTACTGCAGATGAAGTTAATTTGATAATTTCCTATTGAAAAGCGGCGAGATTCCCTAGGTGTATATGATGCTAATAAAGCTGCCTATAAACCGAGTTTCTTGGAAAACAATTAATCAAAGATGAAACTGGCAATTACCGCGAGCGTCGATATGAGAACGAATTAATAGAAGCAAGCATGCGCGACTAGAAAAAGTTTCCTTAGTTATCGACATGCCGGCAGAAACCTGCGAACACATTCATAAAACTAATTAGATCCTGAGAAACAATTGAGAGGAATCTGGAAACGTAATTGTTAGAACAACAAATTAACTGAAACAAGAACCGACAAAAATAGTGAAAAAACATTTCGTCGGAAACAATTAACAGTGACTGGGACCAAACTGGAATCAAGACTTGCCTTTCAAGATTTTTTTGTTAATTATGTGTTGGTCAATATACAATAATAGTTCAAAAATAATTGTCACTTTGTAATTAGTATCGAGAACAATACACAGAAAAATATGATGAATAATAACACCAACAGATTCTAAACAAAATATCTTTGAGCACAAACATAAAACAATCGAATAATGGACCGCAAATAAAAGCCTACCAAACAAAATTTATGCTCTATAGAATTATCGGTGAGCTATCCATTAGTCAAGGAGCGATAAATTTTCCTGCGAGCCAGCTAACCAGTATCGGAGTTATTAATACGTTTGCAATTAATATTTGAGCCGAGTCGACGCTCGGCCGGTCGCGTTGCGCCGGCGCTACTACATCCACACGTTGGCGAAAACAGCTTCGCAGACGATATCTCTGTACTTTGTGCCAAGGATATTTTGATAATATGGAGAGCGAATGTGATGCAATCAAGTGAACGTGTGGCGGAGGGATTCGGAGACAGTCAGCGGAGATATTTGAAGATTTATTAGTCTCGTCAGAGGCTAAAAGGTTTTGAGACGCGCGACGATAAGTAGTGATATAATTAGTGAGGGAACACGCGACCACCGACGCGACGGGCGTACCAGCCGACACAGATTCAGAAAGAGTTACTATAGAAACGTATTATGTTTTTATTAGATAATAGAAAATCTTAGTAAAATGTAATGTAAAGCAATATTTCGTGGTAGATACAAGCAAAGGTGGTAGTATAGTAGATAATTGCTTTATCAGTTAATTAGAATGATTTTTGCTGAAAAAATGTTTGAGTATCATGCTATAAATTTACTTACCCCACTCTTAGCACATATTTATTGTACGTACACAACCTTATCGTAAATAAAAAATATTTGCATTTGTATTTGTATTCGTAAATCATGGTGATGATCATAGACTAAACAACAATAATTACAATATAAAATAAGTATATTTCATAGGTATAAAACATAACCAATTAAAGTTACACCAAATTTCGTATAATCTTATTTTTTTAATATTTTCAATTCCATCTCCAAAAGTATTAGAAAGATGCTAAATTCCATCATCACAAACATTCGTTTTATTGGTGCTAACCCTATGTCGGCATTCCTGCGACATGCCTCGGCCCCGACATTGCCTTTATCTTAGGCGCCTTCGACAAATTACGTTGGCTCCAAAACGTCAAAGAGTTTATCATAAAACGTTAGGCCCTGTGTTAGTTGCTAGTCCGGCGTTCCTTTTAATTTCGCTCGTATAGTTTTTGTTACGTCCGTAATGTAAAGAGTGTCGCCAGAATTTGTGACGACATTCTCTAGAGACTTTTTCTATACGAGATTTTTTATTTATAATTACTTTCTAGGTAACTTATGCAAGATTTTATTAATCTAAACAGTTGTGTTTTTTTTGCTGGATGTGTACTTATGTATATTTGTATAGTGGGTCTATCCGTATACCTACATATTATTAATGTACAACTGACAATAAATAATAGTGGATAAGATATTTATAAATATGCTTTGATAAGGAAGTGTATATTAGGCAATTTAACTAAAAAATGTATTATATTCAATTCACTAATATTTTTTACAAATAAGGGTATTATAAAATAAAATAATAATTTAATGAATAATACTTTATTACACTTTAGTGCGTTTTTAATTAAATTAAAAAGATACATTCTAAGCATAATTCATTATTTTAATTTATCTTAGCATAATTAAATTGATTAACGCTAAGTAGGTATGTCTATGAAATCATACAATAAAATATGCAAGGCATATTTTTAATTGCCTTACAGCAGAAGTTATAAAATTGATTATAATGAGACTTGATAATTACTTTAATTAAAAGTTGATTGAAAATATTATTCGCCGTACTTACCGGTTCCCAGCGGGTGGAGTAAACTCGAACTGTGGCACTCACTGTCTAATGTTAAACACTCAATTTCAGATATTGCCGGCTAATTACAGAACAAGCTATTAAATGAAAACATCAATTAATTAGAAGGGGAGAGGCGAGCGGGCGCGAGGCTGCGTGGCTCACAACTGGTTTCGAGAGACGTACGCAGCATGCCTCATCCATAATTCAAATAAAACATGGGGCCCAGACCACGCCCCTGCGGCACGCCGGCCAATAGCCTCCTCAACGGGCACGCTCGGTGACTCCGCCTGCGATAAACTCATTTCCCCACCTATCCTTCTCTAAATTAGCCCCATTCGATTAAACCAATAAATTAATAAGTGCCAATAATATCATCCCGGCCGCAGCCGATGGCATCCGACGCCGCACCGCGATCGCTCTCGGGCGCCGACTCGTTATTTGCAATATTCGATTAATAACAATCGTGATTCTGACGATCACGATCGAGCCGCTCTCTCGGCTCTAGCAACAATTTTTAATGTCTTAATTGACAAATTGAATTTCTGAGAAGATAGAAAGCAATTACATGATTCGATTCAATTCTTGGGAGCGATAATTATTTTCTGTTGGTACTTGCACCGCTACCGGTTTGAATTGGTCGACGATCGGTAGCTGAGTAATTTTTTCGACTAGACCCTGGTAGTTATCGAATAAAATTGATTTGGCGTGGCGAACAGGAAATTCCTGATTATTGTGCATTATTGCTTTATCAGCATCAATATATTACAGAGGTAACTTGACGTGGAGATAAAATCGAGTTGGTCCTGACTTGGGGTTCAATGGCGACTCAGTCACGAGCGAGACCACTTTATGCACATTACCTACTTAATTTATTTTAGAAGATTTGGTTGACGGCTGACACTCCATGTCTAAAGATAATAATATTGAAACGGGTAAAAGGATTTTAAAAGTAGAAATGATCCTCGTTTACTAAAGAAGCGTATTCCAATATATCTCACTTTTATATCCTGCGTATTAGGGTAAGTAATAAGGGCTTTAGAATCTACCGAATGACACTTATAGAACAAAAGCAAACAACTAAAAACATCTTAGATGTGAATAATGAAATGGGAATTCGCACTTTGCTTGCCAGACCATGATTCCCTTTTATTCATAAAAGTGCATTGTCAACTTCATGCAATTTCTTTTCAATGTTTAAAAGCTTCGCATTAGACACCGTGTTGCAATTAACCATAATACCCTAAAAGGTAGCACCGTAAAGGATAAAGCAATCGTTATTAGTTATTGTCGTCCACAACGCTACAAAAGGGGTTTCAATAAGCTATTACTTGCTTACGTAAATCTTTCCCTTTGTTACGATTACTAATTCATTTCCAAGGAGTTTCTTTTTTTAATTCTTATTGTTTGTGTACAATTTGTCAGTTTGTTGTCTTTTGAGTCCCGCCGGTAGACGACAAAAAACACTTTGCCCCTTTTCGGAAGTCGCTAATGATAAGGCGCCATCAGTAGCTTTGTTATTTTTTGCATTTGCGTCTGTGGCGTGAATTGCAGGTATAAGAGTGTGTTAGTTAAGTTTGAGACGTATGATTTCTGTGATTTTAATCTTTGCATCAGTGTTATGGCTGAATATTGATGTTTGTAACGTAATTTGTGGTTTGTCGGTTGACGCCACGTGTCGGCGAGTGGGACCGGCTCGCCTGGTAATGACAGGGCGGCAGCGCGCGGTGTGGTCCGGAAGTCACCATTGTCATCATCAGGTGCTTTGGGAACATTTTCATTTCGACATCCGGAAATACGTTTTCTATTACTGATATTAAATTGCGACATGATGCTGCGACACCGAGATTATGCAAATTATTTAGACATTAAGCTTTCTTGAGATTGTATTTCGACAAATCTGAAACAAATTGCGCCATTAAACTAAATACGCGTTGACTACATTGTTTTATTACAACTTGTAACTCATGTGGCTGAGCGTTAGAACTTGGAAAGTTAACAATGGAGCACATTAGTAATTGCAGTGTGAAATAATGTTTATAGTAGACAACATGACACAATAAACTAATTCAACTTATCAACAAAGATAATAAAAACGTTTGTTTGTTATTCAGTGACACTAGTTCAAGAAACAGGATATGAGTATCTTTATCAGCCGCATCTGCTTTTAAGGGGTGGCAATTATTTTCACTGTGAATAATTACCGCTTTAATATAGTTATAAATGTTTTCGTGTAAATAGTCAATAAACAGAAGGCCCGGAATCGGCCGCAAGCGATTACCGCGATAAACATCGAGCCTACCTAAATTATTTGTGCTGTCGTTAACGCGTTCTGTCTTCCAAATTACCTCGCTGCCTTCATTTATTACCTTACCCTCCACGTCACTTACAGAAATGATAATTTCATTTACCCAACAACAATAGAGATATTTATCTACGGAGTTTCGAGCGTGGTTGTTGAACCGTTGAAAGCGTTCGGTAAATAAGGCATTCGAGTTGAAAGGCAAACAGTTTTGGTAGCGTCACTAAAATGTGATCCAATAAAGGCTGTACTTGTACTTGCCGAGGCTGTGACGGCGTGACGCAGCGCAGGCGCACGCCTGCCGCTAAATAGGGTTACCACGATAAAAATGTTAGTGCATATGAACTAAAATGTCAGATTACAACTTATAGTAGTAAAAGTATATTTTACACGTAATCGTAGTTATGGTCATTCATTAAATTTTCTAGTATACGGAGTTGTAAGTCAAGCTAACATGGAAGATTTAAAAAAAGTTTATGCACCAATTCCCACAAAATATGTTAAATATCTTTCACTGGTACCATTATACAAAAACTTTTTTATACAAATAGTTAGCACATAGTTTCTAAGTTCACCTGATAGCCCTAATACCAACCCCCCTCTCCCCTCCTTCCCCGCCCGAGCTACCGTTCCGCTAAACAAACTTCACGCAGCGACGCTAAATCGATTCTCTCCGATCGCATCTCTCGTCCGCCTAATAACATCCATCGAGCCTTTTTTACCGCACCCGAGATATTGTTAACGGATAAACTATGAAATTATAGCGGCAATCTGGCTCTTATTGTTTCCGCTCCGCTCCCATGCTTTTAGCGATCGGTGAAATCTGTTAACTGAAAAATGAAAAAAATTAATTACGCCGAATCGGTTCTGCGTTGTTTCTGTTGAACATCTTTGTTTGAGGAATTGCCGTGGCGAAATCCTTTCTCGCTCTAATTGTAGCGGAATTTGCTGAAAATTAGATTTTAGGAATAATGTGGAGGGGTCAGAGCGAGACTAATAGTTTTGATGGAGTTTTTGTGTCGATGCATGATGTGGGTGTCCTGATTATAAAATTAGAAATTTCAATTTGTAGTGTTTCATTTTTCTTAAATCCAAATTACATTGCTTTTTTTACAAGTTATTTAGCATACATTTTCTGCCTAAAACATATTGTTATATTCATCCACATTTGTCATTAATTATTCTTACTTATGTACATAATTATACTCGTAAATTAAGAGTGATGCTGCGACAATAAAATTGAGCTGCAAAAGTTTAAAAATATAACTCATATATGTACGTACAAAAACACGTCGTCATATGTGCAACAAAAATATGCATCACTCTAATTATGTTTATTCTATTTTGAAAAATGAATCAATAATTATAGTTTAAGCACATATTACAAACAATTATATACTTGTATGAACCTAACATACGTAAGTACCTACTCTGCACAGTATTATAATAAATACAAATACAAATCATTTATAGATAACACCAAAGTTACACGTCATATTATATGATATTAATACTAAAGTATATGATATGTATGTATCAATGTCAATTTCAACTATAAAATCATAGCAAAATATTATTAAATCTTAAAATTATAAAAGCTGCTACAAGCATGGCAATATAACGAGACTAAAAAACAAAGTTCACTGAACCTCATGGTCAATCAGCTATTACGGAAAGCGGAAAAGCGGGCGATGAAGACAAAAACCATTGAGCAAATGGCCATTGAGCAGTTTATTCTGAATGAGCGAAATGAAGCGGAGTGGAGCGAAGTTGACACGAGCCGAGCACTTCGAGCCAACCGCAAGCTATGGAGCAGAAAATTGTAGAATTGGTCTCATTTATAGTGGAATTGTTCAAAATTATTTCGCAAATGTCACAATTATACATTATTTCAAGTCTTTTTCAAGTGGCCAATTTCTGCTGGCGAAAGTTTTCATGCTGCCCGAAGACCTCTGACTTGACTTAACGAATGCTTGTACCTACAGTTTGTCGTGTCATCCGACCCGCGGTGACACCCAGATGGAAATGCAACTATTAAAAATGTCAGATTTGAGCATGGTCAACCATCAAAACATTGTCCGCATCGACCGTGGCTTAGTTTCGATGATCGCGTCAGATCACCTTAGCTAGCCGAGCTCCAAGCGCTTTTTTCGAGTAATTAGCTGACTTTGATTCTATCTACGTAAGAGTTATTTGTTTTATTAGAACTTGATTTATTTTAGTGAAAAAAAGACAGGAAAAGTATTTTATATTATATTTCTAACATACTCCTCTCTGAGGGTCATTTTTCGGTGCCTTAAGACCTAATTAAGTCATAGGGATAGTTTTCTTGACTTACAAAATAAAAAAAACATCAATGGTAGAGAAAATGACAAACCATCCAGGATAGAGATAGATCTAGAGAGAGACGAGAACAAAAAAAACGTATTAACTAGTTTCTTACACACTTTTATCGTATAATCTTGGTCCTGTATTCCTACAAAAAAAAAACATCCATTAGTCTTTCATATCTGTCACTAACTTTTGAAATTATTTATTTATGTTTAGTCTTTCTATGCATTACGTGATAAACCTGTAATTTAGCTCATATCAAATCATCAATTAGAAGATAGTACATTCAAGTGGATACATTTAACTGTTCTAAATAGTTAAAACTCAGGCATGTCGTCATTTACGTCTACTTTACACTCTTTTAGAAAACAAAAACCAACCGTTTTTCTTAAATAAGTTTTTTACGTGTAATAGGTTTGCGCTTGACCACAACTCACCTGATGTTAAGTGACATTGAAGTGAAAAAACCGGCTCACTCTCGCCTTGAAGACAGTTAGGTGTAGTTCAGTGGGAACAGAGATTCCGGTAAGGATTTCCACAGTTTGGCCGTCCGTACTATAAACGTGGAAGCGAATACTTATCCCAAAACTAAGCATAGACGCAGGAAACGCCTATAATAACAAAAAGAAGACAGTTTTGTTTAATTGGGAAAGTCCCGTGCTTCTTAACCAAACGTTCTGAAACTGTGCCTGATCAATGATTGAAGATTGTAGAAATGATCAAATGAACCTCATTTGAGGTTTGCAGCGGGTGCGAGGTTTTTGTGCTCGCGCGCCGGATGTGGTTGCTTATATTTATTGGACGGTAAATACTCTGTGGCGAGATGGCTAGTGCGAATTCAGTTAGGTTTGAAGTACATATTATTTGTATAGATAAAAAAAAAGTTTAGGTGCTGCGCAATCTATGAATAATAAAATGTAATTATATAAAACATTTTTTTAGGGTTCCGTACCAAAAGGTAAAAACCCTATTACTAAGCCTTCGCTGTTTGTCTGTTTTGGGGAGGTAACACACCGAGTCTGCAACACCTTTGGCCTAAAGTGAGGCATGCCTTGTTTGGAATTGAGCTCTCAAGAAGCTGTCGGAACATTTTGTTAGGTTCGAGTATTTGGCGCCAAAATTTTGGTTTGAGTTTGCTAATCAGGCGAGCTCTAGAAAATACTCTACTCTATGTTTCCTTAACCGAAAGCGCATGTTCTTTGGTGGAAATAGAACCCATACCCTGCAGAATCTTTAAACCACCACAGAACCAACAGAATAAATACATATTGAGATCAGACGACAAATACAATTTTTTTGTTGCCTACAAAGAAAGTCAAATAAATATTTCACCACTATTTTTTCTATAACTCTGTAATCTGCAACTTGTAATTGAAATCAGACCCTTAGTTAAAAAATGAACCACTGCAGGAAACCTATTCTCATTATACGATTTAAAAAAAATAGTTATAAAATCAATTCATATTCTAGAAATCGTACTTTAATAATTCAGTATAATTATTGTCATTCGTTAAGTTATCTATGATGTTGATACAATTATAATAGCCGAGGTACTATTAACATGTAGTACTTATAATAATAAGTATGTAATTTTATCGAGATTAGAGATACTTTTGGTCTTTACTAAAGTTCGCTAGTCTGAAAGATTTGGCTTCACCTTTTTATCAGCTACTAGCATTACGTCCCGACTTCGCACGGTCTCTTAAATAATCTAAGTTGCAAAGATAAATAAACTATAGCCTATGTTACTAAGAGATAGTATAACTTCCCAACAGTGAAATAATTTTTCAAATCGGTCCAGTAGTTTCGGAGCCTATTTGCGTCAAACAAACAATCAACTTTTCCTCTGTATAATAATGGTATAGATTCTGCAAGTGTGTATGAGCGGGTATTATTTTATTTTTGATGTTGACATCGCAGAGTGGTTATGCTGATGATTAGAATCAATTCCCAAATTATTATTTTTAATAAATATTGAAACGTAGGTGCGCAAACAAACCAAAATAAAGACGATCAAATCCCAAGCACTCAAAAAGTATCAAACTAAACTAGACAAGAGTAAACCAATGAACAATGCGTCTAATCATGTCAATAAATGATCAAAATTACGTTCAATAACTTTTATTAGAGTAACGTTTCGTCCATCAAAGCAACAATATGAAGACATCATATTATTACGTCCCAAATAACTTTCAGGCAATAAAACTGACGAGCTTTGTTTGCGTTGGATAGGGTGACCATGATTTTTGATATGTGAACGGTCATTCCTAACTTGTTGTCTAAGTCGCCAAGTTTTAGTTATGGAAGTTTCAAAGGCTTTTCTTATGGTTAAGACTTAATTACACATGTCAATAATCAGTCTTAAGTATTTAGTATCAATTTTAATATTAACTTCCTCTTTAATATACTGTATTTTTATAGATTGACAATCCTGAAACAAAAGTTTTGAAACATGTCTCTCTAATATTTTTGTTATCTATATACATATGTCTATATATGTCTCTAAAATAGTTGTTATTTGTTTACATCCTTTAAAATCTTAGCGGTTAAAAACTATAAAAAATACGAATTGGAGTACTCACATTATTGGAATTTGTTCTAAAAAACAAACAAGAGTAATTACATAGTCGAAACAAACCGACATGTAGCATTCGCGTGGCCACCATACTTATAGTCCAATTTGGTGGGACATTAATCTAATAATAGCAACACAATAAACGGTAACTCGTACCGTAGTTTTCGATAACGATACTTATTTACAATATTTGTGGTTCGATTTGGAAGATAATGCTAAATAGACAAAATGTGATTGCTTCATTCGTTCGGAGTTGTTTAGTGATCAAATATGAAAGCTCGTGATTGTGGCGCGAGGCAAATTAGTAACACACTCTGTATAATCATATTTATGTAGGATTTATATATTATGATCGATCATACTTGTATTACGATAAAAATATATGTATATTAAATAATACAAAACTGTTTCCTATTACTAACGTCGAAGGCACTATTGTGTTTATTATATGTTATATTTAATTTAATACTTAGAAAACAATTCAACCTTTGTAGGAGCATAAGGGTAAAAAACAAAAAAAACTGTTCTAAAAACGCCTTTATAATGTTTACTAACATAAAGTGTGTAACTCACCTCTGCTGCTTTCTTTAGTAAAGACTGACATATCACGCGAACGTATCAAAACACCTGCAAATCTATTGTAAACGGATTATCCAAGGGGTTTGTCAGTCATACACACAATCTGTGGAAACTAGTGGTCTTTCGCGGATTTATCCGCATAGATTTTGAATCAAATGTAAAGATATTAAAAGACAAATAAAATACAAAATTTCTTATATTAGTGTAATTTACATAAACAACTTGTATACTTCAGATGTTCTAGATATAATTTCTAAAAATCAACAAATAATATAATCAGCTTCGAGATTATTATTTTTACCGTTGAGATGGTTTATTTTTGACTACTACTATTGCTTGACTGATGTAAAGTTAGGCTGTAGTCACTTACCTAGAAAGTGCCAGATTGTACTTAAGATATCTACTCGTATTTACTAATAAGTGTCTTCTACAAGATGCTATGATATCTCTCAGGAAACAGAGATTTAAACAGTGTTTCAAAGAGAGATTACTCGTAAAATGATGATAATTCATTTATCATTAAATTTATTGAAACTCATGTTTCAAGTATTGTTTAAAAAAAAATTTACTATGAAGTAAGAAATTTTTTGAATTTTACATCCTTTACCCGACAAATCCAAAAGGAAGTAATTTTTGTCGAAACGCTGACAGATGTTCTAAATTATTAACCACCAATCATTAGGGATGTGAACAAGTGACAACAAAAGTGTTTAATAAAGTTAGGGGACATTCTAAATTAGTAATAGCGCAACACTTGATAATTACTCGTATTTTTTTTTAAATATTATGTAGATATTTTGGATTTTATCGAATTTTGTGTGAAAGTTACCAGCATCACATATTGTACCAAGTGTTTAGTGTAAATTTAAAAGGTCAGGCAGTTTGTTTTTAGTGACATTCATTTTTCTTTGAAGGATCTTTCGGCGAAGACAAAAGATCGCGAGGGAACCAGAGAATGGTGGTAAGTTGACTTACTCTCAAGTTGCAAAATCTATAGTATCTATAAGTATTATGTATCTATAAGTATTATGTTCCGGCAGCTTCCTTGAAAGCCGGTTATTCCAAACTTGACATGACTCTACCTTAGGCCAGAGTGTCTCTGACTTTTATGGTTATACGTCCTGCAGGTCAAATCCCTAGACTCAAGTTAATTAAAAGATCTACAAAGAAAAAGAGGAAACGGGTAAAACCACGGAGCGAAACTAGTTTAACGTATTTTATTCACCATCACATTTACGACGGTGTCACATACAAGCTGATATGACATTAGGAAGTGTGATGCGTTTACATGGCGTCACAAATTGAATTTTATTACAGGTTTGATCACTGGAAGGGTTATGTTTAGTGACGATGATTTGAATAATGCATGTAATTTTATATCTATTAGGGTGGGCATTTGCATTATGAATTTATGATGAGCATAGAACTGCCTACTTGGGGCTCTATTATGACGGGTTGTTTCATTTCAGTAATTTTGAAGGATAGAATTATAGTTTTAGGGTTGCGCTGGCAATCTTTAGCGTTTGCCACATCATTTTTTCAATTGTTTTAAGCTGAATATGGCGTGTTGAAATTTGTTTATATGTATAGTATATACAAGTGTGGTTTCTGAAGCGGTTATACCGAGCGGTTGGTGGAGGTTTCGGGTGTCCAAAATGCTGGCTATTATTTCGGTCAGAAACTAGCATTGCCACCCAACGTGGCAATGCTGTTAGCATTTTGGGCACCTTTTCCTCTACCCCTGGTCTTTTTTAGTTTTATTTAAGTTTTAGTCAGTAAGGTTCTAAGTATGGTTACTTAATTACATTTCACCTCCATTTTTTTATTAACGTGGAATTTTTTTTTTTTTACCAAACCAGTAGGATATATCCGCTGCTGGTCCACGTTATACCTCTTCCAAAGATGGTGTCTTGAATGTGACGATACCCGTTTTATCCGATTTTATTTCACGTTTGTTATGATTGCGACTGGTTTTCACGCAAATAGTTGGTTTTTTATTTATAACAAATTGCGTCTGGTTTTCAAGCAAATAGTTGCAGATTTGACGTCCAATTTGTGACCTTTTATTAAATAAACTTGTATATATATACTCATATGTACGGAAATTATTTCTACGTTTGCGAAAGTACTGCGTCAGCCAAAAGATTTAAACGTGTGACTGCTCGGTATCTACTCGTATCTTGTCCGGTAGTTTCATAGACATTTCTAACCCCGACGCAAAAACATGACATATGAGAGAGAGATAGTGTATCTCTCTTTCACTCTTCCTCTTTGTGTGTGTGTGTGTGTCTGAAGCATCGTAGCTCCCAAACGGGCGAACCGCCGCCACAAATTGTTAGATTTTATTTTTCCACAACATATTTTTTCTTTTTTTTTCAATACCTATGAGTATCTATCAAATGAAATGACATGATGCCACCAGAGTTTGGTACAATTTGAAAAAATATATATTGAAATATCATTACTATTACATTGTAATTAGAATATTTGACATTATTTTAATTATAATTATAAATAATTGTGTAATTCAATAAATTTATGTAGTAATGTATTCTACAGAACTTAAGAATATTTACAAAGCATAGAAAAGTCAAAAATTTAGTAAACTAAAAATAATAATAATAACAAAATAAAAATTAAGCCACCCGCCCAAACGTGCCCATCAGGCCTGCCGCATTGCCTTAATTATAAATGCATTAATTGACAATAAATATATTTCATGTCTTGTATCTAAAATGTTTATAAATGTTATGACCTAATAATATTATATTTTAGCGTGTTGGTTTCCAAATTGTTTCAAAATATCAAACATCACTGACGCCACGGCCTAAGTCGCTTAGCATTAGAAACGGATTGAAGGTACCTACATTGTAACAAAGTTAACCCAACGCTCATATACAGATAACTATCTGTACAAAGTGACAATGCTGTGTGCCAAATTGCATTTTAATTAGTCAGAGAACACATTAGCTGCACATTGCACTTACTGTTGTTTGTTTAATTTCATTTCTGCTCTTATCTCGTAATGATGTGTCTACTCGTAACTTATTTGTGGCTTCATAGTTCTCGCCATGTAATTATTAGCACTGTTTTTTTTTACCAGTTTGTTACTGAACTTGTCTACTATATAGATTTTTTTATATTTGGGAGTAGTACAATACACAATACAATACAACTTTATGGTACACCAAATACAAAAAACAATATTACATCACATGAAAAAAAAACAAAGGTAGGACATTAGGCGGCCTTATCGCTTAAGGCGATTTCTGCCAGGCAATCTACTAGGTACAGGTAGTACTTTGTGATATTTGATGAAAAGTATACAGTGTAAACTCTATATAACAAAACAGAAGGGACTGTGCAATTTATGGCGTTATAGAGAGTGGTCGTTAAATGGGGAGAATGTACATATCATTGTATGGAATACAAGCGAAACCAACTAAAGTCAATTGATTTCGACGCTTTAGAGAGTTTGTCGTTAAATCGAGTGCCGTTATATGTAGTTTACACTGTAGTTGCAACCATTCCCATCACATGGGTAGACACATAAATTCTATTTTTTATTCCCCGACGCAAATGTACGTGTAGAGCGAGTGTGTCTGTCTGTGAGATATGTAGTAGCTCCCAAACGGATATACCAATTTTGATTTAGCTTTTTTGATTGAAAGGTTCTCGAGAGTCTGCTTAGCTATGTTTGATGAAAATCGTAAGATGCAAATGATAGAGATGAGATAACAAATGATAGGAGGCTATTTTCATCAGATCTAGGATCCGGCTGCCTATAATACAAAATATCAGTTATTTTTTCATTTAAACCTATTTAATATTTATTTTTGTGGTGCAATTAACACGGGATTCGCCGTTCAATATCAAAAGTCCAGTCACGACATCTTTTTTTTCTTTTATTAAATAGCTCTACGCGGACCCACCAACTCGCCTGACGGTAAGCGAAGTTATACGAGGGTGAATCAAAAAGTTCTTAGAAGTGCATATATATGAAACCTTTTTGGATCAAGTTCTATATTAAAATTAAAGAGTGTCTATCACACTATATTTATGCAGACTGTCACTTGTTTTTGTCAGTTCGTTCGCATGTTATAATTTTTTTTGTGCAACGAGTTGCTAAAAAGTTAAAATTATGGATAAAAGTGAGTTACGTGCGGTGATAAAATATCTCAGTTTGAAAAAAATGTCTACGAAGGAAATTTTTTTGGACATTCAGCAGACATTAGGGGGTGATGCTGTACCCTATTCTACGGTTGCGTACTGGGTGGCTGAATTTAAAAGAGGTAGATCAAGCTGTAAAGATGACCCGCGTTCTGGGCGGCCTTCAACCTCCGTTACAGAAGAAAATGTCAAAAAGGTTGAGAATCTGGTTTTGGAAGACAGAAGAATGACTATAAAACATATAGCTGAGATCCTAAAGATATCTTTTGGTAGCGTTCAACCAATTTTAATTGATTCACTGGGGTTCAAAAAAGTGTCTGCAAGATGGGTGCCACGAATGTTAACCGACGAAAACAAAAAGCGACGTTTGGAAATTTCCAAGCGTAATCTCGAAATGTTCCAGCGTGATTCGGATAATTTTTGCCGTCGTCTTGTCACCATGGATGAAACGTGGGTCCACCATTTTGATCCTGAAACTAAAAGACAAAGCATGTCTTGGAAACGACCATCCTCTCCATCCATTAAGAAATTTCGAGTTGCTCCTACCGCTGGCAAAGTTATGGCCTCTGTGTTCTGGAATAGTGAAGAAATCCTTTTTATTGATTACATGCTAAAAGGCCAGACGATTACTGGACCCTATTATGCAAATTTAATCCCGAAAGTGTGTGAAACGATTAAAGAAAAACGTCGTGGAAAACTGTCGTTGGGCGTGTTGTTCCTTCAAGATAACGCTCCTGCTCATCGATCGGAAGTTGCGCTCAACGCAATCCGCTGTGCTGGCTTCAATCTCCTTGACCACCCACCATATTCTCCGGACTTAGCCCCAAGTGATTTTCACTTATTTCCAAAATTAAAAGAGGAAATTCGTGGAACAAAATTTCACGATAATGACGCGGTTATAGCTGCCGTAGAGGACTTTTTCGAGAGTCAAGAAAATATTTTTTTTTCACAAGGAATAAGGAAGTTAGAAACGCGTTATTCTAAATGAATTGCATTGGAGGGAGATTATGTAGAAAAATAAAATATTATTATTTAAATCTTCGCATTTTTTAATATTGATTCCAAGAATTTTTTGATTCACCCTCGTACACCTATACAGCTCTCGCAACAGGACTCTACCAGGGTGGTACAACAGCCATAAAAAACAAATCACGACGTTTCCGATACACCGATGAGTCACCCAAAAAGGGATGCTTCCCACTTAAAACGCTACTAAAACTAGATTATCGAATTCCATAGTAAATCTATAGTAATCCGTTCCACCGTGCGTTATCCGTGCTCATAAGTGGCAAGAGACAGGAGCCTCCATCAAGGATCCACAACTTTTACGAGCCAAGTTTTTTATTTATTTTTTATTTCGAAGCAGCGCGTGCGACACAAATGGTGCCCCGTGATAACTCTCACTTTTAAATCCTTTTATGCTCGTGTCACCTTGTAAAGCAAACGATCACACGCTGGCAATTTTCAACCTTATTCGACGAGAATAGAGTCGAGTTTTGCAAGTACTGTTTGCGCACTTTAAATTCCAGAAACATAAGTCATTTGTTAAGTTATCAGCACTTTATTTAGAGACGATATTTCTGAATATCTGAGCTCTGTTTTTTAATTCCGTCACGGATGTTTGGAATTGTTTGGATGTTTTCGTGTGGTCGATAAATTGTCGGTACGATTAGTCTAATGTATTGAAATGTTGAAGGTAACTTTATGAGGTTAAGTTAATCGGGAAAGAGTATGTTTGTATTCCCTACTCGTAGTTGGCTCAGCAAAATTCGTGTGTTCCCATATTAAAATAGAGGTTTGCAATGGAAAGGCAGAAATCTCAGTTCGATGCTGAGGATGATTATAATTTATAGCTTAATTACACCATGTGTTACATTTTTATAATTAGTAAGGAGACCTATTTTTTTTTTAAACAAATACATCTTAAAGCACCCGGAAAAGTGTTTTGATAAACATGATGACAAACTTCCGGTTTTAACGGTTCTGTAGTTTTAATATTTACACAAATTCATTTTTTCCTGTTTATATTATTAGTGTAAAGATGTAGATATAGCTGCAAAACCACGATTAGCTATTCTTTGACCATAAAGTAGTACTTTTTTATGGACAAAGAGTGAAATAGTAATACTTGAATAATTTCATGATTGATGATCCGTAAATGTTCTTATTTGTGTGAAAACGCCAAAGGTATGTTACGAGTAAATTGGAGGAATAAAATACGTTACAGCTTACCACAATAGGAAATTTATTGACAAGAAATAATCATACTTGTAGAGCAATCGTGTTAAACTTTGCCATATTTGCCAAGCACTTTATAAACAGCTGTCCAAGTGCAAGTGTGACTCGCACATGCAGGGTTCCGTAGCATTTTCTTAAATAAATGGCAAAATATGTTGTTTGTTGTATAGGAACCTCTTTAATATATGTATTTTATTTTAATGTTATTATATTTAAAAAACTATGTATATTAATATTCTGTGAATATTTCAAGCGTCTACCGACTGCCGCTTAAAAGATCGAGACAAAAATTGCACAATAATAGCACGTTTGCAGTATGGTACTCCTTTGATATATTATTATTTGACAAATAATTATAATCAAATGTTTATTTTCTAATCATCATTATTGTTTGTTTTTATAATAAATTAAAAACGTTAAATAATAATTATTATTTGAGAAATAGTTATTTTTATATTTGATTATTTTTAAGCACAAATAATTACATTATTATGATTATTTATCATAATTACTTAATTATTTTTGAATAATAATTACTATCTGTCGTTATAGTAGCAATAAAAATACATCATCAACTCTAGCTATCACAATTTATGAGCCTGGTGACAGACGGACGGATAGCGATACCTTAGTAATAGGATTCATTGTTACACTAAGCGTACGGAACCCTAAAAATGACAGTCAATAATGCGTTTTATATGATGATGATGTTAAATTCATTAAGGCCGACTAACATCTAGTCATAAAGCTAATACATTGAATAACCATTAGGGTTTAAAAAACACCTGAGCTGTATTTCATTAGATGGGGATAATAGCACGAAAGCTTATAAATTCTGATACCTACTATTAATAAAACGTTACCTGCATGTTAAGTAGTTACTCCTATGATGCTACGAAAAAATAAGTTTATTTCTAATAAGTTATTTCTTCTATGCTGCCTGCGTATCTGGTGGAAACGGTTTTTTCTGGGTAAGCGCGCTCCACCTTAGATCATAATATCGCTTACTATCTGATGAATTTTGATCAACTTCTTTATTCCCTTAGGCCCACAATTAAATTGAATTAAATTCCGTCAAATTACACACCAATATACAATTAATATAATAAATAAAAATGTCCAAAATATTCAATGTTTGTACAACCTGCCCATGACCGTACCTGGCGCAAAGGTGCTAATAACACTAGCTGCGTTTCCACGCTGAATAGTTTTAGCAATCCTCTGTACCAAATACGATTGAGTTCTCCTAACAGCAATAAAATTAATATTCAAAATCCAAAATGTACTTGATATAAGGTGATATCTCTAAAAACGGCAAGGAAAATAAGATCACAAGTAAGAGAGTGGTCTCAATAGAGTTTGAGGAATTTAAGTGTTATTGGTATAGTAATACAGTTGAATTTTCTAACGCTCACTGCGTACGGTCATAAAATTTTATAGCTGTTATCGCGGAGCAAGATAGCTTAAGTTTATTACGGCACTAGTCGAAACTCAACCATAAGATACAGTTGTAAGGTTGACTTGAATTGAAATATTTTTATGACGTAGTACATTGTAATAGATACAATAGTATAGTAAACTCATGCCATTTTTTTGTACTGTGTTTGTATGCAACACTGAATCTGGTATATATTTGATCGAAGTATTAAAGATGGCTCCCAAACAACGCACGTGATAAAGGTACAGAATATTTCGTGTGAGAAGTGAAGAAGACATGGGTGGATTTTGCGAAGAAACATTACATCGAATAAACTTTTTGTCAAAGTTTTTATAAACCTTCATGAACATTGTGACACTAAATTAAAAAGAACAAATACCAAATTAAACTTTGGTTGTTGATTGTACAAACAATAAATGTAAGAAATTAATGAAGTATAAACTTAATTTCACAAAAGAAAGGCGGCCATATTGCGAGAAATTTTAATTACAATACGGCTAGTATTTATTTACATTCCGTGCGCTAATGAGCACGAACTAGTACATGTCTTGGTACCTATTAGTTAATACTGTTATAATTATAATGATATAAAGGATGATAGATTGGAGGTCTTCTTCTTCTTCGTATGAGCTAATTGACCAATCTGGTGTCGAGAGTTTTCAAACCGCCCCAAGGCCTCTAACTTGGCTGAACAGCTGCTTGTACTAAGACTAACAGCCCGGACCACAATCGTTTCAGCCAATCCACGGTAGCGCCCAGATAAAAATGCCACTAGAAAAACGACATTCTTGTGCATGGTCACCCATCCTAACACCGTCCGCATCGACCGTTGCTTAGCTTCGATGATCGCGTCAGATCACCTTAGCTAGCCAAGCTACAGGCGCTACGATAACTTATAAAATAACTTATCATATTGTTAAGTGACAACCATAGCAGTTACCACGGAACAACACCCCGGTACCGTGCGTGTTTGACTGTAATTTAAAAAGCTCAATATAAACTAACAGAATTTTTAGTTAATTTTAAACTGGAGCGGTATCTTTAACAGCTTTTCCTGGTTAACATAATTGAGTTTTTATAAAGCTCGGTGTAATGAAAATTAGTTTCTTTAGTAACATTCTGGTGAGGTGGAATGTAATTTAAGTAATAGGTAATATGATAATGAAAATATGCTTTTATATAAAAAGGCGTAAGGTAAGATTATATTTTTTTTTACTACATTTATTAGAATAAGTTATTTTCATTAACGACTTAAAACTAGTGCTCAAAATGACGGTCTTTTCGATAAGAGCGATCTCTTCCAAGCAATCGCAGGAAGGACATTGATTATGAGAAATTAGAGGGGAGTACAATAAAAAATAAGATGAATTAATGTATACAGAGATACCACATTTTTTATTATGTGCACTTACATACTAATTTACATATACCTACACAATATGCTACTATTTTTCCTTGCCTTATCCCACTAGGTGGGGTCGGCACAGCAAATTTTCCTCTTCCACTCTCCTCTATCAGCCGTCGTCACTACACTCACTCCTTTCACTCTCATGTCCTCATTCACACACTCCATCCATGTTTTTTTTCGGTCGGCCTCTTGTACTCCTTGCACTACCATTTCCATACATCTCCTAGTAACATGCATCTCCTCTCTATGCATCACACTACTCCTTGGAAACGTAATTCTAAATATTGCCACAAAATAGTAGGATCCAAAGGCGTGTATGTACACTACTGTTTTGTAATAAATTTGTATTTCTTTATAAAAAAAACTACATAAAAAAATTAGAAACTTAAATGTCGAAACAAACTAGCTTTTTTTTCTGGACTGCTGTTTTCGCTAATGAATATGTTCACCTATGCAGGTGTTCTCCTTACAAAGACGAGAAAGGTATCAATGTAGAAACTCACAAGTGCTGGCGAATTACTCTAAGTGCCACCATAAGTATAGTACACGATGCACCAAACTCTAATTATGCGGGTACATGTAATTATGCGCAGGAGTTAAGGGTCTGGCAGTTGTGAAATTCTCAGTAATGTTTCTTTTAGTCTTTACTACTAGGCATTTGACCAGAGCACCAGAGCGTATTGAAAACAATTCGAAAATGATCTATACAATTTTTTTTCATACAAGCTTGAATAGCGCTTGAGTGCATCTTGCTCGATGTTAATTATTAAGGTCCACGTTCAAGACTTGAGACTCAGCAGAGGACTCAACAGAGACAGGTTCAGAGTCTCCCAAAAAAGTTGCCGGGAAGAGATCACTGTTAGCGATAAGACCACCGTTTGTGGCATACTTTTGTGTTGTTGTTTTTTATTTTGACTTGAACCTTAAATTTGCCCAATAAAGAGTTTATCAATCTATCTCCCAAACAATGACTAATTGCGAGTAAGGATCGCGCATTATTATTTTTTTCAATTGTCTCTAAAAAAAAACACGTTTGTTGTGCAGAGAATCCTACTATTTATTTTAATTTATTATTTGTGAAAATTTCAGCTTTGTAGCAATTACAGTTTATGGGATACAACCTGGTGGCAGACAGACAAACGTAGAGACAGCAAAGTCTTAGCAATAGGGTCTAGTTGGTACCCTTTGGACACGGAATCCTAAAAACGGATAATGCGTCAATTGTTAAGGTGGACCATTAGCAGCATACACGGAGCAAGATAATAAGTTTTATGTTTCAGCATAATGAGGAATTAAGGCTAATTTAATTTAATGGTAAATTATTTTCATGCATAAATAACATGCTGAATATTGCCATGTTCTTATTATTTTTTAAATTAGCGGCCACAAAAGAGTCTTCTTTAAGTATTTTCGTAAATTCATTTATGTTTCTTCTTTTAAGGGTTCCGTACCTAAAGGTAAAAACGGGACCGTCTGTCTGTCACCAGACTGAACCTCATGAACCCTGATAGCTAAAAAGCTAAAAAAATTATATTGCCGCTATAAGAGTTGTGTATCTGTTAGTATATGATGACTGTGGACAGTCACAAGTTACCTAATTATTACTGTAAATACGTTATTAAAATAATGTGTACTTTAATAAAATATTTAGAAAACCCTCGGCATCATTTTCATGGTGGCAACCCTCATGGATTTGAAATTTATTATAGTGTATGCAGTGTTCTATATATCCAATATAGGTATCAAATGCAAGGTTTGACCCTTGCATTTGATACCTATATTGAAAAAAAAAACATGTTATCCGTCATTTTGTAGGGGCGGCCATCAGCCTAAGAACAATTTCGCCTGCTATAATTGTCAAAAAAAACTAAATCCAAACTTGTCTACCCGTTCGGGAACTACGATGCCATAGAAACACACACACACACACACACAAATACAAACACACACGTTAAACTTCTAAAACCACATCATTTTGTACTTAATATGTAAAGAGCAATGCACCAATGTACTAGTCGATACAATAAAAGTACAAAGTAGTGTTGTCCTCAATAATATGTCGATACAATAAATACCAAAACCGTATCGACATACTATAGCTGTCATAAAAATCTATCGACTCATATTATTGGCCATAAACAAGGAACGTTTTATGCTCTTGCATTGTGTATTCCCATACTATTTTATTTACAAGTAAGTTTTACCTATTGTGACTATTTTGTGGGTGGCCAGAGGAAGTTTTAGTTTATTTTGTTTGTACAATTATTCAAAATATAAGTATTAATAAATTTTGTGGACATAAAAAGCGGCAAAGTGACATCTAATATTTGCATTTTAACCGACTTCAAAAAAGGAGGAGGTTTTATTCGACTTTATGTATTTTCTCTGAATACATCTTGTTGGATAAAAGTAGTAGTATAAGATGTGTAAAAGTATTCTGGTTCTACAAGATAAATTACTTTTTATCTCTAATAATGCAAAAGTAAAAGAATTATATATATAAAAAAAAATATTTACATAAAATTATATATACTTTTTTTCATATTCATTTCATTTTTCATATTCATTTCATCATATTCATCAAATTTTTTCGTAATCAAAAATTTTGTACATTATTTTATACTATTTTAGTAAGTAAATAAAATTAATAGTCAACAAAATAATAAATAATGTAACATGTCAAAATAATAATAACTTAATTTTACAGAAATAACCCTCAACCAATCGTTACCGATCAAAGGGTATCAGACTGGCCGCGTACCCGCGCTGAATAGCGATAGCCATCCTTTGCACCAGGGAGGATCCGGATCTATTTTAGTTAATATTATTTAGTCGTCGTCGTCGTTTATTATTTGTTCAATATTTGTTACGTCACAACATTTTGTAATGATGGTTCCTCTTCTTCGTCTTCGTATGAGCTAAGTGGCCAAGCTCTGGTGTCGAGAGTTTTTCAAGCCTCCGTCTACTTGTACTAAGACTGACACCAGGGACCTACCTATGATAGGCTCCGACACTACTAAACCGATTTGAAAAATTCTTTCACCGTTGGGAAGGTACATTGTCTCCGAGTAACATAGGCTATGTTTTGTTTTTTTTTTTTGCAACTCAAATTATTTTAAATACCGTGCGAAGCCGGACGGGATCCTCGTAACTAATAACCTTGTAGACTAATATGTAAAACAAAGTTGTTCTAACGCATTGGTTTGCACATTTACGTCCAATACTCTGCCGGTAAAATAACAATAAAATCAATACATAATGACAAATGTGATGTCATCTTTACGTTACGTGTTTATATGAAGTGCAATCATTAGGTGTGTTAGTTATTATTTCTTCTCGTAGGAAATTATTATATTTAATAGTGTTAAAAAAGTTTAATAAACACTTCATTATTGATATTAACTCCCTCGTTGCGAGTTCTTATATAGAGTTACTTGTTTTTTTCACTTTTTTTTGTTTATAATTGATTGGCTTTGATGGGCTTGCGCTTGATCGCAATTCACCTGATATTGCGTTAAACCGGTGCACTCTTGCCTTGAAAACTGCTAGATTATAATTATCGGGGAACGGGGAATTTGGCAAAGAATTCCACACCTTTACGGTACGCACAATGAAGGTGGAGGCAAACCGCTTAGTACGCGACTTAAGCATCTTCACATCCACACACATTGTAACGAATGCATTTTTTTTACATACATATCGCAAAAACAATAAATAATATCAAGTGAGTTGGTACGAAGCGCAAACCTTGCATAAAAAAGAAGACCACAAGTTAGAACCTCTGCGCGCTGGATTGACCTGAACTAATTCTATTCTAATTCAATCATAAATCAGATCTCTAACTCCCAACAATACTCCTGGGTATTTTACAGCACGTTGAATAAAACTAGCTAAAATATAAAGAAATAAAACACATCCAAAGCACGGTAATTACAATTCTGTAACAATTATTTATTACTCTGTAGCCCTTTACTGTAATCATGCATCTCTTCTTATCCGTTCTACCTTTTAATTAGTTTTAAAAAGTATCTTTGACATTAAGAACGGTTTATCCGTAAGTGTAGCAAATCAAACACTTATCTTTTCATGTAAGTACAGGATCGAGGTATATCTTAACAGCCGACAGGCTTCAGCCTGTGTCGGCGGGCCTCACAGATCGCGGCACAACTGCTTGTTTTGTTGCCAATACCGGATCTAACCGGATTTATCTGGTTTTTGTCTCAGATTTTTTATATAACTGGCTATGACCCGCGTCGTTTTTTTTTTAGTCTAAATAGGTCAGCGCTTGACCACAGTTCCCCTGATGGTAAGTGACATTGAGGTCTACGGTGAAGCGCGCTTACCTAGAAAAACCCCTAATAATGCATAACTTGCGTTATAAATTATTAGGGGATCCAATTTAGCTACATGGTTAGTTTAGAGTTTCAGCTGTTTTCATGCTAAATTTCAATCGCATCGTAGGCTCATTGCTCGAACAATGGCTCGAATATTTGGCCCTCATAGCTCATTAATATAGTCTGCAAATGTATTATATTAATTAAGACAAAAACAAGCATAAGAGTGCATCATAGGTATTTATTTTGAATCCTGTTGCAAAGCTCAAGTCTACTAATGAATGGCAAAATAATATCTAAGATATTGCATTCAGCCAGTTTAACTTATGTTATTGCTATAAAAGTCAATCTTTTCTTTTAATAAACTAGCCTATACCATGAAAACTAAAATGTTTACGTTTCCGCATCTAAAAGGTAAAAATGGGAAAACGAGACCCTATTACTAAGACTCCGCTGGCTGCCAGTCTGTCTGTCTGTCACCAGGCTGTAAATCAGAGACCGTGATAGCAAGAAAGCGAAATTTTTATGTAAATTTAAAATAAAAATAAATAAATATTATATTTATAAATATAAAATACTAAAAATAAAATATATAGGGGGCAGACAATAAACGTGTTTTTTTTGTATTTTTTGCTATATGCTATATATTAATCACGGCAGCAGGAAGACGCTTTTAATTTTCACAGAATACTCGTATATGGATGTATATTATGTTACGAAATAAAAAAAAAATATTTGTAAGGAGAAAAACAAATGTATATTTGCTATTTTTTAAGATTACGTAATCGGGCAATTATTTTTCTTTTATTCATTTAGCAGACTTTGCTAACTGAATATTGTATACCTGTAGTTAAACCAACAGTTAACTTGTAAAGTTTAATCTTTATTTTGTGCTACCTTTATTCAGCCAGTTAAATTGTTATATCTCGCAGGTGCCTCGGTGGTCCACCTGACAGATATACTTAATTATAGAGATAATTAGTCGCAGCACCTATTTTGGCTTAATGACATTAACTGAAAACATTCTGAAGGTGATCAGCTGCCCTTTTTGCACTATTTTTTACCTAAAATATTAATTGTGACTGTGGTAGGCCCTTTTCTACAACTGGTGCATTAATTAAAGCTATTTAATGTAAGTCATATTTTGTATGATGAAAAGTAATTTTATGTTTTAAATACCTATGTTATGTTAACGTAATAAATCAACGTAATAATTATGAGATAATTAAAATACTGTAAATACAGTTTAACGAAATAAGTATTGCAAGAAAAGATTGCAAAGTGTAACATTAACTTTTTTTTCCAATTTGATACAAAATCAACAGTCAAAAAATGTCATTAATCTCACTATAGAAATTTTTTAAACACAACTTTTGAACAAACGAAAAAAATTATAGCATTTAGCAAAAAAAAAACGGACTTACCATCTCCAATATTCACGTTTCCGTCGGGCGCGCGATCCGAGTCCTCAGTTCCAACCAGATGCCTGATGCTAAACGAGCTGGTCTTCCTCGCTGGCTGCTCCACCGTGGCCCCCTTCAGTTCAGCCTCTCCGTTGGTCACCACTGCATCAGCTCCATTCACCTCCTGGCTGATAGGACCTTCTGACTCCCGACGCGTTGTCAAATCCATCTCGGACGCCGCTGACATTCAAACTTCTTCCGACTTCTTCTCCGGACATCTTTTCACTTGCGTCCAAAATTATTGCCAGTCATCTCAACTCTTCGGTTGAATAGTTTTGGAAGTTCACAGTTTTTGTTCTTTTTGTCACTTCACTGAATCCTTTTTAAAATTGGTTTGTTTGGCTTTCTAATCACTTTGTGTGGAGATTTAGTGTGTGTAAAATAAAGTTTGCGAGGGTTAAAAGTCGGCGATAAGTCCGCGAATATAATCGGATGGTCGCGTGTCGCGAGCGCTGGCTTCGCGGTAGTAGAAGCGACTGGTCCTCCGTCCTCTTCGGTGCGCACTCTGGCGGCCCTCCCTACGCCTCCGAGGCGGAGCGCCCGCCCCTTCGACACACGCTGCCTCGAACCGGACCTGTCTCATTGCAATGGCACTTTTCTTCAATTAACTGCGCGATTTTTTCCGAATGATCTATTTGTTTTAATGAGCGGTAATTGCGTTTATTGATAGAGCGCAGGCGCGAAAGGCTAATGGTGGCGGCGTTTTCTTAATGAAATCGAAGGCTGGTAAAAACACTGCCAAGCTGCTACTGAAGAACGTGTTTATTTGCTAAGTGAATGCCTTTGCCGTTCCTAATTGTGTTATTTTGTATAATTGACAGTATTCCTAAGTGGCAGGCACTTGGAGTCGTCTAATGAAGCTTTGTTCGGGCCGAGACTCATAAATAATAACTGTTTACCTAATTAACGGTACTTCGGCGGTTCCACTTGAACTAACGCATCGATAAATTGATCGTGAATCAATAGTTTTTTCGCCTTAAACAGGTGTCAAAGAATGTTCAATAGACGGCAAGGCTGAAGTCTGGTTCACAGACAGAAATACTTAGTAATTTTAAATGTAAACTCAGTTTATTGGATTGAACCGTAAATTAAGTTAGTTGGCTGCTAGTCTAATCATTCATCGCGGTGGACAACCTTCGTTTTGCTGCCAACTTATTGCATCTAGGGCTGGCTATTTACAGATATATTAAGTGACAACTTTCCGCCTAGTTGATATTAGTTTTAAAAGCACATATTCTAGTAAATATTCAACATTAATAACTAGTAATGTCAGTTCTTATGGTATCTGTTGACCTTAAAAGACACCTCAGATTTCAATTTTTTTTATATTATACGTTATTTTACAGTATAAGTAGTAGTAATATGTATTACTTTTTAAAGGTCGATTTTTATAAAAACAATTTTTGTCAAAAAAGAAACTTACAGAGATGAGGTCACTTTATTTTCCCAAAAAAACAGAGAACAAACTAAACGTATCCAAAAAAAAATATGATTTAAAATCCACAGCAATTAAGAAAACCATATTGAATCACAGGCCCAGCCCTTAAGAAGTTAAGGTCCACTTTGTAAATCCGAGTTCTATATTTGTCGTGTGCCTCATAAATTCTAGTTAAGGTCCAATTCGAACGGCCGCTTTGGGCGACTTTACAATTTATTCCCTTGTTTAATTATTTGTTGGTATTTATTGTTGTTTTAATTAAAATAATATGTTTGAGCGTAAATCATGTTAAATGACGTTCTGTTATATTGTTTAGGCTTGTTAAGGGTTAATTGATTTTTGGGTTTACGGTACTTATCATTAAGAGAGTTTATTTCGGAAAGTGAGTTTGTCCACTTGATGATTTTAAAGCGGATATTTTTGGTTATTCTGTGAACTTTTAAGTAGATTTGATCTGATGGTAGTTAAGTTTAGTTCAAATATTGTGTTAGGTTTATATAAATGTCTAAAAAAGATTTTTGCTTCTTTCTTCTTTAAGCTTCTTTCTTTAAAATGCCTCTATAGTAACGTTACATCCCAAGTCGCATTTGTAAACAACTGCGTTGTTTATTTCTATTAATTATATTATATTTTAAATTTTCTAGAGAATGATATTTAATTGTCACTCCTATTACTCTATTTCAACAAACAGCAAATGTATATCCACCTCTTCGTAGAAACCGCTAGCTTTTCAATACAACCCCATTATTTTCACATACAGTACACATAATAAGCAAACAATTTCACAGCGAGGCACTCTGTCCAAGTAACTTTCATATTAAACAAGGTAAAGGGAGGTTGTAGCGCCTGTAGCTCGGCTAGCTAAGGTGATCTGACACGATCATCAAAGCTAAGCAACGGTCGATGCGGACAGTGTTTGGATGGGTGACCATTAACAGAACTGTCGTTTTTAAAGTAAAATTTGCGTGTGTTAATCCACGGTCTAAGTTATCTGCATTTAAATTTACTTCCAAATCTGTGCAGCTGTTTGAGCGTGAAGAAGTAACTAATATAATATATCAGTGGGATTCACGTGATATACTTGTACATATTATATTTTTGAAGCCTTTTTACAGCCTTAATATTTTTGGGGGCTAACAATAATTAATACAGAATTTTGACCTTGAGCACAAAAGAGCAAAAATAATATACGAAATTTGATTTTTCTTGTTTTAATGAAAATAACTATAATTGAAAAGAAAGCCTTTTTAATGATAATTATTTTTATCATACTCGTATACTTTTTCATAATTTTATCAAGTAATGTTTAAATTAACTATGCCATAGGATTTCATTGACCTTATCTTTGCATATTATATTCTTTTTTTTTCATCTAATGGTAAGTGATATTGAGGTCTACTGTGGAGCGCACTTACCTAGAAAGTACCGGAATGCTTACTTTTTCCAAAAAAAATAATAGAAAAGGCCTAAAAAACTTTCCAAAAGTTATTGTGACAAAGTATCGCAGACTGTATAGATTATTTACACATAACAGTACACAATAACGAACAAATAACGAGTCGGCGCATTTAATCAACGTCCTCTAATATTTGTAAAGCAATCGTCCGATACTCCTGTACAGTTTCACCACGATAAGCAGATCAATATTTTTTTACTCATTCTGATTTAAGTATCCACGTTAACATGTTTTATAATAGTATGCAATAGGAACGTCATGGGTTTTAGATTTATAAAAATCATACTTTGAACTCGCTTGTGCGAAACTATGTAATTGACTTATGTATGTATTGTGTATGCCTATTGCCACTACCAGCAGTGGCTTAATTAAATCTAGAGGTAAAGTATTTACTGGCAGTAAAGTAAGGCGAAGTGGTATTTTATTTTTATTTTAAATATTTTGAATCCGCTATCAACTAAAAATTTACCTGATTGAGTGTGAATCTAGACTACAGCGCAGCTTAACATCAGGCTAGCTGTAGTCAACCGCATACCTATCAAGGGTAAAAAATTCTCACTATATACATCGTTTAATTATAGTTCAATTTATTCTAATATATTTGCTATTACAATTTTTTCATACTTACACGAGCCAATTGTGATCCGCTATCTAAGATTCTGATCCTGGTCAAGCTATGTTCGTATAAATTGCACCGGTGTACGGCGGTCCGTCGGCGCAGTCAAAGCATCGAGCCGGCGGGGCGCCAGACTCAATTATATCGCGTCCCAAACTGATTCTATCTGTATGGTAATGCACTCATTACTGAAGACAAAAAGGGTGCGGGGTAAGGCCCAATTTATGGCCTAAAAAGGCCCGGCAAAGGGTTAATGAGATTTCGGCCGGCGTTAGGTTCCGTCGCCGGCGACGTCGGGAGGTCCAAGTGTTATGTTCTTGGATGACATCTGTTAACGTCTACTGGTGATTGGTTCACAACGCCGGCATCGATTAAAATATCATCATCATCATCTACAGTTGATTTTCTTCCAATGATGGGAAGAGGCTCCTCTTTTTACCTCCTCCAAATCCTCTTGAACAAAATTGGCACAGGACCAAATTCAGTCGCATCTTGTCAAAATTATGTCGCTAAATTAACACATTGATGACTAAGTAGTGATTTGTGATGAGAGTACCTTAGTTTAGCTAGTCATTTTTCGTCTCTATTTTGTGTTGTGTGAAAAAACTATTCTGATGGTCAGTAAATATTATTTGTATTTGTATGAATCCAATGAAATAATTACTTTCTCATCAAAGAAAGTTTGGGCCAGAACCAAGATCGAAGGAATCGGATATTAGCATTATAAGAATTTGTTTGTTGCAGTAGACTTATTAATAAAAGAATATATGTGTTTATATTTTGGTATTTTACAACGAAAATTAAAATTGATCATCTAAATAAACGTAAAAAACCCATTGTTCAAGCCACAGTAGAATAAATAAAATCACAAACAGCTAGTGTTTAATAAATTAGGTGTATAGTTCACAGAACGAGTAGGCGTGTATTCAATTCTGTATATTAAAGAAACTGATGAGTCAGTTCTGTTTGTTTGTTCTGGGTTTGTATTTAGGAACAAGTAGAGCGGTGCTTTGAAAGAGTTCGGTTTTTATGAAACACAGGGAGTAGTGGAGGACAACATAACAGGCTGAAAAACTATTCTTAATATTTTTTTATCTAATTTTTTAGACTCACTTTTAATTAACCGGTATTGTAAGATAACATAAGTAAACCTAAGTTTTTCAAAGCAATCCGATAATAATTTTTAACTGATGTCGAAAAAGTAAAGGGATTAAATTCAGCTGTTTTTGTGTAAGTTTATTACCTCAATACTCCGTTATGTATAAACTGTTTTTTTTTTATTCAAATAGTGTGTGTAATGAATGTGTCTTAATATTTATTTATGTTTGTTTATTTATATACTTTCTGATCGATCCATAAGTTTTATCGAAATATGTTCAGTATTTTTGTATTTTTTTTGTATTTGTATTTGTTAATCTGAAGTCGATTTTCCAATTTCAATTGTAATTATTCAACTAATACTTGTACCATGGCAATATGAAAAATAAATTTTGTAAAATTTTATGTACTACCATGACACTTTACCATTTTGAAATCAATAAGTACGGTAAGACAAACAATTAATTATCTATTAAAAAGTTTTATAAATCCTACCACCTTTTCTTCAATCATTTTCGATACTATATTAAAGTCCTCCTTAATCCATACCTGTGAACTACCGTTGTATGCCTACTTATCGATCTATTGTCGGCAAACACTGATCGTAACACTGGATCGATAAATAGATTACTAAAATAACTACACTATTACTTTGTAACTGATACGCCGATACATTGAGTAGAGCAGCTATGAAATCTAGAATGGACACTATGGCAATTCAGTGTTTCTGTATTAACAATGATCTATCCATTAATATCCATCCAAAGGTTGCTTGAGAGAAATTGTTTTAGGCGATAAGGTCGCCTTGTAAAGGACCTTTGCTTGTTTTTTATTTTCATATAATATTGTTTTGTTTTTGGCTAGCAATAAAGTTGTATCGTATTGTATTGTAATGATCTGATTAAAAGTACTTGTAATTTAAATTATGAAGGCATCAACAAGACTTCTTCTTCGTATAAGCTAAGTTCTGGTATCGAGAGTTTTCAAGTCGTCCGAAAACCTCTGATTTGGCTTAAAGACTGTTTGTGCTCAGACTAACAGCCGGGACCTACATTATAACGTGTTATCCGATCCACGAAAGCACCCAGATCAATATGATTAAACGACGTCTCTTTGCATGGCTACTCATCCATAGACTGTCCGCATCGACCGTTAACCTCCCTCGTTAAGGTGTTGCTTAACCTCGGTGATCGCGTCAGATCCTCTAAGTTAGCCGAGCTACAGGCGCTAAAGTTTGTATATGTTTGTCACCCATTCATACTGAAACTTTTGAGTTTAGAACGCACTTATTTTAAGGCAACGACATTTATAATACCTAAATGGACCGGTCATCTCAGTACTTTACCATCCAAAAATATAAGTCGACATCTGTTAGATTTAAATGTTCCGAAGCTTAAAGTAAACATCTTAGCATGATGTTAAAACGAGATAGGCAATACAAGAAGTCGCAAGAGAAAAAGAGACAATACAAATGTTTATCAATTGACGTTTGGCACGCCCATTGGCATCGAAGAATAGGGATAAACATCCGGCAAACATTTGCCGAAACAGTTATCTTTTTGCCGGATGCAGGGAAAATACAGAAACTGAATAAAAACGACTTTTTTAAGTATTATAATATTTCTATATCAACAGTTTTAATGACACAGAAATATAAACTTATCAAAATCATCATTTATAACACACACAACTTTATTTATTTGCGGTCCAATCTGCATCTTGTCTAGATGCCCGCACATTTTTGACCCATTCCTCATGTTCATTCACAAAGGTGAATAAATAAATAAATATATCTGAACTAGCCATTATAAAAGCTTTGTTATGGTAATGAACGTGTTGCATCCTTCGCGGTCGAACACGGACTGATGTGCCAAGTGTGAGACGTCTCTCACTTTTTGTAAAAAGTACATGCTTAAACTTGGTGTTCGCCTAGGCCGGTCCAAGGTATTATAAATGTCGTTGATTTTAAGGTACCGTTTTATATTCCCTGAGCATTGAAAGCCTGTAATGACTAAGTCTAAAAGCTTTTTTAGAACCTAGTGGTAATTTAGCAGAACTTTTTTATAGCTATGCTTTAAAGGAAGCTTTGTAACGTAAGGTATTGTTTAATTTTTTTGCTTTAGCGCGTGGATTAAAAGCATCAATTGGTTACTTTGTATTCAAATCCTAAGACCAGTATTATATTAGGATACTTGTAGTTATATAAAAAATAACAGTGTACTATTTTTTTCAAATATGGGGAAAAGTATAAATCTGTACGCCAGCTATGTTAAATTGAGTATATTTTTTTTTTAATTTGATCTGGTATGAAAATATAAGCTAAAAAAATGTCTTTTTTATTAATATCACGGTAAGTTAGATAAAAAGTAGTATTATGCAAGTGTTCTAATGAAAAAATGCACGGTAACATTTTATGTTTCGAAGTTTTGTAATTACCTTAAAGCAAAGCATAAGCAGATCACTATAATATGTTCCCATTGCTGGAACTCGGGGCTTTCTCACACGAGATGAGATATATAGACCTTAATCCACCATTCTGGCCAAGTGCGGGTTGGCGGATTACAGACATCTTCGGATATTGTGGTCCTCAAACATGTCGGCTTCATCACGATGTTTTCTTTCAACGTAAAGTGAGTGCAAATCCACAATTAGGTACCATTGGTTTTGTTGACCAAAGTCATTGGTTTGGCTAGGTTTGTACCTAGGGCCGTCTGTTTGAAAAGCAAACCTTTTTCCCACCGAACCACACTCACTTACTTAATTACAAATATACTAGTATATGTGTTAGTAACTTATATATTTGTCGTATAAAAATAAAAATAGTAATTATAAAACCTATATTTATTATAACATATTTATTGATAACACTAAAGTCATATTACAAATTACTATGCCATATATAAATGTCACATATTAAAAACTAAAATTAATACTAAACAGATAACCCGCCCCTGGTCGCCCCCGGTGCAAAGGTGCCCATCACGCTCGCTGCATTACCGCGCTGTATAGCCGCAAGAACGACCCGGAGCGGGATTATAAAAATATTATAAAAAACCTAAAAGACAGCATGCCGCTCGCAGCGAGGCGCGGCCCTAGCTACCGGCGGTAGGAGCTACAGGGACAGGCACCTCCGGACAATGCGCGCCGTGACGAGTATTATAACTTTCTTTACCGACCCTTGATCCATTCATTTCATCTTTCATTCTAGAACTTTTCGAAATGTTTTATTATTATTTGTTACTTTGTGTGTAGTATAAGGTACTTATTTTCAAATTTCGAAAGTTCGAAATTACTCAAATATTCCCCGTGTAAAAAAATCAGCACCTATCTAAAGCAGCTCAACTCATCGAGTAAACAGTTTCCTTATAGTATCGGCAAGTCATCCTCTGGCAATCATCTGTCTGCGCCCGCGCATTGTTTCAAAAGACGCCGCCTGCCGCCCCCTGGCGCCAACAGCTGGCACCGTTGTAGATCGAAACCTACATTTATCTAATACCCATAGTAGCCTAATACGATTCTACCCCTCAGTTTTTGAGCCTTGCCTTAAAAGGAGAGATGTATAGGCTAGCTACGTTAGACAAGTGCGGGTTTGCGGATGACACGCGTTAAAAATTCAAAGCCTTTATTCATAAAATTAAAATTTACATGACAATACTTAAAATAAATATAATATTTATATAATATTAAAATCAGTTTACTTAAAAGTAATGATTTTACACTCATTATTTATAGATGCATTAAAAATACTTAGTACATATTTTTAAGATATCAATTGTATAGCCCACCTTTTTTCAAAAAATTGGTGAATTTCCATTTGGGCAGATTCTCACAAAATAGTGAGGGAAATTCGCTAAGATGCCTTTTACAGATCGATATAGATATTTGCTTTTCATAATTTTTTGTAGTTTAATCTCTTTCCCATGTTTTTTAATTTTCATAAATACAATTAACAGGAGAGCATTAACAAAATCTGGCCATTTCATTAGACAACATCCGCCTACTGTTCTTGCTTGTAGTTCATTACTGACCGTACAGTCGCGTCCACCGCGACACGCCCACTAATTCAATTTACATTGCTTGTTTTATGTACAGGCAGAGAGAAAAGTGGTTCCTTACTCGTATTAAATATTGATGCTTCCTTCAGTGCAAAATAGGGTTGGAATATGATGAAAAATATTAATTTTCTTTGATAAAATTTTGTATATGAAGGTTTGGCTAAGGATTCATGTGTCGGAAAAAAAAACACGAACGAGAGGCCAGCTCTTAAATATTGATTGAAAAGTTTAAAGTCATAGTAATTCTGCTAACTCTGTTTCAATCAGAAAAAACAAACCATATTGTAGTAAATGTTTAATGTGTGTTAATTTATATATGGAAATTAATACTGTAATATTATTAATTGTCTTAAGATAATGTAATAAGATATAAGTAAAAACCTTTTTCATTTTTTTGTCTAGTAGGCACATACAGACTTCACTATACTAACCTATACATATAAGCAGTTTAACTTCTTTAGGTAGCTTGAAAGCTCCTTACACCAGTGCTAACCTATTAGCACACCCAAGAACCTGCGCTATAGAGAATTCTCAAGTGAATTTGATACACAAAGGAATCTTTAAGGTTATTTCACTCCACATATTGTTCAAAAGTGAAAAGTTTATTCGTAATTAAAACAATATTTTTAAACAAGTATATATACAATAGAAAAATCAAAAGCTTGTTATTTCCTTAAATCACTTTTGTTAACAACTGTACCATGTTAGAGTTAATGAAGGACGATGATTTGCGGAACAAGCAAGAGGCTCGCATGAAGTTCAGTAATTACTCCACGGATTTGACCCCGCCCGCCTTTGCTAAATGATATTGCTGATATGGACTTGTCGGTCTCACAGGCTCTGTTTGAGTAAATCATTTGATTTTAAAATAACGAGAGGAATTAGGAGAATCCTTCGGTTTTCTGAAGTACATTGTCTTCAAGTGTTGGTCAGCTATCTGCTTAAAAGGTTAGCAATCGTATACATTGTGTTAAATCTTAAGAGATAGTACCAAAGTGAACACGCCCTAATAAGAGACATTAAGAGATGCAGAAGGCACTTTCTTAGAAACTACGTAATTAGCAATTTATGTTAAAGTTTTTACTGTTTATAAGCTTAGTAGGCTAGATTATAGTTTTATTAAGGATAGTCTCACGCATTTCTGTGAAAAAATATTTACAAAAATTGACCCCGTAATTATCTATTTCGCCACGCTTCTCTATTTCGTGTCCTTTCCGGCCAATCTATGGCTTTTCAACGATTCTTGGGACGACCGATCGGACGTCGGACAATTGATCGTTCCTTAAATGCTCGCCTTACGGCCCAATCTTCTCAAATCTTTTCTATGTGGGCGAGTCAACGGTACCGGTGCTTACTTTACTTACTTATCAATACATTTTCAGCATATTTACGCTTGTTTGTCAAAATATATTGTAAACCGTCTAAAAATTACCATTACTTTGCAACAACATCTAGTAACCCCAAGTTAGTCTAACTATACCTATAGACCACTAATAATACCACAGTCTAAAACAAACCGAGCAACAGAAAGTGTACCGAGGACGCGCAACGATCATCATTAGGCTGTTGAGCCAGAAACCGCAGCCTAATCACCGTTCTAACGCAGGACTAGTAGGAGGCAGTACCACTAAATGTATTTTTTTTACAATAAATGGGCTTGCCCTATATCATACTTTTCACCTCATATCATTCACCTGATGGTAAGCGATATTATGATTTAAGGTAGAGCACGCTTACCTAGAAAAAAAACGGTTCACTCTTGCTTTGAAAATTGCCAGATTGTAGCATTCGGGGAACAAAGGTAATTCCATACCTTCGCAGTTCGCACAATGAAGGTGGAGGCAAAGCGCTTAGTACGCACATTTATGTCTTCATAATTAACAATTGCAACATTTATTTTACACTAATACTTATATTCTTGAAAAAGCAGTGATATAGAGGGTGGTTGTACCCATCAATAGAAACAGGTTTTCTCAAGAGTCCGCCATCGTTCTTAAGAAAAAACTCGCCATACAATTTTGATGAGCAGCTGATAAAAATTTTAAGACATTTGTTTGAGATTGATAAGTTGATCATAAGAAATGTAGAATCAAGTAAAATTAGGCCAGCTAAAAATATTGTTCAAAAAAACTATTTATTAAAAAAAGGACTGTTCCTGTTCGGTAAATTCTTTCAGAAATAAAAAAAAATCTAAAAACTTTCATAAATGACGATGTTCTGAAATAAAAATAGTGATATAAGGTACAATAAAAAAAAGTTCATGTCTTCTCAACTTGTATAACAAACTACATGAGTGTGAGCAACAGGAAGCGAAGTTTCAAATGTTTTGTTTATTTACGCGAGGTACCATAAAAATATGCGGAGTGTATAATAAAACGTGTACACTTTTATAGTTCTTTATACTCGCGAGTGGTACAAGCCCTTTTGTAACTGAAACTAATTTGGCTAAACGCGAACCGCAAAGTGCGTTGACGCTCGACCGTTTAGCCGATTAGGTAGATAGTTAGTTCGTAACTATGTCACGATTAGGGTAACTAGACGAAAATAAGGCTCTATCGAGGTTTTTGTTGCCTTGGAAATTTTACTCGATGTAGTTTGACTAGTGGATGCTTTATATTTCTGCTCTCGCCACACAGTGGTGGAAAAAATAATTTAGACTGGTACGTTACCATCATGAGCATAAGTAAAGCACATCGGCTCCGTTGGTTCGGCCACGTGGAAAGGATGGGAGAGGATTGGGCTGTGAGGCGAACGTACTTGGGACGACAAATTGGCCGACGTCCGGTTGGTCGTCCCAAGTATCGCTGGGAAGACAAGTGCAGCAAGATCTGAGCGCACTTCATGCCACAGACTGGCAGGAGACAGCACAGGATAGAGGAAAGTGGCGTCTCTTGCTGTCGGATCCATTTTGGGGTTAGCGAGCCATCATAGTTGGTTAGTTAATTACGTAACTGTGATAAATATAGAGATTTATCTGGCTAATGTATAGTTACTAGCTGACCCGCCAAACGTTGTTTTGCCTTAATAATTATTTCTAAATATACAGTAGCCGATTCTCAGACCTTCTGAATACGCATATAAAATTTGGAAAAAATCGGTCAAGCTGTTTCGGAGGAGTACGGTAACAAACACTGTGACACGGAAATTTTATATATAAGATGTACGTAAAATAGGTTCATAGGTCTTCTACTTTACAGAGTACAGCTAGACATTTAACTAGCAGGGTGCGAAACCAAACAAACCAGGGATGCTCTGGCCTCAGGTTGAGCATGCCAAGTCTGGAGTTAACAGCTCGCGCAGAAGCTGCCAAAACACAGGTTAGATGTCTGGCGACAGATTTCTCATTTTGAAGGAGATAGCGGACTGTGGTTCCAGTGGGATACGCAAATAGCTTCAATATCTATGTTACTCCTTCAAGCTCCAAAGGCTGGACCAATTTTAAGAGATTTACTAAGAAGATATGTTAGATTTTGGATTAACATTAAGGCTACTTTCTCGGTTTATCTTCTCTTTGTGTCGGATTAACGCGGGTAGCACCGCAAGAGAAGCTAGTTTACCATAAAATAAAGTAACTACAGTTACGTTCACGTCATCAAATAATCTGTTGGACAAATAATATTTGCGTAATGGTGATTTCTTCGCAGTACTGTAATTTATTCTGCAATAAATCCATCGGTTTAGCGTTTCCGATTGGTTCGAGATATCGTAACGGGTGGATAGACAAACAATAATATCATTGCGGTTTTATAGATACAGCCCTAGAGTTTAGAAAATTGAAACCTCCATGGAGGCGGCATTTTAACTAAATAAATAAATATTAGGACACATTTCACAAAAGATCACATTTTCAAATATTTTATGAATACCGCGTTGTTTTGCAATTGTAAAATTATTTACTTCTGAGACTCATAAATAAATTGTTTTAATTTTTTATATTTATATTTTTGGTTTTTTTGTGTATAAATTAGTATAAATAGCTAACGGTTTTTAACGAAAATTGTAAAATCTAAATTTTGACCTTAGATTGTCTTTAGCTGATCCAAATTGATTACTTCTTCGTAGTAGTTATTTTAACGAAAAAAGGATTAATCTCCCTATATGTGTCTATCTATAAATGTTTAGCACAAACACGTTCTTAAAATGCTTTATCTATTTTTAGTAATGCGATGTATTCTAACTTGTTACTCGTACCACAAATCCGACCACGAGCGGTCGCCGTCGCACGCGACTTCCGCGCAATTGGTCTTTCCAATCGAATAAATCCCAGCGATTGATCGCTTTACTATGTATATATACCTAGTCACTAAAGAACAACCAAAGAAAAAAAAAGATACATTTGGGAAGGGACACACACCCGGATGGAACGAAGTTTCTTTCGATTAATTTTAGTAAATGAATTGTAATTTTTTTTTAGTTACAATAATATATTTTTTATTATTAACAAATATAATGTAATATAAACTTAACCAGTAGGCTCAATCGCAACTCCACCTGAAACGAATGGCGCAGCTGTCAATTAGTGAATACTTTCATTGATAGCCGTATTTGACTTCCGAACAAATTTTTGAGACGCGACGTTGCCATACCGTGCGCAAAAAGTGTCGTGACAACTTTTCGTATGATTTTTTTCCGTCCCTTTCACAACGCGCGATAAGGAACTTCGTTCTATAAACTATAAAAAATAGTATTCTGTATTTCCCTTGTATGGCTTTTATTAAAATCAACCAATCAACAATTATTTGACTTTTATATGTTAATCTATGCCTGTTACCACGGACTGCCAACCATAGGGTTCCGGGTTCGATAGCTTTGTGATGAACTAAATTGTCGCTTAAATAAGTTTCGATATAAAGTATTTCTGTACGTATATAATTATGTAGTATATCAGTTGTCTTAGCTACTATAATACAAACTAGAAATGGTTCAGTTTGGGAATAACCAGCCGTTTGTGAAATGTGTCCTAAAATTTATTTGATAATTTTGTTCGTTTAATAAAAAATCTTACAATATTACATGTAATAATTAAATTTATTGGGGTATTTTTGGTTTAAAGTATCAGTCATCATCATTGTCATTCAACGAGGTAATGTTCCTAGTCTGTTGGACACGCTTCCCTCTCGTAGTGGACTAAGGCTTATTTTTGACTACAAACTACTATTTAAAAGTAAATTTATAAATTGCTTACTTTTTTTGCTGTTAGTAGGTATATTTGTAAATAAAGTTCATAGAAAGAAATCATAACAAACCAAGCCCGAAATGCATTTGGACAGGAAAAATTCTCCGAATCCAATAACACAATATATGAAAGTCTAGACACCATTTATTTATTGGTATCGAGATTCGATTTTGGAATCTAATTTTAAATCGAATTCTTTATAAATGTCATTTGGTTTGTCGACATTGGCGCGTGCTCACTAATGGAAAGGTTCGTTTTTCAAAAAAATATAGAACCGTCACGAAATATTGTTTACATACAATTTTAAGTTTTGTTATGTGATCCATAAGGTCCAATTTTATTGGAATAATTGTGAGGATTGCGACGTTATGGAAAGCTCGTCTCAGAATGTTATCAGCCAGTATTATTTGTTCGGAGTTACGATGTTTCTTTTAAATCCTTTATCGAATTCCCGAAGAGTGTTTCGAATTAAAACATTATTTGCGTGTCGTGAGCGATTTTAAAGTGCTTCTCGATTAATCGTGATTGGGTGTTAGATATCGATTTAATAGACGGTTTATTTGTCATGCAGAAGAGTTGTAGGAATTAGATGAGTCAGTTGAATACATGTCACGATACGAATATTGATCGCTATTTTATTCACAGCACAGACTTCAGATAAGGCGATTTGAGAATAAGATCATATTATTATAATCCTAGTGTTGTTGAACTGATCTACGGTTAAATTTTGTAGACATATTTCACACGCGGCTGATTAGTCCCACATTCAACCATTTCTAGTTTGTATTATGGTTGCTAACAAACTTATATACCACATAAATGTACATACATAAAATACATGTGATAATAGTTTTTTTTTTCTGGCAAACACCTTGCAAGTTCACATTTCACATTTTGCACATTTCTACGAAGATTTGTTTTATCAGCAATAGTTTCACATATCAGTTTGTCATAATTTCATGGTAATCCAAAGAAACGACATTGCATTGTCTATTCCGTAAGTATGACTTTTTAGATAATTAAATAATCCTCAAACGCATGTTCCAAAACAAAAAATAAAATAGAAAAGGCGCCATTACCTTCTCACAATCAAAGAAGCGAGCAGACAAACGGGCTATCTTTACGTCATCGTTCAAATTATGCCTAATTTATGTTGATTGAATCCATAATAGAAACTATCAACACTTGAACCGGTATTTAAGGTCTGGCGCACACTTAAAATCGGCCGACTAGAACCGATTTAAAATAAGTTAAAAAAAATGATAAATATAAATAATGGAGTCCCACAGGGAGTGATCCTAGCACCATTGTCTTTAAAGTTAAAAATAAACATATTTTTTATCCAAATAAATTTATTGCTCCACACAAACTGAAAACACTGATATATATATATATACATATAATAAAAAGGAAAATCACACAAAATATTGACTAACTAATCGTAATACTGCAGATTGACAGAAAAATGTATAAAATATTTAGTAAACATTTGTCACGCCTCATAAACCATTTCTTATTATTCTATTTATAACTATTTTCTGTCTAAGTACATATACAATATATTTAACTTGTTATACTTTATACAGAACATTTTTGACTCTTTATACAAAACCAACGGGCCATAGTAACCGCAAAGCACGTTTTATAAAAGTGTATACTGTGCCTTAACCCTTATACATATATGCAGTTCTCAAATAACAGTTTATTTTTATTTAGGGGCTCATTTATTATGCAAAGGTTAAATTACGACGGTGGAAATATAATTGATTTTTCAATAATCAACATCTTATAGGCAGATCGCGTTGAAATCTACTCGAGGGACAAAACGAGGAGTCATTTTTATAAATTTAATTTATTTTCCTTAATATTGTAAGAACCATTCTTCCAGATTTTTTTAAGAAACATGAAAAGCAACGTTTATAAATAATTACTTAAACTAAATACACAAAATGATTTATTTTTAAAAGAAACTTTTTACAAAAGGCAAATGTAATTTGCGAAGTAATAACTATACAATTTAAGACCAAAATAATTATTCAACCTCCATACGGAGTTCAATAAATGAAGCCATAATCCCCAATAACCAATTAACATCAAAACTAATAGCTCAAACACAATATACTTGGTCCCAATTAATTGTAAAATTATTTACAACACACTGACATAAATTTTTATTGCACTATACATTGATTAGTATAACGATGTAGTCGACTATTTGATGATCGAATTAACATTTTATAGAAATTAATCGATTCTGTATTTATACCGATTATATTATTCGAATGAATCACTTTATAACACAAATCTTGTGTAATGTCGTACTGTCTGTCACTGTGTAACTAATATTATTTGTATTGAAAATTACTCTTTATTTTTTATTGGAATAATACATAATAAGTAAATAGAAATCTATATTTGAAGAATTTTCAATATAATCCCTATTAGTATAGAAACCAAATTAATTACCGTATATTTACGCGAAAATTGAGCAAGAACATTACGTAGTAAGTATTTAGCTAAAGAAAATGTTCACTATTTTGAAAATTCTTTCTTTGTTTTATCCCTTATATTAATTAGTGAGTAGAAGTTCCGTGTATAAACATTTTTTTTTTTTGAAATTTTAAACCATGTATGTAACATATAAATTATTGATATTGCAGATTATATTTTTAAAATAAATATATAAATAAATAATAATTATATTATTATAAGACTGATCGAAGTGCATGTATTGTCTATAGAATAAAGTTAATTTCAATTCGATTCAAAAATCGTGTTATGAGTAACATGAAAGACAAAAAAAGACAGCAGAAAAGCGGAGAAACTCTGTGGATTTGACGATATATTCGTAGTCTACCTCAAATAGCGAACCTCTTTCACGAAACAAAAGGAAACCATCAATGACGAACAAACCCACACTCCCAAACTAGTATGGCGATATTCGTCTGAATGTGCTATAAATGTCTCGTTACCACGATGATGGGTAACATATGGGAGTCCGATGGGAATCGAGATCGAGCGGTCTCTTCTGTTATTTTTAATTAGCTTTTCTATGTAATGAAAATAATATTGACTAGTTCGTTACGGCGGTATTAGGCTGGCTTTAATTTTGGTTAATAAGCTGAGTTTAGGAGATTGTGGACGGGTTTGGTGGAATTATGAAAGGTATATCTACTTAGTGGCACAGGTACTTTTTTACACAGCCTGGCATTTGACTAGTGGCGTGCGTTACCATCTAATCAGTGGGCTCTTGCCTTGTTTCTTTTTTTTTCGTGAGTAAAAACGTATCGCCATAAGCCTGGGGCAGGCGGGCGGGGTATGTCGGGCTCGAGGGCCAAAGGGGCCGTCACTACCGACTACTCTCGCGGTGTCCCATCTCACGACGGGGGCAAGGAAGCAGGACCGCTTCGCGCATTGCCGCTGCTCTCACCGCCCAGGCCGCTGTCCGCAGTATGAGCGGACCCACCTCTGGTGCGCTCTAGCCTAAGTGAAGCATGTCTCTGGTATTACTGGTCTTCAAGGGGGCTACTGCAACACACGGATGCTTAGCGACAGATGTACTAGACTAACTTATTCATTATTTGTTAGGAAAGAGTATGACTCGATAACGATTAGAGTTTGTAGGATTATACATTCAACTAGCTACCAAACACAACAACATAATTTTATATATTAGAAATAAACATTTTTTTCATAATATACTGTATATACATCCAAATTGTTACCTTATTGTATTCAATTTGATTACATGTTACCGTAACAGTCACGACATGTTTGAGGACATCTAAATCTGAAAACGTGTATCATTACAAACCCGTAAAAGGCTAGCGTGGTGGAATGACCTATATCTCTCTCCTAGTGAGAGAAGGCCCCCGAGTCCCAGCAATGGGATCTTACAATGGACTGCTTATGCTAAGGTATTCTTAGGTATTCTTCAAAGTCTCTGAGATTTTTATGAAAATGGGAATGGAATTGATTGCAGAACAAAAATAAAACTTCGGATGACCCTCATAAAAATATTATAAATGCATGCTTTTGGCCATCATTTGTTTATTTTGGGTATTTTAGTAAATTAAAATTTATTACGGCATTGTGTAGCAATCGTTGACCTTAATCGTTATTTTAAAATTGATTTATTAATTGACTAGTCTCGAGCCGTGGTGATACCCGCGTTAAGTCAGAATAAAAAGTCACTCACACATTACTTGAACTCGATGATCGCGTCAGATCGCCTTAGTTAGCCGAGTTACAGGCGCAAAAATCATTTTAATTGGTATAACACGACTTTTTGAGTGTAATAATATAACAAATATACATAAAATCCTCAAAGCTTTCTCATTTATATTGTTTATAGTAAACTTTCGTATGTAATAATTTTAAATAGTTTTACCTATCGAGATTGACATGTCATGAACAATGGGGATTGATCTTTCAGTTTTTGCGTGTAGTTACACAACGCACACAACTAGCAGCTATTTATTATCGGAACTATAACATTGTTTTTTTTTAATATAACATAATAATCTTAATTGAGGAAAATTCAGCATAATAAATAAATTGTACCCTTCATACATAGAGTTTAGCTGTTAGCCAATTTTTATTATAGATAATATTTTACACGAATTTTATCGACATAGCACTACCGCGTCGCTTGACAATCGAGTTTATTTATCGACAAAACAAACACATAAACATCGATCGTGATGCGAGTCGATTGCAAAATATTAAATCGGAATTGAATCAACACAAAGCTTATTATAAATACTGCAATATAAAACGGAGTGTATTTAAAATAATTTAAATGGAAACGTCTGGGCGTCGTGGCGTTCACAAAACGTCTTTATTCTGCTTTAAATTTATGTGAAGCTATAAACTGTTGTACCTAAAGATCGGTGAATAAAAGTTAACCAACAGACGCCTGCGCCAGAACCCTCTACGAGGCGATACACTAAAAATCGAATGGCGATCATCGTTACTGTATCGATATTATTGATACTGTTATTTCACATCGATAAACATCGTCATACACCTCCTTAATTTATCGAAATTGTTTTTGTTTACTCAGAAACTTGATTGGAAAAAACATGGTTTTAAGACGATATAGGACATAATATATCAAATTAATATAGTATACATGTCCATAGACATAAATATTGTACATACGTCTTTTGTTATTACTAAATCTATTGGTTGTGCATATACATATATTAGTAATATTATTTTATGTGTAGGTAACTCTTAGTTAGATTATTAACTATGATATCAGTTTCGAAGTTCAACTGCATTTAATACACGAATCAAAACTTAACTCAGTCATCGATAAATGTATACACTTATTTGTGTTCTGTTACCTCATCTCTAGTGCGATCCGAGCCCCGGTTTTGCTCGTAAAATGTTACGATAAACGCCATTATCATCACAAAGGATGCGTGTAATTGTTTGTCAAATAAATACTAATAAAACGTTGATGTTTATTAAATATAATTTTGAAAAGGACCTTTTATGTTTTCTTGATTGTCGGAGAAGAAATAGTGTTTTAGTGATTACGTTCTTGCTATCATTCAATTTGAATGTGAGTTTTATTTAATTGGTTGTAAAGTTTGTATGGAATCGTGTCGGTTGTGTTTAAATTTTGAGTATTTTAAAGGGTTTTGTCAAGATATTTAAGCTTTAAGTTATACACCCACAGAATCTCCCGCCGCAGGAAAGCGATCTCGCGTGAAGCTGTAGCGGAGCATTTACACCGCATAAATATATTCACACCGCATAATCCATAACGGTGGGACACCGAAATTGTTTACATTGATCGTAACAATGACAAATATCGGACAAATACGTAAAAAATCTAAATAAATATTGGGACTCATTTCACACACGGCTGGTTAGCCTCATACTAAACCATTTATATTTTGGTTGCTAACACAACATATATATATAAGTAGGTACATATTCGTACATACGCCAATGAGGTCGTCAATCTGCTGCTATTATTTATATAAAAAAGTAAACCCAATAATACTTACGACTTATATTTATGTGCAAAATGTTATCTTAAAAAATATTCTGTAAATCATATCAAATATAATGTGTCTTCTATTTTGTAATTATTCGAATGTATAAAGGTCGTAGAACAAAAATAATTTTTCTAGATATACTAAAACGATTTTTGGTTACTGCGTTAGCTACTATTTATAGAACCAGGCTATTTATAGAAGCAGACTGCGTTTCTCAAGTATTCCTGTTATATCTACTCGTTATTTTATAAACCAAAATTTGATAAAGATTTCAGGCTTCTTATTTTAGCTCTCGTCCTATAACACCTATTATATTTTCAGCAATTTATTAGTACACACAATATTTCTGTGAAGTATGGTTGACCATACCAAGATATTTGGGCAAAAACTATCGAACTTACCAACTAAAAATAGAAGGCGCCCCAAGATGAGATGATGGGTCCATCTGGTCACACAAAACCCAGACTGGAAGACAGTTGTCCAAGATGGGCAAAATGATGAGTCTCTTCCCTGCTGTAGGCTGATCAATATCATTAAATAGATAGTTAGATAGTCAATCGTCCATTCAAGCTAGCTGTTTAGCAAAGTGATTCATATTCATTCACACTTGCGGAATGAAACAAATCAGCACGTAACTAGATAATCAGCACCTAATAACAGCATACAATTACTAATTTTGCGGAGGATCGCAATGTACAGAAAAGGAATTAAGAAGATGCCTAACTCAAAAGGTACAAAAATCCGCGCCGTAGAGCGATAATTAATAGGCACTTTCATTGAGTTTTGAGATACAGGCGTTTTGAATACAGAAACTAAAAAAATGGTTGCCTGTAAAGTCGGTTTTACGGGCGAAGATTTTACGTGACAACGTCTGCCGCGTGCTGCGCGCGCGGCAGACCGATCATAGTTGAGTGGGAGAGAGACGCAAGGCATTCGGCGGGCCTCTCTCTCGTTCGGTGACTCATCGTAACGTTACCGGGCGTTACACTTTTTCATAAGTGACTCCCAGCCGCAACCTAATTTAAGACGTTGTCACGTCAAAAAAAAACTTATACAATTATTAAATGATGTTACTTTTTTATATTCGTTTGTACCTATTATCTACCTAATTAAGAGTTAATTTATCTATCTATCTTATTTAGGGTTTTCACCACCCGAAGGACTCTGACTTGGCCTAACGACTGCTAGCAAGACTGGCAGCTGAGACCTGCAATTTAACGTGTCATCCGACCCACAGTATCACCCAGATAAAAATGCATTTTTAAAAGACAGTCATTTACATGGTACCATCATAATATACCGTGCATCATCTCAACTGATGCACGGAGCATTTTCGTTTTAATGTGAATGGTTACCCTAATTACAGGCTAGACCAGTCACGCAAATTAACCAATTCATAGTAGATTCAGTATTGAAGTTGTCCATCTGTTTATAATCTACTGCTAGGTCACTGAGGTCGGTATAATCGGTCACGTAGAGATGATCCCTTCTCCGTCCTTGGCGGTGAGTGGTGAGTAACACCAAATTGTGACCGCGCCGGTGAGTGATTACAGGTGACTCACTAGACTCGCTGTGGTATATGGCAAGAGCGAATATTATGGCAAAGTTAAGGACAAAGTCTTGGTTTTACAATTTTGCGCTGTTAATCGTAAATGTTAAACAATAATGAAAATATAGCATAGCCTTTATGCTATATTTTCGTTATTATTTGCTATATTACGATATCTGATTAGATACCGAGGTATGTTCTTTTGATTAAAAGAACTTACCTCAGTGAAGTTCGATCAGAATTTTGCGAATGAAGCCAAAGTTTAATGAACCACTCTAAGAATATTTATACTTATTTTGGTATCAATAAGAGTTATCAATATGAAAAAATATTGGTTCAAAAAACTTAATTTTAGATGTATTGAACCAGTTTTATTTCTAATTCATAAGTCTGATTGGCCTTAAAATTCCCGATACAATAAAGAAAACATTTGAAAGTTCATTCCGTCCCACTCATTTGGTTGTGCAAGTGAGAGGATATGCAATTTTGAGCTAAATAGCATATTTTGAAATATACTATAAAATTTACGTTAATTTTTATAGAAGGTTTTTTTTGGCTAAGGTTTTTTTCAGTTTTATTAGTTAAGTTAAGAATCATTACGAACGAAAATACAATAAACCAACACGAAAACACAACAACGTAAAATTCATTAAATAGTTTTAATAGTCGTTTTAAAATTCAAATATGTCGTGCTTCCGAAAGTAAGGCTGATAAGCCCGCTCTTCGCTTATTCTTTGCGCCAATCTGTATAAATCCCACAGAACTAATCACATTATTTTTCCAATTAGACACACACGTGACCATATTTCACGAACTTTGATTCATTCTTTTATCTTTACATTTGAATACGATTCTTGGAATCCATTTTACTACTTCGCTGTACAAATGCCATGACCCGAAATTATTTATGCTTGTCCAATTCTAAGAAAAGTTTTATTTAACGCCAAACCAAACTAAAATAAAAACAAATGTTTTTGTATAAAACAAACATCTATACCAATATAATAAAGAGGAAAAATTTGATTGTTAGTTTGTTTGCATATAATAAATAGGCTTCGAAACCATTAAACCGATTTGTAAAATTGTTTTACCGTTGCAAAACTACATTATCCCTGAACGACATAAGCTATATGAAGATTTTCAAAATGTATACTAAATAGAAATGAAATACCAGACGTATTAAAATGATCATTTATTTTAAAACCTTATTTTGGTACATAGGTAGCTTATGGACGGAATACGTTTTGTTACAAGAAGATATAAGAATTGTGATCTTTAAAATAATGAAACATTTATGTACAATAAGATGAAATTATTCTACAGTTTTATTTGTAAACTAACAAAACTATTTTTACAGAAAACAAGTAAAAGACGAATAAAATATTAAAACTACTTCTCTAACTTACATAATATTTATAGCTATTTACAAGGTTAAATAAAATTAAAATTCTGTTACTAAACCTTCTTTCACAATCATAAATAGGTTACATGCTAATAACAACTACTAAAAATTAATCAAACTTCCTTATTCAAATGCGTTCTAATCTGTCACTTTTAAACGTCATAAATCTATCAATTCTCGAATAAAAATGTAGATAATAAATTCAGCAGATCAAATCAGCTCTCTGTCGAAGGAGTTCTAATCGTAGCTCGTGTTCCCTTGCGGCCAGTCTCAGTGCGGCGATGCTTGAAGTGCGAACGTCATCCATTACTGGTTGGATAGGAAGCGTTTCGCTGCCGGGCGATATCGGAGGAGAGATGGATGGTGCAGGCGACCGAACTTCCGGAGACGTTCGGCTGTGGTCGGTGCCGCTCTCGGATGACAGCCGAGGCTGCTCAGGCGCCGCGAAGTTGGCGAACAGAGAGTGGAAGTGAGCGGGCGCGGAGGAATATAGTGGAGCGCCGAATAGTGATGGTCTCGATAAGGGCGGTAGATATTGAGCACCAAAGAGTGGCGAGTTTGCGTATCTGTGGACAAAATAAAATATAAATATGATATCTTCTTAAGTGAACATAAAAGATCCCTTCTAAATAACAGTGATATAATTCAATATGAGAACAATATATTCAGATGATCTGGCCAATAAATCTATTAACATAGTTTTATATATATGTAATATTCTTATTATATTTTATGTAGTAGTAGTATATTAGTAGGTAAGTATGTATATGTAATGTATAGTATGATGGTTTGTATTATTTTTGTATATATTTATTATTTTTTCTTGTGCACCCCTCTCTTGTTTTATTAAAACTGAGGAAAGATCCTCTGGTTGCCTGAAGAGAGCGCTTTTAACGATAAGGCCGCCATTTTTGGCACTAGTTTTAAGTATGTTTTGTGAATAATTTAATGTACCTAATAATTAGTCTGTGGAATAAAGAATTTATCTATCTATCTATCTAGTTTACCTGAAAGAAGCAAGTGCAGCCGCGTCGAACTGCTTCCTAAGTCCAAAGCCCAGTCCTAGAGGATGCGCGGGCGCAGGCAGCGCGGATGGCAGCGGCTGCTGTAGGTACCCGCTGTAGGGGTGTGCGTGTGGCCCCACCTTCTCCTGCTTACGCCACTTTGCTCGCCGGTTTTGGAACCACACCTGAAATGATGGACTAGGTTAGTATACTAATGTAATGAATTATTTACGGGGAGGGATTTGGGTGGACATAGTTGTTTGGAATAAATCCTAATCTTTTTTGAAGACAAACTTATGAACTGTTTATAAGTTTTACAAAATTGGCAGCTTTGATCAAGGTTTAGTAAAGCAAAGGCTCTTATATATTGTTTCTTTGAAACAAAATGTTCCAACGTTTGGAACAATTTTGTGCATTGGCCAAGATTTTGTCAAAATTAATGGCCTTTTAAAATTGAATTTCGTTGCCTCAAAATATTAATTTGTTAATTTCTTTAACGCAAAAAATAACGCACATAAATCGATTAATAGATCTAATCGATTTCCAACAAATGAGTATTGAATAAATAATCAGTTTTGAGTAACGCGTACATTAAGTACCGTTAATTGAAGCTTCCGTAAAAAATCTCGAATGGAGTTTCGGAACGACTTCATTCTCTGAGTGAAACTAAGCGCAATAAAATTCAATTGCCCGCCGAAAAAGTTTTGATGGCTTTTAAACTTTTTAAATTCTTTCATTAATGTGTAATTGGGAATTTTAAACAATGTGGTATTGCCCGCGGACCGGCTTTAATGAAAACGTCTGCGCATGCGCAGTGATTAAGAGATCATTAAGGTGTCGTTAAACAGTACACTCGGCGTGCTTGCGTTCCTTTTCGCGTAAAAGGAATCTTGAAACTGCTGTGACCATAACTTGGGCTTAATGGCGGACGTTTATCGCGGTTAATCTACAGTGACAGTTACCGTTACTGTTTTTCTGTTCGATTGAATATGGTTTTGTAATTATCTTCGGTTTTTATTACGAGAGTTTCTTATCATGGCTTCGATTGATAGACACAATATATCAATTTCGATCTTGAAAGAAAATTGATTCCTCTACTTCCCTAGTACTATTTTTTTAGTCCCATGTAATGTAGATATTGTGCAATAGAACGAGCAGATTTTAATCTATCATCTAATGCGTATTTTTTCTTGTTAGCTAGTTTTATGATCATCCAATAAACAATTCCTTGTAACAACGCATTTATCTTTAAAATTAATACTAGTTTAATACATTGTTGATAACTTTATGACCTAGCTCGTTTTACGATGGATTTGAACTTTACATGAGGAATAAATTAGCAAAACTATATTATCTATGATATGTGCATATTAACTTTTACGTGTTTAAGTAATTTACTTGTTTTGTTGTACGTAATAAATCTAGTCATCATTAATATTAATGGGAATATCTCATTAATTTGGACGAGATGGTCACCTGATTAGCTGTTAAGAGATCAACTTAAACGTGAGAAAAATATAAAATTTTTATGGTCTACATAGTTCAGTTGAACGCAATGTTTATTTAATGTAGATGTATTAAATGTGATTACTTGAACTTTCTTGGGGCTAAGTGATCATAGCATAGAGACAATGTGAGAAACTTCGCATGATAGGAATCGTTTTCGAAATCGACGCCCTAGGTAAGCTTGACTTAGGAAAAAATAAATTTGTTTATTCATATTTTTTTTTATTTCTCTCCAAATAAAGCTTGCCTAGGGCGTTAGTTTAGAAAGTGATTCCTATAACGCGAAGTATCTCACATTATGAATAAACAGTTTATTTATACTTTTTTTATTTCTCTCCTAAAACCTACTCATTTCTCTTCTTCAGTCATTTTTTAATTACTTAGGTTTATATTTAATTCATAGATACCTAAAAAAACTAAATGTAATGTTCTCGCCATAATACATTAACTGTAACCGCGCCTGCTATCTACGTCTGTCTCATTTGTGTCAACTTATGTAAATGCCATCGCACTTAATATTATAGAACCGTCTCTAACAGCCCATATACGACTCGTATTATAATAATAATATAAAAAGCTATCATTTAATTATAATAGAATAAGGTAAAGGCTGATATCCTTGCGGCGCGGTAGAAGCGGCCGCATGCGGAGAGATCACGGGAGGTCGATGGTGCGACTTTTTGTCGCCCACCAAGCGCACTTCTGATTTTAAATGATATATTTGATTGAATTTGTGAATAATATTGTGTTGAGGAAAATTCATGAGGATGTTTAATGAGGTTTTGGCTTTAAAGGGACGACTTCGTGGGTGGACCCTGTGGTGTACAGTTTTTCTTCTTTACCTGAGCAAAAGGACATGAAGGCCTTTCGATAATGATTCTTTCCTTTCTTGTAGGGCCTAGATTAGCTACCACGTTATCTTTTCAATTCAGTATTTTCGAAAGGCGTGAGATACGTATGGGAGTACTTAGTTTTTAGAAAAGCCCTGTCGAAGAAGAGGTAAGAGATAGTCGAGTAAAAAAAGATATAGCTAACGTTATAGTAAATTTACCTGAATTCTAGCTTCGGTAAGACCAATTTTCAGCGCCAATTCTTCTCTGAAACAAAAGAGAAAATATTTAGAAAAATAAAGTATATGTATATGTTCACCGTAAATGATAACAGTGGCCAATATAATACCGCTGACCTTGTCAAAAATAAACTGAGAGAATTTAAATAGCATAGGTTGCACCAACTCACTTAAGTGCCGGTTAGGAAAAAAAAGAGTTGCACAATTAAAAAAAAATTATGACGTCATAACTTTAACAATAACCCGTAACCGCCCAAATTCTCTGGTTAAAGTTATTATTTATGTTAACTTACTGTCAGATACGTCAATGAAATTTGCCATTACTTTAACTACTAATATGGTGCAACCGAGCCTTAATATTATTTGGTGCTGCAATGAAATGAATTCGTACTTTATTATTATTAAAAGCCTGTTTGATCCTATTGTTGGGCAAAGGCCTCCCTACCCTCTTTCCATTCATATTATTTCCTTCTCATTATTTGAATACATACATATTATCTAATATATTAAATTTCCATGTCATAATGTTAGTTACCGTACTCCTCCGAAACGGCTAGACCGATTTTTACCAAATTTTATATACTTATTCAGTAGGTCTGAGAATCGGCTACTATTTATTTTCTATACCCATAAGTGATAAGGCAAAACAACGTTTGCCGGGTCAGTTAGTAATAACACAAGTTTTCTAAGACACACTTATTCTCTGATTTGGCTGTAATGCGCAACATTGGTTGCTATTTAAGATTTAAATTTGTAAGCTAGTTCATAAGGAAGAAAAAAATAATCTGACGAGTTCTCACCTAGTAAAGACATCAGGGTAATGCGTTCTCCCGAAAGCTTTCTCCAACTCATCGAGCTGATAGCTGGTGAAGGTGGTTCGGTAACGACGCTGCTTTCTTCGAGGAAGCTCCTCATCTTCGAACCCTGATCCTGACTCCGGACGGTCTTCTACTGGAGGCAGGTCGGGAGTGGTGGAGGAACCAGGCTCGGATACGCCCATGGTAGCGAGGAGTAAGTGGAACAGTTTGTGTTGAATTTGAAAAAATGCGAAGATCTTCTGAAAGAATGGTTTCTTGAACTACCTAACAGGAACACGTTAATATTTTTTTCGTGCGGTGATCTGTAACAAAGAAAAAAAAAGTTTTTAATATCCAATATAATTAAGATGACTGGTTCTTAGAGTATTTTAATTTAAAATGATAATTACTAGTGCAAATTCATAAGTTTTATCCTTTTAAGTTACACGATGTCTATACATTTGTTGATCGTTCGTCCTTTCGCCCGGAGAAGAGAGAACTTCTACAGATACGACCATAATGTAATAATGAAACTTTTTGTTTTTTTTGATAGATTTTAATTTGATAAAATAAAATAAAAAATGAAAAGGCTTTTTCAACGACTACCATTGTAGTAATTGAAAAAGGTTTCAACTAAACAGTTATTGACATAGTTTGTCATCTTTTCCTTTTATTATTACAATATTGAATACTAAATTATTTCATATTATTTTAAAGGATGGAACTTGTTTATACTAAGTTGGCCATTTAACAAGTCTAGATGACTTAGTAAACATGTTTATACTGCTTTGTTTAGATATGAAAATGTGTTGCGAAACTTAATCGTCCTAATGCAATTATTCAGTTGACTTATCACGTCCAGTGAACGTCATAAGCAATTACGTGTCTATCTCGCTTCCCCATCTAAATTGCGGTTCACAAGCATCCGCTTTCACCCCATAAATATGAAACAAAAACAAATAACGTTAAAAAATTTGCTCGTATCGAGGCCGACGGCTACGATGGTTTTTGACGGAAGGTGCGTACGCGCATGCTTGACTTGGTCGCTGGATTATTTCTATTGCTATAATGATAGCGATCACACTGACAGCCAATAGCCATCGCTTTTAAATTTGTCGTAGAAAATAGTCTGCTGTTTCGCTGATTTTTTACACGTGACTGTACGAAGTACCCAAAATAATGTTGCCGAACAAAATTAACAGGAATTGTAACATAGTAGTAGGTTAAATACTAACAAAAGTATCTTCAAAGACTTTATTTTCGAAAGGGAATAAATATAATCGCGTCATGTTACGGCCACGTCCATTCCGTTGTTTAACCTGTGACATAATCATTGGGTTTAAGTTTAAGTTTATTTAATGTTTTTTTTTTATCTTGAAACTAAAAACTTTTTTCACAGTATGCATTTGACCAGCTGGGCCCGTAACCACACAAGGCAGCAACACTTTGGCCTAAGGTGGAGCATGCCTAGTCTGTATTAACTGGCTCTCAAGCTCTCGAAACACTTAATGTTAGCCTAATATTTGGTGAAATATTTTCGAAAAGTGGTTGCACAATCTTTTTTTTATTTTATTTATATTGTTTAGTTATGTGTAGATTTGTACTCGCTTTACGGTAAAGGAAAACATCATGAGGAATCCGACATGTTTGATGACAACAATATCCGAAAACGTGTGTCATCCGCTGACCCGCACTTGGCCAGCGTGGTGGATTATGGCCTATATCTTTCTCCTTATGAGAGAAGGCCCCGAGTACCAGCAGTGGGATCGTATAGTGGGTTGCTTATGCTTTATATATTGTTTAGAATCTAGATTTCATTGTGTCCGAAGTGACTATTACTAACGACAGTATATTTTCTATAACGTATTTTGACAAAGTAATTTTACGACTGAGCTCCATCACACATACTTTGCACAATTATGACGTATTTCCGGTTTAAATGTCGTTAACATTACTTATTAAACCATTAGAAGGGAAGCAACTAACATAAATACAATATTTATTGCTTGTAGGTATGGCACAATTGGTCATAAATTAATATAGCATACAGTTGCCAGTGGGAACAAGTATTACACTCCTTGTGCATTGTTTTAAAGCCAGACCACAGTTAATTTTATACAGATGATCTTTGTCGGTGAAAATATCATGAAGTAAAAATGTGAATAATTTTTGTTGTACTTCTTATTTACGAGCTAATGGTACTCTTGTCTGTGGAGTTTTTAGCCCCAAAATTAGGTAGAATAGTACGTTGGTTCTCTCCTTCCTATTTGTTAAAGAATAAACGTAGAATACAATTATAATTTTTTATGTTCCTAAGGTATTTTTTCTGTATCCGGATGTCATAAATACACACACATACACACAACACATCCAGACCTACCCAACTCGACGATCAAATCGTGATTCACAGTATATAGAAACCACTAGATTCTAGTGTTCTTAGTAATTAGACCTTTGAAGTCTAATATATTGATATTTTTCATAAAGATCAGTAAATGCGCGATAAGTAACAAATACAATTTGTTTGGTAATGCATAATAGGCTTGCGCTTGACCACAACTCACCTGATGTTAAGTGACATTGCGGTCTAAGATGAAGTGCGCTTCCCTAAAAGAAACCGAACTTGATTTCAAACATAAACAATAAATTTCCATCAAGTTATTTTTGCATGAGTCATCCTATACTATGCACGTGCACCCTTAAGCTAAAGGGATACAAAAACGGGCATAAACGACCACGCATTTGTGCTTAGAAAGAACATGGATGCGATATAGAAACATACTTTTTACAATTAATAGCTCGCGTACGCATAAAATGCGACGAACCGTGGCACCAGTGAGTTTGCGCACGAGAAATAACAAAGACGCATTAATTTTTATCTGTATTAGATACATTAATTCTATTAATAATTGTTATTGCTGATTACATACCCTGTATGGTTGGAAATTTGCACTGTTATCACGCAATACGATTGTTTTTGCTTTAATTATGGCTGGTATTTTAACGATATGTTATCTTAGAACGGTGCGGTTTTTCGTTGTAATAGTCTGTACTTATAAGTTCGATACCGTGTTTTTAAAACGAGGGTAATCATATTTCCTTTGTAATTAGCAATAAATGAACTTTAATAATTTTTATTTTTAACCCCAAAAGCTAGGGGATTTTATGAGTGTCTGTTGCATCTAGTACCCGAACGCATAAACTGTTTTTTATTTATATTACTTTAATTGTTTTGAAAGATTTGAAAGAATTTCTCGTATATATAATAAAAACCGGACCAAGATGCCATCACCACAAAATAAATACATATTAGGACACTTTTCACACACGGCTGGTTAACCCCATACTAAACCATTTCTAGTATGAGTTATGGTTACTAACACAACTGATATACTGCGGATTTAATGTATTTTCACTGCCCTTATTGTGGATATTTTTGTTTAGTTAAGGGTTTGAATTATAGAATACTAAGATCAATTTAAAATCCAAGATTAATATTTTTTTATTTGTACTAATAGGTACATTTTGCTAATGCAATCATTTTGGTACGTATATTTTGACTGCATATAAATATTATGCCTAAGTAAGTAACCTAAAATGATGATTTATTTCAATGATTTGCATTAGATATAATATTTAAGATGCCCACTTAAATTAATGTATAATCACAAGACCGCATATATTTTTTGGAAAATTACATTTATTGCATTACCATATTTTAACCTCTAATTCAATTAAAACCTGTTTCAATTGTAAATTAATTTAGCGGTACACATGGTGATGTCATTTCTAGCAAAATTAACATTAGAAACATCATTAACTCTTAATTAAAAACAAAGAAATACCTTATTATTTTCTGCTCACGACAACTGGTAATTCGACTCACTCGAAATACAATTAGAGTCGTTAATTAACTGAAGATCCAATTAAATCAATATTTAATTGCTTTTTAGTCGCAATTAATTGGTAAATTATTAGCATCAGACGATTTGTAATTAAAGTTTTAAGACAATAGAGTTTTAGAAAATAAATTCCATGATGTATTACAACAAGTACTTTTAAGAAATTGGCCGTGATTAGATAAATAGTTAGAGGAATACAAAATCAGAGGATTTGTGTCGTGGAAGAAAGCGGGTGCCTACCACGATGAAAAAGCCCACAATTAAGAAATTCTACGGAAGAGTCATGTACCTTCAGTATTGAAGAATACGACTTATGAGATACCTCGTCTTTCTTTTTTTGTCTTATCCCACTTAGGTCGGCACAGGAAATTTTCTTCTTCCACTCTTTTCAATCAGACGTCATCTCCACACCCAATACTTTCTCTCTCATGTCCTCATTCACACATCGATACCTATAAGCACAAATAAGTAGTACCGAACAAAATCTTTCAGCTTTATCTTGAATCACCTGTTATATTACCCAAAACCACATAAAATAGCTTAGCGGTAAGCCAGCGGTTAGTTTCAGTAATAATCCAGAAGATAGAGAGGCACTAGCCATGGTCAGCAGCGTAACGCCACCTGCCTGCGCAAGCGCATCTGTCGCACGCGCCGATACCCGCGCGCCGGTACGCTTTTGTTTTATCTGTGGTGAGCATTCTTCAGGGTTATTGGATTTTGGATTGGATAATGGAAAACCGTTCGTGGCGACTTATGTACATCAGAAGGCCCCGGGTTCGATCAGCACTACACCAATGACTTGTTTTTCAAGTTATGTGTGGATTTGCACTCGCTTAACGGTGCAGGAAAACATCTTGAGGAAACCGGCATGTTTGAGGACCACAATACCCGAAGACGTGTGTCATTGGCCAACCTGCACCTGTCCAGCGTGGTGGATTATGGCCTATATATATCTCTCCTCGTGAGGGATGGCCCCGAGTCCCAGCTGTGGGAACGTATAGTGGGCTGCTTATGCTTATGCAAAGTTAGAATTTGCATAGCATTCATTTATTACATGAACTATTTCAAATGTTCATAACCAAATGTCGTATGAAAAAGATATAAATCAGATTTCTGAGATAGAAAAGTCAAAATTTGCGTAACACAGCGTTTTCTTTTTGTATTTCAGCTATGCCAATTTGGCACAGCCATAGACTGTGTTTTTCCTAACGTACCATGTTCTTTATTTTCTGATATCCGAGGTCCAAGACAAACAACTTTGTAATACGAAATGATCGTGAAAAAATTACTTTCTAATATTTTGCCGTGCGTCGAGGTAGTTTTTTCGAAACAGCTGCTTTCTTCGCGAATTTCCATATTTTCTGTTGTAAAAAAGCTGTTGATTGACTGATTTCTGCAAATTTACTTTATGTTACTTTTTTCTGTCCGGTCTTAGCTTCTATCCAAAGTAGTATTGGTCCCAATAAAATATTTTCCACAAGATATTACTTTTAAACTTCTCGGTTTACTTCATGAGTTCTCGTTTCTCATTTCTCGGCTTACTAAAAGAAAAATACTTAGTGTTACGTATATATTTTTATGATCAAATATTTGGTTTTGAAAATTGAAAATAATGGTATAAAATAAAAATAACAGTTTCTCAAGACTAGGTTGTAATATAAGAATAACGTAACACGACACTATATTACTATAACAACAAAAACTGATAATATAATCATTTTATTTCATGAAATCGACAAAAACCATCCCAGACGGAGAGAAATTCGCGCACGAAAATTATGATCAACTCAAAAAACATATTAACCGAACGCGGTTCACTGCGCTTCTAGAGTCTAACAAAAACTACTGTGAATTAAAAAAACAGCTGTAAATTAAATAAAGCAATCGAGAAGTAGGTTTTAACGGTTGGATAGGCAAAACTAACAATATAATGAAATAACTCATATTTTCTTGGAAATTTAATAAAGATATTGTCTTCAAGTATGATGATAATGGCGATTCAGCGACACACACGACTAAACTAAATTTCTTTAAATTTAGTTTAGTCGTTTAGTTTAAGATGAAAAGAGACGGGGCTGCTTTAAGCCCCGTCTCTTTTCATCTTAGTTGGCCAGAAAGAGACGGCACGTTCTGCACCATAGTCAAAACAACTAAAATTACGTCAAATATGGAATGTGCAGGCAATTTTAGAGGTGATACAAGTGAGTGCGTTTTAAAGTCGTCTATATTTTCTACATTTGACGTCTCTCTTACACTATAAAACTAAAACGTAATAGTACCTACGTATAACGTAAAAAGCAAACAGATCCTGTCTTTACTTTATTTGGGACTAGCTGTGCTCCATGGTGAACGTCGCGTTGATCCGGGATAAACAGTAGCCTTGTGTTAATCCAGGGTCTAAACTATCACAATACAAAATATCGCCCAAATCGGTTCAGCTGTTTGAGCGAGAAGAACTAACATGCAAACTTGGGCATTTATAATATTAGGTGGGATCCTAAATTAAAATCTTGTTTTATTTAATTTGTTAAATATTTGTATTTTTGCCAGGAAAACTAATAGTGAGCCGTGATAATTTTCCACTCAATGAATTAAATTGTAATTTTACTAGACAAAATTATAATGTAACAGAAAGTTAAAAGCGTTTAGCCTATACCTGGTAACATTTTGAAAAGTACGTTTTTTTGTCTATTAATATTCTGAAATCCGTTCCAAAATAAATGTATACTAAATGTACTGTCTTATTTATCTCGAGCAAACAACTGTTTAGAGTGAAGTGCTTTATTTGTTCTTAAAAAACTTTTAACCACTCAATCGTTTATATTTGAATTTGCATTTTTATGGCAAGACTGTAAAAGTAGAATAACTTAGTAGTAGGGAGTAACGTAGAAATAGAAACAAAAACAAGTAAAACTTATATTCATAATGGTACCATTTTCTCCACCTTTTATACTATTTTTGCATTGTCAAAAAGAAAAACTATAGCGCAACTCGTTAGAAAATCACTTACCTAAAACAAACACTATTATCCAATCTGTGGTCATTGTTAAAGCCTGCCTACTTAAAACCAAGAGCTAACCGCGTAATCGGTGCGTTTAAAACTGAACTAACAGTAAATGGAGTTCGTTCACCCCGATTCAATAACCGTGTCAATTTGTGACCAATTCAATTTTTTAGACAAACTCTGTTTTGCAATACCAATTACCGGAAACAATTCTAAAGAAAACAAGACTGAGACCGCTAACGGCGAGAGAAAGACTGGTGTTAAACGATTATTTTTTGTTTGGGATCAATCTTGAAACGGGCAAAAAGATCAGTACAGTCGTAGACAGTGTCAACAAATCATAGAGTAATGAATTTCTAAATACTTTCTTCTAACATCTGGGAAGTTAACCAACATGAAGAAACACAAAAAGAAAACTGTTTAAATTCTACTTGATATTAATAGTTTTTTTACATATTAAAGCTAACCTATACCTACCCAGCTTTGCTCAGGAGCTTTAATTTAGAAAATATTGGTAATTTCTAAAGAATAATTTTATTTTAAGCCTAAATTTTTAAATTAAACTTTATCACGAATCTCCAAGAAAAAAGCTTACAATTAGTAACATTCGTTGCATTAGCAAAACTATTAATTATAAACCATACTTATAACGACAGAATTATTTTTTAAATCTACGGATCTTCGTTGAAAGAATTATAAAGATATGAGCATAATAGGATTTATTTGATACGAGCTTGATGGCGCCTCCCGGATTAGTCTCTTGTCTTTAAGGTACATTAGTCGATAATCTACTGAATAAAATCCCCTGTTCACCTTTTTTATAAGATTCGTGAGACAATTTTAAGCATGAATATGGGTATTTAAGTTTTATATGAATATAACTAGTACAGAAACAAATACTTAAGTACCTAAGTACAAAATGTTAAAGTCTAAATTGAAAAAACATATTTTTAAGGATTAAAAATGTTTCAAATTTTTGTTTATAACAAAAATTAATTAATTAAATAATTTTCATTGCTTCAAATAAGCAATGAAAATTATTTTTCTTCAATTTCGGTATTGTTTGTAAAGTAATAATAGTTTAGACGAGCGTGCGACCACGTTATGTTCTGCGGGGTGTGAGATTAATCAAAGAACGAAAACATGTATAGGGAAACCATAGCATGGTGAACTTTGTGGATTTTTCTGGCTAGTAGTAAAAAGTAACCAAGTTGAAAAATCTGTCACCAACGACGTCCTCGTTGACGTAATGGTTACCATGCCGGACTGCTAATCAGAAGGTTCCGGGTTCGATTCCCGGCACGGCCAACATCTTTGTGCTGAACTAAATTTGTTGACTGTCGGACTGGGTGTTAAATATGTATCTATATAAAATATGTATGTATATGTAATTTATCAGTTGTGTTAGCAACCATAATACGAACTAAAAATGGTTCAGTATGGGGTTAACCAGCCGTGTGTGAAATGTGTCCTAATATTTATTATTGATTTATTTATTTAACAAGCATCAAGTAGTCTGTTTCGGCAAACTTCTTCAGAGCTCGTAATTCCAGACTAGCCATTGCGTACCCTAAGCCAGTGTGTCGCTTATTCATGTGGTTACGCCTATGTTTTATACATTATTATTTTGAAATATTACCTGGTATAAAATATTTTCATTCTACATTTCGCATTACATTATCCCAAACCGCAGGATTAAAAGTTTTTGTCCATTAGAGTGTTAATGGTTTACGGATAATACCGTGGAGAGATAAGAATATACTTGATAAACTTGACTCATCCGTAACCTGACTGATGCTCTGAGCTACCTGTTCACCGACACTCGCGAGGTTTAAGATATTTATTTTATGAAACGAAAATTTACAAGTTGCGTTTTTAACTCACGAAACAAAATCCGACTCGACGGGTAGTACCTATACGTGTCTCTCTCTCTCTCTCTGTGTGTTTGTCTGTGTTTTAATTTACACTTTTTATAAAAGTAAAGTAGCTAGAACTAAAATTAAAGATTATAGATGTATACAAATATAAAATACAAAATTTCTTCATTTGACACAGTAAATAACAACAACAAAAATTATTTGGAATCCAAAGGCTACCAAACTAGTTTTATAAACTGTATATTGGAAGCCAGTGTCTTCTCCCATAAAAAAATAAACTATCCATATACATATGTCAGATATACAAACATAAAAGTAATTAATTAATTTACTACAAGTTAAGAAAGTTAAACAAAAAAAAATTACTTCTATAGAATCGAGGACTAATTTAATTATCTCAAAAAACGTTTACAAACATGGTTTCTCATCTATAATTAATAACTGCGATGCCTTTTGGGTAATTGTGTAACTGTGAAATGCCATAATAATGCAATATACTGTTTGTCTTTGACTATCAGTGTAATGAATATTATAACGTGTAATAGATTGAAGTTTCGATCTGATCGTAGCTAGAATGTTAATCTAACGTTATTTGCTCTGTGAAAATAAAGTTTAAATGAAAAAGAAATTATATGGGTAAGGACAATTACTAATTAATTAAACATCAGTAACAAGTTATATTTTGCAATGAGCCCTATTATATATTAATGTCACACATGACTCCGATTCCCACACGATACATTCATCTGTAATGACAGTAATCTATTCAACATCTGACTCAATTTCATCACCATTAATGTACAAAAAGGAAAATATACAATTTTAATATCCGTACTTGCATTACAAAAACTAATCAAGATACGAGACGGTGTGGATGTAAATCGACTTTCCTATTATAGCCGCGGATGGTAGCTTCGAGGAGCGTGTAATGAGAAACCAGAATGTTAATTAAGATCTAATTAAGTCTAATATAATCAACAATGCTGCTCGCGTTCCGACGGTAACCGCAAGTCATCCGGAGGGCTTTATCTCGGCTACTCTAACCAGACCTCTAACCTTCAACCGGCCATCTTCATCTTCCTATACTTTCGAGGTAGGCGAAAAAACGCAAGAGGTCTGTCCCGCTGGTGATTATAATCGAATTGAGATCGGCCAACCCTTTTGTGAAAAAATCGGTAAAATCACTCGTTCCACGGTCTATTGTGATGTGAGAACTCAATTTAGTGAGTATAGAGGCAGTGTAAGCAAGACTTGGAGAAATGAAGATGTTTCACGGCGAGAAGTAAATTAGGCTACATTGAACTTTGTTTATTGGACTTGAGTGAAAGATTTTCTAATAAAAAAGGTGAGACTCGTAAAAAATCTCAAGTATGAATAATATAGCTTTATTTATATGTAGTAGTCAATGTGCATTGCCTAAAACACAGTTAGCCTTGTCAAATTACAACAGTAAAAAAGCGGAGCGACAAAACACACCACATAAAAACTTGGAAATTTTACAATTCGACGCTGATCAATATTATAATTAGTAAAACCGCTTTTTAATTAATTAAATTAATACTAACATTATGCAAATATGACAACAAAATGTAAGAAAACATTAGCTAGTTCGGAACGAAAGTAATAAAACAAACCCAACAATACGAGCTCGCGTATAAAGTGTATGATAGACGGCTCATAACGCAGTAAAAGCTAATAAAATCAAGATCAATAACATAAATACACTATTGTTGTCCACCTTTACAATATCTAACAACTTTTATAGAGTCTGAGATATGAGAATAACATTCAAAACTGACCATAATACAAGCTATAAACAAAATTAACAACACAAGGACCCCCGCTGGTTTCAATTTTGAGGGTGACATCGGCCCTAATTCAATAAAGCAATAAAATTCACCTAATTATGCAAATGATTTTAAAATTTCTGATATTATGCCTTTTGGACCTCCAAAAATATGATGGGAGCCGTCAATTGGGCTCGTTGCAAGCTTTGATAAATGAAAGCCGGCCCCAATATTATCTAAATAATGTCATTATTTTAATAGTAAATTGTAGCGTATAATTAGTAAGTCAGTGTGAGGCGTCATGTAGAGTAATTTATTAATTATTAACTATTCCAATTTTATTAAGCTGTATGTATTAATTTTGTACTCGGTATTGTAAGAGCATTGTAATTACCTGTTTGTTAAGAGTGTAAAACGTATATTTTACGCGTGTTTATATAAAATTATACCTCTTAGTTGTTCAATTAGTTATTTTGTCATTAAATAGTTTCATACGAAAGTTCAGCTACAAATAAATTAATAAATATTATATGTCCATATGATTAACGCACATAATTGTGTTTATCAGGTGATATATTTTATTAAATGCTATAAAAATTTATAGATAAGTACTTATTGTTCGATTTTGGTATAATGATAAAATACATACAACATTCTTGTGTGTTGAATCGAGTATCACAAATTTGTATTTTTTAATGTAGGTATTATAGATGTTGCATAATAATTATTATATTCACAAGATACACCCAATAAAATAATTCAGAAAGGTTACACAAATATCCACAAAAGTAATGACTTTTAGTAAGTAGATATTAAGTACCGTAATAAAATAACAGAAATTACATTTTAATATCATATTAAAGTCAGTAAAATAGAAAATTAGTATAAAATAACAATGACAAATAATGAAATAGAGTACTCACCTTTAGGTAAACATCAGCCGAACAACACAACAAAGTCCTTTTAGTACACGGAACAAAAGTCGATGCACACGATCAACCCGTAGTTGTTAAAGGTCACAATTTACAGTGACACGCCGTGATGTTTGAACAAGAACAAAGCAATAAACTATAACACACCAACGCCTTCAATCGACTGGCAGAGAATAAAGCCGGTTGCGCGCTGTCGCCTACGCACCGTTGGATAAAAAATGTAGCGGGCCCAGGCCACTCCCCAGAGGCACGCCCGGCCAATAGCGGCGCACTGATATGGCGGCCAAAGCGAGGGTGGGCCCGATCACTTGATACAGGTCCCTGCTTCGATACCGCTAATTGACTTTATCAACAAACTGACTTTACTGGCCAGAGTCACGACACATGCGTTTGTCTGCCGTGTCAAAAGCCTAACTGTGGCCCACTAGCGATGTAATTAAGTATGTCTATTAGTAATGGGTAATCCGAGCTTGTAAATTGTCCGACAAACTTAGTGAGCTCTAAGTGAAAGGCAATAAAAGTAGTCTAGGTATCACTGATGGGCGTTTTAAGGCCATTAGTGCTTGTACTAACAATTTATATATGTAGATAAAATTAAAACGATTTCTATCAATCGTGATTTGACTAAAATAAAAATTACTACTTTAATATTTCTTGTAACACCTCCAATGTAATTAAATATGACACCAATACGTTAAGTATTTTGCCGGCACTCAAATGACTAATAAGATTTTGTAATTCGATACTTAGTATAAACCTTTGATAGCCGTTTGAAGTGTGCAATAAATGGCATGATGCTTCGAGTGCCGTATTAGGCATCCAATTAGAAGCTATGAAATCTTTATAATGGCGGCGAATACTATTCATTTGTATCTAAACGTCGGCATCTTTGCTCTAATTGCACCTAAGGCCATAAAGCTGGTGCAGTAACTTGTTGCAACTTAGTTAGCGGTACAACTTTGGCAGTTGTATTGGATATTCCCCGGGGATATAAAGTTTATATGCATTATAATAATTACGTGCAATCCAGTATTGTACATGTGCTAGTTTTGCTTAGTTATTAACGTTAGTCTTCCTAGTTATTGTAATAATCCGAACACACAGGAACAGCAACCTATTTTTTAATCTACCACCAGTAAGTAAATTAATGCTCCTTAAATAATTAAGATTATCGAATGATAAGAAATTTGATAAGGCTAATGATATCAAAATGTTTTTTATTTACAAATAATTTACCACCCATCTAAATATAAACTAACTTGTTCTAAATATATTGAGTAGGGGAATAGAATCAATCCATAAAACATATGCATATTTAATTTCAGATATCCATCAAAACGCAGTCTTCCAAACACTGGCAATTGAAAAAAGTCCTTACACGAAACAACAAGATAATAATCCAAGTTATGGCAGCGCAATCACCATTATGCCTGTAATTAGCCCCCCAGCCCGCAATATAATTAAAACTATTAAAATGACATTTGGCGCAGAATCGAGCTGTTCCGTGTGCTGGTAATAATATGAAAACGCTTTACGGTTTTGTCGTACACGAATCCGTTACGTGAATAAGTTTTCAGAAGGTGATTAGGGATTGAGAATATAAATAACAAATTCTTATCTAAATCTTGATTTCTTAACTTATTTGCAGTGTGGTAGTCTTTTGTTATTGCATAAATTCATTTATCTTAATAGATTGAAAAAATTGGCACACGAGTTAGGTGTAATTTATTTCTGAGGGTTCAAACACCCATTTGAAAGTTTGTAGTTAGCTTAATAAAGTTTCCTGCTATGGTATGAATTGCATTTTCAATGCGATCAATTTGTGGCCAGACAAAAAATAATTCCAAAAATTGACACAAAGAGCACCTATTGTCATACACGAATTACTTTTTGTAATCTTTGTTACCCGTTCGTATTCAAATCACAATTGAAACAGAATTACTTTGACATTTTTTGTGATAAACAAACACTTGCGCATCGAAATAAATGTTTTATAATGAAACACAATAACCATAATAACGTTAGATAAACAGTGGAAACAGCACATTACGTACAAACTGATTACAAAACAACTAGGATTTCCTCCGTACATAATTGCGCGACACAAATTACACAAGTAATCACATATGAATAGTAAACAAAATAGACATAAGCCTTTGTGATTAAAGTCTAATCTAAATTGTTGGGAACTAACTTATACCTGCTGTTTCACTCGTAAAGATGTCCTAAGTAGGCTCGGCTTTGAGATCTTTGTTATGCTTTCGAGAAAGGTGCAGTAATCTATAGCTGGGGATTCAATTTCTGCTTATCGGATTTTCATTGCTTCAAGTGCTTGGCTAATATTAACATCTCGGATTTAATCAAAATAGGGAAACGTATTAGCCGAGAATCCTTTTCTCGGTTCTGAGATTAAATCGGACTCCCCAAGAGTCCCCAAGCATCTTTATAGATTTCTTTAGAAAATAGCCTTACGTTGAAGATCAACAGGAAATGGTTACGCATTAGAACCATCATTCAGATTTGGGAGACCTCACGTATTACGCATAACAACGTAATTCCCACCACCAAATTGGTCCATATTTAATTTTGGGAAAATGTAAAAATAAACGTTTTTATTTGTGTAAATAACACAATAAAACTGTCCGGTGTTATTACGAGGCCGACATGAAATTTGAATTGACGAAATTACACAGATAGCATCTGTGTCGCCATAATTGTTAGTTAAGGTACTGTCGTTATTGCCCCTGCTCGTGTAAATTCAGTTAGGGATTTGATTTTTCAAATTCAATATTTTAATATTTATTTTTGTGTAATGGCCGGAAGCGGACGTTAGAAGAAATTATGCGCATCCGTTTGCGCTTTCGCAATTACCAGCGATAACGTCCAACGCGTAATTGTTGTTTGAATGGTACTGATTTATTATTGCGCGTATTTTTCATCATCATCATCACCATCATCATCATTGGTAGTGAAAGCTAAGAAGCTACAGATGAAGATGGTGATAGACCTTTAAAGTTTACTAAGCCCGTTAAGACGTGTACTTTTTGCAGTGTCTTCTTTAGACGTATGTACCTATTTAAAAATGCTTATATTTTATACAAACTTAGTAGCTGAGCTATAGAGTCAAGAGTTTTCGAGGAGCCACTAACGCTTATTATATTTATTTAACCATTTCTGTACTGAGACAACCATGTTATTCAAACCCACGAATGAAAATTTAGGTCATCCACCGAAAACTTAACAGCATCGTTGCCTGACTTTGATGATTGCAGATCGAGCTTATCACTTTAGCGATGCTACGGGAGGCGCTTTCTTGGATAGTTTAGTACTTATTTAAATTCGTATAAATGCAGAACTACCTACTATCTAAAAGATTTGTTCTTATTTTCTTTATGAATCACACAAATTTGTTTGTGATGCCACTTCTTACACTGGGAACTTTTTATTACTTCTCTGCGGATGCCACAATTATCCCCTGGTGTCTTTTTATTTGAAAATTTCAAAGTTTTTTAGGGTTCCGCAGTCCTAAAGGGTGGGATGGGTATAAAGATTTGCTTTGTCCATCTTTCTTCTAAAATTACCTTTGAATAAAAATGTTAAAGTTGTTAGGGTTAGGTATTATATAATTAGTTTTTGACATAACAAAAAAATAAAAAATACTTCTTTATTGTGGTTTGAGGTTTGGTGTTTTCCTCCGGGAATACAAAATTGTAAGATGTTTGAACCTATGATTCATTTTTTTTATTTGCAGTATTTACTAAAAATTTTCATAATATATAATGTTGGTATGAGCAAATACCTACATATTTATTGTAAATACTATAAAATACAGCAAATACATATCTCTAGTGATAAATATTGTATCTTGATAAGTTTATACTTTTCTACTGTGTAAGTGTAAGAATACCTATCAATACTAAAACGGATCAATTATTGCACGGGTATATACAATTCAAAATTAAAAAATTTACAATTTCCATAAAAATACGCAAGCAGGTAATATTTTTTTACATTAACATTTTATTTTATTTTTCAGTGTATTTTTTATAAAAGATTTACCTTGCAAAAAAAAACTTAAAATTAAATTAATATGTGTAAGAGCTGCGTCACCATCTTAAGCCCCTTTAATTCAAAATAAATTGCTGAGGCTATTCACTCAGGTTCTTGTGGTGGGTGACTTTGTTTCGTATTTAGACAAAAAGGTGTGAATAATCAGATGAATTGAAAACACTGGAGTCACTGACTCGGCAGAGGAAGTTGGTCTCGAATACCGGTTTGATCCAGTTTCATTTTATTTACAGTAAATATTGTATTCTCAAGAAGAGATTAAGTAAACCGATACTTTAGGAGCTTATGTATCGTTTTTTTTGTGTCACGAAGATATGTATGTACCATCGTTGTGTTATGTATTTTTTTTAGGATAGACTACATTTAAAAAATGTAAAAACATCAAATTAAAATAAATAAACAGAAAGAGTATATACCGAGAAGCAGAATAAACAAAAAGTCCTTTATAAAGAAATTGCTGGCTGCGCTCCAAAATGTTATCCATGTTAATCCGAGATAAAAAAAAACTATTTATCTATGGACTAAGGAAATAAACCATGAATAATTGGCCAAGTGCGTGTCAGGCTCGCACATGAAGGGATCCATACCATTATCTTTAAAAATTGCAATAAAAACATGCTGGTTGTTTTTTTTTATTTAGTACTTGTTGTTATAGTAGCAACGGATACACATAATGTGTGAAAATTTCAGCTTTCTAGCTATCACGGCTTATGAGATACAGCCTGGAGACAGACAGACATAATAATGGGTCGGAGCCTTAAAAATATACTGCCCATTAAACGTGTAAAAATATATACGCAAACTCATATGTAGGTACGAGTACATTTGACATTTAAATATCAGGAATCTGTTAATTTCTTTATTGTCTCGAACATCGATCTAGTTTTGAATTTGCTATAAAAACTTTAACTTTAATTTGTTTCGTAATCAAAGACTTTTCCGACAGCAAAACAATCATTTTCATGTATTTGGCTACAGCGGCTTCTACAGAAAAGTATTAAATACCACCCGATTGATGATAAAAATCGCTGCACCATATCTGATGAGTAACACGACAAGGAGTCCAACTAAAAGTTGCCGCTATCCACCGCAGGAGCGAAACGAAACCGTAACTCAATATTTGTTCTAATAACGTCAAGAATTGATTGTCCACGGCCCGGCACCGGACACGAACTCCTGGACACGTCTCTAACCGAGTTTACACTCTTTTGTGGACGACACACAAAAAATAAATCGAGTTATTGAGAGAAACAGAGAAAATCGACGGACAAACACTATTACCACGGCCGTTTGGGAGGACGCGCTCGTGATCTTACTTTCCGGAGCCTCTACCGAGCTGAGTGGAACAGCGAGTTGGATGACAACCATTACTTCTTTTATCCGTGAAAGTAATGTAAGGAGTAAATACTCTGAGTAACAGTGGTAATTAACACTAGAACCAGTACAAAATGGTGGAGAGGATAGATGACAATTCATCGTATAAACGCAGCCAGCATTATGGGTATCTTTGCGCTAGGTATGGATGTGGGCGGGTCGTCCTAGCATTTAATGTTTTTTACATTAGTAACTTTAATAATAATTACCCTAACGAGTAACAAGTGCTACTTCTTATGTCGTAACGCCTAACAGTGTTGCACCTTACGCTGTAACGCCTAAAAGTGTTACACCTAACGCCGTAACACCTAACAGTGTTACACCTAACGTCGTAACGCCTAACAGTGTTACACATAACGCCGTAACACCTAACAGTGTTACACCTAACGTCGTAACGCCTAACAGTGTTACACCTAACGTCGTAACGCCTAACAGTGGTACACCTAACGCCATAACGCCTAACAGTGTTACATCTAACGCCGTAACACCTAACAGTGCTACACCTAACGTCGTAACGCCTAACAGTGGTAGACCAAACGCCATAACGCCTAACAGTGTTACACCTAACGTCGTAACACCTAACAGTGTTACACCTAACGTCGTAACGCCTAACAGTGTTACACCTAACGCCTTAACACCTAACAGTGTTACACCTAACGTCGTAACGCCTAACAGTGTTACACCTAACGCCTTAACACCTAACAGTGTTACACCTAACGTCGTAACGCCTAACAGTGGTAGACCAAACGCCATAACGCCTAACAGTGTTACATCTAACGCCGTAACACCTAACAGTGTTACACCTAACGTCGTAACGCCTAATAGTGTTACACCTAACGCCTTAACACCTAACAGTGTTACACCTAACGTCGTAACGCCTAACAGTGTTACACCTAACGCCGTAACGCCTAAAAGTGTTACACCTAACGTCGTAACGCCTAACAGTGTTACACATAACGCCGTAACGCCTAACAGTATTACACCTAACTTCGTAACGCCTAACAGTGGTACACCTAACGCCATTACATTTTAAAATATAATTAGTAATTATTAGAAGTAGTAATTAGTCATAAAAATTAAATAGTCATAAATATGTTTTGCAAGTGTTTAGTGAAAGTATGCTTAAACACTTTTCGAATCGTTCAAGTTGATGCCGATTACCAAAATAGTGTTTTTTCTTCTTCTAATGTAATATTGTTTTTGTATTCGGTGTACAATAAAGTCGTATTGTAATGTATTGTTTGCAGCAATGTATAGCAATGCTTCGACATCGTTCTATCGCCACTAACTTAAGTAGTAGAGATTCAATACACGACTCATCTTTTTGTCGAGATTCGGTCGAGTAGGCTAAACAAACTGCGATGGTCCCAATCGATTGGTCTCGTGACGGCGACGACCCAAAAGGAAAACATGTGGCCACCAACTCGTTGGGAAGAGGGTAGCTAAAGATCAGTGCTGGATTTAGGACTTTGATTTGAATAGCAATGAAAATACAAAATCAAATCATTTATTGATAACACCAGAGTTACAAGTCAAATAATGATTGACAATGAGGCAAGATTCTCGGTTATATGATATAAGGGGTCAGAACACTAGAGAGGATTGCTGATTCCCATACAAAAAAGCGTGGCGCGGAAGTTTACCATAACTATCGATGAAACCTAGATGGCGTTGCAATTCGAGCGTGCAGGCTAGCTGCAGCCAACTTCGTCGTATAGTCTTATGACGATGGTAGATTGCGTGACCCGAGAGAAGTCGTTTCAAGAAAATACGTGTAGATGGCGCAAAAAAAATTCATTTACATGTACTCGTATCATTCGATGCACGTAGTACGATTTTCAACTAGAGGTCCAACTATCTGCGAATTTGCTCTTGTTCAAAAGATATTTCAAAATTGTTTGTAAGCTTAACGTACCTTAGTTATTTCTGAATGCATACGAGTATAGTACAGGTAGGTGCTCGTATTTGACAGCAGGGTGCGTGAGCACACGAGTTAGCGAAAATCTAGCCTGTGAAGTAAAGCATGCTTTGTCTGGAATAATTGGCTCTCAAGAACGCTACCGGAACACGCTCTTAGGCGGCGGCCACTGCGCAAAGGGCCAATCTATGTGGCTCTTTCAATACCACAGAATAATAACTAGTACTTCGTATAACCATGTACAACGTATTATGAACCGTAGCATAGTGAATTAAGGCCCATATTCCTTTGAAAAGAAATTGGTCGGTACAAAAATCATCACGTCCTCGACTGGACCGCGAGCTAAATTAAATCATGTTGTTTATCAGATTGAGTTCATATTTCTTTGAAAACCATTGCGAAGTGAAGCTTCTGTACGAAGTACAAGTTATTATTCTGTGTTTAAGGGGAGCTGCTAGTTATGCGAGCACTAAAGTTAATTCTCTACATTTTCCCTGTATTATAGCTTCGTTAGGCAAAAGAAGTAATCCCGAATTTATCCACATCCTGTTTAATGAACTGACTCCGCCCCTGTTAAATAAATTTTGTAATACAAAAGGAAAATAAAAGTTTTTGTACTTCGGTAAAAACTTCCAGTGGTGGGAAGTTACTCCAAAATACGTACGTTGATAAATCAAATGACGCTGCAAACTCTATCATTATCGGTCTAGAAATTGGTGTCTGATTTATACGAGAAAACAAAAATGAACTAATCAGCGATATGTTAAAAAAACATTTGCTGCATTATTACATTGACTCAATAATAAGTATATGCCTATGTACAAAACAGCGTATTTTTTGCGAATTCCCAAAAGTCCTAGATCAACGTTTATTTGCAATGATGTTATGTTTATTTGCCTCTATATATAAAAAATCATACTGATATTATCTCGGGACTCGTTAGCTTTTTTACAGTACAGCTAGCCACGTAATATTAGCCTTATAATTTTAATATTGTTTATTTATATTCAAAACTGGTTCAAAAATCTTAAATTAAACTATTTTTCTTCTTTCTTCTACTTGATAAGCACATTTTGTGACATTTACGTTGCTTTATTATGATAAGAATTTAAATAATTTCTTTTTAATTTTTTCGTAGGTTCATTTTAAAACTGTAATCTATTGTGAAGTTAATAGCTGCTCTTCGTGAGTGAGTATTAACGTTATTAAATACAAAGTAAAGAGTAATATTTTATGTACTAAGGTTAGTAATATTATGAGGTAAGGATCAGTTCACAGTATATTTGTAATAAAATATCCAATTATAATATCCAAATTATGTATATGTATAAAAGTGAATTGTACAAACACAATAGGTATAACAGTGAATTGTGGTCAAGCGTTCACCTATTTAGAGTAAAAAAAAGGTACCAAAATTCGAGTTTCTGCCGTCCATGCTTTAAAATCCACCTATTACTATAATACCTATTTAAATAACTTATTGACTCAGGCGTTACTTTGCGGAAATCCATTGTAAATAGATGACAAAATCAAAAACAAAGTCTCTCTCGACTTGTCGTTCGAAGAGTCAGCATCTCCTGATGATGCCTTGTGGTTAGGCGAAACACGTGTAGAGTTAAGAACTTCCGAATAGTGATAGGTAACGTTAATCTTAATTAATCTTAGTTAATTGATCTTAGTTAATTAGTCTTAGTTAATTAAGCTTGGTTAATTGATCTTAGTTGATTTTTCCTTTACTTGTCTTAATTTGGATTTCGGATCACAGCGGAAGTACACTAAATATTTAATTTTGTCATCTATATACCTATTTAAGAAATCTATTTACCACATGATTTATTAAAAACCAACATAGGTTTGGCTATCCAAAGAATCTTTGAAAAAAATAATGAGAAGAAATCAGATTTTCGACATAATTTTCTTAATTGATTATTGTTTTTGCAATTCATTTATTTTTTTTCATATTTTTATATGATAACTTCTTTAGTAGTTTTCTCATTCCTCATTACTAAGGGTTGTGACTTCCCTGATCAAATTTTTCATAAGGGCAGTTTTTTTGGGCAAGAACTTTGTGGTGGGCCCCAAGGCTTTGTGGTCCTCAAACATGTCGGTTTCCTCACGATGTTTTCCAAGATGAGAAACAAGTTATGGTTGGGCCGGGAAGGAACCAGAGCCGTCAGATTGGTAAGGATACGTTTTCTCACTGAGCCACACTCGCTTCCTTGTTCTTGCCACACTGCCTTATTTTTTTTGTCTGTATTTTTTTTTACTCTTTACAGCTGGTCATTTGACCAGCAGGATGCGTAACCACACAAGTAGGCTATACTCATGTCTGAGTGGAGCGCGCTTAGTCTGGAAAAACTGGCTCTCCAAACATAATATCATACGAGATAATTTGTGATTCAACTTTGTTGTGGATCGTATTGAAAGTCAGATGACGTCTGATAGAGGAGAGTGGAAGAAGAAGATTTGCTGTGCCGACCCCACCTAAATGGGATAAGGTGAAGAAGAAGAAGATTGAAAGTCACGGCTTAAATTAAATAAAATAATGTATTTAAGTTCTTTAGGTATTGTTAAAGTATGGAGCGTACTTTAGCCTACCACCACAGCGGTCTGAATTACGAAGTTACACATTACAGCCAGGTTTAGTACGCAATAAACCCGCACTAAACTGCGGACACGAATTAACTATTAACATTCATAACATCTTTACAAAATAAGATGTTTACTGTCTCCCTCAGAAACTCTTGCAACCAATGGGACTGCGTAAAATATGACTTTTATTACATTGGTTTAAAGTTCATTTTTATAATGATTATTCTGGTGTACGTCTTGAATTTTTTTTATAGTAAAGTCTTTTGAGGAATTTACAACCGCTTTAGTATTAAAATGGTTAAATATTATTAACGGTCACGAAAGGCTAGCCAAGGTGCTAATCAAATTCTAAACACTTTGTAGAGGAAGGACTCGTTGTAGACTAGCTACGCCATATGGTCTTACCTGCCTTCTTTGGAGACAGAATTAGGCTTCAAAGTTTAAGGTAGCAAATTTAATTCAAATCGGTACAGGTGTTTTTTAAATCACGCAGGGACCCATACTACTTACACAACTGATAAATTAAAATATATACATAAATACTTTGTATTGATATACATATATTTAACACCCAGACCGACAGCCTACAAATTTAGTTCATCACAAAGATGTTGGCTGTGCTGAGTAAGAAAATATGACAAAGCATTCATAATTATACCGAAACTTGGTAGGAAATGATGATTCATAGAGAGAGCCAGTTATTGCAGACTAGGCATGCCACCGTAACAAAGAGTACGTACATGTACCAGCCCCCGGCTTTAAAGCGCAACGAGGGAATACCATGAAGGTTTTAGTCGATAGGTCGCTCTGGCACCGAGTCCGACATATCCCGTCTACCTAAGATTTATATATGAGTAGTTTATTAAAACACTACATATTTGGGCACCATTAAATGGTGTATAAATTTTATTGCAGAGCAGTTTCTTGTACGAGGGAGGTTACATTGACCATAGACTACTTACTAGTGTTGTACTCAAAATATATTAATTTAGGGATGGGACACAAACTAGATTCTTAACACCCAGCCCCCCCCGAAGATTGGCGGGCATGTGTCAAAAAGAAAAAAGGCATGCTTCACCTTAGGCCGGAGTGATACTAACTCGTGTGGTCGCGCCCTGCTGGACAAATTTCTAAACGTAGAATGAAATAATATTACTCTGGTTATTACTAAAAATACTTTAAATATTTTTACAAATCTTCTTGTCAAGTCCTCATTATTACGTCCTAAATTAATGACACCAACACCCTTCCTATTAATAACTCAACTGCCAAAGAAATCATTAATCACAGATGGATTCACCCAGTTAGATATGTCATAATGTATACTTTAGTATTAGAAAGCTCACTGTGAACTAAATCGACTTTTAATTAGTCAGATAAGAGGCTCATTACACAAGCATTAGTTGTGACAACTAACGTTTTTCCGTAAGCAGCGGCTGGGGATCCGTGGTGCGCGGAGAAAACCATAAAATAATCTAATATTATTATCTTGACAAATATATTATTATCTTGACATCACAGTTCATATTCGGTATTCGGCAAAATATTAAAGAATGATTAAATATGTAAATACAGGCAAGTACGGCCATCTTAACAAACGAACGTACAAACATAATATTGTATTTCGCCATATTCGCCAAATAGGCGAATAAGTCAAATACGTTATCAAATATACCAAACACACATTGTTATTGTTCGCTAAATATAAAGAATAGGCAAATGTGATTACCGATGTATGTAGTAACATTATAAAAAAGTAAAAAGAGAACGTTAATTTAATATGAGTACTTACGAGTAGGTTTTTATGTATGTTGCTTTTTTTAAGCTCAAACGACTAAACCGATTTTGTGTACAGATACATAGGTATAGTCTGAACCCTGGATTAGCAGAAAGACTACTCTTATTAGTCACTCGTTGGCCATATTTTTTTCACTAATGCACATATGATATACATTTTTGTTGTAATAATCAGTAAAATGGAAATATAAACTTTTTAGGAAACTGGTTTCGAAACTTCAGTTTCCTTGATGGTCAAAGGAAATTGGACATTGCATAGAATTGGGTAGCCCGAGAGTCACATCGAAGGTTATTCTGTATAACCGGAGTAACGCCATGGAGTGAAGTTAATATATTCATCGTCAGTTTTTTTCGTAAATGCAAATGGTGGCGATTCAGCGGCACACACGACTAAACTAAATTTAAAGTAGCTCTGTTTCTTTTCGTCATAAATGACCAAAAAGAGATGGTACGATGTAAACCATATACAGAGCATCTAAAACACGTTAAACACGTCAGATTTAGAGCTGATACAATTGGGTGTGCTCTAAAATCGCTTACATTTTTCATATTTGATGTGATTTTACTTTTTTTGTGTGTGGTTCAGAACGTGCCGTCTCTTTCTGGCCACCTAAGATGAAAAGAGACGGGGCTTCTTTAAATTTAGTTTAGTCGTGTGTGCCGCTGAATCGCCACCAATATGTATAATAAACGCGTACTTTGTGACATGAATTCATTTTTTTTTTCAAAAAGTATGTAAAATTAAGTATGAGTAATAAAATAAATAATCTTTACTTTTTTATTTCTTTTTTTCAAACAACAGTGAAGAATGGTAGAAACACTTACTCAACTTACATTTATTTGTGGCACGGAACCCTCGGCGCGGCATCACGCTTGGCATCCGCCACAAATTGCTCCAACTTCATAATATTAGCGTTTCCGAGGCAAGTGAGCGTGTCGCGCGGTAATGTCGTTTTAACAGATGTTAATGCCATTCTACCTTCCACGGACGCCATCTTTGGTTACAAATGTCGCCAGTTTCTATTACCTGAAATTAGGTTTGTTATTTTACATTTGAGTTAGACATATAGATAGATAGATTAACTCTTTATTGGGCAAAGTATAGGTACAAATTGTACAAGGTACAACAAATAAAATGTACCTAACAACATAAAAAGATTTGCAAAGTGCCACAATCGGCGGCCTTATCGCTAGCAGCGATCTCTTTCAGGCAACCTTTGGATGGAAAGGAGTTGAAAGGACGAGAAAAAAAGAGGGGTTGCACAATAAAGAATATTAATACTTATAATTATGATGGAGGACTTAAAATAAACAAGTAAATAACATTATAATATAACTATAATAGACAGATGATAGTTTACCCGGAAAACTTGGTACTTACCTACGCGTTTTTCGTAGTTAAGGTAAAAAGAAGATTTTCTTAATGCTTCTACCAAATAAAAACACACACTAGGTGCATATTTACGAGGGTGAATCAAACAATTCTTGGAATCAATATTGAAAAATGCAAAGATTTAAATAAAAATATTTTATTTTTCTACATAATCTCCCTCCAATGCAATGCATTTAGAATACCGCGTTTCTAACTTCCTTATTCCTTGTGAAAAAAAATATTCTCTTGAGTCTCTTCTTTTAGTTTCAGGATCAAAATGGTGGACCCACGTTTCATCCATGGTGTCAAGACGACGGCAAAAATTAACCGAATCACGCTGGAACATTTCGAGATTACGCTTGGAAATTTCCAAACGTCGTTTTTTGTTTTCGTCGGTTAACATTTGTGGCACCCATCTTGCAGACACTTTTTTGAACCCCAGTGAATCTATTAAAATGGATTAAACGCTACCAAAAGATATCTTTAGGATCTCAGCTATATGTTTTATAGTCATTCTTCTGTATTCCAAAACCAGATTCTCAACCTTTTTGACATTTTCTTCTATAACGGAGGTTGAAGGCCGCCCAGAACGCGGGTCATCTTTACAGCTTGATCTACCTCTTTTAAATTCAGCCACCCAGTACGCAACCGTAGAATAGGGTACAGCATCACCCCCTAATGTCTGCTGAATGTCCAAAAAAATTTCCTTCGTAGACATTTTTTTCAAACTGAGATATTTTATTACCGCACTTTTATCCATAATTTTAACTTTTTAGCAACTCGTTGCACAAAAAAATTTATTACATGCGAACGAACTGACAAAAACAAGTGACAGTCTGCATAAATATAGTGTGATAGACACTCTTTAATTTGAATATCGAACTTGATCCAAAAAGGTTTCATATATATGCACTTCTAATAACTTTTTGATTCACCCTCGTAGTACATATAGGTAAGTACAACGTTTTTGCCTATGAATTATGTCATTAAAAGATCTGCCCATTCTTCTAATATAATAAATGTGAAAGTTTGTGTGTTCGTGTGTGTTTGTTAGTTTTTCACGCTTAAACAGTTGAATGGAATTTCTTGAAATTTGGTGTGAAGATAGCTTAAACCCTAGATTGACACATAGGCTACTTTATATCAAAGTTTAACGCGGGTTAGACCGCGGGACGCAGCTAGCTATAAATAAAAATATAGAAAGGAAAGCATTAACTAATTATTTACAAATGTTACATTATCAATCAAACTCTGTCACGTGCGTTCTTTTTACGTTGCACGACTAAAAACTGCTTGGAAGTTCTCGAGAATAAAAGAACAATATTTACTTGAATAACAAAACAGTATCCAATAGAATATAGTTCGTATCGACTAATTTGATGATGACGGTCGATTACGCGCACTTAGGCACCGGCCAAATGATACACTTCACCAGTCCCACGGACGAGTAATCCTCAACACATTACGGGACGATTTTCACGGCTAGCTATAATTTAATATAATCCAAAGAAATAGGTGCATCGCACACTTCTACAACTCCAACATGCAAGCAAAACTTACCTCAGAAATCTCAACGCAACACGTACTAAATTTGAAATAACAAATATTGCCACGACTTTGGTGGAATGAAATAGAATTCAAATTCGAAATTCGAATATTTTGCTGCCATGAAATGAGTTCTTTAGTGATGTAGTCAAAGCGATGCGATGCAGTTTCACGGATTCAAACGATCGTGATTTCGATAATCGGATGGTATGTTATCGATCACGACGTTCAAGTTTCGATTCGATTTGATTGTGCATCAATGCTTGTTTTGATTTCCAATTCGCGCTTGCGCCGCTTTGCGCTAAATAGCGTCACGTAGAATGTTTCTTATTACCCATCGCAATTTTCGATTTGGAATCGGAATTACATCTTCGAATCGTTTTTGTATTTGTATTTTAATAGGCTGTGAACTGTTTTCTATATAAGTACTAACGTTTTTGAGCTAACTCGTAGTAGGTATTAAGTCATCTATTTAATTGTATTATCGGTAGCCCGACTACACTTTAAACTGATATCTATCCAAGATTATTTGTGTAGACTATTTATTATACGTATTTCACTGATACATTTAGTCTGTAAAATATTTGAAGTACCTAATGTGATTTAAAATTATCTTTAACCTTCAGTAAACGCAACTTAGTCATTAGTTACAAAATTGCCTGACAACGACAGCTTTATTTCCTTTTTATAGATTTTTATTGTATTAAATTTAACATTAAAAACAACTCGGACCTCGGTCTGTTTTACGTAAACGTTATTTAGTGATCCGTAAGCGATCATTTAAAGTGCCATCAAAACTCAACTAACGACCGAGCCCAGACGTGACATCCGCTTTGCATCTTCCCGAAACTTAACTAATTTCGACCAATGGCGCCGAAATTACTTCGAATCAACCTTTATAAATTGTAGTGAGTGGATGATTACATACAAACTCGGCTTTGTATGTAACCGTGATCAATAAAACGAACGTTTTGACGTCTATAATTCGATTCCGATTTTTTATTAGCAATCGTATGATCGTCGATTTGGAATCGATTACTCAGACCTGTTTGGTTTGATGACAACCCTATGAGAAAGGTAGATGAAGGTAAATATTTTTCCAAAAACAATACTTAAATAGGAAAACTTACGGCTTTTAAAGAAAATAGCCACTAATATAAGGCACTTTTCCGAGCTACATACATAATATTTTATGCTTCTTAGAAATCATACGTACCTACCTACTTAGATACATATATGTATATTGACTTTGAATGTTTTCATTGCCATTGTAGAACCGGTAAGATCATAATTATATGCACAATAAGAAATTTAGTCTTTCCACTAAATAAAACAATTGGTACATTTTTATATCATCTAATAATTTTTGATTTAGGAATACTAGCAATACTATGTTATAAATAATATTGTTAAACTGATAAAATTTTTACCTTAATTCATAATTAGTATGTATCTTTTTCTCATTACAACTAGTAATTCGAAAATAGTTTTAGTAGTAGAATACGTTTATAATTAAATTGTTTTTTTTAGTTATTAATTTAAAAAAATCGATTGGTGTTTATAAAACAAATATAAAAATACGATTGGTTCAATTGGTTTTATTTGTGTATCTGAGTTTTTAATTATATAGCTACACCCTAACGTCACCTGATTACAGAGACATAAAATAAAATAAATAAATAAATAATAGGACACATTCACACACGGCTGGTTAACCCCATACTAAACCATTTCAGATATGGCAATAAATAAGATGTTCTCTGTTAACTCGTTTAATAACCAGGAATGTAAAGAATGACTATTATTAAAGGCAGTTATCGTTAATCAAGTAAAAAATTTGCATTTTTAACCGTCTGCTAATGCAAAACCGTTCACGCAACGATGGTATCTACCAAGTATTTGCTGACCAAGTATGAAATTTCCTGCCTACTCGTAACATGAAGTTATTTTTTTTTGTTCCTGGATAGTAAAGCTACTCAAAGTACAGGACCGAGATTTTAGGATAAGGTTTTTTTTTTAAAACTAATCCCTAATCTACCCTCTTAACACAACGTAGTTTCATTCCTCGTGGCTGGACTCCTCACACACCGGAATAACCAGAAACATATAATTCTAATATTAACGTTGCTTATCTCAATTCGGAAATTCTTACTTTATTATTACTCAACACGTGTTTTGCCTTTCCACAAGGCACACACTTTCCACAATCTTCCGCTCTTAGGTACCTAATTACCTGGTGATAGGCTAGTGATTAGCAACCTGTTCTTTGTATGAGCTGAAAAATATACAGGTATTTCATGTGTCAATCAACACGCGTATACTCTTGCTACCGCTACCTTAGTTCAGATTGACCTTTTCAAAAGGGTTAAAAAACAACCTTTGCTGTGGAAGCCTCGTAAACCCTTCGTGAAATGCCACCTGTCAAACTAAGGCTGGTAATAACACCCACTGTGACAACGTCGGTTAAACAAAAGAGGCGAGTTAATCAATGTGTTCAAAGCGAGTGTGGCTCGATGGTAATAAAGTCTGTTTTTCCATCAGACGGTCCCTGGATCGATCCCAGCCCTACACCAATGACTTGTTTTTGTTTAATGACTCCTTTTTAGTTGTGTGTGGATTTGCACTCGCTTCTCGGTGAAGGAAAACATATGCATCGTGAGGAAACCGATATGTTTGTGGATCACATTTTTTTTTATCCTTGATAGGTTTGCGTTTGACTACAGCTAGCCTGATGTTAAGCTGCGCTGCAGTCTACGGTGTGGCCCGCTTACCTAGAAGATACCTATTAACTCTACTTTTGAAGACCCCCGGAAGATATCTCTCAGGAAACAGAGATTCAGGAAGTGAGTTCCAAAGCTTCGCAGTCCACACAATAAAGGTCGACGCAAAGCGTTTTGTACGAAAGTTTGGAACCTCAACTCTGTATCGTAGGGTTCCGTGCCTAGAAGGTAAAAACGGGACCCTATTACTAAGACTCCGCTGTCTGTCTTGTCTGTCTGTCTCCAGGCTGTATCTCAGAAACCGTAGTATCTAGTAAGCTGAAACTTGCATAAGATATGTATTTCCCGTGCCGCTATAAAAGCAAAAACTAAAAATTAAAAAATATTAAGGGGAACCCCATACAAATAAACGTGTTTTTTGCTATAATATAAATAACGGTGACTGCTAGGCACTTAAAATTTTCACATAATATATACATGTACATAAGCTATCAAATTAAATTATAAAATCTAATAAAAATAAATATTTAAGGGGGCTCCCATACAACAATGGTACGGAACCTTTCATGCGCGAGCCCAACTCGCAGTTGGCCAATTATATTAACACTGAAGTTTTCTCATGAACAGCTGTGGAACTCACCAATTAACAAACATTTTTATTAATTTTTCTTTGGATTCCCAATATTAAGTTGTTCATGTCGCAATTACAGTTAATTATTGCATTTTTGAATCCAGTCTGATGTATTATGTAGGAGCCTATTGACCTTTATGTATTGCGGGAAAGTAGAAAGCGATAATTGTGTTCGGTATTAATTCAATTAATGGATGCCAATTCGTACATTGTTCGCATAAGTAGGCGCTAACGAGGTTGGGGAAGATATTTTTAGGAGTTTAACTTTTATTCTTATCTAATTATTAGAAGATTTTTTAATGCTGTATATTGTATTAAAACTTTCGCAAGCCATATTTAAATAATGTTTAATCAACCGGCTATCAGCAACGTTAAGAACAAACATAAAATCATAAAAAAGTATGTACATTTTTGTATATAGACACAAACTATTACGAAATAAGTACTAGGGTTAAAAGTATAAATAGGTATGTTTTGATGTACACTAAGTTGCTCCCTGAATACCACATGAGGTAAATGCTGTGTTGTGGGCTTCAGTGCCTTCCCTAAGCCTCTAATAATTACTTAATTATTACAATCACTTTAATAACTAAACACATAATATATTAATATAAATAATAAATTAATATAAATAAGAAAGTGAACTGAAATGTGTGTAACCTTTTACTATAGTTATGCCTAAAAGCAGATTAATGCAATCACGTTGTTACTTCGATATAATAGTAATAGGTAGTACGTACTTGTATATATTATTGTTCAACAATTTGCTTACAAAATAGTAGATATTAGTCTGTAAGGCAAAGAATAATGTATCATATTAGTATGTAGTAGAGACATCAAACACACTATTATCGGCCCACAAACCTGGTAAATGAGAAATCGGGCTGCTTAGGTGCCTAATAATGTAATTTCGTTTAACACCCATACCAGTTTGCTGCTTGCCTCTATCTCACGTCAGTCTGATTGGATTAAGGATGAAGTATAACTTGGTTCAACTACTTGTTTTTGTATGATTTAATAGTAGAGTGACCATGTAACTATGCTATTGATAAAGCCTATACAGCCACAGGATTTTTCAAATAATTGAACATTTTTTATTGAATTTGTAGTTCAAATTAAAAATTCAAATTGTTTATTACAGAAAAAATATTACAGTTTTTTTACAGTTATTTGTTTTGTCTTGGTGATTATGTTCTTTGGTGCTACGTGATATCGGGAGTCTTACGGTTGAGTTGAAACATGACCACAGAAAGTTTCAAAGAGAAACACTGAGTTTGGACACTTATACAAAAGTTTTTTTTAACTATAAGTTATGAGTTTGCCCTTGCCAAGCTCCCTGTACCCTAAGAGCTACAATCTCGCTGTTCAAAGCAAGAGTGAACCGTATATATCTGGGTCAGCGCGCTCCACCTATTTCTTAATGTCGCTTGCCATCAAGTGAATTGTGATCGAGCGCAAACCCATTTATTGCAAAAAAAGCTTGTTGTAGAAAAAATATGAAAAATTATTGCAGTAACGGTCACACATACCGAAATTATACTCGTTTCAAAAGTTAGAAGGCTTCCAATTGTTTCATCGCTTTCAGAACACCTTCCTCAGGATCTACAGATTTTATTTCAGTTTATTCTTTTCGCGGCAAACGGCGTCAAGAGCAATAAGAAGGCCTCTATTAGGGTCCGTTAATGGCCTCCCTCACGCAATCCGCCGGCCGACGCAACACAGTGAGCTTGCATTGTTTCCCAATGTAATCGTACGTGGTAATAATCTCTGATAGATGCTAAATATACAGGGCTAATCTAATCTAATGGCTAAACCTATTAGGATGAAGTTACGTAAAATGTAGCCCTTTGGTTTGGGTCACACCTGTTGGTTTGGTGGTTGAAAACTAGCCAGTTTTCGTCTCGAATTATAAAGTAGGTGCCGTTATATAATGTAATTATATGACATTTTAATTCGATCCGAGCATTCTTAGCAAAAATAGATTTAAAAAAAAAGAATGGAAGAAAAAGCTTTGATGTGCACAAGAATTAAATAAGAGTATATACAGATATACGACTAATTAACTTTTTTCTGTGGACAAAAGACGCGGGTTCAGCATAATGCTAACAGCAACAACCTACCTACGTACATACCCTTTTAGGAAAATGTGTTTTATAGTATTTAGGTAAGGTGTACTTAACCACAACGAAACAGGAGTACATTCACACTATTATATAACAATTTAACTTAGTAAGTATATGCTTCATTTCAGGTGCTAGTATTGTGATTGACAAATTCAAATTTTTACAACTTTATACTTACTTGTAAATTCATCGTGTTAGGCCGATAAGTGACGACTTAGTTTAGTTAACTTAGTTTTGACTAACATTTAACTTTGTCCGTAACACGCGATACACGACTTTATGAATGGTTGGTTAACTATCTTTTGTAAGGATAAACTTTTTAACTAGTTTCTTTTATTGTCAACTAAATTTTAGCTATAAGCGTCTGCGTGGCTTTGTGGAAGAGGTTCAATTCCCATCAATTTGGGCATAAGGATTAAAACAATAATAAGCATTTAATCTCATCTGTTATTTTTTTTTTATAATCTTTAGTTTAAATTATTTGATAATGAGATTAAACTTTGAAACGTACCGTAATAAAGACCGCAGTACGTAGACCCAAAATGTTTTATCAGGAGTTCTAAAAATCAACATCAGATTTTTCTCCTCAATACTTTTATTTATTTATTAATTTAGCATTACAGATTACATTAACTTATAGCTGACTAATTACTGCACCCTGTACATAATCTATGTATTATTATTGGTAGACATATTCTATACATACTTATTTATTTACTTATACCTAGATTAAATTCTGAAATACTGAATTGCAATTAATATATATAAATTTTAAACTGTACAATGTATTGCCTATTTTATGTCATCTTCTAAAAATGTGATCTATTATAATAACATTTGGCAGTGAGATATGTCTTTAGCTGATTTTTTTAATCGAAGGATAAAAGATACTCGTAGAATTTTATATTTGTATGCAATTGTCGGTTGTCGCCAAAGTTAAAAGAACGTAGTAGTTATATGTTGCTTTGGAGCTATGTCGATGTCAATGGCGTCTTGCTAAGTGTTTTTTTTTGTTGTTGTATTTTTTTAGTTTATAAACCAGCTAACAACCCTAAGAGAAGAATTTGATTTAATTCTACCTGTGTAAAAATCTTACTGCCAATGGTTTAAAATCTGAGAAAAATTTAGTATGACGACTAAAAGAATATCCACCATACGAGTCAAATCAAAAAACAAAATATAAATTCTTAATAAAAATAAAAGACTTAAAAACTTAAGTCATAACCACAATTAAACTTAGTACGTACCAAATGAGAACTTACAAATCGTGGGCAAGCTAGTTACGAGCTAAATTAAATTTGTTCAACTGATTACAGAACCTCATGAAGACATTTGGGTCGCTTTATGGTCGGTTTGCGTGTTCTTTGTAACAGAATAGCTAATACTACGGAGTAGGTAATACTTGCCAGTGTAATAATATACATTTTACCCAGCGTTCTTGGTTTTAAAAGACCACGGAAGAGGGCTATGTTTTCCGAGCTACAACTACTCGATACTCGTAGCTACAAGTATAATTATCTTGGTATATTACGTATCAAGGTCACCCACGAGGTGGGCTGACCAAATCAAGGCAGCAGTTGGAGGCACCTTGAATGAGTGTAGCCGGATGACATCCAGCAGGCAGAGATGGTGAGATGTCGTGAGGAAAATCATATCTGCCCCCTCTAGTGACCCTCCATGACGATCACGACCGCTCCGACAAGAGCGTCACTAATAAGAAGATTACGTATCAAACGCCTTTAGTACACCTATGCATTCGCATGGGGCTACGGCTACGGCAGCGAAACTAGGATAAAACTGTAAGTTGTATGGTATCGTTTCGCATGTGTTATGTCTCGCTCTATATATAGCTAGATGAAATAGTTGCATCCTTGTCGGTATTGTTTGCAAGTAACTGCGTAATGGCCGTTACATAGATGCAGCTGTTTCGCTAGTGGAGTTTCGCATCGCATAGCGTCACCACGCATTCTGTCAGAGAGGACAGAATATCGCAAAATGGAAGTCGAAAATATGAAATGACAATGACATTTCCTTGCGAAAGAACTGCAGTGTACTAACGTTCCGCAGATGTTTCGTTACCGCAATTGTTTTTTTTTATTTGGAAAAGCTTCGCTGCCGCATGCGAATGCGTAGACGTACTAAAGACGCTAGTGAGGCGTTTTATGAAAGCTGTTATTGGTTGATCGGCAGGCTTATTATGTAACTCGCAACAGGTTTGCAACAGGCGTAAATCGCGCAATCATTGCTGTCAAACGTCCATTTTGTATTAGCTAGTAGCGATAGCAGCGCCACTAGCAACCGAGCACTACGTCTCCCTCTGCCGGACAATCGGTGAACTAAAAAGTGCATTCTGGTCGCATTTTTGTATTACGTAAGCACTCGCGACAGCAATACGACAGCGATAGCAGCGCGATTTGAAATGTCAAATAACAACAACCCCAGCACCTGTTTTTTTACCGATTGCTTACTGAGAGAAGTTATTTAGATTTTTGAATAAAAACCCAAAAATACTCGGATATCTGATTTTTAACGATAAAAATATAGGTAAGTTGCAGTTTCTAGCTATTTATTACAATTCATTTATTAAATTACGGATAATTAAGCAATCAAAAATCATAAGTACATATAAATTTAGCTTTTAATGTGTGCAATATACTAAAATAAATGTAATATGTTTGTTGTAGCTTCAAAGATATGGCAGACGCTGTCTCACTCATAAAAGCTGTGTATGGCGAAGAGAGAAAAGATGAACTTCCTGAGAAGTTTATCTATACCAAATACATATATATACACACACACAATATAATGAATAAATTATAATATATAATAAAACTAGGTCTATACATTAAGATGCATAGGATAAATATAATTTCTTGACTTTGTTTTAAAAAATGTACTAATATGGAGCTTTTCTTACATCCTCAGGTAATACATTCCACAACTTTATGGCTTTCACAGTGAATGAACTCTCAAAGAAGCTAGTATTGTGTTTAGGTATACATACTTATATGTACATATCTTATATATAAAATTTCCGTGTCACAGTGTTTGTTACCGTACTCCTCCGAAACGGCTTGACCGATTTTTTCCAAATTTTATATGCGTATTCAGTAGGTCTGAGAATCGGCTACTGCATATTTAGTTTTTTTAAGGCAAAACAGCGTTTGCCGGGTCAGCTAGTATCTATATATAAATAAGACAAACTAGTGTAGTGTAAACTTTAAAAGAACTGTGTTCTATATCAAAACTATTTTATTGTGTTCTATTTTTAGACTAGAAATATGTACATAATATTAATTTGTTTTAAATATTAATAAAGAAGGAGGGGCATTTATATTTATAATAATTACTGAATAAGTTAGTAGTTTAAATATATACCTAGTGAGTAGTTCAGTGTGTTTCTTAATTAATAAATATGTGTCTCATGCTACTACTGTGTATAAGTATATATTAAAATGTTATATACCTAAGGCAAGTAAAAAACATGTTTTATTTTTTGACAATATATTGAATAATTTATTCAGTATCCCAGTTTGCTCATGGAGCGCCAGTGCAACAGAAAGAGATGTCTCCGTCTGCAGGTGGGCTTTAGCTTGCGTTCGCACCACCTCTGCTGTTATTACTGCGGCATCAGCTAGCTTGCTCTCTGCATCAACTTGTCTCTGCTCCAGTTCAACAACCCACGATACACCAACTCTTGGGCCTGTAAAACGTTCAAATAAATTAGGACAGTTGTTGATGACAAAATATAGTAATTTTATGAGAAAACACATTGAAATAAATTACCAGTCCTAACAGTTGTCCTAGGGACACGGTTACTGTTCTGGTTGCTGGACCCTTGCCTTCGTTGAGGAACTGGGTTTTCTGGAAACAATATATATAATAGTGTATGTTGCACTTTAATTAACATTTTATACATATGTAATTCCTGCCATATCAAATTGAAAAAATTAGCTTAGTTATACATGGAATATATTATATTAACATGGGAGCCATGGCAATCAATAGGGTTTATTCTCCATTTCAGAAATGCTTGTACTCATAGTACTTGTACTTTGAGTAATTAGAGTTTGAGATGGCTGAAGTAGACAACATTTTTGGAATCATTGAGTCACAAACCAACAGTAATTAAATAAATTAATTTCATTGTGAAATAACAGAATGTCAGAATGGAATGAAGTATTAAAGCAGGACAATGAAAGTAAAGCTTACAAATACAGGCACCCTGTGCTGGTTGTCACCATACACAGCACCCTCACCGATTATCGCCAGAATTCTTTCTGTTTCCGACAATTTGTCAAGGGTAGCTGGTCCACCACCAGTACCAGAAGCTTCACGCCTTTGGCAAGGCTGGAATGCGACATTAGATGGTGCATTAACTCGTCTAGCTCTTCGGCTAAAACTCCATGTTCCACTCAAATCACAAGAGCACTAGGTATAGAGACAAAACAACACTTCTTAAACCATTATGGGTAATTTTAATGATTGATAACTTACTTTTAGATTTACAAAGCTTACAGAACAACTTGAAAATTAGAAAAAATTAAAACATCGAAGCAATATCAACAGGAACGATGTAAACAAATCAGCCCACAGATAATAAAATTTACCACAGATAACGTCAAAACTGCAGTTTTTAGTTTCCGCTTATTGCTACTCGGTTGCTGGTGGCGCTAGTGTTCGTGGGCAAAGTGCATGCAGCGACAGCAGCGCAACAGGCGAGCGATAGCCATCCGTAATACGGTTTCTATCTACAATTTGCAACCGATCGCTGTCGCTCTGCTATTGCTCTGCTGTTGCTGTCGCTACTGCTTCGAGATAGGTAATAAGCCTGCGGGACGACTACCAAAATTGAGAGAAACTAGAAAGTCATATGTTTGACTCATTATTACAATTATAAAGGTAAATTATCTTTGTATAACTTAATATCACTTACGTTTATTTTGTCGATATTAGCCCAATCAGCACATTCAGTTTGTGTTTCAGCACAATCATCATCATTCTCAAGGGCAGGAACACAGCCCTTCAGAATGGCTCCGTTGAGAAAGTTTTGATACAATGATTATAAAGGTAAATATTCTATGGTATTCTTATTGATTTAATATATAGTAAAAATGTATTGCAAAAGCACCAACTAAAGTAATATCTAATAAATAATATCTATAAATCTTGAGTGTGATAAAAGACCACGATTAAATATATTATTTTAACAACGTCGGCACCCTACTATACAATAGATAAAATTATCAATTTATTTAATGCAAATCAGCACATTTATTTTGAATTTCAATAAAATAGTATTCTTCATCTTATATATAAAATTTCCGTGTCACAGTGTTTGTTACCGTACTCCTCCGAAACGGCTTGACCGATTTTTTCCAAATTTTATATGCGTATTCAGTAGGTCTGAGAATCGGCCAACGTGGAACGTTTTTACCCCTAAGTGATAAGGGTTGTTCACCCTTAAATATATTTTTTTATTTTTTCGATATTTTTTTTTTATTTGAATTTTATATAAAGTGGCATTAAAAAATACATACAACCCTAAATTTTTACTTTTTTACCATCAACCCCTATTTTTTTATGGCCATTTTAGTAAATTTCTGTGTCACAGTGTTTGTTGCCGTACACCTCCGAAACGGATTGACTGATCTTTACCAAATTTTATAAACGTATTCAGTAGGTCTGAGAATCGGCTACTATTATTTTTTATTTTATTTTTATACCCCTAAGTGATAAGGGTTGATCACCCTTAAATATTTTTTTTCATTTTTCGTCGAATTTTTTTTTTTGTATAAAGTGGCATTAAAAAATACATACAACCCTAATTTTTTACTTTTTTATCATCAACCCCTATTTTTTATGGCCATTTTAGTAAATTTCCGTGTCACAATGTTTGTTACCGCACTCCTCCGAAACGGTTTGACTGATCTTTACCAAATTTTATATACGTATTCAGTTGGTCAGAGAATCGGCTACTATCTATTTTTTATACCCCTAAGTGATAAGGGTTGATCACCCTTAAACATTTTTTTTTAATTTTTCAACTAATTTTTTTATTTTATTTTTGTGTTAAATGGCATTAAAAAATACATACAACCCTTATATTTTTACTTTTTTATCATCATTCCCTATTTTTTATGGCCATTTTAGTATTTTATTCATTTTTCATCTCGCTTGATAACTGATCAAATATAGTATCTAACTGTACTTCGAGTAAAAATCCTTTTTTTTTTTAAAGAAAATAACTAACAAAATTTAACCTGATATACATAAGTATATCAGGTTAAATTTTGTTAGTATAACTAACAAAATTATAACTAACAAAATTTAACCTGATATACATAAGTATATCAGGTTAAATTTTGTTAGTTATTTTCTTCAAACATAAGCATAAGCTTATGATTATTACCAATCTTATTTGCCGCGCCTTTACTTTACTGGTGAGTGAAATACCACACTATGCCATAGACCGAAGTCGGTCTCCTGTTTTACTCACAAAATTCTTCTTCACATACTTCTCTCACTGTTTACACAAATTTCGACCTTCGTTATTGTTTATGTATCGTATGTAGTAGTATTGTTAACAATTATCATTTTACTATATCAATGTAACTCTCTTATTAACTTAACCGTGGCTCCACCCGTGTGTAAGTCGCTTTATTGCATAACCTATCCTGCACATGACTGTTGTAAAAAAATGTATTTTCATCTGTGCGCTACTGTGGATCGGATTATACGTTAAATTGTAGGTCCTCTTAGCACAAACAGTCGTTAAACTAAGGCAGGGGCTTGAAAGACTCTCGACGACATAACTTAATCACTTAGTTCTTACGTAGAAGAAGCTATAAAATTTGATGTACTAATAAACTAGACCCCGAACGTATGAGCAAACAATGTTCAACAAATATGATGATGACACTACAAATATTATGTAATTTGTTCTGCTTTGGACTTCTTTATGCTCAAACGGCTCGAACAAATATGCTAAAAATTTTCGCGCTCGCTTCGCTCGCGCATAGCTCGCTACGCTCGCATCCGGCTCGCTTCGCTCGCGATTGGTCCTAGGACTTTTAGGTCATAGCTTACGACACTACAAATATTATGTGATTTGTTCTGCTTTGGACTTCATTATGCTCAAGCGGCTCGAACAAATATGCAAAAAATTTTCGCGCTCGCTTCGCTCGCGCGTAGCTCGCTGCGCTCGCATCCGGCTCGCTCCACTCGCGATTGGTCCTAGGACGTTTTAGATCATAGCTCATGACACTACAAATATTATGTAATTTGTTCTGCTTCGAAATTCTTTATGCTCAAACGGCTCGAACAAATATGCTAAAAATTTTCGCGCTCGCTCCGCTCGCACATAGCTCGCTGCGCTCGCATCCGGCGCGCTTCGCTCACGATAGGTCCTAGGACGTTTTGGATCATAACTTACGACACTACAAATATTATGTAATTTGTTCTGTTTTGGACTTCTTTATGCTCAAACGGCTCGAACAAAAATGCTACAATGAAATCGTATTATACAAATAACAGACTTTAAAATCATACCTACATTCAATCAATCCTGTATTCTTGGCGTCGGTGCCATCTAAAAAGAACAAATTAATGTTTGTTAAAATAAACACTATTAAATAGATATGATTGAACATAATATTTTTTGGCGTTTGTTACTTTTATATTCCCTTAACGTTTGTTCATGGCGCTACATACCCATTTCACGCATATACCATACACACTTATAATAAGTAACATTTTAATTATACCTACTAGAATTTGACTAGAAACTAGAATAAAAATAATGAATAAGGCAAAACAACGTTTGCCGGGTCAGCTAGTATCTATATAAATAAGCAAGGTCCTAAATTATCTACATAGTACGTCAGGTATATTTCCTGTACATTGCACATAATTAGATCCTTTTAAAATACAAAAAACATTGACAGTGTGTAATTACCGTAGCAAATTCCCGCTACTAAGAATAAGGTTTATTTAAAAAGAAAATCAAATAGGTGCTTATTTTACAGCAGTTAGCTTATTCTAATTATGTATGAGGACAAAGCAATCACATTATCTTGTTTGCTTAAATAGACTTAGCCTTCAGATAAAAACTATTTCTACCTAGATATTTACAGGAATAATACCTTCTGCGAATATCTACTACAAAAACAAACAAAAATATGAATGTCAAGCAAATGTTTAATCAGTTATATATAGTTAAAATCAGTTATCAGAATAACAAAACATGCAAAAAGAAACATCTAGGCCCCGGCGAGATTCGAACTCACGATCTCCTGTTTACTAGACAGGCGCTTTAACCAACTAAGCCACGGCGCCGACGGCTCGAAATACAAAATTACGCATTTTTTTGAAGCCACTCTAAAATAAGAAAAAATAAATATAATGGCACTCTGCCAGATCGTATAAGAGCCACAAAATATATCTACGTGGTTGTGTGAAAATCTGTAGCGCCTGTTACTCGGCTAGATAAGATGATCTGACGCGATCATTGAAGCTAAGCAACGGTCGATGCGGACGGTGTTTGGATTGGTGACCATGCACAAGACTTGTCGTTTTAAAAGTGACATTTTCATCTGGGCGTTACCGCGGGTTAGATGACACGTTAAATTGTAGGTCCCGGCTGTTAGTCTTAGTACAAGCAGTCGTTAAGCCAAGCCTTGAAAAACTCTCGACACCAGAATTTCGCCACTTAGCTCATACGAAGAAGAAGAAGACGAACGACAATAAATTGCATGGTCACCCACCCAAATGTTGTCCGCATCGCACCGTTGCTTAGCCTCGATGATCGCGTCAGATCACCCTAGCTGAGCTACAGGCGCTACAGTCGGGTGAAAATGTAATTTGACCACGTTGCGTCTGAGTGCGACCATTAAGGTATATTGATTATTGCGACGTTAATTGTACCATTGCGGCATTGATAGACTGGAGGCAACAATGTCTTAGGTCTAGGTCTGGAATCCCATTTGTGAAAACTTAATAAATATAAAATAAAATATATCTTTACAAGTCTCAAGAGATCCAGACCTTTAAACGTTTAAACACTGTCCGCATCGACCGTTGCTAAGCTTCGATGATCGCGTCAGATCACCTTAGCTAGCCGAGCTATAGGGGCTACGTTGTTGTTTTAAATGTAGCATTTTTATCTGGGTGCAACCGTGGGTCGAATGACACGTTAAATTATAGGTCTTGACTGTTTGTCCTCCAAATATAATTGCTGTTTTTATAAAAAAAATATATTATATCTGTAACTAACTTTCAGAAGTATTTAAGAAACTTCATAAGTTTTTTAGCCTCACGATGACCCATTAACGTATGCAACATATTAAAATTGCAAGCAACTTTTTGTTGCTCATGTGGAACATTGATTGAGCAATTTGTTGGACCGCGAAAATTTTAATGGGCCGGTCTTTTTGTCGCCTAGCGGTATCGTTAAAAGAGAGAAAATTAGGCTTCTAAATTAGTGCTAATAGAATTTGGCGTTGGCTTCTGTGATTCTGTCTCGATTTTTAAGGGTTCAGATTTTTTGGCGTCCATGTTTAAGCAGATAGCCTGGCTTGTATTATGTGTGTGTACTTAACACGTTCCAAGCGGCACAAAATTTTCTATTCTTTCTATTCCTGCGGTACCGGGCGTATTACACCTGGACCTAAAACTACCATTGCGGCGGTACAAGGCTTATAATACCCTGTAACGTAAAAAAAACTTTAATCCTTTTTTTGGCTTCATGAAAAGAAAAAACATATTTTTTTGCTTTGAGTATTAGTATTAATGAATTGATTTAAGAGATCCTGACGGCGTACGTGGACAGCTTCTTTGGTTTAGAATCTATAGCTTAAATAAAATACAGGGTTTTATGTACCCTGTGCCGCACTGAACAAGAGGATGTTTATGCATATTTTAGGGATGGGAAAAACAGATATCGATGGGCTTAAGTTTTATTGAAGAAATAAAAGAAAAAATAATATTCATTAATGTTTTTTATTGAAACAATCCAAACAGAAGTTTCTTTTGCATGCGTTACATTCTGTTATTTTTTTTTTACTTTTTTGTAAGCTTGACGACTTGTTAAAATTGTTCGAAGCTTTTCGTAGCATCCAACGACTCTGTTACCTAAAAAGCTTAACATACGAGTACTATTTACAGTACTTAAAGACCGTAAATTATGTAATAACACAAATAATTATTATAGTACATATTATTATCTAAAGAAAGTGTACTTGTAATTATCACCTACCTATTTATTAGCAAATTCAATAAATAGTAATTAATTTTTCATAATTTGTGGTCTTTAAGTACTGTAAATAGTACTCGTATAGTAAACTATACTTTGATTTATTACTATCATCATTGTCTTCAATATTATCATCACTGTCTTCAATGTGGTGGAGTTTTATTCTTTTACGACACCGTTTCGCTGATGTTGAAGTCATTGTCGACGCATGCGCTCACTCAATTACGATCACAACACTAACCGTGCGAAGCTAGCGCGGGGTGCGGTACCAGGTGAGCGAGGGTACCAGGTGTATTCAACCCGCACCCGCACTGTGATGAAATTTTATTTGTTCAGTGCGGTACCAGGTATAAAATATCCGGTATTAAGATAGGCACACCACTGGATTCTATTTTAATAGCCCATCTCAGATATGTATTTATCTCTTTCCTACACCGAACCAATCTGAAGTTACGCTCTTCGCACGACAGAGAAGTCTATACTTTTCGTAGCCGCACCACAAGCGAGATATGGACCAGGTGTTTTCGACCTGGTTTCGCATGGAACGTGTTAAAATGAGAACAAATACAGACACTTCATTTTTTTTACAATTTATACATATGCATTTGACCACAGCTTGCCTGGTGTTACACAAAACTATGATATACGATGTTACACGCTTACCTATAAAATACCTACTTCTCAGGATACGAAAACTCAGAGTAAGAGAATTACAAAGTTTTGCAGTCCATTTGACAACTAGTACATTTACATTTTACAAGTGGGTGGGGTATGTCGGGCTCGATGCCAGAAGGGCATCACTACCGACTAAAACCTCACGATGGCCTTCTCACCGGAAAGGGCGGGATGAGGTTCCGCTTCTCGCATTAACGCACCACCCCGCCCACCTCGGCTAGCCTGCGAGACTACGCCTCTGGGGATGACTCCCCTTGCAGTGCACCTGGTGCACTGCAACCACCTCGGGGACCGGGAGTGCAATGGACGCCGGACAACCCCGGTCCGACGTCCTAGGTCCCCCGTGACGGGTCAGGTATGTGGCCCCGTCACATGCCACTACGGCCGCAGAGAATAGGGAAAGTGGTAGTTGCTGGTTACCACTCCCTTCTCCCTGCGGCCCCACCGCGTCCGCCATCAACGGTGGCGACCCCGTCGAGGCCGCGGTAGGTAGGAAGAGCGGCGCATCGTAATACCGACACTTCTCTCCTGCCGCGGCCCCACACCTTCAGCTGCGGTGCCTCCCTATCCACACCGCAGCCCGCCTCAGTTGCGAAACCTCCCCGAAAACCCCCGGAGCGAGGTCCCGCAACCTACTGGTGCCACTCCATCTAGAACTTGCGTACAGGGATTACAAGTCTAGGGAGTGGCCCGCCTCAGGGACCCTCTTCGCTTCACCGTGGGTGACCAGGCCACGGTTACTGAGCCCCCCCCGCCTCGACAATGCGGGGCCCCACGGGGGGGAAATTTGATCTCCCTATAAAATAGTTTTACCCAAAAATATATTTAATACAAATACAAATCATTTATTGATAACACCAAAGTTACAAGTCAAATAATATAATATCATTTCAAAAGTATATGATATGATTAAATGTCAATTTTCAATTCTAATTCTAGTAATATAATATCATTACAATAGTATATGTTATGAATCAAATGTCAATTTTTTTCAATTCTAGATAATCATTTATATTATATATTTTTTATCTAATAGCCAAACCCTGAGTCTTGTCTTAAAACTGGCGGAAATATTGAGGCTTACATATATTAGTAGTTTCAATGTAGTTTAAATGTTTCTTTTAAAACTTATTTCTTTACTGGATAATGTAGATGATATGTGTTTCAAAAATGGAGAATAATCTTGCACTCCTAGACAATGCAATTAAATCCTATAAACAGATATACAGATAAACATTTTATTAATAATATGTCAAATTACAGGTCAGTTTACAATAAACTATTACGTTACGTAATACTATTACGTAATATGCAGTTACCTATGTTTATACCTATTACTTAAAAAAATATACCTATTACTAAGAAAAAAAAATGTACCTACATAACGACTTCATCATTCAAAACTGATTCCACAACAAATCAAATTAATCAGCATCAAATTGGATCTCCCTATAAAATAGTTTTACCACCAGTTTCCGATAACAGTTGTGTGGCGCCAACCTTTACAAATGGTTTTAATTGGTGACCAGATAGACGCCTTATGCTATGCTAGTTTCCATTTAAACCATACACCAAGACGAATCAATTAACATGGATTGTTATTGGAAATCAAGTACTAAAGCCTAACTATTATCTAAACTGCCTTTATAATTAATGGAGTCAAAATCGACAGTATTTGGAAAAAAAAACTAAGATATTATAAAAATTGTATTAACTAATTTATTGTACAACAAATACATTCATTAAATTATGAACACATAAGTAGTGATTGACAATGAAATGCGCAAGAATAAATAGCTTTAATCTGTTCATTGCAGGTATTTTTTTTTTTAATAACTAGTTAGAAACTAATGGTAATGTTGTGGCTTGATTAAATTTGTACCATTCTAGTTAAATCTTATATATAAAATTTCCGTGTCACAGTGTTTGTTACCGTACTCCTCCGAAACGGCTTGACCGATTTTTTCCAAATTTTATATGCGTATTCAGTAGGTCTGAGAATCGGCCAACGTGGAACGTTTTTACCCCTAAGTGATAAGGGTTGTTCACCCTTAAATATATTTTTTTATTTTTTCGATATTTTTTTTTTATTTGAATTTTATATAAAGTGGCATTAAAAAATACATACAACCCTAAATTTTTACTTTTTTACCATCAACCCCTATTTTTTTATGGCCATTTTAGTAAATTTCTGTGTCACAGTGTTTGTTGCCGTACACCTCCGAAACGGATTGACTGATCTTTACCAAATTTTATAAACGTATTCAGTAGGTCTGAGAATCGGCTACTATTATTTTTTATTTTATTTTTATACCCCTAAGTGATAAGGGTTGATCACCCTTAAATATTTTTTTTCATTTTTCGTCGAATTTTTTTTTTTGTATAAAGTGGCATTAAAAAATACATACAACCCTAATTTTTTACTTTTTTATCATCAACCCCTATTTTTTATGGCCATTTTAGTAAATTTCCGTGTCACAATGTTTGTTACCGCACTCCTCCGAAACGGTTTGACTGATCTTTACCAAATTTTATATACGTATTCAGTTGGTCAGAGAATCGGCTACTATCTATTTTTTATACCCCTAAGTGATAAGGGTTGATCACCCTTAAACATTTTTTTTTAATTTTTCAACTAATTTTTTTATTTTATTTTTGTGTTAAATGGCATTAAAAAATACATACAACCCTTATATTTTTACTTTTTTATCATCATTCCCTATTTTTTATGGCCATTTTAGTATTTTATTCATTTTTCATCTCGCTTGATAACTGATCAAATATAGTATCTAACTGTACTTCGAGTAAAAATCCTTTTTTTTTTTAAAGAAAATAACTAACAAAATTTAACCTGATATACATAAGTATATCAGGTTAAATTTTGTTAGTATAACTAACAAAATTATAACTAACAAAATTTAACCTGATATACATAAGTATATCAGGTTAAATTTTGTTAGTTATTTTCTTCAAACATAAGCATAAGCTTATGATTATTACCAATCTTATTTGCCGCGCCTTTACTTTACTGGTGAGTGAAATACCACACTATGCCATAGACCGAAGTCGGTCTCCTGTTTTACTCACAAAATTCTTCTTCACATACTTCTCTCACTGTTTACACAAATTTCGACCTTCGTTATTGTTTATGTATCGTATGTAGTAGTATTGTTAACAATTATCATTTTACTATATCAATGTAACTCTCTTATTAACTTAACCGTGGCTCCACCCGTGTGTAAGTCGCTTTATTGCATAACCTATCCTGCACATGACTGTTGTAAAAAAATGTATTTTCATCTGTGCGCTACTGTGGATCGGATTATACGTTAAATTGTAGGTCCTCTTAGCACAAACAGTCGTTAAACTAAGGCAGGGGCTTGAAAGACTCTCGACGACATAACTTAATCACTTAGTTCTTACGTAGAAGAAGCTATAAAATTTGATGTACTAATAAACTAGACCCCGAACGTATGAGCAAACAATGTTCAACAAATATGATGATGACACTACAAATATTATGTAATTTGTTCTGCTTTGGACTTCTTTATGCTCAAACGGCTCGAACAAATATGCTAAAAATTTTCGCGCTCGCTTCGCTCGCGCATAGCTCGCTACGCTCGCATCCGGCTCGCTTCGCTCGCGATTGGTCCTAGGACTTTTAGGTCATAGCTTACGACACTACAAATATTATGTGATTTGTTCTGCTTTGGACTTCATTATGCTCAAGCGGCTCGAACAAATATGCAAAAAATTTTCGCGCTCGCTTCGCTCGCGCGTAGCTCGCTGCGCTCGCATCCGGCTCGCTCCACTCGCGATTGGTCCTAGGACGTTTTAGATCATAGCTCATGACACTACAAATATTATGTAATTTGTTCTGCTTCGAAATTCTTTATGCTCAAACGGCTCGAACAAATATGCTAAAAATTTTCGCGCTCGCTCCGCTCGCACATAGCTCGCTGCGCTCGCATCCGGCGCGCTTCGCTCACGATAGGTCCTAGGACGTTTTGGATCATAACTTACGACACTACAAATATTATGTAATTTGTTCTGTTTTGGACTTCTTTATGCTCAAACGGCTCGAACAAAAATGCTACAATGAAATCGTATTATACAAATAACAGACTTTAAAATCATACCTACATTCAATCAATCCTGTATTCTTGGCGTCGGTGCCATCTAAAAAGAACAAATTAATGTTTGTTAAAATAAACACTATTAAATAGATATGATTGAACATAATATTTTTTGGCGTTTGTTACTTTTATATTCCCTTAACGTTTGTTCATGGCGCTACATACCCATTTCACGCATATACCATACACACTTATAATAAGTAACATTTTAATTATACCTACTAGAATTTGACTAGAAACTAGAATAAAAATAATGAATAAGGCAAAACAACGTTTGCCGGGTCAGCTAGTATAGTTATGAGATTTATAATTATTCATTTATGTGTAAGCCACCAACATGTGATCATTATAGTTTGTGAATCTCCGGTAATATGGAATACCGCGAGCAATTTTCAATGCATTTCCTGTGGAAAGCATTAAAACCATTGGAATGGTGGTAGGGCACTTTTCTAGTGCTCGCCTGGCAAGCAACCAAAAATCTGTCACCAAACACCTAACACTGTGTTCTGGCAGCCTCTTTGAAAAACAGAAATAGTTATTGAATTTATTGGATGCTGGGATACGCAAGTGACTTCAAAATCTAAGCTCCCTCCACTCTCCAACGGCTGGACTGATTTTGGTAAAATGTTACTATGACGACAGGTTAGACCCAGGACATAGACTACTTTTTACACGCGCGATTTGGGGCGCGTTTTTGACCTACTTTAAACAGCAAGATTTCGTTCAAACTTTGTAGATTTATGGAGGACTGATGACAATACACTAATTTGATAAAATTACGGTTTTCTCTAAAAGCGTGTTTTTTAGTTTTTTTAAACTAATGTTATTATCCAGGATAAACGCGGGTAACACCGCGGTGTGCTGCTAGTAAAACATGTTTACAACTTACGAATTCAAACAGCAATAATACAACTTGTAAGCCAATAAAAATGACACTACCAAGAAAAGCTGTTCCTTCCAAAAAACTATATCAATAAAACCGAGCTATAAACAAATTTGTAACAATCAAACGGGCAATAAAGTCCAATCAACGACCTGACGTCACAATGGGCACAAAGCCGGCTTTTATTTCCTAATTATCATGATTTGTTTTCTATAATGAGCGTTCTATGTTACCTCGCACTATTAAAATGTAAACACGAACTTTTACAGCCAATAATGCCTTTACCATAGGACTTTTAACTTTAATTCTAACCTTATTAAAACTATAGAAGTTTTCGTAAGTCTTTTGTGTAAGTGGCAATCAGTTTAATATTATTATGATAGCATTATTGGATTGAACGTTTTGTTTCGACGTTTTTTGAAACACTAATTAATGTCAGAATGAAATGAGAGCTTCAAGTTCAAGTTCAATTTTCATATTTTTATTTCTTTCTTAATATTATCATTACCCTTGATTTTTCCACGAATTCCGTTTTATCAACATTAAGGTTAGGTTAGGTTAAGGACTGGACTTTAGTGTCAATAATGCCTGGCTTTTACGCTGAAACCATTTTGAAATGAAATGAGTCACGAAATAGTCCGTTCTTCTGAAATAATGCAAATATGACATTTACACCCAATTCCTGAAAAATAACAGGTCATTGCCAGTAATGAATAGGGAATCTGTTCCAGTATAAAAGAAAAAATAACCCCAAAACAGCAAGAGCCAATGATGAAGTCTAAACCGACCAGTTTTACTATTGACCACGGGTGCAACGGGCACACGGGCCAAGATGCAAATACAGGCAAGCATCGTTTGTACTAAACGCGAATTGCTTTAGAGCTATTTAAGGGTAGGAATTTCTTTATAGCTTATCTCCAAAGGTGACCTAAACTAAACGAATAAAATTACCTAAAAGTGATATTGTATAGTAAGCTATAGGTACATTGTCATCCGTCTGTTGTTCTGAGTAGGCGTAGCAATGTATAGTATATTATACATTGTTTTTTTTCTAAACTACTAAAGTATGATTTTTTAAAATATTTTTCCAGATATCTTTAGTGTCTAAATAAATATAAACATTTCATAAAAAATTTGGTTTACTTGACTAAAAAATTATCTGATACCTTAAGGGTTAAAGTTTAAACTTTGGTTTTTGTAATCTAAGATAATATGAAGACTGACAATCGTTGATCTTAAGAAATGAATCAAGATAGACTATTTAACTTTCTTTATTGGTTAAACTACAATAGATCTTACATCACTAAGTAGGGCTGGCACAATATTTTGGTTCCTTTAATTTTGTTCTAACAGTATCAATGAAAGTTCCGATTACAAACGTCAAATTAAAAAATATTTAGTTTAAACTAAGTGATGAAAGGATTCAAATTAATTGAGAGAAATGTGAAGAGCTTTGTTTTTCCACGTGTACTAAATAGGCTTAGATAGGTTCATATTGTATGTACATATATGCCCTCAAGGTATTTTATAAATAGACCTATAAACCATTAAAATACTTACATAGAAAAACAAGTCAACCAATGCGTGTAAATCATAAATAATAAACAACATAAAATTAATGAAAATTAACAGAATTATCGAGTAACAAACGACGTGCTTCGGGCGATCGTCTGTTCAAAGAAACGAAAAGCGGATACATGTTTTACAATCAAAGAGAATATATGAGCACCCATCGAGAGCCAATATCGAATAAAATATACGCGTGAAAATAACGAGCGCCTCCATTTAACAATTAACTTAACAAACAAAAGTAATATATTGTGCTTAAACTTCGAGCAAAAATGAATTGTGGCTCGACCGCCAAAACTAACAATGCTGCAAAATATAACTCACTCGAAAGGTTGTAAAAGTACAAATATTTAATTCCTTCAGAGTTATTGTGCCCTTACATCGTTAAATACTTATAGCTGAGTTTCGCATTTAAAGGAATTAATTAAGAACATGTGTTTAATTCTTCGGTATAATTGACATGTTTTATGTTATGACTAGCCGCAATTTTATTTCGAAGCTTTATTATTCGAGAGTAAATTATGCTGTAATTATTCTGAACAAGAGTAAATTATGTTTTTTTTTTTCAGCTTGGGTAAAAGCCAATTTCTGCTACCGATAGTTTTCAATTTGCCACTAATGCTTTCGCTTTAGGCATCTTCTATCCAATATCGTAGACCAAGCTGTAGGTACGAGCATTTTCTAGTTCTTGAGTGGCTGTCTACCATCTTTAAGTTGAAAAATAAGCAACTAACGCTGTGTTCCGGAACTTTTTTTAGGAGTCAGTTATTCTCGACATGATCCACATTCGAATGGAGCATCGTTGACTCGTTCTTCAGGCAAAAAATATATCAGGCAAATTATGATACGAACATAAATAATTTAAAAATGCCTGTGACATGCCGTAGCGATTGATATTCATCATATATTTATGAGTGTGTTGCCATTACCGGTGATATCTATGTATTTATATGATGTTCGCTACTTAGAATTACTTGAATTAGTAAATCCAAATCTTATTATTCTATAAAAAATATTATTAAAAAAAACGGCCACATATACCATGAAGTTCTAAGTCAAATATAAACACAGCTAAACTTCCTAATCACATAAAACATTAACAAACAGAATTCCTCCTATATAAGCCGTGCCCGAGGCTACAAACCAAATTAATTATTTCAAAACTCGCCTCAAATCATTTGCATAAATCGTCGATATTTCACTCTTGTAGAAATTAACCTCTGCTTCGGCTCAATTAGAACAAACCAAACCGCATACTAAAAGGGTTTAATAAGTTTAGCCAGGGTTGTATTTTAGGCAGGGGTATGCCTTGATCGCTAATGCTTAAAATGGTCTCTGGGGCTTATTTACAAATTTCGATAAACCATGTGCGTATAATCTAATTTTCAAATATGTATATGTAAATACTTGTGTTACTTTAAGAGAATAAGTAATTCTTCATTTTGAAACTTAGTTTAATTTTGCGAGTATTCTGTTTAGTTTCTGCTCTAGTTGAAAACAAATATACTTTCAACGTAGTAACGAGCAACATTTGTTTCGGTAGTTTTCAAAAAGATACATAATAGACGTAGAAAGTCCTTAAAATACCTATTGTTATAGTCATGGCACACTATTTTTTTATTATACCAACAACACAAACTTAAAATGGCCTAAGGTGGAGCATGCCTAGAAATACTAGCTCTCAAAAAGGCTGCCGGGACAAATAGTTAGGTGCTTGGTAACAGATTTTTTGACTTAAGGGTTGCCAGCCAGGCGAGCAGTAGAAAATACCAAATACCATAGCAAAGATACCCCCCGGCCCTTGTTCTAATTTCGCCCTCCTCAAAGCAAGCCTTGATTCAAACCTGTATGCATGGGGCATTTCTCTTCATTTACTTTTTTCATACCTACCATAACATAAGCTCATAAGTCAGGCAATCAATTAGCTGGCATATCAGTCAGTTATATGACAGACAGACGGACCAAGGACCAATTTTATGACGAACCTGATTTTAAATTAATGGCTTAAAGAATGGTATTTATTAATATTAAATTTGTAATTTGGCGTCGTGATTTTATGCTTATTGGTTTCGCGGAGGTTGTCGATGATATCATTGGCAGTTTGAGTTGTGATAAGCATCGAGGATTGATTATATTATAAGGGAGTGGCCATGAGTGAAAGATGAAAGAATGAACATGAACTATCCTGTTAAGTTGTAAGTGCTCATACGAGTATGTGGTTAAAATATAAATTATTATTATTATTTATTACCTGCTTTACAATGAAAATAACTTACGAGGAAAATGATATTAACCAAAAAGTAAAATTAAAAAAATATTCATTATAAAATCTTTGATTCAATGTTAAGAATAGTTACAGTTCCAAAAGAAGAGTACATAATAAATGATTTATTTTAAAATGGTGTGCTTCTACTCATCATTTCAGTATACGTATTTTTTGTGAAATACCTACTACAGCGGTTCATGTATGGTCCAGCTGAACACGACACAACATCGTCTTGCAACGATACAAGTTTATGGTACTTGAAATGAAATGAAATGAAATAATTTTATTTGCGTAGCCACAGGTAATATAAACATGGAAAATAATATAAAATGTCCCTTGTAGGCTACCGCACATGCGGTGTGCAAAAAGTCAATTAATTAGTTAATTTATAAGTTAATTTCACCCCACTATAATTTACAGCTAAGCAATAATATTTAAAAGAAATGTCAAAGATTATAAGTATACAATATCAAAAAATGTCTCAACTAACTAACTGGGTTGGCACGTCGACCCGAATCGGACTTTGTACCGTGGTCTTGCTATTATTGAGTCTTTAGAACTAGCCAAGTGTCACATTTTAGAACCAAACTAACTTTTTTCAACGTACAACAAATTATGTACTCGTATATTGCATATGCTTGTATAGATATACGATGTACATATATGCACGTCAGTGTTTGCACAGTGTTGATGAATAGCGGCATAAATAACGCGGCACCATCGCCCGCGAGCGCCTCCAATTACCCAGTGTTTGGTTTACATTTATTTCGCAGACATGAAATATGTATAACCTGTCTGGAAGGCTGGAGCTAACCTCTTAGTTCTTTTCTCTTTGAGGATATCTCAGGTTACGATTTGAGTAATTATGAAAATTGAAATTAATTTTGACATATCCTTAATATATATAAATCTAGTGTCACAATGTTTGTCCACAATGGACTCCTAAACCACTTAACCGATTATAATAAAATTCGCACACCATGTGCATTTCGATCCAACTTGAGATAAAGGATACTTAGTTTAAATCTCCAATTATAGTCGCAATTTTAATTTATTCCTAATTATTGTCTGTTATTATTTGACAGTTAAAATTATCTGTTAACTCCAAATGATTCTAACAGATGTCGATACCTTTCGACTGGGTTGATTAAGTAATCAATAGATGGCGCTGCTATGGTAAATCTACGAACGTGATCTATTTTTCATACCCCTAAATGAGGCAAAACAACGTTTGCCGGGTCATTTAGTTAACTATATATTGTGACATGAATAAATTTTCGATTATGAAAATATAATGTGAATTGAGGGAACAAAGCTGTTCTTCTCTATTTACGTTGTTAGGTTAAACTGGTTTTGCTTAAACTTTTCTTGACGAAATTTGGGATAATAGTCCATTGAAATGTTACATTTTTGGGCCTAACCTTGCGTTTTTTAGAGGACGCAATTTTATTTTTTTGATGTGTAGGGGGAGTGAGTGTAAAACTAAAATCAAGTTTGTGGGGTCACGCCACCCTTGTCCCTATAATTACTCTGTACCTATTAAAGCTTTGGTATTTATTTAGTTCGTTACATTTTAACTTAGAACTAAGAAATTACTTTTACAATGTAAGTAACCTTAACTTACCACTTTAAGACGGTTTGCTGACCACGAAATGGATCCTGTCTGATGTTTTGAATTTTGATCGAATTATCAGGTTTTATTTTGGTAGTAGCAGACGTCAAAAACTACAAAACAAATAGATGACAAAATTAAATATTTAGTGTACTTCCGCTGTTATCCAAAATCCAAATTAAGACAAGTAAAGGAAAAATTTACTAAAATTCATTAACTAAGATTGATAAAATTAAATATTTAATTTTGTCATATATTTACAATGGATTTCCGCAAAGTAACGCCTGAGTCAATAAGTTATTTACAAAACAAATATAATATAAATAAGCAGCATTTTGGGCACCTTTTCCCCTACCCCTGGACTTTTGTAGGTTAAGTTTTAGTTTAGGATTTCATATTTGTATGTATTCATATTGTTATGTTGGTTATAAATAAATATAAGTAAGCAAGTATGACCCGTACAAGTAAGTCCGCTGTAAAATTATGTAAATGTGAAGCGAGCGTGTTGTCGCGCCGCATGGCGAGTCGCCCACTCCTGCGCACGCGACGCGACACCTACCGCCTGCGTCCTGTGGCTTCACCGTCACCTATACGTACCCATTATAAACCCTTCTTCCTGGTTAGGGCTGAGTCTTTGTGAGTTCAATAATTTTCTTTTTGCTGTCTACACAGGTCTTATTAAACAGGTATTATTTTTCTTCTTCTTCTTCTCTTTATGAGGTATGTGGCCAAGTCTTAAGGTCAAGAGTAATTCTTACCTAACATAATGTAGTAGTTAATACTTAATCGGAAATAAAAATATTTTACGATTACAATTTTTTTCCTCTAGTAATTTCCTCGCTGAGACAGGATGAAAATTTATAGATACCACACCGTTGCCTTTCAATTTTCTCGATAATGCTCAGTTTTTCATTCTAAAAAATATTCGGATCCTTTACTTGCTGGGTCATCAAAATTAAGCGCGCGGTTAAAAGCAACTTTGCACACTTGTAAAAGAAATATCTATTTCAAGAAAAGTAGCGTAGAAAATTGTGGATATTTCTACTTATTTCTAAATAAACATGCTGTTTTTACAGCCCTGAAGTCAAAACATTTTGCATTACAAACTACAATTTAAATAAGATCACGTCGGACACGGGTGCTAGGCGCATATCTTGTCGTATTAATTCAATAGAAGCCCACGTATGTTTATAGAACAACGGAGGGAGATGGGAGGCAGACACCGCTGAGACGTACAAGACATGAAGGGACCATGATTTTGTAGAAATTCCACCATCCACCATCGGACAAGCAGTAAAACACATAGGTACCAAGGCGCGAAAACCATATACATACATAAAAGATCCACACTAACTTCTTTTACACTTGCAGATCGTCGCGGCTTGTTATTTCAGACACATATTTACCCATAGAATCCAAAATTCAATTATAGACACTGTATATAAAAAACAGTAGAAATAAAATGGTCATTTTTGTTTAGGTTCATGTGAACAGAAATCCAGCGCTGCTCCGGATATCGTCAGAATTTATGAATAATCATATAAAAATATAAGAATAAATGACTTATTGTATATAAAACTAGGCACATATAGGTGGTATTATATGAAATTTCATAAAAAGTTTAAACTATTTACAACTAAAAACACAGTAATTCATGATTCTTATAGTTTTCAGAGACAGCCACAAGAATTTTACTGGCAGACTGACTTTGGCACTGCGGTATAATGATGAAGCTGGATAACGTTATCATAAAACTATACGAACTCATGGCTACCCTACTCTGGATATGCGTAATATGACAATATAGCTCCATGTCTTTATTATCTGGGATCTACTCACTGAATAAGCAAATTGTTACGCCCGCGGGAAATATTACAATTGATGACATTATTTCGCAAATTTAGTGCCATTGTAAAACCTTGCGAAGTCGCCTGTAGTAAAATGTAGTTGTCTAGAATATGCAAATAAAGTTATTGAATAAATACTTAGATATTTGGTTTGTGGAGATTTTTAAGTTTAACAACAGTGATATTGAGTTTTACTGAGTGTTCTTTTAATTTTTAAATCCATTTTAAATAGGTATCCGTAGAAAGTAATGTCTACTTATACGGAAATACACATAAAATGCTTAAGAGCTTTGAAATAAGTACGCATAGTTCCTAAGCACGAGTAACACATAGAAAACTATAAGATAGAAATCTAAATACCTACATAATAGAGATATAAATAAATGTGCTAATGAGCACATTCAGATACTTTACGTAATTAACTAGTAGTTAATATTAAAGTAATACTATTGATTAGTTTAGTAGGCTAGTTTATAGTTTTATTAAGGGAAATCATCGCGCATTCCCTTTAAAAAAATATAGAAATCGTTTCCCAAAAATATAATTTATACACCACAAACTTTTTTACCACAAATTTTGATATTTCTATAATCTTTTTTAAACACCTACAGCAAACGTTTCCTATCTTACAGCCTGTAAAGCGAAATGTTAGAAATTTTAATCACAAAATCAATAGGGTTGTTTTCCGTTGTTTTGTCCGTTCATAAATCTTCAAAGCAAAATCATTTGTACATTTTGTATGCGATTACAGATACATGTCCGCTTTTTTACTAAATTGGATTAGCACTATTAATATTTGAAATCTGTGTATGTATGAAAGTACCGTAGTAAGTAAATATTATTTGCCATATTAGTAGAGTCAATTGATCAAATAATTTATTTAGGACTCAGTCAACAATATTCAACATACACTATACAAAACACTATTATTATGTTAGCAACTTCGATCAAAATGCACTAGATATAAGGTGATGTATCTAAAAACGGCAAGGAAAATAAGACCACAAGTAAGAGTGTGGTCTTATTTGGGTTTGCGGAATTTAAGCGTTATTACTATAGTAATACAGTTGAATTTTCTAACGTTCATGGTCATAAAATTTTATAGCTGTTATCACGGAGCAAGATAGTTTATGTTTATTAAGGCAATAGTCGAAACTCAACCTTAAAGCCTAGTCATAATAATAGTTCTTAGTATTGTAATTTATTTTAGTTTAATTTTCTACTAGTCTAAGTGATACGTTTGGTTTATCTGTAAGCGTCATTTATGTAAATAAACGAATTTTCATTTGAATTAAGATACAGGTAAGGTTGACTTGAATTGAAATATTTTTTTGTGACGTGGTCATTTTTGCTTAAAGTAAACTCATGCCATTTTTTTGTGCTGCGTTTGTTTGCAACACTGAATTTGGTATATACTCGTATTTGATTGAAGGTTAGCAACATCACTTTGGTGGGCATTTACACTATCTGACAACATCATTAGACGTCTTGCTTGCTATTATGTTATTAGACAAGCGATACTTTCTGCCCGGAGGTTTGATATTACAGACACCCTGCTGGGAAGAAGCCGCCTTGGCATATAGAAATACAGGGCTATTGGAAACTTCATCACTGGGTTTAAACCAAAAGCGGGCAAACAGTTTTTACGACCTCTTTGCCGAGTGGTTTCCATACCGGATTGCCAACCAGAGGGATTTGACTCCCGGCACGGCCAATATCTTTATGATAAACTAATTTATGTAATTTGTTTGTCAGCCTGGGTGTTAAATACGTATCGATATAAAATGTTTGTTATATATTATACCAGTTGTGTTAGCAACCATATTACAAACTGGAAATGGTTTAGTATGGGGCTAACAATCAATCAATCAAAACAAACAAAAATTAAACTTTTCCTCTTTATTGGTAACATTGGTATAGATAAACTATTTGTATAATAATGATAAATAACCAGTAGCCCAGTATTCCAACTACCTACACGTGTCAGTGTAAGCTAAGATTATAAAAATATATTTTTATGCGAAACATTCTTGCTGGGGAAAACTAGGTGTAAAGTCAGCGACGTTGGGTGGGCGACTTAATTCTATTCTAACTATGAAGTCTTGTTATAGCAGTCTTGTTTATTCATCTAATCTTTGGTGGTCTTCTAATAGAGCTTCGCGAAATCAAGTTTAAATTTCTTCTTAGGACTAAAGGAATATCTACTATAAGTAGATATTCCTTTAGCCAATGGGGCTAACTATTAGGTAGATATTACGATATCCTGCGTCATCTCAAAGTTAAAAAACGTGTTATTCTAACACGCTTTGTTGTTATTTATTACCTACATTTATATAAATCCAATCAATAAAAAAAACGTACGAAACTTCTTCTTGCTCACTCTCATTTAGAAAAAAACGGTGGAAAAACTATATGAGACCTCATGCCATAATAACCTCGTAGCTAGCTATTTGACCAGCAAGGCACATAAGCATATTATATAAGTCAGCGCAACTCTGCCTAAGGTGGCATGTGCTAAGATTATAGTTTGTGTCCCATCCCTAAATTAATATCTTTTGAGTACAACACTAGTTAGTCTATGTTTAGTCTATGGTTAATATAACCTCTCTCGTACAAGAAACTGCTCTGCAATAAATGGTGCCCAAATATGTAGTGTTATAATAAACTACTCATATATTATAAATCCTATAGCATGGCTAGATTGGAATAACTGGCACTCAAGGAGACTGCAAGTACACACCGTACGGCAACAGATTGTTCAACTTGAGGGTAGATGCTAGCTAGACGAGCCCAAGAAAATACTCTACCATGCACACTTGCTTACAGCTGAACCCTCCCACAAGCTAGTTTCCCCAATCTAGTTAGCAATTTGCCGCTCGATTTGCCGCCAAAACGGCGTACCCCATTAACGAAACCCTAAGTCACGCTCAACCATAGACAATTAAAAAAGAAAGCGTTCAGTTTATGCGTCCGAATAAACCCTCTTTGTGTCAGCCTAATTAATTACTTCCAAACAAGGACGATGATATTCTAAAAGTAAATAGAAATACTGGAAAGAAAGCCGGCGTAAAATTAACAATGTAGGTTTATAGGTTTTTTTTTTATAGAATCGGACAGTAACAATGGTTGCTTCCTTTCTTTTGTTGATTCAATAAGCCGATGAGGCGGCACGGAAGCGGTTTTGTTTGATCGAAAACATTGAGATTGTATTAGTTATTTCGATACTTTAGTTGATAGCTATTTGCCTAAATAGAATCCCATCACTTGTTGTTAATGTTTTTACTATTTTTTGCCGAAAGTCAAAAAGGTAACTGGTGAGTCGTTTTTAATTTTCAGGCTCTTTTAGCGGTTGTCTTATCGATCATGGCATTCGTTTAAATATAAATATTTTTGTCTCCTTTCAAGCAGAAAACTAATTAATTACACATAATAAACTAATTAAAGAAATACGTATTAATTCAAACATACCTATCTTTTATGGTGGCAAAGATAACTTTGGTAATTTTACCCACAGATATATCATTCTACGCTCGAACCTTGAAATAAACGTGATATAAACCTCTTTTCTATCTATAAATTAACATAGGTTCAAGTCTCCGATTAATAATAATAGCCCACAAATTTGCACAAATTAACTAGACAATATCAACAAATCTAGTAGGCGCCAGAGCGGTTGTCAGCGAGGCGTGGCCGCCAGCATAGTTGCCAGTCACCAAACACCGATTATCCGTCTACGCCCCGCACCAACATTACGGCATTACTGGCAACTTTTTAATGAATAAGTTTTGGCCACGGATTGCGGTAGCGATGTAACAAGCCGACACGCCCTCCACGGTGCTGGTCCGGGTAATTGATATTTATGCCTATTAAATATATGAAGCATGTGTTTATAATAAATTATAGGCAAAGATGACGACAAAGTTTACCTTAAAAATTACAAATAAAAAGTCAGAGGAAAATGCAGTTTGTTTTAGTTACTTGTTCTACAATAATGCAAAGTTGCTTTTTAACACGTTCGTGGACACTCCGTCGACAGACGCTAAAGAGGTTTATTCCGGCGTGACACCACGTCCATCGACGTTTTAATAAATTGCAAAAAAAGCGCTACTACGTTTACAGACGGTCGCTTTTCAAACATTCACAAAGAGAATACCATATTGTGTCACAACACGATCTAAATTCACATCATAGTGTCACAAGACGAACGAAATAAAAAGTCGTTATTTGGAGTCCTCCCCGTACCCCTTCCCGCGCACACCCCGTGTCACTACGCCTGTTGCCGTGCCATTTTCGTTCTTCAGTCGCTCAGTGTCACCGTGCAAAACACCACGCTACGCTCGACCGTCGCCGCTCCCGGATAGATCGAGAATCATCAAACACGAGGTTCGTTACAAATGTTGTTTCATATTATGTCGGATACTATGATATGTATTGGGGCACTTTAGATGATAATAACGGGCATAATAAAACTACCTACGTTATCTTGGCTCATTTATGGGGTGTTTATTGCTTTAAGTTTTTATTGCAAAATCTTCTCGAATGTTGCGGCCTTTTGCAAAAACATTGTTTTAGTTGATACATATCGTTTCAGATGGCGTCTAGACGAAAAAAAGCGAAGCCCATAAATGATACCTCCATTTTTGACGACTCACCCATTCTTGATGAAAGCGTTCACGACCCTTATAGCGATGATGGTGAATATGGATCTGATAAAGACTTTTCACCCGGAAAACAAGATAGTAGCAGCAGTGATGAATCCATATTTAATTCTCGAAACCGACTTAAGACTCGAAAAGATATTTCAAGTGAAACGGAGAGATCAGAAACAGATGAAGACAACAGAGTTACTGGACAGGACAGGACTGGGGTTGATGACCAAGATAAAAATCAAGACACAACTGACGTTGAAACAGATGATGAGATTTTCCATCAGTCTAAAACAACTGAACCCAGGCACTCAACTTTGAACAACGTTTCAAATGAAGAAAATGAACAAGAGCCAAATGAAATTCTACAGTCAGATCATGTTCCAGAAGTCTTGCAGTTGGACCAGGGTCTAGAACTTTTAGAGCCTGACGAAACTAGTAGACAGCCTCAAGAAGTTTCCACTCCTGGATCTTTTCAAGATACATGGCCACCTCCACCACACCTTTGTGAAGGCTGGGAAGTAAAGACGTCTGACATTCCTGACTTTGGATTTGACGTTACAGCAAGTGGACTTCGTATTCCGATCGATGAAAATACTACAGTGGAAGACATGTTTCATCACATTTTCACCCCTAATATTATAGAATACCTCGTAACATGCACTAACGCATATGGAACATCTTTAACTGAACAAAACAGGCCTCACACAAGATATTCTAGAAACAAGACATTTAGAAAAGTTAACACAGATGAAATGAAGACGTTTCTTGGATTAACTTTGCTTCAAGGCCAAATAAACATCCATGATCGTAGGAAGCTATTTACGCAAACAAATGCATTATATTATCACCCAATTTTTGGCCATACCATGTCTGGTCGACGGTACGAGCAAATTTTGCGTTGTTTATATGCAGCAGAACCTGGATTCATGGACATGCTGACTAGAATATTTCGAAGTGTCTATTATCCTGATAAGAAATTATCACTTGATGAATCTATTCTATTATATCGAGGTCGCTTGATATTTCGTACATACATGAAAAACAAAAAAACTAAATATGGAGTTAAGTTTTATGTACTTACAAGCGCTGATGGCTATGTGTTGAATATGAGGATGTACTGTGGCAAGAATGACGTGGAAGATGAAGAAAGTACAGTTAGCCCAAAGTTGGAAAAGTTGGTTCTTCGGCTGATGAGACCTTATTTACTGAAAGGACATGAACTTTACATGGACAACTTCTATAATTCAGTCTCCCTCTCAGAAAAACTTCTTGATCTCAAAACTCATACAAATGGCACGTTGAGATCTAACAGGAGAGGCGTGCCTAGAGTTTTGACGAAAAGGAAAATAAACAGAGGCGAACATGTATGGATGCAAAAGAATAGAGTATACGTCAGTTTCTGGAAAGATAAAAGGAAAGTCTTGATGATAAGCACATTGGATCATCCTGGTATCATTGACGCAAGAAATAAGCGAGGACAGATTCGCAAAAAACCAAAAGAAGTGGTGCGTTACAACGACCACATGGCGGGAGTGGATCGTTCTGATCAAATGATCAGTTATTATTCATGTCCTCGAAAGTCAATTCGATGGTACAAAAAAGTGTTATTCCATTTGCTGGATGTGTCCACTTGGAACGCATTTTATCTTTATAAAAAATACGTCAAAAAAAATTGCAAATACGAATTCATCGAATTCAGAGAAGCATTAATACAGAAGCTGCTAAAAATTGATGATAAAGATTTTCTTAACAAAAATAGAGTAAACTGGATAAAACAAGCCAGGAAAGAAGCTTCTCCTTCAGCTATGGCCTCGACATCAGATCACCGAGAAATTGGACATGCTTCAACTTCAAATGCTGCAGAAGCTGGACACTGGCCAGTACGTATACCAACTAAAGATGGAAAGAAAAAAAAAATATGCATTTTTAGCATGCAGAGTATGTATGCAAAAGAAAGAACGACGTGAAACAAGTTACAGGTGTAAAGGTTGCGTTAACTCTCCTCCATTATGTCCGTCATGCTTTGAGGAATGGCATCTGAGTTTGAATAATTAGTGTTGCTTTTATGCTTCAAACTTATATAAACTACCTTAGTGATTAGTTAATACAATAAACAATTTTTTATAACGGGTTGGAGAAATATTTGAGACTGATTTCACATTAAGACTTAATAATAGATAATTTTGAGACTGTTATTACGTGAGACTGTTAATAATTAAGATGTGTAACTGAAAGAAAATACTATATTTGTATATGTGTTGTGTTTGCATAAATAATTTTTGTCGTATAAATCTCGTGAGTTCCTATTACCTATTACTTATACGAAACAATAATAAATATATCTTGGATCAGAAAGTTGTTTTTTTTAGAACTACTTATTTTAGTTATAGTTTGAAAGTATATAGTTGAAATCACTCAAACAAATATACATAATATGTTAACCGTTTTTAAACGTTATCGAACTGACACTAAACCTACCACTTATTCATTTGATCCGTTTGATATGACATCTGTCCATGGCCGCAATTGTCATAAGTGTCATATTTTTATATATTTGTCATGACATCCGTCTATAGGCGAGATCGTCTACTACCGTGAATGTCACTACACACACCCATGGCTCTGGTAGTTATGACACCCGTCTATAGCCGGTACCGTCCATAGCCGCAATTGTCATAATAGTCGCATTCTAATATACTCTATATGACAATCGCCTGTAGACGTTATCGTATATAGGCGGTAGTTGTCATATAACACATATAAATTCTTTATTACATATGTCAATCCGCCGACAGACGTTATATGGAAAATCAAGTGTCATATAGAGTTTTTTGAAATGATACTAGTGTCCATGAACGTGTTAACCGCGTGCTCAACTTTGATGACAGAACATACGAATGGTAGAAGATCCGAGCCTACCTTCGATACCGACCTTCACCGACTTGATAATTGAATAAAATTAATTTCATAATAAATCAGAAGTATCCTAAAATTGAATTACGAGCGCAGCAAGGGAATAAAAAATTAGAATCTTCAGCATTAGGGAGGGAAACCAAAGAGCACAAAGTGAAAATCTTTGCACTCGAGTGCAACACGTAACTTTTCATCCTCTCAGCGAAGAAATGACTAAATGCAAATTAAAAACAAAAATACACCAAGAAGATTCCGAGCCTGAGTTTTTAACAAATTTTAAAAAAAGTTGGATATTATATACGGCACCAAAAGATAACATTGTGGATTTGAATAATATTTACATACTTACGTATTTTTACATAAATTTATTTGTCCATAATTCTCGTGCATCATGTCGTCCCACGTCAAATCCCTGAAAGTACCTAAAGATATTTATTAAGGATAAAATAAAAACAAACATATCACTTCGAAAATGTATATATTTATTTGTATCTACATATAAACACAGCGTGTAAGAATATATTGCTACATCACACTTAAATTTAGGAGACCAGTGCATACACAAAAATTATACAAAAAGTACTTAGCATGTTTTCCCATCAAAGTCTTTGGCACATTATCTTTGAAAAGAACAAAGACTCGACACAAACCTACGTTCAGTTCTTTCAATTCTTATTTTCTACTCTATACATTTCAATTTTTTTATTTTTTCAGGCTATTATCCTCTTTTAATGGTAATTTACCTTTCCTACAATACAAATTCTTTTATGCCAGGACTCAAAACTCGTTTATGATCAAAGCTCTGTAACTAGCAAAGCTGAAATCGTTGTTCCGAAATCTACATGACTCCGTCATTGCTGGAGCAATGTAGAAAACAGAAATTAGCTTCGTTCAAACCATACCCATCCTCCAAGTCTCGTGTTTAAAACATAATATACAACTTGCGTCACTAGTCACTGTTCTCAGGGATTATAGATACAAAAAATACAACGCGCGACCTTGGTCTAAAATCTTATTTATTCTGACAGACAGACTTAATAGTAAATAGGATTTTTTTTATCTATTGCCACTGATAGCACTGACTATTGTCATTGGAAGTGATGCCAGCTGCCGCGTCTTACACACTTGGGGGCCTGGCCTTAAGTCGAACTTTGAATCGTTATGATACACAAGATCAAATTTAAATTATAAGATGTATTTCAGATGTTTATGGCCATTCCTGGTTTGATGATAAATAATATTCCGCATACTCTATGGTATGGTCAGATTTTAAAGTATTTCTTAAACAAATTACAGAGTAATTAAGCGTTACTAAGGAAAAAACTTAAACATATATGCATTATTTAGAATCGTAACAGAAAAATACACAATCGAATATAAAATAAGTAAACTTTGAGTTTGAATATAGTATATAATTCCATAAATAATATGACAGATGATAGAGCAGTATTCAAAAATTGTTCCAAAAGGCAACCAAGCAATTGTATTGTCAATCTCAGAGCAACATAATATAAACTATACTTTCATAATATATTTGAATAATAATAAGCTACTTTAAACTTCGGCTATCAGCGATTTATTATCTGTTCAATTAGTCAAACTAATAGAGACATAAAATCCTGGCAGCTGATTCGTCAGAAATGGCGCGCAGACTACGTTGATAGCTGTGATTGGCGAACGCTGCCTTATCACGTCATCTCTGACGAAACAGGCGCCAATAATTTATTTTCCTATTAGCTTGACTCGCTGAACAAGCTATAGTCACCTTTAATAATTACAACTTGAGATAATTGGAACTACGAAGCTCTCTTTATCTTGCTCACGCTTGTTAGATGTGCAAAAGAGAGAAAACATATTTAAATATATTTCAATACGCGTAAGTTGTGTCAAATAAATTATTTAACGTCTACAATCTAAATAGTAACAATATTTTACACCAAGTGACAAATTACATCTAAATAATTGTAAAGAAATTGACTATACTTTTAATGTGACGAGATAAAACCTTACAAGCTAAACCTACCTACATCTAATTACTTTAACTTATTGTATTGAGTATTATGAATTCCATTTAATACAGAATTCGGTGGTACAAATAGAGAGATATGTCAGAAGATAATAATGAAAACAAGGTGGTCATAATATATTTACATGTTTTTGTAAATGAGAATTCATAATAATACTAAAGTATATACAGGGCGCAACACGGAAAATTGCTTATTTAACAAGTCCAGAAAGTTATCTATAATTTTCCATAATGTCTAAAAACATTCGGAAGACGCTTTTAAGAAAGATTTATTAACAAAGCATGATAAACCTTTCCTTTTCTATAAATTCAATGTTAATGGATGTAACGAAAAAAAAAACTTGATACCGAAATAGATAAGATTCTTTGATACGTTTGTAGAACAATTATTATGTAAACTAGTATTTTGTACTTTTTTCTATTTAATTGCGTTTTCCGTGTCACCGTGTATAAATAATCTACTCAAAACAATTAAATTATTAAGTACAAATATCTCACGGCCGTAATTTCGAAACGAAAAAGTATATATTTTTCATTATCGATAGAAATGCACAGCCCAAAGTATGGTACAATATCATAATATTAACTCAATATAATACATCACATAATGTTTTTGTTCGACTTCTTATTCGGTCATTACATACAGTAAGCCTTGTATTAGAGTAATATGTCAATTTATACTAGTCTATTCAGCGAATCGAGCAAATAGGGATATTAATTCTTGTTATATCCAACAAATCACCTGATTTATTGGATATAGGTAGCTTTCACCTATCGCAGGCATCGATGCTCTCTCGCGTCAATTCTGATGAATCAGACCAAGAATTTAGTTCCCTATTAGTTCAACTCGTTGAATAAAGTATTAATAATATTTTAATTACTAAAACTTACCCTATGATTCAAGGTATAAATTGCCTAATATAGCGCACCACTAAATTTTCTAATTAATTACATACGAAAATACATATAATTATGTAGTTACAAAACTTAATGAGTGTGTAATTGTGTAAACTTTATGGTAATTTACGTGCCGAGCTTAATTTTTATTTATGTTCAAACTCATACTTATTTTAAATATCGTAGAATACCTATTGAAGGAAACCCAGATCTAACTCCCGTTTTGTAAGTTCATAATTTAATAGAATTTGATTGCTATTCATTTCAAAATTACTCAGAATTGTATTAGACAAAATCATTAAGTCAGATTTTCCAAACTTTTCGAACAGCAAAGAGTTTCGTTCTGTAAATCCTACTCGTATTTCACAGGAAAATATATCATACATTTCACAGAATTAGCTATATAGTACTCTAATTATGACTATAGTAGCTTATTAGTTTGAGGAGTTAGTATGGGCAATATAGCCAAAATTCTAGTACTAAATCATTTTGTATCAATTTCTAAGATCTAGGGTGCCATACTCATTAATCAGAATTCTATACCTACATGTTTGTAAAGGTAGAATATAGGCACTAGTTGTGACGCTACAATCATCATTCTTTAGGTAACTACATATTCGCCCTAAGTAACTTGTGTATATGCCAATTAGAAAAATTGAACTAGTAAATTCGTGTTTTGTGCGGAGAATAATTTAGATGCTGCGTTATGACGTCATTGCAGGTGCAATATCATCAGAAATACATATTTATTTTAGGATACACTATGTTCCCTAATCACAAGGATACAAATTTTGCTTACAACATACATTGCACTATACAAAGTCAATCTACTATCTCTTCCATCTAATTTTCTGAGCAGTCAACACCTTTCGCCTTTTCTAACGCAAACTTTCTACTCTCCAAATATGTTCGAAAGTTTTGTGTTCAATTATCACTAGATGGCGTTGTCACACATCTCTTATTCTCTTAAGATCAATTAATCTTAGGAATAAATCACCTAAATATTAGCTATCAATCATCGATTGACTCAATTTATGCCCCATAATAAAATGCACCTTGACCCTTATTAGTGACATAGACTACGGCGCAAACGCAAGCGCAAATACAGAGGTTTTTGTTACCCAATGAAAACTAAGACAACTAAGTCAATCATCGAACCGGAACACCATCCATCATCCCTTTCTAACACGCATAGATATAGAACGAGAGAGTAGAGTGCGATGCAAACGCAAGTTCCGTGCCGATCGCTAGATGGCATTAGTAACAAAATATACAAAAAAAGTGACAACAGAATTCGATGAAATCTGTCACACATTTCATAGAGCATAATTATTGTACACGGTGAATATGACACATTTACTTTCGTCTAAATTCTACTACTTTACTGTCCGTCACCGTTACCTAGTGCTCTATTTATTTCTCCTACGTATAGTTTAAGCCTCGTATTCATTATGGGACATGTCGCAAAGACTTATCGCGCGACATTCACGTAGATGTCTATAAAAAAGTCTTGGGACAATGTTCCGCGACATATGACTTGTTCTCATTATACCAGTCACGATCATGATATGTCGCCCGAGGAGGTAGTGTTGTTCAGTGCAGGTGAAGAAAGAAGAACACAAAGCGACGAACGTTCTCACTACTCAAAGCCTGTCCGGCGATTGTGGAGGAACACGCGAGTCGCGTGTGTCGACGCTCACTGAGCATCGACTAGCGACAAAGCGCGACCCGTAGATGTCCCAAGCGACGTCAGGCGCGAGACACGTAAATTTCGTATCGAGCCATAGAGTCGCAGAACAAATGTCCCCTAGCCAAAACGCGGCTTTACCCTTCAGAGCGAGAGAGCGGAGTGCGGCGCTAGCGCTAGCGCCGGCCGCTAGGTGGCGTGCGCGGGCGCAAGTGACGCAGGCGGCGGCGCGGCCAGCGGAGATGCGCGCGCGCTGCCGTGTCGCCTCAGTAATTCAGTCACTGTGATTGCCACTTGGACTGTACCCTTGCCCTCTAGCACGTCAGCCGCGCAACACATTAGCTTCTGAAATAAATAAAAGAAAATACATATGAGGCTTCGAAGAAAAGAAAATAACTTACTTATAAATGGAATGTAAATAAAAATATATGTAAATTACAATTTACGAACAGTAATTTCATTGCAATCGTTTACAGAAATTTATTAATAGCTAAACCCTATACATAATAAAAAAATTTTGACTTGGAAACAAAGCTTCTAAGCTACGAAGTTTATAAATATATTAATATCAGAAGAAGTTACTTATCATAACAAAGAAGTTACTGTCGTTTTTGTTGTAGTTGTTTTAATAAATGGTTTATGATAACATAAATAATTTAGCAAATTATTGATGAAACTAATTATTATTGTTCACTTAAATCTTCGGAGGTAACGGGTAAATAAAATAACAATTAGCCAATAAGAAAATTTATTAGAAAAAAAAACATTGTAAGTACTTTACAAAAAAGTTAATTCAAACAACTTCAGATAAACTATGACTGTAAAATTACAAAAAAGTCTTTAAATGCATACTTAATACAAATTTTAGTTTAAAGTGCAATTAAGAAATGCGTGTCATAAATCGACTAAATATGTATTATAAATTGAAATAGTAAGATCTTACACTGTACTTGAAAAACTATGCCTAAGAAATTATTCGAACAATTTTATAATTCACAAATCATCCAATCAATTTAGATTAAACCAATCACAATAGAATCCAAACTTATTTTAATGGAATATTCAAATAGCGGACTGGCTTTTTTAAGACTACATTTAGCATTTCTCAGTGGAAGGAATATATTAAATAGAGACCATAGATATCATATCATTATATTTTGTGCATGATATCTATCATTTATTTACGGAAACGTTTGAATAATAAATCAAATAATAACAAATAAATAAATCCAGCTGAACTGTATTTTAAATTAGAAATAAACATTTGAAACACTAAAACCAGTCCCTATAATAATCTACATAAATAAGTACCCAAGCACCATAAGCTATATATTAGAATAGCTCGATTCAATAAATAAAAGATTTAAAAGTTTGTTCGAAATTAACTTTTAAATATTTTCTTTACTGGCGCGAGATACAAATATACGCATAAGCTATTTAAAACCATATATTAGTACTCTATACTTATAGATACAGCATTGTACTTGAATATTTAAAGCTCAAAAACAATTAAATAGAAAATTAAGATAAACACGTAAATACAATTTAAACTCAAACATGACTGAAAAAGTCAATGATAAATATACAAAAAAACCTCATAATTTCGCTGTAAGGTAGTTATAACAAAGGTAGTTAGTATCAAACATCAAATGGCTTTTGCAATGATCTTCAGAAGACAACTTCCATTATTAGATATAACTGCGAAAAGGTTAGTAAGAAGTTAAAAAAAACTGAATACACAATAACAAAAAATGCAGTAACAACAAAAAAATTGTTGATACAGAAACTACAGTCTTTATTTGCGTAACTTTTCTTTGGAATGATTTAATATTTTACATTATTAATGTTCCCAATATATTCATTTGTCTTCTTTCAATTCAATCATAAGTGCATTTATCACGTTTTGTGTTATCAATCATAAGTAAATTCTTTACAGGACCACTGGGAATCTGTGATCTACGTAGAGGCAACAACAGTATATTGCATCTTTGGCAAATAGAAATAGAAAAATCCCCGTCAATCATTGAAATGTATCCTAACGTATTATAGTTGATACCTATATTTGGGTAATCAATCAATATTTAAGAGCCATACTCTTGTCCGTGGAGAGTTTTCCAGATGCATATATCCTCGGTCAAATATTTGAAGCTCCCTATACGACATGACTCTCGCCTTCTCTTTAATAAGGTCTATAAATTATATTTTTGGCCTTACTTAGCTTCTATTTTCCCTTCTATGATAGGTTTAATGAAATTGTCATGTCCCATAAGGCGATCCTCCACCTTTCCTCTCCTATTCTCTATCACATAATGTTGAACCGGGGCTTTTCTACATTTTTAATTATTCTTACCAGCAATCCTGTAAATAATATTATTGGCATCGAGCTAGTACTTGGATAAGCTTGGCTGCTTTAGGAATATACTACTACATAATGACCTACTTTATTTTCATGTCAGATCTAATTAATACAAAAAGCCTCTAAACACAAAGCGACTATTCAATATGAACCATTTGTCAATATCAACAATTTTATTTTCGTTAAGTACCATACCATTGACAAAAAATATAATTTATTGTCACTGGTTCTCCCAAAAATATTAACTTTAGCAAAATGGAAACTGTAGTATAGTTTTGGACATTTGAAAAAGGTACTAGCTACACTGTCGGTCTGATTAAGTTGGAAGGGTTGAAGAGCCTGTAGGACCATTCCTTTAAATCGCTAACACTCATACATATTATAACGGTTAAAACGGTTATAAAAGTCACTTTGCTTTTCTAGTCTTAAAAATTAAACTGCCAATTTTAACGCTTAAAAATTACTGTCATGTATTATCCGTTTTTAAAAGTTGTAAAAACATTATAACTTCTAAAAAATTGTTAGCTGCCAGAGTTTTTCTAATCAGTTTACAAGTAATTTTGCCTCCTTTTCTGGCTTGTTTATTTTATTTATTTATTTTAGTGGGACTTCTGGTAGTTTTAGGTATATCGCCAATATGAAAATTAATATATTTGTGCAATAATCCTATGCTAACATTTAAAATCGAATCGTGCCCAAAATATTACACATACCTTAAAATTAACACAATGTTTTTGCATTACTAATACAATAACGATATGACGTTTCGATTAAGGCATACAAATTCTTATTTAATAAGAAATATCCGATTACATTAGTCAGCTAAGCTACCGAATTCGAATATAATAATTATTAATTAATAGTAATAATAAAGTTTATAAACTCGCTCTGTCAATACGCACCAATATTTAGCAGGTTTTTTATTGTACTTTATGGATCATGTAGTGTGGCATTTGGAAGATACATAAATGGAAACTTTAAGACGTAGAGTTAAATAATAGTCTTATAAATGTGAAGTCAGAAAAACCACACAAATAATGAATAAATAGAAAGAAAAAAATCTATTATATATTCGTGTTTTCCATTCGTCTTGAATGAAAAATATAATTTTTAATGTTAATTATTTCCATAAATCCCCCTAAACGAATTTATAAAAGTATTTCAAATGTTAAATCAAAAATGGTGCGAAAAACGTATCTAACCTAATATGTGATAAATCTACCTATATAAATAGCATCAATTTAGCTTTTCTCAATACAGGCAAACCTAGATAAGTATCTGTTTTAAAACGTCAAATGTTTCAGGCTCACGTTTAATCCAGGCTTATTTCATAGCTGCAGATAAATTTCTTATAAAATATATAAACACGCAAAACCAATTATAAAACAGCTAAACATATCATCCCAACAAATACTGAGATCACTGGAACAAACAAGCACGACAAAAATCAAGGTATACAGCAACCAGGACACAACATCAATTGGAAATAAATTCATTAACAAACTAATCTTAGAACCCGGTTTCTAAATCTTAGATCAGCTGAAAACCATGTTAAAACAAAAGTAGCTACCAAACTTAAATCACATCAAAATATTAGTGTACATAAATACAAAATATTAGTTTTCATTTTGAATTGTACTTATCCTGGTCATAGTATTCCAGTTCATCATTTTGCATAGGGCATCTAGAATGCAATTAAATTTAAATCCAATAAAACTAGTTTAATTTACGCAGATCATAGAAACCGGGTGTTTATACGTAAATGCCTCAAGGAATGGACTCGGAATATATCAATCAGACTAATCAAATTAAATTTCCAAAAAAAAAAAACGTAATACATAAGCCTCATATACAAACCCTACTACTTAAAGTACATTACAAGTTTCGCGTTTAGAGGTATACAATATTCCAATATTATAAAGATTCAATTCTGAATATACATCAAAAAGTTTAAGTAAATTCCATCGTACAAATTCCTTTCAAAATACCAACAAGTTCCTTTCATCAGCCTTTCTGATATTGACATAATATAGCCTCCAATAATATTAAGCAAATTAAATACATTTTTAAAGATACAGTTTCACTGCATAGAAAAAATTAAAAGATATACGCAATCGCTCTTTAGAAAACGAATACTCTATGGCCTTTCATTTTATTCGATAAATGTAATGTAAAAAAAAACTTATTTATCGATGGAATCGACAAAACAAAGCCGTAATGTTTTGTAGGTACTACTACTGTATATTTTTCCGCGCATTTATATAATTTTTCTTTGAAATTTGGAGTTCATAAGAGCGATTGAGAATCTACTAACACAGATGCCATACCATATCTTTGTATGTAGCTTTATGACACGCGTCGTTTCACGTGTGAAGACTTTACAAGGGATACAAAATCAGCACAATGCTCGATATTATAAAAGTACCGATACATAGACACGTATAAAACAACTTGTTCTCGTCATTTTCTTCTTTAGGCGGTTCAGTGTGTGACATGTCACTGTTGAGATTATTTTGTATGTCGAGATTCATCTTGCCTCTATCGTATCTCTCTACATCTCGTTCTTCCATCGGAAAATCTACTTCATCCGTGTCGTATATTTCGAAGTTCTCGCCTTTGAGAACGCCGTCCCCCTTACAGAAGGGCATGACGAATTGCACCTTATTGGTTTGGTAATAAGGTCCTCTGTTTCTCAACTCGTTGGAATAAACGGGAGAGTATTGAACCTCTTCGTTGTTGTTTTCGTAGTTTTCATACTGTTGGTACTCCTCCGCTTCGTCAATGTAATCGTTGAAGTTTCTAACGTATCGTTCGTCCGAGTATCGGCGGAGTTGTTTTTGGTAGTTGAGCTCTAGCGTTTCGACGTCGTCCGAGGTATATTCCGCAAGGTAGGGTGTGATATTCTGTGGCGAGCGCGGAGTGGCGTGTGCGAGGAGGACGGCGACCGTGCGAGCGAGAGCGGCGAGCGAGGGGGCGGGGCCTGCCTCCGCCTGCCCGAGAATGTCGTGAGGCGAACAGATGTCATCCTGCAACACACGCCACCCGTCTCTTAGTATTGTAAATGCGCTCGACAAGGAATATCGCACCCTGCAACACTTTCAAACGGAACGGGACGACGACCAAATGTCAGTCGGGTTAAAACACACGCGGGTGAGCAAGTAAACTGAGACGCGAAACTCATAAAACTTAAACGCAGTCAAATAGAAAGCTACAAAAAATAGAATAAACAGAAGGCTACCAAACAAGACCTAATTGTAATTCGAGGAACTAATTCTTAATTAGTTAAGACTTAATTATCAAACCAAATGTAACAAAAACACATAGAATTAATACTAGCAATTAATTTTGACATAGATGTCCAAGTTACATTTAGTTTTTTTTTGCAACTATAGAGTCAGTACTAACATACAAAAAGGCTGTATTACTTAAGCAGACTGATTTCAAGTATTTACCCCTTTCTTTTCCTGGTCGGTAAAAGAAAAGCTCATACCTCTTAACCAAATCGCCTTTGGCGATAAGATAGTCTTATGTACTACCTCTGTTTATTTTTTCTTTTGATGAGTTTTTTTGGTGAACATTAAAATTGTTTCACTAATACTTGAATGACTTCAAGTGAATTATTTGTACATACCTCTTCTACTCCAATTCTTCGACACGCTTCTAGAAAGTTGTCAACATTTCTTCTGCATCTCGCCATTGTTAATTTAGGCTGAAAGAATAACATAATATTTTTTTTACAATAAACATTTATTTAATTTGAGAAAATTGCAGAGAAGTAGGGGTATGAAAACGTTTATTTGGTTTGCTCTTTTATTAGGACTTGACTATTTTACAAGCAATAATACAAGATAAATTAAAGACACTTTCCTTGTCACATTGAATTCAAATTAAGTGCAAAAGTTTCATATAGATTATCAAGGCCGAGTGTCCAATTACACATTTACTTGCATTTTCGGCTATTCGTCTCAGTACCAGCAGTTGTAAAGGCGAGTCCAAGGCTCACGGACAGCTTGAAATCTCTCGACACCAGAGCTTGGCCACTTATCTCATACTAAGAAGAACCACTTTTTTCTTATTACTTGGCATATTTAGTACATTTACGATGTTTGCATGTTATATTTCATGATAAGTGGATGGTAGTGTTTAATTTTTAGCTTCAGTTCAGTTCAATACTGAACCAGTTCTATTTTGTATTATAGTTGCTAACACAACTGATATACTACCTATACATTCAAACATACTCTATAATATAGATACAAACATACTCTATATAGATACATATTTAACACCCAGACCGACAGCCAACAAATTTAGTTTAGCACAAAAATAGTGGCCGTGCCGGAAATCGAACCCGGAACCTTCTGATTGGTAGACTGGTATGGATATGGAACCATTATGTCAATGAGGTTGTCGTTGTTTGTTTGAGTGTTATACCTGTGCGGATTATTGGATATATTGGAAGCCAGAGGACTTCTAGTTGCGGGAAGGAGCCTGCACATCAAGTATCAAGTAAGAATAAGAAGATCTTTTATCTAAGCTTAGAAGCAGACATAAAAAAGTTCAAAGAGCACCAATCGGAATAATGTATTGAAATTGTCCAGGCTGGAGCTATATCCACTTACTAATAAATTATGATAGATGATAGATGAAGTAAGTATACCTGTGCGGGCGAGGGCACGTGCACGGAGGCGACAGCGCGCGGGCGCACGTGGTTGGCGAGGTGACACAGCACCACACCGTCCGCCAGCACCGGCGCCAGCTGATCCGGCAGCGACATTTTCAGCCGGCTCTCGATTATCTGTAATCATACATTTACAAACATTACAATATCATCAACTCAATATTTTATGGTGTTGGCCATCTTGGATTTGATATATGTATCATATTATCAAGTACTAAATGAAAAAATTCTCTGAGGTACTATTAATTAAACTTATTATACGAATCTACCTAACTCTCAACTTTTGCCTTTTCTACTACGTGAATATGAAGAATAGATAAGTAGTGAAACTACTTAGCGACTCATTGTCAGAGTTATTACTGGTCATTGCAATCTTAATAAACATTTTATGTTGCAGCATACTGACAGAACTCGGTGCAGGGGTTGCATGGAGGCAGAGGAATCGGTCAATAACGTGCTTTTTGAGTGCAGGAGCTTGACGAATCAGCGAGAATTCCTCGGGACACCGAGGACGCTCCGGAAGGCCTGCGCCAGCGTACGCGAGCTGTTAGGCTTCTTTAGCGACCACCAGTCGGGCCCTACGCACAGAGGAAGCCAAAAGACTTCTAGTTGCGGGTAGGAGCCCGCACATCAATGTATGTAAGTAGTGAAACTCACCGCCCTCAACTGCTGCAGCAGGTCCGACTCCTCCTTCTGTTTATCAAACTCCCTCTTCATGGTGAAGCTCAGCTTGTCAGTGGGCGCGTCCTTATTCCACGCCATCTTGGGCGCCCCTTTCGGCGCGGGACCTTTTAAATACGACACGCTGGTAGTTAGGAGCTTCGCACTGTCCCCGTTCATCCTCGGTATATTAGACTTGCCTATACTGTTGTAACCTAAACTGTTCGTTGGCGATTTGGTCGGGGAAGTAGGTTTGACGTACGCGTCCCCGTTCGTTCTAGAATATTCCACGTTCCCGTTCACGGCAGAATGGATCTTATTGACATTGCGTGAGGGTACAACTTTCTGTACGGGTCGCTTGTTCTCCTCCTGTTTCTCTGGGTTGCCGTTGAAGCGTCTGGGAGTCGAGTGGAGGAGGGGGGAGTTGGGGGTGTTTGGCACTTGTGAGGAGTTGGGGGAGATGGAGGAGTTTGAGGAGACGGAACGGTAGAGACTGGGGGATACGTTACTGTGTCCGTTGAGGGGCGAGCTGTGGACGGGGCTTTGGTTCTGGGATTGTGGTGACGACTCTATTTCGGGGGAGGGGTTGTCGGGGCGAGGCCGGTAAATGTCTTGTTGCCGCTGTTGCCGTAATGCCTCTTTGTATTGTCTGTAATATTATAAATACATATTAAAACACGTGATTTATGTGTCATTGTCGAACGACATTTAATAACACATTTTAGTAACTGACATCGCGTTTTAGTTTTTAATGAGATTCGATTTATAATTTTAGACTGTTATTTACATAAAAGCTATCAGGAACAGTAATTAATTAATTAAGCGAGCATATTTTATTTCAAGCATCATTCAATATCAGGATAATTATAGAGCATTTTAAGTAATGAAAACATAAGTTTCATTTAATAATTTTACTGTATTAGTTTACTTAAAAACTTGGAAATATGAAGCGCTAGCTTGTCAATTAGTAACACCCTTCGTTTGCATTGTTAGGCGTCAATCAAAGTGCGAGCGATAAGCGATTATAAAATATACTTGTTCTGTCAACTAATTTAGTTTGTCATTATTACGAGCCGTTAAATGTAGAGATAGTATCTACTTGCATATTTATTGTATCAACAATTTGTCTTTTCAAACAATAACATTAATGATATGATTGAATGTGTTCCAATTAAAACGGATGCGAAAGTTAGTCCAAATGATAATAGTAAATCAAGACCAAATATTATAAATTATATAATGGTCAACGTATTTCTAGATATAAAATGCTAGTTTGGTTTTGACAAACGCATTTATATCTAAATAAAAGATTTAATGATGGCAATGACACGTATTTTTAACATATAGCCTTTTCGGCTATCCGATTCCAACATGATACAAAAAAATATTTATCTTTTATGACGTATGAATTAAGTAGCAAAGCTCTCGTAAGCAATAAGTTATTACAAAAAAAAACTTATATTTGTCACGTGTTATAAAATCGCTTATCGCTCCATCTGAAACCAAACTTATCAACTGAAGAGTGCGTTACGTTAAGGCGCTAATTAGTTAGATATTATAAAGTTACGGTTTGTGGTTCAAGATTTTTTTTTCTGTTAAAGAATATACATATCCCACGTACTCAGAAACAATAGCTACAACCAAGTTGTTAGTACAAAGCAACCCCTACATTCGCTGGGGAGAAACCTAGGCATGTGTTATTAAATCTCGACAGATTGGAGTGCTCCACGAATCACGTAACTTAACGCCCAGGATTTAAATAAGTCTTTATTTTATTTTAACAAATTTACTTCTTGTTTCAGACTTATTAGTAAACCATACACACAGACTATATACTAATTAAAAATTAAATGAATGACCAAAGTTTGTGTGTTTGTAATTTCTCCACCTTCATTGTGTATAGATGATATGAAATAAAAAATGTTGTATACTTTTCTTGTATAAAATTTATTACGCTAGCGTAAATTAAAGGTGAATCTTACTTATTGCTCTTCTTTTATTAATCTGTATAATTTAAAATTGTTACTATAATATAAAAGTTGCACTCTGTGCCGTAAATATGAGCATTCTACGTTTTAGGCTGCACTCAAACTGAATTTAAACAATCTATTAATATAATTCATTCGAATTCAAAGTTACATGGACATGTACTTCAACAGACATGTGAGGGTGAGATTTAAATACGAGTATTGTAAGCTAAATCTTTAAAAAAATTATATACCGTCAATAAAAAATAAACAGAAAAACACAATTCAAAATTAATACATGTTTTTCTCTCTACATCCTGGGCGTTGTTATATGTGATTCGAGTACGACACCATACATTTATTTGTGCAATATGTTAGTGAAAGTCGTGCTCTGTTATGATTGTGATACACAATGAAAGTAAAACCAACTTTGAATGCAACTTTTAACTAAATAGATCGACTAAAAATCCTAACTTTTAAACTAAAATAATGAAATTCTGTGAATATAACTTATTGTTCTTCCTTTCTAATAAGAAACACTTCACTTGAACTACATGTGTTCAGTCTAAGTACATTCCAAGCATGGTATGAGTAACGGAACCTTTTGCATTGTTATGTGCATACTTTGAAAGTATTGAAGCGTGAAATGGTCTCACCACACTTTTGTATTGTTCCTACTTTATGACTCAAGATCAATTACAACAGAAAAGTTTTTGTATAATAAAAAGTTGAAGGGAATAAACGCTTTTCGGACTGATTTCATTTTGTAAACATAAACCAGTATTATTTAGTATATGTATAAAGACATACAAAAATCCGTGGTAAAGTCTAGCACTCGTATCGTAAGTGTACCATAAGCGAGCAAAGATCTCGACAATGTACTTAATCTATATAACAATAAAGCGCATTTTGCATTGGTTTTACCATCACTGCCGTGATATACCTGTAGGTTTGCTGATGGGCAAATTTACTTCTATCATCGCCATTAGACATATTCCCTTCGGGTGATAAACGGACGCTGAAAGGGACAACACCGGGGTTATAGAGAGGTTGGAAATAAAAATAAAATAACGGCAACACTAGGGTATAGAAATGACACGTAGAAAAAACATTAGCTATATGAAGTATCTTCATAAAAATATTGGGTTGTGTTTTTTTTTATAATCATACCATTATGGTACCAGTGTTATTTAAACTGTATGCCGAATGGAAGCTTTTTACTCATTATATTGAAAATTATACATGGCCGCGATTGGCTACCGCAATCACGTGGGCGCTTGCGGCAGCAATAACTCTCACATTCAGCCCCATAAAGTTGTCGATACGTTTATGACAAATCTTCCACTAGACATACAGGTCAATACCGCCGTATTAAAGGATAATACTGTTTCGACATTAATAACAAACACAACACGTGATGTATTATTTACGTGTTCCTTTCGCACCTAATGTTGCTCCGCATAGATATGAAAGGGACAGAGTGATAATGGTCGTGAAGAAGGGACGAGATCTTGCTGTTTACCTCTGTATCGGCCATGGCAAAAGAGAATAAAATTAAAATATATAAGCTGCAATATATTCATCTGTAATACATTCCACTACAATATTTAGCTAAATATTTGTACAAAGTAATTCTCTAATTCAAAGATCTAAGTCAATGTATCCATAAAAACTGAGGACTACAGTTTGGTTGTAAAATAATCCAAATTATTCTTATTTTTCGTTTGTGGGCAAGCTCTGAGTTCAAAAGTTATCAAGTCGCTTAAGGATCTGAATTAGCTTTTGATGCTTTATTATTTCTAATACTTGAATCAAATATGTATCATTTATCTTTAAGAATTATGAAACAAGGCAATGTAACGTAGTTAATTCAGAGACTAATGCTACAAAGCCATTTAAAAAATAGTTCTCAAACAACCAAATCTATCAAAGTTTTTATGTACACACGCAATCTTTTAAAAATGTCTAAAATAACATGCGTTCATTTTTTACGAAGAATTCTAATAAAGCAAAATTCAACCAGCAATTTTTAGAAATACATTCTTAACCCGCATGCTAATTATAAAAATAACTAATTTATCTGGCTTTAACAACAATTAAAACGCCAAAGGAAAATTCTAATCGAAATGGGTTCAATTCTTTCCGACTAATAAATCGTTTGTACAAAACTGGGGCATGGTTATCTTGTAACTATTTGTCTAATATATCTTTGTCAAGTTTGGACAGCTTCAATGCTATATTTGGAAAACTATAGTTGGATATTTTAGCCTTGGCGCCAACAAATTTACTTTGTCGTTTGAAGTCTGATACGCAGCATTTTACGATTTTACTTTCAGACACAAATACTTTCATGTATTTATAGGAATACTGTCATAAAAGTTAAAAGTATTCTATGCTTCTATGGAACGTTAAGTTAAGAAAAGTTTTTTTTATCAAAGATGATTTATAAGATTTTTATCAAGCCCTATATAAAAAAAAATGTTGCATATTATATTATCCATTGTCAGCTCATAATCGCTCACTGCTGGGCATAGACCTCTATTTACCGTTATATTATCTACTGCTATAATTTCAAATGTCGTATGTGACAAACCGCTACCTTTCATAACAGCCTAATATAATCCTTTATCCCTATATGTCATTTAAAGCGGCCGCACAATAGCCAGAGCCGAATGAAATGAAAGTCAGACAGCAGACGGTGAATTCGGTTTTGAAACGGGCAAGTGTGCGTCACAACATTTCATATAAAAAATCTTATTTTTTTTCTGTTCGGCCTCTGTTGTATGTTCAGTTAATTTACCACTTAATGACTTTATCGACTTTCGAAATTATATCAGTAGCCATGTTTTTTATACAACTTACTATCGGGTTCACAAATCACAAACACCTACTATACAACCTTTTAGATACCACCATTTAAACTAACAAATACTCTTTAAATACCTTTAACTAAATATAATGTATTTATTAATACCAGCCATCTAGCCATACTATATTATTACTACAAAAAAAGCAGAGGTAACTAAATATATTTACTTCAAAGAGAAATCTGTTATAAATTATTAATCAAATTCAACAACCCACTGTAAGGAAATTTTATCTCGCTTGCATTTGAACACGTCAAAATGTTATCAGACATAAAAATATTATAGACAATATGAAGCTGTATTGTTACTACGAGAACTTTGTATATAATAGCTCCAGTATAGCTTTTAAGCCTTATGGGGATGGCGTAAACGCTCCATGATACAATTCCTGTCTATTTTTATATCACACAGCAAGCGAGATACAATCTCAGTGAGGGATCTTAGCTAGGCACGTCCAATAAATAGTTCGTTAATGCTTACCCGGACAGGAGCGGAGTAAGGGGTGCCGATAAAGGGGCTTCACTAGAGAGAGACTGCGCCCGGGATAAGGCGGCCCCGGGGGATAGCGTGGAAGGAGTGCTGGGGGTAGAGCGACCTGATCCGCCCCCTCCGCCCGCTTCACCAGCCGCTGGAAGGTAGAAAACAAAAGAATTAGTAAGCTCTTTGGCAAGAAGTAATTTATTAAATAGAATAATATCCTTACGAAAGTCTTATTACAGATTAAATTATGTGTAACTAACATAAGTGCAGAACCACTTGTTTAGTCTAACAGTGATGATTATGGAATATATTTTGTTTTTTATTAAGTATTATAGCATTTGTTTATAATTGCTTCTATCAAATTTCGTTTACAAGACAGATAAAAATACGACAAAATGTCATAAAGCCATATGGCTTAGGTCTTCCGGTGCCTAAATCCCGCCGCGAGTCCACTCCATTACAGGTTTTGTTGTCGCTTAGGAATGCCAATTACATTGATATACAAGACGATTTAGCCTTCGATTATGGCGCGCGGAAGATCATTACCTACCTTTCAGGGTCTAAAACGTCCTATACAGTTATACAATAAAATTTATTGAAATAAAGATACTTGTTACTTTTTAAGCATTTACGATTTTGGTTTAATATCAAATCAGAGAGCTATACTTTTAACAGACTGAAAACATAGTATTTTGATAGAGCTAGGTCGAGTTCCCCCTATTACTCGCGTCCTGAATTCACCACTTGTTTTTGTAACCTTATGTCCTTATTCCGCTCGTGCTACAACGGGATTGTGTGTCCTTATTCCACGCGTCTCCCACACCAGAACGAGACCGGAACACTCGTCAACTGACATACTGACATTTGCTGACATTCTTCACACAGGGTATTGCATCTAGTGTCTGAACTCTATTCAGGGCAAATGTGTCAGTAGTAATAGATCACATTAATCTGATGGATTACGTTTACTATACTTATGATTATGCATAATGTTTATCTTTTTTGGTACGTCAAATATCATATATTCCCAAATCCAATCTGTAAATGACGCGCCAGATTTTCTTACACATGTTTCATTTATTAATTTCCTGATGTTGGCTTTCATTCCTAATGGATTCCTATTTATAGCTTTGCAGACAACAGCAAGAGAGCTCACCGAATAAATTATCTATTTAGTTTAAATATTATTTAGCTCGCTCATAAATGGTTTCGTACCATTAATTAAAAATAATAAAGTTTTAAAAATAACATTAGTGTTTGGGAGCCTACGCCAGACAGACAGGCAGATTCGCGCCGTTGTTCAATCGTATACATTTCGGGAGTGCGTTAGAGTAGCAGCACAAGTTATTCTATCCTTGCTATTCTATTATGTAACGAGCAATTAGGGGAAAGGACTAAAAGATTAGCACAAAATGCTCTGCCTAAACTTTCAGTTTTTTTACACCATACAGGCGTTTGACCAGCAGAGCGCGTAAACTACACAAGTCAACGTCACACTAACCTAAGATGGAACATGCCTAGTCTGGAATACCTGGCTCTTAAGAAGGCTGCTGGAACACACCGTAAGGTGCTTGGCGACAGATTTTTCAAGTTAAGAGAAGGCGCTAGCCAAGTTGTTAAATAAAGATACCCTCTATATTTCCGCGTAACAGTCACATTGATTTACATTATTATTAAAAGTTGGTATGAGTCCAACAGTATCGTTGCTTTTCCTCTATATATTTTTTTAATAAACTTACCGTCATTAGACCATCTCTTGTCAATGCCATCGGTGCTGTAGCCGCTGTCGACGACATGCCTGGGCTTATGCCTCAAGCAGTCAATAGTGGCGTTGCCCGAGATGATCTGATGGCTGCTCTGGTTCGGAGTGCTGTTGATGTAAGAGTTGTGCTTGACGGGCCGCTTTGTCTCGTCCACTCGTCGGTGCGGTAGGGTGTCCTTGTTCGCGCTCGCTTCCAGGTACTTGAATATATGCACGCGCCCGCGCATGCATACCTATAACAAATACAAAATTCTTTATTTGTGACACAAGTCTTCTTCTTCTTTACCTAATCCCACTTGATGTGGGATCGGTACAGTATGTACGCTTCTTCCATACGCCTCTGTCATTCGTCATCTCTGTATTCACACCCTTCCTGGTCATATCGTCATTCACACAATCCATCGTCCACACTCATACTCATTGTCTTCCACGTGATATGGTCTTCCTCACGTCGCATAATATGACCATACCACGACAGCCTATTACCTTTATTTTATTTTTTATACCTTTATTTGTGACACAAGTAAGAGATACAAATATAATAATAGAGTCCAAAGGCTTTCAAACTAGTTCACAGAACTGTAACTCGAAAGCCAATGACTTCTCCCGTGATTAAACATTTACAAAAATACTAATGCCAAACAAAAGCGAAATAACAAAAACAGTCAAATTTAGAATTTACTGCTTAGGACAAGAAGTGTTATATGGCACCATTAAAAAAATTGTCCAAGTGCGAGGCTAGCTCAAACAAAGGTTACCGTACCATTATCTATAAAAGTAGCAAAAAAATAACCCATTTGTTGTACGATACCACCCCTTAAATATTAATTTTATTCTAAATTTAGTATTTGTTGTTATAACGGCAATGGAAATATGTACATCAAATGTGAAAATTTCAACTCTCTACCTATAACGGCTCCTGAGGTAAAGCCTGGTGACAGACATAATGACAGCGAAGTCTTAGTAATAGGGTTCCGTTTTTACCTTGTAGGTACGTAACCCTACAAAACCTAACCTTATCTGTCGCATAATCAAAGCGACTGGTCTGGTTACATTTAGACTGTTTTGCATGAGGAGAAGCGAGCTCTGATTAAAAGCTTAAAATTGTAGTCTCCTTACTATAAATTTACTCAACCTAAGCGAGACATACTGGTTAATTTACTCAACCTAAGCGAGACATACTGGTTAATTATGTACTTGTTTTATAAATATAGAAATAGCAGCGGAGAATTCCAAGTTTCTTCATAATAGACAGGAACAATCAAAACATTTTCCCCAAGTGACTAAGGAAACATCTGCAGCTACGCATATTGAGACTGCATTTTTTATTTAAAATAACTTAGTATTACGAGTAGCTTATATAATGACTAATGAGCTCTTAAGGACAACTACTTAACTGTTGTAGTAATAACTTCATTTGAGTTATGTGGCCAAGACCTAGTGTCAAGAGTTTTCGAGCTACAGGCGTTACTACTCCTTGACGAGCAATGTTTTTGTTAGTAGCCTAGTCAAAGTAATTTATGAATAATGAAATTGTTTATTTTATTATACATATTTGATATGTAATTGGTACATGTGACAGACGATTCCATATTGTTATTATTAAAGTATTTCAATGTAGTGTAATAATTATGCATAATTATGATAAGAAATAAATTCTATTCTTTTTTATTCTATTCTATGAATTCTTCTTCTTCATATGAGATAAGTGGCCAAGCTCTGGTGTCGAGAGTTTTCAAGACGCCCGAAGGTGACTCTGACTTGGCATAACGACTGCTTGTACTAAGACTAACAGCCGGGACCTTCACTTAACGAGTCATCCAACCCACGGTAGCATCTAGATGAAAATACCACTACAAAAACGACAGTCTTGGCATGATCACCCATCCTAACACTGTCCGCATCGACCATTGCTTAGTTTCGATGATCGCGTCAGATTGCCTAAGCCAGCCGAGCTACAGGCGCTACATTCTATGAACTTGTATTCCCGAGGTCTGCCGTTTGAAGAACAACTGGTACTTACTGTTGTAGGCGGGGATACAAGAGGGTTGTTGTCCAGGTTTAGAGTGACAAGTGTGGTCATGTTGCGCATTTCCAACGGCAGGGATGAAATGCAGTTGCAGCTCACGTCAAGGTGCTCCAATCGCAGGTACGTTATCTCTGGAATATTTAAAATAATATGGTCATGTGTGTATTGTGTTTTTTAATGTGAGTATAAGCTTGCGCTTGAACGCATCACACCTGATGTCACAGAATAATAACTAGTATTACGTACTGATGTGAAGCTATCTAGAATGGAGCAAGCTTGGCTAGAAGAAACCGATTCACTCTCGCCTCCGAAGACGGTGAAGTAATTTTTTTTAGAAAAAATAGAACATAAACAATACAAACACTTTCACACATTTTTAACCACGACAGCTCAGTCTTGCGTGTGGCCGCTTCACGTCTCGCAGGGCATGTATTCGATTCCCGCCAACGGGATCGAGCTTTCCGTGAAGAAAAACTTCAAAAGAAAATCGTAGCATGGTGATTAACTAAGCTAACTCATGTGGTGGCGCGTCCTTATGGTCAAATGCCTCGTTGTTTAGATTAAAAATAAAACACTCATAGCTCCCTAATTAAGGATGTTCTATAGTTCTAGGGGGTGCTATAGACACACAGATAAAAAGTTCTATGCTGAATATTTTTTAATATTCTGAATATCCTGAATATTATGTTTAGTGAATACTACATCATTTTGCAATAAGATAAATGTTATTTCATAAAACGTCTGATTCGACCAGTCTACAAATCAGCGGTGATTGATAATTATAAACATAAGTATGAAAGTACATTAACTTGTAATTGAATAGCTACATATATAAGTAACGGCCATATACAGGGATAATAAAATAAATATTCAATTGTAAACAGAACTGAACTAAATAAGTCACTTAAACTTAATTATAGGTTAAGGAAAACCAATATTGACATATTTGTTTTGTTGACAGTTAGTATATTTACTAAGTGTTTAAAGGAAATATCAAATAAGTGAAGTAATAAGAAATGCTACTAATTTTTACTAACATATAGACCCTTTTAAACTCATCCACTGCAACCTAGTGGAATCTTCATTTATATGATTTAAATTTAACTACACATACAATTTTCTATGTATTTTCTAATGACTTGCCAAATGCAACGAGATGTTGTAAGGCTAATAAATTATCTTTATTTAGACTTCTATGAATTTTAATGGCAGCATTAAAGTAACTCATTAATATGTTAAGTTATGTACGGACAATCGTCCCATGCGGCTGTTACGATGTTACAATATTATTGTCATTGTCTATAAGTCAAATTATTAATTATCTATCTATTCTTATAAATATACAATAATCGTGATACATATGCACAAATATGTACGATAACAAATATGAACTTTAACATATTTTATTTTTCTTTTGTTTCTCACTGTTGGGTTGCATTGGTATAATATCAGATACTAATGATAGGATCCCAGTCAATCATAGGACCATTAACAGATATTCTAGGAACGCATAACGTGTTTTATATATTTCTAAAGCTGTTTAAGTAGAAATTTGAGTCTAGTACACATATAATATCTTATGTTGCGGAGTGCATGATGGTTAGTGTGCTAGCTGTCGGTTTTTGGTAAAATATAAAAAAGAATAACTTGCCATTCTAAAAATACTTGCTATACCATATTGTATAGTACTTGCTAGATATCGTATAGTATCCGGGATTTCCAAAGAAACAAAGTGACCACAGAGGAAAAAAGGGTCACAGAATACCTCGTTATCACTTATCCTTAATAAAACTACATTTGCACATCTTTAGGGGATCCTTTGCTGTCTTTATTATATCATAGCAATAACAGCATTAACATTAGAAGTATTAATCTAAATTATATAATAGTACTAAAAAAAATTACCCTTCTTGTTCATCTCAAGTCTCATACTCACGTAAAGGCAAAAGTCCAAGTTGATTATTGCTAAGGTCCAAGGCACGCAGTCCGCCGCAGTCGCCGAGCGTCATAGGCACTTGTGTCAGCCTGTTGTTTGAAGCATCCAGCTCTGCTAGTGTGGTCATCTTGCCTATTTCTTTGGGTAACGATGTGAGCATGTTATCGGAGACGAGAAGGATTTGGAGCGGCATCTGGCATACTTCCCGGGGAAGCTCTGTCAGCTGATTTGAACTGGAACAAAGAAATTTACCGTTTAATATTGCCATCATAACAGATTTACGTATACAACTATACCACCAAGCCATACAGTTATGTTATTGTTCTTAACCCAAAGGAGGCCCTGATAAGGCCTACGGATAACAATTTCCAGTTTACATAATAACATTTTATTGAAGCACGGATAAATTACCCCTCGCGGCGCTAGTGTGACCACGTCTATAGGTATGTATATGTATGTTCATAATCTGTCCATGTCCACCATACCATAGATGAGATGCAGTGAAATTGTTTCATAAAAATAAGACAAAAATGGTGACTGTTAGTTATGACGAAACAGTTATTTCAGTTACTAATATTTCTCTGGAGATATCCTTAAAGAAGAAACCTATATAGGTTAATTTTTGCGGCGAAAGAAATCTTCAGTAACGACGTTGAGAAATGACTGCTCTTTCGAGATCTTAAAAACCCCAGTAACGGACACCTTCCGTATCCCAACAGCTAATTGGCACGTTGCAGTCGAAGCAGCGGGCGATTAGACAGAAGTGGATAGATTATGCAACTGATGGAAATAACTAAACGGGAACACGATTACTAATAGCTAAAGAGTAAAGCGGCATCAAAATGTTACTCCCTGCAATGCAGTAACTGTGCCAAAAAGTCAACGAACGCGGACGTAAACAAATGCACCAAACACCAAATCGTGCACCAAAAATAATTGTACATGCCAATTTCGTACGGAAACAAGTTTGCTTGTAATCAGATCGAAACTAAATCGATTTACGTTTAATAGTAGCTAACTGTGTACGTATTAAGTACGTGCCAAAGAGATCTCGTAAACATCGATGGTGAAGTGGATAACCGTGCTTCCTGTATTTTATACGGCGGAACGGCATAAAAGAGTGCTTTCACATTCTATCTGTTTGCATGGTGTTATGCGGGATAGTAACTAGGGCATGACTAATGGAAGGTCTCCCTAAAGGCTGATGAGGCATTACATCATCGCTATCGGGAGCAATATTGGCCACACACGACGCGACATTTTAGCCTGATAAGATAGTGATGTACCGCTCTATATTAGGAAAAAAAAATACTGTAGGTAAACGTTTTGCACGTTTCAATGAGTTCTTACAGCGTTGGTAGAAGCAAAGCCCGATAGTTCTTACCAGATTTATTTACAGGTTCCATTCATACAAGATCATTTCGCTGTCATCACAAGAAACAGTCGAGTGTTCATAGAGTTAAAATTACACTCTTGAGAGCTAGTTTATCATACGGGAGTCGACGCATCGTTCACAGCCTACCATTACTGGTTATGGTGCAGTTACCGCAAACATTTTATCACGTTTATTAATAGAACAAATAAGACGGTGTAAAACTGCAGAAGCTCTTTGCTCATCTTGGCTTGTATAATATATTGAAGTTGTTTTTACGTCTAGACTCGTCGTTAGGAAACTGGACGCCGCGCCGTAGACGTAGGTATCTTGGAGAATAATAAATAGACGCAGGTTCGACGTACAGGATGACGTGAACCTTTGGGAACTCAGAATTGAGAAAACGAATCAAACATCGAAAGAAAAATGAAGAGCGATACAACTGTAAAACAGCCAGGAACCTCTTAACTCAATAAACTTTTCCTAAATATTTAGAAATGTATAATACAAACCTTTATAGCATCGATATAGGAGCTAAAGTGCCTTATTAGTATCTTTGAAAATAAAGCCATCGAGATTCTAAAAATATCACATGCCTGCGATTATAAACAATGAAGTGAAACATAAGCCGCTAACTGTAAAACAAACAAGAGGGGTGATCGATCGATGTGTGTCTAAGAACAGTTTTGACGAGAGCCAAGTTACAAAAACAGAGTGAATGCTGTTTATTTTCAATATGGTTATGCTCTTGAGGGGTTAGTGCTTTTGTATTATTAGTAGAGGATCGTGTCAAAAAATGCTTTCAACAAAATATGGACAAAAATAAACTTGATTTAGGTTTCACGGACACTAAAAGCGGATTCTACCGTAGCTTACCTATAGAAAATAATTATCACAACAGAATAGATATATAACTACAATGTGATACAGCCTGGAACAAACATAAAACTTGCATGTAAAAAAAAGACAACTTCATTTAACAAGTCACGCAACAAAATAAAGAAGACACAGTTGCAGAACTGTAATTGACATTGTAGCCCGATCCATAAATAAATGATAAAAACTAGAATGTCAACAGTAGATTTCTCAAGTGGTACAAACGTTCTTAGTGTTCGTTGAGAGTGGGATCAAGGCAACCGTTATCGAGTGAAGCACCATATTTGGTTGAGAACTTGAGACATGTGGTTTATACAGATAACATAGGCTTGACGACGACTACAGAGCAAATAAGTATTCGTAAGCATTCCCTGTCTCAGTTGACGGGTAAATGCAACTTCCTAACGTGTCTAAAACAAACTGTTACAGCAACATATCACGTAACATTAGAAACTGTTGTTATTGCATTGTCTCACAATACGTTTGATAATGATTTAAAGACTAGACTGGATAACGGCTGAGAATTCTGAGAAACACAAAAGCAATAACAGATTTTGATCAAAATTGTTAGCACGTTTACTTTGTCAAAAAAAATACAATTTTTAAAACTGCACAAAAGACTTTTGGCAGAGCGTCAAGTTCTACAAAATCTAATTCACTTAGCCGGTCCAAGTTAAACATGGCACGTTCCATCCAAGTTGGATGTTAGCTTTAGCGACGGGAAAAGTTCTTTCAAAATGTTTGCACAGCGTTTGCCAAGCATTCCATGTAGCGGGACTGGAGTTAATAGAGTCGTGAATCTTCAGATCTGCAAACACCGACTTCAAATTAGCTGACAGTGGAATAACATTGGCCTGGGGCACGTTTATTGCTGCAAAGGGTCGCAGGGCAGCGCCCTTTGGAAGGAGAAAGTGTATTGTTTCTTCAGAAAGGTGACCTATCACATTTACTTAACAGCGTTTATGCTGTTTTGCTTAGATTCCAAGAAACTGAAATCATTATCGTATGTTTGTAATAGAAATATGTTTTGATTTTGCGAAAACAATATTAAACTACACTACGTCCAACCATTCTTTTTTCAAACTTTAACTGAACCATCCTCGCAGCCTTCTTTTTTCCTCTTAGTGTAGGAAATAAAATTCTGAAAGCCCTTAAAATTAATTCAGTCAACGAGGACACTCGTTCTCAGAAAACGGCCGGCAATTACATTTTATAAATGCAATTTCGGACCCTTCCCCTTCATTCGGTGCAAATTGGCAGTTCCACACGGGTGTTTCAAGGTCGATACAGTATTGATTATTCGACAGTAGGGTGCAAGGGAATAAATACATGTGGGCTGACTAAATTCTGGAACCAATTTAGATTAGTTTAGCTTTGCGAGCAGATTGTCTGCATTATGTTGATGGAGAACAAACAATTTAAAAATCTGCCTTATTTACCTTCATATCTATTTCAACGTAAAAAACCTCATCAAAAATTTTCCATCGAGTGTTTTAAACTGAATTTCATGGATGAACCCATCGAGTACCTACTACTGCCAAAGTCCAAACAGGTTGCACAATGTCACTTCGCCAAGCCATAGACCCTATTGTGGCGCATTTGGCAAGAGGTTGTACCACCATCTCATTAGTTCGTATGTTCATCGTTATGGTCCTAGATGTCGTCTCATTCCGCATCTGTGACCATTATTACAATGAAATAAAGTTCAAATTGGTATGGCAAAAATTGTATTACCTCAACTGATTCGCTTATTGGATATAGTAAGCGCCCATGTTTCTTTTCCGAAGCACGACTGACTGCTTGTCACGCGTATGCGCGATTTGATCGCCACTATGGTGCGTGCGCAGGCGCAGCCAACCGAAATCAAAACAAAGCTTACAATGCGTGATTTACGGTCGTACGTACTGCCATTTACGACACTGTTCTAGCCAATTCATGGGCGTAATTCGTAAATAAAATGAGCACTTTAGGTGTCGAAGGTATATCCGGAAATAATAACGTTACGAGATTTCAGATGGAGGCTAATGATACGCTGAAATAAATGTGTATAGCAAAATGATTTCACAGCTGAGAAAGATATAACAAAGGGTGTCAACGAAGTTGTATGATGAAAATCTTAGATGTTCTATTGAAATATTTATAGTGTTAGGTGACTTAACTATTTTAGTCACCAAATCATGGTGGCTAAAATACATGGTTGATAGAACTGTCGTTCTGAATTTGATAGCTTTTTTGAGTGAGCTAATACAACTCGGAACTATGAATCCCAAACAATAATAATTGATCGTGACGTGTTTTAAACGGTGTTGTTGTTGGTTGTTACGATAACGAGTAGCGATTGTATCCCCGAAAATAACCTTTGACTTAGTTGGCGCCATCGTTAACATCGTGGTCGAATGCTGAGCAATTAAATGGTCACATAACACGAGGCTGGCCAAGACAAGAATGACCTGTTTTATTCGAAGAAGATCTTGGACTTCAATTAGTAAAGTTATTTTAAGAATTAATTACATTTTAATAACATATAGTTTATGTTTCCTACATTGGCGATATTATTTTATCGCGAAATCTGTATTTTTCCTTGCAATATTTAAAATCTAGATCACTAAACTTTATTGTTAATATGCCCTCAATTATTTATTTGCAGGTGATATCGATTCGAAAATGCAAAACCTGTCTTGGCAAATTGGTCAATGTGTCTGATACCCCTAACATAACGATCTCAAATCGAGCAGATGTTATGATGGTTGATAAAAAAATGGGGAAAAAAAATGTTACACTGTAAGTGTGAGCCACCAAACCACCTCGCCACGCAAATGTTAAACCTTATTTTAATATAAGAAAATATTTGAACGCAATAAATATAATACTGAAATGCTCTATAAAATCGTTCACTTTTACAATTAGCTCTGTTTTGGGACATACATAAAGTAAGCACGCATTGTGCTATTGTGAAGCTAACAGATTTCACAGTGACAGTAAAATGAACCGCAAACAATACGGCAACAAGACGCATTTCAAACATGTACATCTAAACACTGCAATTCGCGAAAGTGAAACTACAGTTAGCTCTAAGTGTTGCGTACTCAGGACTACCTACGTACCCTGTTGCTACTTCTTAGTAATTCATACGTTCCTGGTAGGCAGCCTGTTTGTAAACAGGGTGAGTTGCGTGCTAATTTACCGGTACCAGGCAAACATAGTTTTATGACGTGTTGAGAATGAACTAGTAGGTAGGTATATCAGAACAATTAGCAACTGCTTTGCTAACAATTATGTAAGTAATGGATTAAGCAGGCGCGAGGTATTTTAAGCTTTGAAAACTTATTGTTAGACGTTACGAGGATGTAAAAATTACATTATGACATAACGTTTAAGACATGTATGACTTACTTAGTTATTTATTTTAAAGAATTTTTTAGAATAGGAAATTAAAACATGAGGCCGGTCTTCAAGTTATAAACAACAAAAAACGAACAACAATATATACTAAGTTACAATTTTATTTTATTTTCACCATTACTTCGACTTGTTTATATACATATTATAAGAATATTATTTTATGATTGTTTATTGAATCATTTTGATTACTTAATAATTAATTGAATTTGAATTATGACGTGTAACTCTTGTTATCAATAAATAACTATGAACCATTACTTCTATATCATACAACTCTTAGAGGTTATCACAATGTGATGACTTGATTATTCCACGGAAATTTAAGAGAATGGTACGAGTACATTTAGTTCTCGCTAATCCAAAATGGAATAGTTCCAACAATAACTCTGCTATCAGCCTAGTTCATCACGTGATCACGTAATCCACGTGCTTAGCGACGAATAAGAACAAACGGCCATGACATCTCGGGTCGTTCACCTTACCCACTGATCTTTGGACTGACACAGAAGCTAGTGACTTTTATCGCCAGGTGTTAGAGTCTATTTTGGTTAGAAAATAAATGAAGTCATTGTCATGGTGTTTACTGGCATGTGTGTCTAGGATTGATACAGCAGAAACATAGCTTAGAAGAAAGTTGCATCAACTGTTTTCTTTTTTGATTCGCGGTCAATTTTAACGCGGTTACATTTCAAACTTTAGAAAAGGGGGGAAATGTGGAGAACCACAAACACATTAGAAACAATAGCATCTTCTTCTCACTGCCATGACAAATAAACTGCAATAATAATAAATCATCATCATAATACATCATTCATGACATATCATTTAACTTCTTGGAGTTGAGACACTGTTTTACCCGCATATTTCAAACCTTTAGAAGTAGGCCCAACCTGAATACATACGGTGACAATGCAACTGGCTCTTTGTTCCGAGAACCTTTAAAATACGAGATGCCTTACATTCTAGTACACTCATAATCTATGGATTGTTAGTTTCTTAACGTTGAAGTATGTACATACATGTAATTATGTATATTGGTTACTTGGTTCTCTCTCTTTGTAATTCTAGAAACACTTATGTCTATCTATTACTAGGTCTACGAGATTCTAGGCTGAAAGGAACAATCCAATAAAACAAGTATAAACCAAATAACCCACTAAAGTGAAAGCAGTCAGTTCAAAGGAGATATATACACACCACCTAAATGCAAAGACAATTTATGTGCATCTCGGCAGAAATAGAATCATAATAAAAGCACCAGGCATAGCTTTAGGACATAAAACTGTTAGTTTATTTCTGTGTTTAATATCTATGGACGCCATTAATTTCGGAGTCAATTGGGAAACGCGTTAATATTCCGTTTCCTTTCGATTTGGGGGATTAAATCAAATCTATGAGGATCGTCAATTCTCGCTTAATCATTAACTATTGCGTTTCTAGTTTAGAAACAACCACAAACTTTGCTAACATCAGGATTTATGAGATATTTGATGAATTAACTAAAACAGTGCGAAGTTCATTATTATTTTTTTCACAAAATTCAGTATTGTTGTACCTCGTGGGTCGGAGGACACGTTAAATTGTAGGTCCCAGCTGTTAGCCTTAGTACAACAATCGTTAAGCCAAGTCAGAGGCCTTGGGGCGGCTTGAAAACTCTTGACACCAGAGCTTGGCCACTTAAGAAGAAGAAGAACAAAATTCAGTGTTGGAAAAATGGAACAAACTATCGGATCAAAAAACAAGTATTCAAGTAGAACAGAGGATGGATCTGTTTTTACGTTGGAAACCGTATTACGCGACTCAAGTGGCACTGGGCAGGACACGTTGCCATACGTTAGAACACCAGATGGAGCAAAACATAGAATGGCTTCCACGGGATAGCAAGCGCCCTGTCGGAAAACCACCAGCCCGGTGGTTAAACAATACGCGGCATAAGAGATAGGAGGCCTATATAAGTGGGTCGAAATGGGCTGATGATAATGATGCTTGATACCATACATAATGTACCTAATCCGGTCGTTATTATACTAATGATTCAGAGCCGGCATGCTCGCTCACCGCCACAGGCCGCGTTCCCCGCACCGAGATAACGCGGCGCGTCGATAGCCTCGCGCGGCGCCCGCTGCGTCACGGACGCTCGATACTTGAAGGGTGACAATACTTTACGAACACTCAAACTCAAATTTATTTTATAGACACTAAATATATCAAATCAAATAGCTCAGTCTTTACGATGATTATTTTTATTTATTATTATGGCGACCAGCATTTACACTGAGAATTAAGTAGTCTCGTGTTGTTTTCTTCAGGGTACCTTCATTACTTTCTGGTTTACGAAAATTTTTAGTTTTTGATTTTACATACTACTTAAGTATAGTAATAATAGGGTTTAATTTATAAGAGTAAAGAAAAAAGACTAAAAGAATAAGTTTCAGATATTGAGCAAAATATTTATTTACTCGAGTTTCTAGAATAAAAAAAAAAACGTGTAATCATTTCATTGATATTGGTTTATTATAATCAATAAAGACTCAATCTTTAGACAACAGCGAACTTTTTGTTAACTATCCGCTAAAGAATAATTTAGACAGATGTCACTTTGAAATAGAGGTTGCTTTATGTTTATGTATGGAGGTGTGAAAAGATATTCTTGGAATCGGGGAAACTGTTTTAATACTTGGAGTTGAAATACTAAGGCTAAAAGTATAAAATATGTACTAAAAGATTGTTAAACAACAGTAAACTATTATGAAACAGTAGTAACGAGTTCTTTTAATATTTCAAAAGTGGGATGAAATTTCACGTCCCCAATAACTAAAAATATATTTTACTACTACGTTTTAAATGTACTTACTACCTGAAAAACTAGTTGCGCTCAATTTATCAAAAACGTTATGGGTATAATGATTTTTTTTTAGTATATTATATCCTTTTTAGTATATTTTATAATATAGTAGTATTTTGTTAAAGATTTTCATATCGGTTTTGGTTCTGAAAATTGTAACTTGTTCACAGTAAAGAATTTCGCAGTGAGTGATATATTCCTGAGACAAGAAATTGTTTCGCGAAACATAGGCACCCTATCATTCGAAGGAAGTTTCCAGTCGACGGCGCAACCGCGGCGTTCCCCCCGCCTCACGCCAGTCGCGCGCCGCCTGCCCGCTCGTTTGCACCCAGCGCGCGTTCTCGTCGCTCGTTTATATATTACACAGTCTAGTCTAGTGAAGTAGTTTATAAGGATGCAGTTCGAATACGACCCCGAGCACCTAATAGAGGTCATAAGTAAAAAGCCGGGCATATGGAACTACGACCATAAGGATTACCGCGAGAAAAAGAAGAGAATGTCGCTATGGAATGAAGTCGTACAAGAACTGATGCCTCCGGATGTTGAAATGTCAAAAGGAGAACTGCGCGAATTAGGTGAGCTACTTTTATTTAAAAGTATCTATCATCTAACATCTAACATCGGCCAAAAACATTCTTGTCAGATGTTTTGTTGTTCGGCTTATTAGTCCAAATTCGTTAAGCTAGGTTTATAAAAACTTGATCGTTATATTTATTAAATGAACGATAAAATGTCAATAGAAAGCAAAAAATGTTAAAAAATAAATACTTCTAACACTAATGTATGTTGTTTTAGAATTTCAGCTACAGAAAAAGTGGAAGAGCCTTAAAGACTGCTTTCAAAAGTACGTGTCTAATCCAACAAAATCTAAGCGGCCATATATATACAGTAGACAGTTGCAATTTCTCTTGGGAGACCAGAAGTTACCGTCGCCTGGACTTTCAAAAGACGATGGGGACTCTGGAGAAGAAGCAGACGAGAAGAAACCAAAATGGAAGTCTAGGAAGAAACTTAAATTAAGTAAACATGATGATCCTACAGATGAAGACGATGTCTTCAATGTGCATGATAATGATCAGGGCCATGAATCCGACGATTGTCCTACTCCAAGAGCAACATCATCTAGTAAAGCAAATCCTTACACGGAGGACACTGGCACAAACCAGTTTGCTTTCGCTAACGTAGACACTATAACAAAAGACAACAACGAAGATTCCGACAAGATGTTCCTCATGTCATTGCTACCACATCTCAAGAGTATACCGGAAGAATTTAAACTGAACGCCAAGATGGAATTGATGCAAGTGCTGCAACAGGCTAATTTCAGTATTAATAAACTAATGTAAGAATTCTATAAAAATCACGACAACGCCATAAGTGACTGCAGTTGATATTTTTTTCTTGAAAGAGAGAGATTTATAAGATTGTGATAAAATTAAAGGTTCCGAGATATTATATCTGGAAGTTTATTTATGATAACATCCCGATTACATTATAAATGCTATTTTTCCTTAGAAATGTTGACAACGATAAAATACTTCTTTCTTGCAGTAGGAAATATGTATTTGGTTAAACATACCTTAGATCTAGGTAGGTGAGGCTCTGCAGTCCGCCGACGGCATCAGGCACACTTCTGATCACATTTTGCGATAACAACAACTTTTCTAAATAAACGTAGGACGTTAGTTCATCCGGCACTTCACTGAATCGATTTCTTGACAAATCTGTAACAAATAGAAAACACAAATTTGTAGTAATTTAAAAATTAGCAACTTGTAAGTTGATGTCTGATATGGTTTTTAGCGATTAACAATAGGTGACCCCAAGACCGATGTGCCCAGAAAGTCATATAAATATTGGCAGCCATTAAGCTAGCTATTATATTCTAAGTATTGTATGAAAAATCAAAAGATGGACCGGAACCGGTAACAAGTTTTAAGCCTCTCATTTAAGTTCTCTTTAAATCTACTTAAAAGGTTTCTTAGCTACTCAATATGGTAGACATTACAGACTTACAATTTCGTCAGAATATGAAACACAATACAAGTGAAACCGAGGGCTTGCCGTCAAAATGGGGTCGCCTGTATATTTTGAGCTAAAGTTATTGCTGTGGTTAATGGTAGCCATGAAAGTAACTGTTAATAACTTGGGGTGCTCCAAAATGAATAAGGATGGCTTGTGAGTTATTTATATTTTTGTATTTCATACTTTTGTAATACGTTAGGTGTTTTGTGTTATTGTGGATAATTCATGAGAAGCAAAAAAAAGTATACTTATGATAAATATTTCGATAATAAAGCTAGTAGAATAAATAAATAAATATTAGGACTCATTTCACACGACTGGTTAATCTAAACCATTTATATGTAGTTTGTACTATGGTTGCTAAAACAACTGATATACTACTCCATATACATTGACCGACTGACAACAAATTTAGTTCATCAGTTGGCCGTGCCGGGAATCTAATCCGGGACCTTCTGGTTGGCAGTTCGGTATGATAACCATTACAACAACGAGGTCATCTAAATAATGGTCGGGTAAGTCGGTTTCATTTATTACCTGTACTCGATAATTTTTAAAGAACCTTAAATTCTAAGCTTTGCCATCAAAATAATCTACAACATTTAAGGGAATCTGTAATCATGTTCGATTCCAAGAAAGCTTTGATAAAACCTGCTATAAAGCTAGATACTGATTACTAGTTATAATATCCCAAGATTACTGCACTGCTCAGCTTCACTTTAATCTCTACTGCGGCATCTCTAAAGGAAGGAAATATGTTTCATTAGAAACAGTTGCATATATTACATATAATCTATGTTATTAATCTTAAGGCCGTTCCAAGCTATATGCTGCATAAGAAATAATGCTAGAACCATATGATGAATGGATTTATAGATTTTATAAAGCAGTACTAGCAAACTGCAAAATTATGTACGAGGGGATTAAGTTAAGTTACATTTCTAACTTGAAAATAGATAACAAATAACAAAAGTAATTTTTTTGGCTAAAAATCGAAAAGAATAAACAATTGTAGTGTTTGAAAATATAAATAGGTAAGAAACTGAATGTAAAATATTTAAAAACAGTTAAACAAGATTAGATAAGTGTATATAGCTATAACGGAAATCGATGCAGGCAATACAGATACTAACTAGAGATAGATACAGACGGAAACGACGCCGTATAAGATTCTCGTTTTTATCCAACATAGATGGAAGAGGAAAGCAAAGTAGTGATTGTAACACTGCATGTGTTCCAGCCAATACAGGTTTAAATATAACTATCCAATGTCATAACACTAACCACGAGAAATGTATTCTGTTCCACACGACTCTGATGTCACTCGTAACACGGCTTTTACGGCTAAATCAAAGAGTTTATTTTTAATAGACCACGACAAGATATCTGATATGATTTCAACGGTAGATAAAATATTATGTGTGTGTGTAGCTCGCGTGAGATAAGCAAAATTAATGTACAGTTTGTAATGCACTCGGCTAACTATGTTCTCTGACGTGATCATCAAGGTAAAGCAACGTTCTAAGAGTCTTTTGATGGATGACCATGCACAAGACTGACAATTCAATAGTGGTATTTTCATCTGCGCGCTACCGAAGGGTCGGACGACACGTTAAATTATAGGTCCCGGCCGTAATTCTCAGTACAAGCAGTCGTTAAGCCAAGTCAGAAACCTTTGGGCAGTTTGAAAACTCTTGACTCAAGTGCTTGGGCACTAAGCTCATGTGAAAAAGAAGAATTCAGTTTGCACCAAGTCATTGGAGTAATGCAATGTGATAAATTGTTGTCCAATCACAACTTGGGTCACGCGTACGAGTATGTGTGTCAGTAATCAATGAACTGGTCATGAACAGAAACGAGTTTTTATGAATGGTTTGGTGAGAACAGTCTCCTGTTTCGATATTTCGTAAATTGATTTTTGCATTTGTGCTGCTAAGTTCAAAGTCAAAACTATCTTGTGTAACTGTTACAAAAAATGTGGAAAATGTTACAAAAACCACCTTAATTACTTACATATTAATATTCAACACAAAAGAGTCACCACAAAGCTCTAATACATATACTTAATGAAAACTAACAGTATTCCCAGAGGAGAGGAACTAACCACTGTACTAAATTAAATGTAGGTATTTTTGTGTACTAAATAAATAGTTAGGTCTTGACCATAATTAACCTGATGGTTATAAGTACATACATACACAATTTATCAATACAAACATTTTGTTAAAATTAATATTATGGACGCATTTATTATGAGGAAACCCACTAGTTTTACCAATATCTACAATCATCTTCTTCAAGAAAATGTACACTAAAGTGTAGCGTAACCTCTCGTACCACAGGATATATGTATATGCCCGTATAAAGATGACATAAGAGCATCTAAGTATACGTGGTACAAAAACAAGAACATGGCCCCGTATAAGGACGCAAAATAAAGGCTTCTTTCTTCATAGCGCAGCGGGCACAAAAGGCCTCGCAAGCTTTAATGACTGGAGTGAAGACAGACGCCTCTGAACAATGAAGACTCCAACTTGAGACTTGATGAAAGTTTTAGCAGAGAAGTCTCGGGGCAAACTTGAGATGGCTTTGAACTTAGCCGTAATTGTAACAGCTTTTGAATTTTAAATCAAGATGTTGAATATTATCACTAGGGATGAATGAAGTTGATAAGTAGATGCTTGATGCTACAGTATTCATGCGATTGCGTGTTTAGCTGAAACGAATTAAGTAACGAAAGCAAACTGATAGGTTATTTTTGTTTTGTGGCAGGCAGTTATTGCCGAATTCTATTTGCCAAATTTGATTATCGCCCTTGGTCTCGCCGGTATTGCTTAGTAAATTATAGTTTAATCGACAAACAAGGCTTTTGCATCTACTTAGTCGTAACGTCATCGTTAGTAAATTACCAAACAGAAATTAATGATATGAGAGATATTAAATGAACTGAGAACCGGCAAATTTTAAGATAATTAAAGACCGGCAATAATTTATAGGACTAAATTAAGGTAACACATTTTTCAAGTAACGGAAAACTCCAATTATAATTCGAGTACTAGTCTACCATGACACCATTTGGGTCCTAGATTACAATTACATTTATAAAGAGCCATGGTTTCCGGCGCAGGAAACACTTCGCGCGTTGATGAGTCACCGGCTGAGTAGCCTCTAGAGATTACACAGATATATCTGTTTATGTGAGGATTCTAATAATCTTTATCAAGGCAAATACACTTGTAATGTTATTGGCAAGGTAAACGGTTCCGTCATCTAGAACTAAGTAAAAAAAAATAAGAATGAAGTATTTCGTATGTGATCCCAGTAATAACAAGGGGATTGTTAATTTTATATGAAACACAAAACCAAATCAAAATAAAGGTGAAAAAAGTATATTCACCTTTAGTTTGGTTTTGTGTTTGTGAGACTATATTTGTCGAAATGAACTTGTATGAAATACGAATTTCGACAAATACAGTCTCTATTTAAATGTAAACAATCGCCTAATTTGACGTGATAAGGGAGAGGCTGCTGGGATAAAGGGCATTAAACAAGAGTATCCAACAAACAGCCCTGAACTTTTGATTGACGTTGCGTAAATAACACGAGGCTCAAGCCATTATAGATTCAGACACGGTTACAAAAATAGATGGGTTTTACTGAAAGCTACCATTATAAAATAACATTTATCGTTTCAGAAGTTAAACGACGATGACATAAGAGCAAAAAATAAATACCTAAAAAATTGAAGTTGTATAGGCGTCTTATATTGATACTGAAAATAATTAACTTGTCATTCCAAACCTGGTGGGAGTTTATCGAAAGCCAATATTCATTTCAGAAATGTTAAAAGGGGCTCACGATAAAGTCTTTTTTATCAGTTCGATATTACATTTTTGTTTAGTAAAAATTACCTTTCAGCCACCAAGTACATACATTAACAATAAGATAATTAAATTTATACAGGAATTCAAGACTTTATAAAACAAACGTTGCATTATTTATAGGAAAGTAATAAATTAACAAACAGTGCATGGATACGAAGAGTCCTAAGAATGTGTGCTTTTGGGGTTTAGTAGTGATGCGGCTAATTAATTATGGATAGAAATTACGACTGGGTTGGTCCAAGGTGATTCCATTAGAGCCCATTACAGCATCGTCGTTAATCTTTCACGTTCCTTTCTATATTTCACAACGTGGTTGCGGTTAACAATCCACTACACGACGGCGCGTAGGTAGTATATAAGTCACTAGTAAAACATGAAGACGCAAATTTAGCTCCCGATTTAATATACTTTCACTGTTTACGCATGCCCCTCGTACGATGAACATCACAACATGTGCGAAATTAGCAGCGAATATTCAAATTGCTGATAGCAGAGTCAGTAATTCAAAACAAGTTTGTGTAGTCGAGTTTTTGCACAGCGCCGTGTCCTCGAAAAATAACCGTCAACCTCACGCTACCAACGAGCCCATTTCGTCTCAGTTTAGTTTTCTTGTTAAGTGTCTATATCTCTGGAAATTTATGCTTTGGTACAAATAGTTACAAGGTATGCCTGTTTACTTTCAGGGAGCTTTTGAGGGCGTTGTCAAGATGTTTTGTTGATATTTGGAATTTATTACACACGAGGTATATCTGGTTTAGTGCCAAGTCGTATTCGCGCATTGCGGACTGCGGGGCTTGCAACCTTGACCGGCGACCGAGCCATAGAATAAATCTTGAACCGTCGACGAATGCCTGCAATGGCACTAGAATTGGCTCAAACCCAACCATTGATTGAAATTTACTGACAACAAAAAGAAAATTATGGATTGAACAGACGATATGGTCGAAAAAAAACCACTACACGAAGGCTGAAGAACAACGATTTATATACATTTTAAAAACAAATATAGATCTATAATAGTAGTTCTATACTAAATAATTCTTAATGAAATCATTGCAAGAGTACAATAGTTCACCAAATTCAAGGCGACGAATCCAATTCATGTTCATTATGGTCAATATACTCGTAGCAATCACGAAACTTCCCTTGGCCTTGGTGGCAAAGCATTAAGATTGGTAGTCAACACGTACGCACTACACATATTCATTGAAGCTAACATTACATCACGCGGTAAAGTCACCGACTGTAACGTTAACGTATTAGCTCTAGCTACAACATTTCTGAGAATGAGAATAATGTTAAATACTATATGCAAAATGAGAAATGTTCTAGAAAATCTTACTAGAGAAAATTTATACGAATTACTGGCCGACATTTTTTAAAAACCGCTGAAAAAAGCTTATAAATTTGATAATATAGCAGATCAAAACAAAGTGCTGCTGTCTCGAGTGCTAAACCCAGCCGTCAATCAGTACCGACAGGCGAGCAGTAAATCACTCCATCAGCCGTTCGGGTTACGATCGACGACATTATACGGCCGACTGACAAGACCAAATGACCTCGATCGCCTCTTTATGGCAACACTGATTAAAATATTGAATAGCCACTTGTATAGTTAACTTTGCAAAATAGGAACCACATCTGTGTCCCAAAGGATAGATATTCTGGGAATGTCTGTACATCCGATGCCTAAAATGTGTGTCGCATGCGTCATACAGTCATACTCGAATAAAAAACTGAATCGTATCGCAAGTAGTATACGCTAGTGGGTTTGATAACGGTAAATAAACGAACGCCTGCTAAGTACGATTGCAGCATTTACGTATACTCGAACTTGAAGGTGATTCACGACAATTGCTGTAATTGCTAAGGAAACGAATGTTACGACAAAAACTTAATGCCACAATTTAGTGAAAGAATCCACAAAATGACAAAATGAAGGTCTCTTTTACGTTGACATAATTAGTTGTTTATCTATAAACGGCACTTTGAGACACCGCAGTCAACTTCGCAATAATAGTGATAAAGATAAACGATACTCGATGTGCTACATAAAGAACGACATCAATTTGGTGAAATAAAACGAGGCGTGGTTTGGGCTAACGACCGCTCCGAAATCGAGTTCATATGAGCAGACGATAATAATTGAAAGGCTCTTTCATTCGTGTTTAATGCGATTATGACTGTGAAAAGTATTATTTCATCGCTGCGCGGTAAAAATGAGAGTGCTTCTGCATTAAGGCCTGATGCTTTTAATATTGCGATATAGGGAGTACGGGGTACTTATGTGTTTGTATGCATGCGGCAAAAGTTTGGCGGTACACGTGCTCTGTCGGCTGATCAATATCACTGTCGAGACGCCGCGCCGGGAGTGCGGCGACCGGCTACCAACCGGCGGCATGGCGTGACACCCCTAAACACAGCTGATCCACCTATCCCCTCGGGAAGTTCGTTCACCCTCGGGACTTTTGCGCATTCGTACTTTCGATTTCTACAAAATGAGGGATTTTAGTTGGCTGTTGAACCTTTTCGTATTCCTTTTGAAACTTTCTGTTAGGAATCGAGATGGCTTTGATGTAAACTAATCAATTGCAGTGAAAATGTACAACAGAAAGAGTTATGGAGCTAGGCAAGAAAATATGGGTTATAAAACGTCCAAATCCGGTGGTCCGTCGGACGGATATACCCTACAACAGCAACAACAATACACTAAATATTTAAAACAGTTGAAAAACGAATTCGATGAGCGCTGGTGCAGACGCCGCAAGTTTGATATCGATATCGCAGAGATGGAACGAATCAAAACTCTAGGCACAGGTGCGTTCGGAAGGGTTATTTTACTGAAACACAGGAAAAGCCCTAGAATGTATGCGATGAAAGTTCTAGAGAAAGAGAAGATAATTAAATTGAAACAGGTCGAGCACACGCTCTACGAAAAACGCATCCTCGAAGCCATCACATTCCCTTTTACGGTTTCAATGGAATTTAGTTACAAGGACAATAGTTACGTTTATTTTATCATGCCTTTCGTACCAGGCGGTGAAATGTTCACCCATCTACGGCGGATGGGTAAGTTTGATGAGCCTCTAGCAAAATTTTATGCTAGTCAGGTTATATTAGCCTTAGAATATCTACATTTTCTTAATTTGGTTTACCGCGACTTGAAGCCGGAAAATATTTTGATTGACAAGAATGGTTATTTGAAGATTACTGATTTTGGGTTTTGTAAGGTGTTGCAAGGGAGAACTTGGACATTATGCGGTACCCCAGAATATCTAGCTCCTGAACTGATTATGAGTAAAGGGTACGGATTTTCGGTAGACTGGTGGTCGTTCGGAGTTCTTTTGTATGAAATGAATGCTGGGTATCCACCGTTCTATGCAAACGAACCCATGAAAACTTATGAGAAGATTGTAGCAGGTAAATACAGGTGTCCCTCGAGTTTTACCTCTGATCTGAGAGACTTGGTTCGCAACGTCCTTCAAGTAGATATAACCAAGCGGTACGGAGTGATGAAGGATGGTACAATGGATTTTAAAAACCACAAATGGTTTAAAGGTGTAGAGTGGGATTCGATTCTCAACTGCAGGATCCCTCCGCCATTCGTACCAAAGTACAGAAACCCTGGAGACACAAGCAATTTTGAACAATACGACGAGGAAGCAATTCGTCCTGGATCGTACTGTCGGTATGAGTCTGAATTTGCTGATTTCTAACCGTTTAATTATCAGTGAAGATAAAACAGATTTTATCTATTTTTAGTTAATAAAATAATGGTATATTATTCAGTTGTTCAAACAATTTCGTATAAACGAAAAAACATGTCGAAGAGATTTTATCTTTTCAATAGTTGCTTCCAATAATCTTGAATGCGACAGTTCCTATATAGTACTGATCTTATGACGAGGGTGTCACCGCAAGGTTCAATTACTAAGTAATAAAGCACGTGCGTGGGGTTCCCGTGAGTCCCCTTGGTGCGCTCGCGCATCAGGACCGTGATGACAGCAAGCTGAGGCACGCGACGGGACCTTTCTATTTATAGCCGTGACATGAGAACAAGGACCAATTCATCAAGTTAATTTGAAGAACATTGGTGATAATTTAAAGTTCCAGACAAAATGTGTTTTTTTGGACTAAATGTCATATTGGTACTTGGAATCGTACCTGAGTCATAGTATTACGTTTTGACTCAGGCAATGCAAGCATGTATTTTTGTGGCTTTTCGGGAAAGTATTCGTCCCGCATTCCATTCACTACAAATATGGTGTTCATGGTAACGAATAGTTACATTAGGTACGAATAAGCAAATAATTTACTTAAAATATCTATTCTTTATATTGTATTATCGTCTAGAAGCTTTAACATACACACTATACATATGTGTATATACTAGTCTGGATTCGCAAATGCCAACCCGCACATGTTTTACAAACACGTCTGGTACGCCTCCTACAATGATTGTGACCCGAATTTGACTGAATGCCCTGCCAAGATTAGTATGGGACGAAGCCGCGTGAACTGTTTTGATATGCTTTAGTTTATTACAATTACATTCTTCATTTACAGACTTTAAACATGTCAGTAGCCTAAATATATTATGACTAATCAACAAATTCTACAGAAAGAAATTGCTACGCTACAATGTCTAAAGAAAGAAAACATTGAAGCAATTTCTTTAAACTCAGCCAACTTGTAGGTGCAGCTATTCATTAACATTCTGTAAATAACGTTCAAGTCATAAATAACATTCGAGTCGCGCATTTTGATTACCATACAATACAAAGACAGGACGTCATCTTGATTTTCAAAAGCTTTTTACTTTTTGTAGTTAATATTGAAATAAGAGCATACAACATCGAAATCATAAAATCTTTATGAGTCAAATTACAAACAGAAACAATCATCAGTAAGCTAATCAAACCCTACCCCCCCTAAATGCTTAAGCTCATAAACCTAAAAGCATTTGTTATCCCCACAAGGTACTGGTGTTAACATAAGATTTTTTATAGCCTAAACGCGTCATTAGCAGGGACATTGTCTTAGAAACAATGGCTTTTACCTGACGATCTGACGGGCAAGGGACGAACTCAGTCGAGCGGAGAAGGAAACGCATTTCCGTCTCACGCAAGGGAATCAGGCTCAGGAAATTACTATGACTTCGACACTGAGCCGATGTTTGGAAGGGTAAATGTTAAATGTCAAAGAACGGTCTAATATAGAAAAGAAAAAATATAGTCACTACTGGGTAGTACTACTAATAAAAATCCGTAACATAAGTTTTGGATTATGAATATGAGTCAGGCGCGAGGTTATATGTACTTTAAAAATAACATAGAAGAGTCTTCTTCCCTTCTTAAATAATAAATGAGTGAAAAATCAAATTTGATGTGCCAAACACACCGAGTGGGATAAGGCAAGGAAGAAGAAGAATTAAAGATGATTGACGAGTATGCGAGACCTAAGTAAAGCGCAAGCAACATTAATATCATGGACAAAAAAATATAATAATTCTAAATAGTAGCGGTCGAAATAACATCCAGTAAATATTTGTATAGAGACTGGCACAAAAAGTAATATAGCAGAAATTAGGAAAGCCATCACCAGAGCAAGCACCGGTAAACAATTCTGTTATGAAACCACAATGCTTTTCATAAGAAACTGCATAGCGGTGTACAGCATTTATCATTGTCATTTCTTCCATTAGTATAAAATCTCAGCTCGTTATAAACGGTATCTTCAACAGCTATATCAAACCACAATATTATAGAGCCTAGACACGAAGAGGGGACCGATTTTGATTACAATGCCAGACATTCTGATTGCTTGCACTTGAAATGGAATGGGATGCATAAAGGAAACAATTTACATCGTTAATTCTGTGACGATTTAGAGAACAGTAGAGAAATTAAGACGTGGCGGGAATTAATTATATTACAGTAGAAAATTAACGGGGTGTGTTTGAGGAATTGTTTAGTAAACTTTCTACCACGTTGTCTACCTTGTTGCAAGGTATTTTAACTAAGCAGGTTTCATAAGGAGCTTATTTCTTTAATTATTTTATACTTGCTTTATATTCGTAGTCTTTAAAGAGATCCTATACACATACATTTTGTATTGTCTTCTAACTAAGATAAAGCGCGGAACTAGAGTGCGTAGAACATTAAAATTTGACGCTCCTTATAAATCTTTGCATTACAAAGGAATAGACGATAAACAAACACGATTGACGTCATCACAGTTGTACAAGCACTAGTAGTAAAGATTACAATCAAGACAGGCGCTAATTTGAACTACAAAATTTTACAACTTCAATTGTGAAGCATTAGTGCAATTAGCGCTCATAAACCACTAGATAATACACAAGAGCATAAAATCTAATGACGCAACAGCTTGAGCTTTGTAAGCCCTACAGCTTTCGAGCTATCGATGGAATAGAAAGCTGCATTTCAATGCACTAACTATATCAAGATAGCATAGATACTGAATATTGATCCCTTAGGAGAATGCTTGTTCGATTTTGTTAGCTTACTACTTATGTTCTGGTTTAAGATTATTTATTTTACTACCCGGATTTGCACTGGCTATACGAGGGTGAATCAAAAAATTCTTGGAATCAATATTAAAAAATGCAAAGATTTAAATTATAATATTTTATTTTTCTACATAATCTCCCTGCAATGCAAAGCATTTAGAATAACGCGTTTCTAACTTCCTTATTCCTTGTGAAAAAAAATATTTTCTTGACTCTCGAAAAAGTCCTCTACGGCAGCTATAACCGCGTCATTATCATGAAATTTTGTTCCACGAATTTCCTCTTTTAATTTTGGAAATAAGTGAAAATCACTTGGGGCTAAATCCGGAGAATATGGTGGGTGGTCAAGGAGATTGAAGCCAGCACAGCGGATTGCGTTGAGCGCAACTTCCGATCGATGAGCAGGAGCGTTATCTTGAAGGAACAACACGCCCAACGACAGTTTTCCACGACGTTTTTCTTTAATCGCTTCACGCAATTTCGGGATTAAATTTGCATAATAGGGTCCAGTAATTGTCTGGCCTTTTGGCATGTAATCAATAAAAAGGATTCCTTCACTATCCCAGAACACAGAGGCCATAACTTTGCCAGCGATAGGAGCAACTCGAAATTTCTTAATGGATGGAGAGGATGGTCGTTTCCAAAACATGCTTTGTCTTTTAGTTTCAGGATTAAAATGGATTGGACCCACGTTTCATCCATGGTGACAAGACGATGGCAAAAATTATCCGAATCACGCTGGAACATTTCGAGATTACGCTTGGAAATTTCCAAATGTCGCTTTTTGTTTTCGTCGGTTAACATTCGTGGCACCCATCTTGCAGACACTTTTTTGAACCCCAGTGAATCAATTAAAATTGGTTGAACGCTACCAAAAGATATTTTTAGGATCTCAGCTATATGTTTTATAGTCATTCTTCTGTCTTCCAAAACCAGATTCTCAACCTTTTTGACATTTTCTTCTGTAACGGAGGTTGAAGGCCGCCCAGAACGCGGGTCATCTTTACAGCTTGATCTACCTCTTTTAAATTCAGCCACCCAGTACGCAACCGTAGAATAGGGTACAGCATCACCCCCTTATGTCTGCTGAATGTCCAAAAAAATTTCCTTCGTAGACATTTTTTTCAAACTGAGATATTTTATCACCGCATGTAACTCACTTTTATCCATAATTTTAACTTTTTAGCAACTCGTTGCACAAAAAAATTTATTACATGCGAACGAACTGACAAAAACAAGTGACAGTCTGCATAAATATAGTGTGATATACACTCTTTAATTTTAATATTGAACTTGATCCAAAAAAGTGTCATATATATGCACTTCTAAGAACTTTTTGATTCAGCCTCGTATAAGGGTTTGTGTAAAATTATTGGATATTGAGTAAAGATCTTTAACATTTTTTAAAACACAATATAGCCATTTCCCGGATTTACTCACATTGTTCGGGTAACACTGCTGAACGAGCTAGCCTTTAGGTATTCACTTTTTAATTAACTTATATATCTAGGTGCTTTATATAATGTTCCAGTTAAATGCTTATACCGTTACTGGAATAACATTAAACGAGATTTATTGGTCCAAAAAGTTCTTAAATGTGTATTAGGTATTTGATATGAACCACAAATGGTTTATAATTGTGCTTATGCAAAAAGTACAGATCTTTCTGACGAATCAATCCATATCGATGCCAACAAAGTTGCACAGATAGCAACAATCTATCCAGTTCGCTAAGGCCGGTTTGAGAGGCAAAAGGAAACGGGGTTGAGTGTATCGACACACTGACTTGTGAAGCTTCGATGGCAGAAATAGAATCGATATTTTGAAAAAGGTACTTTTTACTAAAGGAACGTGACATCATCATCATTCTAAACATTAAAGACATTTTCTGTCAAGGCAAAGAAAGATAAGGACAAAATTTTGATTTTACAGTTTTTTCGCCATAATATCGAACAAATAGCTTAAACGGCCTGATGATGAATTAGAAATAAAACTGGTTCATAAAATCTAAAATTAAGTTTTTCGAACCATTTCTTCATATGAATAAGACTGATTGGTACCAAAATAAGTATAAATATTTTTAGAGTGTTTCATTAGACGGTCTTTAAACATTTTTTTAAATCTTTTTTCCATTCACGATCTATAGGTATATGGAAACAACTGAAAAATCAAGATTTTGTCCTTAGTTATCATCCGCCAAAGTGTCCCTCTCTGAAATGTCTCTCTCTGAGCATGTCTTGCGGGTCAGCTGGATAAGTAAATTATATGCCTGAAGTAGGAAGTCAACAGGATAGAGTCCTGTGGTGAGTTTTGATGTATAACTACATGTTCATCCAGCGGTAGATCCAGACGGGCTGATGATACTGATGATGTGTAGGTAATATGAGATAGAGACGCCTTTTACATCTACTTGATAATTCTCTTTTACTTGCCTAATTTTGGCAAAATCACGGCAACTAAGCACCTATTTCAAATTTGCCGACCAAGCCCAGTGAAACAGATATGCCCCAATTTATCGACTGTACATGGCTTTCACATTTCATTCCGTGTAATTAGGCCTAGCCTAGGTTCAAACCGCAATCAATTTGGGCCTAATTGAATAGACGTAGCCATTAGTTAAGCATTGACGTGGAAGACTAGATTTATATCTAAGCATAGCGTGCTATTTAGGTTGCTTAAATCGGTATTTAAAGTATGACAAAAGCTCGTAGTATTCGATAGCATTTTGTTTTAGGTATAATTAATTAGGTAAATGACTGACTACAATTAATTAAAAACAATTTTGACACGTGTATGCTAATTGAGTTTGCGTGCAAAACAGTGGAAATGACTACGTGTAATCACAAAAGAGAAAGATTAAATGTATTTCACACTTTCTACACGACGGAATTTATTTTAAGCACGCATCAATTGTTCCGGAGTAAAATTTTTATACATAGGTAATCTTATCTTAATCAGATAATCTTAAAAATCTCTAATGAATTTAAAGAAAGAAGTCTAAAGTGTAAATATTTATGAAGATAATTCAGGCAAAGGGCACTTACATTGAATAACCTATACATTTTAACCCAGCAATTAGATTAAGTACATATTTCGACGCTAGTACTAAACCATTGACGCAATGGCTTCCCAGAGCAAATAAAATGGCCATCAGAGTCATCCAGCGTGCCAGACACACAGACTCCCCTTGTACATGCATTACTCGAGCGTTAAACTCTGTTACATGCGTGCAGATCTCCACTCGATCTAAAGGAGTTAATTTATTCTTAATCGAATCAATGCACTTCCCACATTAATGTTCGCTCGGTTTAGCGAGTACTTCAACTGTCTTAACCCGAGAGAAGTTTTTGCGAAAGAAAGCTACCGCACTATGACGCTAATAGGACATTCGTTATTTCTTGGCTAGTTAGATATTACATGTGAAAGGCAACGTTTTATTCTCGCTTTGTGAGCAAGAATCAATTCTTGCGTTGGAAAACTTTTCTCGCTTTACGATGACGACTTGTATTCAAAGGTAACTCACCAATTCAACGCTAAATAAATATTTAACGTCCTCCAAATACCGCTTTAACCAAACGAGATGTGCTCTTAAATAAGATATGTGGGTTCATGCATTGAGGAACACATTTTTGTTAGAATCTCGGGCGAAAGCGCCGACCGCGGACCGTATACACGCCTATAAGTACACACCTATGTAAATTTATAAGGGACACAGACCAGACGGCCTCTGCGAAGGAAACTGCTCGCTGCATACTAATATATTCCTGCGATTCAACCATGCCAAAGAACATCCAGTGTTCCATTCCGAAAACATTAGATAGAATACATCAGGCACGACTAACTGATCAGTATTCTTGGCTGGCAGCCGATGCGTTCACGCATAACCGTGTCTCCTAACTTTAAAGTTCGCTACACAATAGTCGTGTGCGAATAATGTATGTACGAATATGAATATTCTATCAGTGTTTATTGCTGCCCGCAACCGAATGACCCTCGGCTAATTTTATGATGGCTTCATACCGTCCGACGCAAACAAGGCGATCAGCTGGAAAATTGCAAAAGGTTTTATTATAATGTCCCTGTGGTCCCTCCCTATAAAAAGATTAAAGGTCGTTCTATAAAATATTTGAAGGACAATATCTTTTCCACTCCGCTGTCGTAAGGTATAATATATGAAAATTAGAAAACACTGAAGAGCTTTTACAAGTCACGAAATAATCTAATTATTTCAGCGTTTGGTTTTATCGTTACTGAGGACACACTCAGAATATTTACTAGCACCCATAGTTCAGATAATTATATTGCAATACTCGAAAGCTTTTTACCCTAGTTTCCTCACCCGAGTAAATACGTAAACATTGGATGCAACGTAGCGGTTAGAGTGAAAAGTGATAACTATGCGAAGCGCTGCGCTCGCGTCTGTTTACTTTTTTTTTCGACTCCCACACATCCGCCCACAAACCTGTCTGTTACCTGCTTTGTGGCTATCAACAATCGTATCTATGAACCGAAAAAAGGGCTCGTTGAACCAGTCGTGTTAACTGTTTACTTGGCTTTAGTTAGAGCGTTTAGTTCTGGCTTGGAGACATTACGAAAGGCAAAGAACACAACTTAAAATTAGGCCGATTATATATTCTGGAAACTTTTTTTACACCATACAACTAGACCAGCAAGGCGTGTAGTCTGTAATAACTGATACTCTGACTGAGCCAGCTCGCTTTTCCTTCACCAAAAGCTCAATTTCCTTGGCGGTGAGCAAACCCACACCTTGCGCGACGTACAGCGACTGCACGACCCACTGAGCTGTCATAGCTTCCATAAAATGTTTTGATAAGTCGAAAAATTCGAAGGTACATCTATGAACGAACTTATTACAGGCTAAATAGGTAACATGCCCAATGCTGCATCTCAGACAAGACATGCCTATGATATTTCCTTTTACTAGAAAAATAATGTCAGCAAACATTTTTTAACTAAAGTGTGTGTATGTATGTAGACTAGAACAGTTTCATCTAACGCTACAACTTTCCGACTTATTCTGGAACTACCATAGGTAGGTACAGTAAGCGACCCATGTAGGTATTGTTTGTAGAATATTTGCAGGCAGTGAACTGTGGTGGTAGCCTTATCGCCCCCCTGTATCCGGGACGGTTGGCCGAGCACGGCTGAACACCTGTCGCCTTCACTTCCACATATAAACTTAATACTGGCTAATGTTTATAATATCATAGCAGCATTCGCCGCATTGCAATATGGAGCTTTTTGATTAAACACTAGCCTCAATAATCATCTTTATAATTAATAGAACAATTTCTGCAAATAATTAGATTTATAATAATTGTATGTTATTATTTGCAAACACAAATACCATGTTATTATAACTTATTGACTCAGGCGTTACTTTGCGGAAATCCATTGTAAATAGAAGACAAAATTAAATATTTAGTGTACTTCCGCTGTGAATCACAGCGGAACATCGCACATTTTGTCTTCTATTTACCATGTTATTAATTTGCAATAACTAACTATAAGCGTATTCAATAGATTCATGAGCGTATTTCTTCACGACAGAGGGAATTATGGGTTTTTTATTTATAAAACTTTATATATAAAGAGCAAAGACTTTTTATTGAAGAAATTTTAAGTTATTATTCTCGTATCGTTCTTGCGTGTTGAGAGTTCGATCATTAAAAAGTAACAAAAAAGTTATTTTTAAAAGAAAACTCCTCATACATCACGCGATAGAAACACAGAAACGTAATCCCCAGTTTAGTTATCTAGACTAAGAGATAAGAGTGAGGAAAATTGCGACTTTCTTCTGCGCACACGCACGTATTCGACATTCGAAAGAAAGTGGTTTGACAAATTGATTTCGAATTTCGAATGATTACGTTTTCAGATTTCAGACGTAGGTATGAGTTGCGGTTTTTGTACGTGATCTCTCACAAAAAGTTACTGTTACACTTGTTAATCAGCTTTTTACTCGATATTTCTTGATTTTCACTAGCGAAAAACAGCGCGCAAATTTCTTGCAACATTTTCTTTAAGATGCAATGTGAAATCTGTTTTGCATTTTAGAAATGAAATCAATCTTTGTAGTTTGATTCGAATTCTTCTGTATTGGAAACAGAATCTTTCTGGATAAGAATATATTTTTATTTCAAATATTGATGTGAAGGATGTCAAGCTAGTTTCGTAAGCCACACATTTACTGGACCAGCCTTCAAGGATCTTAAGCGATAAGTTTTTTCTTGTGTCTACTATAAATAATGACTTCACCAGATAGTTTAAAACAACAGTGTGTTAATTAAATAATAGCTCTGGGACGGGGAATCATTTATGGTAATTAGAATTGAAACAACTATTGTTTTTAAGTTTCACACGACTGAGATTGAGAGCAGACAGTGGATACTTTCAATCACATATAGTATTATGCAACACCTAGTTATTAAGTTACAATAAATTTAACTACATATTTTTCTAGAAATGGTTTAGTCTGGGCTAACCAGCTACGTGTGAAATCTGTCTTACTATTAATATTAATATTTTTATTCTTTATAGCCAGGATCAGCAGGATGCTAACCACAACAAGTTAGCGATACACCTTCCTCAGGTGGAGTAAGCCTAGTCTGGAATAACTGCTTCTAAAGAAGATAAACTGAACTCACTGTAAGGTTCTTCGCCACGGATTTTTCAACTTGAGAGCTAGCCAGGCGAGCACTAGAAAATGCTCTACCACCATGCTATGGTTTCCTCGCGATGTTTTCCTTTAACGAAAGCTCGAGCTCATTGGCGGGGATTGAACCCATGGCCTTCGGAACGTGAGCTGGCTGCACAACCCACCCGAGCTGACATCATTTCAAACTTATTACTTATTTAATACTGTGAAGGGAAATTTTAAAGCTACATCTAGCTTACATGCAGATAAACGTCGATGAAAACACAGAAAATCTATGTAGGCGCTTAATTTATCATAAAAACGAAACACACAGGAAATTACGACATTCCCAAATATCAATATGACGAAAGTTGGCGGAAAATCTGATTCCACATTAACTCCGCGCTTTCCAACATCTACACTATGACGAAACACTCGGTTCATGGCCTGTTGTGATTATTAACACAAAAGTTTCATTTTAGGGTTCTGTAGTTTGGAAGGAAGATGGTGTGGGAAATCTGTCTATCTGCCTTGTGTTTATTTTATAATGCACGAAATTTTGTAGGCTTTTCTGTGGTAAATAATTAATGAAATTAAAAATAATAATGTGCTTTTACTAACTTAAGCATTTTAGTTATTGTATGGGGACCCCCTTAATATTTTCATTTTTTTATAGCGGCATGGGAAATACATGTCTTGTAAAAGTTTCAGCTTTCTAGCTATTACGGTTTCTGAGATACAGCCTCGAGACAGACAGCAGAGGCTTAGTAATAGATTACAGTTTTTACCTATTAGGTACGGAACCTTAAAAAACACAAAGACAAACATTCAGATTGTCAATTTAAAATCATATAATTGCAAGAGTTACACTTGGAAGTATCAGCTAATGTATTCATTGAAGTAACAGGGGCCAGTTTACTACTGTAATAGGTACATACCAATGTAGGTATGTATTGAGTTATTTATTACTTGGACCTGCTCAGGCATAATTTCAGGAATAAACATATCGTCGCCGTAGTTGGAAAATTAAATAACTAACAAAATCAAAATTGCGAGAAAAACGCGATTTACTGTTTTTTTGCAACAAAAATGATGATAACTTTTTTTTTAAAAACAATTTTGCTGTCAAAATTTGAATATGTTAAAGATTGATAGAGCATCTAGTTATTCATTCAGAGAAATTTTGTTTCAATTGATTCGTTTGTGAGAAAAGCAAAAAATTGCCACTATGTATTTCTCCCTCGCCCAAAATTTTAAAATTACATGTAATTATTTAGTTTTGCATGTTAGTTATTTAGTTCTCCTTCGCCAATATCTTTCATTAAGATATAAAAAGCCCACAATAAAAGCACTTATTTAATTTTCCTCCAACGGGAAAGTTTATAATTGATCTATTATTTATTTATTACTAAGGCTATCCAACCCAATTGTAAGAATTGATTTTTGATTACTAAGTAAGTTTTAACAATTTCTTTATTTTTTTTTATTATTAATAATATATCTTACATATAACGTCAACATAAAAAAGAAAATATTCAAACATTCTTATGACGATAATCCAAGTCCTTCGCCCAAACCTGCCCAAACCCTGCGGCAAGGGAATTTTGCTGTCTTAAGATACTGCCCAGCCCTCGGGTCTCGCCCTTTCTCACGCAAACGACGCCCAATGTCTACGACAGATTTTTTTGCCTCTTCCCCCCACTGCCCCGCTACTTCGACAGCAAAAGGCACAAACTCTTACGCCGATTCCAGGGCAGAATACTTCTGGTGATTACTGAGCGCAGCCGCCTCCACACCTTCACCAGCCACTCTTTGAGTAGCTGGAAGATGGCAAGATGCGAAGGTACTCACGCAAATGCTACTTTCGTGAGTACCTTGATTACCTAGCTTGCCCAGATAAGACAGCATCCTTTCTGGCAAGGAATCAACGTAAGTCTATCCGCCCGTTTACCGTCGGAGCGCGATAGGCCGGGAGGTTCCAACACGCACAGAACTTCGGCTAGCACCAGAGCCCTCCTTAAAATTCATTAATGGCATGATACCTAGGTCTGCGTCCTGCACACCGGGAACAACTAAGAGCATGTAAGCCATTCGCCTCTACTCTCACGCCACAGATCCAAACGTGGGGCTCACAAACCACACAATCGAGTCGGTATCCCGCAGCCAACCCTAAAAGAGTCGTCATCCAGCATTGTGTCCAGATGAGGTGAAGGTAGGGCATGCAGCCAGGCGCCAGGCTCCGGACTCCAGCATTGAGGCGAGCCAACTCGGTTCCTGAGACCCCCACGTGCATGCGAGACAGGATGTGGGAGCTTGATAAATCATCTCAGCACCTTTGTGAGTTGGGCTTCGTTGGCAAAGCTGCACAAGGATGCATCGCTACCCAGACATCGTGCGTCTCTGATGCAAAAGGGATGGTGAACGAGTCCCCACATTCAGGCAGAATATGCCGAACCAACCCGGAGACACCATAAGCTGATGCCTGTAAGCACCTTACACCCAGACCTCTGAATTGAACAGATCAGCCTGGTACCATTGCTCCTCACTGAGACTGATATTGAGCCGATCCTCGATCACACGTTTCAAACTGCCATCAAATTGAAGGACCTCGTTCGGGAGCTTGTATGTTGGCACCGTACGCATGACATAAGTCAAGTTGGGCATCCCGAAGCAGGCCCGCAAGAGAACCATAGAGACGTGTGCCGGCAGGTGTTGAAACTGATCAGGCCGTGAGGTCAGAATCTGTGTTTTCTAGCTATAATTATATTCGACTGCATATATTTGTTTATGTATGTTCACCGATCTCTCAGACATTTGTGAACCGATTCTCAAAATTCTTCTTTTAATTGAATGAGTATAGTCCTGAATTGGTCCCATTGGCACCAAGTTAAGATCTGATGATGGCATCCCAGGGAAATCGAAGGAAACTATAAAAAGTTAGGTTAATTATACGCCTGAACAAATTCACGCTCAAACGGCTGTACTGTCTAAATTTCATCAATAGATATTGATGAAATTTGGGATTAAGATAGGTTAGACTATGTGCAAACACATAGGCTACTTTATATTCCAAAAATAATTCCTGTTCCCGTGGGATGCACCAGATATCACATCTCTTTTACTTCCTCTAGCTGTACTGATTTTCCTAAAATTTAATATGGAGCTAGGCTAGATCTTGAAGGTTACTTTTATCTTAAAAGTAATTGATGTTCCAGTGGAATGCCCAAATAACTCAAAAACCTATTCTACTTCTTCCCGCTAGCTCCTCCTAGCAGCCCTTAGTCTGGCTAACAAAGGTAATCTGTCTGTCGCGAACATCGAGGCTATGCAACGGTCCATGCGGCCAGTCTTTGGATGGGTGACAATACTGTCATTTAAAAATGTGGTACTTTCAACTGGGTGCTACTGTGGATCACACAACAATTACATAATTGTATAACCATCACATTTCATGAGACACGAAATATTACATAACTGCCTTTAATAACTTTTTTCGAGACCGTATTGGTCCAATAGAGCACAAATGTGTCGAGAGAAAATTAAACAAAAGACTTTATGCACTTTATTCGCTCTTGAATTGACGCATGGGTGTAGTTATCTAATTATTTCCGAGTTAGCTTCTTTTCCTTCGCCAAATTATTCCCTTTTATTCGATATTTATTTTTCCAACTAAAGTGTATTGTAATGTTTATGTGTAGTTTATTTTGTGATTAATTAAGATATTACAATTTTAGTAAGACAGAAAGATGCCACTTGAATTGGACTTTATGATAATGCAAAAAAGTCGATTTCACGAAATTGGTTAGTTATTTAGTTTTCCAACTACGGCGACGATATGTGCTGTCTATCAAATGTGTATGTAAAATGTATAGAATGAGTTCAGAAGTCAATGAACATGTATAACTTCTTGACAACTTGTAATTAATGTGAATGACCTCAAATGTTAAAAGCAAACTGGTTGGTTAGCTCCCAAATTGCATTAAATTGGGTCTCGGGTTAGTTTATGACTTGTGTTTTTTTATCTATAAAGATTGCAATGAAAAAGAAACACAAAGAATTCATCTAAGCTGACTTGAAAACGTCTAAATTGAGTAGGTATATAAGTATTTCTGCCATTATTGAAAAGACTCCATTTCTAATTAGATTCATTGTGAGTGTAGTACCCTCTAAAATATGTTTAAAATTACAACATATACGAATAATAATAATATGAATCAATAACGCAGTTTAAGGGATACTTCGACGATTCGTAGTTAAATAAGTTTAATGTAACCAGGAGTTATTTATTTATTCATACCTACACTATAAGTTATCAAATCTGAGGAATAATAGAAGAATATTCGCAGTGTTTATCATAGTTCCTGGAATTAATAAGCTCTCAAATATCTATCACTGCGTTATCCTGAACCGGCGACTTATCGCAAACGGATCGATTTGTTAAGATTCGATGACAATAACGCAGCAAAGCAACATGACCGGCGACGCACACCAATTACAAAACAACCACGGGAAGACCTCTTAACAAATTTATAAACCAGACCCTTGCACAGAAAACTCGGATACAAGCTAATAAACGAGAAGCGCATAGAAAGATTTATTTATAAATTTCAACTTACCAGCTAAAACTGTATCACTCAAGTCAAATTTCACCGGCTTTGGAAATTCTCGTAATTTCCGACCACTTAGTTTTAATTCACCACTCAAATAAGCATCCTCTAGAATTCTTTCTAACGATTTAGTTAACTGACTATGAATATTACTGTGCCCGTTCATATTTACACTCACACACGGGCCTAACACGGCCATATTATTTTCAAACTGAAGAAAACTGATTTTTCTTCGTAGATTTGTTTGATCGACTTGACGGTTAGTCGGAATCAATGGCACCAACCTGAGCAATTAATGGCTAAGTTCGTTGTGTATCTTGTCTATGAAAGCAGTTATTCTGGAAACATGAGGTTTTCTATGCTCCAAAATTCAGCTTCGACTGAAAGCTTTCGGGCTCAACTGGGAATATTGTAATTATAGTTTTATTATTTATAGTATCATTACCAAGTAAAAAGATGAAAAGAGCTTTTTTTTATTTTTTAGGTAGTTTATATTTACTTAATATCCCTGCATGTATACAGCTGAAATAGAAGTTCTTACGAGGTCTATACATAGTTACTTAAACAACGTTTTAAATTCGTCGTAACTAATGAAGGTTGCTTAATATTTGCACAGCTTATTTGAGACATTTGGGTTTTAAGTTTTTACGGAATTTTACAAAATAGCATATATTTTTTAGAATTTTGATGGTAATATTGGTAATAAAGACTTTGAAAAATATAGACTTTTATTTGGTTCTTATAGCGCTAGAAAAATTTTTGGCTGGTAACCTTACTATGAAGCTTTATCTGATAGGCATAAGAACTGGTCCATTAATATGGCCCTATTTTGATATATTATTGTTGACGTGACAACGTCTTAAATTAGGTTGCGGCTGGGAGTCACTTATGAAAAAGTGTAACGCCCGGTAACGTTACGATGAGTCACCGAACGAGAGAGAGGCCCGCCGAATGCCTTGCGTCTCTCTCCCACTCAACTATGATCGGTCTGCCGCGCGCGCAGCACGCGGCAGACGTTGTCACGTAAAATCTTCGCCCGTAAAACCGACTTTACAGGCAACCATATTTTTTATACACAGACACCATCGGAATTCCTTAACTTTATTCCAGTCGTCCAGAATAAATACATTTCTTGCCTAACAGTCAAACATCAAGTGCTGTCACTGTCAGTGTTAATGTTAAATTTGGCTCGGCTCATCCATCAGATGGGTTTTGCAATTAGAATTAAATAACCTCAAAATTAATAATTATAATTCTCGGCTTTATAGTACTTCGTATTTATAAGTGACAATATTAATTAATAATAGTAATATAAAGCAAAATGACCATATCAAATTTGTCACGCGTGGCTAGTGTTTTTAGAAATGCTAATAAATCTAATATTTCTCAGATAGAGGTATGTAGTCTGGTAGAGTTTTATGTTTGTGCAAATCAATTCACTCTAGATCTTTACGTAACAAATTGGAGCTTATAATTTAATTATTACACTTACCATACTTAAATACTAATGAGCCATACGGAAGTTATTCCTGGCTGAATACATTTTTTAATTTTTCGGTTAGGCTGATTTCATTTTTACTATAAAAAATAGATTCGTTATTTAGTCGTTATCCTTGTTTTTTGAGGTTAGTAAGTAATATATTATGTTGTTTCAGCGTTACTCATCTCACACAAAATTTTCCGAGCACAAAGTTCTAGATAAGATCAGAAACATCGGAATTTCAGCTCATATAGATTCTGGAAAGACAACATTGACAGAACGAATTTTATTCTACACAGGGAGAATTGAGCAGATGCACGAGGTTTGTAATACAATTTTTTGTGATCTAATAGAGCCTTGAGAGACTGAACTAATTAGCATATAGGTTATGACAGAACAGAAAATGTAGTAAACGTTGAATTATTTCTTAGCTTTTAACCTCTTTAAAAATGTAGTTCAATTTTGAGTAATTGTGTAGTGTGACTTGTCTTTAACATACTCATATCTTATTTATATGGCAAACTAGCTGCACGCCGCGGTGCTACCCAAGTACATCTGGGATAAGAAGTAGCCTATGTGTTAATCCAAAGTCTTACCTATCTTCAGATCCTGCTATTTGAGGGTGAAGAAGTAACTAACTTACACACAAACTTTGGCATTTATAAGGATTAAGTTCTGTATTTCTGTATAATTATTAAATCTCTTGCTAACCTGTGATCAGTGCACTAGTGAACTTTAAACATTGACATACAATGTCAATGTTGAAAGTGGACATTATGTGAACTGTTAAAAAATAAATTTCAACTCAGTGTGATATAGGCACATCAGCATTAACTGTTCGCCTATAAATCAAATATATAAATTAATAATTAATAATCAGGTTAATATGTTAAAGTAATATCTGTTGCTCTTCAGGTGAAAGGCAAAGACAATGTTGGAGCTGTCATGGACTCTATGGAACTTGAGCGCCAACGTGGCATCACCATTCAATCAGCTGCTACTTACACCATATGGAAGGACCATAACATAAACATTATCGACACTCCTGGCCATGTAGATTTTACTGTAGAAGTAGAAAGAGCATTGAGAGTTCTTGATGGAGCAGTTTTAGTATTATGCGCAGTGGGAGGAGTACAGAGTCAGACATTAACGGTGAACAGGCAGATGAAACGGTACAATGTACCTTGCTTGGCGTTTATTAATAAACTAGATAGGTTAGGGTCTAATCCTACAAGGTGAGTTTATATATTGGAATACTTCATTTAAAAGACATTTAGAGTAGTTAACATGTAGAAAAATTTTCCTGACAAAGTTGTCAGTGTAACATGAGTAAAAGACTGGTCACAGATAATCAAAATGTCTCTTGCTTCTGTCATCAGTGCACCAATATTATATAATATCCATATGGATATTAAACATTATGGGCTTTGCATGGATTGAAAAAAATCATTTGACTTCAAGTTCAATTTCAATTTCCAATATTCTTTATTTTCAGCCTAGTAGTTTAGATTTGATTATTGCTTATTTCAACAGAATTCTATTCCTAATCTGGAATTACTCAATCTCAAAGAGATTGCCAAACTTACATAAAATTAAAATTTATGATTAGGGTGGTATATTTTTTTTGTAACTAGCAAACCCAGCGAATACCGTTTCGCCACAAAAGTTGAAATTATTCCTGAATTTTGTTTGCTACCTCACAGAGCACAAGACCTTTCCAACAAATTCAAAACCGTGGAAATTGGTTTGTGCGTTCTGGAGTTTATAGCATTAGGAAGGAAAACCTGACTTATTTTTATATCATAGACTTCACTACTACATAAAACAAATAGAGTACTTACTATTCCTAATCTCATTATGCATAAAATTTCAGAGTACTCCAACAAATGAGATCTAAAATGAAACACAATGCTGCTTTTATCCACTTACCTATTGGCCTAGAGAAAGAATGCCAAGGGATTCTGGAACTTATTGAAGAGAGAGCTGTATACTTTGATGGCGATTATGGCGAAAAAGTGCGATATGATGAGATACCAAAGGACAGAAGAAGTGAAGTGCAGGAAAAACGACATGAATTAGTAGAGCATTTGTCCAATGTTGATGAGACTTTAGGTGAGGGATAATAATGATTAATTTGCTTCTTATTAGAATACTCTCATAGGCAAAATCTTCATATCAGATGGCCTTGAGTCCCCTGCTAAATGGGGAGAGTTTACTTTGACAAGTACATTGTGGTATGCACCCAGGTCCATTGCTAGAAGACACATGTCCTGGAGTTCTGTGATCCTTAAACATGTTGGTTTCCTCGCCATGTTTTCCTTCACTGTAAAGCAAGTGTAAATCCATATATCATTTAAAAAGCAAGTCATTAGTGTATACGCAAGATTAAACCAGGGGTCATCAGGTTGGGACGCAATGGCCCCATCCCCACTTGGAGGCCCTGGGGCATTGGACGTGGGGCTGTCCAATGCCTCACACCAGGGATAAGGGCTTCCCGAGGAGACGATGCCTTTGGTTGTCCCAGGGCATCGCTCGCGCCGTAGAGGAGCGAGCCGCTCCTCTTGAGGTGGGTCCGCTCGGACTGCGGACAGCGGCCTGGGCGGTGAGAGCAGCGGCAATACGCGAAGCGGTCCTGCATCCCTGCCCCCGTCATGAGATGGGACACCGTGAGGTTGTAGTCGGTAGTGACGGCCCCTCTGGCCCTCGAGTCCGACATACCCTGCCCGCCTGCCCCGGGCTAGTGGCGGGAGATGCGTAAATGCATTTCCTCACACCAAAAAAACCAAAAGGGGTCATCAGGTTGAATATCAAATGTATTCCTACCAAAAACAATGCACCGAAAAGTAAGACGTTGTTATGACACAAATTGATATATTGTCAGGGCTATTAAGGAATGAAAATAAAAATAATGAATTGAGATTTTATGACAAATTTTTTTAGGTGAAATGTTCCTTGAAGAAAAGACTCCCTCAGTCACTGACATCAAGCAAGCAGTTCGCCGCACCACTCTGAAGAGAACCTTCACACCCGTACTTCTCGGCACAGCGCTAAAGAACAAGGGAGTTCAACCATTGCTGGATGCTGTGCTTGACTATCTGCCTAATCCGGGTGAAGTCGAGAATACAGCTTTATTGAACGAAACAAAAGACGGAGAGGCGCAAAAGATTGTTTTAGATCCTTCAAGAGATGGATCGAAACCGTTTGTGGGATTAGCATTCAAGTTGGAAGTGAGCAAGTTTGGTCAACTCACTTATTTGAGGTGTTACCAAGGAATGTTGAAAAGAGGGGATAATATTTTCAATGCCAGGACTGGGAGAAAGGTATGTTGTGTTGATTTCAGACCATTTAAAGCATTGCATTATGCGATTGGCAACTATAAATGGTAGTTATTTTTCCAGTCAAATCAGAAAAAAAAAATATAGTTTCTGTCCACTCACTTGCATAAATAAATAAGTTAGCAAGAGGAAGCGAACCTTTTTTCATTATTGACGCAAGTTATACTTAGTAAGTTGCAGGATTCTTACAATAGTAAAGTAGTTTCATGACAGCTTCCGTATTTTTTACAATTTTGAATTTTAATCTTAAACTCTTTAAATCTCTGAACGATATGCAAATATATATCCAAATTTGCAGTTACTGTGAAATTAATGCGGATTACTGTAATCCAAGCGAATTTACACCTTATCATCTTACTATTACAGGTGAAAGTCTCCCGTCTAGTCCGGATGCACTCAAACAACATGGAAGAAGTAAATGAGGTCCTCTCAGGCGACATTTTCGCGTTGTTCGGTGTAGATTGCGCGTCCGGTGACACATTTGTGAATGACAACAAGTTGCAAGTGGCGTTGGAATCTATACATGTGCCCGATCCAGTTGTGTCCATGGCTATTAAGCCGAAAAATAATAAGGATAGAGATAATTTCTCTAAAGCTGTTGCAAGGTAAGTATTTTTTTCTGAAAAAGTAGAATATACAAGATGATGTAAGAAGTTACAAGATGTGCCAGATGCTAGCCTGATGGACCAGCGTGAGACTAACTACCCGCTTTGTAAATAGCGATAAAGACACCTTGTTTGTTTAAATATTTATATGATAAATCATCGAAACGTAAACGTTCCATACATTTTGTGTGCGATTTTGTGAAAGCGACGTCATGATCATAAAGGAGTCTTTAATTTACAAAATTCGATATTATTCAAATCGTTGATGATGTATGGTTGAGTTATTAAGTAAGTGCTTATCATAGCATAAACAGCCCACTATATGTTCCCACTGCTGGGACTCGGGGAATTCTCTCACTAGGAGAGAAAAAAAGGCCATAATCCACCGCGATAGAAAAGTGTGGGTTGGTGAATAACGTCTACAGATATTGCAGTCCTCAAACGTGTCGGTTTCCTCACGATGTTTTCCTTAACCGTAAAGCGAGTGCAAATCAACACATAACTTGAAAAACAAGTCATTGGTGTAGGGCCGGGATCGAACCAGGGACCGTCTGATTGAAAAGCAGACGTTTATACCACCGACCCACACTCGCTTAAGTAAGTGCTTATGAAGTGATAGTCTTTTTGAGACAGTCAAAGAATATTGAAAGTTTCAAACATAAAGCAATCTGTTAAGGTTGTTCGCTAGCATGCTGCAAGTGCTCATATGCCGCTAGATGGCGTTAAATAGGTATAAGTTAGTTTTATTCATCCCAGCATCCCAAGTGATTTCTTTTGTAACTTTAGAATCGGTTCGCGGAAACTACTGTTAGTGTATTATTTTTAAGGCTCATCACAAAACAACATTTATTAAGCGTTGATAGCAAATATGTACAAAAAGCCATATAAAACCCATATCTACTATCATCTATTCTGTGACGATGCGGCTACAGTCACACTAGCATTGACAATTTTTTTTGTCACTTGAACTTCAGCATATTTGAATATGCATGCCAATTTCGAACGCTCAATTGTCGATTATATGGCTCGTTCGTAGAGGAAGCATTTTTGGAACAGGAAATATTTTTATGATTTGAATTGACTATGGTTCAAATCTCATGAATTATTAATTTTGCTATTTTATTTTGTTCGAAACTCTTTTTTTTAAAGGAATATTATGGGAAAGTCAATATTTTCAATAGGTTTCGTTTTCGTGTATGTTAATATTCATAGTGCATACCTTAAACCTCAAATGAAATTAAAAAATAAATCTATTGGGTACATGATATGAGTAACAAGAAAAAACTTTTCTCACGAATCATCTAACATATTGCATGAAACAGTTGTATTTTTCGCATGATTCCAAAATGTAAGCCATTTCATTTGGGAAAGTTGCGAATAATATCATATCCACTATTTTGGCGGACATCCGAATATCATCAAACATAGCTAAGAACATCAAAATCGGTTCATCCGGAATAACAGCTTCAAGTCTAATGATTAGAAAAGTAAATAATTACATATTATCAGGGAATTTATATATAATAGACTATGGTTATTATTCTAGCTTCATTTGAAATAAAAAAAAACTATTATTATTATTCTAAGGTAAGAGGCCTGTCGAAATCTTAGTTATTATAAATATACACCTGGCAGTTTACATGTATCGTTGATATAATTATACACTAGTGGCCCGTCCCGGCTTAGCACGGGCATAAAAAAAAATCAATTCTAGGAGATATGTTTGAAAGTCGTTCAGAAGTGTAATATTTTAATCGTTACGAACAAACATTTAAACTTTATCGCATTATAATTTTGACATAGATTAAAGTTTTTTTGTATATATGGGTTCCGCTGCTCTCAAGACATACTAAACGACACCCGCCACAACTAACTTTTCTTAGCGCATGCGATGAAACAAATTTTTTACTCTTTTTTATACCTTGTGTTACATTACTGGAGTCTTAATAAGAATTTCTTACCCTTTGCAACAAAATATAATGCCTATGTCATTTGGGGATAATGTAACTTCCCAACGGTGTAAGAATTTTTAATTTTAGTCCAATAGTTTCGGAGCCTATTCGCGTCAAAAAAACATAAAAACATCCAAACAAACAAACAAACAAGCCTTTTGTAATTATGAGATTGTTAAAGATATTGATAGGTAAACAAAAGACGTAGGTATAAAAATTTGATATAATTGGCCAAGTACGAACCGGGCTCGCGCGTGAAGGGTTCCGTACCATTATTAAAATATGGCGAAAAAACATGTTTTTTGTATGGGAACCCCATATCAAACATTCATTTTATTTTGAAAGAAAGAAAGAGAGAAATCATGAAAGAATCTACCAAGTGTCATTGTAAAGATAGAGTAAAAAGAGGTAATACGTAGCTTAATATTCTGTAGAATTCTTTAGTGTCCTGTTATTGTTTTTGATATTGAGCAAAAATACAAAATATAACACGTCTTTTAAGGTACACTTTAAAAACGTGTCATCCACCCTTTATATTTGTATATTTTCTGTTTTTAGTATTTGTTGTTATAGCGTATCTAGTACTTGTATACTCTTGGGTTATAACGGCAACGGAAACAAATAATTTGTGAAATTTTCAGCTATCAAAGTGTATAAGAAACAGCCTGGTGACAGAAAGACAGACAACGAATATTTTGTAAAAGGCATTCGTTTTAATCTTTTAAGTACAGAAAAGATCGCAGTAGTATATTAATTTCATTCTTAGGGTACCTAACCCTAAAAATTATTGCTGCAATATAAATACGTTTTTTTAAGTATGTCAAATATGACAAACTGACATTGACATAACTAAATTTCATTCAAATAATCAAACAAAATTATACATATTTTAAATTTTTAATTCTATTACGATACTTAATATAAAAATAGCAATAATTTATTTAAAAATAATAAATAAATTTCATCAAACTCTTTAACAATACTTTTTTGATCCTGCCATCTATCGGAATTTTGTTGATTTATTACTACGGATGGTAAGCTTGGGTTCATGTTTGGCAGAGAGAATGACACTAACGGAAACGGAAACTAACAATGTATACGTATACATGTCACCAACTTAGCTGTTCAGGTGGCCAAAATTGGAATTACAAGTTCGACAGCACTCTTAGATGGCAACAAATCTCCACTAGCGACACTGTCAACTGAACAGCTAAGTTGTTGCACTGCACTCATACATGTGTATTTTGCTGGAAAAAATCACGCTGATATATCTGTTTTTTGCGATAAAAAATGTATAATATTACCTATTTCGCGCCCCAATTAGACCATTTTAAGTTTATGTTAATTAAGTGATTACTATTTAAAAATCTTAGAGGAAATGGTTGCCAGTCTGAGAAGCATTTAGTATGGGGCTCGGAAAGCCTTAACAAACAAATTTCTAACTATCAAAATAAAGTGCTAATTCCGATACAAATTTAAATCAGACCTGATTATATAATTGCCATTTTACGTTTAATTTTTAAAATTAAAATACTACAGCAGTACTAATCCAGTAATTTTATTTACATTCCAGATTCACCAAAGAAGACCCCACATTCCAATTCCGCTACGACGGCGACAATAAAGAGACCATAGTCTCTGGTATGGGCGAGTTACATCTAGAGATCTATGCGCAGAGAATGGAGCGAGAATATAACTGCCCTGTGGAATTGGGAAAGCCTAAGGTTGCATTTAGGTGAGTTACAAAATACGACATACTAAACAAACTGTATTAGTTAAAAAAGCTTAGACTTCTACACAAAAGACCATAGATTCCAATTCCGTCATGAATATTGTTTATGGTATAAGAGTGCTGCGTTTAGAAGTCTATGAATAGAAAACAGATAGTGTATAGAAGTGCCTTATGGAGTTAGGGAAGCAACTCTTAAGTTAGTGGAAAAAAAAACGACTTAATAGATTTTTTTAGTTAACTGAAGCTAAAGAACACTGACACAAATCTTTTAAGAAGATCTGATATTCCAATTATTAAAGATTTATTTGCAAAGAATGGACTGAGAGTACAAAACTGCGGCAAAAATATAAGCTCTTAAGTTAGAAAATACGACTTACTGGACTACTTAAGTAAATAAAAACTGCTAAAATAAAAATCTAAAGGTTATAAAACTCGACATTTCAATTCCGACAAGTAGGATATAACATAAAAACCTTAGCCCCTGGTATATATATTGTATGTAGAGCTTACACAGGTATCTATGCGCAAAGAGTTGAGAACCGAACTACAGGGCATTTATCGGGGTATAACGGCCATAGGTACACATACATGTTTTAATTTTGGAAGCCTCAAGTTTCAATATTAAAAGCCAAGCTTTGGTTGATAACTTTTTTAAACAATATCTAAATTTAATGAATTTAAAATCTATTAAAAGCTATTTCATCCATGCAAGCTATACAACGTGTTTTAGTGTATATGTGTAATGTTTCCAGGGAGACAATGATGTCGGCGTGCTCATTCGACTACCTCCACAAGAAGCAGTCTGGCGGCGCGGGACAGTACGCTAAGGTGTCAGGCATAATGGAACCACTGCCGCCGCACCAGAACACTAGTAAGTGCAATATAGCGCCTGTAGCTCGGCTAGCTAAGGCGATCTGACGTGATCATCGAAGCTAAGAAACAGTCGATTCGGACGGTGTTTGGATAGGGGACCTTGCACAAGACTCGTTTTTAAAGTGGCATTTTCATTTGGCGCTACCGTGGGTCGTATGACACGTTAAATTGTAGGTCTCGGCTGTTAGTATTAGTACAAGAAGTCATCAAGCCAGAGGCTTGAAAACTCTTAACACCAGAGCTTGGCCACTTAGGTCATACCAAGAAGACCCAATATATAAACCCCCTGTGGTTGTAGTCCTGAACGATCCCTCTAGATGGCGTTAAAGTTGAGTTGTAGTTTTCAGAATTCGCGTTTATAGTTTGTTATGCGTACTTTCATTAAATAAAAAATAATTAATAAATAAAAAAATATATAATTAAATTAACTAAATACTCTTCCCACTGGCACTGGTTTTATAGACGACCTCGTTAGCGTAAAGGTTACCACGCCGGACTGCTAATCAGACGGTTCCGGGTTCGATTCCCGGCCCGGTCAACATCTTTGTGCTTAACTAAATTTGTTGGCTGTGGGTCTGGGTGTTAAATATGTATGTATTTATATATAATAGAAATGGTTCAGTGTGGGGCTAACCAGCCGTGTGTGAAATGTGTCCTAATATATATTTATTTATTTATATATTAGATATAATTTAATTAATTTTAGATTAGATATACATTACGTAATATTGAATTTGTAGTAATTATCCGTCAATAAAATTGGTAGCCCTATATTGAACTAAATGAATTGACTTTTGAATTCAATAACTAGTCCACAAACGTATATTTTTGTACGAATTCGACTCGTAAAAAGTACGTTTCTATTCCACAGTGCTAGAATTCGTGGATGAGACAGTGGGTACTAATGTGCCCAAGCAGTTCATTCCTGGCGTGGAAAGAGGTTTCATCGACACCTGCCAAAAAGGCTACCTATCGGGACACAAGATCTCCGGCGTAAAGTTCCGCTTGCAAGACGGAGCGCATCATATTGTGGACTCCAGTGAACTGGCCTTCTTTTTGGCGGCTAAGGGAGCTGTTAAAGAAGGTACGAGTTTTTTTACATGCTTTTGTTTAACGAGCATTGTGCATAACCAAGGACGGGAGAGGATCGGGCTGTGAGGCGAGCATACTTTGGACGACCAATTGGGCGACATCCTGTTGTTCGTCCCAAGCATCGCTGGGAAGACCAAGTGCAGCAAGACTGGAGCGCACTTCATGCCTCAGACTGGCAGGAGACAGCACAGGATAGAGAAAAGCGGTGTCTCTTAGAGTCGGAGGCCAAGATCCATTTTGGGGCTAGCGAACCATCATAGTTAGTTAGTGTATAACCATAAGCTAAATATACTTTTAATATATTTCGTCTATGGTTTATTATATTTGTTCAGATGCAAAGTTTCAATCTTAATCATAACCACTATCCTGTTATCACAAAGGGTTCAAATGTGGTGCTCTTTTGTTTTTTGTGAGACAATATTATGGGACCTCAGAACTGTTGTTATTATGAGCTGGTAGATGGCCAACTTCTGAAGTAAACAACATAAACATATAGAAACTTTTGACGGCCTTTAAGCTTTTTTTTCGATTTTTATTACCGTTTACAATTTATAGAGAAAAACTTATAATATCAAGATTTTACCCTCGTCTTCGCCTTTACAATCTTGAATTTTCACGCTCACCTACTCGATTAGCCTTGTAAACTCTCTGTAATGTCACTCGGTTTAACGACAAACTCTCTAAAGCGTCGAAATCAATTGGCTTTAGTTGGTTTAGCTTGTATTCCGTACAATGATACATTCTCCATTTAACGACTACTCTCTATAACGCCATAAAATGCACAGTCCCTTCAGTGTCGTTACATAGAGTTTGCACTGTATGTACTAATGTAAATTAATTAATGTAAAATGGAAGTGGTTTACGAAACTATATTGTTGAAGGTACCCTGTAGAAAACAGCACTTACGGCACGAGACTAGTTCTCAGTGTAAGTGCCGGTCGCCACGATAATAACTAAAAATATAAATGATTAATGTTCATTTTTACATGCTTTATATTAGCTTCACCTGTATGTTTGTATGTTTGTAACCGACTTCTTTGGGCACGATTTTGACCCACAAAACGGCCAGATTTCGTTGAAACTTTGTAGATTTATTGAGGACCGATGACAATACACTAATTTGATAAAATTATCAAATTAGTGTAGTGTATTGAATTTTTTTGTATTTTTGTTTGTATGTTTGTTTGTAACCGACTTCTTTGGGCGCGATTTTGACCCACTTAAAACGGCCAGATAAGCGTGTTTTTTAGTTTTTTTAAACTACTATTTTATTATAATATTTGTTTTGTTAAATATATTTTGGTATTGATCTGTAATATTTTTCTGTAATAAACAAATTTAAACAAACTTTATAAGCTCTTCAAACATTTCAGTATTCGACGACGGCGCCTGGCAGATCCTGGAACCGATCATGTTCGTGGAGGTGACTCTCCCTGAAGAGTTCCACGGCACTGTGGTCGGGCAGCTGAACAAGCGGGGCGGCATCATCACCGGAACCGAAGGCACTGATGGATGGACCTCCATATATGCTGAAGTACCTCTCAATAACATGTTTGGATATGCTGGAGAACTTAGGTAAGAGGGACCATCCTACTAGTATTATAAACTAGGTACGCCTCGCGGTCGTACCCACATTAATCTGTGTTAATCCAAGTTCTAACCTATTTCCATTCTAAATATCATCAAAATCGGTTCAGCGTGAAGAAGTAACAAACATACACACACACACACACAAACTTTCGCATTTATTATATCGGTAGGATGCGGTAACAGTCATTAGATTACCAAAAATATTATACACGTATTTTTTGTTGCAAACCAATAAAGAAGCGACACTCTGGCCTACGGTGGAGCATGCCTAGGCTGGAATAACTGGCTCTCAGTGAGGCTGTGTGAACACACTGTTAAATGCTTGCTGACAGAATTTACATCTTGAGAGTGGTCAACACCACTATGCTATGACTTCCTCACGATTATTTTCGAAAGCTCGAGCTTATTGTATTGAACTCACAACCTTCTGGACGTAAGGCAGCCGCTCCCAACTGAGCTATCTTAGCTTCAAGTACTTGTCAAAACATTATAATCTGTTTTCCTTGAACCAAGTTCAGAAAATTTAACTTCAATATTTTCTTAAGATACAGACAGAACTCTATACTATTATTATGCAATAAGTGTCTATTCTCATTAATAAGCCCAATCAATATAATCTTACCATTTTTGTTCAACAGATCTATGACGCAAGGCAAGGGTGAGTTCAGCATGGAATACAGCCGGTATTCCCCGTGTCTCCCCGAAGTACAGGAACAGCTGATAAGGAGATACCAGGAGGAGATGGGGCTATTACCCGACCAAAAGAAGAAGAAGAATTAACCGCCTACGTTATGTGATAGTGAATATTTTATTTGATAATATTTATTTGTAAGATAGTTGAATTAAAATTTATGTTAATTATGAATCGGTATCTCTTTTGAGTATAGTCCGCGTATGTAAATATACTGCTTGCGAAAAAAGATGTGCGAAATTAGATTTATTTTCTTTTATGATTTTCTATGAAAAGTTTGAATGAATTTGTAGCGCACCTGTTTTTCCGCAAGTGTGTTGAGTCTGCAGGAATCAACACTATACAAGTGTTAATTATACGGAATTATTATATGAAATTTAGAAAATCCTCTGGCTATATGATTTCAAATTGATCATTGTTTGCTTATTCTACTTATATTTCCGCATAGAAAACGGTCACACTAACATTATTTTTAAGTTGGAATGAGTCCTACAGTTTTGGTACTTTCTGAGCATCATCTTCAGGGGCGAGTGTCACATGGACCGCCGCCGACGAGATCCGCGCGTGCACTTCTACTTATTTCATACACATTTGGAGGCAGTTGTGAAAAATGTGTCATAGGCCATTTTGTGGCAGCCGCCATTTTAGTCATTTTCATCAAACATAGAACTAGCTAACACCACTCTCGGCTAACACCTCTTGAACAAAAAAGTTCAATAAAAATCAGTTCATCAGCTTGGGATGCCACAGACGTCGATTTTTTACACACAAACACACATAGACAAATTTTGCGTTGGGAAAAAACTATTTTAAAACTAAACAACTTCTTAATACAAACTCCATTTATTTTTAAACAAAGCACATTTAATATCCAAACTTAAAATCAATACACATTAATCTCCGATTTTGGATTCAAAAATACAAATGCAATACAAATCATTACCTACAGTTACTCTATTTGCCAGAGGTTACTTGAAATCTAAAATTATTTTCAGTTAACACTAGAAACACTGTTTTTTTAAAACTATTTCGGATTATTTTGGAACTATTGTTGTGTCCAGTTGCCAATAAGTTATAAAAAATAGATAACTACAAAAACATTTATTGATTATAAATATATTTTACAAATTACCTCTAATAAGTGACAAAATTTTACACTCAATTACAATTGCTTTGGTAGTACATTAATTAGCTTATTCTCTCTTTTTGTCTCACTCGTTACAATGAGAAAATCTCACACGATAATTACTTTTGGTAAAAATGGTAGATTATTCATCACTCTCTGATTAGTGTCAATTTATGACGTCATTTAGAGCCTTCGCACACGGTGTCGTATCGTCATCGTAATACGTGATTAAAGAGTGTCACAGACCACATAGATAATATAGTATTTCAACTTAATATATTATCACTTATTACAGACAAAAGTGGAGGGACGGTAGGGAGGCCTTTGCCCTGCAGTGGGCTGATTTATAGGCTTAGATAGATAGATATTATCACGAGCCAGAGATAAGATATACTTACTATCGTACTACGGTATTATAAACTTAATTGGTGTATTTCGGAAAATAATAAAGAAATTAAAAAAAATATATATACTTTTGTATAACCGTTTATATCAGAATTTATTTCGTAAAATACCTACTGCCGCACTTCAGGCTCAAATATGTATGGCGCAGTTCAACTCGGTACAACATCACCTTGAGAGCGATATGCGAACCGCCGTAGCGAAACATGACATTACGCCGCAGCTTTCCGCTTGATGACACGCTTAAACGACTTTAACGTTTCTATCCGTGTGCAAAGGCTCTTAGTTGACATTGGATGTCAAATTTATTTGCCCAAGACAACTCTTGTCCATATTTCCATATACATACATTCTTCACGTCTAAATCCATTACCCATTCTTCTTATTAAAAAAAAACAGCACGTAACAACTTTAACCCATAGAAAAACTACTTTTTTCATATGAGCTAAGTGGCCAAACTCTGATATCGAGAGTTTTCGAGATGCCGGGCTTCTGACTTATTGACTGCTAGTACTAAGACTAAAAGCAAAAAAGAATAATTTTATTCTATTATTTATACGAGAAACATAGTTAATAGACATAAACATTAAACACGTAACTAATCTAGACCCTATTGGTGTTTTCTATTGGCACTTCGTTTTCATAACTATAGGATTATTAAATTATATTTTTAATAAGTCTCTTCTATTTAATACGGAACTCTAAAAAACAGAGATAAGTTATACGTAGTAAAAAAACAAAGTCGAATTGGAAATAAATTATTTTTTTGAAGTCTGTTAAAGTTTTTGTAATACCTAGAGGAGTAATAAATTAGCAAGAAAGTAGAGCGTTCGTTAATTTCAGATTTAACTAATACACGTAACTTAAAAACACTACTAATTATGCCTTATCTTACCACGAAAGAAGTATGTATATTTTTATCTATGCTATAACTTAATAATATTATCTTGCCTTCACAACTACTACTACAATTGAATTGTGCCAATTGATTTTCTTATTAATTTAAGTTACATTCCATTAAATCACAATTATTTACGTGCTATTCTAGGGCATCTACTCTAAACCTTTACAGTAATTTAATGAAGTACACGTTTACAAAGTTTCTTTAGTCAAAAATATATTCCGGAACAATGATCAAATATAATGCTAATTCTAAAAATATAGGTACTGATAGTAATTGATCTCTTTAAATTAGTTTTTGCGTATATTTTATGTTATATTGTTTGACTAGAAAATATTAGAACACCTTTTTAGAATCTTTTTCTAGGAATGGATATAAAATAGTACGTACATTGTTAAAAATCGTCAATTTTGCTGCTTTGTGTATTTCGAGTATTTATTAACCTTCGAAATAATTTAAAAACAATTGCACGATACAATATAACTTTCTTACAATAAAAAAAATACTGAAGCATTTATATATCAACATTAATGTATGAAACCTTTTCCCATTGCATTAGATGTCAGTAGTTCTAAAAACCTAATCGATAAAAAATACATTAGAAAGTTCATTACCTATCACTTGCATAACCGAATGAGTCTGTGCAAGAGGTTTTTTTAGATTTTCTTTATTGACGCCAATTATAAATACTTTCTATTGAGTTATACACTATGCTAATATTGAATAGATACACAATTAATTGTTAGACCGAAGTTTCAGCTGAAGAACTATTTCTTCTTATGTCGCCCTTTTTGCCTCCACTCCAAGATTCCTTGCGTTTTAATAAGTCACTCTGAAAGTATGCAGTCACTGGTATTAGGCCTAACATATAGCCTAATGATATTTTCTTCAGTTTTTGTCTAGTACGCTATACACTTAATGCCTATTTAGGCGAGGAGAGTTATTTGCATTTATTTGGCGAGAAACCATCCTCTTCACGTAACAATCGCCCCGATCCAGAGACTACTTAAACGAAAGAGGTTTCATCGACTCTGTGTCTGATAATAAAGATTTATTATTATTATCATTATCACTTGTGCTTGAACGTGGTTTGAAGTTCAGCTGAATCAGGTGATGTAAAATGAACAAACAGTTTTGAGAGCGAGATTTAACATACAATTATCGGTCTAACATGAATACTTATTAATATTCTATCAAGAGTCGATTAAAGCCAAGAACAAGGGATGTGAATACTTAGAATGACATTCTTTCGGACGAAATAGTAACTTTCCTCGTCTAAATGGATATCAATAGTAGTGTACAATTTCTTTTACGAAACGTGCAAGCAGCTTTTAGTAATTATGTAATTATAATGGGATAATGCAAAGGGCGCTCGATGTGCTTATTTTTATGTGTAGGAGCAAATATTGAATAGCAAATAATTGTTTTTCCCAACGACACGTAATATTTCGAAATTAACCAAATCATGAAAATGGTAAAACATGCACAGATGATATATTAAATTATTTACTACTTAAGTACTTACATAAAAATATCTATTACAATCAATGTACTTACTTACGTTGGATTTTGTATGTTTGTTGTGTAGGTAGTCATAATATATAAACATAATCAACATTATCTAATACAAGTTTTTTATTAATACATAACTTGCAACAGTTAAGAAAAAATCAAGTTATAAATATACCTAATTACTTATAAAAAATGTTTTATAAAGCGATACAAAAGGAACTTACGGTCGTTTTCTTTATCGTGGTGGGTTAATTATATCTAATTTTCTACAAAATATTAGATGAGTAACTCACGGAAAAAGCGGTAAATGATTATACAAATAAATAAATATGTAGGTACATAATTAGTATAAATTATAACATTCAAATATTTATAAAAGTAATGAAAAGGTGTAAACATCTAACAATTAAAACTTCTAGTTAACCCTTTTTAAGACAGAAGCAATATATTTATCACCAACAGATATTTTGCTTATCATTCTACTCGTATGAGAGCTATTAGAGGAGTCCTAATTTGTAATTTGTTATTATTTTATTCCTCTGAATCCGTCTGCCTTATAAAGGGTTAAGTACATCGATATTTTCTATACAAGGTGAACACAAAAATACCTAATTTAATAATACCAGAGTTTATAGGAAAAAACTAGAATACCTATTTTATTGTTACATAGAATAAGACATAGGTGATTCGTGCATAGGTTATGTTGCATTTTTTATTTATAATTACAGGGGCACTGGTAAGTAACGAAAAACCTTAAAACATGTGTTCTTTTAGCTTTAATATGCGTAAAGAAGAAGAAACAAATAATTTTTCGAAATACGGGAAAATTATTTCTAAAGTTACAATCTAATCTATAAAGTTGTATAACTAAAATTGTTTGCCTAGATGTATAAATCTTTTATTTAAAGGTTTTACGTTATTTAACAGTAACGCTGTATAAATGCAACATTAATTCGTGAGACATAATATTGCACTTGGGTAGCCAATATTACACGGTATAAATTAATAAATTCACTAAAACAAACTGTATTAACTGTTCCCGTAAGGCATATTTATATATTCACGAAAAACCGTCACACTTACTTACACTACTAAAAAAGAAGTAATTGTGTGACCGTCGTGAGTAACTGTCCTGCAAAAAGTTCACTAGAAATCGGTGCTTTCAGAAATACGTCTAGGTACTAGATTATATACAAACATTCATATATCTATGACTGAAGTCAAAGAATCAGCAAAATAAACATACATTTGTTATATCTACACATCTTTAGCTTTCTCTTGCGACACTTGTTTTGGATGCATTGCGCATAGTGTAAGTAAAAATGTGTTTAATGCGTTGTAATTAATACTTTTGTATTGAATACGGTACTGAATTTATCAAAGATATTTATTTTACCGTGTAACCATGGCTTCCAAAAAATCACAATAAGTAAAAGGAATATAAATACACAAATACATGCTCAGTGCATATCCTAAATTCTAAATGGGTTTACACTGATATCCTCAAGTGTTGGTGGTTGGGAGAGCCATGCTTTGTCGTCAAAACTTGGTGTCTATGCACACCTTGTATGATGAGTCGTCTTCGTCTGCTTCGTCCATTACGGACAGGCGTCTTTCGATCTCGGATTGTGCGTTCTTCGACAGTTTCTTGTGTTTTATTCTGAAAAGTTGTATATTTAGGGATATTTTATATTTTGATACCTAAATGATTTTCATTACCGCCCAATACACACAATACAGGGTTTCTGCAATTCGCTCATCTAACTAATTTCTAAGTGCGTTACCACATTAATGCCAATAAAGCTATCATTATCATCTGCATATCCATGTTTGTGATAATGACTGCTCTTATTAACACTTAAAGCTAAACGAACCGTTTATAATCTTTATCTCTTTATAATAGGTATTTTATATCAATACTGGCTCACCTAAATAAACATTTATTAATAAAAAATCAGACAAGGAGATGCGAGTTTAATGAACTTACGTTTTCTTTCCCGATTTAGATTTGAAATCCTTCCCGTCATTTTTCTTCATCTTGTTACTGTTATTGACTTGCTTCCAAATCCCCGTCTTGTTGACTTCCTCTGATATGTTTATTGAAGTCAACGGAATGTTCATTATGTTCCCATTTATCAGCGGTATTTGAAGATTTTCTTGATACGTAGGCGGAATGCTCTTTGGAGGCTCCTAAAATTATTCTTCCTATGTAACTTATTGGTATCATAATATCATTCTTTAACATGAAATTTCTAACTTTCTCTACTCACCAATACGAAATATGCAGAAGATGATAGAGTTAAACAAAATGGCAAAGGAATCAACCAGTAAAACAAAATGCGATTACCAACAGAACATTGATTTTATTTGCAAACTAAAGGAGTCGTAAATGGCATGTGGCGAAGATAATGGGTGGTGAAATTTAGTTTCGTCGGAAGTGACGTAATATCTTTGCATGCCATCCCACCTCTGCGTCACCTAGTTCCCGAAGTTCGTCTTGGTTCCTCTTGGTCATCTCTGGCATGACGTCATCGAGGATCTTCAGCTCTCTTCTAGTAAATACCAAGTCTAGAGCCTTCCGGATGCCAATCATGACAACTAACATCAACGGGAAGAGGATAGATGTCGAAGAAAACGATTTTATCACCCACAGGCAAACCAAGCAAGTAAACTGAATCGCCGTGAATAAATGGACGCGACGAATTGGAACCTGCAAAGAAAAATAAAACTGATCATAAGGAGAACACGCCCTGTGTGTGAAAAAGTATAGTAAAATGGAGATATACGCGTAAATAAAATACTTGTTACCTTTGGTCGTATCCATCCAGTCGATGGTAATTTTTTACTATCAGGTGGGGAGACTTACTGTTTGTAATCAATCGTATAAAAAAAAATAGAAGCATTTTGTTTACCTGTCGCAAAAACATGTGATCCGGCTGATACTTCTGTGGCATGAACATTATCAAAATTCTATCAAAGAATTGGAGACCCTTAAGCGATGCTACTCCCATATACAAAAATACTCCAAATAATACTGGCATGGGTATGTGGCTTAATACTGGCGTTAGGAGTACCGAGCATCCAATCATTAGAAATATCAATATATGGGTCACTCTTTGTTCTCTGACTCCTAGGAATTGGGGTTTTTCTCCTGGAGCAGCGCATTCAGATTCTACCTTCAAGGAGTTGACATGGTTAATGCTCAATACAGTAGCTGCTACAAACCAAGGTAATCCCATTACAGAGCAAACTTGAATAAGAATTGCCAGGACGAATAGGTCTAAATGGTAGCCACAGCCTTTCTTCAATTTGTTTTCTTTACGGTTCACTATAACAGCAGTGATTTGCTGATCCATGAATATGAGAATTGTCCCCAAAAGCGCTGGTAGTACGGCTATAAGTGCTGACCAAATAGGATTGCCGTTAAAAGGTGTGATGACCCAGTTTCTCGTTGGCAGTGTCGGTTTGAACTCAGATGGCACTTCCAGTTTTGGTGTTTTTACGCCTACTTTGTAGTCCAAGAATGACATAGATAGTATGGCAATTATTACTGAAAAGTCACTTATAATCTGCCTGACCTGTAAACAATTACATATTATTATCAGGCTACATTGTTTTTTTTTTTTGTAGTATTTATAATGGAATCAAATAAAAAAAAAAGTTACTAAATTGTTTCGATAACTTTACCTTTGACGGAAAGAATAGCGAGTTTTTAAAATCCTTCAAAATGATGGATATAGTAAAAGTTCCCAAAAATAAGATGATCGACATCAGATACACATCTGGCACATAAACTTTGGTATCACATCCACCGCCCGCCAAAGTTCCGTTGTACATCTGCGGATAAAAGGATTCGATTATTCAAAGGCTTATTATGTTTCAGAAGGTGTTTATAGTACAGGGTTGTTTGAAGTCGATGAAACACAGTTAAGTAAAGCCATAAAGTAATTAGTTGAATACCTGGCAGGACTCCTTTCCTACTGAAGTCCAATTAAACTGCTCTGGCACTCTCGAGTAATTACTTGGCAAACAATAGCACTCATAATTGAGAACTTCGTCGGGGCGTGTCTTCAGAGGATACTTCTTCCCGATAGAAATGACATTTTCCACCGCCTACAAGAAATTACACGTTTCAAACATAATTGCATTTAGTTTCCAGTAAAAATTTGTTTGCTCTCAAAGGGAATATTTACCTTGTAAATGAAAATGAACGCAATCAGAGTGGCGAAATTTTCCTCTGTGAATCTCGTTATGTAGCAAACCAAAGCGCTGGCATCGATGGCTACCAATATTATTAAAATAATGGTTATCCAAGTGCCAATACAAAATCTGAACGACATGTAATCCCAACCAACTTGTTTGCAAAACTCAAATACAATGGTCTCAAATACTAAAACTGGACCGGTCGAACCTAATATTGTTAGTGGCTGTCCTGAAAAAAACCCATAGCCCATACCGCAAACAAATCCTGAAATCAAAGATTCCATGGCGGCCATATTCTTTCCTGTCGCTTCTCCTAATAGTCCACCAAACGTGATGATGGGTGATAAACAAGCAAAGTACAAAAATATCCACGATGCAATACACTGTAGAGCTAGAGCGTCTTTAAAATCAGACCAATACCAAGGTAATTTTCTCTTTAAGTCATTAATCAGGCCTCCAAACAGCTTGCCTGACCTAGCTAAACCAGATTCTTCTCTCTGTCTCGCTTCCTCTTCTTCTTCGTCTAGTTCCTCTTTTGGGTGATTATCGTTGGGCCGTTTTCTTGGATCTTGAGATGGAATTGCAGCTGGTGGTTCAATGCGTATAGCTGGATCCCATTCTCCTGGAGGCAACACTGTCACTGCGTCTAAGAATTCATCTATCCCAGCTAACAGATGATCTCTCTTCTTAGCCCGATAAGCCACTTCATGAAATATTTCATCAGACATCAAGGTGGCCATGGCTCTACCGATTTCATGAAAACTGGAATTGCTGTTTGGTGGTCCTAGTAATACAAACATGAATCGCGTGGGCACGGGTACTTCTGTCAGATCACCCATTATTGTTCCAGTCTTGAGTCTGACAAAGGCTGACAATGTTTTTTCGAGAAAGTCAACCTCTCCGACCAGGATGTTGGAAGCCTCAGCTCCTGGTGGTATTTTTCTCATAAAATGTGTGTTGCTTTTGTGATTGATATCCCCATTCATGTGAAGGTCGCCTGAACTATGATTTCGGTTCATCGATATACTGCTTGGACTTTTCACCATACCTTCATCATTTGTACCTAAAATTAACATTATTATTAGTAAATCAGATATACACATTATAAATATGTACACATAATTCATAAAAGTTGAAAGCTTTAAACCCACTTTCTGAAATAAAAGCTTGAGTAAAAAATCGCAAAATAAAATATTTGAATGTGAAAAAGGTGACCAAGGCTAAAATATTTCCCTAAATTAGTATCTAGTGAAAATGTTATCCGATTTCCCTAAAATGGATAATGTATGTTTAGTGTGAACACAGTACAACAACAACTTTAATTTCAACTGGTTGGGGCCTAAATCGATTGTTCTATTGTGTGAAGCTTTAGCGAGATAAAGTAATGGTAGCTAAACAAAATGTAACCTTGATTTTAGATTATTAAATGAGTATTGTGCAAAGCCCAAATACAATAAGGTAGAAAAGGTAGAAAGATGAAAAAAAACATGACAACATCGATGAGAAGAAGCGGTTACCCGCACTAGGAAGGCCTAGGAAACGACTGATTTCGCCCTTGTAAGAATGTCCACTTGCCGTAGCGCCTTCTTCCACTGCAATAACATAAAATGTTTTTGGAAACCTTTCTCAAATATGTCACTCACACTAAATAGCATTCGTAATTAAAACCACACCGAGATATATACAAGTTAGATGTTGCAGTGCGTGTGCATTGAGGGTACCAAGGCGTGATTCGGTGAGCTGAACTGCACACAAGTTACCGTATCGCCTGCTTGGCTAACCTGGCACTGCTAAGTAGGAGCCCCTCGCGTCAGCCGCCTGCAGCAAGGCGGTGTGGGGAGACGAGGTTGACCCTCGACAGCTCCTCGCACTGGAGCGTCGAGAGTCACCTTCCTGGAAATCTGACATGATCACGCAACCCCCGTTACATCATAGGTATTGTTTACAAATCTCATAGAAATCAATAAAGTTACTTACTTTTACACGAAGAATGGTTCCGTCCAATATCGGCTAGTGACCGAATCAGAGGCAATCGTGACATGTTGTTATGGTTTCGCTTTTCATGTTGATGTCTATGCCTCCTCAATAGAGCGTCTCTGACCTTTTCCCTACAATCGTAACCCAAAGTGCCATCGGCAATCATATTATCCAGTACATTATCTGCTACTTGTTCTAAGGATCCAGCGTCCATATCCAGAATAACCGATCCGTTGAGGATAAGACTTCTTAGTTCGAAGAGGGAGTGTAAAGATAGAGTGGCAACGTGTGGTTTCGACCACCTATTGCCGCCTTCCTCGACATCTTCCTCGAATTTGATCCATCGTGCCGTCTCTTTCCATTCGAGCTCGTCTCCTTCTTTGACCAACTCTTCCATCTCCGAAAATAGTGGATGAGATTCAAGCGTGGAATCATCGACATCTTCTCCCAGAATGAACTGCACTCTTTGAGCAGGAGGTGTTACTGAAATAAGCGAATTTATCATTCGTCAACTACTGGAAGTAGAATAGAAAAAAAAGAAATCGCATTCCCAAAGTAATAAATCTAGAAAGAGGAAAAGTGTGACCATATAACAGTGAGCTACGATAATCATGCGGATGGATCTCGAGACAAAAGACGATATCGGTGAGCTTCCATGCTTGACTAAAGTTATAATGAGGTGACGATTTAGAGGAAACTGACTCGTATGAACAAAGTGATAGAGCGTTTAATTGCTTGGCCTTACATGTTTCCCCATCGTCCGTTACACTCAGTCGTCGCACCCGAGACATTATCGGGGGCCCTAGAGATTGAAGTCATTTTACATATCTTAGAACAGATTTTCAAATAAAATTGTTTTGAAGGTAGGTTTACATATTTTTTTAAGTATGTGTTAATAGTATTTTCTTTAAATTATTCTAAAATAGCTATTAGACGAAAACTTATTTTCCTGTTTTGTCGAATACCAACCCCGACCCAGTAAAAATCGTAATTAATTTATTTAAATGAGTACATAATTTATTCCAAAAGTCTGCCTTATCTGAGACATTTTCTTAGAAAAGCTAACGAACTTTAATTAGATTAATCTGCTAATTTATTTACAAATGTGTATTTCTATTTTGTATTTATACTATCTGAGTCACAAAATACACCTAATCTTTATTCATAATTCACCTTTCAACTAATATAGGTACTAATGAAACTTGTAAAATGTATATCTTATATATAAAATTTCCGTGTCACAGTGTTTGTTACCGTACTCCTCCGAAACGGCTTGACCGATTTTTTCCAAATTTTATATGCGTATACAGTAGGTCTGAGAATCGGCTACTGTATATTTAGAAATAATTATTAAGGCAAAACAACGTTTGCCGAGTCAGCTAGTAGTATTATATTTATTTCGGTACGTTATAAGTTAATTGACTATCTCTGAAGCTTTTCAGAAATAGGGGAGGAAGGGGTAATAGGAATCAGTGGGCAATCGTAGTCACTAAAATAACTAAAGAAACCAAAAGCCTAGAGTTATTATTGCCCCGTAACCAACATCACTCCATGCACCCCGCACCGGTCCCCAACGTTTAACGTTTAACGCGTAACGTTTTCGCGCCAATTTCATATAATTTTTTACGTGAACAAAATAAACGGTAAGTCCATTACTATGATGTATTTAATCATCAGTTCAAGTTAAAACTTTAGTTATGACGTTTGAGATTGGATTTGTAAATCGTTTAATGTAATAAAGTCTAAAATAATTATTTTATAACTGTAAATTTTCAAATTGTCCATTTCGGGTAATGAGAGTCGAGCGTCTGTGGGTAATGGGTGTCGACCATCGTCCACGTCTCATTACTCGCAGTTTTTAAAACGTGCAAACGATTAATTATATCGTACATTTTTATTTGGCAGATGCCGAAAACTCGACCGAGGAGCACAAATAAAGCGTAATTGTCTTCTGACACAACGCACAGAGCGCAGAACTTCATAAATAATTCGTAAATTTGGCCAAAACAACGAGATTTGGTACAGATGCACATCTTGTGGGCTATGGGCATGCGCAAGCTGCACCGGATGGGATTCAGTTGAAGATTACGTGTGTGACAACTGCTAGGATTCGCTGACTCCCATTACCAAATATAGCGATTATTATTACCCGCATGTGCGGGCAATGGTAGTCAAAGTCATTATTTTTTAAAATAATTATAAATAGAAAAGTATAATTTTTACAGCTAATGAAACTTATCAGACTGATAGTTAATTAAGTATATTACATTAAAAATAAATAACTATCACCATAACTACAATAATGTTTGATTTGGAGAATATATTGCTTAAGTGACTCCCAATACCCCTTTCTCCCCTACAACGGGCGTTATCTAGAGATTTCGTCCTAAAAGATTAAACTTCGGAAAAGGACTTGACTTTCATAGAATAAGTCATATTTTTCGTAACATTTTGGTATATTTATAACATTAATAGAAATAACAGTTACTAAATAACTTTTCTAATCTAATCCATTCATACAAATACCTATTACTGCCTAGATCGGCTTCACAGCAATTCAATTAACTCTTACTTGTCGTGATTCAAAATAACATGTGACAAAAGAGTTCAATTTCATTCCGATATTTATTCAATTTACCAACGAGACAGCGACTAGAAGTTAAGAATATAGAAGTAATTCAATACATGTCGAGTAAATCCCATTTAATTTTCTTAAAAACAAACGAAATTTACTCTATTCTTACAAAAGTTACCTGTATATGCTTTTTATATACAACGAGCTGACCCGGCAAACGTTGTTTTGCCTCACTTAGGGGTATGAAAAATAGATAGTGTAGCTTATATGACACGTTCGTAGATTTACCATAGCAGCGCCATCTATTGATTACTTACTCAACCCAGTCGAAAGGTATCGACATCTGTTAGAATCATTTGGAGTTAACAGATAATTGTGGCTGTCAAATAATAACAGACAATAATTAGCAATAAATTAAAATTGCGACTATAATTTGAGATTTAAACTATCCTATCTCTCAAGTTGGATCAAACTGCACATGGTGTGCGAATTTTATTATAATCGGTTAAGTGGTTTAGGAGTCCATTGAGGACAAACATTGTGACACGAGATTTATATATATTAAGATGGAAATAAATCTTTACTTTTCATACACAAAAATATTATAGATACTCGTATATATTATTAACTGAATACTTCTACGTCTATTTTAATAGATTTGCCGCTTTAGCACCATTTTCTGGATTTGAAGACGAAATTGTACGTATTTATTCAGTGACCTAACGAAGCCTATTCGCTCAGATCAAGGGAGGCAATTTCACTTAGAACAAGGTTGCGAAATCAGAGACTGATAAGACCCATTCATCTGTTAGGTGGAATTGGAGAGGGGTAATTTTAACCTCGCGCCTTGTAGGTGTAATGCCCAATGTCAAATGTGGCCTGTAGGCTTGGAAAACGAGATTCACAATAGATGACAAAATTAAATATTTAGTGTACTTCCGCTGTGATCCGAAATCCAAATTAAGACAAGTAAAGGAAAAATTAACTAAGATTAATTAAGATTAACGTTACCTATCACAATTCGGAAATTCTTAACTCTACACGTGTTTCGCCTAACCACAAGGCATCATCACAATTTTTGTAGATACTTGTTGACATAATTATTTCGATACTTTTGGCATACTTGTTGGAACCTACGTGTTTTATGTACTTATTTCCTATATACCAATCTATATAAATCTATTAATTTATTGACATTTTGCACACCGTATATGCGGTAGCCTACAAGGGACTTTTTATAATGTTTTCCATGTTTTTATATTACCTGTGGCTACGCAAATAAATTATTTCATTCATTTCATTTCAAGTGAAATACTACTACATTATTTGATAATGTACATAGAAACAAATACACATAAATAAAATCACGCCTCTTCTTCTTAAATGTAAGCAAGGATCATAGCAAAGATTTCCATTTGCAATGATCCTGGTAGACTAGTTCCATTAATTAACGCAGTAGAAGATAGTATATCTATACCAATATTATAAAGAGAAAAAGCTTGATTGTTTGTTTGTTTGACGCGAATAGGCTCCGAAACTACTGGACCGATTTGAAAAATTCTCTCACCGTCGGGAAGCTACATTATCTCCGAGTAACATAGGCTATATTTTGTTTTTATTTGCTACTCAGATTATTTTAGAGCCCGTGCGAAGCCGGGACTGGCTGCTAGTGGCATATATTTTTGAATCAGTTTTTGTTGTAATGTTTTTTTTTACTCGTAATGGGCTTGCGCTTGACCGCAATTCACCTGATGGTAAGCGATATTGCAATCTAAGGTGGAGCGCGCTTGCCCAGAAGAAACTGGTTCCCTCTTGCCTAGAAAACCACTAGATTATAGTTATCGGGGAACAGGGAATTTGGCAAAGAATTCTACACTTTGGCGGTACGCACAATGAAGGTGGAGGCAAACCGCTTAGTACGCGACTTAGGCACATCCACAGTATAACGATGCCGCCTCGGTGTTTCCCTACTCGTCCGATGGTGGAATGTTATAGGGAATATTGTAGAATCTTACCAGGACGATCCGGTTCTGTATCCCCATTGCGATGATGGTGTTTGTGCTTCCTATGGGAGTGTCTGCGCGCTGGTACGTGGACTCCAACGAACACCGTGTGCGCTCGGTGACCTGTCACAATAATAATTACAATAAATAAATAATAATAAATAATTTATTGGCCTTACAACATCTCGTCGCATTTGGCAAGTCATTCATTACATTTAGATTTGCATTGGATTTAAAATAGACAACTAACTACATTATTACTTATATTAATATTAAATTAAATATAACTAATTAAAATCTATTCAGTCAACGTATATAAAGATTCCACTAGGTGCATAGTCATGAATTCCTTTAAGGAGTACAGTGGATTGTCTTGAAAAAAAAATGTAAATTTGTACACAAGTTAATTCATAAAAGAATACATTGGACACCGGAAAGAGCCCGACGTCGCAACGGGCTCAAGCGGAGATGGAGGGACTAATTGTGTTATTTTGTCAAAAATGGACACAAAAGCTCAAATAGATATACTTTTGTCTCGTAATGTGACAGACAAACTATTAATAATATCAGAATTGTACGGTCTCGTATTTGAATCTCCTCTCTTACCTATTTGAGGAGAATTAAAAACTCTAGACGCCAAAGCTCTGGTTTAGTTTTTATTTCTAAAGAATGAGTATATACTCATTCTTTTAAGCGAAGATAAAGGTAACATCTTGATTTTTTCGCTATCAGTCGTATGAATATGAAAAAAAAACTGGTTTAAAAATTTTGGATTTTTTAAACAGTTTCTAATTCATAATTATTGGTACCAAAATAATTTTCTTGGAGTGGTTCTCTAGACGGCCTTTAAGCTATTTTTCGTTATTTTTTTACCGTTTACGATTTATAGCTAAAAAACTGTAATACGTATCAAGATTTTACTCTTATCTTCGCCTTAAAAAGGAAAAATAAACTAATTGACTTTCTATGTCATTCGTTAAAATATACCTAGATACATAGGTATATGGTTTATGAAATATGTTTTGTTTAAAAAAGTATTTTATTGAGTTATGAGCTCACAATACTTCGGTACTTTGGATATGAAACGTTTAGTGTTCCAAACTCCGGGTAGTTGTGTTTCCTTTGATACCATTTTCCCAAACGAGTATTGTGTGCATTGACCTTAAAGTTGCAAATGAAACCGCAAAACTGGCCGTCAATTAATTCTTCCGCACGCGTGAACTCGCCATTTTGCTCATCTTACCATAGACATACACCTACTATAGACACGATACCATAGACTATAGACATGCGACATAGACAAACACCTACACCCGTAGAAAGAGAACCCTACACCAGTTAAGTAGCTGTTTATACGTTTAGGATTACTGGCAACTAAAGCAAAACCTTTTAAGACCGGATATAGTGTGTACAAACAAATTTTGTTCTAAGGCTATGTAAAAAAAATATTCTGAAAAAATGCACAGAAATATTGAGGATGGTTGCTAGCTTGGCGAGCAGTAGAAAATGCCTATCATTATGTGATGATCCCTCACCATGTTTTGCTTCGCCGAAAGCTCCACCATCGGGCGAGTAGGGAAACACCAAGGCATCGTTATACTGTGGAGGTGCCTTAGTCGCGTACTAAGCGGTTTGCGTCTACCTTTATTGTGCGTACCGCCAAGGTGTGAAATTCTTTGCCTAATTCCCTGTTCCCCGATAACTATAATCTAGCGGTTTTCCAGGCAAGAGTGAACCGGTTTCTTCTGGGCAAGCGCGCTCTACCTTAGATCGCATTATCGCTTACCATCGGGTGAATAGCGATCAAGTGCAAGCGCATTATGAGTAAAAAAAAAGCTTAAGCCTATTGACAGGGATTTAACACATGACCTTCGCGACGTGTGGCATCCACTCGCCCGACTGAGCTGTCTTCAAATCAAATCGAGCGTTATATGACCTTGTGAATATTAAGTTATTGTGAACTGAACTGTATGATTTGTTCTTGAACCATGGTTTGCACAGGTGGAAGGTATTTACCTACGCATCAGGTATTCCAGATATTTCCAAAGTAAATAACTACGCAGGTATATATAATGTGTAATTAAGATGACGTCTCTAAGCGTTTGCCGGTGGATTGAACATCGATTGTTCCACTCGGATGGCCGCGCGTGACTAGACTTAATCCTCAGACTACATGAATTGTAGTCTGAGACTTTACTTTAGATTTACCGTTAATGTTTACGTATAATATGTACGCAGGTAGGTATAGGGCGATCTTCTGACGGGTTAATCGAATTAATAAAGAATACATTTGAAATTTTCCTTCCTCTTACTCACATATCTGGTTATGCTAGTGAGAGGTCATTAGCTTTCAAATATTTTCTTTATTGATTCCAGTTATAAAGCGATTATGTTTTACCGGTTTAAGCCGCGTCTTACAATTTGAGCGGCGCGGCTGAACCGCGTTAGTATAGGCATAGACAAATATAGGATATTTAAAAATATTTGTCTATTGTATATGAGTTATTTCACGAAATCAATTCATGCTATTTTGCTCCTATGACGCTTTAAACTAAGGGGCGCAGGTACTTAGTAATTTATAGTTGATCGATCCTTGTGTGCAAATTGCCTTTGATATCCAGGCCATTCATTGCTCGAGTAAAATGTGAATATGAAAATTCCTTATCCAACCAATATGTCCCTTTTTTCTCACACCTCCCCGGAATTTTATATATACGTGTAGATACTCTCGCTAAAAAGTATTTCATGTAAATAAATGAAATTGTCGGCATTTTTTTCTATCGAATATCGTAGTTTCGAAAGCTGCTTCCCGTGAAAGATAATTATTAATTAGTTTTTTTGACCGACTAGTAGGAATGGAAAATCGATATTTAATTAAAATGTAAAACACATTTTTTGGTCGTCTGATAGTGAAACACTCTAGACTCGACAGCTAATTGACTAATTTAAATAGGTACATTTATTTGAGAAAATTTAGTAATTACTAAATTCACAAATTACTAAGGAGTCTCTTTGCTTAAAAGTAGGGAGTGTCTTAGCTTTGTTTTTGTTTGATAAAAATCGGGCCGAGACGATCGTCGCCACAAAATGGCGGATTACATATTTTTTCACCACTCCCTCAATATGGATATCAAATAAACAGGCTTGACAAATATAATAGCCCAAGAGCCCATACGTTTCTGACCTTCGTCATTTAATAAAAGCTGAAAATTGTTCTATGTGTGTCCCTAGTAGAGGTAAGAATGATCCCCAAACATGAAGCTGAGGCAGCAGTGGCTTTGGCAGATAACTGGTAACAAAGGTGTATAAAATTCCATCTCAAATTCGTTATAGTATAAAACCTGATTTTTTCACATTTGATTCATAATAATATCAAAAGTCGCGTTGCTCATTGCCAGACGGTTATTATGGTGGCAACCCTCTGCCAGACACCCTTAAACTATTATAATTTATGAGTATACTTACGCTATATTATAAAACCTAAATTTAATATATAATCCTTTGGGGGCCTATTAATCTATGTTTACATAAAAGCCGGACAGTTTCGGTAGTTCTATCATGTTGCCAGACGCATTCAAAGTGAGCAGTTGTTCGGGGAGCAAGGAGCGTATACAGTAACTATACTTCCGCCAAATTCGATGTGAAATGTTTACCAACAAAGCGTTGCCTAGCAACCACTGACAGCAGTGGTAAAGAACTTTTTTTATAATGTTCAATTTTTTTTCTAATGTTCAATATAGAAATACTTGTAAAACAAACGAATGTCGGCAAACAAGTGTTGAAGAAGCGGCCATGTTTGAGATGTTTGTTTACGATTTATTTTTAGCACATTTCGTTTTACACTATTGATACATTACAAGAATACATGTTCACATTGTATTCTCCCTAAAATAGCACTTAAGTATGACGTAGATTTTATAAGAAATTTGTCATTGAAATGTATACTAAAACAGTTATTTTTAGTGATTACAAATTACTATTTCCCTTAAATAAAAATATTTGTTGAAATTGCATCTTACTAAAGTACAGTGTACAACGGAACATCATATATCAAATCAAATGTGACTAAATAAAAATTAACTTGTTAATTAGAATTTTTAAGGGTTTTAGTGTTATATTTTATTTGGAAGAATAGCAGAAAAGTGGCCAATGGTTTGAGATTCCTGCACTCAAACGAAAAAATAGCTAGGGCTGATGCAGATTCCAATGTAAGTAATTATTGAATATTCTGTTTTCTTTTAAAACTCACTTCTTTGCAATTTGTTATTGCTATTGATCTTTAAATACGGTAAATATGTCTTTTCGATTGAAATTACAAAAAGTCTGGACGATTTATATGACAAAATATAGAAATTGGTCTAATGCAGCCCTTCACTGTGCATCCACTGTAATCAAGTTTTTTTTATTATTAATTTCTTAATCAAAAAATTTCTTTTTTTTTTTTACAGTTTGAATAACAATTTTTTTTTTTTTTCACTTTCACACTCGGCTGGTTAGCCCCTTACTGAACCATTTCTAGCTCGTATTATGGTTGCTAACACAACTGATATACTACATAATACATACATACATATTATATATAAATACATAATTAACACCCAGACCCACAGCCAACAAATTTAGTTAAGCACAAAGATGTTGACCGGGCCGGGAATCGAACCCGGAACCTTCTGATTAGCAGACCGGCATGGTAACCTTTACGCCAACGAGGTCGTCAAAATAATATAAATGAAAAATAATATAAATAAAATTATTAGAGTTTCGATATGATTGAAGTTGTATTAGAACAATTTTAATGGGTATTGTTTTAAATATTTGTTATTCAAAAATGAAATTTTTTGATTAAGAAATTAATAATAAAAAACTTAATTACAGTGGATGCACAGTGAAGGGCTGCATTAGACCAAGCACTCTGTCTAACTCGCACTAGTTACTGTATACGCTCCTTGCTCCCCGAACAACTGCTCACTTTGAATGCGTCTGGCAACATGATAGAACTATCGAAACTGTCCGGCTTTTATGTAAACATAGATTAATAGGCCCCCAAAGGATTATATATTAAATTTAGGTTTTATAATATAGAGTAAGTATACTCATAAATTATAATAGTTTAAGGGTGTCTGGCAGAGGGTTGCCACCATAATAACCGTCTGGCAATGAGCAACGCGACTTTTGATATTATTATGAATCAAATGTGAAAAAATCAGGTTTTATACTATAACGAATTTGAGATGGAATTTTATACACCTTTGTTACCAGTTATCTGCCAAAGCCACTGCTGCCTCAGCTTCATGTTTGGGGATCATTCTTACCTCTACTAGGGACACACATAGAACAATTTTCAGCTTTTATGAAATGACGAAGGTCAGAAACGTATGGGCTCTCGCTCTATAATTAATAATTTCAATTCTAAAACGGCCGTCTCCAAAAAAATTGATCGAGAATTTACAAAGAATGTATTTCTTGTGTTGTCATACGATCAATATTACTGGCATAAAAGAGAGGAGGCCTATACCCTGCAGTGGGTTTGTAAGAGGCTAATGATAATAATGATATCATAGGTCGTTTAAAAACATCCAAGAAAGTTATAAAGACAAGTTTATTGCGTGCTTTCTAGCCGTTATCTTATTAGGTAACTAAATCCTAGGGGTTGAAACGTCTACAGTAATGTAGCGACAACTTATTTCCTCTCCTCATTTGACGAGGGTTGGCGGTGGCTTAACGTTAAGTTAACGCTGAATATCTCGGTTATAAGGTACAAGAGAGTAAAGGGTGAAGATTTAAAAGGTACTGATAATGAAGACTTATTGTATCTATTAAGACCTTTTCGCGTACCAACGTTTTTTTTGACAGCTACTTTTAATAATAAAACGGGAAAAACGTAGCCCTATCATTCATCACACTGTATTTTATATGATTATTTAAAATATGCTATTTTACTCTCGTTGCGCCTTAACTCGCAATCCTGGTTGCGTGTTTTTTTTTCAAGAAGCTCTTTGTTTTTTTTGACAATATATGCAATACTATGTGGAAAATGATTATTTATGCGGACAATTTCCATTATTCTATCAAAACACCTTGATATCTTCTTAATATTTATAAATCTCGTGTCACAATGTTTGTCCTCAATGGACTCCTAAACTAACCGATTATAATAAAATTCGCACACCATGTGCAGTTCGATCCAACTTGAGAGATAGGATAGTTTAAATCTCAAATTATAGTCGCAATTTTAATTTATTGCTAATTGTTGTCTGTTATTATTTGACAGTCACAATTACCTGTTAACTCCAAATGATTCTAACAGATGTCGATACCTTTCGACTGGGTTGAGTAAGTAATCAATAGATGGCGCTGCTATGGTAAATCTACGTACGTGTCATATTACCTACACTATCTATTTTTCATACCCCTAAGTGAGGCAAAACAACGTTTGCAAGATAAAGTTACTTGTACGTGAGTATATTCCCGGGAACAACTGAAATAACAAGCTGTTATTTTGCCGATTTGATACTCGACAAAAATAGACATAAATCCAAGTACAATCGAAAAATAAGTCGATTTTCCTGAAACGCCCAGAGGCGTTGGCTCAAATTAATTTCTCATGATTTCCCCCAATTTTCCTTTGGCGGTAAATGTCCAATTCATAAATTTGTGTTGGATATGTTTTTTTATCTACAGCATGTTTACGGATTTTGGAAGTTAGAGGATCATTAGATGTTTTTACTACAGAAAAAAACAGTACTAGAGTTGTAGACTACTTATGTATTAAAGTACAATAGAAACTCGATTATCTGGCCCTCAGTGCCCCTCAGTTATACGGATTCGCGATTATCCGGACTATAGACAATTTTCCAAAATTATATTATTGCAAGTATGGACGGACCTGGAATCCTCCCGCCCGGGCCGGCTTCTTATCGGAAAATATAAAAAACCCGATTTTCTTCATACAAAATACAAACGTTCGATTATCTGGATTTACGTTTATCCGAATGCCTAACAACAACAGTTAGTTCGGTTAATCGAGTTTCTACTGTAGTATCTGTAGTACCTGTATTATGAACATATCTCGAATCACAAATACAACGCCCTTTCCTAGCCTTCCTTCAGTCAGGACGTAATTAGATCTATTATGCTATATAATAGACCATACACAGATTAATTGTTTACCTTGATGGATATTAAATTGAGGCTGTTTATGATTTTGCTGAAAGCTTGTATGGCAAAACAATGAATTACTTTATCAATCATTTATTTAAATAAGTATTTTTATTTATAATACAGTAGATAATACTAGCTGCGCCCCGCGATTTTACTCAACTTAATCCGTGACAAAAAGTAGTGTTATGTGTTATTCCAGGGTTTAAATTTCATTGAAATCAATTCTGCCTTGATCGTGAGGTAACAAAAATTTTGCATTTATAATATTAGTAGAAAAGCTAAAACAGTGATTTTAACTAAAAGTGTTTGTAATCACTATAAGTAAAATCCTCGAGGACAGTGGTCAAAATTATCTATGCTTTGGACTATATCTTCATAACACCATGGTTCATACTAAGGCAAATATTTAAGTACTCATTAATATTCCATAGGTAGTTTCTTTTCAGAAAATTTATGATATCTAAAAGTCTATTTAATTGGGTATTTTGTAAGAATTTAACGTTCTTTTGATAATTAAGCTCAAATTTAACAATTTTTAATTGTTAAGTTGCGCATTACCTAGCTAAATAATGGTGCTTAAAACTCTTTATTGAGCAAAATGATTGTATTATTTTAGAGTTATCTAGTTGTCCGAGGGTCTAATAATAATAAAAGTCCTTAATTGTTCACAGACCTATGTAAACAATTCACTCACGTATCCCTCATATGTCAATATTTGCGCGCAACTTGGCAAACTCATTTGCGACTTTGTTCGCTCGCTGTATAACACCTATAGGAGGTATATCGAAAATGAAGGTTGTTGTGACATCTTTGGGGCAACTACTTAAATTATTATAACAGTTTCAGGGAAAGATATTGTAGTTCAAAATGTAATTGAATATTATCGTATGTAGAGATATTTATACCGGGGTATGGTCACATTAGGCGACAGCGAGAAGACCATATTACAGGGAAAACGATGAGTGACGATATGAGTAGGAGAGTTGTAATACAGAGATGATGAATGAGAGGGGTTTATGGAAGAAGCGTACATTCTGTACAGACCACAGATGTAGTAGGATAAGATTTAAGAAGAAGAAGATATTAGAACACATTTCACACACGGCTGGTTAGCCCCATACTAAACCATTTCTAGTTTGTACTAAGGTTTCTAACACAACTGATATACGACATATACATACTCGTACATACTTTATAACCGAACTGAACTAACGGGAATCGAAGTCGGAACCTTCTGATTTGCAGTCCGGCATGATAACCATTACGCCAACGAGATCGTCAAATGTATTGGAGATATAAAATCTCAGGACTTCCACTAATTTATAGGTTGTTATAACATAATAAGGGACAGATTCAGGAAACTTATCCCTAATTCCTTCCCATTTATCTTACTACTTTAAATCCCTTCTTTACTTAAGGTCAAGCATTTTCTACCTCAGCGTTATAGAAAGGGTTCACCGGATTCTAGTCTAAAAGCTTTCTGCGCTAGCAATACCTCTTTTACTCTAGACGTGCTGGTTTTGTAAAGTAGGAATTAAAGTAAGAGACAGAATTTTAATGTCTGATTTAAGGGTTCCGTGGATTAGCACAAAGCGTTTTGCTTTGACCTTCATTGTAAGAACTGCGAAGCTTTTGAACTCTCTTCCTGAGTCTCTTTTTCCCGAGAAGTACAATTTGGGGGTCTTCAAATCTAGAGTAAATAGGTTCCTTCTAGGCAAGCGTGATACATCTTAGACCACAGTCAAGCTTAACATCAGGTAAGCTGCGGTCAACCGTAAGCCTATTTATCATAAAAAAAAATTGAAAAGTCGATGACAAATTATAAGTTAGGTACCTAATAAAACTACAAGTCTATTTATTTCAATATCTATGTTTTATATTTTTTGACTGAGTAAAACTACTGGGAAAAAAACTGGAAAAAGTAGTACCAGTAGTTCGATTGGTAAGACTGTTCGGTAAAACTAGTGGGAACTGCTCTACTAATGACCAGCGAAGTCGTCTATGGGACCATTACATTGTTTGACATTTGTTTGTTTAGATAGACTTTATTAGGCAGATAATAAGTGCAAACGAAATAAAAGTAACAATACTTAGTATTTATACAACGTATACCATATTCATGTGATAAGAAAAAAAACTGAACTATAATTAATTATAACACTCGAATATTTACGAATATCCTACTGTTATAAAGTTTGTATGTATGGATGTATGGATGTGTGGATGTATGGATGTTTGTTACTCTTTCACGTAAAAACTACTGAATGGATTTGAATGACACTTTACCACAATATAGCTTATACATCAGAATAACACATAGGCTATAGCTTATACATCAGAATAACACATAGGCTAAAATTTTTGAGGTTTTTAATGTGAGGTCGTAAAAAAAACACATTTTTTGCGCTTACATTGCAAACGCTGACTGAATCCTACAAGATAGATCAAAACAATTTACTACAGTATTGTACAACTTAAAAAGGTCTACAAAAAAGTCCGTGATGGTATATGTTTATCTCTTAGGAATAACCCACAATAACCATTTTTTATACTTTACTTTGTACGAGAAATAATGGCTTATTTACGAAGCGATTTAAGCAATACAGTATTAATCATTATCCAATTAAGTATCTTAAATACATTGTGCATTTAATAAAGATCAATATGGCTTTTTACAGCATGTAAATTAAATAAATATTTTCGAAGATATCACAGATTTAAAATGCAGCGGCACCAGGCGAACGGGGCGTGGGGGGAGCGGGGGTAGGTGCGGTGGGGAAGAAGTGGCTCATCGCTGAGTGCGCGACCCGAACGCGGGCAGACGCATGAGGGCAGACGTCGTTGACGGTTGTGTCCGTTTTGCGAAATTTCAAGGCACTAGCGATTTGATAAAAACGTATGGTCGCCTACTTTAAGTAATATAGGCCTAAGGTTAGTTATTGCCAGGTTTCTTTTTGGTTAGGTTAGGAGACGTACGTACGTACAAAGAGATACTTCATTTTTACGAATTACTTCATTGATAATTCAATTACTATATAGATAGGTTACTTACAGTTAATTATAACAAATTATATTAGCAATAAATTAAAATTGCGACTATAATTTGAGATTTAAACAATCTTATCTCTCAAGTTGGATCGAACTGCACATGGTGTGCGAATTTTATTATAATCGGTTAAGTGGTTTAGGAGTCCATTGAGGACAAACATTGTGACACGAGATTATATAAATTAAGATAAGATTATTAATATTATATGTATGTTTTTTACTATTCTTTATTGTACACTACGTCCTTCTTTAGTCGTTTATAAATTCCTTTCCATCCAAAGGTTGCCTGGAAGAGATCGCTTTAAGCGATAAGGCCGCCAATTGTGGTACACTAATTTTAAGTTAATTGTCTTTTACTGTGCCTTTTTTATTTATGTGTCCAATAAAGAATTATAAATAATAATTGTTAGTTACCGTACTCCTCCGAAACGGTTTGACCGATTTTTACCAAATTTCATATGCGTATTCAGTAGGTCTGAGAATCTTCTACTATATATTTTTAAGGCAAAACAACGTTTGCCGGGTCAGCTAGTATACACATATTGCGCGTTGAAAATTCATAATAATTGAAAATATTGTGAATTTCAATAAATATTTAAAATTCATTGACCTCATTCTACGTCACATCAAATAAATAACAAGCTTTACACATGAGTTATATGTATATACTAAACACACCTACGAGCGAAAAGTGTACAGAAATTTCCTAACGTAACCTTGCCAGTATAACGCTCCCACGATAGAAGTTTCCAAAACTCAATTTGTAAAAGTTAGTAACGGATTGTACGTCAAAGTAGATGCTATATAGGCTTCCACAAACTTTGCCAGCTCTAGATATTGTGACTGTATACTCTAGAATATAATAGAAACTATTATCAAGGGACCGTTCAATAGAATAAATATTTTTTTGTAGTAGCAAAAAGTCAGTGACGATGATGATGATTATTATTTTTAAGGAACAAAATCTGCATTTAATCCCGTACAAACTTTGTGCACTATAGACTCTTTAGTAAGAAACGAAATAACTGATTTAAGACTCAAAATTTACGTAGAGTCAAAACAACGGGTTGTGATTTTTAGGTGTTAAAAATGCTTTCGATCTGATAGAGCAGATACTAAAAAATCTTAATTCCATCTTATTTTAAATATACAGGTAATGATCTAGATTTTCATTTACTCCGGGAAATCTTATCCACTTCCATCTACGAGAGCAGTCGAGACGATATTGCAACTTAAGTAGCGGAATTTCAATCTTCGCAATCGAACGTCGAAGGCTTCATTTCATCACTTCTAGGTACATTCCATGATCTAGACTTTGCAAAATTGTATCTACTGACTACCAGCACATTAATTAAAACCGTAAGGCTTATTAAGACATTATGTATTAACTGACTTGTTTTTTTATTTTGCCATTGATAATAAGGACAAAAACTTAAATATACAGTTTTTTGTCATTTATCATATGCGGTATTTTTTTAAATAGCTTAAAGGCTGACTGTCTGAAGAATAACTCTAAGAATATTGATATTTATTTTGGTGCTTAATCTGATTTAATAATAAGGAAAAAAATTGGTTTAAAAAGTAATTTTAGATTTTTGAACCAGTTTCATTTCCAATTCATGTTCCGGATTGGTGCCAATATTCTTAGAGTTGTTTTTTAGACGGTCTTTAATTTATATTTTCAATATTTTGGACCACTTATGATTGACAACGAAAAATCTGTAAATTTAATACTTTGCCCTTATCTTGGCCTTAATACGCAAAATCAGCTAGTCATATTGTGTAATCATAACTTAATTATTTCTAGTTTGGCGATCCAGTGAGGTAATGCCGCCAGCATTTTAGGCACCTTACCCGCGGACACTGACTTAGGTTTACTTCCCTATTTGTAAGGTTATATTATAAATGTTTATTTATTATAAGTAATTTAAATAAAATGTAATTCCTTATTCTTTCAGTAACAACGAAACTACCTCTAATTTAAATACAATTTAATATTTCTAAACGTAAAATAAACATTTGAGATAAATCACTTTCAAATACAAATGAGTGCACGGTTTTCAGCTTTTCCGCAATACATAGTAACAATATGAACCTTAAAACTGAGTGTGTCGGCTAACAATCGTGTTGTCAGTCTCAACATTATTGCAAGCTGATTTTTTTTTAAAGAACCGAGATTGGAATTTACTTTAAGGTATTATCGATGCAGTCCATTAACGAAGATTAGCATTTATTTTTTTACACCACTAGGTAATACTACAACTGTGGGGTTTTCGAAAGAAAAAAAAAGATAAATTGTATATCACCCGTATATTTATTTCTTGGTTAAGCAATTTCAAAATGTATAAACAAATTTGATGTTCCAATTAATTACTCTTTGGTAATTTAAAATCCGATATCAAAGGATGTCAAATAAAATCTCTTTTAATCTCCGTTGGGATAAAAATAAACTCTCTTTTTAATTAAAGCCCTAGCAGCGTTACCTTCGGGCTTCGAACCTCTCTTTACGAGCTTTGAGGTCAACTTCGATATTAAACTGTTTCATTGCTAGTACCAACCAGTACAAACTAAGTATATAATTATATAGATTAGATTACATAATATGGAACTAAAATTCGTTGATATCAAATCTTCTTATCTATCTATACTATAAGACTCTTTGTCCTGACTCATTCATCTATAGACAACGCAGAGCCCAAACGGCTGGTCCTAGGGTTATGAAATTTGGAGGGTGTATTTGTTTTAGTATGTAAACGCGTACTAAGAACGGATTTTTGGAAATTCCACCCCTAAAGGGGTGAAAGGGGGTAAAACAGTTTGTATGAAACTTCTTTGTTTTTAAACTCCTAGCAATGAAATTTGGAATATGTATAGTTTATGTGAAATTAAAAATAACAGTATCAAGTTTTTTTGCCAGGGGTGAACTAAGGGTTTGTAATTGGGGGTGAAAGTTTGTATGGAAAATTCTTTGTTTTTGAACTTCCAGCAATGAAATTTGAAATATGTATAGTTTATCTGAAATTAAAAATAACGGTGTCAAGTTTTTTAGCTAGGGGTGAACTAAGGGTTTGTAATGGGGGGTGAAAGTTTGTATGGAAAATTCTTTATTTATCAAGTTAAAGTCTTGAAAGTTGTTATGGTAGTAGATTATTAAATGCTTAAATTAAAATTATATTTTTTTTGCCAGGGGTGCATTAAGGGGGATACTATTGGGGTTTAAAGTTCAAAGGGAAAGTTTTGTGTTTTTGTAATTAAAAATTTTGAATTGGAATTTAAGTATGTGGTTCACTTAGTGATATGGTTCACGTTATTTATATTAAAATAATGGCTTGAAGAAAACGATCTAATCTGTCGCATCATCAACAAAGTAGCTTAAACCAGAGGTTAACTAGATCTCAGGAATTGAATGCGGAAAGACAGATGCAGCTCATTTTGATATCGTAGCAATGTAATGTTTATAAAATTGGCACGGGAATAGGATACAATAAAATTATCCACAGGGTACGCGAAAAGCGACCTACACGCGGGCGGAGCCGCGGGCAACCTCTATAGTACGAGTATATAAAATTTTCATGTTAGTTACCGTATTCCACTGAAGCGGTTTGACCGATTTTTACGAAATTTTATATGCATATTCAGTAGGTCAAAGCTACTATCTATTTTTCATACCCCATAATGGTAAGGGTTGTTCACCCTTAAATATTTTTAAAATTTTTTGACGAAAGTTTTTGTTTTTAATTTTTTATAATGTGACATCAAAAAATACATACAACCTTAAATTTTTCGAAGCCTATTCGCGTCAAACAAACAAACAATCAAACTTTTTCGCTTTATAATATTGGTGTAGAAAACGATTGTCTATTCAATATCTCAGTATAAGTCTTCTTTAGTGTTCATTCCAATACCCCTAGGTCATATATTACATTATATCTATGCATTTGCTAACACGACGCGAGAAATGCTAATAAAATAATCTTCAACACGTGCTAGAGATTTAATGAGACGGTGGCACACAATTCTGCGTAGAAAATGGAAGCTTAGAGAAACAATCAGGTTAGAAGGGGAATGCTAGCGTAAAGTTATTAGCGTTTGATGTATTTATATCTAGTACAAGAAGCTTATGATTATGATCCATATAAAATTATTTTCCAATGTTGTTAAACATAGAGCAATTAAGTAAAAAACGAATCCTTCTTTTTTTAGTATAAGTTCAGTGGCTAAGCTGTAGTATAGTATGTATGTAGTAGTGTCGAGAGTTATCAAGCCGCCCGAAGGCCTCTGACATGGCTAATCGAAAGCTTGTACTATGAACAGCCTGGGCCTACAATTTAACTTGTCATAAGACCCGCGGTATCGCCCAAATGAAAAAGTCACTTTGGTAAAGATAGTTTTGTCCATGGTCACCCATCCAAAGACCGTTGTGGTAATTGCGTCAGTTCACCTTAGCTGAGTTATTGGTGCTATTTTTCAGTTACGATAAAAAAAATATTTTCGTATTCATATAATAATTATCAAAAAAAAAAAAGATTCATAAATTACGGAGTAATTGAGAATCAAAATTAAAATGAGCAAAATCGATTCATAAATTACGGAGTAATTGAGAATCATCTTTTCTTTAAGAAGTCAGTTACAGAGGGCAGAAAATTCACAATTACTCGTATGATGAATAAAAAGGCAGAAATAATTTCCCTTACGCTCCAAAACCCAGTAGTAAGCAACTATGGTATACCTGATAATATTTAAGTAACTTTAAATAGCCTACGTTTAATTAGAACAGTTTTAATACGTCCTCGTTAAAGTTAATTAGACTTAAAAAAAATGCGGACTTTACAGGGTTAGTCGTAATTAACGTTTTATTTTTGTTATGTTGTCGTAATTAATTAACAATTTGAGGGCAGATTCTATATTATGTGCAGAAAACCCCCTTCATTCCACGACATTTGAAAATTCAAATAAAAAAGTAAATGCGTTTTGTATGTATGGAAAAGCGATTTTTTTTCCAATATTTAATTTATTGAATTCCAATATTTATAATTTCTCAAATTTTAGTAGTAACAAAATTTGAGAAAGTGTTTTGGCTTATAAATAGCGGTATAATAATCATTAACAAAAATAGTATTACACTCAACGATTTGTTGTTTCTGGAAATAAATGAACAGGTTCCGTTTTCACTATGTCAAGAGGGGAAAGTTAGGGATTCCCTTGGTTTGTTCCCCTATTCGCCACCGCCCGTTTGACCTAATTTCGGGAAAGACAAATTTATGGGCACATAAAGCTTTCTGCGTATCCATCAGGGGAGATGAGTATCTTTATCATGTCACAGATGATACAACAAGATAACTTGCCTTGCCAAATAACTTATATTTTATGAGATTTTCTAAAGAGATCTTGTTAAAATGTTAATCATAATTGAATATATTATTTTCAGATATGACCATAATAAATATAATAGGTCTAGTAATGTATATAATGTATAATAAATTAAATAATTTAATTAAATATATAAAAATAAATATTAGGGCACATTTCACACACGGCTGGTTAGCTCCATACTAAACCATTTCTAGTTTATATGATGGTTATAATTTAAACCAGTAAACCGGTTTAGGAAAACAACTGATATACTACATACATGCATATTTAACACCCAGACCCACAGCCAACAAATTTACATATAACAAAAGATGTTGGCCGTGCCGGGAATCGAACCCGGAACCTTCTGATTGGCAGTCCGGCATGGTAACCTTTACGCCAACGAGATCGTCAAAGGTTAGTTTAGGTTAGGTTTTCTTCAGACTATAAATAAATTTGATGAAAGAAAAGGGCGCAGGTGATTGAAGAACCTCGTTTCTATAAAATAACCTTGACAAGAGTCGAACAAAAGTAACAATCATGTTACTAAAAGTCACGTGACACATTCTTGTTAGCTTTATCGCTTACTGAAGCTTCGCAAACAAGCGCTGAAAACGCTGTTTTCACATCTATTAGATCGTAACCATATATACAGGTACCAGTATATACCAGCGACGCACTTGACCTTTCAACTTCTTTTTAACAAATTCTTTTTAATACCGCAAGTAATATCTTATAAAATAAATAAAATACAAAAAAAACATGTTTATTATATGGGGACCTTCATTAATATTTTTTTTTATTCTTAATATTTCCCTTACCCCTATGGCACGGGAAATACATATCTTGTGAAAGTTTCAGCTTTCTAGCTATTACGGTTTTTGAGATACAGCCTGGAGACAGACAGACAGACAGCGGAGGCTTAGTAATAGTGTCCCGTTTTTTTCTTTTAGGCACGGAACCCTAAAAACCGACAATATTCAGCCATCTTGGATTTGTAATTTATAGTCATGTAGGTATTTGCTAGCCTTTCATTTGTTTGATACCGTATTATTAGGCAAGTTGCGAAAGGATCCGTCTTTTTGTAGCGGCTATTTTGGTTCAATTTTCATCAAATATAGGTAATACATACAATATAGGTACATTTTCGCCTAATGCAATACAAAAAATAAATAAATCAAATTGATGCATATGTTCCGGAGCTTCTAAGCTACAGACAGGCAGACATACACAGACACAGACACATCAAACCTAAGTCACCCCGAAGTTTTGCGTCGAAGGATAAAAACAAAGCTTAGTTGGCTTAGCTTAAAAATAAATGATCTAAACAAGAAGAAGCCAAAAGTTGTTGGGTAGTTGAGACCTGCCACTCCGCAAAACTTCAGACAAGATCAAAGGCGCAATCTTATTATGAAATGGAAACTTTTGTAATAAAAGAAATGTTTTTAATTTAGCTTGCGGTAAAATTAATCTTGCGACGTCAGCTAAAGAGATGTAAATTAAATTTTAAAAATATACGTTATATTAGGTATAGATTTATTTAAGTTTGTAATTTTACGAGACTTAAGAATACTAAAAAGAACAAAAACCATTCGAGTTTAGTGTAGTGTTGTGTTAAATATTTAGTGATAGTGCAATCATTGATAATTAGTTGAGTTTTCTGTCCAGAATTCAAAGTTATCTTAATCAGATCAGATTTATATTAATAACGTTGTAAATAGCACAGACTAATAAATGTTATAGACGCCCATGCCCTTGTTGAAATTCGTACTACGTGTACCATTCGAATCACGTAGCGCCATCTATTCGTATTTTCTTGAAATTTCACTCGGGTAACGCAATCTATCATTTTATTACTACGCGACGGAATTTGGCGGCAGCTGCTGCACGTTCGATTTGCAGCAGCTTCTAGGTTTCATCGGTAATGATGGCTTCTGCGCCACGTTTTATTGTTTAGGAACCAGCTATCCTCTCTTTAGTATTCTGAACCCTGATAGAAATTATATGTACCTTCAAAATCCTGTTCAGTATAGTCATGGTGTGTGAGCTTCCTGGCTGCCGGGTCTGTGGGCGCCTCCTCCTCATCAGCTCGCTCCATCTTCCACGGCCTGAAGACAAACAACACTTGCTTTAAATATTCACTGGGTTATTCTAAACCACTTGTGAATAAAAGTTCGGTCATAGTAAATGGAGCCCAGCGTATACGAAGTTATTATTGGTAAAAAATCTCGACGACCTCGTTGGCGTAATGGTTACCGGACTGCTAACCATTACCGGGTTCGATTCCCGACACAGCCAACATTTTTGTGATGAGCTGAATTTGTTGGCTGTTGGTCTGGGCGTCAAATATGTATCAATGCGAAGTATTTATGCACTCATATATGTAGTATATCAGTTGTGTTAGCAACCATAATACAAACTAGAAATGTTCTATTATGAGGCTTACCAGAAGTACATGAGGGTGGATTTAACGCGTATGGGTTTAGACAAACTACGAGTATTGTTTCTATGGTATTTTGCTTGTATTAAAACTACAAAGAAGTTTTGTGATGGTATTTGCAAGTAAGTGAGCTTCTCTAAAACGATAAAACAATTGACTGTGGAAAAAAGTCTCTTGAGAACCTGATGAGTGTGCGAAAATCATAAGAACAATACCTACACGACCTTTGTTTTCATTTTATTATCTTTTCACAATACATTACCGCAAAATAATACTCAACTTTAGAAGCAATGAACTAAAGAAATAACGGAGCTACGTGAACTAAGTACAAACTAGACATTTGGTGGCAATTCTGGCGTACACACAACTAAACTAAATTTAAAGCAGTCCTGTCTCTTTCCATCGTTAGTAATTAGAAAGAAACAGCACGATCTCAACTATAGACAAAACATGTAAAATTACGTCAAATATGGAAAATGGAGGTAGTTTTAGAGCTGAAGTATTTAGGTGCGTTCTAAAAAAGTCCACATTTTCTATATTTGACGTGCCTTTAGTTGTTTTGTGTATCGCGCAGATTTTGGCGTCTTTTTCTAATCACTGATGATGAAAAAGACAGGGCTACATTAAATTTGGTTTAGTGGTGTGTATGCCAGAATCGCCACCGTTAAGGTTTTATTACGAGCGAAAATAAGAGCTATGGCAGACAAAAAACGTGTCGCAACTTGGTAAAGGGAAGCGGGCGGGGAAGGAGCGTGTTTTTCCATTTGCGAGGGATTGATTTTTAGAAGTTTTTAACAGGACGGCATTTCTGAATTTATGTCAGTTGCAATTCCGAGACGCTGGCGATAGCTACATAGCTAGATAGCTGTAATTGATTAAGCCGATTTGATGCATGTTGAAGCTCAGCTAACTAAGAGCCTTTGGATGACCACGCAAAGGAATGTCATTTATATTGCGACTAGTAACTAAGCTAAGTCAGAGATCCTCAGGTAGCTTAAAAACCATACGTATGACATAATCAAAGCATTATCTAACTTCAGACACCAGAAATAAACCTGCCATAAACGTACGAGCTGGCACTGTTGTAGTACGTAATTGCATTTAGAAATATTGAATACTCGTAGATAGTCGTTATATAATGGGATTTAATAAGAATTAGTTTATAACCTAGAGTACCTAGACGTATGTTTTTAAAAGGCGCTGTTAGCCTAGTAAAAACCTAGAATATTAAGTAAATGTTGTGTAGAATAGAACGCTATAGATACATGTAATAATAATTATGTCAATAAAGTACTTTCAAAAACAAATCAATCAATATTATAAATGCGAAAGTTTGTATGTAAGTGTGAATGTTTGTTACTTCTTCACGATCAAACGGCAGAACCGATTTTGTTGATTTTTGGTGTGAAACTAGGTTTGAATTTGGATTAACACATGGGCTACTTTTTATTCCGAACACAATTGTGGTTTCCGTGGGATACGTAAATAACTTCAAAATCTACTGTTTCTTCTTCACGCTCCAACGACTGATGATTTGATGAGATTTACTATGAAGGAAGGTTAGAACTCGGATTAACACATAGGCTACTTTTCATCCTGGATAAAAAAAAAACTATCCCAGACTAACACTGGTAACACTGCGGGCGTAGTTAGTTATATATGTATAAAAAATTTAATATTTATTATATAGTATATCACTCGCGTAGTAAAATTTGGTTCATGGCCACTTTTCTTTGCGGTGTAGTAATTAAAAGATACTAGTTATAAATATTAGCTTTGACATAAAACCGCCCAACGTACGTAATTTGTTATGTTAACTTTAGAAGATTGCGTAGGTTTGTTTACCTCTTGCGTAATTATATCCGTGTATTCCTTCCACATTCCTTATGAATACTGTTTAAATATTGTACGAGATATAATGTCAGGGTTGCGGCAGGTATTCGTAGGAATCATGTTTCTCATAAATGAAAAAGAAAGTAAAATTAGTCATAATTCTATTATGTCAATTTATTTCTGCGAAAAAGAAAATCAGGTTCCACGTATTACATTCCTTTGCTAATTTTATTTTCAGAAAAAGGGCAAGCACATATTTCCATAAATGTAAATGATCTAATTAAGTATTTGACTTTTTTATGACGACCTCGTTGGCGTAATGGTTACCATACCAGTCTGGCATGGTAACCAGGCCAAAAGGAAGGTTTCGGTCCGAGGGTTCGATGCCCAGCACGGCCAAAAAATGCATTTATATACGTATACGTAGTAATCATTATACAAACTAGAAATGGTTTAGTATGGGGCTCACCAGCCGTGTGTGAAATGTGTCCAATATTTCCTTATTTACTCTAGATAGATGCGCTTGACCACATTTCATCTGATGGTAAGTGATATTGTGGTCTACGGTGGAGCATGCTTACCTAGAACGAATCGGTTTATTTTCGCCCTGAAAATTTCTAGATTAATGTCATTGGGAAATAGAAAATTCGACAAGAAATTCTAAAGTTTAGCGGTTCGAACAGCAAAGGTGGAGGTAGAATTTTCATTATGCCCTAAGTATTTTCGTAAATTTATGATGTACTACTATATTACTAAGTTTGTTACTCGAAGCTAAATCCTTCTAAAATTATAAATGCGAAAGTTTGTGTGTGAGTAAGTGTGTATGTTTGTTACTTCTTCACGCTCCAACGGCTGGATCGATTTTGATGAGATTTACTATAGAGATAGAATTAGAACTTGTATTAACACATAGGCTACTTTATATCCGAGATTAACGCGAGTAACACCGTGGGGCGTCTAGTATTATATAATACTACATACATACAGTGTAAACTCCATGTAACGTCACTAGATTTAACGATAAACTCTCTAAAGGGTCAAAATCAATTGGCTTTATTTGGTTCCATAATTGATTAATTCTCTCCATTTAACGACCCCACTCTCTATAACGCCATAAAATGCACAGTCATTTCAGTGTCGTTAGAGTTTACACTGTATATAAAACGAAAAATAACAAGCGTGTTCCTATCCTATCATTCCTTCGTATTATAAAAAATTACCCCTGTTAGTTGTGTTAAATGACACTATACGAGTAGCTACTACGAAATTGATCCAAACTTGGGCACATTTTGTTTCAAAGAAACTATAGTTAAGGGCCTCTTTCTTACTCAAAGCAAAGAGATTTATCACCATATCATCATATCCACCCATGTATAAGATGACTATTATACACCGCTTGCTATACCTACCACTTCCATTCTATATCATCACGCAATCACAGGTTAGTGGAGCGAAGCGCGTTTAAAGCCCAATTTATATGCCGAAGGAAGTGTGTTAGCCGATAATTGGTATATACTGACGCATTAGCGGAATATACGAGGCCTTAAATAACCTATCCTTGTTCTATTGGCATAATACGGTGTTAGAGGGTGCTTTGGTTACGTATGACATAATCAAAACATTCTCTCACATCAAAGAGATTCTTGATGTCTTAAGGGCTTTTAAGGTTTAAAAGTGTTTATTTATTTCATTTATAGGCGAGCAGCATTATGCTGATGTGCCTATGTCACACTGAGTTGAACTATGTCCACTGTTCAATGTCAATGTTTAAAGTTCACTGGTGCACTGATCACAGGTTAGCAAGATATTTTTTTGTTTTCTGCAACCAGCTATCAAGCTGGTTTTTAAAGATTTTCACTGATGTAGCACTGACCATTTCTTCGGGCAACTTATTCCATTATGAACCACTCTGTTGCTGAATATATGATGCCCCGTATTGTCAGGATCACGCTGAATTTTCTGGTTATGGCCTCAGCTATGCTCGCAACGATTACAGTTTTGAAGTAGTTTAAAAAATATTTATTAGCGTAAGGATCATTATTGGTCAAATGTAATAAAACCGGTTTGGATAAGTATAGAAAATAACAATAGGTACTTATATTAAAAATATTTGAATAGAGCTTGGATATATATACTCGTACATAATTTATTTGATAAAAAAGCTCGTTACGTTTGTCTAAAAATTCGCCCGGTATTTTATTCCTGTATTTTATTTATCAACAAAAAAAATTAAAACCACGCCATTAACAAAAACCAAGAAATCCTAGAAAAAGGGTTTTTAATGTTTTGGCCGATAACTGTCGTAGAAAAAGCGGTAATGCGTAAAATTTTTCGTCTAAAATTGCTTCGCATCATGTTTATACACTTACGTGTAGCTAGTTGAAAAACAAATGACTTCTAATCCATTTCACAGCACTTCATACCTCTGTGTTAAAGTGGCTTTTAAAAGAAGTAATAGTCTGCTTAATGATAATGGAAGCAGAATGGATATCTTCAGGTCATAAAACTGTTTGCCTTGTCATAACGATACATTAATCATAAGTAGCCACTCGGTACTCTGACCAGATATTATAGCTAGCAATAAAATACGAGTATATCTACGCTTTATTGGAATATTGTACAGACTAGATTTTTTTTGGGGATCCGAACCTAGGGTACCTTGTTTTACTATGTCTGGGTGGGGCAGATGGCGTCCACAGTGACTTTACATTTCGTCCTGTCTTGGGCTTTATGCTTAACAGAAGTTAAGCATGAAGCCCAGAAAGATCTTCTGGTCTTCTGACCAGGTCTTGCCAATTCTCTTAACCTTCTGACCAGGTCTTACGAATTCTCTTAACCTTCTGACTAGGTCTTGCCAATTCTCTTAACTTCTGACCTGGTCTTGCCAATTCTCTTAGCCTTCTCTCCAGGTCTTACCAATTTTCTTAACAACCTAGGGTACCAATGGGACCTTTTTACTAAGACTTCACTGTCCGTCTGCCTGTTTTTCTGTCTGTCCAACTGTCACCAAGCTGTATCTTATGTACCGTGATAGCTATATAGTTGACATTTTCATAAATGATGTACTGCGATTGCCGCTATAACGACAAATACCGAAAAGTATAAGTTATAAAAAACTATAAAGTGTATATTATAAAAAAACGATTAAATGTAAATTATAGGTAAAAACGCGTTAAAATTCAAGATTAGGGATTAAGGAGATATATAACAAGTGATAGGCGACATGTTATATGAGTATTGTTCATTACTTTCCATACCAGGAAAGTGGCAGATATCATAGAACCAACTTTACACCATCAATAGAGAGAACATATATCTGATGCCACATTATTAACTCCAGGAGACCTACCATGAGCTTTAACAACGACACAATTTATTATGTGCAAAATTTACCATAGGATTCTTCAAATATTGCATTTTACTTTTGCAAAGAAATGGTTACAACAGTACAATAATACGGTAACTTTCTAAATTAAAATATCAAACTGAAATAGATGGTAGGTAGGTAGTTGCCTGTCAAAAATTTATTAGGAACCCTTTTATAAAATTTATTATGTATATACAAATACACAAATACAACATTTATTTATTTGACACAGTAATTGTTACAAATATATAAAGAAATCCAAAGGCTTCCAAACTAATTTATAACTACGTACGACAGAAGCCAATGCCTTCAAATAAAATGGAAAGAAAAAGTTTTAAAAATTACAAAACTATAACTTCAGTATTCGTTTGTATAAATTACTCACGTCAATAAAGAAAACATATGAAAGTTCCCTTCCTCTAGCTCACACTCTTTCGGTTATGCAAGTGAAAGGATATGTATGTTGGAAGAAGAAAGAAAGAAACATTTATATTGTGACACGAACAACAAAGCAAAATTATACCCAAGAAACATAAAAGAAAACTATTACGTGCTATTTACGTGCCACAAAACTGAAATGTTTTGAATAATTCGTTATTACCATCACGTCCAATAGCCGTGATATGTTTTTGCCAATTTTATTTTGTACTGGTTACAACTAGGCATTTGACAATCAGGACGCATAACCACAATACATTTAAAATTATATATGACTAGCTGACCCGGCAAACGTCGTTTTGCCTTATAAATTATTTCTACTAATAAAAAAAGGGGTAAGGAAAATAGATAGTAGCCGATTCTTAGACCTACTAAATGCGCATATAAAATTTGGTAAAAATCGGTCAAGCCGTTTCGGAGGAGTACGGTAACTAACATTGTGACATGGAAATTTAATATATTTGAACATATAATTCAATAACATAATTTATAACTTTAATATTGATCTTATTATAATTATTTTGCGATTCCAGTGGTAACCGCCGCTATTCTCTACCACAGAGCTACGAGCTTGTAAACACCATTGTTAAAGGTCTACGCGTGCAAATAATGTTATTCAGCATATTACTTAGGTTATTGACTTGTTTGTCTACATGCGGCTCCTACCTTAGCTGGTTTATCGAGTTTTAACAGATCACCAAAGTTATGTTACGTTTGTTTATTAGTATAACTTTGCTTTGAAAGACACCGGTAATTTATAGACGAGAGATAACAACTTATTGACTCAGGCGTTACTTTGCGAAAATTCTGCATTCTAAAAACATAACTTGACATTCCTTAGGCCTTTAAAATACAGTAACTTAAATTTGTAAACATATTATATTTCTTCTAAATGTGTATCTAATGTACCTTTAGCAGTGGAGACTCTGGGTAGTTGGAGCAGTGAGGCGAAGATATTTATCCACGAGTTAGGTCTTAGGATGAATAATATCACCGGTGACTCCCGCTTCAGGTCGTTCTTGGTGCAGAGGTTGGCCATAGCTATTCAGCGCGGTAATGCAGCGAGCGTGATGGGCACCTTTGCACCGGGGGCGACCAGGGGCGGGTTATTTGATTAGTTTTAGTTTTTGACATGTGACATGTATTAAATGTAAGTTTTGACATATTATATAAATGCATAGTAATACATCTTATTATGTTGACGTTATATGTAATATTAATTTAATATGATAACTATTATATTTCAGAATATATTTTTGTGTATCTAATCTATGGAAACGAGTAATCTGCTGCTTCTATATCATCCACATCTTTTGAGGGCTGATTTTGAATTAATTTTCAGTTGGTTTAAAATGCGCTTACCTGTTATAGTTTTGTCTCAACAGCTCATAAGTATAATCCTTGAAATAAACACTTTTGTATACCATTTTTTTAAAGCAAACTCACGTATAATCACTTCATTTTAAAATTTAATTCCTGTTCATTTGATTAGTGTATAATGCACTTCATTTGCTGTTATAAAAACTTCCTTAATTCGTAATAAACACATAGGCACGCGGTTTATACAGTTTAAAATAAGGAATGAGTCAAGACTTTTTTTATACTTATTATAGAATTTTATAAGAATTAAAATAAAAAATAGATGTTGTTTAAGTTTTAAATTAATGCAAGTTTTATATAAAGTACTTCAAGGTATATTTTATAATTAAGGTTCTTAGATACAAGGTGTTTCGTTGCCTAAAGCCCAGTTCCAACTCAGAAATATTCTAGCCGCCGCGTACTCATTAACCACTCGACTTGTAAGGGAACCAATCGCGTGACTTAGTTAATTACTGCATTTAGGACTCACCTAAAAGTACTCAAAGCCTGCATTGTGGTTTAGGTATTAATCACAAATTGACGACCTCGTTGGCGTAAAGGTTACCTTGCCGGTCTGCTAATCAGAAGGTTCCGGGTTCGATTCCCGGTCAACATCTTTGTGCTTAACTAAATTTGTTGGCTGTGGGTCTGGGTGTTAAATATGTATTTATATATAATATGTATGTATGTATATGTAGTATATCAGTTGTGTTAGCAACCATAATACGAGCTAGAAATGGTTCAGTATGGGGCTAACCAGCCGTGTGTGAATGTGTCCAAAAAAAAAAACACATTAACTTGTTTTTTTATAAATAGTAATTCTGGTCACGATAGCGCTGATTAAGAGACATCTCTAACACTATATCTGTTCATCAAGACATGTTTTAAAAGTAAAAACATTTTATGTATGATATATAAAATAAGTCTACGGTTTTTTTAGTCTTTTACTCAATTGACTGACCAAGCGAAGGATCTGCATAGACTAGCCCATTTCGCTTTCGCTTGTCAGTATGTACGTTTATGTTGATTCTCGCATTTCGCTTCTGAATATGAATACAACTGTTCAAGTGATTATTGTTATCATCACACATGGCTGGTTAGCCCCATACGAAATCATTTATAGTTTGTATTATGGTTGCTAACAAAACTGATACTCTACATATACATACATAAATTGTGTATTTCGATATCTATATATTTAACACCCAGACTGACTGGTAACAAATTTAACTCATTACAATGATGTTGGCTGTGCCGGAAATCGAACCCGTCGATCGTGTATGTATTTATTAATTAGGTACAAACTTTTAACAAGCAAAAAACTAAAATGTTGGTGAAACAACAACAACACTTTTTAGCTTTGAATTTTTAGTATACGTTTGACCTGTGATACCATCATAATTAATCGTTGATTTAACAACAATTATTATGGGACTGGCGTGGATTTTAACTTTTTATTCGATCGCATAATCTTTATCTTCGAAACCATAACACCGTAATGGTTGAACACCACGCTAAAAAGGGTGAAAACAACATTGTAAAATGTTCTCGTGTTACGAAACTGCCTTTTTAGGTCGACCTCGGCTCGAAAAAGGCGTTTCTCGGCTATTTTAAGCATTAAACGCTATCTGGGAGACCATAACACGGCAATAGCAAGTAAACTATGAGGTTTTCATTTAAAAAATAATCTAGATACATACACATATAGGTTCTAGACACATATAGGTACACATATACCTTCTCGTATGAGGCAAATCAAAGGTAAGTATATAAAAGTACTCGTATGTTTGCAAGCCCAAAAATAAAACAGTAAATCAGTTTTAAAACTAGAAAAGTATAGATATTTTATAGTATGCTTAATATCCATCGATTTTTTTGTAATATTATATTTAAATATATGTCTGTCGAAATAATAAGTTCATTGAGCGCCTTGTCGTACAAGGGAAAGTAGAACGCACCAGACCGCGTGGAAGGTCACCCACCCTCCAACTGCTGCCTTGATTTGGTCAGTCCAACCAAATCAAGGCAGCAGTTGGAGGCTCCTTGAATGACTGTAGCCGGATGACATCCAGCAGGCAAAGATGGCGAGATGTCGTGAGGCAAATTATATCCGCCCCCTCTAGTAGTCTATTTATTTCATGAATATTACGAGTATTAAGGCAAAAGTTTGTGTGTATGTTTCTTACTTCTTCACGCTCGAACGGCTAGACTGATATTATGGTGTATAAGGTATATCTTCTTATCTTATATATAAAATTTCCGTGTCACAGTGTTTGTTACCGAACTCCTTCGAAACGGCTTGACTGATCATTACCAAATTTCATATGCGTATTGAGTAGGTATGAGAATCGGCCAACGTGAAACGTTTTTACCCCTAAGTGATAAGGGTTGTTCACCCTAAAATATATTTTTTTATTTTTTCGACCAATTTTTTTTATTTGAATTTTATATAAAGTGGCATTAAAAAATACATACAACGCTAAATTTTTTTATTTTTTTATCATCCACCCCTATTTATTTATGGCCATTTTAGTAAATTTATGTGTCACAGTGTTTGTTGCCGTACACCTCCGAAACGGATTGACTGATCTTTACCAAATTTTATATACGTATTCAGTAGGTCTGAGAATCGGCTACTATCTATTTTTTAATACACCTAATTGATAAGGGTTGATCACCCTTAAATATATTTTTTTATTTTGTCAACGAATTTTTTTAATTTAAATTTTATATAAAGTGGCATTAAAAAATACATACAACCCTAAATTTTTACTTTTTTATCATCAACCCCTATTTATTTATGGCCATTTTAGTAAATATCCATGTCACAGTGTTTGTTACCGTACTCCTCCGGAACGGATTGACTGATCTTTACAAAATTTCATATTCGTATTCAGTAGGTATGTGAATCGGCTAATGTGTAACGTTTTTACCCCTAAGTGATAAGGGTTGTTAACCCTTAAATATATTTTTTTATATTTTTCGACGAATTTTTTTTATTAGAATTTTATATAAAGTGGCATTAAAAAATTTATACAACCCTAAATTTTTACTTTTTATCATCAACCCCTATTTATTTATGGCCATTTTAGTAAATATCCATGTCACAGTGTTTGTTACCGTACTCCTCCGAAACGGATTGACTGATCTTTACCAAATTTCATATTCGTATTCAGTAGGTACGTGAATCGGCTAATGTGTAACGTTTTTACCCCTAAGTGATAAGGGTTGTTAACCCTTAAATATATTTTTTTTTATTTTTCGTCGATTTTTTTTTATTAGAATTTTATATAAAGTGGCATTAAAAAATTTATACAACCCAAAATTTTTACTTTTTTATCATCAACCCCTATTTTTTTATGGCCATTTTAGTATTTTATTAATTTTTCATCTCGCTTGATAACTGATCAAATATAGTATCTAACTGTACTTCGAGTAAAAATCTTTATTTTTTTTTTGAAGACAATAACTAACAAAATTTAACTTGATATACATATGCTTAGTATTATTACCAATCTTAAATAGGTACTTAAAATTTGCCGCGCCTTTACTTTACTGGTGAGTGAAATGCCACACTATGCCATAGACCGAAGTCGGTCTCCTGTTTTACTCACAAAATTCTTCTTCACAGACTTCTCTCACTGTTTACACAAATTTCGACCTTCGTTATTGTTTATGTATCGTATGTAGTAGTATTGTTAACAATTATCATTTTGCTATATCAATGTACAACTCTCTTATTAACTTAACCGCGGCTCCACCTGCGTGTAAGTCGCTTTATTGCATAACCTCTCCTGCACACGACTGTTGTAAAAAATGTATTTTTATCTGTGCGCTACTCTGGATCGGATTATACGTTAAATTGTAGGTCCTCTTAGCACAAACAGTCGTTAAACTAAGGCAGGGGCTTGAAAAACTCTCGACAACATAACTTGATCACTTAGTTCTCACGTAGAAGAAGCTATAAAATTTGATGTACTAATAAACTAGACCCCGAACGTATGAGCAAACAATTTTCAAATATTATGTAATTTGTTCTGCTTTGGACTTCTTTATGCTCAAACGGCTCGAACAAATGTGCTAAAAATTTTCGCGCTCGCTTCGCTCGCGCATAGCTCGCTGCGCTCGCACCCGGCTCGCTTCGCTCGCGATTGGTCCTAAAACTTTTGGGTCATAGCTTACGTACGACACTACAAATATTATGTAATTTGTTCTGCTTTGGACTTCATTATGCTCAAGCGGCTCGAACAAATATGCTGAAAATTATCGCGCTCGCTTCGCTCGCGCATAGCTCGCTACGCTCGCGCATAGCTTGCTACGTTCGCATCCAGCTCGCTTCGCTCGCGATTGGTCCTAGGACGTTTTGGGTCATAGCTCACGACACTACAAATATTATGTAATTTGTTCTGCTTTGTACATCTTTATGCTCAAGCGGCTCGAACAAATATGCTAAAAAATTTCGCGCTCGCTTCGCTCGCGCATAGCTCGCTACGCTCGCATAGGGCTCCCTTCGCTTGCGATTGGTCTTATGACGTTTTGGGTCATAGCTTATGACACTACAAATATTATGTAATTTCTTTGGTAACGGCTCGAACGGAATCGCTAAAAAATTTTGAATACCTCAAACTTTAGAAAAATATCATTACCTACTAACCTTAAAAATTTTACAATTAAATTGTATTAAACAAGTGACAGACTTCAAAATCATACCTACATTTATAAATTCTAACTGTATCTAAAAAGTAAAAAATAATTTTATGCCTACACATAAGTACCATCGAAGACATTATTTGATTAATTTATAAACATGCTATTTTCATTTTTTATTAATCCTGTATTCTAGGCGTCGGTGCCATCTAAGAAGAACAAATTAATGTTTGTTAAAATAAACACTATTAAATAGATATGATTGAACATAATATTTTTGGCGTTTGTTACTTTTATATTCCCTTAACGTTTGTTCATGGCGCTCCATACCCATTTCACGCATATACCATACACACTTATAATAAATAACATTTTTATTATACTAGAATTTGTCTAGAAACTAGAATAAAAATAATTAATAAGGCAAAACAACGTTTGCCGGGTCAGCTAGTGTATTCATAAATATTTGTACATAGAGATGATTGAAAAAAAAATAATGAAACCTTTCTATGTACTCGTATAACATTGAAAAAGGCACTTTTTGTTTTAGTAAATAAAAATAATGTCTTAGCTACTAAGTTCCCCAAAATAATTATTAATTTAATAAGATATGGTGATATTTATTGAAACAAGATTTTGTTAGCATAATATACTTGCAATTTCTAGATATAAAGGAAATAATTGGTTTCAATTTTTCTTCCCTCTGCATTGTACGTTGTATAACTTTAACGAACCAATAATTTACTAGAAAAACAGGCGGAAGAAAAGGAAAAGAAAGTTGTTTTCTTGTTTAAAAAGGAACACGACCAAGACAAATTATTCAGGCAAAGGAAAATTTGGTTGTTGCGTCACATCATTAGTTAGAGTCTTTTCTTGTGAGCAACCTTCACTAAAAATATTAAAATGTGTTTAATAAAGTCAAAGTCAAATAATTTATTGCGGTTTCAGAGTGTTCATGTTGTACAATTAATTTAAATGTCCTAACTGAAACCTACCACTAGGGTGTGCAAAATATATCTGTCTGGTTTCTTAAAAACACATACTCGTACGTTATACATTGTGATACATTAGAATCATTAAATAAAAGTTAATTACATCAGATAAACAATAACATATCAGGTAAATTTAAAGGTATAAAATTCTCTTAATTTATAAAAACAATTTTCAGTCAATAATATTGATAATTTCCTCTTAAATACATTTATGCTTTCTTGTTTAATTAAATTGTGTAGATGATTATATATTTTTATGGGATTATACGAGCAACTATTAACATAATATGCCGTTCTAACTTTCTTTTTGCAAATAATTCTCCCCGTTCGGACTGAAATTAAATTTGTACCATAATATTCGAGATGTTGTTTTATAAACATACAACACTCGTAGATGTAAAGCGCGCACAATGTCATTATCCTATAATTAATAAAAATATGGATATAAGCTAACGCGTTTGTTAAATTTTCCTTGCCCATTGTAAGCTCATTTTTCTCAGTCGAAAAAACACACACCACCTCTGAATATTTCAGCGGGTCGTGGTAACTTTATACTAAGCTATGTCTGACATGGGGATATAAATATTACTACGGGTGTGTTCGCTGCGCTGGCTTAATTTTAGAAAACAAGTAGGTATATAATTTGTAAACTGTTTATGTAGAAAAATATATATCTTTCAATATTTAAAAATATCCTTCTAAAAAAAAATTCTTCGTAAAAAACGGTCACACTTACATTATTATTAAAAGTTCGAATGAGTTAGTTTCGGCGCTTTCCAAATAGTGAGGCCGTTTTGTACGTGTAAATTAAGTAGGTAAGTATTTGTTTTATAATTTTAAGTATTACCCTCTTACCAGTTTTACCAACGACTAAAATGTCACAAACGAAATACATTTATGTAAAATATCACAAATATAAATTATTCGTGTGTTTTTTAGAAATGCGAGAACTTTGAAAATTTGTCGTTTTCTGTATTTACAAATTATAAAAAAAATATGTTCTTAATGAAAATTAACTAAGTATCCGAATCTCAAATAGACCGCTTGTCTTATCCAAAGAAAAAAAAAACAGTTCAAAATGCGTTTTAGCGCTATTAAACGTGTATGAATACATAACAAGTATTCTTATACTAGGAACGTTTTAACAGTCTATACGTTTTTATGAATAAAACAGCTGTTATTCTATAAGCATAGGGAAAACTAGAAAGCTGTGTATACATAGTTTTCCAGTTCATTAACTCGGCGTGAACAACAGAGCGTCTCAATTTCCTGTAGCATTTCCATTCTGCAGACAGAGAAGCGAAGCAGGGTAGTAAGTGGAACAAGGTAACTTTGGATGAATGCTGCATGTAGCAGCAGTATTCGTTCAATACAGGTGTCAGTAGCAATATCTTACGTAAATTTCCCAGTATCAAAAAGGTCATTTAAATTCAAATTCAAATAGTTTATTCACCACAAATACAGGGGTGAAACGTACTATAACTAATTTAATACTAAAGTATATCTTAGCATTATTGTACGTTTTGCCATATCCACAGAGCCCCGCGCCAAGTATTATAAAATATGTTATCTTAATATATATAAATCTCGTGTCACAATGTTTGTCCTCAATGGACTCCTAAACCACTTAACCGATTATAATAAAATTCGCGCACCACGTGCAGTTCGATCCGACTTGAGAGATAGGATAGTTTAAATCTCAAATTATAGTCGCAATTTTAATTTATTGCTAATTATTGCCTGTTTGTTATTATTTGAATAATTTTATTTTAATAATCAATAGTTTTTATCATAATAGTTGTTTTCGTACGAGTATTTTATTGTCTAGTTCGGTCAATATTATTTTTTATCATGTAAATCTAAATTTAATAACAGACAACTTTGCTTTTAACTTTCAAACTTTATCTAATATAATCTATGATCTTTCAAGAAGCTTTTGGATTTACTGGGGGTTAATGTCTATAATGTAAAAAAATCAAAAGTTTTTCACTCAAATACGTTGATGATCTAGTTATATTCCCATAGTCGTAGATATATAAACATATAACCCTGTAGTCTTAAGTATAGGCATATAACCCTGTATGAAAGCTGATGCGGCATAGCGACGATTCATAGAATCCGGCCACCCGGGCTTTGCCGTATCAGCAAACATTTCATTAGAAATAAGACCTAGCATTAAGGACAGTTTAGAATAAAATCTTCGACACTCAACACCTATTTTAAGTAGTTTAATTTTATAATAGTTTTTAAAAAGATATTGAAGCGCTCCCGATTCCTAACTGGCGCAGCCGGTAGGATAATCGGCTGCTGTCATCGCGAGTACCGAGCGTAGAATCCGTGAAAAGTGTACGAGCGTGGCAGCATTGGTGGCTAGCAGCATCGCGTGGAGCCATCCGATTATCCACGAACCAAATAAATGAGTTGGACGTCGGCGATGCGGGGCATGTAAGTGGCACACCCAGAGTAAAATCCTCCGCTTGTTCCACCCATTCCCATCCAATATCTTGTGTTAAAATCACACATTTAGTTTAAGTTTGTGACTGAAACTGCACATATTAAATTAAGGAAAACGTAGCGAAAATTGCTCGTTTTAGTTAAGAAAATTGTGACTGAAACTGCACACATTAAATTAAGGAAAACGTAGCGAAAATTGCTCGTTTTAGTTAAGAAATTGTATTTTTAAGTATTATAGATTAGGTTAACGTGACTTAAACCGCACATAGTGTTTAGATATTTTTAGTTTTTTTTTTGTGTTATACTTACTAAGAAAAATGGTTGACAACGCAGCGCAATTAGCACCTCCCCTTCTAAGGGATATGTTAAAACTAATTCCTGAATATGAGGGTGGCGCGAATACGTTAACATTGTTCTTAAAAAAGTGCGAGTATGTTATCCAACATTTCCAAGGAAGTAATCAGCGAAATGAGTATCTGATGCAATGCATCACTAGCAAATTAAAAGGGAAGGCCGCCGCGTTAGTCAGTGAGAGGGAAGATTTTTTAAATTACGACAACCTGAGAGAACTACTAATTCAACATTTTGGAGACCCTCGCAGCGAGGAGTCAGTGGCCATCGAATTAGAATCGATGAAGTTAAAATCCGGAGAAACGTACCTAGAATTCTGCGGCCGCATTCAAAACGTAAGGGCCACCCTTTTTGCAAAAATTAACCAAAATTTAATAAATTCAGACGAAGTAAAAAACGCTAAAAGACTAATACATAACAACACAGCCCTTAATGTATTCTTATACAATCTCCCAGAGCATATGGTCAGGGTCATACGTTTGAAAAATCCGAAAAACCTAGAGGACGCCTTAAAACAGGTAATAGAAGAGGTGAATTTCCATGAGCAATATCAGATAAAAGCTAAACTCTTAAATAACCAAAACACAGTAAACTGGAAACCTCCGCCTCAAGCTTCTCCACAATTTAAATTCGGAGTCCCAAATCAAGGTCAGTATAGGCCACAGTTATTTACCTCGCAACCTATACGACATCCGATGCAGTCGGGCTTCAAACCAAACTTTCAAGCTCACCAGTATACTCCGCAACCCCAAGCAGCACCGTTTGGGTATCGACCTCCGCTACAAATGAATCAAGGTGGGTTTAGACCTCAAGTAGGACAGTTTGGATATAGACCCCAACAGTTTGGCTTCAGACCACAGCCGGGACAATTCGGGTATCAACCCCCGCAACCTCAGAGCTATCGACCACCACAGCTATTTTCAGGCGACGTGACAATGAGAACTGCACCAGCCCTGCCAAAGGTACCCATTAACGAGATGCAAGTAATGGAAGAAGGTATGTACATGCCTTACGATTATAACACCCCTATATATGGCACATACGACGAGCAACAGGCAATCGACGCTAATTATTACACCGAAGCTGGCGCCGAGCAGCCTTGCCAACCGGAAATGGATCCTGACGAAAAGGAAGAACAGATAAGTGCGGAAAATTATTGTATTACCTTTGTCCAAAAGCCCGAGGTAGTTGAACTAAATTACGACCGTTCTCGAAAATTACCATACATGAATATCCCTGAAATAAACGGCAAATTTATGATAGATTGTGGTAGTAGCAAATGTTTCATTAGCCCATCTAAAGCCGATCAGTACTACGCAGCGTACAAGTCTTATAAATTGTTTACAGTTAATAGTACGCATGCCTCTAGCGCGCATAAAGAAGTAATTAACATCCCACTCTTTTCGGCTTTTAATGCGGACTGCGAACAAAAGTTTTATATCTACGAAGTAGACCCAAAATATGACGGCGTGATTGGATTAGATTTGATGCTTAAACTTGACGCTAAAATAGATTTAGAAAATCGAATTTTCAAAACTAAACGCGCCTCGATCCCCATCAAACTCGACAGTGACCAGGTCCTAAATTTAACTTCGTGTAGTGAAAACCGCGTGAAACTACCGGTAAACTGTAAGAAACCGCTTATCAACGAACCACCTCAACTCAACGAAAATATAACATGCGATATAAACTATACTACCGTTTTGGCTGAAGTAGAAGTAGAACAACTAAAACACAAGAACGAGCAGTTAAACGCTAACGCGGACTCACTGTCACACCTAAAACTTAATGCATTAAGTACTGACGAACTCGGTGACGATATACCAATGATAGTTAATTTAGAAAACCGTGACTCCAACGCCGACCGCGATCACTCAGATACAATATCTATTTCAGACTCCGAAAGGACCGAAACTGACAGCCCCATCACTGTTTCTGACTCTGATACAATAGATAATATATTTAAAAAGGAACCCGAATGTTTAGTGCGCACGGATTCAAGCTCCAGCGCTACCGAAACAATACAATCTGGTAGAGACTTAGAATCATTAGGCATACCAATACTACATGAAGCCATAGACACCAAACCAAATCAAATACTAGTGTTCCACAAATATGAAAATGAATTGCAAATGACCGATTTATCCACAAAACATCAAAAAATCTTAGAAGTATTTCTACCTCACGGAAAACCCGATTTTATCTGTACGTTTCTAAAAAAGTACATAAAACCAAAGTTAAAATATTTCATATATTTCGAAACGCCTCAACTCCGACGCGAATTTAGTAACATTGTGACGTCATTATTTAAAAAGGACTCAATTAACTTCCAGGAATGTACCGAACGAGTAATAAATGTCGAAGGTGAGGATGAACAGAAGCTTATAATAAAAAAATTACACGAAGGAAAAACTTGTCATCGCGGTATAACAGAAACAGTAAAACGAATAAAAAGAAACTATTTTTGGCCAGATATGCGCGAAACCGTCGCAGCAGTAATTAATTCGTGTGATAAATGTAGAGCCTCTAAGTACGATCGTAAACCCCTTAAACCATTTTTACAACTAACCGAAACGCAAGACGCCCCGTTCCAAGAACTTTTCATAGACATATTTCCAATAGAATCAAAATCATATTTTACAGTAGTAGAGCGACTCCATTCGACCTTATCTGAGATTTTACCAGCCTTTAAAGAAGGTCAAGAGCTACACGCAAGAGCAGTAAATAAAAGACAATTGAAGTATAAACCAAAATACCAAAAAGCAATAGTAACCGGTAAAGCACAACTAAACGTAGTATCCATAAAAATCAGAGACAGAGATACTAAGGTCCCAATTAGAAACATAAAACGCCCTCCACAGATGGTGCTTCCTCCTGATGACGGCGATGGTCATCCAAGCCCAAGACCTCCCGAGCCAGGGCCTTCAACTTCAAGAAATAACTGAAAACCCAGGTCTTCTCCCAGTAAAGCAAGGCCGTGCGTTTCTACAATACGAAAACTGGTCAATTATAAAAACTATAGATTTAACAGGTATAACTTCTGACTTACAATTTAACACGAAACAATATTCTAAATTTTGTGCTAAATTATCCTCTTCAAAAAATGTTTCCTCCATTATTAATAAACTAAAAGATTTCCAGTTACAAATAAATTACATCCGCGATGAAGCTACAGAGAAATTACAACAGTTAATCCCGAGTAAGCGCGTAAAACGCGGTCTTATGAATCCACTAGGCTCTCTAATCGAAGTCATAACAGGAAATCTAGATAACGACGACGCTATCCATTTCGAACAGTTATTAACAGATACAATAACTCGCGAGCAAGCTATTTCTAATAAGATCACCATTATTTCCGAAATGTTGGACCACATAGTCAATTCAAGTAAAATTGTAAATGAGAACACTAAGATTATAAACGATAGAATTAGTAAAATAGAAATGTTTATAAAATCAAAGGAAAACGATGAATTACTTATGTTCCATATAACAAATATATTTAACCTTTTTATAAATAACTTCCGTACCATTTCGATTAGACTAAGCGATGTAGAGACAGCTTTAGCCCTTAGTAAAGTATCAGTATTGCACAAAACTGTAATAGACTCTGTAGAGCTACTGACACTGTTAAACGAAATTAGTACCTACGGTAGCCTCATGTATCCTGTTAATGATAAGAACTTAATTAATTTAGAGGAAACGTTTTCTGTAAAAAACCTACCTTAAGAACAGTAGCATAAGATTTATTATTGACGTCCCACTTGTAGAGAAAGAATGTTATATATATTACAAATTGTACCCATTACCCATGCTTAACCACTCCACCGAAAATACCCTTACCATCATCCCCGAATATCCTTACTTACTCCAGGGTGAGAAAAGCTACCGAACGATTGCCCGAAGATGTAAAGAGGTAACAGCCAAAGAGTACCTTTGCTCCGAAAACGACGTCGTCCCGTATACCAGAGAAACCTGTATAGAACAACTAATGAAATATCGACAAAACGTATCGAAATGTACCTTGCGACAAGTCATTACTGAAGATTTGAAGACTCAGAAAATCTCTGATAACAGTTGGATTATATTCTCTAAACATAAGAAAGTACTTACACAAAAATGCAGAGATGACGTCACACAGAAGCCATTGAAAGGTACATACATCCTTACTATTCAAAAACCCTGCGACGTTACAATTGGTACTCTACAACTACGAGCAAACCGCTTTCTTGAATCAAGAAATATATATAACTACGTGCCTGTTATACATTTACCTGTTTTACCAGAAAAGATTACAGAAGAAACCGAAACCGTAGACTTGCAAGGCGTTAACCTGGATGACGTACAACACCTGAACTATATACTAAAGAAAAGTGTGAAAAGTGCCCATAACCCAAATGTGAAAAGTGAAGTGAAAAGTCTTGGCATTGCCACAAGTGTTCTCTATCTAATGGTTTTAATACTTTCGGTATACCTAATATGGTCAAAAATAGTGCCCCTCGTGCGAAAATCTCGTGAAAATCATGAAATCAGTGTAAACGATAATGAAAATCACTGTATTAAACTGTGCCTCTGCTCACCCTCGAAGCAGGAGACGCGTATTGCGGAGACAACACTAGTAATAAGAATTAGCATAAGAAAATGTAATCTAGCATAGTTCCGTAGCCTCTAATCACCTAGTCCACACCAGACTATTGTATTTTGGGGGCCACAATTTGTGAGCGAAGTTCTCGGAAAACTCCGTTTCCCGTGAACTTCGAGCTGAGGGGGAAGGAGTTATATTCCCATAGTCGTAGATATATAAACATATAACCCTGTAGTCTTAAGTATAGGCATATAACCCTGTATGAAAGCTGATGCGGCATAGCGACGATTCATAGAATCCGGCCACCCGGGCTTTGCCGTATCAGCAAACATTTCATTAGAAATAAGACCTAGCATTAAGGACAGTTTAGAATAAAATCTTCGACACTCAACACCTATTTTAAGTAGTTTAATTTTATAATAGTTTTTAAAAAGATATTGAAGCGCTCCCGATTCCTAACTATCTTCACAATAAAATGTATACATACACACTACACTCATAATAATTACGGAATGTGAAAAACTTTAAGTCAGGGATGTTTTGTGATTTGAAAGTCCTATATTTAGAGTTGAAAATCGATCAGCAGGAGAGGAAGTTTCATGTTTCTTGAAGTTTTCTGATAATCTATCTGTTATTTAAAAATATCAGTGAATATTTCCTAGAAAACTTCATTTGCTATATGATATTAAAAAAATAAAACTGAAACACTCAGATTGAATATTTTAAACATAATAATAAATTAATGATTTTTTTTCGCTACTATTTATTTACATTAAATTAAATATTATGATCAAAACATAAAACATATTTAATTATTACGAGTATCTATGTATTAAAATTTCAATGTGACTGTTTATTTTATTTTTTAACAACTTTTAGTCTCATATTATTTTCTTTAAATGCAAAAGTTGTGTATTTTGCTGATTTTAGCTATCTCACCTTGCCACAGCTTTCGCCAAAATATGTAACTAGCATTTATTGGTAACCCAATAAATTGTTACGTAATATTACTTTTCGGGTAGTGTTTACTGATTTTATATAAATAACTTGGAAAAACAACAATCACAAATGTCATGTGACAAGAACACAATTCTAGTTATCATATTGGTCATTTGAGTTGAACCAATCCAAGACAATGGGCGGCAACTTGATGAGGGTCACTAGGCAATATTACTGAAATATGGGACCTTCTGAAATAATAACATGAAAGATGTCAGTTTTCCTGAATTTATTACCGCAATGCTGATGTAGTTCCATTTCGTTTTCTAGTCGTCTCCTTATTTTCAATCCATGATAAACCACTATATTAAAACTTTCGTAAGGCATATTTGAATAATGTTTGTATAACCGGCTATCACTTACAAAACAAACGTAAGTAATAGTCGGTTATACAAACATTATCCATGATAAACCGCTTAATAGTTAGATTTGTTTCATTTTTAGTGTTTTTGTTATAGCAGCAGGGGAAATACATGACTTGTGAAAATTTCAGCTTTCTAGTTATCACGGTTTATAAAATACAGCCCGGTGACAGACAGATAGACAAATTTGTGTGTGTGAAAAAAAAGATAGACAAATAGACAGCGGAGGTTTAGCAATATGGTACCGTTATAAACCTTTAGGTCAGAACCCTAAAAACTATAACGTTGTCTCTTAGCTATTATGGTTGGCAGTAGCGACTATTTTCAATACCAGACTGAAAGGGTTTATACTCGTAACTAACAAGCAGTATCATACCGAGTTTAAATTGAAATGTCTAAGCCTAGAAGATAATCGTAAATATTCAAGAAAGAGATACCTACTTAGAAGTCAGTGAATTGAATTTTCTTGTAGCGTGACCTAGCACGGTGAAACTGTGGAAAATTGAGGATTTCTGGCTAGTACGTGACCAAGAGGCGGGCTGATGTGTGGTTAGGTATACCTATATACTCGTACTACCTAGTATATACAGTCTACTGACCTAGAAGCAAATTAGGTACTTCGGTGAACATCCTCGAAGTCTCGATACGGGTCTCGATTCGTTTTGCATTTATGCAAAGACCGGGAGCAGTCGGACAGAAATCTGTTTCGTTCACAAAGGGAAGTCGGATTAGGTCCTAATTAGAAAGGTGTTCAGTTCAAACGAACTGATTTTAGATAATATTAATAAGGGTTCGTATAGGACCGGGCGTGTGTTTGGAGATGCCATGTCCAGCAGTAAAGTAAGGTAAAAATATTATTTATTGCTGTGTAATTTGGTAAATGTATTTTATTTATTACCGTTAGCGTAGTATTGTTGTTTGTGCGTAGAGATGAGATGCATGTTAGTAGGGCAAGAGGCCAACCGAAGAAGACATGGATGGAGTGTGTGAATGAGGATATGAAAGGAGTGAGTATAGAGACGATGGCGGATAGAGGAGAGTGGAAGAGGAAAATACTAATAGGAACGTTATTATTTTACCTCCACTTTCATGAAAATGAAAAAATTCAACACGTTGGCAGAATATTAGTCGTTCATAAAAAATCTAATTACGGTTCAGTCCAGTATCATTATACGCTTAGAAATTTCACTCCTGGGGGCAATGAATTTTAACGTCACTTTTAAAAGCAAGCTTTTTGAAATTACCTTGAGCGATTCAATTTGAGTTTATGCAGTGTCGTATACATTTATTTCCCCGCTTTGTAAATATTTAAGAACAATAAATGATTGATTGGTTTACTCAACATTTTGGAGCTCTGAGCTTTCATCCCTGGAGTTATTAATTTCTTTCACTCTGTGGCAGCAAGTCTTTGATTTTCTTTTTTTAACTTTTTACACACACAACAAAACAACACAAATGGTATTAATTTTCCTATACATTGGCACTTTCATAACAACACAAACGGTATTAATATAAAACTATTAAGAAAAATATAAACAAACTAGCAAACCGCCTCGGCTTTGCAAGGCTTATGTAAAAGCTTTTGTTACACATTTTATTAAGGATCTCAAATATTTTTGGAAACAAAATATAGCCTATGTTACTCCGGGATAATTTAGCTACTCAATGGTGAAAGAATTATTGAATCAGTCCAGTAGTTTTGGAGCCTATTCGAGTCACACAAACAAACAAACAAAATTTTTCCTCATTATAAATTTATTAGTATAGTATAGATAATATAAACAACATACAAACGATATAAACGGTTTTATAATGATCATGAAATATATATCATAGCATAACAATACATACAGCAATTTTATTTGTAAGCATTTTTTTACTCTTTCTTTATAACGACATTTGGTAGAACATTTAAAAATTCAAAGAACATTTAATTATGTATTAACTTTCAAAATAATACATAAAATTATGACCATTCTTTCAAGATAATGCGGAATTCTTCATGCACGAACTCGAATCGCGCTTAGCCAATTATTTTTATATGTCATCGTCACGCAAAGGTTCCTGACAAACTCCCAAAAGGTCTCAAAAGCTTGAAAGTCATGAAAACTTAAGTAAAGTTTTATTTGTGGAAATACCAAAACCACTGAATACGAAATTCGCCTGTTAGTGGTTTGAGTTCATAATGTTTTCTGGTATTTTCTTGCAGTAGGTTGCTACAGCTGAAAGTTTTTAGCACAAGACTTTTGTGGTCTTTTCATAATATTTTATTGATTTTACTTACTTATTTTACTAACTATCCTTTTATTATCAACAGCCCTAGTGCAAAAAAAAAAACAGTAAATAGTACAAGAAAGAACACGTTTATTCCAGACACAGAAGACACATACTTTATTACAAATTACATAAAACAGACAAGAAAAATAAGAAGCAAGACATAATATGTAGAAGTGAAGAAACATAGTATTTGTCTCCTAGCGTCCGTAAAAGGTCAACCCTCAGTATAAACGCTACAGATTTCTCTGCAGCACTGATTTTCAGAACGAACTTTTAAAGGGGCATGGGTATAAAGATAAGTAGTGAAAAAAAAATCGCAAACATATTCGTTTAAACAAATGACAAAAGGTATGAAATGAATATTAAAATCTTAGTTCCATACTTGCAGACCATTATCATATAGTTTTTTATTGTTTTTCTAGCCTCTGTGCACCTTGCTGTGAGATAACTAGCTCCCTAAAAGTTGGTCCAGGATTCAAACTATCTTCATACCAAATTGAATAGCATTTTCTATCAGTTTCTATTCAGCTAACCACTCAGTAGCTACCGGAGCCTAAAACCCGAGTACTTGAGGATTCAAGTATACTCATTAATCCGTAAAAGACCGACGTCCTACTACAGGCCTTTGTGCCTTCTTGAGACGTCGTGATCTGTGTAGGTACTATTTTATAAGTTCGTACTCTATAACCCAGTTGCATAATCTTATAATATATATAAATCTCGTGTCACAATGTTTGTCCACAATGGTATCCTAAACCACTTATCCGATTATAATAAAATTCGCACATCATGTGCAGTTCGATCCAACTTGAGAGATAAGATAGTTTAAATCTCAAATTATAGTCGCAATTATAATTTATTGCTAATTATTGTCTGTTATTATTTGACAGTCACAATTATCTGTTAACTCCAAATGATTCTGACAGATGTCGATACCTTTCGACTGGATTGAGTAAGTAATCAATAGATGGCGCTGCTATGGTAAATCAGTAAATCTACGAACGTGTCATATAAGCTACACTATCTATTTTTCATACCCCTAAGTGAGGCAAAACAACGTTTGCCAGGCACGGCTAGTTGTAATATAGAATAGATAACTACGTTAGTTTATTATTGTTTACTACAATTTGTAATTGCTTCTCCAGGGTGAAGATCTCCGGTGTCTGAAACACAAGCTTGTAGCTCAGTTCGGAGCTGTAGACTGATCTCTGAGGAGTGTCCTTGGAATAAGTATGTATACCTTATAAATTAAATTAAGTACCTACACATGAATTTGTAACATTATGTAAATAAAGATATAATTGATTTAATTCACAAGTTGAAAAATCAGTCGCCAAGCACCAAACAGCATGTTTGGGCACCCTTCATGATAGACAAGCAAGTGTCAATTTGTATGGCTAATTTTATTCTAGACTAGGTATCCACTTTCAGCTCATCCCAATAACTCATGTAGTCGCGAGCTAAGCCGTCAGTAACAGTTAGTAATATATTTGAACATCATTCCAATAACCAAAATTGAGATAGGCATTCTACAATATTATTCTTGTATGAATATGTTATGACGTGTGAAAGCAGAATACAAATGAGACCTCAAACGCAACAAACAGCAAAAATGGAAGCTGCTTTATATGCCTAGCTACAGGTTGGTATTTAATTATATTGCCTTTTACCCTTTCTGTTGATAGAATACCTAAAATAAACGTAGATAGTTTTTTTCGTAAAGAGGCTTACAATCTACAACTCACAAATTGAAAATCTGTTGCCAAGTTTTACGGTGTACTCTGGCTGTCTCCGTGAGAGCCAGAAATTCCGTACTAGACATGCTACACTCAGCGAAAAAGTCGGTAACTAGTGTGGTTGCGCATTCTGCTTGTCAAATGCCTGTACTGTGTAACAAAAATATAAATAAAATAAAAACATAATTAACGAGCGTAAACTTCACTCACGGCTAATTTTGATTAAAATAATTAACAAAAGAAAGAAAATTATGACAAACAGAAAAAACGAAGAACTGCAGCCTTATTGCTAGAAGCAATTACTTATTATCATATTATTTAAAAAAGAAAGGAAAGAAAAGTTTTAAAAGCAAATGAATTACCAAGACGAGATGGGAACTTGAAAGTCTTTTGAACCTTATTTTCTATCCCTAAAAATATAGAAACAGCATTGGCCTATCTACTCGTAAATACATATTCTGTAAGATGAACCTGCGAATATAGAAGTTTAACTCAGTATGTGAGATATGTAAAAGGCTTCAGCGGAATTTCTGCGGCTTCTCAGCCGAGGGTTACCGATAAAGGATGAGGCTTGGATAGAGCATACAGGTATAATATTTACCTACTTAACTTACTGTTGCTAACTCTTGAATATGCCTAGTTATCAAAGTATCCAAGGTATACATAGTAGGAACTTTCTTTTTGTTGTTATATTTAACAAAATTGAATTGTTGTTATTTTGTCAATTCATCGCGGTAATGCTGCCAAAATGTTGGGCACGTTGCCCTCTAGTAGTTTGTCTAGGGTATTTGGATTGTTTTTTTTTATCTACAGCTATGGATAGCAGCTCAAAATCGTGTAACAGCTGTTTGTTCCTACTATTTTTTTTTCAATAATTGAGCTTACGCTTAGTCACTATTCTGAAATATTTTTTGTAGTATTAACTAACATAAATTTGCATAAGATAAGAGTTTTGGAATAAATGGCTTTATTATTATTATTGTATTATTTAGTCACTATTCACCTGATGGTAAGCAATATCTAAGGTGGAGCTGTTTTTATGTTAATGTGGTTAAATTTTGTTCCTGTCAGACGTCTATTGTAAATTGTTTAAACTTGTGAACCTGACTAAAGGATGTTTAAAAACTAATTATAAGCTTAAGAAAACAGTACCTAGGACTTAAATTTTCATCTATTCCATATTAGCACGAGCGCACTTCCGGCAAAAAGCCGTGCACTTTAAATGCGCCAATCGCTAATCGCGCGTTTTCAAAGAAATAAAGGATTGTACCGCGTCACATGAACTGTGAATTGTTTGACTTGGTTGGTAGATGAACTGGTTAGTAAGGTGGCCATACAAACCGTAAATTCGATGTTCTGACGAGACACCGCACTTCAGCTGTGCCGCCGGTGCGGTCTCGTTGTATGATACTACTTTTTTTTAAACTCCTTACAGCTTAGGCACTTGACCAGGGTGCGATACCATACGAGCTAGCGACACTCCTACCTAAGTTGGAGCATGTCTAGTCTGGATCAACTGGCTCTCAAGAAAGCTGCCAGAACACACGGTTAGGTGCTTGGCGAGAGATATATTTATTTTTAAGTTATTAAACTTGAGGGTGGTTGCTAGCTAGGAAGGCACTAAAATTTAAACTTGTACAGATTCAAGTGCAAGGACAGCCTATCGTGCATCTGCGAACCTGAAAAAGAAGAAACAGTTATACATATAATAACGAAGTGTCCCGTCTATGGTCATGAAAGATTCGATACGGAACATATAATAGATACAGAAATAACAGCCAAAAACCTGCCATTAATAATGAAAGACAATGTAAGAAGATATGAATTTTTGGAATTTTGCTTAAAAATAACAAGAAAATTAATAGTAAGAAATAAATAAGTGGATACATAATAAAAAATTGATTAAATATATACTACAATATATTTATATCAATAAATTAGAAATAAAAAGATAAAAAAGAAAATATAGCACCACAATAAAAGCACATAATAAAATTAAACGTTTAACTTACCTTTGGTATGATGGATCAGGCAAATCCCACTTCTGGCAAGACAAGGTCTCGGATACCGTTCGAGATAAGGAACAATAATAAAAAAAAAAAAAAAAAAAAGCACTAAAATACCACGCTCTACCACCATACACTCATACCACCTTAATTTGTTTAGTTTTCTTTCAAAACACCTCAATAAAGCTAATGAAAAAACTAAACCTTCATTTGAGCTTATGGAAACACCTGGTAAACGAGTGACAATACTAAAAGAAAATCTACTGAAACAAGATCTCTTTAGATAAATACATACGTCTATGTTAATACTTGATACTAAAACTAGTTCTACACATAATCCAAACAATTTGACTTATAATTTCCAGAACAGCCAAATCTATAAGTATGCACATGTGATGCCATGTAAAACAAGGTATTAATTTAATATTGGCATAGGAATAGAGTTTTTACATGATTAAAATCTATTTATTAACGTCAATTCAAAATAACGTGTCACATATTAAAAAGTAATACTAATAAAATTAATCAAATAACCGCCCCTGTTCGTCCATGGTGCAAAGTGATTAAAATTAAACGAAAGTCGTTTAACTTACAAATAAGCACATTTAAAGGCAGACAAATTATTCAGGCTTTCTAATAATGAAAACATTGGTTTACCTTCGCTGTTAGACCAACTCCGGTTTCTGTTGACATTTCTAATTAAAGCTATTTCTCTTTCCGTGATGACCATTAAACAAAAGATGCTCACTTCTAATACCTCTATTTAGTAGACATTTGAAATAACTAATTCTGTGTACTTCATTTTACATTTAATATTAGAAATATTTAAACTTTTTAAAAATCATACAGGTTTTAAGTGAATCTGTTAAACCAAAATTATATATCCACTAGCTGACCCGGCAAACGTTGTTTTGCCGCACCTAGGAGTATGAAAAATAGATAGTAGCCGATTCTCAGACCTACTGAATATGCATATAAAATTTGGTGAAAATCGGTCAAGCCGTTTCGGAGGAGTACGGTAATTAACATTGTGACATGGAAATTTTATATATAAGATAATAGTTTACGCCCTTATTATTGATCTCTAAAATAACATTACACTTGTGGACAAATGTCTAAAGATTAATGAATTGCCCACATAACAAACATTAAACACAAAACATGAGAGGAGATACAAAACAAAAACGTGAAACAAAGAAACCTGCAAAGTAAATGATCAACAGCAGACATTTTTATTTCAACGTGTATGTTTTTAGTTTTATCACAGAGAACTTTAAATAAAATACCAAGACAGATAGAATCAAAATAATGAACGGAGTCATACAAAATAATGTTTAGAGGTGTAATCAAAGTTTACTTACCGCTTTACTAAGCTAGAATCATCACAACACACTTAAAGTTATCTTCGGCATTTCTCTCTTCGACCTTAGACTATCGTTTATCCGGTACTTTTGTACTAAATATTTCACTAAAAAATTGACTATGCTACTCACAGAAAACTGATTCTATTTTCAAATAGGTGAATTATTTCCTAATTTGTAAGAGGCCGCGTCCTGGAGCGAGCGTTTCACGACTGGCATTTCTACGGTTGATTGCAGAATTCTACGCATGCGTGATAGATACCTCCACAGCTCCATACAATAGTGCGATCAAGTTTTGTATAGAATTGGCGAGAATTTGTATCAAATATTCTCGATAAAACTGCCACTGTTAGGTTTGTTTTAAAAAAATGCGATGGAACTGCTTTAGTCTGATGTTTGTCCCGTTGGATATGCCATTTTTATACAAATAGTTATAAAGATATGTATGTATGTTGATATATGTATTTCTGACATGCCGAAAGAATCTGGAGTTACCGGCTCTAGTAAGCTTCTTGAACACAACGTTTGGGGTTTGAGTGATACATTTTCAATTGAAGGTGGACGCTAGAATATTGCTCATGCCATTGTAGTAATTACATGTCATGTTTTTTTTTCGTAGACATAAATGTACATCGATCCATAATTTGTATTACTTGGACACTAATGTTTAACTAACCACCAAACTTTGGAATTCCCTGTTCCCGAATGACTAGCGATTTCAAGGTGAGGTAAACCGGTTCCTTATAGGTAAGCGCGATCCACCGTAGACCTCAATATCACTTACCATCAGGTGAAAATAGTGGTCAAGCGCTGACCTATTCAGAGTAAAAAAAAAACTAGGATTTAGCTACTTACCTCATACTCGTAGATGATTCAGATCATTTAGATTGAGGTCTCAAATTTCAATGATTTAAATATGTACAGACTATAAATACTTACTAACTATACACACCAATGAATGTCTCTGTTAACCATTCAGTCTTGAATGTAGAAATGAAAAGGGCAAAACGAAAATTCTACCTGCCAGAACGTTCATAATTTATTAACCTGTCTACTAACAATGGGGCGAACCCTCAGTTTGAAGCTATTTATTTGAAGCATATTTATATAAAGTTAGAATATTACAGATATACTTGTAAAAACTACGATTAGTCTTGTTAATAAGAATATAACTTATACCATTGTATTAAAAAACACGATTTTCTTTTGAATTTAACATTGTAGAGATAGTGTTAAATCGGGACAAAAGTTTTTTTTTAATGGTGGATATGCAAGCGCTTGATCGAAACTCACCTGATGTTAAGTGATGTTGCGATCTAGGGTGGAGCGCGCTTGCCTAGAAGAAACCAATTCACTCTCGCCTTGAAGACAGTAAGGTTATATATATCTCGCCTTGAAGACAATAAGGCTATAGTTCAGAGGGAACAGGGATTCCGGCAATGAGTTCCACAGTTTATTTTTCAGAATAAAAATAACCTAAGGTCTAATCTATTTCTGTACATTTCATCAAAATCGGTTAAGCTGTTAGAGCGTGAAGAAGTAACAAACATACACACACACAAACTTTCGAATTTATTATATTATAGGATAGGATTGTAGGATAGGATATATATTTTAGTATAGCTATTATACTTAGCACTTTGTAAATCCGGATAAGCTTTGTCTCAGGCCAATGACTGTCTAGCCGGAAGCTAGGTGTGATAAACTGTAGGGGTTAGCACGGAAGTTCACATTCAGATTCTTATTTAATTTTAACATTCAATTTGTACATTAATTTTTTTCATTCACGTTATGCAATGTCTCTACTAAACTAAATTTTCTAGATCAATGTTGGAACACCTAAATATGTGTTCAATGAAAATGTAGTTACTAGCTTACTCAACTATACAAACGGAAGGATTTTATTTTTGGTCGATATGTATAATAGCCGGCAAACAACTTGAGCAAAAGTCGACGTAGAGGGGGTAAGTTCGCGCATGTACACTTCCGGACATATTTTATTGGTCATTGTTGAAATATAAAAAATATATATAAATAAATATTGTGAAACATTCTTCATAAAAACAAAATGTATATACAAAAAATATTTATTTTACACAATAAAATTAATATTACACATTCTACATTGAAAAAATTACAATTCTCAGATCTTTTTTTGCCTGGTGTCCTAAATACGGTAAGCAACTCCGAGTCTTTTTTATAGTTTCCGTTTGTTTTGTATATTCCTGATTAAGGAAGCAATACACATCATACATCATTTTACTAGCTTGTCTCTTCAGAACTGTGTTATGTTTTGGCGGCATAGTCAGAAATGTTTTAAGTAGGTATAAACACAATATAATAAAAAACAAAGTAACAATAATATAAATGAATATAAAACTTTAACAACAAAACTTCTAAACTCGAAATAGACTATTAAAACTGCACGCAAGTGTAGTCGATGCTAGTGCAGATGCTAGCGGAACGAACGCGCGGCGCGGGGGACAGCGGCAAACTGATCGGCCAATCGCGAGGCCTCGTGCCGACAGAATGCCCCCGCGCACCTCTCCTACCACCAATGATACCTTAAAATCGTCTACTGCGCACTCAAGGTCTTTGCTCAAGATGTTTGCCAGCCACTGTAACTACAGTTTAAACTCTAAATAACGACACTGAAGGCACTGTGCATTCTATGGCGTTATAGAGAGTGGTCGTTAAATGGAGAGAATGTATCATTGTATGGAATACAAGCTAAACCAACTAAAGCCAATTGATTTCGACGCTTTAGAGAGTTTGTCGTTGAATCGAGTGACGTTACATGGAGTTTACACTGTATGTTTGTATGTATGTATGTGCTATATCCTCTCATAACTTTACTACATATCAAAATCTTACACATGAGGGTTTGTTGAAAGCTTAGATTTTTTTTTATATTTTTTCTAGGGTTGAAAGCTTCTTTTCTGACCGCTGGTCAAAGGTTATGTCATATCATTAAACTGACCTTCTCAAGAGGGCTAAAACTCTAGAACTAAAATTAAATTACCTCACCCAATCGTGTATGTGATGTTTTAAAAAACACCAAATTTTTATCAAGCGTACCATTTGCGAGATAAATTCTGTATAAGTAATGATAACTGCTTTTTTTCCCTAAAAATAAATATAAATAAAATATGAATTCAAGCTGACGTTGTTGTATCTGGAAGACTTTCATTTATCATTCGTGTTCTAAAAACGTGGTTTGAATATTATTTGATTCTTCTTTTGAGTAGGCTTTACCATATACTTTATTAAATTCTTGCTATTGCAATATTAGTATATATATTATAATTGATTTCGTGAGCCTTATTCAAGACTAGCGCCCTGCGGTATAATATTTTTTTAAAGGAGTGAGTACATTAATTGTTGCTTTGAAACCTACCTTAACCTAAATTTTTTAAGTAAATCTCCTTTCTCTAACATCAATGGAAAAATTGGGTTTTTTTAGCTTCAAGGTATTTCACCGAAGCTTTTACCGCCTGATTTAATTTTTTATAAATTTCTGAAAATATTTGGACGAATTTGAAGTAAAGGTCAACCGGTAGCAGAAATATTTTACGAAGACCTTGACAGGAATAATGATTCATCATTGACTTTCTACAAATAAATGGAGCAGGTCCTTAATTTGACGATATGTTTTTGCGTGCTATAGCAATTTATTAACTGATTTTGGTATTTATTAACTAAAATTTGAATATACATCCATACTTCTCAAATGCTCCCATACAATTTTATCGAAATTGGTTCATATATTTTAAAATCAATGATTGCCAATTTTTATTGCTCTGCTTTGTAAAAGATGGAATAATGATGGACGGATGGAAGATTCTCGAGAGAAAAACAGGTGTTCTAAACAAAAATTTCGTTGAATCACGACAAAATGTTTGGAAAAGATTTTTCCCGCGAATTTTCAAAATCCGCAGTACAAAAGCCTATTCGTTTAGATATGCTAAAACCACCTATAAAAGGTTGTACGTAAGATATCTTAAATTATATACAGTACAAACTCGATTAATCGGACTACTTTTTGTTGTAAAGCATTCGGATAATCGAAAGTATGAAGAAAATAGTTTTTTTTAATATATATTCCAATGGATCAGTTCCATCCCACACATTAATGCTTGCAAAAATACGACTTAAGACAATTGGTCTGTTGTCCGAATAATCGCGAATTCGTATAGGTGAGGGACGGATAATCGAGATTTTACTGTATCTATATTTTACATAACTTATTCTATAACTATACGCATTTCGTAGCATAGCCGTAGAGTTTGTACATGTCAGTAGCATCTGGCTACGTTCCGGGGTCAACGACCGCGCACCACGTTTCACCCTCTTCCGTTAGTATATTAATTTACAAAGAACCATCTCTAATAGAAAGGGACCTCTACTCAGCGAGCCGATAGAATGAATTATATTTGAACGACGATATTTTGATTGGAACTTTGGAATAGAAAAAAAAAATGCGAAACAGAAAATTTATATAGATAGACGTACATTTATTTATATTGAGAGTATTGAATTGGTTTCACCATTGGCATACAAAATAAGTAGATAAGTTTTAACGTATCAAGGCACGTATCATAAGAGAGCTTATTTGTATGGTAAACAAGCTACGCCCCGCGCTAATATCCGGGTTAATGCTGGATAGAAATTAAGCTATGCTGGATTAATCCAATGTTTTTTTAAATGTTTCCGTACACAATTTCAGTTTATACATGCATACAAACCCTCACATTTATCATTATTACATTATTTATATTCGTAGTCAGACGCAGTGGTTCTAGATTTGAAAGTGTACGAGTACGTCCTCTCATTTACCAAATAAATGTGAGTAAAAGAAAACTAACTTTTGATTGCTTTCAGAATGGACAAGACTTTGAATTGAGATAAGAAAATTAATGATACTCTTAAAACAATTGACAGACACTAAATAACTTGTCCTATTTTATGACTTTTTAGTTCTATAATTCTACTTATTAACGTCAACAATTTTTCCTTGATTATAAATAGATAAAACTTTTTAAAAACATGAAAAAGATTTGTTCATACTTACATTGGTGAATGAATAGAAATGATGAATAGTAGTTACTGTAATCAGTAACTACTATTCATAGTAGTTACTGATAACAGTAACTATGTATAAGCTTCAATTGTAAGTCCTACTTTAACAGTGTGAGAGAACACAGTGTCCCTTAAATCCCAAGTCATAATTCCCACGGGTGCCATTAGTTATAAATTCCTATTGGATATGGCTTGGATAGTTAAGATTATATACTTTTACACTTGTATACAGAGTAGACATGTAAATTATATTTCTTTTTAGGTACACTTAGATAATGTTAAATTATTTTCTTGTAAAAGGTTTTGTATAAATAACTCTGAATCGCTTACTGAGTAATACTATTGTATACTTTATGACTATATTTATAAAATACATATTGTATTTCTTAGATTACTAATATAGTGAATGAACTTAAATTTAACAATAAAAATACATATTTACAACAAATGAGTAACGCTTGCAGAGCAGTAAAGTTACTAAAACGCCTGTAGCTTTCTGTATCGCAAACTAAATCTTAACCGCTTGGCTGCATGACGCCTGACAATAACATGATAGCAACTGGTAGCCATGCTACGGCGTAGACGCGTAGCGCTTGGTTCTACGCCAGGACGCTGACCTGGCTGTCTGGGACAAAAAGTAGGTTCTATACTTATGTAGGCATGGTTATCAAATGGTAGAGCAAAGGCTAATAGTAAAATCAAGGAGTTTTAGTAAGGAAAAGGCCCTTTACTATGGTATCTATGAAACAAAATGTGCCGACATTTGGAACAAAGTCGTGGTAGTTGTAATGTCATTTAGCACAACAAACAAGGATAAATTGTTCCAACGCTTGTTAGTATATGTTTCATATCTGTAGTATTAGATAATTTATGAATCAAATAAACTTCAACGATGACCTCTAAGTAATTATACTGACAACGCCCAATAATGTTCTAATTACATGCTATATTAATTCTTTTTACTAAAAAAAAATATTTTTTTACTTTATTCCAATAATTTTCTATGTATAGTACATATATAAAATACTGATAATTTACAGTTTATATGTTATATATCTTTGTTGTACGGAAATAAAACATACGAAATCGTTATTCACCAATGTAGATTCCATTAAAAATTGCTCACAGAAACCCGAATCAAACAAAAGTATTTTATAAAGGCAGCTTCACACACACTGCTGGATCGCTTCGGGTCTCGTTGGCTTATCGATCCGACGACCGCGCGTTTGTGATGTGAGAAAACATTGATGTGGCATTTAATAAACTTGAAAATTATTTTTTTGCTATTGCCATATCTATAATGTGTATTTTTATTAATGATGTACATACTCAGACCTATATATGAATGAGTCAACCAAAAGAAAGAAAAAAATAGAGAGGAAAATAAAAAAGGAGAGTGAAGAGTTAAGATCGATTTTGATTCTTCTCTAATTACAGAAAACTGTTGTGATTTTTTACCTGGACCAGTAGAAATTAGCTACAAGTAATGCGTCAAGAAGTTTTTTTACTCATTACATACCACACCAGTTGCCAATACACATAAGGTGAAACATGTAATAACTGCTTCACAAGGAGACTGCCGTAACACTGTTTCGCGCTTGTCGACATATTTTGCTAGCCAGGCGAGCACTAGAAAACGCTATAGTTTCCTCACAATGTTCATATAAGCATTCCATCACGCTTGTTAGTTTGTCTACAAACGAAACTTTCGAACTATTCTCATAATTTTACTAAACGATCATTTTTTATTTGTATATGCTATGACTCCTAAATGTACATTTGTATAAAAGTTCTTACGACACTTTCTATGTTCTTTTTTCCTTCTCCCAAGTTTCGACACGACAACGATGATAGTTTCACCCAACTCTAAGCTAAACTAAACACATCCGGACAGACGTGACCGAACTTTATTAGCACTTACTGAGGTAAGTATTCCGATACGCGCTTTTATTGATATTGGTATAGTATGAACTAGGCCTTAATGGAAACGTATGTTTGCTCTTAGTTGGTGAATTCACTTAAGTTAATTAGGTGTATGTGATAAAATCACTCAATTATTTGTTTGCTAAATTTTTTTCAATCTAATTTAACTACTGAACGGGGATCTGCGAGAGTAGAGTTAATAGGTATCTTCTAGTAAGTGTGCCACACCGTAGACTACAGCGCAGCTTAACATCAGGCAAGCTGTAGAGAAATGCACACCTATTAAAAGCAAAAAAGAAAACATAAAATAATTTGAAATGTCAAGCCTTTGCGTGGCATGAAAACTCACGACACCATAGCTTGGCTACTTAGCTAGCAAAAAAGCTTGTCTAGCAACAAACCAGCTACAGATGTACATAGTTGTTATATAGACAAAGTAGGGTAAATTAAAAAAAAATATTTTTTAGCGTTGTTTGACATTTTATATATTGTGTATACCTACCTACCTACTATAGGGTGGCAAAGGTGGTACTTCGCATGGGTAGGGAATTTTTTATCGGTTTCCGATTGACTACCACAAGTACATCTGCATGAAGTTTTGCATACAATCAATGTCACTAATATTCAAGCCGTAGACGCTTGTTTTACAGTTGTGTGTGTGTGTGTGTGTGTGTGTGTGTGTGTGTGTGTGTGTGTGTGTGTTGGATAGTTTTTATCCCACACAGTAGTATAATATTGGGCATTCTGCCCCACCTTGTTGCTCGGCAAAACTCCGTTTTGCCATCGCAACATCGGTGTTGCAGAATGCCCAATATTATACGTTTGACATGTTGAATTGATTTCAAAAATATTTTTTCATTGTATTTGTCAACGAAATAAATCTTAGAACGCCGTCGTGATAACGCGCTCCAATTCAATGATCGAATTAACGCGTGTGCGTCTCAAAGTGGTGGTCATAAATGTTTGTGTTCATATTTAATTTACTCATTATAAATCAAACCTACGCGCATTAAACATGAGATTCGTTAAACAGCCACAATCATTAATGATAAACACTATATGTGACAATGTTTCTAAGAACGTCATACGACATGGAGAATTATTACCTAACTCAATTCGATGCATTATTTGTGGACCGTCAAGTTGCGGAAAAACAAATTTATTAATTGGACTTCTTATACACGAAAATGGCTTAAAGTTTCAAAATATTTACGTTTATTCAAAAACTCTACACCAACCTAAATACATGTTTTTGGAAAAGGTTTTACAGCATGTGCCTGGCGCATCATTTCACAAATATCAAGGAAGTGATGAAGTTTTAAAAGTTCAGGATGCTAAACCTAACTCGGTGATTATATTCGATGATGTTGCTTGTGAAAATCAAAATAATATGCGTGATTACTTTGCCATGGGTAGACACAAGTATATCGATTGTTTTTATCTAAACCAAACCTACAGTAAGGTACCAAAACAGCTAGTGAGAGATAATGCTAACTTAATCATACTATTCAAGCAAGATGATATTAATTTGAAACATGTTTATGAAGAACACGTTAACACTGACATGAGATGGCTTGATTTTCGTGAAATGTGTTCTAAAATATGGAGTGATGAACCTTTCAGCTACGTTGTGATTAATAAAGATTGTCCTAAAAATAATGGGTGTTATAGAAACAAATTGGACACTTTCGTCGTTTTCGATTAATAATTCTATATAAATACTATTGCAATATCTGAATCATATTTAAAGACCATTAACTTCTCTAAGTATTTATTCTATATACAACTCTTACTCGAATACAACCTTTTTAATATAATGGAAACACAATTAAAAAGACAAATTGTTGATGCGGCAGAAGCTGTCAAAAGAAAAGTGCGAAAAATGAGAGATTTTGAAAATGATAAAAATCAAGCATTGGATTCAGTTTTTAAGCCCGTAACAGAACCTCTTAACCTTATAGCTAAGAATAGTAAGCAAGCCAAAAGTATTTTACCTGACACCAACGATTATATAAATATTCCTTCTTTTGACAAACGAATATTGGAGGATGACATTAGTATAAAAAATCATAATGCTAGTAATGCAGATGAAAATGAACCTGATAACGTTAGTAACACTTCGTATGAATCATTTGATAACAATGAAGACAGCTATATATCTTCCTGGTCAGTTTCTACAGAAGCGCCGTTAGATGTACCATTTGGTGTACGTATTGTAAACAAGAAATTAATGCTGGGTTCTGCTTGTGTAACTATTAACAACGATAAAATCACAGTGATGGGTCATGCATACCGGAAAACTCCCGGGTTGAAAGAGTTATTGTTCAATAAAGAAGTAGATTTAGACTTGGTAACTGAAAGTGATTTGTTGAATTACAAATCGATGCTGATCGATACAAATGCTCATCGTCGAGACTTCGACAGCTCGAAGCCAATCAAAAGTAATAAAGGTCAAAAATATATGCAAATTATAAAGCCACTTTTTACTCTCCAAAACACATACCAAGGTGGCAAATATAAAGGAAGAGGTTTACCTATGACAAAAATGTGGAGGAAAAATGTAGATTTCATATACTGGGATGACCCTAATGAACTAGTAGAGAGGTTGAAATTATTGATTGCTTCCAGAGATGCCGGTAACACAGGATTAGATAATGAAATTATATCTATTATTGAAGAGTTACGTGAAAATAAAATTATTAATAAATAATTGATATAAAGTGTGTTTCATTCATTTTACTATAAACCTTTATACACGAAAGACATCAAGCATGAATGTAGATAAATTTGGACACACCATTCATAAAAGATTACGTTTATCCGAAATACTTGAGTATAATAGTAATGCTTTAATACAATCTGAAAATGGAGATTATAATTTGAAAAACTCTAGACTCAGGGGGGTCAGATTACCTTTAGAAGCAGACGATGCAGTTAACAAAGAATATGTCGATCGATTTAAAGACAACCTAATACATGAACTTAGACAATTGTTTGAGGCACAACGTACAAGAATCATAGGAGATACTCAAAGTTCCACTGAAAAGACTTTAAAAGCCGGGTTATTAGAAATCTTGACTCATTTAGAAGACAAGTTTTATACGAAAGCAGAAGTCGATAACTTTTTTAAACTAAAAAAATCAGCATAATGACCAAACAAGAGATTGTAAATGAAATACATAGAATGGCAAGGAAAAATTATCCACGTCGATCTGTTATACTAAAAGGTATTGATGATTTATGGCAAGCTGACTTAATAGATATGCAACACGTGAAAAGTTACAACAAAAAATATAGCTATATTTTAATAGTTATTGACTGTTTTTCAAAGTACGCCTGGACAGAACCACTAAAATCGAAAAATAAGGATTGTGTTACTCACGCTTTTAATCGAATACTCGCCAAAAGCCAACGCAAGCCTATCCACTTACAAACTGATTTAGGAACAGAATTTTATAACGCTGAATTCCAAACGTTAATGAAAAAATATCATATTAATCACTACTCGTCTTTTTCTACTAAAAAAGCGTCAATTGTAGAGAGGTTGATTAAAACTATTAAACATAAATTATTTAAACGGTTTAGTTTTAATGGAAATTATAAATGGCTTGGTTCAGAATTGGAAGATATAATTTACATGTATAACAATACAAAGCATCGTACTATAAAATGTAAGCCTTGTGATGTTAATAAACGTAACGAGTATACAATAAGAAACAATATAAAAAAAACAATAAAACAGGTATCCCGCTCGAGAAAACCGAGGTTTAAAATTGGCGATAAAGTTCGTATCAGCAAATACAAACATATTTTTGAGAAAGGGTACACACCCAATTGGTCAACTGAGTTATTCACTATCAAAAAGATTAACAAGACTATACCTGTGACTTATCATATAGAAGATCAACGTAAGCAACTAATACTAGGAACTTTTTACGAACAAGAACTTCAAAAGTCTAACTGTCCAAACACTTATTTGATAGAAAAGGTTTTAAAAAGAAAAGCTAAGAAACTGTATGTGAAATGGTTGGGTTTAAGCAAGGAAGAAAATAGTTGGATTAACAAAACTGACATTGTAGGTTAAATTAAAAAGTATATTTAATATAAATTTAGTTATTATCATTTCATTATGATTTAAACAATGCAAGGTGGTGGACTTGTTAATAATATAATTAATAATCTGCCTTTTGAATTACATTTGCCCGGTTACAATTATTGTGGTCCAGGCACTAAACTTCAAAAACGATTACAACGTGGTGACGTAGGCGTGAACAAGCTAGACGAAGCTTGTATGCAACACGATATTGCTTACGAAAATCATTCAGATTTATTAAATCGCCATAAAGCAGATTTACAATTACTTAACATGGCTAAACAGCGGCTAAAATCTAAAACGGCAGGAAAAGGAGAAAAACTAAGTTCGTGGTTAGTAAGTAAAGTTATGAAAGCTAAATTAAAATCAGGTGCCGGTATTAAGAGTTTCAACCATCTCTTGTCAAAAATAAGATCTAAAATTAAAAAACTCAAACCAAAAGATGATAAATCTTTAATTACCACAGCTCATTTGGTTGCAAAAAAAATTGCCAAGAAAATCCCAAATATTCGCATACCTCGTGTTATACCCGTACCAAAGACTGGAGGTATTCTACCCTTAATCCCTATATTTGCTGGTTTATCCGCCTTAGGAACTTTGGCTGGTGGTGCAGCAGGTATTGCTAAGACAGTTAACGATTATAAAGCAGCTCAACAAAATTTGAAAGAAACTGAAAGACATAACAAGAGTATGGAAGCTTTAGCTTTAGGCAAAGGTTTATATATTAAATCATATAAACAGGGTAAAGGTTTGTTTATAAAATCTATAAAAAACTAAATACTAAGCTACCTAAGCGTGCCCTTACTAACATAGATATTCGAAAGTATGCTAGAGACATCCCATACTTTCGAGGAGTATATATGAAAGATCAGCTACCGAGGAAGCCAAGAGACATAGAATGTGGTGTCGTTAACTTAGACAAATCCATAAATGAAGGTACGCATTGGGTAGCTTATATAAAAATAAATAATTATTGTGAATATTTTGATAGCTTTGGAGATTTAAAACCTCCAACAGAACTAATGAGGTATTTTAAAAACAATAAGGTGTATTATAACTACAAAAGGTTACAAAAGTTTAATACTGTAAATTGCGGACACTTGTGTTTGAAATACTTAAGAAATTTTTGGAATAAAAACTATAAATCATATGATCGTCTTTCATTTCAACCATTTGCAAAATGTCTCTCACCTTGTCGATTACAGGTAATTCCTCAGATTTATCTACCTACTATCCTAACTCTCTGCAGTTATATGGTCAATATGAATGTGCGTTGTTACATTTTTCAACATTTAATTCTATTCCAAATATTGATACAAGAAATAACAAGCTATATTATGGATCCAATCAAGTTATTGAGATACCTGAGGGCAGTTACGAATTGCAAGATATTAGCGATTATATAAAATCTGAAGTAAAAGATGCCACAATTAAATTAAAGTGCAACAACAATACTTTGAAAACTACTTTATATTGCACTAAAAATATAAATTTTGATAAAGAAGATACGTTTGCTAGTATATTGGGATTTAAAAAGCAGATTTTGAAAGCAAATAAATGGCATGTGTCCGAATTTCCAGTTAACATTTTGCCTACAACCGTGATCAGGATCGAATGTGATATTGTGAGTGGTTCGTACATAAACGGAGAACCCAGTCACATAGTGCATGAATTTGCACTCAACGTACCTCCAGGATATCGGATTATAGAAATACCAAAAAACGCAATATATTTTCCAATCAATCAGAATAATATAAGCTGCATACATATCAGACTGTTAGATATAAATAATAGTTTAATAAATTTGCGAGGTGAAGAAGTGCAACTTTATCTACATCTTAGAAGAAAAAATGATTGACTACAATAAATATGAATCGCAACAAATTAAAAACAACAGTACTTCTCAAGCTATCAAGCAAATAAGAGCTCGCTCTAATAAAAGAATAAAATTAACGGAAGACAATAAACTATTTCTTAAAACAATTGGCTTACTAAAATGAATATTTTAGATGTTTTGTCCACTCCTACTTATGACAACACAGTCGAAGGAATAGAATTTCATTCATACAAACCTTATGTAACAAGTTTTAATAGAAATGATGAAATTAGAATTCCTATAAATCAGCAAGATCTATACATACTACCATCAGCCAGTACCCTGTATTTAGAAGGAACCGTCATCGTCAAGAAACATGATCAAAAAGACACGGCTAGTAGTGTGCAATTTACAAACAACGCTTTGCTCTATTTATTCCAAGATATAAGGTATGAACTAAACGGAGTGGAAATTGATAAAATAAAAAATGTCGGTATTACTACTACAATGAAATCGTTACTATCGATGAATGAAAACGAATCAAAAATATCCCACGCTTGGGGTTGGAATATCGATGGTATAAAAAATGTAAATAATGGTAATTTTTCTGCTTCCATCCCACTTTGTAATATTCTAGGTTATGCCGAAGATTTTAAGAAGGTTGTTATAAATAGTAGACATGAACTGATATTGTTACGAAGTAATACTAACTTAAATTCTGTAATGCTTAACACAGGTGACGTAATAGAAGACGTTCAGATTAAAAAAATCATATGGAGAGTACCACATGTTAAAGTTTCAGACAAAGAAAAGATTAGTTTACTTAAAGTCTTAGAGAGAGATCGTTCACTACAAATGATTTTTAGAAATTGGGATTTGTATGAATATCCTGCTTTGCCTAAAACTACAAAACATACTTGGTCTATAAAAACTTCATCGCAAATAGAAAAACCAAGATATGTAATCATTGGTTTACAAACGGATAGAAAAAATAGCCCGTCCGCAGATATGTCGCGGTTTGACCATTGCAATATTCGTGACGTTAGAGTGTATCTAAATTCAAACTATTTTCCATATGAGAATCTAAATATAAATTTTGCTAATAATATTTTTGCTTTATTATACGAACAATACACAAGATTCCAACAGTCGTATTATGGACGTCGCTCGGAACCTTTATTAAGTGAAAAACAATTTAAAGAGTTAGCACCATTGTTTGTAATAGATTGCTCAAGGCAAACCGATAATTTGAAAGGAGGTCCGGTTGTAGATGTGAGAGTGGAAATTGAAAGCAATACGGATATACCAGATCGGACTTCAGCATACTGTCTTATTTTGAATGACTGTATAATTGAGTATAAACCCTTGAGCAATACTGTGAAAAAAATATCATGAATCCTGATACTATTATATTGGATGTTCAAGGTTTTAAAGACCTGAATAATAATTTTATTATTAAAGAACTAGCGGTGGCCACTCAAGAGCACACACAAACGTTTTTAATCAAACCTCCGTACATGTTTAAATACTTAACAACTGATGAAAAAAAGCAGGTCAAATGGTTGGAAAGAAATAGAGGTATTTATTGGAGCGAAGGATATATTGACTACAGAGAATTCCAACGTATAATCGTACCTTATCTGGAAAATAAGAAGATTGTTGTCAAAGGTCTAGAGAAAGTAACGTGGATAAAGAACTTGGGTGTAAAGAATTGTAGTATATTAGAATTGAATGAAAGCCAATGTCCTAAATTATCTATACTACATAAAGAATATAGTAATATTAAAAATAAATTAAATTGTTTTAAACATGTTAATCAATGTGCGCTAAAAAATGTCCTGTGTTTAAAAATGTATCTTGAGAAAAAGGATTGTGTGCCTAATGTGTAATGTAATAAGTGTACCTATACCTGTAGTTTTTATTAAAAAATAAAGAACTTGACATACGAATACTACTTTTGTTTTATTTATCATAAGCACACAGTAAATAAGCAAATTTAAAATAGTCTTACAACTAGGTAGGTGAAACAACACTTTTAAAATATAAAATCACTATCACTTTATTAAAATCTTAAATCACTATCTATTAAAGTTTTAGAAATTTTCTTAATTAAACTTTCAGTCTCATCCATGATATTGTCTATATTGTCTTTCACAACATATTGTGCGTTAAGTATAACCTCACTGTCACTGTCACTGTCACTATTTACATGATTAAGGTCTATTATAGCTATTTTTATTAATTTTAGTCCTCTTTGCTCCACTCGTGTGGAGACGAAAGATTTCTTTGAATTTGTTTTTTTCTGTTGTTCTCGGCGGCGCTTCGCTATTTTTTTTTTCTCCTTGGATTTTAAATCAGCGTCACGCCGCCTCATCTCCTCAAACTCCTCCTCCATCATTCGTGGATCCTGAGCACATTGAAAAATGTCTTCGGGCTCTTCAAGAAACTGTAAAATAAAAATAAATCTTTAGTATATCGTACGAAAAAAGTTATTTGTTTTATAGAATTTTAAATAATATTTAACTTACCGACGACATAATTATTTTAGGTCTATTCAAGACAAAATATACTTATGATACCTATACCAATTTTGCTCGAAATGCAATATGACACTACATTACGTACTTACCATAGACCAAGAAAGTTAGATATGCCAATCAATAACATTGCACAATTAAATTAAGTATGTAATATGAATTTATTACAGTAAAATAAGCAAGTATGCATGTATAACGTGTTAGGTATTTTAGCGTATGGCATATCTACTAATTATTAATCAACGGCTTTAACAAGAAAAGCGAACTAAGCATTTTACCTCGTTTCTTGAAACTGAGTACAATGAACTGACCTACATAATTATAAAAATACTTTTATAGTTTTTAAATAAAGAAAATAATAAAATCTTAGTTAAACTATTTTATAAGAAAAAAAAACAATAATAAATCAATATGAATTCGTTTTTATAAACTCTATTAAATTTGAATTTATCTAGTACTTATCTAAGGACAAATAAAAGACGATTGTAAAGTTATACCAACATTTTTTATTTATCTAACTTTTAAAATAAAAACTAAATTAAAATCTTACACAATTAACTATAGGTACCCATACTTATATTTAATGTTACCTGCTTACTTTATTCTAGAATAAAAAGTAGGCAATAATCCTGCTGCTACCTCCATACTAAAATTTCATGAAATCGGTACATGGATAATTTGATAGACATACCTACACACAAACTTCCATTATTCAATTAATAAGTATTTAATTCATTTTAAAGAATAGATGAATGGCCCCAAGCCAATGTGGAAACCTTATCTACACATATTGCTCGTTTGTCATCGTTGTTTGAAAGGGCTACTTTATTGATAGTTTGAGTGAATATTTCATGTTTTATTGATTTAAATATTACATTTTTCTTTTGGATAATACCACCATTAAATAAGATATTTTTGTAATCCATAATTTTCAAATCTTTCATGACACATGATTTCACACCTTTTGCTTTTTTAATAATTTTATCAGATGTTTTTATAGAGTAAAGTTTAGCCCTTAGCCCTACAAAATGTGTGATGGTCTGACCTCCCATTTCATCTTTAAATAAACCTGGAATTTTTTTGTTTTTTAATGGAATATTATATTCATTTTCTGGGGTAAAATTACTTGTATCAAAATATTGCAAAAAGTTTAATTTCAAATCGTCGTAAAAATTATTAGTGTATATTTTATAAACAAATGAATCCGTATCTGTATAACACAACTTCACTCGAGATTTATAAAAAGGTTTGATAATATTGTAATGAAAGTCATACATGTGTGACTTAGAAAGCTCTAAAACAGTAAAACCTATATAAATAGGCTTATCTAAAATAATCTGATCTGGTTTCATTTGTATTGCGACTAAATTTTCGGAGAGAACACAAGCACTATGGAAAAAAGGATTAGCTATGAGCCTCTCAGCGGATATAGATTTTTTGGTTTTATTATCTTGATCCGACCACTTATTGATTAAATGTACGCATACTCTATTTTCAGTGTTTTCTAATGTTTTTCCGAATACGCTATTATTCAACAATTTAAAAAAGTCTTGTTCAAAAGCATTGTTTGCGTTTTGTCTTAATCGAGTATTTAACTCTATGTATTTCTTTAAATAGGGACTCTGTCTAAAAGTAATGACCCTGTGAACTCTGCGTAAAATTAAACCATGCTCGAGACATTTTTTCAAATGTACGTAGTGTATTACATATTTATATTTATTACACAAATTTGCAATTAACTTTTCGGATTTACCTCCAGGCGGTATACATTTCTCGGCACAAAAAGGTAAATCGTTGTGAAGCTCATGTAAATAATCAGGATATAATAGATCAACTTCTAAAATGAAGCCCCATTCGGCATTGTTGTCTATTTCGCTTATACACAGATTATCTATTTCCTTTTGATCAAGGAATTTAAAACTAGAATAAGGTAAATAAGAACACAAAGAAAATCCATATAAGTTACAACAATCCGCGTAAAAAATATAGCAATCTGGTTTCGTAGCGTCATAACCTGGCGTGTGTTTATTATTTGCTTCTGCATATCGATGAGAGCACATGCACAACCCTCCTCGAATACCGCTTTGAATCATCCTCACAATCGCCAAATCAGACACAAGTTCCAACTCTACACCTGTTTTAAGTAACATTGCATCGAAGGATAAGCTAGGCGCGGTTACGTAAAACGCAGGGTCTAGTTTATAATGTTGCTTGCATGTTTTACGGAATTTTTCAAAAATATCAGTCAGTAAAAGTACGTCTGTTTTTAAGTATAAATCAGTATAATCTCCCATATTCGTAATGTCAAATTCTTTCCAGACAAGCATAGCATGTTTATAATCATCATCAGTAATATCTTCATTGGTCAGAGAATTATGAAAATGATGCCGAGGTGGTAATGATGATACTTCGTACCGAGACCAATGTGACATGAACTCATAAGGATAAACACCTTTTCGTGTCAATAAATTAAATTGTTTTTTGTTAGGGAAATGAGCCCTAAGAATGGCAAAGTCATCGGGATGCATAGTTTTAGCGAGCTTATCTAAACTCGATGCTAAAAAGTTGAAGGAATCTAAAAATCTTATTTGTATAAACTCATTGTTACTGATAGGTATATATTTAGTCAGTGTTGTATATTTTTCTTTAGTCTTAGGTATAATTTTTACGTGACCAGGAATTTCGGCTAACTTTTTTATAAATAAATGACAATCATATCCGCTTAAATTGTGAAAAAATATCGGAACAAACGTAGGTATTTTATATTGCAGATTACAATGACGATGCGCTGCGCCTCGGTATTGGCCTGTGATATGACAATGATCCCTAACCTTATCGTTCAACAGTAAATTTTCGCATATGTGACATGTGACATCATGTTTAAAATTATTAGCATCTCTTTCTGTAAATATCATAGGCTCGTTTTTAGACAGAGATATGTGAATAGCTTTAACATCTTTGATCAAATATTCCATAAATTTAGTAACACAGTCATCGCCTCTATAAGTTCTAAAACCTTCAACAGACATATTAAATGACGATACAATATTATAAGCGAACGCTGCCGGCACGTGCCGTTGCAAGTAAGATGTACTGGAGGTGTCTAATGACAGATTGACGTCATCGACGGGCTCGAGCAGTGTTTCGAAATCAGCATAAATGACGAATGGAATATTTTGTTTACGTTCATAATGACTAAATTTTAAAATTGATCCTTGGTCGGGTAAAACTGTGACAACTCCCCCACATACATGCGTATCGAATTGATTTACAGTCGAAAAAAATAATAAACAGTTTTCACAAAAGTATAATTTACCATGATGTTTACTAATCTGCCTTCTGACAAGGCGAGATAAATTGGTAATTAAACAAAAATGTGAACCTGTATTATTTTCTAAATATAATAAATGTATAGTTTTAGACTTATTGTTCGATGATCTATACAAGGGCCCGACTATTGTCTTATCATTTTTTAAACCATAAACAAATATATTTAAATTTGAATTGTTTTTCTCAAACACTGCTATATCTTGAAAGGAAATAGGAAATGACAAATTATTGATATTCAGTACATCACGGAAATGAGGATAAGATGATACTCTCTCTGGATGATGTTTTGTCGGGTACAAAGCTGCCACGATACACCATAAAAAGCAATACTGGTCGTTATTCTGAACATTCAAACAAGCTTTTTTATTTTTAATATATTTAGGCAAAGGAATAAAATATGATCCGCTAAGAGGCTGATATTTATTGATGTTTAATTCTAAATATGAATTGCACAAAAATGACCAACCACTATCTCTCTCCTGAAATTCTTCAATTTTTTTCAAGAGAGTCTCTACCATTGACTTAAAAATTAAATTGAAGTCATAATGTAAATGAATGGTTAAGTTTTTAGTATAAAAAGACTTTAATTCTTTTTTATCATTTTTTAATAAGAGAAAATACGAAAAAAGTTCGAAATTAATTTTAATCGAAGTATGTTTTTGTAGTGAGTTATCAATAAGACTTTTTACATCATTTCTAATATTTTTGAGAAATATTTCCGGAAGATTATTATCAATTTGATTATTCTTCGCCATTATTCTATAGCTTATGATTCTTCCTTTAAAAGAAGAATTAATTATCTCTACATTGTCACCCAGATGCGTTTTACTATTGTTTTTATGAGTGTTACTTCGTAGATGACCAGACCATCGACGATTGTCAATAAATACTTTGCACACCGAGCAGCTAGGCATTTTGACGTTATTTAATGAAAGGTACTAATGTAATATAAAGAAATAAATCACAATCACTTACATACGTCTTAAAACAACGCCAAAATAAAAGTTTATGTGTATAGTCTATTACTTCTTCACAGTCATATAGCCTGAGCAGATTTTAATTAATTTTAGTATGGAAGTAGCCAAGAATCAGGATTATCACATATTCTACTTTTTATCTAGGTTAATGCAAGCAGGTACATACCACACAAATTTCATACAGAAGTAATGTGTTATATTAAAGTCGTCGTCTTCAGTCAGGCCTTCGAATTTGCATTCTGCGTTCCGTAAATCCTGAAATTATTGAGAAAATATGATTATTTTATATCAAATATGAAAATGTTTATAGTTAATAGACAATTAAATGAGTACACACATAAATAGAAAAGACACATATTAAATTATTTTAAACTATTATAATTTATAACTGTTAACTATTATAAAAAATACCTGATTATTCATTAGAGACCCAAAATCAAATTCGGTCTGTAAGTCAACTTGGAATGTTTCTCCTCATTACATATTACCGCCAACAATCTAAAACAAAACAAAATTATATTAGTCATGTATTTAACAGGAACCCGTCGTTGCGAAATGCATAAAATTTTCAATAATAATATTTTTTATCAATTATGAAAATTGAAACAGTTTACTATTAACTGAATATAAAGTTCAATGAAATATAACAGCTCAAAAAGATAAATCAAATTGGTTAAAATATAAATATCCGATTAATTGTTGTAAAATTAGTTAGTAATAAAAATAAATACCTGATTTTTCATTCGAAATCTTAGAAATTGGAATGTAGTACCTAGGTATACCAATGTTCTCCTTATAAGATATCACCACCAAAAATCTAAAACAAAAAATATATATCAATTAATTATCGATGAATAAAAACAAAATAAAATGAAAATAAAATATGTATTAATACTTACCAAATATTAATTATTATAATATTATAAAGAAACTTCGCGTCGGTCGTCGCATCAGTGTCTTTGTAATACGATAGTGATTGGTAAATCAACACCGGATACCGAAACTGTGTCGAAATTTCTTGAAATTGTGTATAAATTAGTGTCAGCATAAAGTACCTACCGCGAGGCTAAGCTGTTTCGATCAGGGGTGGCTATCGCATACACATTAACTTATTGATCTACTCTTTTAAATTAAAATTAATACTTGATTATAAATGATATTATTTTAATAAAATTGATTCAGTAAGTAGTGATAGGACAATGAAGCCATTAAAAAATATAATTGTTGGAGGTAATAGTCTTAATGACAAAAAAAAATTGCTGTTAATTTGACTAAATATTGACTTCGCAATAGAAACAGGTTTATATAATATTACCACAGTTTGCATATTGAATACTACACGTGTCATTAATTACATATCTAGTGTGACAGCCCTATCATTTTTGATTAGTTCGTTACTTATTTTTTGCAATTCTTTAGTTTTTGAATGAGGATAATACGACAAAGAATAGAAGTCGTATTTACAGTAAATCTGATTATATGACGAGTGATATTTAATATTGCGAGTAGTTTTAGGATTTTTGCTTTATAATCGTCCTCAATTCGAAGTGTGTATTCATCAACGAATCGTCGTCATCGTCTGCAAGTGATCCAGCAATCAAGAAGTGATCAAAGAAGAACTCCGCTGCCATCTTCATCAACGAGTCACTGCCACCGGCTTCAAGTGATCCAGCAACCAAGAAGTAATCAAAGAAGAACTCCGCTGCCATCTTCATCAACAAAGTCGCTGCCATCGGCTTCAAGTGATCCAGCAATCAAGAAGTAATCAGTTTCCAAGAAGCTGTCTCCCGTGCTTTCCTGTGCTGCACACTCCGACCTCGTAAAATGTAAGTACTGTAGTGAAAATAAGGTATTTTTTTTAATATAACACTGACGTATTTTAAAAAATAAGTCTGTACTAATTTTAAAAGTCTTTTAATTTTGTTAACATTTTGAAAACTATTTTAATGCATTGATCATTATTTTGTATTTTCATTTTATATTGGATGCATAAAATTGTTGTTTGTCTGACTTCTAAGTAAATGTATTTTGTGATTGATTATAGTCGTATGGATGTCTACTGAAATAAAAATTTGTATTCTAAATGATATATTTATTTTTCAGGTCTGACTCTGAGAGCGATTACTATAAATCAACTTCAAGTATTGAGAAGAACAAGGCGACTCCAAAATCCGCAGGCGACAATAAGAAACGCAAGCCGAGGTCATCGAATTCAGCTCCACCGAGGTAAATAGCACTTTTACTTATATTCTTATAATCATTTCCCTGTCCAATGACCAACTTCTCAGCTTGCAGCAATTGCTTTTGTTAGTATTGATTAAATGTACTTATTTATTTCATATTTACCTTTGAGCATCTCCAACTGTAAGCAAAATCATATTCTAGCTATACTAATTTACATTTAAATAAGCAGTCAGGTTCTCACCTTACAAAAACCAGATATTTACCTACTTGTGTTCATGTTACGGTGTGGTAAGATAATAACATAAATACAATTTAACATTTAATTTTATTTTTTGTTTCAGTAAAAAGCCAACTACGATTTATGATATCTTCGGAGTCAGAAACCAAGACGCGGACACAATGGCGGGTGAAGACGGACAGCACCAGCTGACATCGTACTTCGTAAATCGAGTGGGCAACGGATGCGAGCGGCGAGTAGCGGTAACTGAAGGTGAATATTACATCGATGTCAAGGTGTACAAGACGGAGGACGCGCGTTCCTCCGATTCCCTGGAGCTGTGGAAGAAGGCACTCGTCCGCATCAAATTCCAAGCCGACACCGACGCTCCGCAGTGGAAAACTCTACAAAAATTTGTCAAGACCGCTGACTCGTTGTTCAAGAACCCACCTCGATTTTATGATAAGTAAAATGATAATGTATATACTTAATAATTATAAATAAATTTGTTTTCAGCAACCGATTGTTTTTGTACATTTGCAATGATTTAAGCGTAGGGAGTAGGTAGGTTTTTAAAGTTGCATTAGCAATCAATTTAATACTCATTTGAATATAAATCATAATTAAATATTTTTGAAATCAATTCAACATGTCCAAAGTATAATATTGGGCAATCTGCAACAACGATGTTGCGATGGCAAAACGGAGTTTTGCCGAGCTCCAATTCAATGATCGATCATTGAATTGGAGCGCGTTATCACGACGGCGTTCTAAGATTTATTTCGTTGACAAATACAATGAAAAAATATTTTTGAAATCAATTCAACATGTCAAACGTATAATATTGGGCATTCTGCAACACCGATGTTGCGATGGCAAAACGGAGTTTTGCCGAGCAACAAGGTGGGGCAGAATGCCCAATATTATACTACTCCACACTACTCATTTTACATCTTTAGCACCTACACATAGGTGATGTAAGAATGTGGAAGGTCTTGTTCAGTTTGATATTAAGGATAAATGTGTAAAGAAAAAGGGAAATGTGTTTTTGAAATGAAAAGAATAGCCTTATCCGGTTTAATATGCTTTGTTGAATAATCAGAGTTAACGGAAATAAAAGAAATCAGTGCTCACTTGGCTAGCAACCACCCTCCAGGTAGAAAATCTGTCACCAAGCACCATAGCTCTGGCGGTCTACTTGGGCGCCAATCATTTCAGACTAGGCATGCTCAACCTTAGGACATAGTGTCACTAGTTTGTAGAGTTACGTGCCGTGCTGGTCAAATAACTAACTACGAGTAACAAAAGTTTTTTTTTAACAAATAGCGATTTTGTTAAAACATTTGTGAGTAAAGAAGCTTACTTTTGAGTGTAAATTCCTGTGAAGTGCAAACCGTACGGTTTACTGTAAATCGATTATGTAGTCTAGACCTGCGCCAGACACTAGACTTTATAGCCATATTATGGCTATAAAACTGATGCTAATGCTTATTGTATATGGTGCAGGATATTTGAAAAATAAAATTTGAGTATCCAATTTGACGAGAGTTGGACTTTTATATACTGCGTAGTGTCGACGTAAAATAATATTTCGAACCTATATTTAAAGTGTATTTAGCCGAATTATTGTCCTAATAAACTTTACACTAACATTTCGTATAGGACGAATTCTGAAATCTCGCATAAAAAATTAGTGGTCGATGCGGGCGGTGTTTGGATACACAAGACTGTCGTTTTTTAAGTGGCATTTTCATCTGGGAGCTACCGTGGGTCGGATGACATTCTAACGGCAAAAATAGTAGCTTGATAAAAGTAAATATAGATAGATAATTCTTTATAGGACCCAAAAGTTAATTAAACTAAAATAATGATAAAAAATAAAAACAGTGCCAGTGCCACTATTGACGGCCTTATCACTAAAAGCGATCTCATCCAGGCAACTTATATATTTATTTCAAATATATCTACTTGCTTAAATAATTATAATAGGTTGTAACATAACATTCGTAATTTCTGATCTCCATTGAACATTATCTTGCCTATACAATAGGTGTGAGAGAACCAACTGTACCTAGAGCATAACTCAATTACCATTCATAGGCAATAACCTGCAGCTCCTGAATGCAACTAGTTCTGAGAAGATTGCCATGCACCGTAAATGCATGTATGTACTTGTTCTTATTTACTCAAATATATACCTACATAAATGCAAGCTTGGCTTTTGATATGTAAAGTAGGATATGATAGGCTCGTATTTGAAATATTCATAATATGGTTATGTAATAAGCAGAAAGAATTGATTCGTTTGTCTTGATATTGATAGAATTAGTTATTTTTGTTTTCTTAATGTTAAAGGAGGAAGCGATTGGACACCGAAGAGTGATTTTTTTTAATGATTGAATTTTTTAGTCATTTAATATAAAATAGTCAACTACTGTACATATTCAGTTTCGATGTGGTATTAAAAGTTGTATCAACAAAGTACCTATTATATTTTCAATGTTCACAAACAAAACAGAGTAACTTACTAGATATTAAAATAACTAAGGAACGAAGGTATGGTATGCATTTTTTGTGCTTAGTCTAGACTATGACGCTTTGTTTATCCAAATGATATGTAATGTATGAACATTGATTCCTCGGTTTACCATCACCATATTAGTTGGGCCCTCCCTGAAGATAACCGCGCCTTTGTCTTGACTCATTTAGCTGCAGTCAGAGTTATGCTAAAGTCATGTGATTTATAAAGATCTTTTAAAATGTTTAGTGTTAGTGTTGTTACTCGTTTAATGTTTTGTGTTGTTTCGATTCTCGCTTCTAAAACTGTTGAAGGGTAAGTCGGTTATATGCGACTTCGTTGTAAATAATAATAATAATTGTTCTTCATTTCAGATAACATAGAAACAATATGTAAAATCAGAATAAAAATCTGTCCATGTCTACCTACTTGATTAACGAATATTTTTTCCTCTACAATGAATAATTTAAAGTAATATCTAATCAACAAGTCTTCTGTAAATGCATAACAAAAAAAATTTGCTCTAAAATATTCCCGCAACGAGTTTATTCCTAATTGTTTGAACCATCCGTATTACCGCGATAAAGCCATACGTGTAGCTACCAAACCTTTGAACACGTTCCATTTTCCGATTTACATAATCCCATTACCCTTCTCAATTTCAGATCTCAACCTGTGCTACAAAAGACTGTAGAAGCGCTATTCACAGAGAGGGGCCAAGTGATACACCCCGGGGCATGCAAACTTCTCCAATCTTCCAAACGGCAAATGAAAATGTGCAGGCGGGACTCGGGCTTGCCCGCGGTGCTAAATGTTGCAAAGGAGCAGGCCATAACCGCCTGTGAAGAGGCTTTTGAATACGATCGCTGGAATTGTTCGCTCAATTTCAACTGGAAAACGAATAGAACCATTTTCGACAAAATCTACAGGGAGACCGCGTTCGCATACGCTCTGGTAGCGGCCTCGATTACGCATTCAGTGGCTAAGGCCTGCGCGTCGGGAGATCTGTTCTCTTGCTCGTGTACGGGCACTTTAGGCAAAAGCTCGACGTGGAAAGGCAGCGGGTGCGGTGACGACTTCAGATACGGCAAGCGAGTAGCTAAGAACTTCTTAGACTTCAAACATGCGGGGAACGATCAAATAGGAGAAGCTCTTAAACAAGACGTGACGGTCGGCATAGATTCCATAGGGGAACAAATGCGGGAAGTTTGCAAATGCCACGGATTTTCCGGATCGTGTACAACTAAGACGTGTTGGAAGCGACTAGGTCCATTCAATTCTGCTATGGGACTGTTGAAGAAACATTACCATCACGCGGTGAGGAGAAAGCCGTTTAATTTTACAAGCAAAAGAGCTGTGAGCTCGAAAGTTAAAAAGAGACTTTTGGATGATAAGCAACATTTGTTATTTTTACATAAATCGCCGAATCTCTGTGCTGGAACTAGAGGCAGGACTTGTAAAGATAGGCATGTGTGTTCAGTTCTCTGCTGCGCTCGAGGGTATTTGACTAGCAAGAGGAATGTCACGTCCAGGTGTAGGTGTCGGATGGTGAACTGTTGTTTCGTGCAGTGCGACACCTGTGTTGATGAGGTGGACTATTTTATCTGCAAATAGGTTTAGATAGATAGATAGATAAACACTTTATTAAAACACTCCCAAAAAAATGGAACAAATTACAGAAAACACATAAAGTACATAAAAGCTAGTGCCTTAACTGGCAACCTCATCGCTAATAGCGATCTCTTCCAGGCAACCAATTTCAAGGAAGAACACAAAGAAATAACATAATGACGAGGTGTAATAACGTAAGTCTATATGGAAATTCAAATACATAAATAATATATTATGGTTTAGTATCACACAAGTCTCTGAAAATATATTTCCGTGTATATATATTTACGAGTATGTATAATATTTTCGTATATATTTCCGTGTGAAAAAATATTTGTTCACTTAGATCTTCCTACTAATATTACTGATGCGAAATGTGTGTAAGTGTGTATGTTTGTTACTTCTTTACGCTCATACGGCTGAACAGATTTTGATGAAATTTGGTGTAAACATAGGTTAGACCTTGGATTATTACATAGGCTACTTGTTATCCCGGATTGACTTCTTTTGCCCTGGATTTACGTGGGTTACACTGCGAAGTGCAGCTAGTTTACATAAAACTGATCAGCCTGTTCAAAGTACCTTTGATTAAGTTATTTGTAAAAACGATCATGTTCACGGGAGTGAGCGTGGATCGTCGAGAGAAAGGTTGTAGTTAGTGAAATTCAGGATCGAATCCAGCCAATGACTTGTTTTTTAAAGTCATGTGTGGCATTTCTCGTTCATAAGGTGACGGAAAACATCTTGAAGAAAGCCTAATGCTCAAAGAAACACTAAACTTGTAGACATGTGTCATATGCCAACTCAAACTTGGCCAGGGAGGTGGGTTAAGGCTTATATTTTTCCCCTTGTGAGAGAAAGCCCCCAGACCCAGCTGCGGGAACGTAGCGTATAACGTATAGTGGCAAAGTATGTTGTCATTAGGAAAAAGTTTGTCGAAATCACCGGAAGATTCCCGTTACTAATCGCTAGGTAGGTTTTACTCGTTTTAAGATAAGATTGGATGTGATAAGATAAGGCTTCTTTGCCGAAAAATTTATAGAGGCGTGACCACACTTACTTTTCCATTATATATGAACTACGATATTCGTGAAAATCTTACTGAAATCAAAACAAACAATTGATTTTAGACTCAACCCCAACTTGACCTATTCAGATAAAATAACGTAATATTCAATTAAAAAACGATAAATGTTTTAATTTATCGTTTTTAGGGTTCCGTACCTAAAAGGTAAAAACGGGACCTTATTACTAATCCTCCAATATCTGTCTGTCTCCAGACTGTATCTCAGAAACCGTAATAGCTAGAAAGCTGAAACTATCACAAGATATGTATTTTTCGTGCCGCTATAACAACAAAAGCTAACAATAAAAAAAATAAGGATACAATACCCCATACAACGTGTATTTTTGCTAGACACTTCAAATTTTCACAAAATATATAAATGTACATATATTAGATATCAACTTAAATTGTAAAATGTATGTCAATTAATTTTAAAGGTGGGCTCCCATACAACAATGGTACGGAAAGATTTTACATTTCGTTTGCTATACATCGGAATTGAAAAAAACTAAAGAACACTCTCAGAATATTAACACTTACTTAATCTAGACATATAAATTAAAAATAAAACTATAGCAATAATCTAAAATTACGTTTTTCAAACAGTTTTTTTCATAGTACCGTTTACGATTTATAGCGATAAAACGGTAAAATAAAAAATTTGCATTAGTCTTCGCTTTAATGTAGTGATTTCATAATTGTTCAATTGTCTCAATAGTGTTATGCATGTACTGTCTATATATGTACATATGTATATATTATGTATGTAATAATGGTAATCAGTAGTTAGAAGCAGGTGTGTCAGCCTTCGAAGGGCGGAAGTCTGAAGATAAGCTGTGATATAAGCCAAAGGCTTAAGTTAGATAAGTGAAGGAAATGCCAGTATTTGACAAGTGATGTACTTAATTGATTAAATAACGACAAATGTGATGTATGTGGGAATTGAAACTTTAAAAAGATAAAATAGTTCAATAAAAATATTGTAATATGATCACGGTGTAATTTCATTCCCTAAAACACGAACCATAGAAATGTTTGAATATAGAAATGTTTCCCAAATCCAGTTTAATGTTGTCATGCCATCTTTTATATTATTCTGAAACTACAATGACGAGAACTAATCAGTTGAAAAGCTTTGCCGTCACTAAAGCCTTGCCAAAGCACGCGTCATGTTTACACTGCCCTTACAATCATTTCGGAAGTAGTTTACCATAACACCGTTAGATGGCGTTTTCTCAAAATCTTTTTTGTGTGTAGCTCATAAGAATTTTGATGATGATGGTGATGATTTTTATAAATAATTATTTATAACTAGAAAAAAAAACCGATTATAATTTGATAATGATAATAACAGCAGAAATAAAAACAAATCTGGTTTTATTTAGTAGTTAAAATATGATTCATCGAACATACATATAAATAAACTTCCTCTTCGTATGTGCTGAGAGGCCGAGCTCTGGTGTTTTCAAGGTGCCTGACGAAGAATTAACAGTAACGTGTCATCCACCTCACGGCAGTGCCCAGATGAAAATTAATAAGACAATCTTGTGCATGGTCCCCCTTCCAAAGACTGTCCGCATCGACCGTTGCTTAACCAGATGATTGTTTCAGATCCTTAGTTAGCTGAGCTACAGGCGCTACAAATGAATAAAGATTCACAAAACAAACTGCCTCTAGATTTATTCGCGCTCATTTTTCGTCACTGATTGAAATATTATCTCAAAACATGGTTCGTTTTATTTGAAATTCTCGCGATGCAACCAAGCTTATTCATATTTGCAGCCGTGGAATTAAGATGCGTCGACGATAACATCAGCATTTTGCAAGTCCACAATATTTCTCATATTATACGCGTGGTAAATGTTAGTATTAAATGCCTAGAAGGGTTGTATCACGGATCACAGAAGGGTCGCATGAAAGTTTGAAAGTCTTTATTTCTAGAGAAAATATTTCTGAACCTACTTGTATCTTATTTTTTCTATTTATTATTATAATTTTTTTTACACCTTTCACACACGGCTGGTTAACCCCATACTGAACCATTTCTAGTTCGTATTATGGTACATACATACATATTATATATAGATACATATATAACACCCAGACCACTAGCCAACAAATTTAGTTCAGCACAAAGATGTTGGCCGTGCCGGGAATCGAACCCAGAACCTTCTGATTGGCAGTCCGGCATGGTAACCATTACGCCAACGAGGTCGTCGTATAGTCGTATATTCGTCGTCGTATATTAAATAGTAACTGTGCCCGGCGTTGATCCGGGATAAAAAGTAGCCTATATTGTGTTAATCCAATGTCTAAACTCTATCTATACTAACGGTCGGTTCAGACAGTTCGGTAGAGCGTAAAGATATAACAAACATACACACTTACAAACAACCATTTGCATTTATAATATTAGTAGGATAATTTGCTTGTATAGTTATTAAACAAGAAAAATCGTACTTACATGAATAAACGACCTTATATAAGCAATGGTATTAAGCGTTAGGTAAACCTTTAACTTGCTGCTGGCTAATGCGTGATGATTGACCAAATGCTGTATAGGTAGGCAATCAAAAAATAATATATCTATATTTTTTAACATTCAGTTTTATTTCATCTACATCATTACTCACAGCCGGCTTTTTTTTGGACTCATTTCACACACGGCTGGTTAACCCCATACTGAACCATTTCTACTTCGTATTATGGTTGCTAACACAACTGATATACTACATATACATACATACATATTTTATATACATACATATTTAACACTCAGATCCGCAGCCAACAAATTTAGTTCAGCACAAAGACGTTGGCCGTGCCGGGAATCGAACCCGGAACCTTCTGATTGGCAGTCTGGCATGGTAACCATTACGCCAACGAGGCAACGAGGTCGTCAAAATTACACTGCTTTATCACAATGTTGGTAATAGCCCCGTAAGATTCGCGCTTCACTCCTATACAGTGGTCATCAACATTTTTAAGAAAACTAGTTAGTACTAAGTAGAGCCTGATAATGAGACAATCTGGCAGCGAGGCAAGCCAACAGGACGCCGCTCTCGTGTGTGATCCGACGCGACGGATCCGAGAGCACACTGAGGGAGCATACACACCACCACACTTTGATTATACAGGGTGCTGTCACACATTTTAGATGCGGAAGAAAATTTTAAATATTTGAGTGTATTTCCGCGTCCGCTGTGAGCTTTGGACAAATTTGGATAAGCAAAAGAAAACATCAAATTATCAAAAAGAAAATGACATGTTTTAATAAAATATCAAAAATAATATAGATATATCTTCTGATATATAAAATTTCCGTGTCACAGTGTTTGTTACCGTACTCCTCCGAAACGGCTTGACCGATTTTTTCCAAATTTTATATGCGTATTTAGTAGGTCTGAGAATCGGCTACTGTATATTTAGAAATAATTATTACGGCAAAACAACGTTTGCTGGGCCAGCTAGTTTTAATATAAAAACAAAAATTCATATGTTAATATTGTCTTTGCTCATGTCGTAGCGAGGGAGCACTAAATATTTTAGATTTTTTTTCATCTTTAATTACGTTTTAGAATTAACAGAAACTCAGCGAAAATACACCGAAAAGTTACAAAGATTCACAATGCGTTTCACTTTGACATTAATTAATTTCAAAATAGTGTAACTTTCTTTCCGAGTCTATGTTTCCTGAAAAGTGACATCTGATGGTCAAAAATGGTAACTACAAGGCAAACGTTTTACATCTAAGAACATACTATTTTAACACCAAGCAAGCCTATTTAGGTTAGTTTTTAGAGATAATTATCATATGACGTTGCGCGGAAGACAGAAAAAAATGAACGCGTGTTTATGCGTCATACTGCCACTTAACTAAACATCTCATCCATGATGATTTCACTTTCCTAAAAACCAGGAACTACGCATGCCTACATTACCCTAAATCTTCCAAATGATTTAAGATTAATTTGCATAAATTACGTTACAAAACCATCATAATTAAATGACTAACACGGATACAATTTAATATAGCATCTAAAAGATCCATCCATACTATTATTTTGACGCCTTTATTCACTCATAAACTATTAAGGCTGACCACAAAATTGCGGTTTGTTTTCGATGGCAACTCACATAATTACGATATTAATGAAAAATGGAGTAAAAAATGCGAGCGTTGAGATTTATTTATTTATAGACCCTGCGGCGAGAAGCTGTGGATCTACTATTGAAACTCGATAATAAATTAACATTGTGTGGTTTATATTGTACGTGTGTCGATTCTTTATTGCTCTAAAACTGTGCCTTTTAAACATATAGGCATGTTTAAAAGGTTAGGTTTCAAAAGAACCATTTCTGTATTTTTTTATTGTTTTTCATCAAATGCAGCTTTTTTATACTCTAACGATATGAAAAGTAGATTTGATCGAATGCTATCGAGTTATACCTGAAAATGGTTCGAATTGTATAGTTTCTTCAATAACAATGACAGGTTGATATTAAATTTGTTAGTAAGGCAAGAATGTGTTCTGTGTCTTTGAAGCCTAAATAAAAATAAATCAAAAGCATCGTCGAACTTGAATTCAGATTAAATCGTGTGTTTTCTTAATTTTAATACTGGAAAAGCATTATTAAATAATGCTTTTAATACATGTATATAATACTGGAAAAGCATTATTAAATCATGCTTTTCCAGTATTAAAATTAAAAAAACACACGATATAATCTGAATTCAAGTTCGACGACGCTTTTGATTTATTTTTATTTAGGCTTCAAAGACACAGAACAAATTGTTTTACTAACAAATTAAATTTATTATAATTTTATAAGGAATAAATTTTATTCCTTCGAGAACCAATGGTAGAGGCAGACGTGAAGTCTATCCGAGACAATGCCAATAAAAATTATGTTATTCTAACCAATTACCGACCATTAAACAAAACTTTTTATAGCCCAATGTAATGGTCACGTTCATTTTATTCTGTTTTATGAACTTTTATGAACTAGGCAGGAATTTATAAGAGCGTTGGATTTATAACTGAGAAACATGTTAATGTTGTAAGACATTAATTGGTCGGTCGATACATATGTTAGAAATTATAGCAATTTACTAAATTTTACACTTATCAATCGTATCAACTTACTTTACGAGGTATTCAATTAGTTTAGTTTTCAAATAAACTTATGCAACTGATTTTACCTTAACATAAAGTAGGGACTTCAGGCACCTTACCCGCGACTACGACTTAGGTTTAGTTTACTATTTGCAAGGTTTTTTTATTTTTAACTAGTGTGTAGTTGTTTTTTCATGTAATTATTAATTTTAGTGTAGTCATGATTTATTAAAATTACTTAACATAAAGTAACATAATTACAACTAAAAATATGATATTGAGTACTCGTATATACTGTGATAATATTATACTGAAAATTCTAAAAAAAAAACAACAACTGTGTTTTTAAAACTTAAAGTTTAGTTTTTACATATACATAGCTTGTAAGAAGACAGCAAATAATTACAAATTAATTGTTATTTATAGGAACACACTCTGTACTACATAATTTTTTTTCGTGAGAAACCAATCACTAGGTCATTTAAATGTTTTATCATTTTTTATTTAATCTTTATTGTCCCACTGCTGGTATTTTTTTGGGGGAACCTCTGGCCTGCATGATTTCCATTCCTCTCTGTCTAGGTTTAGCTCTTTTCAAGTGATGCAGAAGTCCATCGACTCCTGTCGCCATCGAGTCAAAGGCCAACCTCGATAAAAAAAATAAAAATAGCCTTTATTTCTACTACTTCAATATTTCTCATACAAAAATCGATACTTACATTTATTGAGTTTTCTGAGTAATTAAGTACATTATATAATACTAACACAATTATTTTCACATCTAAAAGATTACAGATTAAGAAGACACTTAAATTAATATTGTGTATCGAAATTTACAAGATTTGTTAGAAAACTTTGATTTTAAGTTGTTAGATAACAGTAGTTAAATTTAATATTATAATATCGGTTTATTACATTCTAATATGCCAAGTAATAGTCGCCTTAGCGGCGAAGGCCTCTCCCAGACAATAGAAGTACCTATATCGATAAAAATACTTACATTAAATAATAAACTTTCACAGTTCTTAAATCAATCAATACACTTAAAAATCGTCACTCGATTGACGGTTTCAATCGATTGCTCTTTATAAAACAAACACACTGTATGTAAGTACGAGTAGTGACGGATATCGAACGTCGAGATCGATTATTAATGTTTGCCTAACTCGATGGAGTTGTCGATACGACCATAGAGACGTAATAACTTTGCTTTTTGTTTTGTCAATCTGTCAGTCGGTGGGCATTGGTATATTAATTACCAACTTTAAAGAAAAACGTTACTGGAATCGCAGATAATCTACACCCCAAATTCACGTGAAGAATACCAATAATGTATAATATAATAATTATTAATAACATTTAACATCAGGCTAGCTGTAGTCAAACGCTAACCTATCAAGGATAAAAAAAATACGATGTATTATTTTCATTTTTAATTAAACACCTATGTACTAGATTAGATAGACTTCTACGTTAATCTACTTTACTCATTTCGCCCCGGAGGATGGTGCTCGGAAAGCACCGAAACTGTTGGACTCATTCCAACTTTTAATAATAATGTAAGTGTGACCGTTTTCTACGTGGATATACTTTACTCATACAAGAAGCAATAAAAATAATAATGTTTCTTTTTTTAGACACATACCACACACGGCTGGTTAACCCCATACTGAACCACTTCTAGTTCGTGTTATGGTAGCTAACACAACTGATATAATACATATACATACATACATATTTTTTTTTTGTGCAAGCAAACATTTCAAATTACCAAAGATCATTAGATGTTTTCGTCGAGTCAAAAAACTAAAGGTTGTAAAGAAACTAAGTTATAATAATTGAAGCTTTATGTATTATTATTGTGTATACACAAATTTACCGATTCTACCGAAGTAGCACCTAAATAAAAAAATGTTGAAGAGGCAATGCGGCAAGCCTGATGGGCACGTTTCGGCGGGTGGCCTAATTTTAATTTTGTTATTATTATTATTATATTTTTTTAAAATTTACTAAATATTTCGTTTTTTCTATGCTTTTTAAATATTATTCTTAGGGCCTGTAAAATATAATATTGCTAAGTATTTGTAAATATATATTTGTAACAATAAAAAAAAAATGTTGAATCCCTCAACTATTAGAACAACAATGCCATATCTAGTAACGACTTTATTACGTTTAATTATGTTAAATAACGCGATATTATGCATATCGCATCACACGGATCGATTAGTTCGGAATTTCAATCGATTATTGCTGACTTGTTTTTTGTTGAGATAAAGTCGTCAAGTTTGGTTACTGGTCTGGGAACCTTTTTATGCATTTAACTTACACTTTACTTACTTACTTTGATAACTACTGCACCTTGATAACTATTGCAACTTACAAATAAATAAAAGAAAGAAAAATGGAAAACTTCGCTCAAATTCAACATGTAAAGTTGTCCATCTTAAAGTACAGTATCGCTTACCATCAGGGAAATTGTGCAGTGGGTTATTGCATAAAAAAATTATTTAACAGTTTGATAACTACTGCACCTTGATAACTATTGCAACTTACAAATAAATAAAAGAAAGAAAAATGGAAAACTTCGCTAAAATTCAACATGTAAAGTTGTCCATCTTAAAGTACAGTATCGCTTACCATCAGGGAAATTGTGCAGTGGGTTATTAACATAAAAAATATGTTAATATTTCAACACATTTTATTTGCGAGAAATCGTTAAGAACTTCAGATTTCACTTTAGTTTAATAAGTAATTTGTGACGATTTTGTAAAAGTTTTTTAGTAAAACCTAGTTCATAATTTTGCCACAGGCAGCACCATAGTCCTGCCCTTTTATCTAAATAAATTATATTTTAAATAATTTCCTACACTAATGACCGAAACCTATTCTTCAAGTTTTCTCTCTTAACAGTATTAACAAATCATCTTTCTGAAATAGTTAAAGCACAATGAAAGTAATGCAATGAGATGCAGCCTCAAGATGCCACCCAGTCGCTGGACCAAGTCCATCTCAGGGGCTTAATGATCTCTCCACAATACGCAGATAATGCTTTTAAATAACTACCATTAACTCAAACTGCTCACATTAAAAAAAGTGTCCCGAAGGATTACCTCTAAGGGGTAAAAAATAAGTAAAGGAATCAACAATACTTGACAAGCAAGTGAAGATAATTAGGGGCCCCGTCCATTTAACCTCACACATTGCAAAGGTTTCGGTAGTTTATTTGTTGAAGAAGGATCTCCACTTTGAGAATCGTCGAATCGGAAAATTGCAAGCATTGTGCTTTAGTGAGTAGGCTTCTGAAGAAGGGTAGATGTTAAAGATAATTATTATGTAATGTAAAAACTTTTTGAAAATATTTTTGTTAGATTAAAGTAGTCATGGATAGACTTCTTGCATTTTTCAAACATATTTTTGCCGTTTTCCATATATTATTATAAAAACTCATTCCAATTTAATTTATATTAGATAAGTAAGCGAGTAGCCCGGTGGTAATAACGTCTGTTTTTCCATCAGGCGGTCCCTGGTTCGATCCCGGCCCTACACCAATGAATTGTTTTTCAAGTTGTGTGTGGATTTGCACTTACTTTACGGTGAAGGAAAACATCGTAAGGAAACCGACACGTTTGAGAATTGTTATATCCGAAGACGAGTGTCATTCCCAACCCGCACTTGGCCAGCGTGGCAGATTAAGGCTCACTCGTGAGCAAAGGCCCCGAGTCTCAGCAGTGGGAACGTATAGTGGGCGGCTTATGCTAAGTATACGTGTTGTCGTAATTGAGTTAAATGATTTAAGAAATTACACTTTTATGGGTCATGCTATGGTAATTAAACAGTATTCTGTTCTTGAATTAGAGACGCCTTTACAAAAATGTATCCTCACATTATCAATGAAATCTAAGGATGTTAAGATCAAAAACCACCTAAACCTAAAATCTGTTTACAAAAACATTCTTAAAACATCCTCTTCTCCAACAAAAGGAATCTTACCGGACCGAATTAAACATGTAACTTAGAGAACTCTTGCGCACTTACCTGCCATTCAATGGTCTTACGCTTAATCCACGTTAAATCCACGTTTAATCCGGACACAATAGTAAGTATCAATAAGCACAAGAATGCTCGCGACAAATGAATTTGCAATTTTACAGTTACATCCTTATTCGGGACTCGTGAGGCGTGTGATTCGATGGCACAAAGAGATTGCGTCCAGTGTCTACACTTATGTTGTATTGCAAAATTAGTTCGATTGGTCATCTAGGTCGCAACACAGTCAAAGGGCTAGCCTATCTGCGGATCTGATACCACTTAGTACTTAGGTATCAGCAACAATGGACACTAGACATTATACTTGTCTTATTATTTGTCATCTACAGTTACTTATATATAGTTACTCGCTGACCGCAAAATGTTGTATTGCCTTAAGTAAAATTTGCGGGTGAACCACCCTTAACACTTAGGGGTATGAAAAATAGACAGTAGCCGATTCTCAGACCAACTGAATACGCATATGAAATTTGGAAAAAATCGGTCAAACCGTTTCGGAGGAGTACGGTGACTAACATTGTGACATGGAAATTTTATATTTTAGAAGATAGATTATATGTTTTATCTTAGTTGCACTTTGTACGTCTCTAGGGAATTTAATTTTCTTCTTATTCTTCTTTGTATAAGCCAATTTAATTGGTAGCCAAGTTAAAGTGTCAAGTCTTGAGGTCGGAATGTGTCTGACTATAATTTAACATGTCATCCAAACCACGGTAGCGCCCAGATAAAAATGCTACTTTACGACTGTCTGCTTAACCTCGATGATCGAGTCTTTATCATCTAAGTTAGCCTATCCACAGGCGCTAGTGGGAATTTAATTAAAGAGTTTATTTAATTTATACAATTAGAGCAACCTACTTATGTTTAATAATATAATATGTTATAAGTACATATAATAATATAATGAAATTACGTATTTAATATAAAATCTACATAAACAGCTTTGCGTGTATCGTACAGTAAATACCATGTACTAAACAAGAAGGAGTTAGTATTTTTTGTATATTTTTTCATGACGACCTCGTTGGCGTAAAGGTTATATGGCGGTCTGCTAATCAGAAGGTTCCGGGTTCGATTCCCGGCCCGGTCAACATCTTTGTGCTTAACTAAATTTGTTGGCTGTGGGTCTGGATGTTAAATATGTATTTATATATGTATATGTAATATATGTGTATGTATGTATATGTAGTATGTATGTTCAGTATGGGGCATACTGAACCATTTGTAGCTCGTATTATGGTTGCTAACACAATGTTGCTAAATGAATGTGTCCTAATATTTATTTATTTATTTATCGAAGGCAACATAATCCTAGAAAGAAGCTGTAGGTATATATGTAAATAAATCAGGGCCTTGTTTTTCCCACCTCCCAACATTATGCTACAAGAAGCCGCAGCGGGTCCTCCAAAAAACCTGATTCAGATCAAAGGCAAATGAAATCACTGACCAAAACCGATAGCGTGTTGAATTGAAGTAAACTTCCTGTATCCTTCCTTTTTATAAGGTTTTTCCTTTAAAGTAAAACAGATTCCGTCCGCATAGCTCTCTGGAACTCATTGTCTCCGCAACACAGTCCTCTTAAATTATGTATTACAACATAAATGTATTATTTAACACCGAGTCCAGTTTCGACACATTCCACGGACCCCCGTAGAGACACTGCAAATTGGGTAGTGCAAGTCACACGCGGTGGCGATCGTTTACGTTCAATCATGTTTTTTTATACAAATACATTTTTTTTATTGGTAATAGATAGATAGATAGATTAACTTTTTATTGGGCAAAGTATACAAGGTACCACAAATAAAAAGTAACAACATAAAAAGATTTACAAAGTGCCACAAACGGCGACCTTATCGCTACCAGCGATCTCTTCCAGGCAACCTTTGGATGGAAAGGAGTTGAAAGGACGAGAAAAAAAGAGGGGTTGCACAATAAAGAATAGTAATAGTAATACCAAAATTTACACGTTAATTAATTAAATTTTTAGCAGTAGAAAAAATAAATCAAATAATTATAAATAAATTAAATTCAACAATCAACAGTCAGCTCAATAATGATTTTATTTTCATTATGAATGTAAGAGGTGACCGGGTGAGCTAGACTCTAACCTTGTGTAAACCTCCATGGTGTATTCAATTCAATTAAAACAAATTCAAGGTGTGTTATATTTACGTTTTTACCTAATTGCACTGACATCCCTGTTAAAGTGATAAAAATTGATCATCACATACTAGAAAAAATATGTAAATCTAGAAAAAAATGTATGTAGGTAATAGCTGCGTCCCATGGCCTAACCTATGGCGCAGATACAAAGTTACCTTTGAATTAATCCATTATTTAAGGTTTATCCTTACTAAATGACATCCCAATCGGTGCAGCCTCAGCATCAGTTAGAGCGTGAAAATAATAACAAACAATTTTACATACCTACATGCATAATTAAAAACAAATAGGGCGTATATGAATGTAACTAAAAACTAAAACATAACAATAAAACACTTGAAAATTGGCTTCCTCTTGCTCACATTAATTTGTTTATGCAAGGGAGAGGACATGAACTTTCAAACGTTTTCTTTATTGACTCGAGTTACATTTTAATTATGTTTATGTATCCAGCTAACTATTGTACAGGTAGATAAATAAACACTTTATTAAAATATAGAAAGCACTTAAAATATTTGGGAACCTTAATTGGCGACCTTATCGCTAAGAGCGGACTCTTCCAGGCAACCAATTCTAAGAAAGGACACAAAGAAAGAACTCAAAGACGAGCTGTAATAATATAAGTGCGTATTGTCTTACGAATTAATTCATCTTTGTTACTTTATTAAACCGCTAATTTCCTATCCCTTGCGCCGGTGCGACACCCAAGTGGCATGGTATGTTTCGACGACGACACCGTGTCAAGTTTGACATCGCCGAGCTAAGAACTCCGATACAACGACAGTGTTTGTCAATCAGCGCAGCAAGGGATCGCATGCTGCTTTCTGAATGATTTGTATCAGACGGCCCCTGGTTCGATCCCGGCCCTACACCAATAGCCGGGCCCACACAGAGCGAGCAGCCTCGCGAGGTATTTGCCGCGCGAGGCTGCTCGCTCTGTGTGGACGTGCCTCGGACGAGGCAAGCGCGCGCTCTGCCGCGGGCAAGCGACCGAGCGCCCGAGCCATCGAGTGTCGGCTTTTGAATTTGCTCAAAGGCGCCTCAGTCGCCTAGTTATGTCATTGTTGCACTAAATAGGCGCGTCCACACAGAGCAAGCAGCCTCGCGAGGCATTTGCCGCGCGAGGCATTTGCCGCGCGAGGCTGCTCGCTCTGTGTGGACGCGGCTAATGACTTGTTTTTTGAAGAAAAATTACGTGAGGAAACCGAGACGTTTGAGGACTGTAATTCGCGATTATCCGGACTTGTGACCAATTGTCCAAAGTCGTATTTTTGCAAATAAATGTGTCGGACGGAACTAGCATCACCCCGCCCACGCTGGCTTCTCATCGGAAAATAAAAAAAAAAACGATTTTCTTCTACTTCTCCTAATGAGTCCTAATACTTACTTTCGATTATCGATTACTTATCGAAAGTCGAAAGTGAGTAATCGAAATATAATTTTTATTTCAATTACTTACTTTCGACTATTCGATTATCAGAATGCCTAACAACAACAATTAGTCCGTTTAATCGAGTTTCTACTGTAAATACATTTATAATTTGATATGAAATACTGTTACAAATAAAGATATGAGTAAACATAGCTCGCTTTGAACATCTGTATAGCTGGGTACGTAGCTTATTAAATGATCTTAATTAACACTTCTCCCATACGATGCTGTGATATATCTTTCAATTAACTATGCATTGCCACCGTTTATACAGGGTTCTAATTAAAGATAAAATAAAAACAATAATTATTATTATTATTAATTTCTTGTATAAACGTACATCACCTACTCTTAGTTTGCATAAGTAAACTATTGTGATAGCAACTGGTAATTTTTTATAGTTTTCAATAGAATATAAATTGCCTAAAATCAATCAAAATATTTTGCACAAAAAAGTCTTAGCGTGGCCAATCAACTAATAAACTTACATAATTTTTAACTAATAAACTTACATAATTTAATTATAATTCTTATAGAAAGGTACTCAATTATTCTTTGTTGCTTCTATTTTACAGATCTATCGCAGAAACCCTACACGATGGGGATGGATAAAAATAATTGGTATTTAGAATTTGATTGGATAGCAAATTATTTCGTGCCATAATCTATAACAACTGCAAATATCACGTTGATAGATCTTAAATATTAATTTTATAAGTCATGTAGATCTTGCAATCTAATTCGTTTAAAAAGCGTGTAGTACCTATAATATACATAGTATATATATACTAGTATTTTTACATAGGCCTAGCGCCATCTAGTGACGGGCGCCGTAATCATCTTATTACAGATTTTTGCAGTTTGTGTGGTTTGGGAGCGCCTTTCAAATATTTATTTTTATAGCGGCAACAGAAATACATCATCTATGAAAATTAAATTATGCATTTCTATTATCATGCATTCATATTCTTAATAACGCGTATTCGTCCCAAAATCCTAAAACGAATTATATTGAAGACCTTTTATAAGCTTAGTATAGTTTAACACGTTCCATGCGAAACCAGGTCGAAAACTCCTGGTCCATATCTCGCTTGTGGTGCGGCTACGAAAAGTATAGACTTCTCTGTCGTGCGAAGAGCGTAAGTTCAGATTGGCTCGGTGTAGGAAAGAGATAAATACATATCTGAGATGGGCTATTAAAATAGAATCCAGTGGTGTGCTTATCTTAATACCGGATATTTTATACCTGGTACCGCACTGAACAAATAAAATTTCATCACAGTGCGGGTGCAGGTTGAATACACCTGGTACCCCCGCGCTAGCTTCGCACGGTCAGTGTTGTGATCGTTATCGAGTGAGCGCATGCGTCGACAATGACTTAAAGACTAGCGAAACGGTGTCGTTAAAGAATAAAACTCCACCACATTGAAGACAATGATGATAATAATAAATCAAAGTATAGATTACTATACAAGTACTATTTATAGTACTTAAAGACCGTAAGTTATGTAATAACCCAAATAATTATTATAGTACACATTATTATCTAAAGAAAGTGTAGTCGTAATTATCACCTACCTATTTATTAGCAAATTCAATAAATAGTAATGACGACTTACCCGTTATTACTATAAATAGTACTCGTATGTCAAGCTTTTTAGGTAACAAAGTCGATTTTTGTGCAAAGAGCAAATGTAGAAGAGAAACTGTGTTGGATGCTACGAAAAGCTTCGAACAATTTTAACAAGTCGTCAAGCTGACAAAAATGTTAAAAAAAAAATAACTGAATTTAACGCATGCAAAAGAAACTTCTGTTTGGATTGTTTCAATGAAAAACATTAATGAATATCATTTTTTCTTTTATTTCTTCAGTAAAACTTAGGCCCATCGATATCTGTTTTTTCCCATCCCTAAAATATGCATAAACATCCTCTTGTTCAGTGCGGCACAGGGTACATAAAACCCTGTATTTTATTTAAGCTATAGATTCTAAACCAAAGAAGCTGTCCACGTACGTCGTCAGGATCTTTTCAATCAATTCATTAATACTAATACTCAAAGCAAAAAAATATGTTTTTTCTTTTCATGAAGCCAAAAAAAGGATTAAAGTTTTTTTAACGTTACAGGGTATTATAAGCCATGTACCGCCGCAATGGTAGTTTTAGGTCCAGGTGTAATACGCCCGGTACCGCAGGAATAGAAAGAATAGAAAAATTTGTGCCGCTTGGAACGTGTTAAAGTAAACTACCATCGCCTAACCCTGTATAAAGCAAAGTTTGCGTGCGCAAGATACTCTGCGATATGCGATCATATCTCGAAATGACATTTGTAACATAATATTACTGTCTTGTACTTGTATTCATTTTAATTGACTTGTTTTTTATTTTACTTAAATTTAAATAAACATAAAACGTATTTTATAACAAGTTCGTGAACGTTTAATGAAATTAAAAAAATCTTTAAATTTCATTAAAATTAAAAAATATTAGTTACACTTTCTAATCAAACCTTTAGTCGACGAAAACACTGATTGTCAGTTGTCAGAACTGGTTGTCAGAAAACAGTCAGTTCAGCATGTGAAATACATAATATTTTATTTACTTATGTTTGTGATTATTTGTGAGTTGTTTAATTTACGGTATATTAAAAAAAATTGATTTATTATGTCATTTAGAAGCAATCTACTTAAAGTTTAGTTTCAAATTGATGAATAATTTATATCGACTACACTAAAATAAAAATACATGAAATAAAAACCATACAATAATTAAAAAAAAACTTACAAATAAAAGTAGATTAAACTTAAGTCAGCGTCCGCGGGTGCCTAAAATGCTGGCGGCATTACCTCGCCTCGCTGGAAAAAGGTACCTTAATTCTGTAATATGAAATATAGCACGCATACATAATATATACACTATAATATGGTGTTGGTCGGCCACTACCAGCCAGACTAAAGTATATAACGTTTAAATATATAACGTTAAATGACTACATTTATTGACCAAACGTTATATTATATTTTACACAATATTTGAGTGAGACGCTTGAATTGAATTCACAGTTAGGTAATAGCAAACTTTTTTTCCTTAATAACAGCTTTAAAAAACTGGCGCCAGTTTTTACTACACGAGCCAGACAGTCCAGGGTCCATTGTTTCTCGAAGTTTCATTCATGGACCCTTCTTTCACCCATTAACAAAATTAGTACCAATAAAATTGTCCATTCATAGATTCAGTGTCAGTAGGAAACACGACGTTGGTGGTTCAAAAATACATGGTAAGGCAACTTAAATATCTTATTATTATAGTTTATAATTTTCTGTACAATCCGATGGAAATGCGAAATAATCTGGATTATGACGTCAAAGCCCAAGTCTTTTAAGATTTGAATCAACCAGTAAATGTGTAAAAGTACCAGTACTAAAATATGTTTAAGATCAATGGACACCACTTTAAAAAAAAACTTATATCTAATTGTCCTTCGATCGTTTGTTTCTAGCCTTTTTAACATAAATTATAGATAAGATGAGAAAAAAGCAACCATTTCTCAACTAATTGTTGCCATGCCACCATGAAAGCGCAAAATTTACAAAAAATATGTCAAGAAGAGATCCATAACATGAAAATAAATATGTAAGAGCCGCCCATTATTACAGAAGGTTGGCCTTAGAACACCTTTCAAACTTCTGCCGGCGCTAGCCGCACAAAGGATATAAAGAGAAAAAAATAAAAATAAAATCATTCAGATACAATTGATGTATGTCATGAGAGACAGCGATGAACTGAGCGGTAAGCGATTAATGCAGGTACATCATCTATTTCTTTATAAAGCAATAACACTGACATAAAACCAAATTTGCAACACCAATCATCCTGTTTATTAAGAATAGCTGGCATTCAGCATAATTACATTATTGAAAAAGAATTCAAGTAATAGACGCATATTACGCCTTGATAGATGGTTCCTCGCTTCTAGGAGCGTAATATTTGTTATTTTGGCATAATAAATGGAAGTGCCAGAATTATCTACATACTTTCACCAATTTGCTTATATTAAAAGGGTTATTTTTAATTTAATTTAAAGTGATCACATTAAAAATGAAACTGTGAACAAACATAATATGTTTGTTTTGAAGTAAAATATATTATATTTTACTTCAAAACGTCTCAAAAATATCTTATAATATGTAGATGCATCAGTAGCTGATTGCTTAGGCTGATCGTGCCTTTGTATTCAAATTAAACAATGAGTACATAATTCTTTGTGCGTACAGCCGGTTCAACAAATTTTATCATTTGACGTTTATACGTCATCACGTAAAAATAACTCTCGCTCTTCGCTTATGCCTCAACCCCCGATGTAAAGCCATCTCCGGGCCCTTTAGGAAATTTGGATGCTCCGGGTGCGATGTTTTTTTATAAATTCACGTGGGAGGTGAGACATAATTGTCGAAATTCCTAATTTTTGACAATAACCAGACAGGATGTTGCTTATGTGATGTACCGACGAAGGGAGTGTTTTCAAAACGATGGACCGTTTATTGTTATTTTTTGTACGGAAAACTGTTTAGTAAAATCGTTGATACCGGTTTTAGTAAATGTTATTTATGCGAGCATACGTACTAAGTAAGTTTGAAACTATACATATTGCTACCGATAATTGTGAATGAATACATTGACCATACTATGTATGTATATTACCATCTAGTGTACATTTATATTTTAGACGTGCCTAGAATAAATAATTAATAAAAATAGTTAATTTTTAGATGGGTGACCATGCAAAAGACTGTGAGATTGCATCGTAAGTTGGAAGACACATAAAATTGTAGGTCCCGGCTCTAAGTATTAGTATAAAGAAGTAGTTAAGCCAAATCCGAGGCCGTCGGGTGGTTTAATAACTATTCTATAACTACACCAAAGAAGGAGATTTTTTAAAGACTTAATTTGTAAACTTTATTCCTTGGTTTTTGTGTAAAAACTTCAAAAAGGTCTCGTCAAAATAATTCAACCTAACGATACACATAGCTAATTCGTTCCGTCATAACAAAATCTTGTTTAAATTGTATAATTTAGTTTAATTGTCCATTCTTACGGCGCGAAGCCCTCGGACTCACACGTTGATAATGAACTTGGAAAGTGATGTTTTAATAAAGTTACTCTCTCTTTCCAACTTATTATAAAGAGAATGAGATGCAAGACTTTTGACAGACGTTGTGAAGTAACTCTCGACTCCTTTGCGGGTCCATTCGTGACGCTCGTCCTGTTCCACTCTTGGATGTTGTAGTTATTATATTAGTGTTGGAGTTTAATTTTAGAGACTTATCGATAAATCATTTCCTTGTTGCCGTTAAAGTAATATTTGCTGGAGTTTAAAAAAAGTCATTTTATTTGTGAATGATAATTTAAATGAATTTATAATATGTGTTAGAGCTTTGCAATCAAAAGCTTTGAAAAACATTACACACATCACTTTTCTTAACTATTTTATTAATTTGTTTAACATTTACCAAACTTTTTTTGTATGTTGTACTTAGCATTTTTCTCACAAAAAATGACAATTTATTGAACTAAGAATATTAATAACAAAATATTTTCATTCTAAGATCAAATAAAAATCCTAGTCAATATAGTCCTAGTAAATATATTTTTCCCCACCCTAAGGTATAAATAATACCAATCCACAAAACAATCTTAAACATCATCATTTACCCCAAAAACGTGGTAAGTTTGTCGCCTAATTTGTTAAAATTGTTCTTGGACCATTTTTTGTTCGTTCTCATTTTTAATCTTTGCCAAAATGAGCAAGCGATTTCCACGCTCCGTGTGGCAAGAATGGAGGTTCCAAAGATTAATTATTGCATATGAATCATTGTTATATATTATGAAGGTTTTTGTCGGTAGGATGGCTCTATTAATATTGGTATTGCTGTTCGTTCTTTTGATATCAGCGTGGGAGGTGTGATGATTTAATGTTGTTGTATGTTGATGTTGCTTTAGAGATGTGTTGTAATGTATACACATATATATATAAAGATGTAAAAAAAAGTACATAGCGATCACAAAACGAAAATGTAATATTATTCTTTTAACTCGTGAGGCTACCGCCCTGTTGGTCAAAGCCATTTGACTGTAAGGTGTAAAAAAATTTTTACTAGCAAAAATCAAGCCCTTCTTCTTTGTATGACCTAAGTGGCCAAGCTCTGGTGTCAAGAGTTTTCAAGCCGACCGTCACTTGACTTGATAGTATCTGACTTTGCTTTACGACTACTTGTTAGTAGCAGTCGTGAATCGTCGTCGTCGTAGTAGACTAACACCCAGGACCAAGCATGTCATCCGACTCACGGCAACACCCAGGTAGAAGTGCCACTATTTAATAGGCAGTCGTATGCATCCCAAAACTGTTCGCATCAACCGTTGCTTAATCTCTATGATCGCGTCACATCTTCAGCCGAGCCAAGCTACTGGCGCAGCCAAGCCCTAAATGACATTGTTTATTTATGTGTCATATACATATATGAATGAAAAACGGTCGCAGAAGAAAATCAGCAGTTAGCGAAACATTCGAAAATAGACTAGGAACAGAAGTGCCGCTGAATTGTTTCGTTTGGCATTGAACAAGATAAAATATGCATAGCTGATTGCCAACCTTCATTAGTTGGAGAGACACTATAAGAAGAAGTATAAACCAATGAAATAAGTAAAACCTCTTAAACGCGGACATGTTTCTCACACTTGGTTCTAATCCTTTCGAAGTAACTGAGCGTAAATTACAGCATCTACTTAAGTCGTTTTACCGCCAACGCATTAGCAAGGTATACCCAATACCTATTGAAACAAAAGTGGCTAATCTTTTGTTTACCCACAATAAAGGTAAGTAGAAACTAATTTTCAAAAGAAAAGATATCTTTCTCAGAAATAGAGACACCATATGTTAAAAATACGGTGTACTACTTTTGTACATAAGCAAGTGCAGACCTGAACGGGGTTTAAAAGTAGCCTTTATTACTTACAGATTGTTCTAGAATAAAAGGAACAACTGAGGTAACCCACCCAATAAAGTTTTATTGCGTTAACTTTTAGTTGTAAAATTGTAACTGTTATTCAGGCGCCGCGTCGAGCAAGATATTTTGACACTTGGAGCACTAAAGTTAGTTGTGTACCTTACCGTCAACAAAATGAAGTGAAAATTATTCACAAGTGTGTGAAATTTAGAAGTTTTGAAAGACATAACTAGCATGAAAGTTTTCTGTATTATTGCTATTACGGAAAACCCGAACAGACGCTATAGTTTAAACTAAAAAAAAACAACTCATACTGGCTCACAAAGACGCTTACCTAAAAAGCGAGTGTGGCTCGGTGGGAAAACGTCCGCTGTTCAATCAGACGGCCCTTGGTTCGTTCCCACTCCCAAATCAATGACTTATTTTGAAGGAAAACATCATCCGTCATCACGCACTATGCCAGCATGGTGGTTTATGGTCTATGAGGAAACGTATAGTGAGCTGCTTATACTTATTCAAGGAACTATATAATTCAGGCTGCCGAAACACACTGTTAGGAGCTTAGCGATAGATTTTTCAACCCGAGGGTGGTTGCTAGAGGCGAGCTTTAGAAAATGCCTTTTTGCAATGGGATACTGTAATTTGACTTGCCCTATATGACGCGATGTCACAAGGGAAATAAATATCTATTCTTTATTTACCTTATTCTATTCTTCTAGGCAAGCGTGCTCTACCCTAAATCGCGACATCACTTAACATCAGGTGAGTTTTGATCAAGCGCTTGCCTATCATCATAAAAAAAAAAAAACACCAAGACACTCCGTTCTACCATTCGACTTCAGCGTTCAGCTGTCACGTGCACATTTACAACCTATTTTGTTCCAGAACAATCGTCTTCAACGGAAAGTGTCGATGATTTCGACCGTTGTTTTGGTTTCACCTAAAAGGATTAACTTAATTATCTATTGTCCAAATATTATACAAAGACACCGCTCCCATTCGGGTCTTTCCGCTTTGAAACTAACCTTATCTGATAAGATTCTTCGAAGTGGGTTAAATTGTTAAAAATCGCGTCAAAAGATGGCCATTGTTACTATTGCTTATATTATCGGCAAAAAGTACTTAGAATTTGAAAAAAATTTAATATGCAGTGTATTTTTTATCCCACACTCGCAAATGACGGGGAGTCATAAGTTTGATATGTGTATGTATGTGGGTGTCAGTCTATAGCTTCATAGCTTCCGAAAGAATAAACTGATATTGATTTAGTTTATTGTGTTTGAAAAGTCTGGTCAAAAGTGTATTAATTCAAAAATTTCTAAAGTTCAATTTACAAAAGGCAATTTCTTATCAAAAGTTTATTCACAATTCTACTTACAAACGACTATACAGACGTGCAGAAGTGTAATTATTAATTACGCTATAATTAAATAAAAACATATAATTATTATAAATAAAAACATTCAAAACAAAAACCCCGAATCAATATTTTGTGATAACCCCTATCTTAGTATTCAAATTAAGATACACAGAGACACATAAAATTTATAAACACTGCATCGGGGGCTAAGAAAAGATGAGATAAAAAAAGGAGTAACTCATAGAAAGAGTTACGTAACATTCATTCAATTTCTCGGTTACAAGTCATTCTAATCAACGCATGTGCAGTGCGTAGGCATTTACGATGAACTTTTAATAACACTTTTATCTCTATTCCATACGTCGACAGGTATAAAATGAAAATTTATATTCTTTCCCTCAGAACTCGATCATAGTAACGGGTTTCGAATAGATTAAAACATCATTTGGTTCCATTAAAAAGAGATTCGATATGTAAGAATCGTAAAAATGTTGTAATCCAGTTCTTTTATTATATATTACACAAGAGGCAACAGCCTGTTGGAGGAAGATTTATGTATGGCTAAAAATACATACGTATATGAAATAAGAAAAATACTGAGTTTGACATATGACTTCTTCTTCTGCGTATGAGCTAAGTGACTAAGCTCTGGTGTCGAGTGTATTCGGGCCGTCCGACAGCTTCCGACTTGACTTAACGACTGCTTGTAATACTAACATCTGGGGAAAAAATGCCACTTTTAAAACAACAGTCTTGTGCATGATCACCCATCCAAAGACTGTCCGCATCGACCGTTGCTTAACCTCAATAATCGTGTGGTTACAACCCTTTCTGACCAAATACCTAGTTTTACTTTGTAAAAAAGCCGTTACAGCATAAAAAACTAATAAAAAAAAATATAAGAATACTTATATCCCCATTTGCCTTTCCCAAACTACTGCATTTGTAAAATTAGTTGTATAAAAAACCTTTCCAAAGATAACAGTGGCCTCCTTACACTGCAAGTGTTTATTGGCCAAGTTGCGCTCAAAACATTTACAAATAAGCTGGACATCAATAAAAACAGTGGAACTGTTTACGGCTTGACGAATATCTACATTTCTGAGTTTACGATGGGACGCGTGAGCGGTAGGACGGCTTTACATGTACCATTGAGTATAAATGAATGAATGAAGAGTGAGATTACTTTATGAGTACTAGCTGACCCGGCAAACGTTGTTTTGCCTCACTTAGGGGTATGAAAAATAGATAGTGTAGCTTATATGACACATTCGTAGATTTACCATAGCAGCGTCATCTATTGATTACTTACTCAACCCAGTCGAAAGGTATCGACATTCGTTAGAATCATTTGGAGTTAACAGATAACTGTGACTGTCAAATAATAACAGACAATAAATAGCAATAAATTAAAATTGCGACTATAATTTGAGATTTAAACTATCCTATCTCTCAAGTTGGATCGAACTGCACACGGTGTGCGAATTTTATTAATATCGGTTAAGTGGTTTAGGAGTCCATTAAGGACAAACATTGTGACACGAGATTTATATATATTAAGATAGTACTCGAAATAAGACTTGAACACGTAATTACTAATAATAACTAGGTGTCAACTTAGCAGCGAGATAGAATTGGCTGAAAATGATGATGATGGTATAATTGAACTTACTGCCAGTTTCGGCTTCACACGGGCTATAAAATAATCCAAGTTATAAAAAAAAGAAACAAAATAGAGTCTATGTTACTCGGGGATAATTTAGCTTCCTAACGGTGAAATCATTTTTCAAATCAATCGAGTAGTTTTGTAGCTTATTCGCATCAAACAAACTTTTCCTCTTTATAATATTGGTATAATTGAACAAGATGTTTTACATAAATATAATCTTTTATTGAAAAATACAAACTAATATTTCCTTGCATTTTTTTTTGTGATGGTTAAATATTTTATTGACTAAACTAGAAGTAATGATAAAAATAAATTTAAACATAACTTAAGAATAATATTGCATTGCATATACATATTTATAACCATGGTAATAAATATGTATGCAAACCCTTTATTATAAATAATTGTCTGACTGCTTGTACAATGCACAGCCTTAATCGCAAATCGTAGTGACCTGGAACCTTGAAGGTATGTTTTTTTATTTATCGTTAGCATTCGAAAGACTGAATCAATAAAGTAAAATAGGAACTTAATAAATAAACGATTTCGATTTCTGTACGCAGACGAAGTCGTGGGCTAAAACCAGATTAAGTGTAAAATGATGACAACGCATAACAATAGCTTTTTACAATAGCTTTTTACAATTTAAACGATTATTTAAATTTGAGAATTGACATTTGATTCATATCATATACTTTTGTATTGATATTATATTAGATACTAGAATTAGTAGTGAAAATTGACATTTCGATTAATATCATATACTATTGTAATGATATTATATTACTAGAATATAATTGAAAATTGACATTGATACATATCATATACTTTTGTTATGATATCATACTATTTGACTTGTAACTTTGGTGTTATCAATAAATGATTTGTGTTTGTATCAATATAATACAGTATGATTTCGTAGCTCAAAATGCTTACAATCCCAACAGTATCATTACATGACAAGCCAACAAAGAGTGGCGCCCGCTCCCACACAAATATTTCGATACCTCTTCAATGGCGGCCTTCTTCCTTTTACTTTTTTTTCCACCGAAATACGATTCACACGGTCAAGCGACGTGTCGCGCTATACGACGGTTTAGTTAAACGTTACTTATAATCGGCCAGCTATTAGAGTTGGGATGTCGGCTTCTCGATTGATGGTTTGATAACTCTATTGATGCCACCATTTTTTTGTCTGTGACGAAAATGGCGCCAAAACTGACGGAGCGAGAAATTAATGTCAATTTTTAGTGATATATCAATGCTAGATATTAAATTAAGTTTTCAAAGGACTATTTGTATCTAAATATAGCTAAAAACGTATTCTTAAAAGTTTTTTTGTCGCCTGACCACACACGAAAATCACGTCAGACCGTATTCTAATTAAATTCTCGCTTGCAGATTATAATCTTATTTATTAACCGATTTTAGAATTAATAATTAAAACGGAAATACCAAAAATATCGATTTTGTCCTTGGGTGGTAGGCAACAGTTGTCAGACAAAGAAATATTTTATGTCTTTACATAATTTTTGTCCAACAAAATGGTTGATATTTATTAGTTTAGTGGATTATTACCACCACGGTTGCCATACCGCTGACAGTTAAGGGAACATAAATTTTCAAGACATAGTTTAATTCAAATTAGTTTTAATTTTACAGCGATGTCTTATTAGGTGAAATATGTTTAGAAGCTAATAAAGTTATTAAAATGTTGTTATTTTTTAAGCTTTATAGCTTTTATACCTTCTTTTACTCGATAAACAAACGCTAGAACCTAAAGTAGTTGTGTTTATTTGAAAATATCAATTATGTAACAAAACAAATAAAAAACACACTGAAGAAGTCTTCAGTGTGTTTTTAGAAGTTTAAAAAATATATTTTTATAATTATATTTTATCCCAACCACAATTTCTATTTATAGGAATCTATCTGTTTTATTTTTTTCACCTATTTTCGTATAAAAAATAAAAATAAATACTATCTGTGTGGTCCGCCTAAAGCAAGATTCCGCCGGATCAATTACTTTATTGTTGCCAGGATATTGACTACATGCTCGCAGTGTTAGTGCCGGTGTTGCCAGGTGCACAAGTTTTATGAGCGCCCGTGATGGACTGGCAAGCAGTTACGATGGCAACCCGCTATAAAGAGTACAATATATGTAAATGTACGTGTGTGCTAAATCGTGGCTTGCGGCGAACATGGTAAAGTTCTTAACCTTCTATTATTCATTTATCTATGGTAAAATCTGTGCATTTATACAGTACATAGACGTATGTTCTTTCTTACAATCAATTTATTAAAATCATAAGATTACATACAACTTTAACTGTTCACATTCATATATTAATTTTTATGTTAATTTAGCTTATAAGGAATGATATCATGTTAGTTTTTAGTTACTTCATTACAGGGTACATGTTACTGTATTAATTTAATTTGTTATGCTGAATAAATAGTAATAAAAAAATTGCTAACTAAAACTTAACCTAAAAAGACCAAGGGTAGAGGAAAAGATGCCCAAAATGCTAGCAGCATTACCACATTGAGTGCAATGCTTAGTTTCTGACTAAATAAAAGCCTTCTTCAAGTCTTCTTACGAAATAAAAGCCAGCATGTAGGTACATATGTACATTTACTTTCCTATATTATTTTCAATATGAATCTGCCTTGAGGTAAAGAATATAGAGGTATAAAGAATTTAATGTTTTTGTTTTAATATTAATTTTATTTTCGAGGAAAGTAATTTTAAAGTTGATATCTTTTCGTTTGCATAATTCGTAAGGGCGAGTGGCGGTAAAGCTATTTTTTTCAAAATTGAGTTGCAATGGAGTTTTCAAAATAAATAATACTTCACTGCTTGAGGGTTTTTGAAATAATTAAAAAAATTAAGATAATGGAGCTGAGATACAATAATTGTATAGTAACAACTTCGAAAAGTTTTATGTAGATCAGAAACTTAAATAATAATAAAGTTTATTTTTTAAAAGTCGTTAGCCAGACATAATTAAGGTATATTGAGCATTGACCTTTTTGTAAATTGTTGCAAAACGAACAAAACTGAAGCCTGTGCTAATTCTATATGTAATCAAACTATTTTGACTAGAGATGATAAATTAGTTCTTGACCGGTCATTAGAACCTAATTCGTTAGTACCTAATGTAGGAATCCTAACAATGCACCTAATAACACCTTTGTGAGATCTCGCCCGGGGCTTATGACCTAGACGGCTAAAATGTTGCTCATTATTCAACTGCAAAGGAAGCATTATGTTTTTCGTTCTTATGTACATATTATCTTACATGATAGTTCCTACATAAATTGGCTCATTTATTTGTTTCGTAAGAGGCTGAAAAAAGTATGAGTGATTTAGAGAAATTAAAAGCTTTTTAGGAAACCGGTTTCCTAAACGGCCGTAACCGAAAAATTTTAAAGTTTAACTACTTATTTTAAAAAATATTACCCTCATCCAACTAATATATTATAAATACGAAAGTGTGTGTGTGTGTGTGTGTGTGTTTGTTACTTCTTCACGCTTAAACGGCTTAACCGATATTGATAAAGTTTGTTTGTTTGTTGTGTTAGACCACAAATAAGCTATAAATTTTTATCCCGAAAACAATTGTGGTGCCCGTGGGATATGCAAATAACTTCAAAATCTATGTTACTTCTTCACTCTCCAACAGCTGGAGCGATTTTGATGATATTTACTATGAAGATATGTATAAGTAAACCAAGGTCTACCTTGGATTAACTCATAGGCTACTTTATATCCCGGATTAACTTATTTTTGTCCTAGATTAACGTGGGTAGCACCGCAGTGCGTAGCTAGTTTTCAATATTTACGAAATAATATAGCACGCGTCATTTTAGTCACCTCGATCTCCAGTTTCAAGATTGGACTTGTCCAAGGTCATGGCCTAGACAGAACTACCACTTATTCTGTGAATTCGCACTAGATCGTTGTGTTCATTATCAGAACTTGTTTGAAGACATCGCGTGACGTGACCCAACGAAAGCGAGTCTGCTGTTTGTGGATAGGATTTTGATGAGATGGTAGTATTTTGACGTTTCAGTTTTTAAACATACGCATATGTAAAATTAGTTTCATAAAATTTACAAGCAATTATTAAGTATTTGGTGAAAACACAAAAGCATAAGCAGTCCACAATACCTATAATTGTCCACTACTGGGACTTAGGGTCTTTTCTCACTAGGAGAGAGGCCGGAGAGATCCACTACGCTGGCCGCATTTGGCCTTTGGTTGGTGGATGACACACGTCTTCGTATATTGCAGTCCTCAAACGTCTCGGTTTCCTCACGATGTTCTCATTCACCGTTAATCGTGTCAAATCCACACATAAATTAAAAACAAGTCATTGGTGTCGGGCCGTCATCGAACCAGGGGCTGTCTGATTGAAAAGCAGACGATTTTACCACCGAGCCACACTCGTTTTTAAACCACATGACAATTATTGATATCCAAATCAATTATTATATAACCTGCTTTTTAGGATGTACTGTTATATTTACTTAATGATTTTATGAATTTGTTTATTAAAGCTTATTATTATAAACCTTCAACACAAGCTGATAAAGCAGTTTTAAAAAAATATTGATTTTCTGTGCGCATATAATAGTAAGGTTATTAATAATATCCTCAACCTTTACCTATCTTTTTGTGGTGGTTTCAGATGACTAAGCCATGATATTAAAATGCTATTAGTCTAATATACACAATATATCATTCAGAGGCTGTGATTTTATCGCGGCTAAATGAGAACAAGAATTTTGATGTCTCCATTTTTTATGTTTATTTTGGGACCGCTGTTTGACTATAGAGTCTGAAGAAGCTCTGATGACTAATTTATAAATTTTTCAAGCTTTAATACTTTATTTAAACTTTGTTACAATAATTGCTACTTTGATTTAACAAATAGCAAAAGAAATAAAACCAAGTGGGTACTCTACTTTGATTCAATCTGATTTTGACCTTCAAGAAACTATTATAAATATGATTGCCATTTCCATTACCTAACGAGCAGGGAAACTGTTTGGAAACACCGATATACTTTTAAAGTACGAACGGCCAATGTGTGGATCTTCTTGCTGGAATCCCTATTCCCACTGAACTATATAATCTTACTAAGTCTTTAAGGCGAGAGTGAACCGGTTTCTTCTAGGCAAGCGCGACCAGCCTAGGCTGCAATATTACTTAACATCAGGTGAGTTCTGGTCAAGCACAAGCCTATAAAGCATAAACAACTATTTAATAGTTTTAAAAAACAAAATTGAAATTAATTTATTTTTTTCAATACACATACGTCAAAAAATACTTTTAATAAATATTTGAACCACAAATAACTTGTGTAAATTAAAAAAAAAAATTTAATCTAACTCTAATTTGACCTCATTTTTAGGTTGCGGTTTTGTAAGACAGAGGTTATTAGTCGGAATTGGCTGGTGATGTTTATGTGTGAGCTTTAAGGCTCTCACGGCGGGAGGCGACCGCCCTAGAGGCTTTGAGGCTCGCGTTCTAGGCGGCCAGAAATTAAAACTTTGCGGTTTCAGATAAAGAACTCATAAATGCATTTGAAAAAAATATTGTTAAAGACTAAGTTCAAACTTTAAGCTGCTGCTGAGTTTTATACCACAAACACACATCTTTTAGCTTTTCGTTTAAAAAAACAATTAATGCTATTCTTGTTTGAATTTATTTTCGTTTCTTATTAAATTCAGTGATAACATTTAGTAGTTATTTTATTAGAATTAAATTAACTAAAGCTACCTGAGCTTTCAAGTGAAAATAACCTTGGTTGCGTAAAGGTTGCCATACCGGACTGCTAACCTGAGGGTCCCGTGTTCGATTCCCGGAACATCTTTGTAATGAACTATATTTATTGTCTGTCGGTCTGGGTGTTTAGTATAAGTATCTATGTTAAGTATTTATATATGTATATGTAGTGTAACAGTTGTGTTAACAACCATAATATTAACTAGAAATGGTTTAGTATGGAGCTAACCAGCCGTGTAAAAAATGCGTCCTGATAATAAAAAAAATATATTGGACGTATAAACAGAGCAGTCGTAGTAGCTACCTAACTACCTTCCAAAATATTCATCCCAATAGAATCGTCATAAAGAAACCACCGACCATGAAATAACTAAAGGATTAAAACGTGATGACACCGTACATTTCCCACTATTAACTTTTAAATAAACCTTTTTAATAACAAATCTGCTCAGTCATAGAGAGATCATCAGAGTTCCTGTACCCTGAAACTTATGCCACGTTTAAACCTTGTCTTAAAAAGCTTCAAAGAATCCCTTGAGGATAACTATATGATTTTTTTATTCATATTTTATTGTGACAAAGGCGTATTTGGTATGCGTGAGTGGTAGCCGACAATGTGTCGAATTTGGCGTTCCTTTCACAATTCTGGGGAGGAGCTACTTGCAGTTGTCATCGTCATAAAATTATTGAGGGTGGTTTTATACCTCTTTGGGAGGCGACCACACTCAGCGCGGCGCGTTACTAAACGAACCGCGCCTTTTCGTAAACACAATAAAACCTTAATATTTACGTTCACTCAAAGCAATAAAGATACAATGAGCAAGTACCAGTAAAAATTCGTTCAGTTTTCAGCCACATTCACGGGATATTAGCCTCTTAGGGTTAGAAAATACGGCTTATAATTATGTGTATTGTCGTAGCATATGATTGCCTGGTTATGGAATGTATTTGTTGTTGCGTATTGTCTTACCTTATATTTGCGTAGGAGATAAGATAGGGATGGGAAAGTTTAGATCGAAGGATACGGTCACGATTGTTTGAGTGTTTGTTTTTCGCAGTGAGTTGTTTGAAGATTCCTTTTGGTAGTTTTTGGGTAAATAATATGAAATTCGACCGGAGGCTATAAATGCTGCTTATCTGTCAATGGTTTATTTTGGGATCTGTTATGTCAGTATCTGTATGAATCTATTTGGTAGAGTAATTAACAAAAAATTTAAAATATGAAACTAAAATATATTGTGTATTTATTCGAATTCACAAATGCATTTAAACCTTGTATTTAAGTTTTTTTCTTTGTTTACTTTCTTGGAATTGGATGCCTGGAAGAGATCGCTTTTAGCGATAAGGTCGTCAGTTAATACACTAGCTTCTAACTTTAAGTGTTTTCTTTTTTTTTGTGAGTGTTTTAATAAAGTCTTTTTCTATCTCATCCAGAGGCTGACAAATTTAAATAAAATTTCAGCAACTAAATATTGAAAGGATATTGAAACAGTTAAGTATTAATAATTAATCGTTATTATCAACAGAAAAAAACATTTAAAGTAACAGCAGAAATTTACAACCTTTTGAAAACAAAATTTATAGATTCGGTTACCGTACCCGTGAAAATATTGCCACCTTATCACCTCTTTTATTTTCAAATGAAATTTGCCTCTAATGTCATTAAAATAAGGCATATAATTCCGTGAATCACGTAAAAGGACAATAACAAAGTGCTCATAATGAGTCTTTTTCACTAGTCTTAATTTCACGCACTCCTTTGTGCGACACACTCCTGTTTCAGTGAATGAAGTCAATTCCACGCTTCACACTGTTATTTCAGACAATTATGAGCCTTGTTTTCCTTGTCTTACGGCTCATATTTGTTTTTAGAGTTAAATTTGGAAAATTAAGTGTGACTACCAAAAATTATGGCAGTCAGTTAGCGGTAAGGAATGCCATTGAGCGAAACAATATGTCGTTTTAATTGTTAAGAGCTGCAGTTCCGTTAATTAATAGAGAAAGAAATATTTGTTTAACATTGTATGCGCGAAATTCACTTTATTTTGCAAAATTATTCCAGAAAAAGTAACTTTAGATAGTCATTTCTAAAAAAAAATCTTAGTGTGAGCTAAGTAGTCAGGCTCTGGTGTCAAGATTTTTCAAGTCGTCCGAAAGCCTCTGACTTGGCTTTACGACTGCTTGTACTAAGACTAACAGCCGGGACCCACAATTTAACGAGTTATCCGACCTACAGTAGCGCCCAGATGAAAATGCCACCTGAAAAACGACAGTCTTGTGCATAGTCACCCATCAAAACACCATAGGCTTCGACCGTTGCTTAGCGTCGATGATCGCGTCGATCACTGTAGCAAGCCGAGCTACAGGCGATTTTAGACTGATTAAAATTGTGATTTTAAGCGACAGGATTGAAACCTTTGCTGACTTACATGCTTACTACACCTTTTACTAGTAATAAGGCAATTGTTGCTGGCCACCTAAGCAATCATATTCTTCTGCTTCTTCGATGACCTTGGTCAGCTCTGGTGTCGAAAATTTTCAAGCCACCCGAAGGACTCTAACTTGGCTTGACATCTACTTGTACTAAGACTAACAGCGTAGACCTAGAATTTAAAGTATCATCTGACTCACGGTAGTCAGCCCAGACTAAATTCTATTTTGAAAACGACAGTCCGGTGCATAGTTAGTTACCCATCCAGTGATATATGAAATTGCCGAACAAAATACTATTATTTTATAATGTTGGCTATTTTCACACATAGATAAGTACAGTAATACCCCGGACTTACGCGATAGGTGCGACCGAGCGCTATCCGCGTAAGTCGAATTCGCGTAAGTCGGGGTACAATTTTGCGTATACATACCTATAAAGTCATACAAAGAATGTTTAATTGGGACCGGAGACTTTAATTTAGGAAATATAAAACAATAATTTAGGAAATAAATTTTAATTTAATTCTAGATAATATGACAAACTATATTAATAAAATGTATAAACACAATCTGAAGTGCGCGGCTTTCAAACAAAAAACGTTAAAATAGACGAGAAAATTAAATCGCGTAACTCCGAATTTGCGTAAGTCAAGGTAGCGTAAGTCGGGGTATTACTGTATATGTAAATTTAAAACGCACAGCTTGTAATACACCATAGAGTAAATACACCATATGTACCATAGAGAAAAAATCCTGAATTGCACATCTGCTTTTCTCTCCACAAACAAGAATATTCACTTAACCTTAGGACCCCTCTCTGTCATATGACGAACACATGTATAGCAGACTCGTGCCAGGTTTTTATGACACTTTTTAGTCAAAACACTTGAGACATGTTGACATGAGTTGTAAATGTGGCTATTTAAAATCCATAAATTATTTCAGAATTGCTTCCGTAGATTTGAAGAGTGCTGTCATTCGTGTTTCAGTTAAGTGTTTTTTTTTTAAGTTAAAATAAATGTTTAATCCAGATTAAAGTAATAACTTTGTATATAATTTACTGAAATACTAAATATAATATTATTCAAATTTTAGAGAGTCGTAATCTGAGAGTTAAAATTATTTTGAAGCCATTTGTTTTACGTATAATATGTTTATAACATGTAAACAGAAGGGGGCAAGGTTCAAAAATTAAATTAAATTCACTTGCAAATTATCATAATCTGAGAGTTAAAATAATTTTAAAGCCATTTATTTTTCTTTTATGTTTATAAAACGTAAACAGAAGGCGGCAAAGTACAAATATAAATTAAATTCACTTCCTAATTACATTGGTCTACAGTGGCTTTGTTGCCCTAGATATGAAATGATTTTGGGTCTACCTATATATGCACACAATTCATAAAACTATTAATGGTTTTGTAAAATTTGCTTAGTTTTTTTTTAATTACTAGTAAATAAATATTGTAAGAATCATAAAAATACGAGCACATTGAGTACTTTTATGTATATATTAGTAATCTGGGCACTTAAAACCGTCATAATTTGCGATGATATCCAGGGCAACCAAAAAATAAAGTATTTTTTGTAGAGCTGTGTTATAAATAACTAACAAACTTAATCTGATCTCATGAATCTGATGATTTGCCTATACAAAAGTCTTCAAAGCAATAAACGTAGTAGGCAAAGTTTTAAAATACTGCGAAGAGTGTAAATTGATCTAAAACCGTAGACCTCACGCGTTGAAGTCTCTCCTATGTACGAGCTAGCGTAGCTACGTGTGTACGTTTTAGCCGTTGTACTCACGTTTAATGATAGGCTTGTTTCAGGAGGCCTCAATAATTATAGTATCATATTTAATTACTAATCTCTCATAAATAGTAACTGCATCTGGGACTTTCCTTACCCTATTCAGACCACAGCGCAGATTCAGATATAAATGACATGTTGGACGCTACGTATAATCTTGCGACGTAAAAAACCAGTGATGATTTGATATTTATTTATCTATATTTGCTGCATGATGATTTAAATACTCATTAAACTAATAAATAAAGCTACATATGCGAGAATGAAATGAATAACGAAATGTGTGAATGCCTTCTGATTTCATTATTGTAGAGATACAATTTCTAGACAACAGTATTTTCCATTATATTTTTATGTGTGTAGGTAAATTTCACTTCGAAAATTTGTCACGTTGTTTTAATTTATAGATGTATTCCAGTAAAAAAGAAGTAGATTCATAGAAGAAAATAAAAATTTAAAATAAAAAAGTCTGATTACTTTAAATGTTTTTATTTTAGTTGAAAAACAATCGGCCTGAAATTAATCGACTCGAATATTGTTTGAATTCGATTCCATCGTTCGACGTTCGAAGTTGTGGCGTCCACGCCACGTGTCCCGTGAATGCGCCGGCGCAGGCTCCACGCTCGCTGATTGGCCGCTGCCGCTCCTCCCACCGCGCAAATGCTGACTCACGCGCATACCACTCGCACACAGAACGTGGGGTACCAGTAGGTAAACTTGACAATTACGTTGAATTTAATCCTGCCGATTGATTATATGTATTCATTATCTATTAGTTTTAACTAAACATATTTCAGATAGTCGCAGTTTTACTTGATCTTTTAATTATGTGTCCCAATTACTCGAAAACGATTCAAGTTTTATAATATTTTATATCTAAAGGTGAACTTTTTATATGACCTTAAGGTCTGATAATGGGATCCTAAAAATATAATACTTAGATGATCTGACGCGATCGTCGAAGTTGAGGAACGGTCGATGAGCATATTCTTAAGGTGGATGTACAAGATTGTCGTTTAGAAAGTGGCATTATCATCTGGGTGCAACCGTGGGTGATACGTTAAATTGTTTTGTAGGTCCTGGTTGTAAGTCTTAGGACAAACAGTCGTTAAGCCAAGCCTTTGGACGGCATGAAAACTCGACACTAGAGCTCAGCCAAACAACTCATACAAAGACGAATAACTCAAGTGAAATAAAATCTAGCTATGAATGTAAAACCTCATCTCATTTCAGTCTGTATAAGAAATTGTGAATTGTTTTGCCCAGCACGGCGCGATGCCGTAAGGCATCGTAGGTATCAAGGTAATAAATGATTTGATTTTGATTTATACATGACCTACTGCGAGATTGCCACGCTGTGACAATGCTTGAAGAATTCGAGTAATATCTCTTGATTAGCCTGTGTGAATGGGAAGAGTAGTTTATGAAGACTTATAATAACTGGTATTTCGTATCCTTTCTCACCATCTCTTACATTAAATAAATAATACGAGGCAAGTTTTTCTTACAGCCATTATTATGAAGCCTTTTAAATTGTTTCTCTTTATTTAATGTATTGATTTTAATCGTAAAAGGCAAAAAAGTAAGTAGTAAAAGGTAAATAAGTATAAGTTAATAATACTTACAAAAACAAAATTGTTTATTTTGAGAACAGTGTGTGGCTACATTTTTTTATACCTAATGAGAATTTTGATGATAAATTACTGTAATAAAACTTTTGTAAGGCATATTTGAATAATGTTTGTATAACCGGCTATCACTTACGTTTATTTTGTCGATAATCAAATTCTTTTTAGCTATACACATTTATAGTTTTTAACTGCATACAGGTTTAGGTATACATACTTCGGATTCCTACAACCCTATCCAAGTTTTCTTTACATAATATAATAGAAGCCTACATACCATGGTCCTTTCACCCATCTCTCTTCGCGGTAAATACACCCTTTAACCTATTGTTCTCTTACCCAGAAGGCAAATGTAGTCTAGGTATCTATTACATAGATAACTGCCAACGTTCCGCGTACTATACAATGTAATCTACACGGTAACTATTACTTATTGAGTTACTGCTGTATGCAATTTTATAACAAGAGGGTATTATATATTCATGCCTATAGATACAGGTTAAATGTGTATGAATATTTTAATAAGTAATACGTTACATCTATTACATTTTTAACTAATTATATAAATAAAAACATACACACACAAAACCTTACAAATAGTAGATTAAATCTAAGTCTGTGTCCGCGGGTAAAGTGCCTAAAATGCTGGCGGCATTACCTCGCTGGATCTATTAAATATTTATTGATATAATATTTTATTCAGTAAAAGAAACCGTCATATTGTTAATATTAGGTTTTACGCACCGAAATCAATGTTAAGTTTTACATGTAGGTTAAGAAATGTTATCTTTGTGTCAGATTTTAATCAGTTCGAAGACCATGACTCATGATAAAAGTAAACAAACATATTAAAATAATTACTTTGTTTGCAAAGCCTTAATTGCAAACAAGTAACTTAAAATATTAAATTATAGCGCGTGCCACTAATCCTGATATAATCCAGATCTAAGGCATTACGTTATACAGATCTATTGCAATGCTAAATCATAATCCTTGACAACCAGCAAAAGATAAGATACCTTATCCTCAGACAGGTATAAGCCTTATTTTATAAAAGAGTATTTAAGTGGTATGAGTGAAAGTCTCTTGTGTCAATTACTCTTTGGTTAATTTAGTAAATAAATCTTAATTCGTAGCGACATTAATTAATACAATTTACCTAAGATTTTATTAAAAAAAATAACACAGTAATTAATTTAGACGATAAATAACGTGGTGTTATTTTTATATGTAAGTAGCATGCCATTCTTACCTTGCACGTATTCCTTAGGCCGTAACTAAGGAATACGTGTGGAGCCGTACCTAATGAATACGAAAAAGATGTCAAAAAATGCCGTACCTAATCAAAAAAAGTCAATCGTTCAAATCTTAATTTTTGGCCCATTTGAAGTTACGTTTGCTTGGGATTTACAGAATCCCTTCTCCATCTCCGGGATTCTGTAAATCCCAAGCAAACGTAACTTCAAATGAGCCAAAAATTAAGATGGTAATAGAAACTAACTCCTTGTATCATCCTATTACTATTATAAAGGCGAAAGTTTGTAAGTATGGATGTATGGATGTTTGTTACTCTTTCACGTAAAAACTACTGAATGGATTTGAATGAAACTTTACCACAATATAGCTTATACATCAGAATAACTGATAGGCTACAATTTTTGAGGTTTTTAATGTGAGGTCGTAAAAAAAAACACATTAATTAATAAGGCAAAACAACGTTTGCCGGGTCAGCTAGTAATCGCATAAACCCAATGACCTAACCAGCTAAGCGCCGAAGACGGCGAAGTGGCAAAGATTCGTGGAAAAAAATGATAATAGAAGCTTGAGACCAATCGGGCGGCGCGAGGAACAGGCCTCCCTCCACCGGACCCCGCCTCGCGAGCGCCGCGGCCGCCGGCCAGAAGTATCGTCGCAGCCACCGGCCGCGCTCATGTGCTCAGCGCTCCTCGCGGCACCGCCCCTCGCAGAATGAAGTGTTTGTGGTTCATTGTGCTCACAGTTCTGTGTTGGAGGTGTGAAGCAGCCGGCACTAAGCCTCGGAGAGGACGAGGGAGCATGTGGTGGTGAGTCTCTTCTGTCTTTCTGTCTACTCTCTAAGTAAGTTTGTTTACATGTCAAATCCATAACCTCTAATTTGAAGTATGTATGTCACATAAAAGTTACAGTTTACCGCTTGTTATTTCAAAAATTATATAAAATTTACCTTAACAAGTCTCACAATCATTGTATAAGTCAGACATCCTTAAGTATCATACTCGATTTATTATGCTTTGGAAAGTTTGTTTACTTGTCAAGTTCCTAACCTATATTTTTGTTATGCTTGGCTCTCAATCTCATTTTTCGACATCCTTTTCTGTACAATGTTACGAAATTGATTGTAGAATACGCATTATTAAGATCAAAATTTCATTTCGTTTGTTGATAAATCTTGTCTTTGTCTAAAGACATAAACTAGGTTAATTTGAAATGTGCGCACACGATTTGTTGTTGTTTGCGTTTGACATTATTTTTTAATCTTCCGTTTAACACTTATAAGTGATGTGCAGTTATAGTCTAATAAATATACGTAAAAGATTCAAATATCAATACTGTTAAGTACCTATTTATAAACAAAACTTTGAGGCATATTCTACTTAGGCACTTATCATTAAAGATATTGAAAGGAAATATAAATGAAAGTTATTGTTAGTAGCTATTCAGTAATTTACTCAAATATCTTCATGGGTATAGGTACCTAGTTACCTCTCTAACTTATGAAATCTAGGTATAATTTCATAGAATCTTATAAAGTGCACTGTCAAATTCATAATATGTATTTGTACTGTCATTATTACAATGCCTGATACGCTTACAAATAACTCAATTAATCTCATTCTTACAAAACTCGCCACTAGTTCAATTTAAAACTTTCTTACTTAAAACACCGTTACCTTCTAAGACCTCACACATAATGTGCAGTTTAGCAACGATAAGATATTCAACAATAAAACAATTCACATTTAAGGCTCTGTACACACGGAACCTTCCCAGTTCTGAGTCCAGGTGTTGTCTCATCCCACACAAAGATAGGGTTACCATACATTACAGATTTTGCAAGACAACTAAATGTAGTTCCCTTTCAATATTTTAGTAGCTAGCTTGGTTTCTAGACTCAACCATGTAATATTTAAATTAATAATATAATATATTAATATTTAAAAAAATATTTGAAAACATATATATTATGTCGATATTATAACACAAGGTTATACTATTCATAAGAAAGTACATTATTATTTTATATTCAATCAGTAAGTAGATAGTAACATAAAATAACCCACTAGCTAGCCACTATTTCTACAAAAAAGTAGTTAATGAAATATAACAATGCTGGTATATGCAAATTTTGCAATTAATGGTTACCCTACAGTGTGAGATAATTAGCAGATTATTAAACGCAACGTATACCTACAAAAAAGCAACGTGCGAGATCAATGATAACGGCATAAAGTTTTATAGTTTTACAGTTTTCGTTTTGTGTTTTGGTGAAAATTATTCCATGGGTAAAACTTCTTAAGCAAATTGATAGACGCGTTTTTAAAGAATTTAAAATGTAAAGTTATAGAATATAATAACACCATTGATGGCGCTTAGTAAAAATGCTGTGCGTACATTTTTTAACTAACGTATCTTCTACAATAACATTTGTTTAGACTAACTATTATATTATTTTCAACTTAAAGTTATTCAGACGTCCAACAGTAAGATAAAATATATTCTCATAATTATTAAAGAGCTAGGATCTTGTCTATGGTAGTGTTTACAATATCTTTCAACATATGGTCAAATTTTTGACCTCTTCCAATCGCCTTCTCATTAATTTCATTAAATTGTATTATTCTTTGCTTCTATTTACAAGGTACATTTGGTTAATTTATTAGCATTATTGACCGCTTTATTATCCGTCGGTATACCTCTATTTTATTTTATTTACAAACATACAGTGTAAACTCCGTGTAACGTCACTCGATTTAACGACAAACTCTCTAAAACGTCGAAATCGATTGGCTTTAGTTAGTTAAGCTTGTTTCCCATACAATGATATATATTCTCTCCATTTAACGTCCACTCTCTAAAACACCATAAAATGCACAGTCCCTTCAGTATCGTTATATAGAGTCAACACTGTAATCCCATTTTTTATTTATAAAATGCAGTCAAAACAATCAAATCTTTATACACATTCTCTAAGTAGGAAAAATAAGTATCTAAGTAAAGTCAGTGACACAGTGACAGTGATTATATGACTGACAGGGATTCAGGCTTGTATTTGTACAGCGTATCAGCGCTCCCGACTTGCTCCAGTGCAATCCGGAACATAGACTCAAGAAACTGTTTAAAAACTACTTTTATTTGACGTAAGATGATGATAATTAATACGCATTATATGCAAAGGACAGATTTTACATAAGTACAGAGATTTTGAGAACAAGTCATAATTATTCAGCTAGTATTATATGAGATGATAAAAAGCCAAGTATTAATGGTTATTGTTAACAATTAATGGTTAACAATTAATCATTTAAAGTTGTCTTTCTACAAACGTTTTCAACTATATTTTAGCTATTTAATATATAGTTAAGAACGTTGGTAGAACACAGGCACCTTTAGACACCTAAAAACTTAATTTTGTATTGATAAATAACAAGTAAAATTAAATTTAATAATTTTACTAAAATGATATGTTAGAATGATTAAATAAGTAAGTTCTAAAATCATATAATGATTAGTAAAAATGTTAATGAATTAATGCTTCTTGGACTCACAGTAAAAAAACAAAATCTCAGAATAAAAATTAAACTGTCCCAATTAATTTAGTTTAAGAGACTTTTTAATTTAGTTACCTAATAAACTTCGGGTCAACTCTTTAAGTGTTAAACATTAATGAGGTACGAATTATTAGTGCAATTAAATGTCACACTTTAACATTTTACGGAAAGTATTTTATTATAGTGTACTTTGGTGAAATAATTTTCACGTGTGGCTTAATACGAAAAAGTTAACCTGTTATTTACTGTATCGAAATTCATTGAAGTATTAAAAATATTTAACTTTCGAACGTAACTTTAACTCAGAACCTACATCGTTAATATTTTTAGTTTCATTCAAGATTAATAAATTTATGCTACCGCTTCTAAACATTTAAAAGTTTTGAATAAATTGTCTCCATTCTTTATCTCCAAGAGTAAATATGATACACAGAGTGGCGCGTGCTGATTACCTTAAACACATAAACTTTCTATAAAAAACTAGCTACTGGAAATCTACGTTAAAATTTAAAGTTACCGTTTTATTTTGCCGTCGGGATTTTTTGCCGTCGGTAAAGTAATTTTATTAAGCTACCTAAATTTTGTAGAAATTAATTGTAAATGACTTTAATTAATATTATTTAAAGTATTTGTAATGATTAAGTTTCTAAAATTCGTATTTTAATTATTGTAAACTTTAATATTCTTTAACAAATCGTTAGCAACTGAAATACCCATTATACAAGGCATTACACCTCTGACACATTCTCCTTCAAGTTAATTAAGTGAATATTAAAAGAACTTTTGATAAACGTAGCATTTTTATAAAGATAATAAATAAAGATATTTCACGTATGAAGCTCGTAATCAAAAGTCGATACCATCTGACGAGATCCGACGGCCGGCGCGGAATTCCACTTTTAAAAACTTACTTTCTAAAGATAACGCTGTAAAATTACGTTAACTGTGTTAAGTATTTATATTAATTACGCATTAAAGGTTAAGAAAAAGTGTGGGTTAAACATACGGGTAAAATAACAGTCATTTATTTCAGAGACAATCCATTTAGAATCAAGTTGCTGAAATCAGAAAAAAATGACATTCGATTTTTAAATAATTTTTAATTATTCAAATATATTTATACTACATAGACCTAATTGAATATATTTATGATAATATGTATAACGAACTAGCAGATCGTCCCGGCATCGGCCGGGCTATAAAATATAAGAGTTGTAAAGAGAAACAAAATATAGCCTATGTTACTCAGGGATATTGTAGCTTTCCAACGGTGAAAAAATTTATCAAATCGGACCAGTAGTTTTGGAGCCTATTTGCGTTAAACAAACAAACAAAAATCAAACTTTTTCCCTTTGATATTGGTATAGACTACGCTTCAAGAAATTGCACTTATTTAATTTGGATTGTTCTTGTAAATTCATGGTATAAGATGCCTCCATATCAAAATTCCTCCAAATCAGTCCATTCGTTAAAATTTTAAAAGTACAATTTTTTCACACAACCATAGGTACTAATATTCGCCAATATAGTTATTAGTGTAATCTTCTTATATAGGTATAAAATTTCTATAGTTACCGTACCCCTCCGAAACGGCTTGACCGATTTTTACCAAATTTTATATGCGTATTCAGTAGGTCTGAGAATCGGCTACTATCTAATTTTCATACCCCTAAGTGTGGCAAAACAACGTTTGCCAGGTCAGCTAGTATAAATATAATTCGAAACTTACGTTTCTAGTGTTGTTTAAGTTTTTCGCGTCAAGGCGTAAAAATAAAAATTACTTACAAAGCTATGAACCAAGTTAATAAAACCTGGCAATTATTTAAGGGTGACCTACCATCGCAAACAATCTCGTAACCACTCACGCGCAGCTGCCGGAAATAAGCAGATCACTCCCACTCCGTTTAAAAGGTACATGTTAAAACTAAAAACGATAATTATAATGGCTACCGGTGACAGATTTTAAAACACAAATACTTGGCTTATTAAATGAATCTTAAACGTTTTGACCTTAAGACTTAGTTGTTGTGATTCAAGACAATTTATATGTAGCAAATAAAAAGAGTCTCGACTTGAAAATAATATAAAAATCTGCAATATACTCAAAATTATTCCACATTTTTTTGTTTATTAAATTAGTCGCACTTACATTGACGATATCGTTGGCGTAATGGTTACCATGTCCGACTGCCAACAAGATGGCCAACATATTTAGCTAGCTTTAGCTGTCTGTCTGGGTGTTAAATATGTATCGATAAAGTATTTAGCAACCATAATTCAAACAAGAAATGGTTTGGTATGGGGCTAACTCCGCCATATTTACCAATCGCATAACTTATCGTAGTGAGAGATATAAGGAACTTCATGAAAACTTTGCTATTAAGCTATTTAGGTCATACGACAATAAAATTTACTTCCTCATATCGTCATCTTCTTCCTTGCCTTATCCCACTAGATGGGGTCGCCACAGTAAATTTTCTTCTTCCTCTCTCCTCTATCACCCGTCGTCTCTACACTCACTCCTTTCTCTCTCATGTGCTCATTCACACACTTCAACCATGTCTTCTACGGTCAGCCTTTTGTCCTTCTTTCTTGCACTACCATTTCCATACATCTCCTAGTAACATGCGTTTCCTCTCTACGCATCACATGCCCATTCCACGCCAACCTTCCACTCTTTAATTTCTCACTCACTGGGGCTACTTTCACGCTCATATCGTCACGAATATTAGTATGTGAACTACTACAATACTCGTACAATACAACTTTTACGCACGCTATTATAAATTATTAAAACAACATTTATAAACAGAAGACGTAATGAATACGACGATGTTGACCGTATTCTAGCCATAACTTCATAATTGTATGTTAACAACAAGTTGGTACTAGTATGTGTTAACAATACAGTTAGAAGATACCTACTAACCCGGAACCACGGGGCACTGCCTGCGGGCAAACTAACCAACTGGACCGACGACATCGTAAAATCTTCTTTGCTTCGAGCAAAAAAAGAAATCGCCGCGTCTTTAACACGGTGTTACCAGAACAGTGTACAAAACTCCCTTCTTTATTTTCAAATGTTACCTATATGCTTAACTTACGACTATTCTATTCTATGAATTTATTGGTATATCTTATATATAAAATTTGCGTGTCTCAGTGTTTGTTACCGTACTCCTCCGAAACGGCTTGACTGATCTTTACCAAATTTTATATGCGTATTCAGTAGGTTTGAGAATCAGCTACTACATATCTATTTTTTAAAGCAAAACAGCGTTTACCGGGTCAGCTAGTTATTATATAAAACTAATGAAATGTCTGAATCACATATAAAAAATATAAATGTCAAAAACAGTATCCATGTTAGGGTAACCCGCCAATATTTTATATATAATTATTTTAATAAATATATTATTCGTGTCTTTTACTAGAAGTAGTACGAGTACCTATAAACAGCCCATCTGGTTGCCGGATGACATATTTCGTCCGAATTTGAGGTCTTCTAAGTATATATATTTTTATATTGCCTTACTATTGATGTTTTACTTCATCGTACAAGCGATTACCAATTCCAAACTTTAGATACATATCGTTGTTGTAGTAGGACGGGATTTGATCCGGAGTGTCACGGCCTGCACAGACTAACTTTCTCTGGACATACCATAGTTATTCACTCATTTTTGGTCTAATTTGGCAAAAAATTAGACAAAGGCGTGGGAAACGAGTCAGTCTGGTAACACCGCTCGGGCTAATTCGTATTCATCACTCGTAGTACATATTACATTACGTTCGCGATCGCGTGCCAACCTCCATGATACCCGATAACGAATACCACTTAACTGAGACACCTGAAAAGTACTGTTTCAACAGGGGTCAAGGGTCTTTGTTGTTTGGACTTGGAAGTTTGATATTTTGACGCCTCGCAAAACACTAACAAATTAAATAATAAAGAAGTTATTTGTATGCAAGTCGCAGAGAAGGAATAACTCGGTTATTTGGGAAAAAAATGTGCAAGGAAGTTGTAAAGTTAATTTTATTTTGTCGTTGAAATTATTTGTCTGAAAACGTTACATCAATTATGATACATTTATAAAAATAAAATTATAAGGTAATAATACATGACTGAGCCTGCCTACAGTATGATCAATTAATTACCTTACTAATGATCAAAATTTTAATATGATTGCATTTATTCTTTTATTTGAATTGCATGACGCCTTGTCGTCTTCTAAATGCATACAAAATCTAATAAACTTTTTAGTTTTGACATTCAGGAAAAGTAATTGAACAAACGAGTTGGAAACTTTTAACTGGTGATTTATACTGATAATTACTGTGTTGCAATATAGACTTTGAATTTTTAATCGTTCCAGTAATATAAATCTATCATAAATTTCTATTCAACTCTTTGTTTCATTCGGATTCCTATCTACTTCCTTGTCGAACATGTCAAATAACGTCAAAAGCGAGAGGACAAAGTTCACTGGCCTACACTTCCTGTACATGTCGGCAAATACACAAAATTCCTTCGTTACAATAACGCCACAGGAACGAAGTTTAATTACTCAAGAGTCGAGACACAAGCCCCTACGGACAATATTTGTTGTTTTGACACATTCACACAGCCTTTATCGCAGCGCAAACATCACGTTTGCTCGTGAAAGCCATTCAGGGATTTTTTCCTGAGGACCTCGTGTCGTCTATTTGATCTTCTACCAACGTGACAAGTGCAAAGGACCTGATATTATGAACGGGCAAATATGGTTATCCTCAGTTTTTGTTTTAAACCACTCGTGGGTGTCAATACCGTCTGCCTCTCGAAATTTATGGCACCCACGGACGGATTATGAACGTTTCGGACGATTATCGATGATGAAAACGATGTATCGAGGACTTTAATGCCACATTAAAACTTTAAACTCTTTTATTAAGATTCTTTAAAGATCAGACGGACATAATAACATGTTACCGACCATACCGACTTCCTTTTACAAGTAATTAAAGACTTAAATATCTTGTTAATTGAAGGTTTGAATTATTGAGTGTAACATTGATAAATGGCATAAACTCACCGTGTTTGATATTATTTTGCCTATTAAACATTAATTTAGCTAGAAAAATTACCAATAAAATTTAAGTGGCCGTTAAAAGATCATAAAAAATGAGTATTACCGTGAAAGTTTAAGATATTCATAACAGTAGGCACTGTGATGTTGTCATTGTTGATTATGTTGTTATGTCATTTCTTCTAAAGGAAATTTATGTCATATTTAGTAAAGTCCAAAGTTAAAATTAATACTTAATACGATCCTAATTTGTGTAAAGATCGTGTTTGAGATTCGTCATAGTCGTGTAGTAAACTGAGTCATGTGCCCGTGTACAATGCATACATATATTCAAAGTCTAAACAAAACAGCTAAAATCTTAAAATTAAAAGCGTGTGCGTGGAGACGCTCCGAGGAAATGTGAATTTCCGACGAACGCGTCCATATTTACGTAACACTCGACTACAAAGAAAGGTAAATAGAGAAGTAATACGATTTCCAGCGCAGCGAGCGCACGGCACCGCTACAGAGCTCCGACTTTTTTCGTCGCAGGCCCGAGTTCCAAAGTCAACAGCCGCGAGCTCGATAGACCTCACTGTTTGACTTCGCCTCTTCCCATTCCTACGGCCCTCGAGGATTAATGCGCGACGCAAATATTTATCTAAACGTCTGCGGATTGACAGTTCGCTCGTCAATTGTTTGTTGTCTTTGCCTTTTCAAATGAGCATTTCATTTCGAGTTGCACCCATCGCCTTAAGTGGCGTCGGGGGTCGTTTACTTTATTTTTTACGGAGGCATTGTCTTTGGCCGGTGACAAAAGTCGGTCGAGTTTTTATTGTGTCAACTGGAATACGTTCGTGACGGTCGGATTGTTATTGCAGGGGGATCGCGAAGGCGGGGGAGCCGAACAACCTGTCTCCGATCTCTCCGGGCGTGCTGTACATGGACCCGGCGGTGCACGCCACGCTGCGCCGCAAGCAGCGGCGGCTGGCGCGCGAGAACCCCGGCGTGCTCGCCGCCGTCGCCAAGGGAGCCTCCATGGCCGTCGCCGAGTGCCAGCACCAGTTCAAACACAGGAGATGGAACTGCTCCACCAGAAACTTCCTCCGGGGCAAGAACCTGTTCGGCAAAATTGTCGACCGAGGTAAGCTCCAATGTCACTATTTAAATCATAACAGTTGACGAAGGTTGGCAAACTAATGCTCGAATCACGCTTAACAGTCCTCGACTTGCAAAAAAGTTGAACAATGATCGTTTTGGGAACACGCGTCATCCGTTTGTCTCAATTTCAATATCTTAACAAAGAAAACAAAACTCTTAAAAGGTCTTTACGTTAAGCACCCTTCAAAATACTGAGGAAACAGATTATTGCATTGAGATGTGCTAATATCTAATCTTTTAAAAAACTCAATCGCCCCTCGTATTAGTCCGCAAAAAAGTCTGTAGTACAAAAGGATGTGTTTCGTATAAGCCTGTAATTCCAGTTACAAAGAAAGGCTACAAATTAAGTGATATCTTTAGTTGGCAACCCTTTTAGGAGATGTTATCTGTATTCATCGGGAGGGTAGCGCGTCGGGGGCACATAATAAAAGGGCTCATCAAGATAAAACATCCTGGATCAATTACACGAGATTGAGAGACGTCGAGGTCCCGTTTGTAGACATGGTTTTTTACGTCAATTTTTCGAGAATTCAAAATGTATGTCTGCACCATTTTTGGACGTTATTAGCTTTTAAAATATTGTAATTTGTCTCGATAAAAGACTAAACAATTCAACCTTCTCATAAAATATTTGCGATGTTCTTTTATTTTTTTGCGCAGACAACTCAGATGTGATTAGAATCTTAATCCGATTTTAATTCTGCTTCGATGAAGACGCGATAAAAGTAAAAAAAAAAACTTATTATACTTTGCAAACAGCGGTACACAATTGCGCGAATGTCGATTCCATTTAGATGATTTCTATGAATATAGATGGGTATCAATAGATTTTAATCAAGACATTGATGTGCAAGGAATAGGTTTCATTAACAGTATTACTTTGAAAACAATTTAATATACTGGCACACGATTTAATGGCAAATAAAAACACAACATTGTATTTAGATTAAATCATCATTCACATTGTTTATTTTGATTACAATCTTTATTCCGATTCCAAATAAAAAACTGAGTTTAAAGACGAACATATTGAAATTAAAATGTTTTAAAACGCATTACAGCATTGTGGTTTGCGCTTCATTTCAATTAACAATGGTCTTATGTTGAAGTAGATAGAGGTTATTTTCAATGATATGTAAGTTTTTTGGTAGTAAATTGCAATTTTGTTGTCAAAATCAGGTTTGCCCTATCTCCGGTGTCCGATTTCGATGCTTTGTACACGATATAGCTTATTATGCGTCCGCGAACATCTGTTCTTTAAAGAATTATTCGCTGAAATAGCAAAAAAGGCATTGCTTTGGTTATGTCGTTTTCATTCAGTTTTTTGGAACCATAGAGTTGGGTGCAAAATGTTGTGTGCAGTTGAACACATGTCAAGTTTTGTTATTGACGTTCTTTAGTTATTTATTTTATTTAAATTTCTAATAATTTCTAAAAGTGCTTTTGTTGTCATTATTAAAAGTACGTGTAACGCTAGCGTGCGTCTTTGTATGGAAATCATCAAACTCAACCAAAACTTAGTGATTTCAGCGCTATAGAGAGTTTGACGTTAAATTGAGTAGCCTTACATGAGGTTTGAACAGTACAGTGTAAACTCAAGTAATTACAAGCTAAACGAACTAAAGCCAATTGATTTCGGCGCTATAAAGAGTTAGCCGTTAAATCAAGTAACCTTACATGAGGTTTATGTACAGTATATGCATGTATTAACTTTGTCAGATATAGAAAGGATGAAAAATGATTTAAAGTTCAAAGCTTTTGTAGTTCAGAGTTCATCTTTTGCATTACATGGTTATCTTTAACTAAAAGCTTTCTCGATGCACAATCAATGTCTGTATGATAACAATTCTGTTTATAGCTTGGTCTGATTTTGGCACAAATGTTTTTGATGTATCTTTAGTTACATATTCAATAGATAAGATACGCCAGTTACTTGTTATTTGCCAAATAATATTATAAATACGAAAGTTTATAAAGATACTAGCTGACCCACCAAACGTTGTTTTTCCTTAAAAATAGATAGTAGCCGATTCTCAGACCTAATGAATACGCATATAAAATTTGTTAAAAATCGGTCAAGCCGTTTCGGAGGAGTATGGTAACTAACATTGTGACATGGAAATTTTATACATATATTAGAAGATAGATTATATAGACCTTAAGCATGGTGGTAGGGTATTTTCTAATGCTCGAATGACTAGCAACCAAGCTCAAGTTGAAAAATCTGTCACCAAGCACTTAACAGTATGTTCTATCAGCTTTTCTGCGAACCAATTGTTCCAGACTATGCATGCTCCACCTTAAGCCACAAGTGTTGCTAACTCGTGTGTTTACTCGCCTTGCTGGTCAAATGTTATGTGTAAAAAGAATGTTTTTTTAATGGAATGCTTGTTATACTCGAGTCAATAAAGAAAGATCACGTCCTCTCACCTCTTTTTTATAATCCATGCTTTTACCAAATGAGTGCGAGTAAGAGGTAGCGAATGTTTTTTTAATTGCCGCCAGTTATACCTTCTCTTTATACTCTTTAACGTAAGCGCGGCTAAATCAATTAGGATGAAAACTAGATACAAATACAAAATTCTTTATGATGATGTAACTTTACAACCCTTACGAAACTTCGATGTAAATTTCTATAAGGGTTGGCGGACATCCAAAAATATGACTGTGTAATCTTTATGACCTAAAAACCATATCAAAACCATGCACATCTAATATATTCATCGATTACTAATTAAAAAGTATCACAAACAGATTTATGTTTACTTAAAAATAAACTTTTGTCATAAACAACGAAGGCAACTCTGGCCAACAATCGCCTACGGCTAAATATTTCTCAACAAACAGACATTTGTCATAATTCCATATTAATAAAATACATAATCAAGACAGAAGCAATCAACGCAATGAATTACATTAAAAGCTTTTACCATAAGTATTTTAATAAATAAATATATCTCCATACATCTGTCTATTTGTAAAATATCGATCGTGGAATCGTAAAACTAAACGCCTAGGGCAAAAATAAATATTGATGTTCCGTCGTAGCTAACCAACTATAAAAGTAGAAGTACTATTTTTCTAAATTAAAAACCAGATACAGCACGAGAGGAGTGCGGACCACCACCGTAATCATTTCACATGATAAAAAGAAGATAGAGATTATGAAATTTATGTTATATGCGTGCGCATTTAGAGCATATTACTTTATTAAGGGCAGGCAGGGAGGGCGCATCACGCGGCGCGCGCATTACAGGCCCACTGCGAATATCCACGATAAACATTTTAATGCATTGCAATTACGTCCGTCCGAGTGTGCTCATAAAAACGCATAACCGATCGCAGCGGGAGCCGTCACAACGCTCGATCTCCAAACTCGCAAATTCCGAGGACACGGCTCAAAAACTCATCATCGACCCAAATCTATGAATAAGGTTGTCGCGCACCATAATCACGAGATCCGGCACAAAGGACCCCCGGGTGCGACACGAATAATTACTAATTTACACGTTGACACACCATTGACAGTTCAGACGACGTCGTCATCGCATTGTGGTGTAAACCTCAAGGATCGTATTAACACAAATGATGACAACGGCACAATGGTGTGAGGGCTTTATCCGGAGCGTTATTGTCGACCCGAGAATAGAGAAATATATGGCCGGTATGCGTCGAGCGCTGCCTCCCGCGGCGCGCGCTAGTCTCGCCGCGCGGCTGCGCTCGCCCCACGGAAGCCAAGTTTACACCTAACGCGGCTCCTAATGGCAGGTAACTCGCCCAATAAAACCCCGACCTTTTTTCCAATATTTCCTGTTTTGGTTTGTATCTCGTACGCTCCCAAGATTCCGATGTTGTGGGTGGATAAAACGTATAAAACGATCCAAGCCGAAAATAAATTCGATATAAAATATCCTCGACGAAATATTTAATGCTCAATTAGATAAGCGTTTCGGGTTTTGTGGCGTTTGAATTGTTTTCGAGATAACGCGCGTTTTGTGAAACTGAACGATTAAGGCTCTGTATCGACGCGATGACAGCGGCCATGTGTTTATTGAACGATTCTGAGTTTGAAACGTTTCGAGTCGCCCTTTTATTGTTTATAGACAGCTCACTTAAAACCGAATTATTTTCGGTGTTTTTTGTAGAGTTTGAAAACAAATGTCTTTGTCCATTGTGTGAATGGATGTCGCAGGCGGTCGGTAGTCTCCGGGAGCTGGTAGCTGGTGCTTTGTGCCACTCACAATGAGTGATATACGACCGACGTAATTCTCAATTGTCGCATTGGACTCTCGGGACGTAGATTCAATGTGAAATTATCACCCATACATGGCATAACGAAAATGAATTATAGCTTTTTATTGCCACTTCTTCGACGGATATTTACGACGAGTGCTTTTGACTTTTCTCTTCTGTCACTTTCTGATTAGTTATTTATAAAGACTAGAGAGATATGTCAATAATTGAAACGATTCATCTTCGAGTTGATAAAAGTCATTAGATTCTCGTAAAAGCCGTGTTTTGTCGGAGAGCGACGTCAATGACTTCATCATACTCCGATAAAACCGCGGTCAGGTTTCCCAACAGCCGAGCCGTATTATAAAACGAGTGATTTATGACTGTTTTGAGTAATTACGTCTCATCAAATTTGAATAATGCAAGTCGTCATAAATAAGGCACGAGAGCGCGCGCGAAACCGTCATAAGTCAATCCTTCAAATTAATCTTACGGAAAGCGCGCGATGATGACTCAATGCGGGAAGGAACATATTTAATTAGTACATTAATTTCGAATTATTTAATGGCCGCTCCGTGGGGCCAGGTGTTCGTCAAATGTCAACAGTGATTAAGTTTTATTTTAACGGATCGCTCGTACGCCGGACGCGACGTAGGATTTACGAGTTTTTGTCTTTTATAAATCCTTGACGCGTCGCCTTAACCGGCGATACTTCGCGCAGGAGTTATCGGTCTACGCTCGCGTTGTAAACCCGCTGCGGGCCCGTTCATTATCCGCGCGGATAGTCCGCGGACACCACTTTATTATCAGTTATAACAATCATTTACTTTTATAGATCCACATTACTCATGTTTGTTCTTATTTGACTGCAATTCGATGGAGCGAAATTACTTCAATAAAATAATAGCGGGTCTTAATTATGAATATTTGATAGTGTTGCCCACGAGTCGGTGAGCGATGGTTGTTCCGGAGCCGTGTCGGACACGGCACGGCACGGCACGGCGCGGCGTCGGATTAGCGTTGTTTGCCCTTAATTAGACTCGTGGTGGGAATTTAAATTTTATTTAATGCCGTGACTAATCGCCCTCTTGGACGGAGAATCTTACATCTGTCATAATTTTTCTACGTCGCGATTTATTTGCGAAGCGCGACAATCGGCTTTGTTGCCGGCGTGTCGGGCGTCGCCGGTGAAATATTAAAACAATTTATTTGTACGCAAATTTATTCAATTTCAAAACGAGTAGTGCGCCACCGAACACCGAACCGAGCGGGTCGGAACAAGTTCTACGGTGAATCATCGATAGACGAGCTTTAAAATTGGTATGGATTGATTAAAAATTGTTTCCAGTTGTCGTTTTATTTAATTGATCGGACGCGTTTAGTCGGTGAATCGGTTGTGTCTTTAGTGTAGTGTACATCTGTTGAGGGCAGATGTGAGTGTGGAGTGGTTGCGGGCGAGGAGTGTCGGAGACAGCACGCGGCGCGCCACCTGGCGGCTGCGGCGCCAGACCTCCAACCACGCACCAAATCACACTAAATTCCAGAATGAGATAAATGCTATTCCATCGCATCACTTTTTCCTACAGGAATGTTTTATTTGCCCTTTGCTAGTAAACCTGTCACCTGTAAATCGGATTAGTTAAACGCTATTACCTTACGAGCGTTATTAACGCGTGCCACATTTAATTGACCCGCACCTATTTGTTATAGTTAATGCGATAAAACGTTTCCAAGTCATTACTGAAGATAAATGCGAAACTCTGCGCTCTCATATTCGTATACCCTTGAATTAATTTCGTCCGAGCATTGAATGATGGCGAAATTGACATTAAGATCCCCGCTCGAACGTCCCAAGTAATTGCTGAATAAAATACTTTTGTATAACGTCCCAAATGGAAGCATAAAAAGCGAATCGGAGATCGCTTCGGCTGTGCGCGCACCGTAATTTATTTCTGTGCATGATGACAACTCAATAAAAAAATGATTTCATTTGCTTATTGAGTCCTTAATAAAACTGGCGCGGGGCGAACCGGGCTCATTTCACATTTATTGTTATAAATAATAACAAATGCTTATTTTATGTACGCAAGTTTTTTTGAAAGGATTTCTGTAGGCCACCTAAGGCGCTGCAGCGGTTGGCTTCTTTATCAGTTATCGTACAGCATCAAGTGACATTTTGTGGCTCTGAACATCGGGTCAGAGCCACATCATGAACCTCGGTTTTAGCAATCAAGATTAAACTTTTAAGTACTCTCGAGGAATTTAATCATAACCTTCGAAGCAAGTTTTAATGAGTCGACGCATGAAGCCAAGACCTTATTTTTACCCATTAAGATTATGCACGTAGTTTATACACGTAGGGACATAAGCACAAGAACAACAGTCACCTGTTTTTAAACAATTTAATTTTAGAATTGAGTAATAATATTATGACTAGTTTTTGTTCACGGCAGGGTTAGTATAATCAAAAGGAGTTGTCCTAGCCCTGTGTAAGCAGATAAAAGTGCATCGCTATTAAAACTATATTAAGCGATCGATGCGCGCGCCGTACCCATTGTAATGATCAAATTTATAATCTCTCGTGTAGGTAAGAGGCAGTTCTTTTATTTTCGATCTGAGAATTGTGCCCTCTCTCTCTTTTAATTGTATTTTATGAGTATTTGATTCTAATGCTGAGGCCATTAATTATTTATAGTATTCGATACGGCATGCAGTATCGATTTATGTATTCCTCGGAGATGAATGAACGGGATTTGATGATTGTTGTTGTTGATGTGAGACTTTTATTGTGTGAACATCGGTTTGACGATCCGTTGTCTGTTACTTACTAACGTTCTTTGGTTTGTCGTATTGGTATCAATTTGCAGACTATACCAGTAATATATAAATAGTTCAACGTAGGGAAAAGCATCACAAAAAAATTTAATCGGTGGCTAGACCCAAAAGAGTAACAGAAAATACTCGAAAAGTCATTGCACAAATGCCAAACGAATATTTACTAAAATATCTTTAATATTCTAAATAACGATCCTTGATTTTAATAACTCACCCGCAGCAATAACAAAACTTGATTAAAATATTGAACCCTCTGTTCGGGATGAATTAATTACAGAAATGCCAAACATACCAATGTAAAAATATGTGACGGTCCTACCTGCCTGGGTTCATAGTAATAAATCTATGTAGTAGGTTTTATTTTCAACTGATTTAATACACCCGAAGTAGTTGTGGTTATATTAAATAAGTATAAGCTATCTTCACTACTTACGTATGTATTGAAATTATTTGTAAGTAACCCTCTGACTCGGATTCGATATGGTGAAAATTACGTAACTAGGTTCTAGCTATCAAGTTCAGGCTTAGATGAATAATTCTGAAATGTTGGAAAGCTCTCTCATATAGAAGTATTTGTCCGCAGGTTGTCGAGAGACGGCGTTCATCTATGCGATCACGAGCGCGGGCGTGACGCACGCGGTGTCGCGCGCGTGCGCCGAGGGCTCCATAGAGTCGTGCTCGTGCGACTACTCGCACATCGACCGCATCCCGCACCGCAGCCGCGCCGCCACCGCCAACAACGTGCGCGTCTGGAAGTGGGGCGGCTGCTCCGACAACATCGGCTTCGGCTTCCGCTTCAGCCGGGAGTTCGTCGACACCGGCGAGCGCGGCAAGACCCTGCGCGAGAAGATGAACCTCCACAACAACGAGGCCGGCAGAGCGGTGAGTACCACTTGACGCCACCCAATCGCCACTCGGTGCCACTTATCCATCAAAAGATCGAGCCAATGATGGCTATTGTCGACGCTCGTGTTTACATTACCATTACGGGTGTCGATCGATCGCTCGACATGTCGCTCGAGTGGAATATTAATTACGCGTCGGCCGGACTCCACCATGGCGGCCGGCTGCGCCTCGCACCCATTCGTCGCGCTCGCGGCTCTCCCTCCCACTGCACACCCACATTTGCATACTCACCGATCCTACCCGAAATTCATCAAAAAGGGACGTCGGGCGCCTCGAGCCACCCAGACGCATCATTAACCGAAGCGCTTAATTCCTGTCACGCCGGACGCTCTGGGTGTCCACCAGATGAATATTCACGGCATTCCGCCGATTGTTTAACACATATTTGGACACTAGACCGCGAGCCCATCTACATGTCAATGAATAAACGCGCCAGCGAACGATCCACCAAGTGCTCGGGCCACGATGCGAGAAATATTTACTGTCTCCGCGTTCTCGCGTCATTTATCTACCTTCTTAGAATGATGAATGTCCCTAGCGCATGATTTATGATCCGTCCACGCGCGGTGACGACCGAACCTACCTCCCCACGATTTGTAACAATTTGCTCGATCGTGAGATGCGATCGATGGGGTGCGCTTAAAAGATCATCGATCACCCAGTATCGTGGGTTATCGGAGGAATGTAAAAGACATTCGGCCGCAGGACCCCCTATGTAGGGCTCGTGTACACCGAGACTGACGTGTGTTATTGTCCACAGCACGTGCAGACGGAGATGCGGCAGGAGTGCAAGTGCCACGGCATGTCGGGCTCGTGCGCCGTCAAGACGTGCTGGATGCGGCTGCCGAGCTTCCGCTCGGTGGGCGATGCGCTCAAGGACCGGTTCGACGGCGCGTCGCGCGTCATGCTGTCCAACGCAGAAGCGGAGTCGGTGGCGGTGCGCAACGACCCCGCGCCGCACCGCGTGCCGCGTCGCGACCGCTACCGCTTCCAGCTACGGCCGCACAACCCCGACCACAAGTCGCCCGGCGCCAAGGATCTCGTCTATCTGGAGCCCTCGCCCGGCTTCTGTGAGAAGAACCCCCGGCTCGGCATCCCCGGTACGCACGGCCGCACTTGCAACGACACCAGCATAGGGGTCGACGGCTGCGACCTCATGTGCTGCGGCCGCGGCTACCGCACCGAGACCATGTTCGTGGTGGAGCGCTGCAACTGCACCTTCCACTGGTGCTGCGAGGTCAAGTGCAAGCTCTGTCGCACGGAGAAAGTGGTGAACACGTGTTTATAGAGGAGCGACGTCGCGCGACAAGACTCTAAGTGAGCGGTTGTGACTGTGACTCAGACTCGAGAGTGGACCGGTTCGGACCCGGTGGCCGATAACGGACCGTGTATATAATTGCTACACTTTATCATCTATCGGAGTCGTCGAATCGTATATCATGTTGACTTTTGTAAATAGTTCTTTATCGATGTTTATTTCTTCTATACTGCGATAATTGATCCGGCGTGAAAATAAGGCGAGCTACCGCTCCGCCGGTAATTTATTTGGCTATTAAGTGCGAACATGTGCTCTAGTAACGCTGCTTTTCGTTGACACCGTCGTTCGGAAATTAATGAGGCCAGTACACGAACGATTTATATCAGTGCTTATTATCAGTGTGAAGAGATTGGTCTCGTCGGTTTCCCGCGCGGTCGTCCGTCAGTTCTATGTACTCGTGTGTAGTCTGGAGCGGAGCCGCGACTCGTCGGCCGAGCAGGCTTCGCCGCGGACCTCTGCCTACTTTCAGTGGTATTACTTAATATCATTCCAAAGTTGATGCTCGCGTCCTCAAAGTAGTAATTTGTGATAAAGAAGCTACGGCAATAATCATACTATTTTTATACACGCTGCCGTATGGAAGTCCGCTGCCGTCGGACTCGCGGCCGCATAACTGTTTTAAGAATCAACAGCGAAATTATCTTGTAATTATAATTTCATATTATAATTAAGTCAGTAAATGGAATATATGGCTTAATGGCATTTGCATAAAGCGTCTTCTTGTGTGTCCGCCGCGGAGGCTGCATGCTTCTTATCGGAGAGTAAGTAGCGCCATCGTAAAAGTGTCCCACACTACGAGATAACCGCTCTCGAGAATTTTAATTAAATATTAAACGAATTAAATAATCAGTATTATACGTATAATATTGTATGCGTGTCGCAGCCGATATTCCTTGATAAAGTTACACGCGAACCAAATTGACACTTGTTATACGTTTTATATATTTGCTCGTCCATTTTATGTATTATTTATAGTAGTAAATGCATGCGTTACTGTTAGTAACTTCGTATTGCAACGCATATATGTATGTACTTATCAGATTTTAAATGCCCTAGGTACAAAAATATTAAAGCAGGTTATACCTATCGCAAACTGTTGACTCGCAGGTTTTATAGCTTTGCTTTGCAAAGTTTGGACACAGTTTTTTAACATTACACTAACATTCCGAAGTTATGAGGCGGCATTATTATTTTTGTCACTAATATGACATTCCATTTTAATCGACAGTTTGCCGTAGTTTAGAGAAGCTTTATTAATCATACGTGAATGATATTTCATATGTGATATAATCTTTAAGTGTAGATAGGAAGTAATGATAAAATGTAATAAGCCCGATTTTTGTATTATACGGCAATGAACTTACTAACTTCGTAGGAATTATTAGGAATGTTTTTAAGAAATATTTATTGAAACATTGAATTAATTTATTAAGTTATTTTACTTCAGAAATGTCGCTGATATTTTTGGAAGTAAAATAATTCACTAGTTGTAGACGAAAAATCCGATGTCAAGACAATCGGCCTGTACAAGTACTCAGTGCTTAAAAGTATTTAAATTTGGAAAATATTAAATCAATTCAATTATTAAAGGGTGTGTAAAAGACGTTTATTCTTTGTCATTAATTTGACAAAAGTTTTAATTTTAAAAGAACTGATGCCACATCGGATTTAAAAGACTGAAATATTGTTTTTATTTCGTAGCTATAGTATCCCATGACTAGATTGTAAAGCCTTTTAACACATTAGCATGATATTTCGAGGTTAATGTTAATAAATGTGATAAAGTAATTTTAAAACCTATTTAAACAGATGATTACACGTAAATCCGTGCCATTTTAAATTCTGTTTTAAATCATACTTAATCCAGCCTACTGACAAAATTTTAACTGAACCCGGATCAATGTAAAAATTATGATTGTAAAAATGAAAATTATGATATTTATTTTATGCATGTAAATATCAGTAATTTTAAGTTATTTATGTGAATGTAGCATTTTAAATTGTTAATATTAGTTAATGAATATGATTAAAATCAGCTGAACTTAACTGAATCTCAAACTTATTATTGTATTATATTAAAATGTACCTTTTTGAAATATATTTCGTCCAGTGACTGCCTAATGGGGTTGACACATTATTATTATAAATTGGTTGTACATTAGCAGTATCTATTTATAATAACAAAATATTGATTAGTTGTTACTAAAAATATAAAATTGATCAAAAATACTTTTGTTTATTTTTTTGCATTTACCCCTATAATTAAAAAATATATTATTAGGTTTATCTAACACCAATTAAAATTATTATAATTCACTAATGTGAAAATTAAAATAATATTTAGGTATTATAAGGGGCATGCTTTCGTTTTTGACATTTAATCACATAACGTCGTAAGTTAAGTTTTACATTTTAATAACATTTTCGTAATAAATTATACACTTTTTCATATTTTGGTCATGTACAAAAATATACAAAAAGTCCAGAAACAATCAAGTATTTTCTAATTCTTAATTCTTTGTTCATGATTCATTCATAACTCTTTCATACTTCACTTTATAATTTTTGCAATACTATAACTAAGAAGTAGGTAAGTATGAACTATTCCGATCGTTTGAAATCAACATTAATAGGGCATTTTTGACCACTTCGTTGGTGTAATGGTTACCATGCTTGACACCAGACAGGACTGCCAACTAGAAGGTCCGGGGTTCGATTCCCAGCGCGTATCGCGGCTATCATTTATGTATGTATTTATAAAATATCAGTTGTGTTAGCAACCATAATACAAACTAAAAATGATTTAGTATGGGGCTAACAAGCCGTGTGTGAAATGTGTCCTATTACTTATTTTCTAATGTCAAATGCCTAGCTGTTAAGGATTAAAAAAATATCGATCGTTATGACCGACTGGTAAGCATTTTACAGGCTAGTAAACTCTACCTGAGTCTCTGTTTCCTGAGAGTTATCATCCGGGGATCTTCAAAAGTAGAGTTAAAGTTCTTCTAGGTAAGCGTGCCAAACCGTAGACTTTAGCGCAGCTTTACACCAGGCTAGCTGTAGTCAAAGGCAAACTTATCAAGGATAAAATAATGTGTAGTCAGCCAAAGCCGTAGTTGGCACATAACTACAAATTAGATCTTTGTTCTAAAAAGCGGCTAGTAACTCTCTTGAATTTTAGACGAGTCACATATAATAAACCTTTCGAATAATTTAATAACTGGTTGCAAGAAACGAAATAACAGATTTTAAGACTTATGTCTCAGAAATAGTTGTTCTATATTCCGAACAAGCCCTAAGAAAGAGATATGCCCATTCTGAAAATTTATACTCGCATTTCATAATGTAACTGACATGAACCGCCATTTTGTTTTATTGCAGACGCAACCGTTGCATTTTGCTGAAACAGCCTTATTTTCGAATAAAAGCAATTCAAGCATTACATAATCAGCTTTACTGACTGAGTTGTTAAGGTTCTTATTGGCTTGAGTTTAATTCTCGAAAGTGAAAAGTCGGACTGTGTTGGTGGTCGGTGCAGCCTCAGGCTTATTCCCACGAGTATAGCTCTCTTTGGAAAATGTAGGTATATAAGCATATAAACCGAGAAATCTGCCATAGAGGATATGAATACAGTGCAGTGGGCTAAAGGAACATACACAGAAAAAAAAAAACATATTTTATTGTGATTTTTTCTTGGTACTTTTATTTTCTTATCTAAGCCGCAAATAAAATACAAACATAATGTTTTGTTATCCCTGACAAGAAGCTGTGAATTCTCATGTATTAGTTATTTTTAAAAGAAAAAGTCTATAATGTTGCAAATACATGTGAAACAAACTATAAAACAGTATCGAATAAACACATGAAGAAAATCAATAAAAATGTAACAACTGCTTATTAATTCGTGGCGCGTATTGTAAATATTTTATTTCTTAACCTATAAGATTTTGATGGAAATGGTAGGATTTAGACTGAAAGTATTTTTTGCAGTAGTGTCATTTTCATTTTTTGTCCGAGTTATTGCTAATGAAGGTAATGAAGATGTTAATGAAGCAGAAATAGAAGTAGAAATTGAGGTAGATACGAAAGAAGAAAAGGAAATAATGGAAGCAATGGATCATGGTACATATGACGCAGTAGAACAAGACATATATGATAACAGTGAATATGATAATACTAAATTAGAAAGTGACCACGGAAATACTGATAAAGACGCAATAGAAGTTGAGATTGAGTTAGATACAAAAGAAGAAATGAAAATTATGGAAGATATGGATAATAACGTAGGAACACAAAGTGAAAATGATTATGAGCCGAGCGACAATATATCAAATGAAATAACAGCGCAACCAGATATCAAAGATGAAAATACAGAAGAGGTCAATACACAAACTGAAGATCCCACTTCCTTATCAGAGAATAACAATGATGGACCACCGCTAAAAAAACCCAACGAAAATACACAAGAAATAATTGAAAAATTTAAGGAACCACCAAGACCATTATGGAAAATCAAAGACTTTGTAGACAATACTCGTGAAGCAGGCTTTAACTTGACAGCTGAAGAAATGAAAAAGTTCAAGATTTGGGATAATGGAGTCATTCCATACTACATTGACGTTGTTTCTTTTAGTGGTAAGAATCGAAAAATACCAATATGAGAATGCATTTCAAAATGTACAAATATAAGCCTGTAGCTAAGCTAAATAAGGTAGTTTGATGCGATTACCGAAGTTAAAACATCTATAGTCGCAAAACTACTCGTTTAACGCTATGCTACTGTTGTGTAACTTTTATATCACAGAAATCTTTCTATCTGTCAATGTGTATTTCCACACGACATTTAGTTTCGAGCATTAGAACTTACAAATTTAGTGGATGCATGCTAGAGAAATTTTAACTTTAACGTTTTTGTAATTAATGGCTTTCGAGCGCAAACCATTTATTGTTATTGTAATGTTGACGGCTTTTACAGAATAGTTGTGAGTACTACTCGATTGGTCTTATCTCGTTCGCCAATATCTGTTTGTTAAAACCCGATTTAAATAGGCTTAAATGAATTAAATAAATATAGTGCACCGACAGGTATATTTGGATACTTATTAAATGTTATACTTGCCAAACTTTCAGACAAAATTCTACGTGACAAGATTCGCAGCTACCTTCAGACGGTGAATGTTGGCACTGGTGTCAACTTTGTAGAACTGCCTGCTCCTCCAAACGATGATAATCAAAGATGGGTGTTTTTCATCAACCGTAGAGGATTGCTGGGTTGTGCTGATCATTCAGTAAAGAACTTTACGAATCAAGGCGCACAGGTGAATCCAATCTTAATGATTATTATTCATTTAATACGCTTTTGACTAGTTTTTGTATCCAAATCGGTATATAAATAATGCCACTTATTTTTTTTTGCAAAATTATGTACTTTTGTTTAATCTCTATTTAATGGCTTTAATAAAAAACCCTTTGTTTTAATTATTGTTAATTATACTTTACATTTCTTCTTACTTTAATTTGCTAATTTGATGCCTTCATAGAATCTGAACAATCAATCCTAAAATTTCATACGGACGCACAATGTTTTATATATTTTCTGAAACTAACAAAATGAAAATATACTTTTTCGCAGCGAGTGATCTTAGGCTACAGTTGTATGGAAACTCAGGGAGAATTAGCGGAAGCAGTCATGTCAATCCTCGGAGTACCAGCTCAACATAACGCGCCAGATCGCGATAATTTTATCACAGTTAACTTAGAAAACATTATGCCAGGTAATCTTATATTCAATATATACATACCTATATCATTTGCCTTATGGTAGTGTATTGTCTAGAGCTTGCCAGGCTAGCTACCCTCAAGTTCAAGAGTTGCCAAGCACCTAAAAGTGTGTTCCTGCAGCCTCCTTGAAGTATTTCTAAACTAGGCATGCTCCATCTTACGCCACAGTGTAGCTAACACAAGGAGTTAAGTGGCCTGCTGGTCAAATGTTATAATTGGCCAAGATTTTGACGGTCCCTGATTCGATCCCAGCCCTACGAATTACTTGTTTTTCAAGCAAAATCCCAAGACATGTGTTAGTCGATTACACTTAAGTACATACTTATTGTTATTTTCAGATAAGAAACATTTGTTTGAAAAACTAAATGATAACGAATGGTTGTTCCACGATATGGAATATGACTTTAACAGCATAACCCACTACGATTTATTCAAATACTCTGTGAACGGCCGTCCTACTATACAACTAAAGGTAAAACTGAAAACATTTCTTAGAAGGAACATATACTCGTAAAGATTAGTGCTTTCCCATCACTTTATAGTTTGCCCTTCTTACCCAATACAAATTTGTAGATACTGTTTTAAAGGATTGTACAAATGGTTGTTGGCTTATTAATAAATTAATATAATTATAGATAATAAAATCAAGTCACACACTATAACTCCAAGACGCACGAACCGATTTCCACAATTTTGCATTTGTTGGTCTCGGGCTCCATGAGATTTGAAGCAAACAAAATTCAGGGAAAATTTCAACTTTGTGGCGTAACGGAGTTTCCCGGGTTTTCTAGTTAGATATATTATAACCATTCCTCGTGGAAAAACTACTGTCTATCTTTGTAAGAAAACGAGTCAATCTCTTTTTATAAATAGCTCTTTGCGTTCAGTTTAATTTGGTATATTCAATTAGTACTACTTCTTTCTTCTGTTCACATTTTTTTTTTATTTCTTAAGTTCACAAGTTCTTATCTGTCTTACAGACCTCTAACGAGGCTTGATATAAGTTAATTTAACAAGTAATAGTAACGAACATGTTTAAATTAACGACTCTTACCAGCCCGTAGTCGCCCACTGCTGAGCATAGGCCATACTGACTCTTCTCTTCTTTGCCTTCACTTTTTCCCACTATGTGGGGTCGGTACAGCCCGTTTTTTGCTTCCACACTCTTCTGTCAGCCGTTATATCTACAGTCACTCCTTTCTCTTTCATATCCTCTTTCACACAATTCATCCACATCTTATCGTCGTCCTCTACTTCCACTACCTTGTACAATCATATTCATACTTCTCCTAGTCACATGCCTCTCCTCTCTTCGCATGACATGCCCATACCAAGATAACTTTCCGCTCTTAATTTTCTCTGGCATAGGTGCCACTTTCAAACTTCCTCTGATATACTCATTTCTTACCTTGTACATACTGACTCTTATATCTACATATAATTACAGGATGACTCCAAAGACTTCAGTCCGGCCAGAACTATGAGCCCTGAAGATCAACTCAAAATCAAAATGCTTTACAACTACATAACAAGAAATTCTCAGATGCAAGCACCAACCTGTGAGAAACTTTTCAAGCCTCGAAATGATTTAGAAAAATTTGTCCCTAATAAAGATTTAATGAAACCAAGAAACAAGCCCTCTAGGTATCTCTCAAATAACGCATGAGTTAAAAGAATCAAATAATTACGACTTCAGAGACAAATATATAAAAGCTGCTTTGGAAAGCGTAAAGAAAAAGATAAATAAAACTCGAAGAAATAAGTAAAATTTTCAAGTTTGGAAATGAATAATGTAAAGTATAGTAAAATAGCTATAATCATACTTAAATACAGTAATAATTGTTCTCTTTTTCAATGATATCATACCAAGCGTTTAAATTTATAATAAAAAAAATTATCACGCCACGTGAATCGAACCTGGATCCTTGAATTAGGTAACTATCATTGCAACTACAAGGCCGACGCATGTTGTTCAATATGACCTAATAATGTACTTTATAATAAAGAAATACCAACGATTACCAATTTTTATTTGAGCATAGTGTTATTAGATATTAGGTCTATGTGGGGATAATAATAATAATTGGTAAATCCCTTTTTGTAATAGGTTCGGCGATAATTTATAAATTATGTGCTTAAAAATAAACTTTTGAATAATAAAAGGATAAAAGTTAGGATAACGTTCTACTATGGCGACTATAGCATAAATGTTTTACTTGTATTTCAAAACGATACTTGAATATATATTATAGTTATATACTTCGGTACAAACGAAACCCATAAAACAAAGAAATTGTTATTATAACAAGAACGCATAAAATGTTAAATGGCACATAACATTCCCATATTTATTTTGTCACCAGCAACAAGAGACGATTATTCATATAGAGATGACGCGAAAATGTTACAAAAATCTATAATTTCATTATTAATACAAGTTGGTATAAAAGTCCTTTTAGTGTTGGGAGACGACCACCAAGAACAAGTAGGAAACGATGGCAGTCTTGCACCCGTTCTACTAAAACCTCTAGATGAAGGAGAAAGGAAACCATTGACTAATTTTGAAGGGGTGGAAGACGAAAAAATCAAAACCCAATGGGTTTTCAAACAAATAAGGGCGAAAAAAGAAGTGCGAGGTTTCGATTTTACCAATGAAGAGAAGGAAAAGTTTAAAATATGGAAGGATGGTGTGATTCCTTATTATATCGACGTAGTATCATTTGGAGGTGAGAAGCTATTTTAGCAAGTGTTTTTTTTATTTCACTGAGTTAGAGACTTGTACATACAGAAACATAAACCTAATACTGTTTCGTGAATTTACACAATAGAAGTTTTTTTTTGAAGAAATAGATCATGAAAAAAGAGCAAAAGACTGATCGCAGAAGATATAGATGGAGTGTGTGAATGAGGACATAAAAGAGAAAGGACTGAGTGTGGAGATAACATCTGATAGAAGAGAGTGGAAGAAGATTTGCAGCGTCGACCCCGAATATGTTTAAAGAAGTTTGGAATTAAAATAAAAAACCTATTTACAACTCACTATTAAACTTCTATTAACAAAAAATAAAAAGGACAACCAAATAAAATGAAATTTGGAGTAATTAATCGAACTTAAAGTGGTGGCCATAGTAGAGAGCCAAGAACGCTGGCAAGATTCTCGCGCTTTATCTCAAGTGAGATGTTGCGCAAGGAACCAGTTAGTGCTATTTTTTCCCGTGACGACAAGTAACAATAAAAACTTGCAATCGTAAATATTCATAACTAGCAGATCGTCCCGGCTTCGCACGGGCTGTAAAATAATCTAAGTTGCAAAGAGAAACAAAATATAGCCTATGTTACGCTTCCCAAAGGTGTAAGAATCTTTCAAATCAGTCCAGTAGTTTCGGAGCCTATTCGCGTCAAACAAACAAACAAATGATCAAACATTTCCTCTTTATGTCTATAATTATATGGGTATAGAGGTACAGATATATTATTAAATGTATTTTCAGACAAAGTGATTCGTGACAAAATACGTAAACACCTACAGATGGTGAACTCAGCTACCGGCGTCAACTTTGTAGAACTGGCGAAGCCTCCTGAGGACGAAAAGGAACGATGGGTGTTTTTCATAAACCGGAGAGCACTTTTAGGGTGCGGTGATCATAACGTGAAGAATTTTACGAATGAAGGCGTGCAGGTATACTTAGATAATATCTCTTAAAGTCCTCTCCATCCAAAGGTTGCCTGGAAGAGACCGCTTTAAGCGATAAGGCCGCCAATTGTAGCACACTAATTTGTAAGCTATTTCTTTTTTTTAATTAATGAATGTGTCTAATAAAAAAAATTATATCTATCTATCTTTAACATATTCTTATTCCTTGCCTTATCCCACTTAGTTGGGGTCGGCACAGCAACTCTTCTTCTTCCACTCTCTTCTATCAGCATCATCTCCACACCCAGTCCGTTCTCTCTCATGTCCTCATTCACACACTCCACCCATATCTTCTTCGGTCAGGCTCTTGCTCTTCTTCCTTGTACTACCATATTGTACAAATAATATTATTCCCTTAAAAGTCCCATTATTAATTCGACCAATCTAGTTATTCAAACTTCCCAAAAATATCCCAACTAGCAAAAAATCTGTAAAATTGTTCATACTATAAATAACATTTGAATATTTTCCATCATTCCAGAGTATTGATTTTTTTTTAATCATAACGTGATTTTTTTTTCTATATTCAGCCAAACAGTAAGTTTTACTATAAAAGTAAGAATCTAAACAATAATATTGTAGATCATAATTTTACAAGTATTTATTTACCAAACAGTTTAAAAGATTAAAAACTAATAAAAATTTAAAAAAAACACTCATAAAATTAATTTAATAGGCCACTCCGGATAGAACCTGACGGAAAGGTACCCATAACGCTCGTGGCATTGCCGCGTTGTATGGCTATGGATAGCCTTTGCGCTAGGTACGATCCGGAGCGGTATTCGCATAATTTATAATTATTATCCATAAAATTTGTTAATACTTATTACAATTTTCTCTGATTTCCAGCTTTTTGGGATTTAATTATGAAACTATATTTTTTTGGTCTAAATTGATCGGTTAATATATACAACGATTTCGAAAATACATTACCATTTTCACATCAGTGTTATAGCTAATTGACTCTAGGCAAACTGCATCGAGATTGTCTATAATCTAGAGATATTGGTAATAGAAAGCATTATCTTTTCTTCCAGCGAGTAGTCCTTGGATACGATTGTATGAGCACTAAGGGAGAGCTAGCAGAAGCTGTCATGTCCATCCTCGGCGTCCCGGCTGAACATAACGCACCCAAACGAGATGAACATATTAAAGTTATCGAGGAAAATATTTTGCCTGGTTTGTCGTACATTCTTCGCTTTCCATTAATTTAGAGAAGGTGTATATTATTATGTATATAATAAACAATCTGTATCCCACGGTGTAACCCCCGTTACTTCGAGGTTAAAAGAAGTCTATTCGTTAATCTAAACTCTAAACTATGTCCGTACCAAATCTCATCGAAATCAGGTTAGACGTTAGAGCGCGAAAAAGTAAGAAACATACATACTAAAATACAAGCCTGTACACACTCGCACATACAAAAAAAAAATGGTTGCCTGTAAAGTCGGTTTTACGGGCGAAGATTTTACGTGACAACGTCTGCCGCGTGCTGCGCGCGCGGCAAACCGATCATAGTTGAGTGGGAGAGAGACGCAAGGCATTCGGCGGGCCTCTCTCTCGTTCGGTGACTCATCGTAACGTTACCGGGCGTTACACTTTTTCATAAGTGACTCCCAGCCGCAACCTAATTTAAGACGTTGTCACGTCAAAATATTTCACCTTTTTTTATAAACTGATTTTGACAAAACAAAGTTTTGACAATTCTCCTAATCAAACTATCTAACTTTCTCAAAAGTAATTATTATAATTGTGTATTTAAGTAGTAAAATACTACTGATTATTATATTTTACTACTTAAATACAACTGCTTATTAATAAATTATAACCGTATTGATTCTAGGCTGTTCATTGATTCATATTATTATTTTAGATAAGAAATATCTTTTTGAAAAACTGAGCGACAAAGACTGGCTATTCCATGATTTGCCATATGATTTCAACAGCGTCACCCATTACGATTTACATAAATACACTGCAAATGGTCGAGCTACTATCGTGCCAGTGGTATGTTCTGATTGAGTTACATTTAAACTAATGAATAAGGCCTTTAAACGCAAAGGATTCCATTAACATCAAAACATATTTACTTCACCAATTTTGTTCATATCCATACTGGGGCCTATGCCATACTGCGGGTATTTGGCGATCCACTGAGCTACGAGTAACATTCCCCTTTTCCTACTTACGTGAATCGCAAACAAAAAAAAAGTTTTTAGAAGCTGCATTACATACAGATGTATGTAAGCCAAATAGCGTCACGATTGGTCTAAAAAAACGGCTTTTACGTGAGTACTAACATACTCCTGTGGTGCTTATAGCTCGGTTTACAAAGATCAGAAGCGATCATCGAGGTTAAGCAGAGGTCGATGCGGACAGACATTTTGATAGGTTACTGTGAAAAAGACCGTCATTTAAAAAGTGGCATTTTCATCTAGGCGTGGGTCGGATGACACGTTAAATTGTAGGTCCTGCCTGTTAGTCTTAGTACAAGCAGCCGTTAAGTGAAGTCAAGTCAGAGGCCTTCGGGTGGCTTGAACACTCTCGACACCAGAGCTAAGCCACTTAGCCATACATTTGGCCATACGAAAACGAAGACCAACAAACCCACATATAAATGAGAAACGGTGAGAGAAAATTTAGTTAGTTGATGCGTAGTAGCTTCACACGTTAGGTTAAAAATGGGTTTTTTTACGCTTAATAGGCTTGCGCTTGAATTTTCTTAAACATGTGGCTTCTTCCTTATTATTTACAGCACGGTGTCGAAGATTTCAGACCTGCTACAAAATATAGTCCCAGTGATATTCGTAAAATTAAAATGCTTTACACTTTCATAATAAAAAAGAAGAAAATGCAGGTCTCAATGTGCGAGAAGTTGTTTGATGCTGACAATGTAGTTAAGCCAGAAAAGAAACGTATTAAATCTAGGCAAAAACCTAGCGAATACCTAGGTATTCCAAAACAAGATTCAAAAAGTTCTTCCGAATCTAGTTCATCTTCAGAGAATAGTGACGAAAAACATGAAAATGAAGATAAAAATCGACCTCTAAATATAGATAATCCTAATTTGGAGACTAAGAATAGTCTGGAAAATGATGATAACAATAATGGAAGTCGCGTTATATATCAATCCAATATATCAAAAGTGCTTGAAGACTCTGACTACGGTACTTCAAAAAACACACAAAAACTGTTAAAAGCTCCATCACATAAAACTAAAAACAAAAAAAAAGTAAAAGCAATAATTCAAGGTTTGCTTGATAAATCTGATTACGATTCTTCCAAAGACTTCCAGAGAGTACCACTTAAAGCACCAGCACCAGCATATCCGCGACCAGAAGACGATCCTATGTTACTTTCAGATTATCAAACTGAGGAGCGCAAGTAAAACTAATAAAATCACGTAAAGTTATCAAAATTAGTTTAATATTTTACATTTACATCTATCACATTTCGTTATAGGCACGTTTGAATGTTGCGTTTCACGTAGCACGTTTCACAAATGACCTCGCAGCACCATTTGAACTGGCAGTTGCAGTTCTCAGTCTCTCTGACGGTAGTCTCGACGTATCCTCGCCGGCAGCACATCTGGTCGCAGCTGTCGGTGCCATCGGACGATATGTTGCACTGCCGCCCTGCGGTGCCGAGAGACCCGAACTTGTTGGGAGCACAGAAGTCTGGAGACTCTTCGGAGTATATTATGTCTTTCTTGCCAGGCCTCTTGATATTTGGACTCTCGGGCATAAAACTGTCGCCGTCGTTGCTAGCTATTACCTGTTAACAATATGGACGCATGTAAATGCTTGAATGATATACAGAGCAAAGTTGTTTCTACTTTATTTATATTAGACAGAATATATTCAGACATAAAAATACAAGTTACTGCTTGTCAAAGTAACGATTAAGTAAGTAAGCTGCTTTATCACAGTAAGTAATGTACAAAACATCAATGATTATGATCTGAATATGAAAAACACTTAAACAAAAAAATATATAAGTATAAATACCAAAAATACCATTTATTACATCATATCTCGTCTGATTCAGATCTCGCCTTGTCTTCAGAGACTAGGCTAAATTCTAGAACGCTTTCGTCATTAGACAAAATGAGATCGGAAGTTAGTTCTAGTTGTAGGATTTTGAAAATTGACCTCACCTTAGCCGCTCCCTCGAACCGGTCCCTGAGTCTGTCTCCGATCTCCCGGAAAGTTGGCATGCGCCACCAACAAGTTCTCAGTGTGCAGGACCCGGAGAGACCGTGGCATTTGCATTCTATCCTCATATTATTCTTAATCGCCTGAAAATCAGATATAGCTATTAGGGCTATACTATCTTACGAGTGTCCTTTCAGGAACATTTGAAAGTAGCCAACTTACACTGAGATTTATAATTAAACTAAAATTGTACTTTGCAAACTGTTATCTTAAGGCATATTATATATTTACACGAAACAAACGGTCACACTTACTTAAAAAACGTTGGATATACGTCCAACGGGTTTCGACGCATTACGAGCGTCGTCGGTGATAGTGCGTGTGCAGCTCGTCCCCGATGATGACGCTCGTAAAGCGTCGAAACCCGTTGGACGTATATCCAACGTTTTTAAGTAAGTGTGACCGTTTGTTTCGAGTAAAAAAAAAAAACTAAAATTGATATGAAAAAAATGGAAAATAGAAAATTGATTAATTAAAACATACATTTTGTCAAGTACTAAATAAAAATACGAAAGGTCACGTTTGGGCAAAGGGCTTGGACGTAATCTTTTTAGGTTTAAATGTTGACAAATTTTAATATTTTAATGTGTATTTGTCCGAATAAAAAAAGGGCAAATCGTGGAAATCCATTGCCCTACGGGTTTATTTTGATTCTGATTAATGTTTATTTTTAGAACTATTTGTATTTATAACCAGGACAAATGGGCGTCAAGAAACATTACTAACCAACCTCCCAGCGTTGTGGTTATGCAGTTTGATGATCGTCTTGATATCGCTCCGCTTCCTGTAGCGGCTGTCCATGAACTCTCGCGACTTCTTGAGGCCGAAGCGAGCGTTATCACTGCACCCTCCCCACTGCCACCGGTCTGTGGGGACCTGGGATGGGGGAAGTGAGATGGGCTCGCGACCGCGACGTGGCTTTGGTGCTCCCTGGAAAAGACTTCACTTGAATTCTAGACATCAATAGCGGCCATACCGTAGCGGTACATCGTTCTTCATAGAGTTTATCGATCGATCGTATTGGAATTAAACGTACTTCCAAAAAAATTTTACTGAAAAATCTGATTAATACATCTACAAAGCAAACATGTCACTCTTGGGTGGGTTCCATCTAAGATCACAATATCGTTTCTTATCAGGCAAGCAGCGGAAAAATCTAGACTAGACTTAATATACATAAATGTAGTTTTCAATACATATAAAAATAAATTAAAAATATGTAGAGTAAGGGAATTAATTAGAAATATGTAAAGTGAGGAAATCTAATTATGTAATGTACTTACTCGTACATATATTAATTGAAATCGAAAAGTCAGACACGTTACTTAGCAATTTATATTTTTATAGTTCACTATTCTGTTTGAATGTTAATTTACAAGTATTCTTGTAATTAGTGGCATAAGTAAAAATTCATTATGGCTTAAAATGTGAACCTGGCACGATAGGTTAACAAATCAACTCGCGTTGACACATCGTAAAATATTGTCTGTAAGTAGCAATAATAATTAGGATAACTTAAAGTGCGGATAGTGTCCATCTTTTACTTAGTTAATATTTGTATGTTTTAATGAAGAATTTTGAAATCAAAACAAAATTTAGCAATTTGTGATGATGAGTGTACCTTTTCGCAAGAGCATTCCAACAAGGAGCCCGCCGTGCAGGCCCTCGTGATGGAGTAACTGACTCCGGCGGCGGTGATCGCGTTCACGAACCCCGTCTCCCGAGTATCTGTAGGCAAACAACATTTATAAATATTTTTTTAGTCTTTATAACTAGGCATTTGATCAACAAAGCACGTAACCAGACGGATAAATGACACTCTGGCCTAATTTAGGTCATATCTAGTCGAGAATAACTGGCTTCGAATGAGGCTGTAAGGTGCTTGGCTACATATTTTTCAGATTGTTAACTAGGCGAGTCCTAAAAAACGCTTTGAACTGCCCTAGAAAAAACCACCATGCAAATTGAACATAATTATGAACATAATGAACATAATTACAACTAACAATACAATAAATACAAACAAGAAATTTTTAATACAAGAAAATATGGAATGCGGTTTTAGCACTTGGGTGCCCTAGCTCCCACAGTAGGATACCCTGTGTTTGTGGGAGTTAGGTCTCTTCAATGTGTAAACTTACTGTCTAGTGATGCAAGTGTGATGTGTGCGTGAGTGTTTTTGTGGTGTGGTATCGGTAAGTCCGAGTACAGCCTTTATTTTTTTTTTTTTTTTTCTTTCGTGAGGAAATGCATTTACGCATCTCCCGCTACAAGCCTGGGGGAGGCGAGCGGGGTATGTCGGACTCAACGGCCAGAAGGGCCGTCACTACCGACTAAAACCTCACGGTGTCCCATCTCACGGCGGGGGCAGGGAAGCAGGACCGCTTCGCGCATTGCCGCTGCTCTCCCTGCCCAGGCCGCTGTCCGCAGTCCGAGCGGACCCACCTCAAGGGGGGTGACGCCCCCCTCTACAGCGCGAGCGATGCCCTGGGACAACCAAAGGCATCGTCTCCTCGGGAGGCCCTTATCCCTGGTGTGAAGCACCGGACACCCCCGCGTCCAATGCCCCAGGGCCTCCAAGTGGGGACGGAGTCCGAGCCCGAACGGCTCGCCTCCGTGCCCGTCTCCTACGGAGCGGGTGGGAGTGAGGGTCTAACTCCCGCTCCCGCTCCTCGGCCTCTCTTCTGGACATGACTGTCTCACAGAAGGAGGCCATCGCGTCCCATGACCTCTCGTCGTCGACCATCCTCCTGAGAATGGTCGGTAAGGAGAGGTCCGTCCCAATCACCGCGACCAGGGATTGTCGCGGCCCGGCTTCTCCCGGACATACCTCCAGGGCATGCTGCGCGGTATCCTCCGCACAGCCGCACCTGTGGCACTCCGGGGTTGGCTCCCTTCTGGCGACTTTGTGCAGTTACCTCCCGAAGCAACCGTGCCCCGAGAGAACCTGCGTCATCCGGAAGGAGGGCACTCCGTGCCCACGTTCCACCCATTCCCTCAAGAGAGGCCGAAGGGCCTCGAGTAGACGGGTGGCTCCCGTGCCCCGCACCGCGGGCCCAGCGAGGATGCGCTCCTGCCAGGTCGCCATGGCTGCGCATCTGGCGCTCCTCCGCCAGCGCACTACCTCCTGAGGGAGGGGGCGCAGGTCTCGCGACCGCGCCCGGCGCCAGTAGACTTGCGCCAAGACGGCAGCCTCGAGGTCCCACGATAGGGACCCGTCCAGAGCGCAGGCCACCTCGAGCGAGAGGGTCCGGAACCCTCTGCAGACCCTGATGGCCATAGTCCTCTGTGGCCCGCGGAGCAGGGCACTCACTTTTTGGGACAGGGACCCTGCCCAAATCGGGGCTCCGTAGAGCGCCATGGAGCGCACCACCGCCATGTAAAGGTGGCGGCAGGCAGCTCCAGCGCCTCCCAAGTTGGGCAGTAATCGGCCCAGTGCCACAGCCGTCCCAAGAAGCTTGGGACCCAGACTCCGGAAGTGTGGTTCGAACTTCCATCTCCCGTCGAGCAGGACGCCGAGATACTTCAGCGTCGTACCGACGGGGATTTCAGTTCCTCCCACGACAATGCAGGAGCCTGCAGGTGGCGCCCGACGCGGTCCATGGAAGCAAATTGCTTCGGACTTGTGGAGCGCCACCTCCAGGCCCAGTCTCCGGATTCTTCCCACCACCGCTGCGACTGCGGCTGTTGCCACGATCGACGCCTCCCTGAAGTCCTTTCCCTGGGCAGTAACCAACGTGTCGTCGGCATAGCACACTACGCCGACGCCAGGAAGGGTAGTGCCCCAAAGGACCCAGTCATACCCAATGTTCCACAGAAGTGGACCCAGAGCAGACCCCTGCGGAACACCTCGCGTCATCGCGCTCCTGACTGCACCCTGCATCGTCGGGTAGACTATCTCCCTATCGGAGAGATAATCCCCGACGAGGCGACGGAGGTATTGAGGCACCCGATGGTACCTCATTCCCTCCATGATTGTGCTCCAAGGTAGTGTGTTGAATGCGTTTGCGATATCCAAAGACACCGCAATCACCACACCGCCCGCGGAGCACGCCTCACGGGAGAGGTCACGCACGTGCGCAATAGCGTCAACCGTGGACCGACCTCTCCGGAAGCCAAACTGGGTGACAGACAGGTCTGGGCCGACCCTCTCTAGGTGGTTAACAAGGCGGGCTGCGACAACTCGCTCCAACAACTTGCCTGCCTCGTCAAGCAGCACAATTGGCCTATAACCCGCGGGTGCGTCCGCCGGCCGTCCCTCCTTGCGGAGGAGGACGAGTCTCCCGCTCTTCCAGCGCCTGGGGAAGCGCCCTTCCCGAAAGCATCGGGTGAAGAGAGACCTCATTTGCGGCTCTAACGCGTCCTGAGCGAGTGCCCACGCGCGGCCGGGTATGCCGTCAGGCCCCGGCGCCGTGTTCTTGGCTCTCATTCTCAGGACAGCCGCCCCGAGTTCTCCCTCCGAGACTTCGTCGGGAGTGTCAGGCTTGTCGCTGATAGTGACCCCGATCGCCATGGTGGGCGGGGCGAAACCGTTCCCCGGAGCGCAGGGAAACAGCCCCTCAACCACCCGGAAGTCCGAGTACAGCCTGGCTTTGCAGTTGGTGTGCCGGTTTCCCAAATTTGTGTGTGCGTGTGTGTGTGTGTGTGTGTGTGTGTGTGTGTGTGTGTTCCTTCTAAATAACCCAAGGTTTTGCAAAATTAAGCTTACACTAGACATGGATAGACTTTTGTGTAAATAATTCCATGACTAATCGTACCTTAGTAAATATATTATCTATTATTTCTTACGAGGACTGGATTTAGAAGAGAGAGTGTCGAATAGGCAAAAAGCCTCCGGTGTAAGTTACATTGTTTAAATAATAAGGATACTATTTTGTAACGACATGATTGTTGGACATAATAAAAGTATTTAATTTATAAAAAAGTTATAAATCGGATATAAATAGACTTTTTCTTAACTAATCGTGTCAAAGTCGTTATTTGAACTGTCAATCAAATTCTTTATTTGAACATTTAAAATTTTATTAGGTTGGATTAGGTCATACGGCTACTACATATACATGAGAGGACGGCTTTACTACTTCAACACATTATCAATAAAGTAAAATATTCAAAAGTTTCTACAAAAATAAGAAAGGACTCTTTTACTAGTACTCCTCAAATACTATAAGTACCTTGTCAAGGCAGTCAGTTTGTCAGTCTCCGTATCTGTTATCACATCACGTCCTTACATCACGCCTCGGCAAACATTGCCCAATTCAGTTCCGTAGATAAGCGTACATGCGCATTATACATATGCTCGTAACCACACAATAGAATCCGTGACTATTTCTATCGTATTGTGGTATTCGACTCGCTCGTATTGAAAAGTGGCCTCTCTCACAAAGCGAAGCGATAACTACTCGTATCATTCAATTTATGAAAGACAATATTTTAAAGAAAACTCAAAGCAAGGTTGCCAGTCTATTAATTGATATTGATAAAACAACACACTATGATCGGGTTCTGTTACGAGTATAGATTTTCTATAAAACCTATGGTTATTAATAGCAAACTACCAACTTTTTAAACGAATAAAATAAGTTATATATACTTGTCTCGAAAATTATATTTATTATATTATGGTACGATTAAATATTTATTTGCCAGAAGATGAATACCAATGAAACCTTTATTACTTTGTAAATAGGTACATAGTATATTACACTTACAAATTTAAATGAATTGTTCAAACATTGCAAAGAATTCGGAAACCTATGATCACCTTTGTATGTTTTACATGGACTTTATGAACTGACATTTGATAAGTGCTACATAGATCTCTAATACAATTACACTATATTATTTATTTAACATGAAAGTAGAAAAATATGAATATAGTGAAAATAAACGAAAATACCGTTGTAAATAAAAATACGATATTAAATAATAAAACGATCAAAAATATATATCTTTAATTTATGAGGTAGATCACAAAAACAAAGCTGTTGACCCACAAATCAATATTCGCTGAGCTCTCGCTGTAAAAGTTGATGAGCTTCGCGAATCGAAGGCTCTATTCATAAAACATATTGTTGAGATACACTGTTATAGCGTTTAACGATCCGCCATAAACGTGCATACGAGTTTTTGTTCACTATTATTGCAGTTTCGCGACCGTAGTGTTATAGTAACTTATCTTATGTTATACCTTTAAACTAGCAATTCTTGTATATTATCTATTTATAAATATATAATTGGAATCTCGGAATCGGCTCCAACGATTTTCATGAAAATTAGTATATGGGGGGTTTCGGGGGCGATAAATCTATAATAATTTTTAGAAAATGTCATAAAATTATACCGAGCAAAGCTCGGTCAACCAGGTACTGTATTCCTTATGGAACGTAGTTGCAATACACAAGTTTTAAAGCGTAAACTAAATCAGAATAAGACTAGTAATCATTTTCCTATTTAAAGTAATAAATTAAGCCGAGTTTAAAAATGATTAAAAATAATTATAAATTAATTAATAGATTATACAGTGTTACAGTTAACTAACCCAAAACCTTTTAGTATGTGTTTTTGTTTTGGAATAGATGATTTATTATTTCCAAAAGTTGTTAATTAAAAGTGACTTGTCTAATTATTGTACTAAACCCGCTTTGAAGATTGTGTATTAATTACTAGTAGCTATTGGTTTGGATAATTCCAGAACGTTCATCATTTAAAAATTTTGTTTTGATAAAAATTCAGTAACAATTAAAAGCGGAAACTGTATCAGATGAATATTCAGCTTGCATGACTGATGAAAATTATTCTGGCACTGAATACAGGTCAACCGCTGACTTCACTTGACCTGCAATGTTTACTTTACTTCATTCATACAGCGGTAGTACTTTTAGTTCGGCTAATAAAGGTTAACTGATGCGTTCACAAAAGTTATACAACTGACAGATTTAGATGGGTGACCATCCAAAATCTTTTAGGGGCAGCTTTTAGCAGTCCGGCATGGTAACCGTTGCGCCAACGAGGTCGTCAAAGGCAATTAGGTCTAGCCTTTCAACTTCTACACTATCCATCGTAGGGTTTCCCATCAAACGTGACAATACCCATTCACATGGTAACGAGATGGTCATCGAGTACGTTGTTGTGAGCATGCATTTCATTTGGTCACGGTGTGCGAGTCTCAATAATTGCAAGAGACATCAATAGCCCTCACTCTATCAACCTTGCAATTTCAATAGAGTATGAATTTGCGTTGTTGACGTAATTTGTTTGGTTCAAATTGGCTTATACACGGTTTACTATGAAAGTAATTATAAAGTTTATTGTGAGAATTTATGTAAACATGATTTTATATCACCTAAAATAGAGATACGAGTACCTATATTAGAGATTTTTGTACCTGAGAGCTGCTCTAAAAAATACTTTTAAAAATATTTCAAATTGAATATACTTTCTATGGGAGTGAAAAAGGGATTCAAAGTTTGATGGGAAAATAAAATGAAATAGAATATTTTTCATCAATTATTTGAAACAACGGGAGCCTGTCTTTGACAATTTAAATAACAATGTGTTTCACACTTTTTACAAACGTTAGTCCCCAGACTCTCTAAGGCAAGCAAAACCGCGGTAAAGTCACGTCATATGAGAAAAGCTAGATATACGAAATAAATATATAACTTTATACAGATTGTGTCTTGTTTATATGCACCTACGTCTTAATGTAAAGAATGGTCGACACAAAAATAAGCGTTGTAAATAAGAGAGTTTAGCTCGGTAGTGTGATAGCACCGTGGCATTCATTAAGATTAGAGGCAGTGGCTTGCGCAATGCGGTGCAGTTGACAGCAGATCGGCATCAGGCGAGCCTATCGATCCCATGCTAATTGGGCCGTATGGGCCGGGCCGGCGAAACGCCGCGGCATTCCCGCCTCGCGACCGCGTCCAAACAGATACAGAGAAATTTATTGCATTTACAATTTGTATAATTGACGCGCGACTAAAAAGTGAAAGTGCTCACCCATCCGCGCAGGTCGCAGCTCATAATTACACGACAGCGGCCGTTCCTCCATCGGCGGAGATATTTTTTAATCAAATTTCGTCAAGGATGCGTCCTCTGCAGCTACGAGCGGTATGCCAATTTCGAAATATTTCGCTAGTCGTTTAGATGGGGAGTAAAAAATGACGGGTGGTGCATGGGAACCGGCGAGCGGGCACGGATGCCGCTGTTTTTCTGCGGCGCGGAGTGGCGGGGGGAGGGAGCGACACTCGCGAGTCGTTATAAATCCGCGGCGGTGCGCTCAGAGCGGGGCATTCCTCGCGCTCCGCCCGCGTTATGTGCTGTAATTATCGCAAAACGCAACCCGACTCGCAAATATGTCGTCGGGAACGGGGGACATGACATTCTCATCACCGAACTTAGTTTTTTCCCCTTCCCGCAACTCGCGAACCACTGCCGAGACCCGAACCGTCGCTTGCATTTCGGTGCTTCTCGTCTGCAGTTTTTGCGTGTGCTGCCACGAGCACCCGCGGTATGTCGGTATTCGTGTCCATTGAATAATTCAGCGAAGTTGTCAATCGATCAATAAAATCGATGGAATTGTATCGGTTCACACTTGAAAGCTTCAATATCTCGTGTTTTTGCAGTTTCAGAATGCCTGCGAGTCGTTCCGCGGTCCGCGGCCAGTCAATCACGCGCACGTGTGGCGTGCTCATGAAAATGCCGCGAGTTTTCCTGTATCGATACATCGGAATGGGACGCGCGATGACTTGTAGACTTCTCCACTTCTTGACTGATTGAATGCGTTATAACCGTACAACCAGTTTTTGTAGGAAATGTGTAATTAATAAGCTGGAACTCGTTCTATCGGCGACATACATCCTTCTAGCTTGTTGACTTTTTCATAGATCTGTCAGAGATGTCTTTGATTATGACAGCGTTACGATTAATTACAAAAGACAACATGGACAAATAGCTGTTTTCTAAACAAAATAAAAAAGTACCACTGCAACTTTTTCTTGTAATAAACAATATCTTGTGAACGATGAACTCCAAGTAGCAACAATAACATTTGAAACAATGGATCTTCCCCTAACGTTCCACTACATCACGTTTGCTCTGGTCCTTTTATCAACCTGCGTGGATGAGGAGCTTCCCACGAGCATAAACACCAATTGCGAGGAAGAAACAACTCCAGTTAACTTCGAGTAGTGCATTGAAAGTCAATAGATCCTAGATCGCAACATCACTTAGCATCAGGTGAGTTGCGATCAAGCGCAAGCCTATCTAGCATAAAAATATGAGATGAGTGGTGACAAAAGATGAATAATGCCATTTGAACAAGATAGTAATTAATGTGATTCACAATATTATTAATAAATTTGTTACATTCCTATACATATTGATTCTATGTCGTATGCCATAAAATATATGTATAAATAAAAGTTTTATCTAAGTAAATTGATTAAGCACTCTTGTCTTTATACAGAATCAAAATGTTTCTATACAGTTTTGTGTGAAAAAAGCGATTTTGGCTCAGTGGGAAAACGTTTGTTTTTCAATCTGACGGCCCCATGGTTTGATCCCAGCCCTACACCCTTGACTTGTTTTTCAAGTTATGTGTAGATTTGCACTCGCATTACTGTGAAAGAAAACATCTTGAGGAAACCGACATGTTTAAGGACTACAATATCCGAAGACGTGCATCATCCGCCAACCTGCACTTGGCAAGCGTGCTGGAACATGACCTACATCTCTTACCTCGTAAGAGATGGAACGTTGTAGTCTATATGTATTATGGTATATGTTTTTAATAGTTCAAAGAAAATATGTTATTAACAACTTGACAATGCAAAAATTTTCGACAGATACTGTTTATTATAGCAGAATTAACACTAGATACAAATCAATCTCTCTATAACCGATATCGAGTCTATTAATGGGCGTTCGTAAGTATATTAAAAAGGTTTCAACATTAATCACGTGTAATAACAACATAAATTATGTTGATATAGACCAGTGGGAATGCCTCGAGCCGCGTCAAACTCCGCCGATAAAGCGACGAAGAACGTTCTTGAGATCATCTCGACTCAGCCCATATGTGAAATTGCTGGGAATTTTGCAATTTTAATTTTATTTATAACGATGTGCCTAAAGCTGGGAGCTGTTAGCGATTTTTGTCACTAAAGCTTAGTTAACATCGTACTAAACAAAACATTAGATAACGATAACTATATTTTTTTCTAATGTATAAATTAATTATATTCCTAGAGATATTGATATATGCGCGCAGTTTTAAAAAATAATATATCGTTGATGTAAGAAAATACAGACAGAGGAGCAATAAATTTGGAAGATACTATATTTGAAGAAACAATAAAATATTATTTTTTATCTTAAGTTTTATTTTAAGTTTATCTTAACAATATTTCTAAGATAAACGTTATTTATCTAACTTTAAATACTCTTAACTGCAGTAGAAAACACACTTCTTCTTCTTCTTCTTCACCTTATCCCACTTCATAATATGGGGTCGTTACAGTATGTACGCTTCTTCCATACATCCCTGTCATTTGTCAAATCTGTATTCACACCCCTCCTGGTCATATCGTCATTCAAACAATCCATCCATATCCGTACTTTCTTCGGCCACCCCCTCCCTCCTTTTTATATTTTGTGATGCTACTTTTTTCTTGTGTTATCTTAAGAGCACTCTCTTGTAAATGGTTCTGGTGTTTATCATTACCCCCATACCCATGATTAATTCGTCTTCACCTTCTCTAAATACTAATGATGGGCAACTTTGCACCGGGGGCGAGCAGGGGCGGGTTATTTGATTAGTATTTGTATTAGTTTTTAATATTTGACATGTTTAAAACCAATATTGCCATAAATAAATTTTATAATGAATACTAAATTATTAGCCATATTAGCCACGCTCATATAACTCAAACATGCTAAAACAAGCGCGATAAAACACACAGCTCTCACCAAATTATGACTATTCTCGCTAGCTCTTACAACTTGCACATCCTCGATTCGGCCGGACGTTCCCGCTAGATACTGATAAACTGAAACTCGCTTTCGATATCGATCTCGGTCGCATTCGCGTCTGACGCGACTTTAAATTAACCGTTCACGCACTCCCGTACAGGAATTTTAGATTTGAGATGGATGAAACGCATCAAGATCCACCGCCGCTTAATAAACAACTGTTTATATTAAAGTGAAACAGAAATAATTGCGACGCTCGCATTCTGTCTACCGATGTTGGAAATGTTTGAGTTGGCATGGCAACTGCTTGTTAGTTAGGGGCTTTTATCTTCTTCCATACGGAAGAATCGTACATACTGCACCGACCCCACATGAAGTGGGATAAGGTGAAGAAAAAAAAGTATGTTTTCTACTGCAGTTAAGAGTATTTAAAACAACATTTATTGATTTGAAAATTCAAGATATGAACGTAATTATTTAATATCAGTGTTCGTATTTAGGTACATGTAAAAACGAACACATACATATATGTACAATACAATCGCCAAATTATATTTTATTGATGTAATTCAATATTAGGTACAAAAAAATTGTAATGAAGTATCTTGTCAGTCTTATGCTAATTGTTAGACTTGTAACGATGAGTACCTGTTACTGTGTCATAAAATTTTCATTATGACACACTAATACGTTGCCATCGTTACATAACATAGCTGAATATGTAACATAAATTATTTTTACTGAAAACAGACGCACCATTCTACCATTTTATCATTATTCATTTTGAAATGTTATACATTCAGCTTCACTTAGTAGTCTAAAGTATCCCATAATACTAGATAGAAATTATGAGTACTCTCTAAGCCACTACAATGTATCGGATCGACCCACAACAACTTATTATGATTTACGAGTGAGCGAGCGCATTCCTCGCAGATTCCTACGCGTAACATCTTCATCCCCATTCCTTAAGGCTTGAGTGAAACGTGCACCATGAAGCGAGGCTTCCTTGCAGACCTGCCAAGTATCGTGTGTCGGGCGAACTCTACCGTCGCTGTCGTAAACATGTATGTCACAAGCTACCTACGTGCACGGACCGTGGCTCGCTCGTAAAAATATCATAATAGCTTCTAGAACCGTTTAGTACTTACGCAGGTGGAGAAACTACCAACAAATTGATTAGGCAACCTCTCCACACTTAGTCTCTCACGATTGTAAAAAATATCAATGCGAAGACAATACATCGAGCTGTCACCGCGACCGCATCGGAATGCTTAAACGAACGTGAGCATTTTATCTCGTCTGATTAATTCAAATATTTAGCGCAATAAATACGGCGGGTGCGGGGTGCGTGCGTCCGCGGTTGTCGCGCGCTGACGGCGCGGGCGCAGGCGAGCAATTGCGTCAGTGTCAGCGTGTCACCGGCGGGCCATTGTGGACCCCGTGGCCGATATACGAGCAAGGCGCGGCCGCACCTGATTTATCGACGTCCCGCGGCCGGCGCAGCACCACGCATCCCTCGAGATGCGCTGTCGCCGCCGAATAAAGCGCATTCTCACGCTACTGAACGCACGCGAACTCGCCCGTCTCCTACCCGTATTTAAATGGAGCGATCGTTTCTCATTCCGTTCTCCCAGATATTTTACGTTGGGTAATACGATACGACACTGTCCGGCTCTTTCTGCAGTTCTCGCGATCGTTTTTTCCCTCGGCCCGCTATTGTTCACTTGTCAATTCCTTTAGCTAATGCGAGTAAGCGTCTCATTATGCGGTGCGTTGCGTCCGCGACGCGCATTGCGTGTTGTGACAGCAACCACCCACCGGAAGGGGCCGAGCGTCATTCAGCCGAGCACAAAACGCGAATACTTTATTCAACCTCGTCCGATGGCTAATTTGAATGGATTCTGCCCGTTTGATGGGAATAATTAGCTCTGTTAATGCGTGTTTTGTTCGACCGGTGCACTCAAATGTCTCTTTTAGTGCGTGCTGCTTACTTTTGTTCTACTAGTTAACGCTTAATTAGCACCTCGAGAAATACCGGTGCGGGCACACGTTACATCACGCAAGGGTCGCGTCACGTTGTCAGATCTATGTTTCCATGATAGAATGTCCTGCTACGTACGTTTGTACTTGGAATTTAGCAATCAGTCAAGTCTGACATTTTGCAGTAACTGTTTTTCTCGTGGCAACAAAGTGGATGAGCATCAACGGACCTGAATACCGCGACAACCTTCATTTTCTCCCATCAACCGGAAGAAACAGCACTTTAGCGAAGTATTTCTGCAGAAGTACTGTCACTCGCAAAAAGACGCATTCCTGGGCACCGTGAGTTACCGAGGAGATTTTCTGCCGCTATTTAGTGAAAGAACGTTGACAAGTATAAACCGAGGAACTCTCGCGCATCTGTCTGCCGTGACTGACAGATGGCTCTCCGCAAGGTCTGACTAATAAAAAATTCAGATATAACATTTTTAATTTAAATCTATGGATAAATGGATTTATTAAATCACGCTCTTGCAATATTTTTTAATCAACCTTTAACTTTTTTGACAGTATAAATTAAAGACTAATTAAAGGACTTTCCAAAGCCATACAATTGATAATTAACGCTCAGTGCTGCGCTTAAGCTAATAATCGATATCGATAAAAATAACGGGCGGCCGACTCAGCGGATCGTAAGAGTCCAGATTAGATATGAGACGCGCCCAGGATATTACACTATAATTAAGAACATTTACGTGTTGAGGGCGCCAAATTTATCGCCGAGTTTTTTGTCGATATGAAGTCATTCACAAGGAATTTATGTGGGGTTCAGTTCATGTGTGAGGTCCTCGAAGCTGGGCCCAGTAGTCGAGTTATCTTGTGGTAATCTTTACGATCCCGAGACCTCTTGCTGCGACCTGTCGACAGCTAATGGCTCACTGAGATTAGTATGGGGTCCTATACCCCGATGTTTTGGGAGTCCATGTTTGTGGCTTTGTTTATAGCTTAATTAGGCTGTTTTGTTTAAGTGGAAATTGACCTCGGCGTCGGCTCTAGCGAGATAAGGTGTCGAGGTATTTACGATACTCGATCGCGTCGAGCTTCGTTGTTTTGATTGAGTTAGCTTTTATGGTCTTTGAAAGTAAAACTTTTATTATCTACTGGATATTTACCTTGTTTATCTTAACTTATACGTAAACGTCCTAATAATAATGATTTAAGCAAAAATAAAAACACAAACAAACGCTCCCTTAGGATTTTGCTTCCTGTTTCGGAGAGGTCATGGACTGGACATACACAAAATAAGTTCACTTATACCCTAGCTTTAGACTTGAATTCAATTTACGAAAACAAATAAAAAATAAAAGGATAATAATTTAAACGTAGCTTTTAGCAAACAAATCATGTATGTTGATTTTAAAATATGTCATTAATTTATAATTAAAATGAGAGAGATACTTTAATCGTACCTTGTCGTTAATTTTCCTAAAGTAACTTCTCGAGTACCTATCTCTTAAGTACGTAAGTGAACCGATATTTAGCCGATCACCGCTCATCGGACAGCTACCGATAAAGAAATTTAAATAAGAATGAAATCCTTTTTCCATTGATAAAGATTTGACACCGAAAAAAGAGGAGCCGAAGAATGCGTCGACTAACTAATGAAAGGGGCCAATTAACGATCATTATTTTTTCTCAGCTGTAATACTGCTTTATGTACAGGCTGTTACTTAAAATCTCGAGTTAATCTCAAAATGAAAATCAAAATATTTGATAATATTTTTATCAAACATGTTGTCAATTGTTATATGATTATTTTTAGAAACCAAGTGGTATACTCACTACTCCTCTATAGAAGTTGACATAGCCAATCTCGTGTTAAACTCAAAAGAATAATCAAAATATTTGATAATATTTTTATCAAATGTGTTGTCAATGTATATGATTATTCATAGAAACCGAGTGGTATACTACTCTTCTGTAGAAGTTGACATAGCCAATCGTACGATAAAGTTACAATCCATGTTTTGCACTTTAGTCTTTAAGTTAAGAACGTAAACGTTAAGTCCATAACTGGATGTAGACACACACATTAACAGATTATACGAGTAAAATACGATGTTGGTGTAACACAGCGTCATGGTTTTTGTACTTCAATTATGCCAATTTCGCACAACCATAGACTTTGTTTTCCAGAAGTATAATATATTTTTGGCTATTCAGTATTTATTTATATTTTTAAAACTATTTTTCTAAAATTTTCACATATAACTATTACTCTTCACTAAACACGTTTGCTTTAGAAATTTGCTTTCCACTTCCATACCTTTACAAAACTTTGGTAAAGGTAAATATTTTTGCTGAAGAAATCTGTGTCTTACTTACATATTTTTCGTTAATATAATTTTATCATCAAGCATCAAATTCACGTCTCAATAAAATAAAAATAAAACACCCTGTAGCTTCCACTTTTTTCTTGTCACCAAGTGATAAAAAATCAGGGACTAATTCAGCTGTTGGTCGCTTTGCTGTGCCACCCATCGCTGTTCGCATCAATTTATAGGCTTTTAACCTAATTTGTTGATTGTGTCCTATTCTACCTTTAGAAACCTTATTGTTGTGAAAGCTACCACCCACAGTTGCTCGAAACTAGGATGGAAACTAACAACATTCACAAATTTAAAATATAGCCACAAAAACTAAATCAATGCAGGATCATAATCATAAATCATGCCTGTTATTAAGCTACGGTTACAATATTTAAGTCTTATCATTGAGCAAATTTAATATACCTAATACGCTAAACGTCTTCATCTGTAATGCTTATCGCATTCAGCTGCCGAAATCAGTTGTTTTGGTATAAAACTTCTATTTATGACGGTATGTCTCGAATCATCGCCCACGCGTCTCTTTTACCCTTTTAATAAATTAATTTAGTATTGAGACGCTCACTCTTATCTGCAAAACGGACTTTAATCCTGGATTAGAAGCCCAAGTATTCATTATACGATAAAAAACGAATCTCGCTAAAAACTCAGTGAATAAGAAACAAAGTTCCAAATTAAGCTATCATGCCCAACAATAAAATATCTAATTAATGCATCGTACATTAGCAGAATGACTGTCGATGCCCAACATACTCGTAAAAATAAGCGTTGACATTTAATCGACGTCGTTTTTTACTTTATAGGTTACCTATACGCTATAAACAATTTAGCGGTTGTTCTTTTTCTTGAATTAGCTGACCCAAAAAGGTGTGGGCACAATCGCTCGATTATTTATTGAAGAATTTTATAAAGGCCCCAGGGTGGTTGGGTTTATAAATATTTTGTGTGCGCACGAAATTTTGACAAATACCACTTAATTTACGCTAATGAATCTGAAATGAATGCATCGACGACTAATGGCTGGACCGATAGTGCGGCACTCGATCGATGGCATACTACCATATTTGACAACAGCAGTAGGGGATTTATCGACAAATAAAAAACTTTACCATAAGTTAAATTGAGTGACAGTAGAAGCAATGATAAGTAGAAGTTTGTTCAAAGGCTTTTTTGTGAAACAAATATAAAATTCTACTCCACTTATTTTTTCTTACAAAAAAACATTACAAAAACCAAACACATCATGATACTTAAAACATTGCAATATTGTAAGAAGTTTATCTACTGTTTTTAAATTATAATAATCTATCGATGGTAAGCGTAGGTGTTAATTTATTGTAAAATATAAAATTACCATGTCAATTAACTTGCATTTGAGATTTTATCTGTATAATGTTTCAAGGTGTAATTGATGTTATTGCTCTCTTAACTTGCCTTAAGTGAGACACTTTTCTTTCTGAATGTTGTTTATCTGTAAAATATGCAAACTTGGGAGATAGTCGTGATTAATAACTTGGAAGATAAATAGTGTCATTACTCCAATTTTCGAGTCAAGTATGAATTAATTATTTATTTATAGATACACAGTCAATTAAGTCGTTAACAAACAAGTATTTTTTCGCCGCCGAACGTTCCATTTTATGTTTAGAACATTTTGTTTTAGAAAACACACGATCTAATGTCAATGATATGATACTAATAGGATCGGAAGATACTTAGCGCGGGGTACAGCGTCCCAAGAACGTACCACAAAGTGTACTTACTTCTTCCACTCTTAGCACATAATTATTGTACGAACACAACCTTAAAGTAAATAAAAAATATTTGTAAATATTTGTATTTTTTTAATGACTGCTAAATAATATAAAGAAAATTTTATATTTTTGCAATTTGAATTCGTGCCCAAGCATTCGTGATACTTTTTGCAAAATATCGATATAAGACGCGGCACATCCTTATCCGGCTACATTTAGATAAACGAGCGGTCGCATAAAAATCAACTCTTTTGCCCTAATCGAATTAGGGACGATATCCATCTGTACGATTTAGCACGTTTTGCCTCCTTTTGTCCGTGGACTAATAAAGGCTGCAGGTAGCAAACCTCTTCCCACATTTTACAACATATCTTAAATGTTGATGAACTCATCGACTCCATTCGGATAAAATATGTCTATCGATAAAATATCGATGGCTTGTTGTAAATAGAATTCACGATTCAATATAATCAGTTGAATGGGCTTGATGTTTCGCAGATTATAAACTGCGGTCGTCAATGGCCGCGTTGGGCCTTAATTGACAATGTTATTGTGATCGATTACTCATTTGCATTATACGTTGGATATTTGCTTTTATTGCTGCATTGTGGAGGAACGCGAATGACGCTTTTGTCGTGTCGTATGGGAAATTTGTGGGAATGAAACGAATTCTTTATTGGTGAATAATGTGGACTTTGGATGCGGTAAATAGTGCTTGTGATTCAGGGTATTTAAAGCTTCGATCACCTTCAGTTTAGTCATATAAATATAATATAGTATCTATATGAATAATTATTAGGTACAATATAAGATTGTATTCACATTTTATTATGTTTTCTTTAAGAACGTATGTGAACTCTTAAGCCACAAAGATTAGCTGTTCCATACAAGTTCATTGACCCGCAACAAAAAAATTCTAGTGTGAATTTCCAAAACTCGTAGAACAAAAGTTGTTTGTTAAGACGAATCCTTCTTTAAGAGGCGGTGTCTCTTCGGGAGAACGTTGTATACAGTCTGCTATACCCCGGATCGAATCCAGCTCTAACTCCTTGTACTTGTTTTTCAAGAAATGTGTGAAATTTGTATTTGCTCTCCTGAGTCCAAATGCAAACAGCAAAGGAAAACATCGTGAGGAAACCCAACTGTTCTGCAGACCACAAAATCTGAAGATGTGTGTCATCCGCCATTCCTCGTTTGGCAGCGTGGTGGATTAAAGTTTATATCTCTATCTTCGTGATAGAAGTCTTGTAGGCCCAAGTCTCAGTAGTGGGATCGTAAAGTGAGCTACTTATGCTACATATATGTATGTACGAGTACAGACGTCTAGATAAACAAGTTTTAATCTAGGCAGATACAATACGACTATGTCAGACAGATCAACTGACCTCTCATGAGAATCTTCCTCATGCTGCGTCTCTGCGTGGTGCAGTTCCACCGTCTTCCGCGGAACTGGTGCGCGCACTCCGTGGCACCCAAGGTGACGCCCTTAGTGATCTCCTTTAGCAGACCCGTCTCATTCCGGCAGATCTGCGCCAGGCGGCCGCGCGTGCGCCGGTTCTTCTTGCAAGTCATTCGCGGGTCCAAGATCACTGCGCTGCCCGACGCCCTGCAAAGAAAGGATAAGGGACATTTAAGAATGATTTTTCTTTTACCTTTACCTATAATCGTTATATCTCAGAAACAGTGGCTAGGAAGAAAAAAAGTATTGATACATTTTTTATAGATAATTTTATGATCTACAATTTTTGTCTGACGTACTTTTATGATAAAACTTACAGTTTTGCTGAAAATCGCGAAACTAATTTTTTTGACCTTTGACCTTGAATTTTTTTTTCCTTACCCGGGAATGATGGGGAACTTGGAGACATTGTTTATAATTATTTTTTAAACAACTTCACAGAAATTCAGCTTGTTGGGACATGTTTATGTAACTTCAAATGTCTAAATTGACCGGACTAATAGCCAGTAAGTAGGTATGGATAGGAAAGACACTGCACACTCTATCAAGGGTATGGATAGATCATTTGGGCATATCGTCATAAGCTCGTTGTTACCCCGCTAACAATAACTTGAATGCCCCTTCTTTGTGCTCAAGAAGTCGTTGCGTTGAAGTCAATTCATTAAGATGCCTGGGAACCACTCCAGTTTAACACTAACATCGGAATGTCTTCTTACCAATTAACACAACATACCAAATTAGAAAACTTTCATAATCACAACAGAATGGCCATAAAATCCGACTCGCACGGTCCGACTAGTGTTGTTCTTTAGAATAAGTATCGATTTACGATCGGGCACGGCGAGCGCCGACAGCCGAGCGGCAGCGCGCGTCGACTGACCGATTGTTTACTCGATAAGAGTTCATTGTCAGACTATCGAGTGCGAAGCCGCTCGAATAAATTTAGACCTGTCTGTACACCGTAGACTACGTTCTCGGAATCGAGTCTCCGATTGATTACGGATTGATTAGCTGTACTCGAATCGTATCGATTAATTGATATCTTTCGTAGGAAAATCGATTTTCTAAGGTTGAAATTAATCGAGATTCGAGTGTTGGTTTTTTATTGTGATAGCAATCAGTCTTCGTCGGTTAGGTGAATGGGTTGTTATTGCGTGCTAGTGCGTGTTTATCACTCGTACTTCCGAAAACTCTATTTAAAGCCAGTTCGCGGGAAGCTGTTCACAATTGATTAAAGCGTGTAGATAATATAGCATAACCAGCCCACTGTACGATCCCATTGCTGTGACTGTGGGCTTTCTCTCATTGGGCCATAATTCACGACGCTGACCAAGTGCGGGTCGACTGATGACACGTCTTCGGAAATTGTGGTCCTTAAACATGTCGGTTTTCTGACGATGTTTTCCTTCGACGTAACTCGAGTGCAAATCGACACATAACATGAAAAACAAGTCATTGGTGCAGGGCTGGGATCGAACCAAGGGTCGTCTGAATGAAAAGCAGACGTTTTCCCACTCAGCCAAACTCGCATTTTTGGGTGAAATGAGTAGTACCTACTTATTTAAGATTTTGCAACGATACGATACTGAACCAGTCTGGTAGAATCCGAACACCCGGCATGTTCTGATTCTACCAAGATCATTTTACTCAGTAGTAGGTTAAAACATTAGTTTTTGGAAATACAAGTAAATGACAATATTCAGAAAAATCTTAGTTTATTGAAAGACCAAACAAATAATGTTTGTTCCTTTTAGCGTCAAGACGTTGGCAGGCACAAGGCTCTTGTGGATTGACCGAGACGAGTTACAGTTTTGGGGATGGTTAAGTTTTATTTTATCTAAAGCTAATCTAAATTGCTATTTTAAATAAAGTTCTATAAACTAATAATGACGGTATGTCACTAAATAATTCCTATTCCAATCTATACTATAAGACTCTTTGTCCTGACTTATTCATTCATTCATCTATAGACAACGCAGAGCCCAAACGGCTGGTCCTAGGGTTGTGAAATTTGGAGGGTGTATTTGTTTTAGTATGTAGACGCGTACTAAGAACGGATTTTTGGAAATTCCACCCCTAAGGGGGTGAAAGGGGGTAAAACAGTTTGTATGAAACTTCTTTATTTTTGAACTTATAGCAATGAAATTTGGAATATGTATAGTTTATGTAAAATTAAAAATAATGGTATCAAGTATTTTTGCCAGGGGTGAACTAAGGGTTTGTAATGGGGGGTGAAAGTTTGTATGGAAAATTCTTTATTTATCACATTAAAGTCTTGAAAGTTGTCATGGTAATAAATTATTAAATGGTTAATTATTTTTTTTTTGCCAGGTGTGCATTAAGGGGGATGCCATTGGGGTTGAAAGTTAAAAATGAAAGTTTTGTGTTTTTGAACTTGGGGTGTAAAATTTGGAGTGTTTATATATTTTAGTACTTAAACGTGTACTAAGAACGGATTTTTGGAGATTCCACCCCTGAGGGGGTGAAAGGGGGTAAAATAGTTTGTATGAAACTTCTATGTTTTTGAACTTCTATCAATGAAATTTTGAATAGTTTATGTAAAATCAAGTTTTTTTTGCCAGGGGCTAAATAAGGGTTTATAGGGAGGGGGGAGGGGGGACGACGACGTTGTTTTGGTTGTAGTTTATATGGTGGTTAAAATAGTTTATATGGAGGTTAACTAGATCTCAGGAATCGAATGCGGAATGGCAGATGCGGCTTATTTTGATATCGTAGCAATGTAGTGTTTATATAAAATTGGCACGGGAATAGGATACAATAGATTTTTTCCACAGGTTACACAAAAAGCGACCTACACGCGGGCGGAGCCGCGGGCAACCTCTAGTGTCAAATAATTTCCAAGCACAAGTACTAGGTATATTTCCATCCTACCATATCTATACTTCTAATTTACCTACACGTAGAATTTTGATGGTCTGAATGAAACGTAGCAGCCGCAGCGTAATGCGACGTCTCGCGTCCAATGCGAGCAAACATCGCAATCCTACGCATCTATCAAGTAAACTAACAACGGAAATCTGCCATGAGTAACCTCTTCAAAATATACAACCGGTCTAGCAATGTAACAACTACTCTATTCTACAGACCGACCTTCGCAATTTTACTACAATTCTAAACAAGCGAGTACAACACTAAAAGTCGAGTGTTAGCTAAATTACGAGCGCAACATTCGGCAAATTGCAGGTGAGCCGTTCGGAATGATTTTATTAACCTTTCGATTTGGTATCTGTGTTTACATTAGCGCTGCTGTTTCATAATAGTTCATACATCGATGACTGAGATCTTGAGTATTTTGTTTATTTTTGATTCCAAGCAATGTTAAGTCACCGCATTCTTGGATATTGAGTGTGTAACTAATCTCTTCTTCTTCCTTACCTTATCCCACTAGATGGGGTCGGCACAGCAAATTTTCCTCTTTCACTCTCTTCTATCAGTCGTCGTCTCTACACTCACTCTTTTCACTCTTATGTCCTCAATCACACGCTCCATCCATGTCATATTTCTGTTTTTTCTGTTTCATGTTCATATTTTGTTTATTGTTTATTTTTGATTCCAAGCAATGTTAGGTCACCGCATTCTTGGATATTGAGTGTGTAACTGATCTCTTCTTCTTCCTTACCTTATCCCACTAGATGGGGTCGGTACAGCAAATTTTCCTCGTCCACTTGCCTCTATCAGCCGTGGTATCTACACTCACTCCTTTCACTCTCATGTCCTCATTCACACACTCCATCCATGTCTTCTTCGCCTCTTGCCCTTCTTGTAACTCATGATAAACGAAAATTTCCTTGGATTTTAGAAACTGTTCCTTGGTATTGAAACTATTCTACGTATAATTTGGTTTTTATAATCATTATTAATATATATAAATAAATATTAGGACATTTGAGAGTATATTGAATTAAATTCATTGAGGCTCAAGGTATATGCTTTGCCATTCAACGTGGTATTGGTGTTGCCAGGACACAATGTCTTCTATATCCAAATGGCATACAATTGGTTTTGCTTAAATTAAATATGTTGAGGTTTTTGGAGCATTACAGAACGCCCATCTCTTCAAATATCGCGATCGAACTTCGAACCTAGGTGAACCGTTGGATATAAAATTTACTTAATAATTATATAGATAATCCATTGATTCATCTTTATTTGATTAGTTTTTTTCGATAAGCACCAATCAACAAAACGTTAAATGCTTATTAGTTGTCTATCGTAATTTTCTACAACGATAATAATGTTCATGTAAATATTGCTTCAATATTCTCTCGCATCATCATTCTTCGTTTGTTCTTCGTGCCGTATTCTGGTCGGATTCCAACAGGAGTAACAAGTGAGGTGCATCATCGTTACCTTGCTTACATTAACCGAATCAATCGCTTCAGAATGACTGCACAATGGTCTGCCAGTGACATCTAGCGACAGCTACAGAGAGGATTTATAGAAGGCTCTGCGCTCTGTACAGCCTCATTTTACTAATCAATGGAAAGTTAGAGCGGTGATATACAGATACTGTATTATTATTATTTTTATTTGTAATCTTTACGACTTCTCGAAATTTGAAGAATTTCGGTAAGTAAATGCAAAAACCACGGGCCTGAGCCAAGTGGAGATTGCCGTGGGGGTTGTTTTCAATAGTCATGTCATCTTGTAAGAACTTCCGAACAATCCTGCATGTGTTGAGAATAGCAGCTTTCTGCATCGTCATATATGTGTTGGTGTCTAGATCAATTTGCTTGAGGTAATGGAGTAGGTGTTTGGGCATGACCCCGGTGCTGGAGAGAACCAGAGGTACAATCGATACTCTGTTCATGTTCCAAAGTTGGATAATCTCTTCCTTTAATTCCGTATATTTATTATTATTATTATTAGTCTGTTTTGTACCATTGACGAGCAAAGGCCTTTTTACCCTCTTTCCATTTATCACGATCTATTGCTATTTCTCTCTTCAGATACTGTAAAAGCAGATTATTTCCAGAAGTTTTCTAGTAAATGCTTTTTTTTATAATCTTCTTATTCGTCTCCGTATTAGCTGAGTGGCCAAGCTTTGTTGTCAAGAGTTTTCAAGCCACCCGAAAGGTCTCATAGTTGACTTTTTTTGGATAAAAATTCTGACTTGCTTTTTTTGCACAATATTATTTTAATTAACACCTAAACTCAAAAGTTATGTACTTGTATTTCGAGTTTTTTCTTTGGTTACGCACCTTAAAGCATAATACGTATGAACTTGATTTAATCTGCTTACCTATTTTAATTTACAGTAATTAAAATAAAATTTATTTACCTTCCTTCCTTACCTACTAAACAACTATTTACAAACAATAAGAGTATAAGAAAGGAGCTCTTGAAGAAAGGAGGTTGTGCGTTAATATGTAATTCAGTCAGAAAGTTTTTCCTTTTATATCTTATGTATAAAATTTCTATGTCACAATGTTAGTTATCGTACTCCTCCGAAACGACCGATTTTCACCAAATTCTATATGCGTATTCAGTAGGTCTGAGAATCGGCTAATATTTATTTTTTAAGACAAAACAACGTTTGCCTGGTCAGCTAGTATACCCATATATATTTGTGCATTATGTTTACTGATTGGTGAGTAGCATTTGAATATAATACTAGTAATTTTTCTAAAACATACTTATGTTTTTCAATAAACATCATCTACGTGTAAATACGCAGGCATAGGAAGAGTCTTCGTTTCCAAGACAATACGAAAGCTTTTTCATATTGTCACTGGGAACACATTTCATCCATAATCCAAATTGGTGAATCAATCGGCGCGAGAGTGGCAACACAATGCGATCGCGCTGACATCTAGCGACGTACGCCCCCAACAATTTATGGAGGCATTTTTACACCCTGTATATTTATTGTTAACATTTGTTATAAATTCATGGCTCGTTTCACTATTGAAATTGTAATTTGTTGGTTTTCTCCGCAATAAGGTAAAAAGCTTTTTAACTTGTTTTTTGTTGTTGTTACTGCTATATTCACTTTCGTATATTTTTCATAAGCTATGAAATTGGTGGTAATCAAATATTTACTATTGAATTACCTTAAAAACAATATACTAAAAAAGAAGATTAAATTAAAAGTCTATTAATAAAGCAGTGAAAAAAAAGTATGAAATAAGTAACAGATTAACAATTCTATCAAAAAACGCTTGACTTTAGGTTATAATTTATACATATTTCTAATCTAAATAGGCCAAAATATTTGTCATCAAAATTAGCACTGCAATAATTTGTAACACATTCTAGTACTGTTACGTAACACGTCACTGAACGGTTCCCAAATTTATTTTGGCTACAATTTGAGTTTTCTCAGAGGCAATATTGGTTTAGTTAGCGTAAAAGATAGTTAGCCCGCACCGTAAATTGCAAAAGTCACTTTATAGCATTCGTCATAAGGTCGAGATTTGTTTGGTCGTTCTTATAGTGGAGTTTGCCAAATAGGCGACACACCTCTCCGTACCAGACGAATAAATTAGCAATGATAAGTTGTATGTCAATTAATTATTCTTCAAAGCAGCATCTGGTGTGAAGCGTGTCTGTGGAGGAAGTGAGCTAATGATTGAGCGACGACTTCGGATGGATGGATTTAGTACGCGATTGGAAACTAGACGAAAACTAAATTGGTTGAGAGAAAATGATGTCCGGGAAGATACTGTTGTATATGTGTTCGGTAAAATAGGACAGCTTTGAAGTCTCTTAGATAGTTATTGCCGCTTTTTACTTGAAATATTGATATACAAATAGCATAACTGTCGCATTTCCATGAGTATTGAAATTTCTAGACCATTTTTTCTACGATTTTTGTAGTACTGCAAATAATGAATCAGCTGTTTTATAATAAAAGTTGAAGAAACAGACTCATGTCTTGATAGACTAAGCAGTAAGACCTGAAAAAGTACTATAAAATGTATGGTTTGTAACAAAGAGAAAGCCAGAAAATTCCAAATAATAGTGAACTAAACTCAACATTCTTTTTCTCAACATTATAATTATCAAAACCGTCCTCTTAATTCGTGTAGTATTTTGTCACAACAACCACAGATGGTCCCCAACTACGCGTATGGTAACATAAAAACACATCGAGTAAACAAGAAAAAGTTTCGGAAACTAAGTAAGTAACGTAATATAGTAAGTATAGTAACATTAAGTCTTAATCAATACTATGTTTTTTAAACTTTTAGAGAATAAGTTGACCTTATACACGATATATGGCGACAAAATTACAGTGGTCCGACACTATACTTAGAAATCTACACATGTACATTCATTAAAAAATCCTTCAGTTTTTTTACGCCAAAGAACCCGGATTTAAACAAAAATGGTCTCAGTTTTTTGGCCTTATTTGTATTCTGTCTAGAAACACTAAACACCCACGAGTTTCTCACACTCGGCCGGAGGCGTCAAGAACAAAGTTACCTTTCATAAATCATACACAAAATAAAACACTCCTTCAATCTACAGACCGATAGTACAATCACATTTACGTGACACCACGTACATATCGGCGACTTTGAAACCTGCCACGACATTAACAACCTTATTCCTGGAAAGATAGAGTCCATTAATGTATCAAGATCGCAAGCTCGGGCCTGATAAAGCCTTCACACGTGTTTCAGGTCTTATCTCACAAATTGCCACACCTTTAGTAACGAAACAAAAACGCTGCCTTAAATAGAGCACATTAAGTGTTGAAATAAAAAAAATTAGATTTAAAATGTCTAGAAAATTAAATTTAAACACAGTGTTGTTTTTTTTCAAGAAATATGTACGAATAAGATTGTAACTTTATATTTTTCAACATACTTGCTTTAAGTGGCATTCATTTCACCAATATTGGTCACATAATAACATTTGTAATCAAACTGAAACTTTTGAAGTAGTATTTTATTCACAAGTGAGTAATAGCTATACGTTTACTTAATTTTTCTCCAAATAAACTATAATAAAAAAATATTTTTTGATTTAAATAGAAGAGAATATATCGTAGGCCACCTTATATGACATGTAAATTTTATTAAAAACACCATAGAAGGAAAGATGAAGACCAAGAAGGTTCATTTTCAACATTCATAGACCAATTTAAGGAAAAAACTAAAGTCATGGTATATAGGAAGATCAAGGATTTGGCCCAGGATAGAACTACGAGTATTTCGAAAAAACTTCACGGACAAAAACGCAACTCTTAAATATTGATTGATTATTTTATTTATAAGCAGGACTGATTATTACAGTCCTCGGCTCTCTAAAGACCCTCACCTGATGGCTCAGGTCTCAATGGCACCTCAGCGGTAATCTTCAACATTACACTTGGCCCATAATGTACTATTATAGCTTTTTATTGGATTTAAACAAAGTTGGAACAGAATTTCACAAAGCGGAAAAGTACAATTTTGCGGTACAAAATATGACTCACATAATTAGCACATACGTTACTTGTTATAAAACGAGAGTGGTGCTAACTTACTAAATAATTACATTACCTACATACAATAATCGTGCAAATATCATTGCGCCGAACCGTAGGTACCTACATAAAGTATGACAATGTGTCAAGATGACGTTGTGAGTGAAAATTGTTAAGTCTCGATTTTGGAGGCGTTGAACCCTGAAAACGTCAAACATTTTACGTTACGTAGTAAAACCTACCAGTCCCTGTAGACAATAAGCAATTTTACTAGCGGCACTGAAGCCTAAATATCTGTTCAGGTAAGGAACATTAATATACATACCTAAATCATCATAAGCAGCCGTACGATCCCACTGCTGAGACTCGGGGCCTTCCCTCACGAGGAGAGAGATATAGGTCATAATCCACCACACAGGCCAAGTGCGGGTTGGTGGATGACACACGTCTCCGGATATTGTGGTTCTCATGCATGTCGGTTTCCTCACGATGTTTTCTTTCACCGTAAAGCGAGTGCAAATCCACACTTAAGTTGAAAATCGAACCAGAGGCTGTTTTTATAATATAAATCAATTATTTAAAAATAATACAATAATAAACGCATTAATTACATCAAGTCACTCTTGCATAATGCTATTTGTGGTACTTCATCATTTACCAGAGCAAAGATCTATTGCGAACGTAATTAATGACTACGGCAAGACAGCTAAACCAGACATACAAATCCCTTAATCCTTATGTAGAGAAAGCTTGAAATATCTATTAAAAGATTACCTCTTGTTTTTTTTAATTTTAACTTAAAGATTATGTTTTGTTGTGTTTTTTTTTTCATAAAATCATGTAGTTTTGTCTATTTTCCGAAAGTTAAATACTGATTGAAAAAAATCTTTCAGAGCTGGAACTCCGATGGCTATAAACAAATACTTTAGTAACATAAAGTCTGAAACTACTAGATTGAATCAAATTATTTGTTCACCGTTGGAAATCTATATTATCCCCAATAGCCACTATTTTGGCTTTTGCAATATCTTTTAGTAATAAAGCATGGTAGGTAATATTATAACCAGTGCAAAGCATAGTAAGAAATAAAAAAAAATATGTTTCTTTATCTTTGTACAGAAAAATTAAATTTAAACAGTGTAAGATAATTAATTATTAAAATTTGATTTTAATAAGCCTGTTTTCCCGTTTTTCTTTTAAAAATACATTTCTTTTCGAACAAAATAAGTTTCCAATAAAAACCAACATTTATTAAACATGTCTATACTTAATCTCAGTTAAAATAATCTACAAGTGAAAGTGATCCCAGCCATTCGTTAGCCCTGACCTACGTCAACAAAGAGATCTTGGCACGGAGACAATCCTATGCTTTATTATAAGGAGACGCGATATTTAGAACCGCTAACTAGCAGCGTTGGGTGATGAAATTAGCTTTTCTTGCGAAGCAGTATGATTTATAACTGGTTCAGAGCTTTCGCTCGGTTAAGAATCCGTGCTATTGCCAAATACTTCATCGCAGCTGTATTCGATTCGCTTATCTTGGCAAAATTTATTGTAAGTACGAAAGTTTTTGCTGTAACCTTTCTCAATAAAGCGTGGTTACACCGGAAGAGTAATCTTATCAGTCAAATTTTTTTTACAATATTTAGTACTTACGTTCTAGTAAGTAATCTCCTACTGAACTTATATTTCTCAAAGAGTTATTTTGTCTTTGTGTTGATGTTTACTGTGACATTTTCAATACGTACTAAAACGTTTTGAAACGTATAAAACATTTCTTCTTATATAGCTTTCACCCATAGATTACGTGACCTTTTAAACAAATTTTTAAATAAAACCGCTGGAGATCCAAGTAAATTTGACATTTATGTACATATCTTATATCAATCTTTAAATGAGCAATTCTTGTATATATAATTGGAATCTCGGAATCCGCTTCAACGATTTTCATGAAATTTAGTATATCGGGGGTTTTGGGGGCGATAAATCGATCTAGCTAGGAATCATTATTAGAAAATGTCATACTTATAAAAAAAATACCGAGCAAAGTTCGGTCATCCAGGTACTGTATAGTAGATACGTATAAAGTTTCATCTATTTACTCTCTACATAACTAATGCCATAGTAAAAATAGGCTCTTAAACTCCCCTCCGGAAAGGGTTTCTATTCAACTAGGGTGACAATAAATGACCATGTTGACGGACACCGGGTGAGGCGCTAACTCGCGACATGTTGCCGATTAGCAACCATACGACGACTTAACTGTAAACATCATTACCATTACCGTCAATAACTTACTCTTGCCTTCAGTCAAAACAAAATAAGCCTTACCGTTAAATGAATAAAGTTGAAAGTAAAATGCGGGTAGTTGCGCATTTGTTAACAGGCAACAAAATGGTCATACTAGATCGCTGTCACAGTGTGGTGAGTAAACACTTTTAGAAGTTTATGTTGCTATAAGCAATGTTTTCTGAAGCGTTTAGCGGGCGCATCATGAACTCTCATGGATGGCCGCTGTTTGGAATCTGAGCGTCATGTTGTCAACCCATTTGGACGTTTCGAAAGTGTGAGGGCAACGTGTTTGCTCTCGATTTGAGCGACGGACAACGAAACTAATGCATTATGTTGGACTCAGAGCTGTGATGTGTAGTTTAAAACGTTTTGGTCGCCAGAGATTCTTCGGCATACTGAACGAGGGTTACAGAGTATCTGCGTTTGTGACACTGACATGATTGAGAGTTTTAGAACATAGTATATTTTTATTTCAATGCATTCAAAGCAAACAAATACAAATATTTGTGTCTTTTTTCGATGTCTAGAAGAATCTATAATAGTGTTTTTTTTTTACAAGACTAGTCTTATCTACAAAGATATTTTTTATTTTGGCAAACACAAAACCTTAAACAATCGTATAAATTAAAAAATAAAATAAGAGAACAAAGTTTGCCGCAATACAGTCGCAACTCAGCAAATGCTGGCGGTGTGTGGCTACCGGCGCTGGTATTCTGTATGTATATCTATCTGTGATCGTGAGAATGTTTAGTTACCACATGAGCCAATTTAAAAAAAGTTAAAACAATGAATTTCTTTCTTCTTGGAAACATGAATAAAAACACATTAACTTAACACCTGTACATATTCTACTACGTAGGTAAATACAATAGACGTGTCCTGAGAATCGTAAATCCGTTTAATTCGTTGCTAATTCTTGTCCAAACACAGTCCATATTGAATGGGTTCGGTCTGCGGAGCGTTTTAGCGCCACCAAGCGGCCGTAATGGGTGCGATACGTTAATTGGCCACGCACAATGACGCACACTGTCCTCTGGCTCGGGCAAAGAATAGTTCAATTGAAGATAGAAGGTCCAACACTCGTACAACAACGTGTCTCATTTCTGAATTGAAATAAGAAGTAACTGTCACTTTGACGAAAAAAGCAACTGTGGCCCGTTGGTAAATACGTCTGCTTTTCAATCAGACGGCCCCTGGTTCGATCCCGGCCCTACACCACTGACTTGTTTTTTTTTTCAAGTTATATGTGGATTTGCTCTCTTTTTACAATGAAGAATAACATCGTAAGTAAACCGACACGTTCGAGGACTGTAATATCCAATACGTGTGTCATCCGCCAACCCGCACTTGGCCAGCGTGTTGAATTATGGCCTATAACTCTCTCCTAGTGAGAGAAGGCCCCGAGTCCCAGCAGTGGGAACGTATAGTGGGCTGCTATATGCTATGTCACTCTGGCGCTACTTTGTTAACCACAGACAGTTATTCCTAATTCTCCCTAGCCTAATCCCACTAGGTAAGGTCAGCACAACAAATTTCCTTTCTGCTCTTTCAGCTCTCCTTTGGATAAAAATGAATCAAAAACACATAGGTTAGGTACTTATTATCCCGAAAACAATTGTGATTCCCGTGGCATATGCAATTAACTTCAAAATCGATGTTACTCCTTCACGCTTCAACGGCTGGACTGATATTAATGAGATTTATTATGAAAATAGTTCAGACTCTGGATTAACACATCGGCTACTTTTATCTCAGATCAATTTTTTTATCGTCCCGGATTAACGCGGGTTACACTGTAGGACGCTGCTTGTGATTATTTAATAATGACATTTGAAAATTTACTTACGTATACAGATCGTATAATTTAGATCGTACTCGTAAATATTAATTTTATAAATCTGTAAAGTGTAATAATATATTTATGAATAAAGTTGATTATGATTATGAAAATCAATAACAGTGGTCCCACCGGCGACGATGAACGAGAAACGAGTAGAACTAGAACTATAAACGATTTGGCGATCAGCGAGAAGCGAGTGTAGTTTTGATAGTTTTGTCGCCGGGCTATAAGCGAGTGTGTAAGTGCGACGAGCGATTACGCACTGTATAGAAATTATGAAGCGAGCGAGTATGGCTGAACGAGTATTGCTTAGCGAGTTTATTTTTGAAAGCTCGTCGCTTAAGTGATAAAACTAATAAAGCGAGTCGTCGCCGGCAGTGTGAACAGTCAGCAATCAACTATTTGTATGTACATCTCTTTTATTTACACGGAATGTTACTCGTATATCTAATAAACGTTTCTTGAGCGAGAAAATAGTCGACAGTCGTGGCGATTCAGCGGCACACACGACTAAACTAAATTTAAAGTAGCTCTGTCTCTTTTCGTCATAAATGACCAAAAAGAGATGGTACGATCTAAACCATAGACAAAACATCTAAAATCACGTCAAACACGTCAGATTTACAGCTGATACAATTGGGTGCGCTCTAAAATCGCTTACATTTTTCATATTTGACGTGATTTTAGTTGTTTTGTGTGTGGTTCAGAACGTGCCGTCTCTTTCTGGTCACCTAAGATGAAAAGAGACGGTGCTTCTTTAAATTTAGTTTAGTCGTGTGTGCCGCTGAATCGCCACCAGTTAACCGTTTACTCGCCGTTGGTGGGACCACTGCCTAAGGTTTTAGAATGACACTTCCCATGATGGATTTATCTCTTCTGCACCAAATATTCCGCTCTTTGCACCAACGACAGTGTTAGCGATGCGCCGCTAAGCGCACGGCAAACATGCGCGGGCGGTCGCAGCGACAGCGCCCCGCCGGGTGCTAAATGAACTAGTTCCACATATCACTCATGCTCTGCACTGCGCACTTTGTCAGGAATGCTTTGAGAAAATATGGTGAAGTGACATCACTAAAGTATGTTTCTTATTCTCAAACAGTAGAACCTCGATTATCCGGCCTGTACATAGTTTCATATTATTGCAATGAACGTGTCGGACGGAACTGGCATCACCCCGCCCGCGCCGACTTCTCATAACAAATAAAAAAAAAAACAGATTTTCTTCATGCTTTCGATTATCCGGATTTTTTATTAGCCGAATGCCTGACAATAACAATTAGTCCGGTTACTGTACTGTACGAGTTTTTACTGTATTGTATTACTCTGTTTCTTCTTATTTATCTTTTACTACCTTTTCCCACTAGGTGTGGTAGGCACGGCCTGTTTTTTGCTTCCACGCCACTCTATCAGCCGTCATCTCCACATTCACTCCCTTCTCATTCATATCCTCCTTCACACAATTCATCCACGTATTCTTTGGTCGACCTCTACTTCAATATTGTGACTATTATTTTATTTTTATTTTATATCTTAATAAATGAATAATAATACTATAATTCATTGGAAAATTTATGGATGGCATCCGAAATAAATATTATTGATCGGCATGCATACTACAATTTAATATCAGATTTTGTAGCGCCTCGCTCGGTTAACAAAGGAGGTTCCGATCATCGAGGTTAAGCCAAGTCAGAGGGCATCGGTCGGCTTGAAAATTTTGGACACCAGAGCTCAGCCACTTAGATCATAAGAAGAAAAAGAAGAATTCGATTTTGTGATTAATATAGGCACTGAAACTTTAATACAAATATATCATATACTGCTTTGAGAAACAGTGCTTCTTAGAGCATACTCCTTCTACCTACCTTTGGCCAGTATTACGCGCTTTGCTAGTTAATAAACTACCTACTGTGAAAAAAAAAACATATAATTCAATTTCTTTCTCTACCTTTGAAACATGATTTTTTTTATTTACAAATGTTTTTTTGTTACTTTATGCCGCTTTTTAAACTAGTATATATATTATTTATTAACTTTGTTAAGAAAAATCCAAAGTCCGACCATTTTGTCTATTTCCCAATAAATGGAAAACAACATTTTCCAATACTTTGCTTTTCGTGATAGTGATTGAAAGAAGGATAATAAACAAGTGCCAACAAGACTCAGCCCGTGAGAGTTCGGAACAGATCTGCTTTTTATTATATATTTCCAATTTCGTTGTACCAGTCCGTTACGTATGCTTTTACTAAATATACATTTACTTTAGTAGCATTATAACAAATGCAAAAAAAGAAAGTAAATATTTTACGACACCAAATTTATGTTTAATTATTTTACCATGACATAATGCTCATTAAAAATGGGTACGACATGTCTGCAGGATGGAAATGGACGAGATGTATTACGGAGTGGATTTTCCCTCTAGATTGCAAGAGAAATCCTTGAAGACTTAAGGCAAGAGACTATTTTGTTCTCAGTGTAAGCTCTGGTCATCATAATAATTAATAAAATAATTTATTTTTATTATAAAAAAAATATCATTGTAATAGCTGAACTATTTCATTTCATGTACCTGTATTTATTTTTATTGTTAAATGTAAATATAGTACATATATTAGTGTCAATAAATTAAGTAGAATTTTAATTGAATGTATTTGTAAATTCTTAAAGAACGTTACATCATTTACTCTCTAGACGTATCGTAAATGTAGTTTTAAGGTTATGGTAAAAAAAAACATTCATTATTTATTTATATACTTTATATAAAAATAAGTTGGGTTTTCCTTACTGACTCTAGAACGCACGAACCGATTTCCACGGTTTTGCATTCGTTGGAAAGGTCTCGGGCTCGCTGAGGTTTGTAGCAAACATAATTCAGGGTAAATTCGATTCGGAAAAAAGTCGACTTACATGCGGGCGGAGCCGCTGGCAACAGCTGGTCAAAAAATAAAATATAATGCATAGGTACATGAAATTCTAAAACTACGCTTTCTCAAAACAATTGCACAATTGCATTAGCTACGCGTCGCGTAGCGCGTAGCATTGTCACCGATTATAACGAGCTACGAACGTATTCGTATGTAGCAACAAACAATTGTGTGGGAGTCTAACATTGTATCTGTTGTAAATTAAAGACATCATTGCATGAAAAACCAAGGTGGGCAATTTACTGATCGGACAATTTATTGGCAGGCGTAAGCTACACACATAGCTAGGTACAGCTAGGTGTATATTTCGCACATTTTCGTTTTTAGACTTAATCTCTAATATATAAAATTTCCATGTGACAATGTTAGCTACCGTACTCTTCCGAAAAGGCTTGACCGATTTTTACCTAATTTTTAACGCATAATCAGTAGGTCTGAGAATCGGCTACTACATATCTATTTTCCATACCCCTTAGTGATAAGGCAAAACAACGTTTGCCGGGTATTATATTATATATAACTAGCTTATTTGAACCTAGATAACAAACACTTTTTTACTTTATATATATATACAGAACAAGCCTCGCCCCGCGGTGTTACCCGCGTTAATCCTGGACAAAAGAAGTCAATCCGGGATTAAAAGAAGCCTATGTGTTAATTCGGGATCTAAACTATCTTCATAGTATATCTCATCAAAATCAGTTTAGCGTTTGGAGCGTGAAGGAGTAACTTTCAGTTATTTGCGCATCCCAAGAGAAACACAATTGTTTCGCGATAAAAAATAAAAATAGCCCATGTGTGTGCAAAGGTCTAACCTATCTTCACAATAAATTTCATCAAAATTGATTGAGTCGATCGTCAAGAAGTACACTCACAAACTTTCGAATTTAAAATATTAGAAGGATAACAAAAAACAATATTATTGCTTGTCTTTTTATTTAGCTTTTTATTTAGTAAATAATAAGACTTGTTGATATTTTATATATACCCTACTTAAATATATTTCATAAGTTAAATATAATGCAAACATAAAGATCATAAGTAAAATCCCAAAGCGTACCTCGCTTTACATAAATAGTATCTAATTAGACAGACATACGTGAGATCGAGCAAGCTTCTTCGACAACCAGTTCATCTGGTAAATAACTAGTAAATGGTCTAGCTTTAAGCTTAACTATCTGACTAAGAAAAAATATCACAGCCGCGATCACAATTTTAATGGAAAAATTAATTTTATCACAGTGGCTTTAGAGACTAGCTTTCTCAGAACAGGCCTATACATAGATCCTGTAAAGGTTTTCAAGTAAGACTAAGCATTAAGCTCTTTACTACGCTGCTAATACGCCAGTTAACCAACTTTCTCTAAAGCTCGATGTTAATTATGTTACTTGTTTGCAATCGTAACTTTGTATCGAAGGTTAAAATACCAATGTGAAAAGAAGAACTTCATAAGCTAGATGTTACTAAAGACACTTTTAAAACATCAAATTAAGGCTGTAAAAGTACAATGTTTTATTTGATGAATTTTACTTATTGCTTTAAAATTACCGACGTTCATTTTTATTATGTTATAGGTTTGCGTTTGACTACAGCTTACCTGATGATAAACAGCGCTGTGGTCTACGTCTAGCACGCTTACCTAGAAGGAATCTATTCATTGAGCTTGGATGGCTTGGGTAGGGAGCATGGATGGCTTGGGTAGGCTGGTAGGGAGAAATGCACAATACGCCTCCTGCGGGTTGTCAGTGCAGGTCTGATCGCATCATAGAATAAGAATAAGTATCCATTGAAGATCTCTATATTTTACTTATTCTATTTTTTCTCAATGAAACAGAGCTTCAGGCAGGTAATTCCAAAGCTTCGCAGTCCTCACTATGAATGTTCAGGCGAAGAGCTTTGTGCGAATCTTTGAAATTTCCACAGTGTAGCGGTGTCTCTTTTCCGTTACCCTGCTTCTTCTATTTTGGAACGGAGATGGGGATATTAAGTTGTGCAATTCCAACGCACACTCTCCGAAATGTAACCGATAGAACACTGATAGACTAACAACCTTGCTTCAGTGTTACATGCTTTGAAGTTATTTTATTTTATTTATAAAATAGATGTACAAGAATTTATATATCTAATCCTCAAACTGGTCGATTGCACTCCCATGGTGTCATGGAGGTTAGTTCCTTCCAGTGACTAAACTATCGTACATCAGTTTAGACTGAGTTACAAATCTTTGCGGCGTGCTTAAGATTACTGATATAAAAATAAAATTTTAGTCATATGCTTAATTAATTCTACGTAAAAACCCTAAATTATTTTGATTATTTTACATAATTAGTGCATTTACAAAATCACATTTACCCAAAAAAAACTTTGCACAGTTATAAGATAAACTCGCCCAACAAATTTATTTATTTTTTATTTTATTTCTTGTGTATCGCGGCCGGAGATCCTAATTTAAGGCCCAGCTTGATTAATTGCAAATTAAAGTCGCAGACTTGGTGGTTCGCCGTCGAATATGACTTTATTGAATTTCATGCCAAGTGATTTATGCATCCAATCGCTAATTTATTATGGAGAGAATAAGGCGAGCCGATTATGGACGCTTTCTCTCCCATCGTCGATGTCAGGAAATGATGTTTCGTGAAAAGATTTGACAATATGATTCTGCCCATCTTTAGGTTTTAATGAACGGAAGATATGTTATAACTCATAATCTTAACCTAATGTATGTTTTGGTGTGATATAATGTTGTCCAATAAGTCAATATGCATACATCAAATATAATACTACATTATTATATAATATTCCAATGAGACCATGTTCATGGATTCAGCTTCATTTGTACATTTAAGCGTTAGTAGCTCGGCTAACTAAAGTGATCCTACGTGATCATCGGGTTTAAGCAACGTCAACCTTTGAATGGGTGACCATGCACAAGATTGTCATTTAAAAAGTGACATTTGCATCTGGCTACTGTGAATCAGATGACACGTCAAATTATAGGTTCCGGATGTTATTAGTTTTAGTGCAAGCAATTGGTAATCCAAATCAGAGGTTTTCGAGCAGCGTAAAAACTCAAAACAGAGCTTGGCCACTTAGCTCATACGAAGAAGAAGAAGAATATTTCATTCGTATTTTAGGTGAATACATTTACTAATTTGCATACGTACTGAGTGTTAAGTAACATCATTTATATATCACCTTCCTATAAAAAAAACAATAGCTTCACCAACTTCACAAGTTGAGCACATTAAGGTCCTCACCATTAATAACAACCGAAAACAATTTCTTATAAAAATCTTTGATTTTGAATTATATTAGAACGGACTTGAGTGTCTGACCCTTCCTGAGTCACTGTTTAAAATTTATTAAACACGAAAAAAAATTATTTCATATTTAAAATGTTAGATCAGAATCATCATCGATTAACAACAATAAAAAACCGATCAATAAAGGTAAATAAGCGATTTATATTTTTAAGTACATACTAGTTACCAATTATATGTACTTTTAAAATGCTTTAAATTAAATCATTATAACTTATTTATTATATCATCATCATCATCAGCCTATGCTCGTCCACTGCTGGACATAGGCCTCTCCCAAGGCATGCTACTTGGCCCTATCATATGCTTTTCTTCACCATTACCACCAGCTACCTTCCTCAGTACATATAATTATATATTATAAGTAAATTAAAAAGCATACATTTTATTTGTGTTTTTTTAATGATGAATAGGTTTACGTTTGACCGCAGCTTGCCTGATGTTAAGCTTTACTGTGGTCTAAGATGTATCACGCTTGCCTAGAAGGAACCTTTTTACTCTAGATTCGAAGACCCTCAAATTGTACTTCTCGGGCAAAAGAGACTCGGAAAGAGAGTTCCAAAGCTTTGCAGTTCTAAACGTAACAGTTGTGTAACCTAAGTGATTCAATTCAGATGCTGGTAGTTTTCAAGCTGCAACAAATACATCTGACGTGATTTAGCTGCAATAAAACAAACAAACGGGAACTATAGCTCAATATGTCATCGAATAACTTTATTACTTTGAGTAAGATGTTAGTAAAGTAGACACGGTGGCACACCTGACTAATCACCTACACAATACGCAAGTTATTTATAAACAAGCGTAAATTAAAAACTTAGTAAACTCGACAGTTAGTGGAAGCGGCCATGTTGGATTGAAATTTATCACAGTTTTTGTATTCTGTTTATCAAGTTATTTTTATTTTGATACCCATATTGAGACAGATGCGAAAAAAATGTGTCATTTGCCCATAATGTTGTATTAATTATAATTGATTTGAAATAATTTTTTATTATTTTTATTCTTTAATTGTATTTTGACATGTTTTATATTAGCAATTGTTTCCTTTAACTATGGCTCACCGTGTAGGAAATAAATTAATTTATTGTTATTATTGTGGCGGCAGCGGTATTAAGCTTATTGGCATAAAACACTTTCTTTTCACACAAAAAAAAACTAATTCAAAATAGGTTCTTCCGTTTAGAAACTATGTTACCACATATAGACAAACAGACAAACACAATGACATTAAACTTATAGCGCCCCTTTGTTTTTGCATCGGGGGCTAGCCTAGCTAACATCATAAATTAAATACATTTAATTTGACAACGAACACAATAAAGGTGGACACAAACTCGCACACTCGACTGTTGAAAATCGATTTTATTGCACTTCCCAGTTATAAATTCGATTGTGCAATTTAGCTAACAAACCTAATGGTTGATTTTATTCTATTTTATTATGGTGCAAATCCATTAAGCGCTTGGTAGTCGCTTTTTTGATGATGTAATTGTGTTAACAACCGAGCAGTCTCTTTTTGCTACAGTAGGTAGAGTTTGTCGACTTTATTGCACCAATTAAATTGATAGTCGGGATCTGTAATTATTTCTAATCAACTGCAGTTTAGAAGATAAGTATCGGAGGTAAGAAACAAGTGAAGCGCAGGGAAAATTAATTCATTTATTTGTTAATAAACTGATCAACGAATATTTGGTGGTCGAAGAGAAACCACATATGAAAAGAGAAAAAGAGTAAAACTTCGTTTTTATTCCTAAATTAAGTCAATCGAAGATGATAAATTATGGTTAAAACTGCATAACATGTATAAAATATAAGCTTAAACATCGTCGTTTCTCTAATTCACAGCAGTCGCTGCTCTTAGTAAAAATTATATTTACACAATATATCTTTTTTGATTTATAATAACTTTTTTCCTTCAGCAATTTATTTATTATATAACTATGAAAGTATTAGTAGTAATATTTCTCCTCTATGTAAGTTAAATTTTAAGTATCTACCATATACAGGTATAAATATTCCGGCGCGCCGGCGGCTTCTCACTAAAATCAAGAGTAGGCTATCTGTCATAAAAAAATCTTATAAGCATTAGGATTATCCGTAATAATAAATTAATTGATTCAATTACAAATATACCACTGTACTTATAATTTGATCATTTTGCTTGTTACGAATTAAACTTAAATAGTTGAGAATCAGTGTTAAAATTTCGATTACCTTTATTAATTTTTGGTATCCAAAACAAAGCTATTACAATCTGTTGAAGAACAAAATTGATGAGCATATTCATAGTAAGAAATCTCATACGCTTAATTTTATTTTTAATTCCGTTCTCCATAGGAAGTTAAGACAGAAAACTTTTAATCACAATCAGCTGTTTCGATACTATCCGCTAAGTAATTAGTTAACTGCCCAATCTAACCTACATATCCACTTCTCATAGGAATCGCTTTCGCTCTCATCTATCCGACCAGGTTCCGTTAATTAGTTTAATCAGCTTACGAAAATAAACCCGTAGATAGACACGCGTAAACAAAGAGAGTCGATCTGTCGCTACGTCATTCTGAGAAGCACTTGCAATGTTTCAAGTGATCGGAATCAATAAAGGGTATTTATTAGAGGCAGAGTAGGTATAAGTGGTGTCACTCACCACCAGGAGTCTGTGATGGGCGCTAGGAGCAGCAGACACGCGGCGATGACAACCGGCCGCATCTCTGCGACATCACCCTGCCCACACCTTGTCCATGCCTATAGCCACCCTAAAAAACTGGGCACACGAAAAAAACAGGCCATGCTCGAAAAAGTTATCTTTTTTTAAATTTTTTATCTGTGAGACGTTCGATTTTCAAAAGAGTACCGAATTTCGCGGCGTGTGGAGCGTGGATCCCTGTCGGCGGGAGCTCGCGGCGCAGACTGACGCTCACCTGTGCGATGGCCACCCCGCCGCAAGCGCAGCGCAAAACGATTTTCGCGCTATTTTGGCTAAGATTTTAGCAGATTAGGCTTCGCGTGATTAGCTATGCGAGTGGGGATACGATTTGTTACATTAAACGCGTGTGGGCGACTCGATGAATTATGGATATTGCTCGATTAATTAATGTACGAGCTTGTAATAATCCTGTTTTATCGCTGCGATACTTAGGTATTTGTGAAGTAAAGTGCATGTTTTTATTTTGTATTTAATAGACTATTTGTTTTTTTTTATTATATTTGTTAATGCTAAATTGTTTAGATTGCCTCTTTAGAGTTGGTGAGTGAATCTTATTTTTTGTGCGGATTATGTTGTCGGACCAGTTTCATAATGAGGGCTTGTCTGGTTCCATACGGTATGGGTGCTTGCACCAAAGACATGGATCTTCAAATGACCAAACTTACCGCTTTGCTAAATACCAGATGCATTATATTCTAAAGAGTATTGAGGACTTTGATTTGATGGTCTGAAAAATATAAAAATATCGTTTGAAATCCCACTAACCTACATGGCAATGTTTCTCTTCTGTTTTCTAGCACTTGCTAAGCGAACAGACGGTTCTGATGGCGTGATGGACAGTGCGTCTATAATTAGCGAGCACTTCCACTAGCACATATTCTATACCAGCTGTCTACAGTCAGTATGAGTTATTCTATGAAAGGGCGCAGTAGAAAGTGTGAAGTATTCTGTGGCAGCACGTGCGAAACTCTAATTGTGTTAAACAAACAGTCTGGTGCACCTGGCCTCTGACAACTTCTGATATGATAGTGTTCTGAGATGCAAGTGGAATAGAGGCCGTGATAGGCGGATATTGTTAGAAAATAGCTATAATATTCAGGATGACGGAATGAAAGAAGTCACGGATAACATAAAAATAAGGATATGTTACAGCAGGAAAAACATAGTCTATGTTTGTCGCAAATTGGAAGAACTAAAATTTAACAACCACCTAGTGTTCCGCCAATATCGAGATCTCAGGAATAAAGATCTGTAAATGTGTATGTCTTCTCATACGACATCTAGTTGTGAACGTTAGAACTAACTAGTTTTAGGATAAAATGCTTCGCATATTTTGATAAAACTTAATTTTTCAGACTTAAAGACAAACCGAGGGTAAAACGTAGATTGTAAGAGAAAACTAGAGTATACCATCCGATTGGTACACCTAGTTATTCGGTCACCCATTTCAGAGACTCAAGGAAAAATAATAAATAAATAATAATATATTCAATTATTCATGTAATATGTTAATTGTAAAAAATACCCTTATGTTTTAAGTAAATATGAAAATGTTCTTTCTCGTAGGTCCACGACATATTCAGCAGAAGGTTTTAGTTAAGCAATAAAAGCATAAGTGATGGTACGACAAAAAATTGTGTATGAAAAAAAGTACTGTTATTAATAAATTACACAATTCATATTTATTTAGTTATATTTATAGTAAATACTAACTATGTATAAGGAATGGTTCTCTACAAGTATCTATTTAGATCTTTTTTATAGTGTTAGGTATTTACTTTATTTTTTAATGTTCCACTATCGAATATTGACATACCAAATTTAAATGTTCAAAAACATATTGAAAGCTGTTTATTCACAGTCTTATAAGCATAATACATTCTTGACTTAGAAAAACAATCGTATAGCAATTTGCGCCTTTTATTACGCTATTAAAGTAAGAAGAGCTTCTAATTATAAACAATTCAATATTTATTGCTCAGCGCACATTGTTAACTGCTATAAGCGTGACTGTACCTCTATTAAGATGCTACGTATACAGTGGAAGAAAAAAAATCAGTTCAAAGTTCTATTTAGTACATTTTTGTACACATTACAGGCAAACATTTGACTAGCAAGCCACGTAACCACACGAGATAGTAACCTAAACAACCTAGACAACCTAGTATGAGGTGTAGCATGTCCAGTCTGGAAAATCTGGCTCTCAACGAGATTATAGGAATGCTTTTCAACTTGATGGTTGCAAGTCAGGTGTGCACTAGAAAATGATTTACCACTACGATTTTTTTTATTAATTTAGCGTCTTTCCTTGCAATGAACTAAATTTGTTGGCTGTCAATCTGGGTGGTAAATATATATCTATTTAAAGTATCTTTGTATGTATATGTAGTATATCATTTGTGTTAGTAACCATAATACATACTAGAAATGGTTTAGTATGGGGCTAACCAGCTGTGTCTGAAATGTGTCCTAAAACAAAAAAAAACATATTGATATTATTATTAGAAAAAAATTAAAAGCTCCAAATTTCAATGTCGGAATTTGAAAAGCTCCTGTGAGAACGTTCTATGTGATGATGATTTATATTTCACGTGATGATTAATTGAAAAGTAAATTAAGATTTTTGGGAGAGGTATTTTTGAGTGAAAAAAAATAAGTTTAAGATATCCTTGGGTATTGATGAGTTATATGAAAACTCATCTTAATCCTTTCTTTTAAACTAAAAACGTGCTTAAAACCAGCATTTCAAAACCTTCTTTTACTTAACTTCTGATACGAATAAAGATGGGTCGACGACATTACAGCTGTCGCGGGTCGAACCTGGACTATAGATTGGAACAGGACCGAGACATAATATGTCATGACAGGAGAGAGGCCTATACCCAGCAGTGGGAGGGATATAATCGGCTGTGGATGATGATGATGACGAATAAAGTCATTCAACAAAATTCATTCACAAACAAAATGATCTATTCCAAAAATATGTTTCATTCACAAACACCATCCATTCTAACTCCGAGAAATCAGCTGTTCTGTCTCAGAAGCAAGCCGAAACAACACTCGAAACCTTTGAACTGTGATGAGAAAATGTAATATTTTACCTAAAAATGAGTACCCATCTCTTTGAAGTCTGAAGTTCCGAGATATTGAGAGAATAGAACAATCTTGTAATATCTCTATTTCTTGCGCTTTTGATGAAACCGTAAACACTCGACTTTTGTTATGTTAACTAATTCGTGAATTGGAACAGGAAAACTGAATGGGCGAAGATTAAAGCCGGTTTTCTTGTACTGTCTCTGTGATGTTTCCTGCCCGTATCTGATTTTGGAGTTGTTGGTTGCTGGTCGTCACTTGACGCTGGTGAAAAACCAGCGTCAAGTGACGATCTGCGCGCTCATTAAATTAAACTTAATTATTATTTAATAATTTTTTTTCTTCATGTTACAAGCCTGCGAGAATCATTCGCCTTATTTAAATTTCTAAGTTGGATTTTTATGTTATTAATTATTTTTCTTAATACAATGTAAATAAAATAAAAAATAAATAAAAATATAGAGTAAAGTTTGCGACCAGAAATAAGATAACAAAATTATCGAGAGAGGGCTCGTTGGAATAATGTTGAGCTACAGTCACCATGTTTAGAGTCAAGAGTAGAAATTACACTCATATGAAATTACACTATGGTGAAAAAACATAGCAGGGAAACTTACAAGTTCCAAGGAATACAAAACCCAAAAACTGTGTAATTTTGAACAAAGAAAAGTTCAGGTTGGCAAAAAATATGTACAATCGCGTTTTAAGATCCTCGGTGCTAGTGACCATGCTCATTTTTTCACAATCTCGGTATTTCAGTCATCTAAACCCCAGTGAAAGTGAATTGAAATAAAAATCCAGAAGTTTGTATCGCTTAAGAAGTTAATTACGACAACGCCTACCGCTTACGTTTCGTTATACCGTTACCGTCTAGTTCGGTTAGTAATTAGCGGTTTATTTACATAATTGATCCATTCGCATTCGTATACTGCTATTAAGCTGTTAGATGTACGTATTATAGGTAAGTACGCGTGAATAACAAGTTTGGTACATTTTCTTTATAATCTTTTTAGTCTTTTTTATTTCTCTCCGTAAATAGTTTAAGCTGCGCTGCCATTTTTATTTATTAATTACAGCTAAGCATTTGACCTACAGGGGGCTAAACGGACGTAGCTAAACACAAATAAGCGAAACTCTGATATAAAGCAGAGCATGTTTAGTCTAGGATAGCTAGCTCACAACGAGGCTGCTGAAACTCACAGTTAGGTGCTTGGCGAAGATTTTTGACTCATTATTGGTACCTCAAAGGAAATAGAGCTTAAGAAAAATAAATTAACAGATTGATTGTTGATTTCAACTATGAAACTAAGCTACATAATATCTCATTTTAATTGATGAGCATTTTGTTAAAGTTTTTATTCATTCGCCTAAATGTCATGAAAAGCTATAAGTTTTTCAAAGTTTTTTACATCTTTAACTTGTTTTTAACATTTTCTTGCTTAGCAATATTTGCAGTGATATGATTTTTTTAAACTATACATAAAATACCACTATTAGTGTTACTGTGACTCTTTTTAACAAAGAAAATAATTGAAAGTTTGCTTTTTTTCTTCCACCACACTTATTGTTACTCGTATGTAAGTGAGAATGTACCAAAATGTATTCTTTTTTGGGTCGAGTAACAGAAATATCGATGGCGGGACGAACTTGACTCCTTTTGTAAAAACTGGAATCAAAAAGCTCAAAACCAGGATGAGTGGAAAGAGGATAGAGAGGCCTTTGGCTAAAAATAAAATAAACAGAAATATCGGTTATGGAAAAACATACGAAATGAAAAAAAAAACTGTATAGTTATCAATATTCAAAATTCGAACATCACTACCCAATTGACTTACCCGCTTATTATACTACGAGCACCTATCCGATACAAAGCAAACACTGCCCACTTGTGACAGAGAGGCCCTTGGTCGGCTCTTTACTCTAGTAGGTACCAACGCAAAGAAACAACACGCAGCCGCAAACAGGCGAGAGCCCTTCTAGCCACTTCTGTTAAAACCATTTCTGTGTTTCGATATTTGACTTCTGGCTTCATTCACAACCTGTAGCAACGGTCACTTGAAATCGGGGTTTAGTAGTGTTCTTTTGAGCAAGTAGCGCTTTTTTGTGATAGAAATTTGATTGATATTCATTACTGTTCAATATTTTTACATTTAATGGGCTTGCGTTAGATCACAATTTACCTAAAGATAATAGATATTATGATCACTTGAATATTAAAATAAAAAAATAAATATAAATAAATATTAGGACACATTTCACACACGGCTGGTTAGCCGTGGTTCGTATTATGGTTGCTAACACAACTGATATACTACATATACATACATACATATTATATATAAATACATAATTAACACCCAGACCCACAGCCAACAAATTTAGTTAATCACAAAGATGTTGACCGGGCCGGGAATCGAACCCGGAACCTTCTGATAAGCAGCCCGGCATGGTAGCCTTTACGCTAACGAGGTCGTCTATATTACTTGCCCAATTGTAATAGTATTGTGATGAAAAGAAAGTAAGTTTATTTTTGTTATCAATATTAACCATACGTTAGTTAAGACACCATACGAACATATTAGATGTTCAAAATTAAAACTGGTGAATGAAATGAAGGCTGTTGAAAAAGTATAATAAATCAAGCCTTATGTAAATGGCTCGCAATAAAGATGTCAATTATATAAAATATGTAATAATACTGAAAACGTAATAATATTGCTGTTACTTGGACAATGCACAAAAAAAAACTGAGTTTTTAATTTTAAAGAACATTTTTTCTGCATGATAGGCTTGCGCTTGACCACGATTCACCTGATGTTAAGCGATAGTGCGCTCTACGATGGAGCACGCTTGCCCAGAAAATACTGATTCATTCTCACTACTCTGACTGGACTACAACCAAGTTGTTCAGGTTGTAGTTCAGGCCCGGCAAAGAGTTCCACAGTTAGGACCTCCGTAATATAAAGGTGACAATTAACATATACAGTAACATATTATATCAAATAAGATAAAGCCAAACATGTATTAAAAACATAGAGCGAGGGTCAAGTTATCATCATCAATATTTAACCTAGAGAATAATCAAGGCGGAAGTACTTCTAAACCTTATAAAGTTTCAATTCTAACCAAGCAATAATCATTTGCTACCAAAAAGATAAGACGTTAAGATGTAAAACGCTACTTTAGTAGGTAAATGATAAAAGCCTTTCCAAAATGTGTGCTAAGTCGCCACCAATAACATTAACATAACACTTTATTGCCCACAAAATTGACTCCACAAACGAAAACTAATTTTCTAATAGATAAAGGTCATATTTTTTACAAATAAAAATCAATTTAGGTGGTCTCTCTGCTGCATGAACGATATGTTTTAGAATCTCAATTAAAGATGGCTCACTCAACAAGAAATATCTAACAAATCAATTAAGTAATGCAAAGAATTCATTCACCTTTAGTGATGGGGTCAAAGAACACATTAAATTTAATCGGTCGTTTGATTACTTGATATTACTTAACGGAAGTAGTACTATAAACCTAGCAAGACCTGCAATACGGCGAATGGTTTTAGAACTTAGGCTTTTATAGCTTTATCGAAGTATAATTACGTTTAATTTACATTACTGTATTAAAACTTTCGTAAGGCATATTTGAATAATGTTTGTATAACCGGCTATCACTTACGTTTATTTTGTCGGAATTAGCCCGACATGTTTCAGCACAATCAGTGTGCCATTCTCAAGGGCAGGAACACAGCCAATGTATACGCGACGACGGCTGCGCCTGAACTGTCAGCTTCACCGACTAATGATCCCTGCGGGCCGCAGCGCGCGCCTAATTTACATTAATTTTATTTATTGCTAAAGCGCCTTAAGTTTTGCTTACTAGCTTATGTTGGGCTTGTAGTACGTAAGAGCCATACAACCATATTATGACCGAAAATAATTCAAGAAAATATAATTAAATATGTCTATTTTTATCAATATACTATCTATCAACAGCAATTTATCTCCAAGAAGTAGCGATTTCAATTTTTAAACAAGTTAGAACCGAGCTTTTTTATACAAACCCCATAACATACCACAAAGTAAAGGGTACCATTATTGTTTAATTCATAAAGGAATCGTTTACTGTAAAATAAATACAGTTCATCGACATAAAAACGGACGGTCATCACAAAAAGCGCATCACTAATGTTATCGCGTCATCGATTAAAACATTTTGATTAGCTTTCAACTTACGAGCAATGTCATGAGAAGTAATGGTGGATAAAACGTCGTATCCACCATTATGGACGCTACGAAACCTGTCTTTATGTATTGGTATGGGTTATAGAAATTAAATTCCATACATTAGATGCTTAATATGGTACTAGATAGCTGTAACACAATGACGTGATGCCACCCCAGTCAAGTGACTGTGCAGGAATATGTTCAGTGTTGCTAGCTTTAACCATTTTCCCTTTACGATGGGTAACTATGATGAAAAAGTGGCAAGTAATATTTTATTATGTTGAACTTTGAATGTAGATTTAGTGTTTGAATTATAATTTCTTGATTTTTACTGTCCTGGTTTTTTAAATTTTTAATTTACTAGTCTTTCATATTGCGCAGCACAACTTAAAAAAAAACTCGTGCAACGTTTAAATTTATTCCTAGTTATATCCTCATTAATACTGAGAGATTAAATTCATGTTTATTTTTATAAAATAATCAGTATATTATTAAGATGTTACAATAAAAACGCCTAGCAACACTAAACTTATCGATAGTGATCTGAGATGTTTCGACGTCGATACGTCTCGCAATAGCAGTCGACATAGGGATGTCGACCCTATTGAAATCACGAGCTTGACGATAATTTTAATGAATTGTGACTTTTAATGACGCATCGAGAAAGGACGCGGATAGCGATTGACAGTCCATCGATAGGGACTCGTCTCTATTTTTTATTCGATTATTATGTTTTGGATAAAAGTTTTATTCTCTTTGCAAAATCTTTATATGGTTATGTACGTACGATCACTTAAAGATTACTTACTATTAATATAATCGCTTATACTCCGTTATAAGTAAAGCCATTTTCAAAATGACATAGCTGTAAGTCTTTAATTAAACATATGCTTCGAGAACAAGAAAATTAAAAGACGTATGTCATTACATTTACCCACTTTACATTTTGGCCAATAAGGCCCTATTCTATCTCTTTTCGAGAGACGGGCTCGAATCCCAATAGTGAGTTATTTATTCTTATACTAACTAAAGTTCAAAGAAATATTTTTTTTGTACAGTGAAAGTTGAATAGGCCATAATTAAAAATATAACAAGCTACGTACCTAAGTAGGAACATCTTATTTTTTTTTTATTGATTTATAGGCTTACGTTTGACCGCAGCTAGCCTGATGTTAAGCTTGACTGTGGTCTAAGATGTAACACGCTTGCCTAGAATGAACCTATTTACTCTATCTAGATTTGAAGACCCCCAAATTGTAATTCTCAGGAAAAAGAGACTCAAATTCAACTTCCCCAACAACTGTGTCCAATAAGATACCAAACAATAAAAACTCATAGCATTCTATTTCATAAAACACACACGGCGTTTAATGGTCGAAATATAATGATAATTAATGAAAAGTTTTCGAGTCTAATGACCATTAAGACGCGGCAGTCGCACAATGATTGTAAAGCTCAGATTGGAAGCTTCAAAGGCTTCAAATGAATTGTTGGGTGCGCGGGTCCGATTGTGAAAATAATTAGTGCCCCTTGAAAAACGGTCATTTACAACGCGTGATAAATATTTACGAGTTATTGTTCGCGCGGTGGGAAATAATTGAGTGGATTTTAATATGAATTTAATGTTTAGTTAAGGTTTTTGTTAAATACAACGGATTAATTTATATCAATGTCGATATATGTACACATTAAAAAATAATTTAAAATTTCAACATAAAACATTGACGTCCAAGCCCAGTACTATTTTCTACATTCACTTATAGTTACAAGTACAATCTTTGAACAAACACATACATATATGCTCGTCTAGATAAATGCCAATATTAAATATACTTATAAGCCTATATAAAAAACTGATTCATTTTCAATTTACAATATTGTCACTATCGATTAAATACAGATATATTAATTAAATAGAAAAAAACACACGGAAAAACAAAAAACAAATGCAGCGAGCAATAATTTATTCATTGCTTAAAAATAATCTCTATCGGGTAACATTTGGACGGATAAGAATAAACAATAAAAGCGAGAAGAACTTTAAAAACATCCTCAAGAACGTCCACATTTTTCTTTCGAAAACAATCTACAAGCGCGTTTAACATCGCATAACAGAAACAGTGATTCCGCAATAACATAACGTTATATCGGTGCTTTTGAGGTAATGAGTTAGTTAATTAGTCGTGTTTAAACTTAAACAATGGTGGTTGACGGCGGATTGTGCCGTAAACTGTTTACAACTGGTGCTTGCCTCACTTTAAACTGTATGGGGAAATACTCAGGTTGAATAAGTGTTACCTACTCTTTAAGTACAAGTACGAACAAATATTTAGAAATACAGCATTTATTGGATAACTCACTGGACTCGATAGAATTCACTGTCGCTCTGCATAACAGGACCTTCTGGTGCCTAGTGCTAAGCGCAGCGACTCTTCATTACATGTCCTCCTTACGGCATTAAACAGAACCTATTTGTTTGTTTACCTACTTGTAGTTATATATATATATATTATTATTCGTTGTTGTAAATATGTTATTTGCTGAAATAAAAATTTGTATTTGTATTTCCAGTAAATAGCTTGCTCTAGAGGCATAATACCGTATAAGTATTTCATCTCACATTAACAACGAGTATCAACTACAGTAAAACATTTCCTAGTGCGCGCCTGACTAGCAACTAATCTAAAGTTGAAAAGTTGTCGCCAAGCTCCTAACGGTGAGGTCTGACTACCTCCTTGAGAGCCAAATATTCCAGACTAGATATGCTCCACTTTAGGCCAGAATCTCGCTGAATCGTGTGATCTAGCTGTAGTGTAAAAAAGTACAATAAGTGTAAAGTACTATAAAATAGCTTGGCGACACATTTTCAAAAGTCCTTAAATAAGGTTGTGCGACTATTTTAATAATAACTTTTTCAATTGATTTATAAGCAAGGAATCCTTGAGATATTCTCTTTGTTTTAAAATTGTACATTTAAGAAAGTACGAGAAGCTACGTTTATTTCAGACCTTGCCTTTCAATTCAAATGATTAAATTTAAGCTGCTTAAATCAGCCTTATTGCTACTTACCTTATTTCAAAACATCCTGCACACAATTTTGATTCATGATTCATGACAAAAGCCAATTTCTCAGTAGTCCAAGTGGTTTTTCCAAATCATCAGCTATTCATTATATTACACTGCAGGCTGAATCAGTTCAGTAAAAAGCTCAATTAGGGGTGAGTCAGACGTTTTTCACTCTAATAGCTTCTTGAATGACGTAGTTTCGGGGAAGAACAGATCTGTTAAGGATGGTAGGAAAATTTGGGGGCAATTGAGAACTTCCTACAATTAGGTAGGGTCCGCCTTAAGATATTTATGAATCATACATGAAAATCTAAAATGTTATTTGCGCTTCCTTAGTTGAAGTTAACAGTTTATGAAAATGCCATTATATTTTCCCCAGATTTTTCTAAAACAGTTAGCATTAAAAATGTCTAAGTTAATAAATAATATGACACAATTCAGATTTGATAAATGGTGCCGTGATAATTCGATTTTCAATCAAGTATGTTACAAAATCCTACAGGCTAAAAAGGTAGTCTACGCCCATATTTGGGTGCCCCAAGACGCTTTATAATTGTATTTTAAATAATTGTAATTTGTAATTAATAAACAGAAGAAAAAAAATATTTATATGTGTATAAAACTAATATACATTTCATTAAACCATGATATGTTTCTTTTAATTTTTCTTGGGAATAAATGGCTTTATTAATTTAAGTAACAAAATAACTATATACGATTGTTTCGTCATCCTAAAAAACTTAAAAAACATACTAAGATATTTGAGTCACGTCACCTACCAGACGCCGTCAATCATTTGCCCTATGATGAGTCAGATATCGCTGCGAATTCCCTTAATTTGTCCCACTCCCAGGCCTACAGGTATTTGTACAATGTTAGCCCTGACTACGAACCTGGTTCCCATGACAACCTACCGCGTTCGCACCAAGAAAGAATGGCAATCATCTGTTTGGAACGATGTCACAGGAATCTCTTGTGATTCATAATCATTTTCATTGTTATTTGATAATTTATAGGGGTCGTGAGTACTAAGTGGGAATCTCATAAATAGCGCTAATTTTACGGATATATATTATTTTTAAATAAATAAGAAATAAAACTTAGAGTTTAGAAAAAAATAAAGTAACGCAAACAATTAAAGAAAACCCTGGTGCAAAAAGATGCACTGCCCGGGAATCGAACCCGGGTCGCAAAAATGGGAATCTTGCATGATACCACTACACCAGCAGTGCCTGATGTTCAAGTTTGAAATTACTTAATTATATCGTAGCATGACTTGTACTTAAAAACAACATAAGAAATAAAACTGATCAAAAGAAAAGTTTTTGCGCGGAGCAGCGATAAAAAAGCGTAGTACTAAAAAGGCGAAAGAAACACAATGTCAGCGTTTTAGTACTAACTTATGAAACTACACTTTTGTTTCCTAACAGGTATGCAAAGCTAGCTATCCACTATCAGACGAGCAGGTAGACGGCTAGGAGGCACCGCTATACAGTTGAAGTTCCAAAAATCCGCACGAAGCGTTTCGCTTCCACATACACTGTGCGGACCAACTGTGGAACTCATTGCCGGAATCCCTGTTCCCTCTGAACTATAACCTCAGTGTCTTCAAGGCGAGAGTGAATCATTTTCTTCTAGGCAAGCGCGCTCCACTCTAGATCGCAACATCACTTAAAATCAGGTGAGTTTCGATCAAGCGCTTGCCAATCCATCATAAAAAAAGCTATCAGAACCCGGTTATGAATAATGAAATAATAAATTTAATTTGGATATGTTTAAAATATATCTCCAAGACAGCCAAAGCGAAGTAGAAACCTCCCAATGTCACCGGCGGCATTCCCAATTCGTCACACCTCGGAGCTGAGGCGTTATTTGCTCAATATTTTATTTTGTTCACATTAACATTTTAATTTATCCGTCCTGTCCCTCATTGAGCTTATAGGATTAAAGACAGACGTAAATTCATATCTTTATTCGATATAATCTGTTGATAGCCGGATAACCCTAAAAGTTTGCGTTTTAATTAGCCGTTAAAACGTGTGTTTTATTTTATTATTCATAAACATTTATATTAAAACTATAACAACCGTCTTAAATAATTATAAGATAATTTATAAGTTTTAAAAATTGTATTTTGTATGTTTTACATTAGCGTTTCGATTTTTCACTAGGTGGATTCAGTTTTTTTTCTTAAATAATAATGTACCTTGTTACATTATCAGTAATTACTGATGCTTACTATTTACTTTACTTACTTTATTAATTTGTAAATTGTAATTTTTAATTGTATTGTATTGACATTGTAGGTATATTTTCTCTAACATGTCTTTGTTACTTGAAAATAAAGTTTTTTGAATTTGAATTTACATACGAGAACGTACCCTGATATCACATTTCATTTAAATAATTATATTTAGATAAATTAAAGTTTTTATATAAATGACTTTGTTTTTTCCATGCAGTTGTTCTCCTTGATAAATGGGACAAACTCCTTTTTCTAAGAAGACAACATTATGCAATATTCAAAATATGTCCAGACACCCAAATAGAGTCTTCACCTGGCACACCCAGCCAGCACTTACCACCCGAAAAGTTGAAAACAGACCGGATGCCTTCGAGTAAACAGCCCGGTCGGCGCGAGCGCAATAAAAACGCTGTAAAATTTTGATGTTTCTATTCAACGTCTTACCTCTCTTTCGGACCTGCGGAAATATCCAAATACACGCTCCCCATCTCTCTTCCGCACCTGAGAATGGCTCAGATTATTATCAATGCACTTTACACAAAGCAGAAGTTCCGAACTCGGTCTGACATTTATGTGATTTTGTGAGTAAATCGTGTAGGTTTAGTGTCGGGTAAGTGGCGCGTGAATGAGGTGTCAAGTGATAAAATTAATAAATGGAGCTAGATTCGGTGCTAGGATGGCTGTAAAGTAATAGACATGTTTCAAAACATCGCAGCACGATAAGATACAAGTTCTAAGAAACGTGTCTGTCTCCGAACTGTGAGGGGAAAGCGTTTGACGAGATCAAACAGTGGGCTTAGACAGCGTGCTACAGATTTGTAAATGGATCTGCTGTTTTTATGTTTTTATGAGCGTAATAGTATGAGCATATAGTTTAAGCAGCCCACAATACGTTCCCACTGCTGGGATTAGTGGCTTTCTACCGTAACGAGACGAATTTTGGACATTACCGTCATCGCTCGCCAGGTGTAGGTTGGAGCGTGACACATGTCTTTGGATTTATAAGTCATTGAGTATAATATACTAGGAACTAATATACAAGGAAGATACTAAGAACTACTATAATATAATAAAAAACTCATATAATGAGTTTCCTCACAATGTTTTATTTCAAGTTATAAACCAATGCAAATTCATATCTTGTGAACACAAGTGCAGGGCTGGATGCGAACCGGGTTGTCGTGGATTGCCAGTCTATTATTCGCCTGACGAATCACGCTCGCTATAATTAAAGGGTAACTAAATTCTTATATTACAGTCCAACCAAAATGATATTCAAGGTCATCATAAAGCAATGGAAAACACTGAAATTAAGTTTTTTTTAATGATCCAGTATTAGAACCTACATGGATCAAAAAAGAACCTATGAAAGATTGCCAAAAAAAACACTAAAGCTCTTCAAAAATGAATACAAAAACTGAGAATTCAATCCAAAAAGGCACTGTGAGCGATTCTCAATCAATCTATCTGCCATAAACGTACGAGCTGGCAAGGTCTTAGTATGTAATTACATTTAGATAGATATAATACTAGTAGCTAGTTGTTATTTATAATAAGAGTTAATAAGTAATAGTTAATAACCTAGTGTACCTAGACATAAGTTTTTAAAAGGCGCTGTTAGCCTAATAAAAACCTAGTATAGTAAGTTAATGTTGTATAGAATAAGAACACTGTACAAACATATTATAATAAGCTTATGATAATAAAGTATTTTCAAAAATTCAAAATTCAATCAATCAAAGACTAGCCTTTGGTTAATTTACCCTATAGCCCTTTTAGTACGGCCACACTGGCGATGTTAAATAAATTAATTTTGGGTGCAAATTACTCGACGGGCTCTATAATCGAGCACGCCGCATGATTTCACCGTTTCGCCTCCGAGACACGGAGTGCGAACGTTATTGGCGGAATGGATGCGCCGGCGCAGTGTTACGGGAACATTGCAAGGAAAAGTTTGGAGCTTTTAATAAAAAAAAATGGTTGCCTGTAAAGTCGGTTTTACGGGCGAAGATTTTACGTGACAACGTCTGCCGCGTGCTGCGCGCGCGGCAGACCGATCATAGTTGAGTGGGAGAGAGACGCAAGGCATTCGGCGGGCCTCTCTCTCGTTCGGTGACTCATCGTAACGTTACCGGGCGTTACATTTTTTCATAAGTGACTCCCAGCCGCAACCTAATTTAAGACGTTGTCACGTCAATAACAAATTTAATAAAAAAATATTTTCCTTACCAACGTTTTGTATGTAGGGAACGTGGTTAGTAAAAGTTATTTTTCTTTGTTCCGAATGGATATGGGAGAGTAGCATTCGAGGTATAGGTATCTGCGTAGCGTTATTTTTTCAAGCTGGCAATAGATTTTGTAGCGGATGGAGTTGTATAGAAAATGGGCAAAGAAATTTAGGAGTAAAAAATATTATGTGGTGCTGTAAATTGAACTTTTTGAAATACATAAGTTGTTTCACTATTCTTATAAGGTCTTTACGTGCAAAGAACAGATTTTTTTTTTAAAGGGCAGATCTAAACCCAATTTTCATTTATTTTTTTGCTCGGCATTTGACCAACAGGTTCCAACCACACGAGCTCGCGACATTCTGACTTAAGGCATTGCATTTCTTGTCTGGGAATACTGGCTCACTATCTTATCCCATCAACTGGCAACCGGCCAGATACTGGTCGTTTTTTTAATGTTATTCTTTGGAACGACAGTTTGGAATTGGAACCCACGTTTGGTACAGACCAAGTGTTATGATTTTGTCTAATTTCTTATAAACATATTATATCAACCACATAATTTACATTAAATATGTAATATATCTCTGCCTGCCTCTGCCGCTGCGGAGGACGCTTCCTGTCGGAAAAGGGTCAAGTACGCTTCCTTGAAGCTGCTTTACGATTTCGTACCTTCAGCAGTGGAGACTCTGGGTAGTTGGAGCAGTGAGGCGAAAAAATTTATTTTATATATAGATCTTAGGATAAATAATATCACCGGTGACTCCCGCTCCGGGTCGTTCTTGGTGCAGAGGTTGGTCATAGCTATTCAGCGTGGTAATGCAGCGAGCGTCATGGGCACCTTTGCACCGGGGGCGACCAGGGGCGGGTTATTTGTTTAGTATTAATTTTAGTTTTTAATATGTGCCATTTATATTGGACGTAATTTTATTTAATAATAATATTTTACTGTATTTATGTAATAAATAAGACGTTTCATTGGTGAGTTAATATGTAACAAAAGATATTTCTGCCCCGCCGAAGTGCCTCCTCCACCTGCATATGTTCCTCTCTGTCATCACATTAAATAATGACCCCCAGATCTTTATCTTATTACCAATTTCATCGGAATGCGATCGATCCGCGAGATTCGATACAAACTGATTATAATGTAGGGGTATTGGCCACACTGTATATTTAAGCGACTAAGGTGCAGGCACACTACGCGTCCCATACAAATTACTCAATCTAGAAATTGGTTCAGCTCATAAAAATTGATTTTGGTTTTGCATTTTAAACTGCACACTTTTTTTTCGATACAGTCTAAATATTGTATAAATTATTGTATTTTTCTGTATTGTCGTGTGTTGCTTTATTTGTCACAATACATAATATTCTTTTTTTTTCTAAATCTAATAACAACGGATGAATAAAATATTTACCGTCACCTTTTTACGCTTTTCTTAATGTTTTCCTAGTGTTTTATTTTTTTTATGTTCGCTTTTTTTCTAGAGACTAAAAAATATGAAATACTGTATATGCTCTTATGCTCTATATAAAGTCTTGAAAATTGTTATGTATGTACTCAATTAAATTTACTATTGAATTAAATTTCCAAGACAAAATTGATCAGGTCTTTGGAAGCTGGTAAGGCAAGGTGGTAGTAGAAGTCAGCAAAATACACAACTTTAACCAATTGTTACAAGTCTTTTAGTTTTAACTAAGCCAACGTGTGTCCAAATAAGTACTTAAATTAGGTCTTAAGCCAAGTCAGGGGTTGGGGTTCAGGCGGCTTGAAAACTCTCGACTCTAGAGCTCAGCTACTTATCTCACACGACGAAGAAGAAAGAGTTTTCAAATCTAGAGTTAATGGGTATTTTCCAGGTAAGCGTGTAACATCGTAAACTATAGTATTGTTTAACACCAGGCAATCTGTGGTCAAACGCAAACCTATAAGTTGTAAAAAACGAAGAATATGGTTTTTGATCTATCTTGGGTGTAATTCACAAGCAATTCCACGCGAAACAGCTAGTTTAAATTGATATAGAAGCGTTCACAATGACACGCCAATAATTGTCCATAATTCGACGAGTCAACCACTCTGTCTTAGCCACTGACATGAAACTTATCTTAAGGAGTACCCGCTTGATACCCATCTCTACTCAATCGCACAAATTTTGTCTTTACACTCAGGTTAGTCCTTATCTGAATAAAGTTAGGGGTGATTTTATAATAATTTTATTTAGTAATTATGATGGTATATCGTATATTAACGTGTCAATCGCTCCTCCTTCTAATATTATTAATAATCATGTCAATTCACTATCCGTGAGAAATACTTTAAAGCGAGCTCTCTGTAGCTATTAATTTCTCTTTGGTTATTATGGTTATTGGGTAATTGTTGATATTGGCCAGGAGCAGAGTATTTGGAATGGATTTAGTGTAGATAGATAAATACTGAGTGAGAAATTAAAAAGTGGGAGGTTAGCGTGGTATGGACATGTGATGCGTTGAGAGGAAACGCGTGCAAGTTAGGAGATGTATGGAAATGGAAGTGCAAGGAAGAAGGGCAAGATGCCGACCGAAGAAGACATGGATGGAGTGTGTGAATGAGGACATGAGAGTGAAAGAAGTGAGTGTAGAGACATAATACAATGTAGAGACAGAATATAATATACAAGATAAGTCTACAGAGTTCGATAGTTATTTAGCCAATATATACATAGATACTCGTATATTTATGGTTATGCAGTCCACGCTGCGTATAAAGTTATCGTCGCGACTCCACACACACTTCGTCATAAAAATGCCATCGATAGGTATTCAAGTCGTCGCGAGTGATAAAACACCTATTCGATTCACGCGGCGCCCCGCCCCACGCGACACGCCCACCGCCCCCGCTTACTTCCCCGCATTTTTAATTTCGAATTCCAAATTCAAAAATGCTAACGTAACATTCCGCCATGTTAGAGAATTTCGAATTCGCTCCGAAACTATGCCGCCTTGCTTTTTGCTGAGTGAAGAAGTTATGAATTTTGTTTGGAAGAGCTTTGTGTTTGTTCCATTTTCAAATTGCAAGCATTTGTTTTACTTCCAGAAATAGTTGGAGCGATTTAGATAAATAGATTTATACACGGCTGGTTAGCCCCGTACTAAACCGTTTCTAGTTTGTATTATGGTTACTAACACAGCTGATATACTACATATACATATACACATATAAATATATATTTAAACACTCACTAAAAATTTATGACAGACAACACTTAAAGTACTTTGACTGGCAACCTTATCGCTAAAAGCAATCTCTTCCAGACAACCAATGTACATAGATATATCAGAGTTTAAAAATAAAAACCTTTTATTTTCAAGGAAATTATATCACATAACAAATAATTACTTTTACACTCTTAGTTTAGTCATACCAAAGATTAAATTGTAATGTTTAAAAAAAATTACTTTAAAGATTCTATGATACATCCATAAAAAACGTAGCTATTAATCAATTCAAAACAGACTATTCACATCAATGTCATCGACCTATGCGATTGCAAGGACATTAAAAAACAATTATGATGATATAAATTATCTGTTAGATCACTGAATGGATATAATACGACTTAATTCGTCTGTTTGTTCTGTTGAAATCAAATACCTACAAATACAAATCGTTTATTGATAACACCAAATGTAAAAAATATCAATACAAAAGTAAATGATATGATTCAATGTCAATTTTCAATTCTAATTCTAGTAACAAAATATCACTACCTACAATAGTCTAATCGATTACTAATCGATTAATTAAAACTTTGACACTAATCAAAGTTTTAATTCACTTCTATCAAATTTATGTCCGTCCTCTTTGTTTCTGTTTGTTAGTTTAGAAAGTAGGTACAGCATATATTATGTTACAATGTTTTACAATTATAATATGTACTTCCTCAAATCATTTATGAAATATAGCCTTTTATTTAAAGATGAATAAATAAAGATAGACACATATCTACCAATTATAAGATCGCCATTTGTAGTTATAAGGTTTTGTTTTTCTCTGTTTTTTATTGTCCTGTATCTGTGTTGCAATAAAGAGTTTACTTATCTTTCTATCTATGTATTTTTACTCTTACTGCTAAACTAAAAACTAAAATTCTATAAGCAAAGTCATACGTTAGAACTAGTATAGAAATAAGCATTAGGTCACCGATTACAATAGAGTAGAACCTACACAATAGGAGGTAACTAAAGCACAATCCAAATATTCTCGACTCGCGGACCTCACCGGTGGTCGCTAAGATGAGCTAAGAAGGCATAGATGAAAAAAATATTAACAAAAATTGCCTAAAAAAGCACTGCCTCACAGAGACAACATATTTTTAAAAGGCTTGAGTATTTGTTACAAACAGAGTAAAAAGTAGACTTTTGGAAACCAATACACATGTGTCTGTATATGTACATGTATAACTAATATGTATTTTGATTGCTGTTCTAGCTATCATTAAATATTTATTATACTATAAACTGTTATTGTATTATTGACGTTGAGTAAAACTTGCCCTCTATATGTGGAAACCACTTTTAGTTACAAGATCTACGTACTTATGTATATTTTATTGATAAAAATTACTTTTAACAAATACTAATTTCTCACTTACACTTCACAAACTATGGAACTTTTTGCCGGAATCCCTGTCCCACTGAACTACAACCTAACTTACCTTCAAGGCGAGAGTGAACCGGTTTCTTCTAGCCAAGCGCGCTTCTTATTTCCTTTTTTTTTAAATTGTTTGCCTATTAAGGAGGAGGAGACACTGTGCTTCACAACACAGGACTTGTCCTACAGTGAAGCACAGGGTACATCTTGTTGTTGTACAATAGTGTAAGATAATGTAAGATACTTATGTAAAAATATTCTTTTTCATTATTGTACACCATTTTATTTGGACAAATAAACGTTTTATTTATTATTATTATTATTATTCTAGACTGCAATATCACTTAACATCAGGTGAGTTGTGGTCAAACGCAAGCCTATTAAGCGTAAAAAAACTTACTTGCTTCCACTGCATACGAAAAAAAAAACTGATAAAACAACACAACCAATTTACCTCAAAGATTTCACTGCCCATAAGTCTCTTCTGCACCTAACACTGATCTATGGCATGACTACGCACATGCAGTGGCGTTCCCACAGCGGTCTTACCGAACCGATGAAACTATATCGATTAACATGATAAATCTATCGATACATCGATACGATACCGATCGATGCTGCGCTGACAAATTATCGACTGTCCAGTGATCTAGATCTGCTGACGTTTGATTGGAGAGGCATCGAGATCTATGCGAGTCATTTTCTAATTGAGTGAGTGCGTGAGCTCATTCATCACTAAAACATGATGAAAAAAAAAATTAGGTCACCTTTCACACACGGCTGGTTAACCCCATACTGAACCATTTTTAGTTCGTTTCATGGTAGCTAACAAAACTGATATACTACATATACATAAGTATATATTTTATATAGATACATATTTAACACCCAGACCCACAACCAACAAAATTTAGTTAAGCACAAAGATGTCGGCCGGGCCGGGAATCGAACCCGGAACCTTCTGGTTAGCAGTCCAGCATGGTAACCGTTGTGCCAACAAGGTCGTCAAGAATGATGAAGAAGTAATGTCGTTAAACCTGTATTTGACGCATGTGTGAACTTACAAGATAACTGTTTAAGCTTTTCATGTATTAGGACTAACAAAATATATATTAATAGCTACGCCCCGTGGTGATACCTATGTTGATCCGGGACAACAAATAATTTTATTCGGGATAAAAAAGTAGCCTATGTGCTAAGCTAAGTTTCAAACTATCTTCACACCAAATTTCATCAAAAGCGGTTCCGCCGTTTGAGTGTAAAAAAAAGTAATAAACATATACACTTGCACACTTGCTTTCGAATTTATAATATTGGTAGAATATTTCTTTTTCTACGAATATTTTTTTTTAAGTACTCGTAGATATTACCTATTTAAAAGTCAAAGAAAGCAAAAGCAAATAAGAATTGATTTACAAAAGAAGAAAAATTTAATTCTTGAAGATGTTATATAAATACACCAAGGTCCTTACTTTATCAAGACGTGGTCGTTTAAAAGGAAGTTATAAATTGTTAATCCATGTTAAACTGATCGACTTTCAGATTCCTGAACCGCTTCAATTACCATTGCGCTTCCAAGGAGAGTGTTCACAACGCTAATGGAAAGAAGTGCATGGGCACAGATTAGATAGATTCAGAAGAGACTCTTTATTAGGTACGATATTAGTAAATACACAATACAATACAAATTAAATTTAGTATGAGTAAAGTAAAAAGTAAAGTAGCTAAAGTAAAAAGGTTTGTTTGGCTTATTATTTTTTATTTTAAAGTTAGTTAATATTGGCTATTTTTTTCTCAGAGCTGATAAAAAGTGTGTGCTTCGCTGGGTTTCGAAGACTTCACCTATTGCCATTTTAGTTTACAAATATTTTGCCGAACAGACAGTATGTAATAAATAACAGTATACAAATAAACTGGACTAATTATAATAAATAATAATTATCAGTCTGATATTTTAATATGTGAAAGTTTGTGTGTGTATGTTTGTTACTTTTTCTCGGTCAAACGGATGAGCCGATTTTGATGAAATTTGGTGTGAAGATGAATAGACTTTGGATTAACACATAGACTACTTTTTATTCCAAAAACAATTGTGGTTCCGCTGGGATACGCAAATAACTTCAAAATTTATGTTACTTCTTCACGCTCCTACAACTGGACTAATATTGATGAGATTTACTATAAAGATAGGTAAAATAACACATAGGCTACTTTTTATCGCGGATTAACTCCCTTTATATTTGTATACCTTAAGAAAAATACTTCATTCCATTTGACAATCTTTTTACAGTTAAGTTACAAAGGTGGGCATTGTAGAATTTGTACATATAAGGTACTATAAATAATAATAATATGATAAAAACTTCATACATATCTATAATCATAATAAAAATACCTTACCCATTTTTTATATGCTTATATGCTACTTAATTGTATGTAATTGTAATATGTAAAACTTATTTCATTTGACTATCTACTTACAGTAAAGTTAATAAGGTGGGCAGTGTAGAAATGTACATACTCGTAGGTACTATAAAGAATAACAAGTCCCACATAACCTGGCTGCGCCCCATCGTAGCCAGGTATCTTGTTGAAGATTTCCCCCTCGTCAACAAAAAAAAAAGGTATTAAAAAGAATAATAAAATCATAAGAATTTCATACACATCTAAAATAATAATAAAAAATCCTTACCCATTATTTATGTGCTTATAATACTACTTCATTGTAGGTAATTGTAATATGGTTCAGTTCAGTTACAAAATTCTTTATTAATATATGTACATTTATAACTTAATACAACACTAGTGTGAATTATTATCCAAGTGGTACATTATTATGAGGAATTGTTATTCATTTACACCGTAATGCATTTAGAATTTTAGCCGCTGATAACTAAGGTAAATAGTAAATGGTGCTCTGTACTGAAATCGAGTTCACTATTCTTTGGAATAAAGATGCGTGTAGGGCTGCGAGGTAGAGGTAGTTTATCAAGATGGCTAAATGCTCGCAATTAGTTCATGTGAAATGTCGCAGGCGCATGCTAACGAGATCCCGCCTCGATCACCGACGCATGCGTGGAAGGCGGCTCACAGACGGGGCGATAAAAGTTGCCGGACGGATTGCTTAAAGTTGCCGGAAAGTTGCCTGGTGATTTGCACTTACTTTACTTTCAAACCGCCAAATTCTATACCTACCTACATTGTATGGTACCTACCTATGTATACATACATATGTATGTTAGTACATTGATAGATAGATAGATTGATCTAGGAAAAACTTTTGACGTGACAACGTCTTAAATTAGGTTGCGGCTGGGAGTCACTTATGAAAAAGTGTAACGCCCGGTAACATTACGATGAGTCACCGAACGAGAGAGAGGCCCGCCGAATGCCTTGCGTCTCTCTCCCACTCAACTATGATCGGTCTGCCGCGCGCAGCACGCGGCAGACGTTGTCACGTAAAATCTTCGCCCGTAAAACCGACTTTACAGGCAACCATTTTTTTTAAATGACCCTAATCCTTCCGGCACTGCTCGTAAGCCGAATGCTGTCATTTGATGGATTAAAATGTAGTTCGGTTTCATTATTTTGTTTAACCAAGCTTTGTCAAGGTCGGTTTTTTTTCAACTTAATGACTTTAGCTTTTAAATTTAGTCATTAGAACTAAAGAAAAAAACATTGACTAAAAAGATCTAATTAAGTACCAATTGATAATTCAATCTGATTGAACACTAAAGGCATAAATGACAAAATTATGAAAGTTTTGTAACTATCTTTAAACAATGTGGTATTGTAAGGACGCATATTGGATTAAACTATAAAATCATAAAACGGATATATCTAACTCTCAACTCACGACACATTTTAATGGCTCCATCTGTAACCAGCCTAAACTATCGCGTTCGACCCTCCACAGATTTATTGACCCCTTATAAAGCCCCTAAAGTTTTCTAATTGTGCCTGTGTGCGTCTCGACAATCTTTACCATAATTAGCATGGTTTTATGAGAATTCTCTATTGATAGGACAGGAAGGATTATGGCTTTAAACACTACGATGTTAAATGGAGGTAATTTATTCATGTACCTAATTGTGAATATTTTATAGGAACAACCACCCAGAGATTAGTTTGCTTGCTCGAGGCAGCTTTGAGAAAGCGAGCTGGGTAGATTTTGCCATGAATGAAAAGTTTAGTTAAGGTTTTATATTATTATTGATAATAATCATTAACAATAATAATATGATATATATTATAAAAACCATAGACAAAGTAGTATGATGCAAAGATGTAGAGTCAATAGACAAAAGAGAATATATTATTATTGACGAAGATGTCGAGATAGAGCGAAGTGGAGAAGAAAACTAAAGAAAGCTGACGCCACCACCATTTGAGATACATAGTTTGGACAAGAGAGAGAGAAAGGGTTTGATAAATTAATAAATAATAATTGTATATTTAGTCTCATAATTTAAGTTTTTTATGCATGTTTTACCCAGAGATAACCTCGATTAGGTAAGTGAGTAGAGCAGAAAATGTCTCACCTACCTCGCTAACAATCTATCCTCACATTGGAACAACCTTATTCAGAACCTCTTATTTAATTACGGCAGTAAAGTACAAAAGGTATTCGTAAGTAGATATAGCATTAGTATAAACAGCCCACTATTCGTTTACACTCTTGAGACTCGGGGCCTTTTCTCACCAGGAGATAGATGTAGGTCAAAGACCAATACGCTGGCTAAGCGCAAGGTGGCAGATGACACACGTCTTCAAATTTCGTGGTCCTCGAAATATATGTTTTCTTTCACTATACGAGTATGAGACAATGTTAATTCGAAAAATAACTCAAAACAAGTTGTTAGTGTAGGGCTTGATTCGATCCATGGTATCGCGGACTGTAAACCCAACATTCTCCCGACAAGCCAGACTTTTTTTACAGAAAATTTATATCATTTATTCGGGCCTCGAATTAGTGAACATATTTCAAATTGACGATTACAATTTTCTCCAATATTACAAACTGTAAATTTATACTTATAGTTCAGTTAGCTTAGAATTAACATAATTATAGTTTACATTTATTATATTTTACATTTAAGTGCAGCTTGCTTGAGACTACGTATTATGTACATGTCTTGTGTAAGTAACAAGTCAGCAATTTGTAAGTTTGCGTGCGAAAGACAAATAGTTTCAGACCATAGCACCCAATCTTAACACCAACACGATATTATCTACGAGTAGGCTGTGATTTCCACAACCTAAGGTTTCTAATAGAGCCTATAATTATACAACTAGGGATGGGAAAGCTACGCAGTTCTATCGGAAGTATTTGTAGTGATAAACATACAGAGACTAGCAAACCCGGCAAACTCCGTTTCACAAAGTTGAATTGTTCCCTTAATTTTGTTTACAACAAACCTCACGGAGCCCAACCTTTGCAACGAATGCGAAACTGTGTAAATCGGTTCGTGCGTTCTGGAGTTATAGCGACAGGAAGGAAAACCTCACTTATTTTTATATTATAGACTTAATACATGTTTCTAAAATTAAAATAGAAGAATATCATCAATATTGTACAATGTTTTTCAATTATATCAATTTGTACAATGCGATTTTTTTAGAGAAAGGTCGGTTTCTCTAAAAAAAATTGCATTGTACAAATTGCAATCACAGTTATTTATGGTCCTAATATCCTAACATTAATTTTGTATCGCTAGTAAAATGAGGTTTTATACAAAAGTTGATCGTCTTTGACTTGTTTTTCAAGTTATGTGTGGAGTTGCACTAGCTTTACGGTGAATGAAAACGTCGTGGGGAAACCGACATGTTTGAGGACTACAATAATCGAAGATAGGTAGGCGTCATCTGTCAACTCGCACTTGGCAAGCGTGGTGGATTATGGCCTATAACTCTCCTTGTGAGAAAAGGCCTAGAATGCCAGCAGTGGCAACATATAGTGAGTGGGCTGCATATGCTTATACAAAAATTATGGCCACTATTATTATGATTAAGCTATAAGCATTCGTTTCATATTACGAGTATTTTATTTGGTGTTTTACACACACTTGAAGATAAATTAGACTTGGGCCTGAGAATATAATTTACCAAAAAAAAAAAAAAATACAAAAAATCGTACTAGGTAAAACTAAAAAAAACACACAACATGAGTAACCGCGTTTCTCATCCCTATGTAACTGCGAGGTAGTTTTGCCGAGTGTTTTGCAAATGAATAGTTATTCTGAGTCATTAGTCCTAAACACTTGTCTTTAAATAAATATCTACGGTCATTACGCTGCGGTTATGGTACTACATTTATTACGGTGTTCCCATATAGAGAAATAATTTAAGCTCAAAAGCTGTGTTAAAATGTTATTTCTACCTAAGCTGTCATAATATTTGAGTTTGTATAAAGAAAAGTTAATGTTATATTGTGTACTAGAAATTAATTCTACATATCTAAGATATACCGCCTAAATCTAATACCACCATTCTATATCAGAACTCATGATACACCAGAAGCTCATGATACTATTCAATTTAGAAAAAAAATACGCCTTTAAAATTCAGTTCTAATATATACCCTAAAATCCGGGTATTTCACTACACCCTGGCAACAGACGATCGGCACGTACAGTCGATTACACGTTACACACAGCACATAGCTCGCAGCTACTGTCACGCATCATTTTCCATCATTATCAATTACCTCGCGAATGTACCGCGGCACCGCACTCGCCGATTGCGGTTCGCGGCGATGTTGCCAGGTTCGCTGTGAAATTGCCTACATTGTAAGGAAATTAATTGATTTTTTAATAGAAGCAGTCGTCGTGCTTTATAAAGCGTTTTTTCTCCACATAATAAGAGGGAATACGTACTTGTAATTTTATTTGAACGAATTTTTGTAGATATTACTTAGTTAGGTTTGTTATAATTAGTATAGGTATGCTTTCTTTTCTATTTAATTCTTCAACACAAAATAAAAAAAAGTTAATTTTATGAATAGCTGTACTTCTACAACAAGATAAGCAATTAAATAATTTTTAAATGGTGTTAAATATATATGTAGATAAAAGTCCTAAAGAACTCTTAATAATAATGTAAGTGTGACCGCTTTCTACGCTTAAATAGATAGATAAAAGTCCTAGAACTCCTTATACCTACTGATATTTTTGTTATTTTTTGTTTCTGAATCTATGTATGTAGTTGTACAGTTTCTGCTTCTGTATTAATATTTACAAGACTATTAGTGCATATTATCATCATTACATATAACAATACCATTTTACGGCACATTTCCGTGTCTAAGTGATTTTATGGCCGTAAATAAATAACTATTTTGTTACAAAGCTTAAGTAAGTAGAGTCTATCTGTACGGAGTTAATAGAAGTACAATGGAGGCTTTTCATTAACATCCATCAATTTGATGCCCATTTCTAATATGTTCTCATATCTCTAGATACATAGCTAGATAGATTTTGACGACCTCGTTGGCGCAATGGTTGCCGGTCTGCTAATCAGATGGATCCGGGTTCGATTCCTGGCTCGACCAACGTCTTTGTGCTAAACTATATTTGTTGGCTGTGGGTCTGAGTGTTAAATATGTATCTATATAAAATATATATGTATGTATACTCGTATGTAGTATATCAGTTGTGTTAGCCACTATAGCACAAACTAGAAATGGTTCTGTATGGGGCTAAGCAGCCGTGTGTGAAATGAGTCCTAATATTTATTTATTTATTTATTTATAGCAGTATTTGTATGAGGGCAGAAACGAGTATAAAATATATGTATTATGTTGTTTTTAGAATACTTTTTTAACTGGCGAGCAAATAAGGAAGAGGTTTCCAACATCCCGAAGTGCGCTTGAAGCTTTTTTTATAAACAGGTACACATGCAATACTAATAATGACTACTAAATTGGTTTGAAATGTTCTCTATATAAACTTTTAAAAAAAATCTTTAACCCTCTCGGCAATCGAATAAAAATACACTTTACGAAAACTATTAGTAAATATTTAATAAACCAGACAGATAACTCCAGTTTATCCAGGTTATAACAATAAAAATCTACGGTTACAAATTCGTTAACAAAGCTTAACAAAAGAGTCTGACTATTAACAATATTATGGTGAAAGTATTTCCCCACAGAGTTTACGCACTAGAAAGGAGAGAGCGTAGAGGCGTGACCAGAGATCAAAGAGATTTACATGACTCCTGCCTGCGCATAATAAAGAAACAAGCAATGCTAATATTCTTCTATAATTTTACATATTTTCAACACAGAGTAGCGCCTGTAGCTCGACTAGCTAATGCGGACTGACGCGATCATTGATGCTAAGCAACGGTCGATGCGGTCAGTCTTTGGATGGGTGATAATGCACAGGATTGTCGTTTTTAAAATTAAGTTTTGTATCTAAGCGCTTTTTTATTGATGAATAGGCTTACGTTTGACCGCAGCTTGCTTGATGTTAAGCTTGTCTGTGGTCTAAGATGTAACACGCTTGCCTAGAAGGAACCTATTTACTCTAAATTTGAAGACCCCCAATTTTTCTTCTCGGGAAAAAGAGACTCAGGAAGAGAGTTCCAAAACTTCGCAGTTCCGTGCTCTACCGTAGGTCGGATGACTGGTTAAATTGTAGTTCCCGTCTGTTCGTCTTAGTACAAGTAGTCGTTAAGCCAAGTCAAAGGCCTCCGGCCACGTAGCTCATATGAACAAGAAGAAGAAGAACACAGTGGACATCATAAAATTGCAAAGTTTTTAATCACTCAAAGATCTTAACTTTGAATTTAGTGACAATAAACACGTATGATAAGCTAGCATAATATTTTACTTCATTAAATTCAGTTGCTTAGCTCAAATATTGCTCAACAAATTGTTTGACAAGTACACATTTAAATAGCAGAATAAAAACTAGCTCGAGGCAATTTTTTTAGTCTGCGGCTTTTAGAATGTAGAACTCAAACCAAACTGGTTTAACTAAAGCAATAAATATCGGATAGTAACAGACCTTAACTCATTGCAATAAGGGTCAATTAAATTGAACACAATTATCAATTGTCAGTGATAATAGCCGGTATGCACGCGACATAATCACCCATATCGAAGGGTAAGACCATAGACTAACAAAAAAGATCGAACGGAACAAATATCGTAAGAATTATACTAAGCGTTAGATCATCTCTTCATTCCACAGCGGTACTGCGCCACAATTTAGAAAACTGATTTAATGTAATTTAACCAACTAAAAAAAACTAGAAAATCTTTGTTGGTTTATTGACTTTGTAAAATTATAATGAGTTATATATAAAAAAATTGCTCATATTTATTCGTATAGGTATTTTCTTCACTAGCTGAATTTACTTATACCGCTGTTGAAGGTAGAAACTAATACGTATACGAATATATAAGTCACATAAATAAACAAAAATCTTGTAGAAATTAATTCAAAAATATTTTGCGCATGCGGTAAGCAATGCTTAAGTTAATGTTTCAGCTAGTGAAGAGAATACATATACGAATAAATACGAGCTACAGATTAATATATCTCATTTATTCAACAAAGTTACCAAAAAAAGCTTTACTACCCTATAACTTAATAACTTATAATTATGCTCATACATTTTTTCATTGACACAAATACCACTCTACCCAGTTTACAAGTAAAATTCTCTGCCAACTCTGTAATGAAGGGTTTGATGTCACCCTCAAGTTAAGGGTTATTGTAATGTTCGCAAAGTTTTGTCAACCCTCTCGATCAATGGGTCATTTTGTCAATAGAGTGATTTACATGTCTATCATTTGCTTTACACAGATTGTTGGTTGATTTTAATTAGAACGTTTGAAAGAAAAATTGGAGTGCTCAGTGATTGACGTAGCTTAAATAAATAAGTAACTAATAATTGGTTAATAACGTATTCATCTACATATACCATCTATACCTACCAATTTTATAAAGAGGAAATTGATTTTTTGTTTGTTTGTTTGACGCAAATAGGCCCCGAAACTACTGGACCGATTTGAAAAATTCTTTCACCGTTCGGAAACTACATTATCCCTGAGTAAGGCTATATTTCGCTTCTCTTTGCAACTTAGATTATTTTATAGCCCGTGCGAAGCCGGGACGATCTGTTAGTGTTATAATAAAAATCTCGTACAAATCAATTCAATTATATTTTTGAGCATGCGGTATAAGTGACTGTTTATGTAACTGTAAATATCAAACTTAATTGTGCGAAGAGTAGAGCTTTAAAGCTCCGTCCAACGCTTTCAAATCAAATCCAATTCGTAACACACATACCAACCGTCTTAATTTCAAACGGATAACAGAAACGCGCCGTTTAATACCTTTTTTAATTCCCAAAACCAATAACGCAACTGCACACAGTTTCCCATGGATATGAAGCGAGAACAAACGCGTGGGGCGGCATTTTATAGGCAGGGAGTGCGTACACCGCGCCACTGTCAAACGAGACCTCATTGTGGACGGCCGTCTATTGCCCATAAAACACGAATGTCGTGTGCCAAATATCGGCAATAATCGCGTAAACAAGGATAATGAGGGAGTAGGTGGGGCCGCTGAGAAGACGCCCCTCTAGGTTTTTTTGAGCGCGCCTGGGCGGTGCGCGGTCTGGCCGGCCTACGCGCGCTGCGTGCCTTCAAATACGCTCGGCGAGCTACCCGGCGGCGCCGCGCTTCGACCGCCATCACAACAAACAACACCAGCCCACAAAAAAAAACAAAAAACGACGTCACTTTTCGCGCACTTTTCTAACTCTTCATCATAACACAACGCTCGCTCTAAAAGTTCTCCGCATAAAACTAACGTTACAGTGCTACAACAAGTGTTTTGTTTGGTAAACAATAGCTGAGTGAAAAGTTAAAATGGTACCGCGGAAAAAGGAACTAGTGTTACCAACATGACGCAGCGGATGAGTGTAGAAGAGCTCAACAGAATGCCAAGAAAATTTTATGCTGCTACAATTTTGTTCCTATTTCTTTTGTTCGAAACAGTGTGGTGAGTACCTACTGAAAAGTTTTACTTGTATAATTAGCCTTATATGTTTGTGTATATGAATTAGACATTTGATACCTTCCCACACAAAGGACCATAAATGTTATATATGTTATTTATTGTTTATTATTTCTATTAATGGCGACATTCACAGACCATTTTACAATATACTGCTTCAGACTAATTGAATATCGAAAAGAAGGTCAATTTATATGTCAACTTCTTTTGTGTTTGAAATATATATTGACCACTGCTACCTACACATTACCAAAATAGCCTCTTTGTTAATAAAATCAAATGGTCATTTGGCCATGGTAAGAAATAGAAATATCAAAATCAAAATGGTTTCTCATGTCATTGTGCAAATCACATTTATTTGTTTTTTCCTTACTATTTTTTTACGCATACAATTTGACGTTTGAGAATTAAGAACTATTGCTTGCATACATATGGGATATGTATATGATAAGAAATAATATGTTTTACAATAGGTACAATACGAAAACTATGACACACCGAAAAAACAAAATACAGTTTTAATAGCGAATCAGCGGATTTTATAAATATATACTAATAACAATATGGTCAATGAAAATATCAAAAAAGTTTTAACATCTCGCTACATTGTCTATACGACCGCGACCAAAATAGTGTCACAAAACTTTTACCATATTTTTACGACTCCACTAAACCGATTACATAAATACCTACACAACATCAAACATGGCTCCTACTTGGTGAGAGACCTCATACATAATCGTATGTAAACGAATGCTAATTTAAAAGGTGACAATCATTATGTCGGCCACCCAATGGGTTGAGATTTATTCGCGATGCTAATGGAAAGATACGCCACTGCACGAGGCGGCATAATCACGGTACTACGTGATTGATACTTTGACTTAGAGATACAGATGCTGGATAGGATACTTGAGTAGGTAATAAAAAAAATACTCGAAACAGCTAGGCATTTGACCAGAAGGGCGCGTTATCACACGAGTAAGCGATACTCGTGGCCTAATTTGGAGCATGTTTAATGACAATAACAGACCATTAATTTATAAAATTTATAATTTGGTTGGTTGCTAGTCAGGCAAGGATTAGAAAATGCCTCATCAATCGATCATTTTATTTTATTTCTTAAATATAACATCATGCTTTGGTTTCCTCAAGATGTTTTCCTTCATTGGCGCGCATTGGCGGAAATCGAACTAAAGACCTTCGGGACGTAAGGTGGCCGTACGCCCGTCGTAATTACTATAATTTTTTTTTACAATACGATAATTGCTATCTTTGATATTACACCTCAAATATCGAATTCTATTTAGCTGTTTAGACTGCAGATTGACACAGAAAACATTAAAACATTAAGAGTTCCAAAAATATGAGGAAAATGTTGCAATGAAGTAGAATTTGTTTAAGTACTTTTTATGAGTGCCCTTTCCAGTGAACATTAATTCGCCTATATCCAGGATATCTATTGCAAGTAATAGACGTGAATAAGTAGATATAAATATTGGCGGCGTAAGTGCTATAATACCTTACCTACGATTAATGAACGATTATTTATTTAATACGACGTTATTTATATCTGCAATTAGTCAACTAGTGATTTATTTACAGATTAGACTTGGGCTGGTTATTATATTAATTATAATTTGGTAGCTGTTTAGTCTTCTGTTATTTGTACAAACAATATCTATTTTGATTTCGATAAAATAATTAATGAACTTATTATAAACATTGACGTCTTTAACTATGATTGCTTACATTTTTGAAATTTTGTTAGAACATCTTTATGACTAGAAAAAAAAATTGTTTGGGGACCACAGATTTTTAAAATTTTACTGTTTTTAGCAATAACGGTAAGAGGAACGTCATATGTAAAAAAAATAACTCTGTAGCTATTATAATTTATGAGATATCTAGGGACATATAGATGGACAGTGAAGTTAGTAATAGGGTCCCATTGGAACGTTTTAAGTACAGAACCCAAAAACTTGTTACACAAATAAACTCAATGCAACCTGTTTCGTGTCGCATTTATACCTACAACAGACACTTCGAACGTTAATTTAACTCACTTATCGTAATTGCAGCCTTAAGCGTTTAAAATATTTCAGAAAAACAAAACCCTAACCCTGATTTAAAGGAATCCTTTACTAATGGACGACAAGCCCTAACGTCGCCTACTGATAAACTTTACATTGAATTTATACGCATATCAACACTTATCGAACTAATTGCTATTGGTAACATTTTTAAAGCAACAATATCTCACAAATCAGGCGCGTATCTACCTCTAGGAGATAAACAAATAGTCAACTTTGCGAACATTGTACACGGAATTTCAATCAAGGCAGAGCGTTGCGAAGAAAAAGAATGATAAAAGTTGCAATGCTGCAAGCTATTTCTGTACTTATTGCTCTGTATTTTGAGTTAATTTTTGTGTGAAAGGATGTGATTTAAGCTCTTATGGAAATGGGATGGAAGACTGCGATATAAACAGTAAGGACAAAAGCTCATTTTCGTAGCATCTCTACGACGCACGTAGCAAAATTTGACTAGCTTGTTTTTATTTTAATTGACATTCTGTAACTATTTAACACATGGTAAAAAAAGATTGCAAATTTACAAAAGTCACAAAAAAATTCTTAATCGTATTTTTAGTCAAAACCTTGTTGTACTCTACCTGTTTGAGTCATGTATCTATACCAATATTATAAAGAGGAAAAGTTTGTTTGTCTGATTGTTTGACGCGAATAGGCTCCAAAACTACTGGATCGATTTGAAAAATTCTTTCACCGTTGGGAAACTACATTATCCCCGAGTAACATAGACTATATTTTCTTTCTCTTTATAACTTGGATTATTTTATAGCCCGTGCGAAGCTGGGACTGGCTGCTAGTGTTGAATATACAAAGTTGCAAACACTCGACATCCCTTACTGCGCACACGACGCGTTATAGAAAAGGGAAATATTTGTAGAATTGTCGGCACGCATCGCGAGGCAGCGCAAGTAGCTGCAATTTGTATTGAAATAACCTTTCCAAATGGATATCGTAGCATTTCATCGGTCTCAGGCAGGATTTATTATTTTTTGCTCCGGACGGTATTAAAGCACAAAATTATTGTTTTTGTCCAGTCATGTGGTATTTTTAAAGCAATTATTAAGTTTTGCGTCGGGGTTTAATTGGATCACTCAGTCTTAACGACTGCCCGCTGGATGGAAGCTGTTAGTTGCGTTCCACTAATATTGAGGATGTTTTTTGCTAATACTGGAAAAATAGTTTGGTAATAATCGTTTGGCACGTTAATATTTTACTATTTCGAACTATAATCAAGAGTAATAAATAGTTGGATAGACAATAACAAAGACTTTATTTACCTCTTCTTTGTTTAAAAATTCTTAATTTTCATTTATTTGCTTAAATTTTGTTTGTTTTAGTGTGTTTTCCAAAATGTTAATGTTTAACATAAGTTAGGTCAAGGCAAAAATTTGTTTTTTTTGGGTTTGGATTTTTTTTGGATTTTTTTTTAATTTTAGTTTAAGGATTTTTTATATTTCTATAGGATTATTTATATTTCTTGCATAAAAAATGATTTTTATAAAATATTTTATCATCATGTGGCAGTTCCAAAGCAATAACATAAACGTGGGTGGTTCACTCACATTATACATTTAAAGACTTTCAGTGGAACAACATCAAGACACATTCAACTAACCAGACTCGCAATAAAATAAAGTGTTTTCCTCTCAACGCAAATAATCATACGGCAAGATGACGAGCATTACCGCGGGTTACGTTTCATTAAAATCATTAAATGTCGGTTATAATACGTTTTTAGAGGCACCCTTTAATGGTGGCCGGCGTGCCGCGCCCGTGGGAACGCACAGATACTCGTAGCTTTACGGAGCCTCAAACTGTTATGTCAAGACGGAAAACTGAGCAATGTTGCTGTTAGGATTGTTTTAGTGTTCCGTGGACGCTTGGAAAAACGAGGAGTATTACAGTTTTTTTGACGTGACAACGTCTTAAATTAGGTTGCGGCTGGGAGTCACTTATGAAAAAGTGTAACGCCCGGTAACGTTACGATGAGTCACCGAACGAGAGAGAGGCCCGCCGAATGCCTTGCGTCTCTCTCCCACTCAACTATGATCGGATCGGCGCGCGCAGCACGCGGCAGACGTTGTCACGTAAAATCTTCGCCCGTAAAACCGACTTTACAGGCAACCATTTTTTTAAATAACTTTTCCAAACGCAGTCCAATTTTCTTCTTAATTGTTTTGTTAGGTGCGCAGGGGTTGCGCGCTCCCACCCTAATCGTTTATTATGTTCGTTTCATACGAAGGCTAGGAATGGTATACGCGCTAAAAAAGTTAATGAAAGCACAATAAATACGTGAGATATAGACTACCTCGTTGGCATAGTGGTTACCATGTCGGACTGTCAATCAGAAGGTTCCGGGTTCGATTCCCGGCACGGCCAAAATCTTTGTGCTTAACTAAATTTTTTGGCTGTCGGTCTGGGAGTTCAATATGGATCGATATAATGTATGTATATGTAGTATATCAGTTGTGTTAGCAACCAAAATACGAACTAGAAATGGTTGAAAAAAAAAACCAACATATGTTTAAAATATTTAAAAAAAAAATCTAATTGGTCCAGTGGTTTAGCCTATTCGCGTCAAATAAACAACAAAACTTTTCCTCTTTATAATAACATATAACGATAAAAAATACAAAAAATCATAAATTTCTAACGTTTCCAACTAAATATATTAGAATTCTATAAGAAAAAAATAAGAACCCGACTTGGTAAATGGAGTTTACGCTTGGCTACATTCTAAATCAAGTTCATACGACACTGATAAGGAACAAGTTTGAAACAAAGTAAAAATAGATGTAAGTCAATATTTGAACTCCTATAATGGAGTCTACGCCTTGAATTTACTTAAGCCTGTTACGTTTTGGAGTTTACTTTTTACAGTACCAGAAAGTCAAATAAATCACACCAAAACTTGATTATTTATATATCTAACCGTAAAAAAGATACAGTTTAAGCAAATCTAATAAATTCGTTTTTTTTATAATAAAGCTTTAATCACTCAATATTTAAGAGCTGGGCTCTTATGCGTGGATTTTTTTCCAGGTACGAGTAGAATCTTCGGCCAAATCCTTGACCTCCTTATACGACATGACTTTCGCCTTCTCCCTAGTAAGACGAGTATAAAAAGATATTTTGATTATTCATATGAATAACTTTTCCTATGTTGCTAATAAAATTTCAATAATCACCAATGAAAATTGTATCAACTATTGCAATAGATAAAAATCTTTATTTATTACAAGATTACACTAATAGTCGTCAATCTGTAGACTGTAACTATACTGTGTCAAAATATGGTTATTTTTTACTTTGCTTTTAATGTTATCATATTTCATATCATACAATGTTTTGTTCAGAACAACGAACAAATGCGTTACAATAAAGGGTAATGTAGTCAGACAGATCGTTAAAGTGTATTCGTGACTGGGTTCATCTGATGGCTACGTGAGGCCACACTTTTGGCTAACTTGTCACACTTCCTGTTGATCTAACCAGCCAGATTTGTGACTTTATGCCCATATTTCGAAGGCAAGACTGAATTAGGTATTTGAGATTTTCCTGTGATACAACGACGTAATTCTTAAAATCTTACCTTGTGAAAAATGAGACAAACGTGTAAAGTGCTAACGCTTTTAAGGCTTATTATTTATAAAAGAGTGTGGTTTTTTGTATTAATTTACAAGCTGCGCCCCGAAGAGTTACTCGCACTAATTCGGGATAAAAAAACCCGTGTGTTAAACCATCTATTATGATATAAACTATTTTCATACCAAATTTCATTTCAAACGGTTAAATTGTTTTGATCGTGCATTGAGAAGCACCTTAGGCCAGAGTGACGCTAACTCGTGTGGTTTGAAAGGTCTAGATGTAAAGGGTAAAAAAAACCAAATGTTGAAGTTCGGCGCGAAAAACTTGGGAAGAAATCATTACACTATATGCACGTTGTTAATGAAATAAAATAAATAAATACTAGGACACATTTCACACACGGCTGGTTCACCCATAATGAACCATTTCTAGTCTACTCTTTTCGTATTAAAGTTGCTAACAAAACTGATATACTACATATATATACATACATATTTTATATAGATACATATTTAACACCCAGACCAACAGCCAACAAATTTAGTTCAGCACAAGATGTTGGTCGTGCCGGAAATTGAACCCGGAACCTTCTGATTGGCAGTCCAGCATGGTGACCATTACGCCAACGAGATCGTCAAAGAAAAATGAAAGAAAAGAAAAGAAAGCAATATGCTTTTACAAGAACAACATCGGTATTATTAAATTAATAAAGCTCCCCTCTTTATAATAATGTTGTATGTATAAACAATTTGAATCATAAAACAGCGTAGCACGAAAATATTTCAAAAACATTCCAGGAGAGTAGCACAGAACTTTGAAACAAACTCATAATTAAAATCCCTCTCTGCTTATTAGTTCCATAGTCGGATGCCAGACAAAATAAAGCCACAGTGAAATAAAATAGTAGCTTCTGTAGCAGTAGGCAAACTCAAACATACTTGTTTTATACACTATACTTTTCTTATAACATTGACAGTTTAGTTACAAAGCGTAGGTATAGCTTATCAGCAATTTATATAAATGATTATGATAAAATGAAAAGAAAGACAAATACAGTATTTTGATGACAAAACCCCAAAGTCCGAGGATGTGTTTTTCCAGGAAGGACTTGGGTAACCAAGAAAACTTCTCTATTTAATTAATTCTACAATAGTTACTATACCCCCCCTCCCCTCCCAGAATACCCCGCTGAATTAAAACAAAGGTCAGTAAAGGGTCGTCCCTATACTTAATTAATTAACTTAATCGTATTTCTCATAACGAGGCAGTATTGAGGAATACCACAAAGAAGCCACGAGTTGAGTAAAGAACAAACCCTAACATAAAACACATAGGGCGTCGGGCCATGACCATAACCATGTTTGTATATAAACTCCAATATAATAATATCAAAGATTTGTCTGACCCGAGTTGAAAAAAAATACTACACCGCATCATTAAGAGCAAATCAAAAAACAGATTTTTTTTTAAATCCCACTGCCAGTATCATTCCACTGTGGTCTGTGAAACCTACCAAGCCAAAAAACAAATTGTTTCCATCTTTAAACTATTTCCACCTTGTTTGATAACATCTAAGTTTACGGACGAATTAATTATTTTGACATTAATTATGTAAAGAAGCGGCCAATTAGCAGCATAACTGTGGAAAATGTGGCGTTATTCATGTTATATTTCACATTGGTTATGGTTTGTTTATGGTGCTTACAGTGTAGGAAGAGTATAAAATGAACGAGCAAACTTTAATAGATAAACCCTTTGTCATGTGACTTACTATATGGTGTTTTAATTAACATCGCATTATAGGGTGCTATACTAGCGTTAATCCAGGATAAACCGTAATCTACGTGTTCTATATTTAACAGATTTAATCCAAATCAGTCAGCTGTTTGAGCGTAAAAAAATAACACAACATACACGTAAACTCTCGCATTCACAATACTATTAGGATATTTTTCAGTGTGTAAATAGAGAATGCAGAGATTGTGGAGGTGACAACTAATAGAAAGGATTTGAAGATAAAATAAACATGCCACCTAGTGGAATAAGGCAGGGGAGATGAAGATTCAATAGTAATAGATTTCACTTCAGATCCAAACAAATCTATTCTTCTTCTTCTTCTCCTTTACCATTTCCCACTAGGTGGGGTCGCCACAGCCTGTACGACTAATTCTAAACACTTTTTAAAAGAAAACATATGAATAATATCTATTTAATACCAAAAGCCAGATTAAAAAATGTAGTAATTTAATTAATTTAATACGTCAAAATAAAGATATTGTAAAGACTACTTATATCTCTTTTCTTTATTCATAGCACCCGAGACAACATGCTTCCAAGCCTGAAGCTAAACTCAGCTCTAACTTGCCGTCTGGTCGGTGGTCTAACCAGGGAACAGAGAGCCGTCTGCCGGGAGGCCCCCGACGCAGCCTCCATAGCCTTCGAGGGTCTACATATGGCAGTCAAGGAGTGCCAGCACCAGTTCCGATGGCATAGGTGGAACTGTTCCAGTTTGCTGGTGAAAAGCAGTAACCCTCATTCCAGCTCTATTATGAGAAGAGGTAAGAATTAGTCACTAGCTGAATCTCGGGATGTTATAACCTGAGTCAATCCCAGATAAAAAATACCCTATGTGCTATACACACAACTTCAAACAAATCTGGTCAGATGATTGAGCGTCAAGAAGTGGCAAACATAGAGACAAATACAAATATTGTCGTGTGATGTGGGGATGTTCCAGGGTATCCTGGCGGCACACGCAAGTAATGCGGTCAGGGCCCTGTATACGCCCGTTGCCGCTGTGCTCGCTTTGCGTACGGAAGACCCCACACTTAATTAGTTGAAATAAATGTTATAGTAGTACAGTTACCTAGTACAGCTGTTATTTGCCATACGGGGCTGACATAGTCACGTAGCGACTTAAGTCCCCTAAAAATTAAGAATGAAAAAAAAAACTACAAATATTTGAAAATAAAGTAAAGTAAAAAAAGTAGTAAAGAAGCGAGTGCGGTTCTGCAGGAAAACGTCTGTTATTCAATCTATCGGCCCCTGGTTTGATCCTGTCCCTACACCAATGACTTGATTTTCAAGTTATATGTGGATTTTCAAGCGACGAAGGATAACGTCGTGGAAACCAACACAAACGACTTGTTTCTTCTGTAGAAAGACTTGGGTGCCTACTACCATATACTTGCCCAATAAATTTTCCGGGAGAGTCATGATCCTCAGTAATAAAGAATAACACTAAAAGTATAGTATTGGGGCTACTCAGTGCAGATATTTTACTACTTTTGTCACGCTATTCTTAAATTCCTGCAATATTTGTATATGGCAAACTAAAATTCAATATACATAATTTAAACCAATTAAATAACGAAACTAAAAAGGTGTGGTCCGCCTCCCGTTGGTATCATATCAAAAACCCACACAGCAAATTAACATCGAGTTCTCACACGAACATAAAATCTACTGACCTATTGGACTTTCTATTCAATTCTGGCCGCTATAAACCACTAATAAAGTGCATTAACACGGCGCTTGATTGAGTCGGACCGGCCATTTACCACAAATTGCATCTATTCACCGAGTAACAAGTGATCAGAAACAGCCTAGAGCCTATTCACAGAATAACGACCGACTGGCCCTTTTCAAAAGTTTCACCACTAGGTGTAGGCAATAAATCCACAAAGTGTACAATCAACTTTGAGTGAAAGGTTGATATAGTGTTACCAATTTAAATGAAAGATTAAAAGTAATTTTGTAAAGGTGATCGCATATTAGCGGGTGGCGAAAGCACCGAACGAAACTAATTTTATTATTTTGACGTGACAACGTCTTAAATTAGGTTGCGGCTGGGAGTCACTTATGAAAAAGTGTAACGCCCGGTAACGTTACGATGAGTCACCGAACGAGAGAGAGGCCGTAGGAGCGTTGTCACGTAAAATCTTCGCCCGTAAAACCGACTTTACAGGCAACCATTTTTTTTTTAAATAAAATACTAGCGGCACCCTGCAATGTAACCCGCGTTCTTGCGAGATAAAAGTAACTTATCGATATCCTAATTTGAAAACCTACTAACTCCTCTGCGGGTTTTTTTACGGAGGAGGCTTGAAATTTAATTGTATTTTTTATTTTACGCAATAAATAAAAACCTAAATGCCGTGAAGAACTATGCTTTATTTTTATTATTATAATAAAAATAAAGTTATATTATATTTATTTATCGAAATAAAATATAATGACGTTATGAGCCTCTCCCGTAAAAAATCTGCAGAGGAGTTAGTAGGTTTGCAAATTAGGGTATCGCTATGTATTAATCAAGGGTCTAAACTATCCCCTTTCCAAATATTATTGAAATCTTTTAAGCGGTTTGAGCGTGAAAAAGTAACAAACATACACACCTACACATTAACACACACAAACTTTCGCTTTTATAATGTTACTCGTAGTAAGGTTTACAAGCTGCACACCTGCTCACGTTGAGTCTTCATCACCATTTTCATCACCACCCGATTTTTTAATTGTACCTATATTTATTTATTTGTGCGATCTAATAAGATCACCTTAAAATCGAGTAATATGATGATACTTCTTATATTTGACTAAACAAACTATCCTCCTAATATTAATACTCTATGTTCCTGAGTTTCTTTTTCCTAAGGAGTGTAATTTAGGGATGTTCAAATCTAGAGTAAAAAGTTTCATTCTAGGCAAGCGTGTTACATCTTAGACTGCAGTAAAGCTAAACACCAGGCAAGATGCCGTCAAACGTGAAAGTCTAATGATGAATAATTAAAGAAAAGAAATGCTTAGTGAGGATGGGTTGTTACTTATATGATTGTAGTTACTTTTTTACGCTCTTACGATCTTAATCAATTGTGAAGAAATTTGGCGTAAAGATAGTTCCTACCTTTTATTAACACATTGGCTACTTTTATCCTCCCGGATCAACGCATGAATCACAGCAATGGGCAGCTTTAAATAAATAATTTTATAACTAATGATGATTATAGAGTACAAAGAACAACCAAAAAATTACATTTAATTAGCTAAATCTAAACTGCGTAATTAATGACATTAAATAAAGTATAAAAAGATTATACATCTACCAGGAAGCGACAAAGATTTTCGGAGATATTTTTGCTTATGAAGTATTTCAATAACAGAACAATAAATAACATTTTTGCAATTAAAAGTATTTTAAGAAAATACTAAACATTTTCACAAAGTAAACGACAGTTACCTCATATTCCGCTTTGAAGCGATTCACCTCGACCTGTACCTACTGTTGGTGTAATAATGGTTAATTTCGTGTATTACGCGCGATTACAGTTAATCACAGCTAATTGTAGTGAGTTATTGAAATGTGACTGATTAAAACAAACAGACAGGAAAATAGCCGCTTTTGATTTGTAGTTTAGTTAAGAAATTGTTGTATATACTCGTAGGTCCTTTTTATTTTGTTTACTGAAATTTTTTGGTTGTCGGTCTGGGTGTTTCATAAGTATCGATATACAGTTTTTATGTATGTAGTAAGTATACCAGTTGTGTTAGCAACCATAATACAAACTATACATGGTTTAGTTTGGGGCTAGCCAGCAGTAAGTGAAATGTGTAGTAATATTATTGATTTACCGTAATTGCATTAAATGATTTTTATACAAAATTTGGTCTTTTGATCAGATAAGATACTCTGTCCAGAGCTGGATGGAGTTATCCTAGTCTGCAATTAATGGCTCTTAAGGAAGCTGCCGGAACACATCGTTAGGTGGAAGACAAAATTAAATATTTAGTGTACTTCCGCTGTGATCCGAAATCCAAATTAAGACAAGTAAAGGAAAAATTAACTAAGATTAATTAAGATTAACGTTTCCTATCACAATTCGGAAATTCTTAACTCTACACGTGTTTCGCCTAACCACAAGGCATCATCAGGAGATGCTGACTCTTCGAACGACAAGTCGACAGTCGTTAGGTGCTTGGTTATAGGTATTTAACGTGAAACGAGCACAACAAAAAGCCCCACCACCATGTAAATATTTGCGATCTTTAAATGATATATCATTTAAATTAATGATATATAATTTAAATCATTATTTATTTTGCCTACATTTTTTGATCGAAAAATCAAATATTACGGAATCACTCAGTCTACTTTAGTCTACGTGCTAATTTGGTTGACACAAATTCGCTGCTTTTATACATTTTCAACGAATCCATTAGAATCTAGAGGGAAAGCTATTCTGTTCCCCGCACACCAGTATATGTAAAATAGGCTTCTAAATAGCTGTTTGAGGAGATTTCCTATTTGCCGCCCGAGGGTGAGGGCGTGATCTTCGTGGGAGGTATTGTGCTTGTACTCACATAGTTATATGTATATGTTTGTTTGTACTGCTAGGGGATTCGCTTTCTTGTCTTATATGTTATATTTTCTTATGTATGTGTGTATGCATATGTTATGAATAATTTAGTTATTTTGCCTTCATTTCAACTTAGATAAGATTTTAAAAGTGATCTGTCGCGATAATCGTTGTTAAACAACGGTCAATGGGATCAGTCCTTGGATGGGTGACCATGCACAAAACTTCCTTCGTCTTTAAATAAGTGGCATTTTAATCTGAGCGCTACAATGCTTTACACGATAAATTGTCGGTCCTAGCTGTTGGTCTTAGTACCTACAAGTAGCGTGAAGTTTGAAAAACCCTTGACACCAGAGCTTGGCCACTTAGCTCATACGAAGAAGAAGGAGGAATAATGCGGAAAATATCAATGATCAATACATGTTTGTATTATTGTAAGATACATTAAATTTAAAATGATGATTGGGTTTAATGAGTACTGCAAAGTTTATCTGGCTTTTCACTGACATGATCTCGACAATCATAATAAAACCGCTTACTTATTCATTGTCATGCCGAGAACAGCCATTACGTGCCCTCGTAGGCAGTATCGATTAATGCCAAAAACCAGTCTCACCAGATGTAATACCATATATTTTTATTGAAATAAACGCAACTCAACATTCAGACCAATCGCGATCAGCCATTACAATCCGAATTTATTACGAGGAGAAATTATTCACGCACATCACATCCCACCGTACGGATCCCGGAGCATTATGTTCTTAATACACGTATTTACAGTACGTCTGCCTTTATGTCCGCGGTGTGAAAAGGCTTTGTCGTCGACCTCGTTTTTTCCACAATCATCGCACACGTTGACGTGGAAATTTACGAGCATGAAGGATGGGAGACAACAAATAATAAGATGGCCTTTCGAGGTGGCCAGGTGGGACGCACCCGCGGCCGCGATTTCACGCTACGTGTGGGTCCACCGCCTCGCCCCGCGCCCGCGCCCCCGACCTTTCCAATTAATATCTTAACTGGAATTGCTCGGACTCGGGGCGACGCTCCGTACTCTCCAAGGCATTTTATCGCTGCACGCATTTCAATAACAGTTCGGAATTCCCCCATTAAACTCGGTAAACGGCTGATACTCGAATTAGTGGCAGCTCGGAACGAAACTTGTTTCTAAAATACAGATAATCGTCCCCGAGATTAAGACGTGAATGTGAACGGATTACGTACGCTCCGTCGTTCCTCTCGCTATTGTGCCGCGGACAGTATTAGTATTGGTGATGCTCCGTAACGACACCTTCCGGCCGCTCCCCGACACGACTGCCTTCATGTCGGGGAATTGTGAAAAAACAGCGTAACTAAACACTTAAACATCTTTCGTAACGTGCCCATTGTTGGGATCCTAAATTGAAACGTAGACGAGAGAATGAAAGCAAAAAAAACGAAAGAACAAATCGAGAGCTATGCTTTTAAATAGGATAATAGCGATCGATGATCGTAGAAGAAAGATAATAATGATTCCGGACCGTTGGTTTTTTTGCTCAAAATCGAAGATGCGTCGATGAAAGAACGCAGCGTATGGCGTTCTGGATAGATCGCGAGATTCGTTCCGCTTCCCCGAGATCCTCCACACGTCGTTAGCGCTCTTGTTGCTCATGACGCTGGTACAATACCAGTACAAATATTTAATGATTTTTGTGAGGCCAATGAGGGCATTGTAGGTAATGTCAGGGTTCGGGCGTCGGCGACCGATGGTGGAGGGAGATTAGCAGCGCGCAGAGCACCGGCGTGAGAGAATGGCGCGCGCCGGCGCAGGCAGGGTGGCGGACATGCGTCGATACACATCTGACGGCGCGGCGCACGTGACGGGAATCCACACGACGAATACCTCATAAAAAAGTGACATTTATTGGCGTTTTATATCAACAACGTGCCGCAGGTGACGGAGTGCCGGCGACATTGTGCGCTTATGATGCTGCAAAAACACGACATGTTATGAGCCGTATTATCTTTTGAAGCATCGTGGGAACTGCGCTCTTATGTCTTCATTTGGCGTGGATATGATTCAAAGCGACAATTATATTCTGATTGAGCCGTCACAATATTATTGCTATAATTTGCGGTTGGGCGCGAGATAAGTAAGAGGGTAGAGCGCATCATGATACTGCACAAAGTTGAAGAGCTCCATCGAGAGGGATCAAACAAAAGGGAACGTGTCGAAATGTCTCAATGCCCTGGCTGCTTGCCCTCTAATGGCCCAGATAAGATCTACTCCGGTGCGTTACCGAATCATGCTCCTTCAGATGCCTTCGACTGTGAGAAAAAACACACAAAAGATGTTACAAAGCTTGAATTTGTCCAAAGTTCTCTGTTCGGGACGTGACACCGAGTGCCTTTTTTGTTTCACGTTTTTGTTACCTGTCAGATTATAAAGCCGCTTTAAGGGGTTAATTAAGTCGAGAAGTGTATTAGTGATCTTGCAGAAATTTTGGGGCATATATTTTTAATGGAGTGGTGATTTGGTCGGGGTCTAATTTTTGTTCTTATCATGAATTTGATCTTGTTTGCTTAAATTGATTGTGAGATTAGTGGTTTTGAGTTGATTATGATTGACTTGTAAAATAAGTAGGGGCCAGTGATTTGTTAGAATTTCAACCATTTGTACGAAATATATTTATTTCTGTGTCATTGCGTCTTGTGTCCAAACGCGGTGGGTGTAAAGCATTTAAATGTAGACACATAACAACTTACTCGTCAAAACTACGTTAGCTACAAAAAGAAAGCGTTTTCTGTAACCTAATATTTAGTATCCAACTAGATACTACTGCTGTTCTTTTACTGTGTATTTTAGTTACTTAGATTATTGATAGAACTTTCAACTTCTACTACATCTTTCTAGTCTGTATTCATGAATGAATTTCGAGTCCAAAGAGCAGTAAACTTTGCTGACGTCATCTATGCACTAACTTCGGTGCAGTCAACTTAACGTTCCGTTTCGGTCATTAGCAATTCGCAACACATCACCACATACCATCCTGGGGCAAGGCTTTAATTGGACCACGTACCCTGAGTCCGTGTATAATATTGATTAACATTTTTGACCAGAGTTATGAGTTAGAAAGAGTAATTTTAATGTTAGGCCAATGGATATTCGGTACAAATATTGCAATCAATTTAAAACTCAGTTCAATCATATCCTGTAAGACGCCTACTTTTCGTCCTATCTAATCATTAGTTCCTAGTGTGTTTATACTTTGTTATCGCTCCACATCAATGAAATTTAAAATAAAAAAAAACTGATGCAAGAGATTGAGTTCTTTAAGATTGATTTAACTTCACGACGTACAGTGATTGAAAAACAACTGACGTTTTTCGTTAATCATTCAATGAATGTACAGAAACTGAATAAACATACAGTCTCCGGTAATAATATGAATATATGCATGTATACAGGCGATTTCCAATAATTGACAAGGTAAAAACTTCAATGGGAGTTCATTCATTTTGGCGCCAGATTTATAAGCTATCCGTTTGGAAGCGAGAAGCGTCACTAAAAACCGTTTTAAGAATCGAAACAGCATCGACATAAATCACGCGCGATGCAAGCGCGACGGACATGGACAGTCGCACGCGCATCGGAACAATGTTACTCGACACGGAAAAAGCTGACCACCGCTGCGCCGACGAGAAAAACTGATCATTATGCGCATTCGATTAAATAAAATGTCCGCGTTCGATTCGATTTTAAAACATCGCAGAAGAATAAAACGGTCAATGATAATTGAAATTTGTGTTTACTTATCTCGCTTATTTTTTGCGAGGCGGGCGCTGCGATGCCTTATACGTCTCGAATGTAGATTCGCCAATTTAATCCTGACTTCGAGGAATCAAAGTGGCGCTACGGTCGCGGATTTGACTCGTCACGGCGAACTTCGTGTCCATCTGTCCTCATGACAAACATAAATTCGTCTCGACTAAGTAATTACCTCTTAAAGCCTTATACTTTTTTCGAGTTGAGCCAAGTTAAGCGATCGTTGCACTTAGCGTGAATAAAACCCGGCAAATAAAGCGTTGCGACAAGTTGCCATCGCTATGTTAATGACGCAAATAATTAATTACACATACAGAACGAATACAAGGACGGGCCTCGCCAGAGACGAACGACATAAATCGCAGTGAGTTTTTACGCTGACATCTCGTAACGAAAATAATTACATGTCATACATTATTAAAACAAACGAACGTAAAAAGTAAGGGGACAAGTGTAAGAGAAGAATTTAAAATCTGTCACCCGTTGGAAATTCAGAGCATTTCGTCGAAGAAACGTCGAATAATCGGAATTCATTAAAATCGATTAAGGAATTCGGCACGGGCATCGGGCGCGGACGATTAACGACCTTACAGTCGACTAATTGGCACAAATTGACACTAAACCGTGGGATGGAGGTAATTATAATACGAGTGGTGATGCCAGCTATACATTTCGTGTTTGAGTTTTAATTAGTCAAAAAGAATAAGTTTGTTTAAACGACTCGAACGCACAACGGAGTCGGCCGCCCGTAATGATTTAGATGAATTTCGAAACCAGCATTGGACCATAACAGCGAGAGCTACAGACAGTGCAGTCACCAATAACTCGAATCATCGAAATCGATCAATCGAGCGTGCTATAAATCGGGTCGTATCGATTCTATCGCATACCATCGACAAATATAAATTTGTCAGTGGCTACTCGGCGAAAGCCCGTCTTGACCGTTGGCAGTTTATAAATAAACAATAACAAGCCGTGTTTGGTCCGATTGTCGTAACATTCGTCAGGAAACTGTGCGTGATTCTGAGTGATAAGCTTAAAAAGGATAGTTTAGAGCATAGCTTATACAATGCACAACGAATGTAGAGAAAGCACGGACATTGCAGATCTACTCTCATGATTCTTCAATCGGTTAGAGAGAAGAAACCAGTAAAATAACTTGCTAAGATAAATGCCAATATTCAACTTTATAATGTTGTACTATTTTATGAAAATATAGTAGAAATAACAAAGTCATTATTCTATTTTCGAACTGCAATACATTACTGTGATCGTAGTTATGTTAAACTAAGAAATCTAAATCTTACCTTAAAATTGTATATAGCCACAGTATTATCGCAAAACACTTATAAACTTACTAAGCCTTAAAAACTATAGAGTAGAAGTAGTTCTCCCAAAATAATCTTCGCTGGATTTTTCCAAGTCAAACCAAATAAAAATGCCATTCCGGCAATCCACCGTATCGGTCGACGTCAATTAGACTCACTCTAGACCCCGGGCCAGTAATCCGGAGATAACACCATCCTCGTATATTAATCACTTGCCACAATCGAATTAATTTATTCGATTCCCCCGTATCGAATAATCGGGATATTGCCGCTCGGCTGATCTTTTGGAAACTTCCCTTTGCACCGAGTTTTAATGTATTTTAGATATTCATAACCAATAAGTTCGATTTAAAAAGAGGTAGATACGTTAAGGCCAGTATACGCGCAGCGAATGTAATCTAAGCTCAGTCCAGCTCGTAACGTGCTATGTCACGACAGCGTCGAAAGCCTATTCAACCATTTGTCTGAGTATATCAGAAATACAGCTTCCCCTAACATATTTAGAAGTAAGCTTAAATTATATTTATTTAACAAAGCACACTATAGTGTCATGGAATTTATCGATGACAAATTACATAATTAATAATTGACATATGTATATTAAATAATTATTGAATAATGACTTGTAAATCTATATTTATTAATAAAAAAAATGTTTTTTTAATTCTGTATATTTATTTGGCTATAATACTATACTGTACTACTGGTATAAATAATGATATTCAGAAGAATATTCTTTTTTTAACCCTTGGTACCCCTTCGTAAAATGACCATCACGGTTTGCTGTTTCCCGCATGACTGACATAGAAATATAGCACGTTGCCATTTCTCAATTTTATCAGTCTCTTTTTGAATATCTCATTGATTAACACGTTCAAAGTCAAATAGTGAGTCTAAGCTCGTCTAGCTATGCTTTTTTTTTTTAAAAAAGAAAAATTCTTTCACCGTTAAGTAGCTACATTATCCACGAGTAAATTCAGTTATATTTTGTTTTCAAAAATATCTGTGATCCTTAGTAAAATGTGTAATAAAAGCCCTTATATAACTCGTGCGATGCCGGGGCGATCTGCTAGTGATTTTATAATTAAATAATTAATTCACATAATATTTGAGAGTAAATATTACTTAATTATAAATACAATATTAAACATTTAACGACAATAAAAAATGTTATTAGTATTATTTTTTTTGTGCCATTAAGCGACTGAGTTCGGTTGCTTAGTATTTTGAAGCCGCCATAGCGCCCCTGACATGACTACCAGTAAATACGTCACATAAATCAATCGACGAAAGAACCTCAAGTCTATTATCTTCGCAATGAGCTCACCTGTCCAATGTTTTAATTTCGTACCTGCAAGCAATCAATTAACCGTAATGTTTCGAGTATAAAACTAGTAATGGCCAGCAGGATAAATCGAAGCAGGTGGCATTGCGTTTAGAATAATTGCCCATTACAGGCAGATAACACTAAAATCGGCATTATCTAAAGGCCTATTCAGTCTAATACAATGAAATTGCTGAGATTCACAATTAACTTTGCTAGACCTAACTCAAATGCAAATCACAGGTAGGGCTGTCACTGTCAGTAGCAAAAAGTTAGGATGGACTTTATTAGAAAATTTTAACGTTCAATTTTTTCTGAAATAAGGTAAACATTTTTTTACCGTATAAATTAATGGATTTTTTCAATACTAGTCCTAAAACTAGACTATTATGGCAGAGTAGTCACCGACTAAGATCGTCCCATAAGTACCGTTGGAACTATCAGACTTGCTCTGACTTAGATCCACCCAGTGGCAGGAGTCGGCAGGGTCGCGGGAAGGGCCGGAGGGTAGGATCCGGTTAGGGTCGACCGTACAAGTACAAAACTGACCTAATTTGTTTGGCAATCTATTAAATATATGTATTTATTTAAAAGACCATATTTTATTTCTTTCATTGAAAATAACATAGCGCCAATTGAATAGCAACCCTAATCAGCTGTCACACTGTATATGGTAAAAAGATTACATTGTGCGAGCAATCCCTTATCTTACAATCTCCAATGGATTCACCATTTAATTTATCGCAATAAAACAGATAAATGGTACTTGTAGACGTTCCGCGTTCCTATAAATCTAGAGTTGAAAGCTTCCAATATCATGATGAATATTATCAACAAGATCGGTATGCGAAACATCGCTCGTTGCTTTAATTTATGCTAAGTGTAGAAGCTATGTACTAAAGCGGTAATGGACAGCGATATGACTGATTATAACAAGCGAGATGTTTCCTTCGAGCTATCGGAATGATGATAAAATATTGGTTTATTCGTAAAGTTCGCGACGAGATTGTGATGTTATTTAAACGATCTCAACGATTATATTTTGCAATTGTTTTGTTATTAATGATGTTAACGACCGATATAAGTCATTACAAAGTAAGCGCTTACTATTTCTCATTTTTGATGGATGCAAAACTTTGAGTTTATTGTAAGAAGTGTTTCTGGTTGAAACTTGGAAACCACTGTTGCTACAAAAAAAAATCTTTATGTGTAAGTAGTTATAAAAAACATGCTCCAAGAAGACCTAGCACGAGACGCAGTTTTTCCCATAACGTCCTGCAACTCTTTTAAAACTTAGCGCTAAGTTATCATGTACCTACGTACACCTAAGGTGTACCACAAATAAAATTTATCTTTAATTCATCTTTTTCTCTTTATAGATGTAAAAAAAATTACAATTTGTTTCAAAAGCCTAAAGACAATATTTTAAAAATAGTTCTCAACGCTCCTTGAGAGCCAGTTATTCCAGACTAAGCATGCTCCACCTTGGACTAGACTATCGCTATCTCGCGTAGTAACACGCCCTGCTGGTTAAATGCCTGACTGTCATCAGTAAAAAAATGTATTACGCACATCATTTAGGAATTATGTATGCAAGTTCTCAATGCAAATGTCTTGTTCTATCCTAGCGTTTAAATAAAGTATTTATGTATCGCTTATGTACATTCCTACCCCTTTCGCCATAAAGTAATAACCGCAAACGTTTCGGAATGTAGACACGTAGGTAACCGCAGCCGGCGACCACACACCGTATAAGGGAAATAAAGAACTTAAACTTATGCAGATTTTTCTAGATGTGCTTCATATACGAGGCGGTTAAATTCTATTCTTCCATTTTATTCATGAATAACATTATGAATTACTTACTTCCTGGCCACCATTCACCATAATTATTATTTCTAAAACATTATATTTAATTTCATATTTTTTAAATTATTCATATGTATTAAATAATATCATGTTACTAGTATGATATTTTTATTATTATTAAAAACTTCGTACTCGAAATACTCATGTCAGTTAATTATTATTAATATTAGCATTAAATTGACTTGAATTTATTTTAGTTTGTTATATATTAATAGACAAATATTATTTATTTATTTATATAACATTTATTAACTATTTATACATTAATTAATAATAGTTATTTTTACGTGAATAACAAGACAATGCCATTTTGCCAAAAATACACATAAATTGATAGATTTTACTAAACCTCATTTTATTTCATGATATTTACGAGTATATGACTGTCTCCATTTCAATAGGAGTTCTGTTTGTAACCAATTTCTTATAACCTGAAGTAAAATCAAAGAAAAATGTTGACATTCTGTGTTCGACAATCACTCTCATAATAACTTAAAAATGCTAAGCGACTGGTTTCCACTTTTCACTATGATGGACACTGGACAGACAACTTGACTTAAATGTTGTTTAGTACGTATTATTTTAACTTCTTTAGCGTTGTTGTAAATTACTTTGGTTCACTTATTGTTTATTTGCCACTCAGTTAAATGGTTTCCATACCATAACTAATCACTATGGGCTTAAGAAACGTACCCAATGCCTTATTTCTATTATATATCTTATTATCTTCTTCTTTGTATATAAAATTTCCATGTCACAATGTTAGTTACCGTACTCCTCCGAAACGGCTTGACCGATTTTTTACAAATTTTATAAGCGTATTCACTAGGTCTGAGAATCGGCTACTATCTATTTTTCATACGCCTAAGTGATAAGGGTTGTTCACCCTAAATTTTTGTTTTAAATTTTTTTACGAATTTTTTTTCTTTTTTTATAATGTGGCAGTAAGAAAATACATACTAGGCAATTTTTTTATTTTTTTATCACCAACCCCTATTTTTTATGGCCATTTTAGTAATTAAAACATTTTTCATCCCACTCGATAACTGATCAATTATAGTGTTTTTAACTGTACATAAGGCAAAACAACGTTTGCCGGGTCAGCTAGGTTCTATTATATATTTCAGATTAAAATTAAATATTTTAGATGTTTTCATCTACATATATTATATTTTTGTTTTGTGGCCTTCGCCAATGTCACGTTACAAAAGATAGTATTTATCATGATATCAAAAACAAATTGTCCGTTATTCAATGTCATTAAATGGATGAGTTAGTACACATGTATCACTTCTCATCAGGTGAAAATAAGGAAATAATACGGCTGAACCTATTATAAAAATGTGTCTTAACTTTTAAAACTACGGGATCTTTATACAATATTTAAGAATGTTTATTTTTAAGTTAAGGTTACATTCATACCATATACTTTCTATAGAAACATAAACATGATACACATATTTATTGTCGAATGACATTTTTATATCACTTCCAGGTTTTTATTTCTTTGAATTCAATGTTTCCAGATCCATTACGAACATGTATAATTTTAAAGCAGAGACGAACTAGTTCAGGCTATCCATATTCATGCGCATTTAAGGGTTCTGTGCACAAAGTTTACCCTAAACCCTACATTACTAAGACTTTACTGTCCGTCAGTTACCAAACTGTATCTGACAGTAATAACTAGAGTTTAAATTTTCACACATGATGTAGGTATTTCCGTTGCCACTTTACCTACAAATCAAATAAAAACAGAATAAAATAAATAATAAATAAACAAATATTAGTACACATTTCACACACGGCTGTTTAGCCCCGTACTAAACCATTTCTAGTTTGTATTATGGTTGCTAACACAACTGATATAATACATGTACCTACTCTATATTCATATTTAACACAGACCAGACCAACAGCCAACAAATTTAATTCATCAGAAAGATTTTAGCAGCGCCGAGAATCGAACCCGCAACCCTCTGGTTGGCAGTCCGGCATGGTAACCATTACGGCAAAGGGGTCGTCAAAATAAATATTTAAAGGGCAACCCGTACAAAACGCATTCTTTTGGCATTTTTTTTATAGATAATGGTACGGAACCCTTCCTGCGCGAGTCGCTCTCGCATTTGGTCAATTATATAATGTACTTCGTTTATGTAGACAGCAAAAGTATCAACTTTGTATCTGTTCATTTACCATTCTATTAGCAGCTAAGTACCTAAATGTCAATACATTTATTCAGATAATAACAAACTGTTTACATAATTAATTCGGTAAGAACATAAATTGATCGAGAAAGGGACTGCGTGTGGTCTGTATTGCATTGATATCGGCGAACGATTTCGCAACATTAACTCTACAGGGTAATCTGCCGAATTAGGGCTTTTTTGGGTCTCGCTACTACTACTTCGTATGAGCTAAGTGGCCAAGCTCTGGTGTCGAGAGTACTGGAGCCACACAAAAACCTTCGACTTGGCGTAATGACTGCTTGCACTACGACTAAACCGGAATTTACAACTTTACGTATCATCCGACCCACGGTAGCTCCCGGACGGAAATGCGACTTTAGAAAAAACGCCGCCTGTAGCTCTACTAACTATGATCTGACAAGATCATCAAGAGTATCCAACGGTCGGTACGGACAGTCTTTGGTTGGGAGATCATGCGCAATACTTTTTGCAGTCTTTTTGCAGGTCATAATATTGACGTACATTCAGGAAACCTTTTAAAGAATATGGTAATAGTCAAAAATTACAAAATAGCGCTGCAAATTTTCCCCCTTTTTGTGTGAATAAAAATTCCGCTGATAAAAATCACCGAGTAGCAAGTACGAGTATACCTAGTTTAGTCGAGATTGGGTCAAAATTACGGTATCTACACGAGAACTAAAATACATACTCGTATATACAGACTATTACAGACAGACGAAAACGGAGTTAGCCAGTTAATGCAGAGACTTCTCTCGCTTCGCTGACTCTGTCAATAATTTAGTTATAAGTACTACACAAGCGACTTAGTAAACAACCATATTATAGAATGACTTTTCATTCGTTCATCATCATCATCGTCATGTGCCTTGACACATCTTAGTCAGATGATTTAAGCAGCGTCCGTAGATGAGCACTTTCGCTGGTGACTGAACAACCCTATCCGGAAGCCGCAGCCGGACCGCACCGATTGCATAGAAGTTACGCTCGCTTAGTAGTTCTATGTTGGTAGGACTACATATATTTGAAAAGTAAATACATTTTATAGTACTAGTTTTAACAATTTAAACGGACGACAGCTGAATCACGCGTCGATCCATTGACGTGATTGCATCCCGGCGGCGTGGCTTCCATCACCATTTTTTTCCAGCAATTGGTGAAGGAACAAAATGAACCAATAGCCCTGTATGTCAATCAGTTTTGAGCAACAAATTAATGCGTAAATTACAAACCTCAGTATTAACGGTAATCTGAAACATTTTGAGCAAAATGTCGAACATTAATTGATCTAATTGAAGTTATCGACTTTTGACTGAATATTTCTACTCAAATTTAATAAGATTTGCATCTAGATACATTTTGTAGAAATTCGTTTTACATTGTAAAATTGATTGATTTATATTTGTTATCTAAATTTTATTGCATACATTTTGAGATTTTGAAAACTTTCATTTTAGTAAGATCGCAATGTCTTTTATACGAGTTATACGCGTAAGGAATTGAAGAATGAAATTGAAAAATCATATCAGTTGTCACCAGTTTACCATTGTGATTCCAACTTTTAATAATAATGTAAGTGTCACCGTTTTCTACGCGGAAACATTAAAATGCCTTACGTGAACAGTTTACAATGTTCCATGTAATGTCACTCGATTTAACGACACCCTCTCTAAGGCGTCGAGATCAATTGGCTTTAGTTGGTTTAGCTTGTATTTCCAAACAATGATACATTCTATCTATTCAACGACTACTTTCTATAACGCTATAAAATGCACAGTCCCTTTAGTGTCGTTATATAGACATCCTGTACATTTATTTCGTGAAATTTCCACTGCCAGGCGAGAGGCGCTTGGCTCAAATTTGTATGGCAAGTCTGAACTTGGTACAATAGCGCCTTAAGCATATACATACATATATGTAAATAGAGTATACTTTCCTTACCAGGGTTCCGGGAAGCGTCGTTCCTGTACGCGTTGACGGCGGCAGGGGTGGCACACGCGGTGGCTCGCGCCTGCGCGCAGGGCCGCCTCCTCTCGTGCGGCTGTGACCCGCTCGGCTACCGCGTCGCGCATGACCCTACGGGCAGAGGGAAGGTAGGTTATACCAGGGATCACCAAGTGTGGTGCACAAGTTTGCCATAATTACCGATGAAACCTAGATGGCGCTGCAAATCCGCGTGCAGCCTAGCTGTCGCCAAATTCCGCAAGGCAGGTTGTGTCGCATAGTGATAAAACGATATTACTCGTAGATTGCTTGACCGGAGTGAACTCGTTTCAAGAAAATACGAATAGATGGCGCATTATTCGATACACGTAGCACGATTTTCAACAATAGGTTGAGAGTCTATTACATTTGTTAGTCTATGGTTATACATACTTCTTCTTATTCATCGTGTGAGCTAAGTGACCAAACTCTGGATTCGATAGTTTTCAAGCCACCCGAAGGCCACTTGGTTTAACGACTGCTTGTACTAACACTAACAACCGAGACCTACAATTGAACGTGTCATTTGACCCACAGTAGCAGATGGAAATGCCGCTTAAAAAACGACAGTCTTGTGCAGGGACATCCATCACATTTTTTTTTTTTTTTTTTTTTTTTTTTAAGTGTGGAAATCCGGAACGGACACCCACGTGCGGCACAAGTGCCACTCGTGGGTAGTGTCGGACTCCAACCGACTAAAACCCCACTGCGCTACTACCATGCGTTATTGGGTCGTGGTTATGGGAGCAATTTCTTAGTCGTCCACAACCACGGCGACGCTGGTCGTCTGAGACTCTTCCAAGGACGGGTAGAGTTGGAGAATCTCTAGCCTGCTTCCTTTATCGTGTGCGGGATTCCAAGCATACCACCTTATGGCCTACAGTTCAGGGTGTTTAACCCTTCTCAAGGGGGTCGAAGGAGGGCGTGAAAAATCCTCCTTCGACGCCCAGGTCTCCTGCGCCGGATCGCGAGATCACTGGTTATCTCGCGTTCGCGCTCGGCCGTTTCTTTTTGAGTAATTACTTGCTCACAAAAGGAAACGACCGCCTCCCAGGATATCTCCGATCCAACCATTGAATTTATCAATGTCGGAAGCGAGACATCCCATCCTACTACTGTGGACAGTTCGCGGCGCTCACTATCTTTTTTTTTAATGCAAAGGGTCACCCATCCCAACACCGTCCACATCGACAGTTGCTTAACTTCGATGCGCAATCATCGAAGCTAAACACCAGATCACATCAGATCACCTTAGCTAGCCGAGCTACAGGCGCTACACTCTTGCCATACTACATCGGTCATCCAAACAAGAAGACATGAACTTTCAATTGTTTTCTTTATTATATCGAGTTATATGACAAAAGTCAGTACTTAAATCAAAAGTTTACGATATCTCTCCAAATATGTGAGAGTATAAGCAAATGTGGCTCGGTGGTAATAACGTCTGCTTTTCAATCACACGGCCCCTGGTTCGATCCCGGCCCTACACCAATGACTTGTTTTTCAAGTTATGTGTGGATTTGCACTCGCTTTACGGTGAAGGAAAACATCGTGAGGAAACCGGCATGTTTGAGGACCACAATATCCGAAGACGTGTGTCATCCGCCAACCCGCACTTGGCCAGCGTGGTGGATTATGGCCTATATCTCTCTCCTAGTGAGAGAAGGCCTCGAGTCCCAGCAGTGGGAACGTATAGTGGGCTGCTTATGCTTATGCTCCAAATATGTAATATGTTCCAGGTGAACAAATGGGAGTGGAGCGGGTGCTCCCACAACCTGGCGTACGGCATCGAGTACTCCCGGAAGTTCCTGGACGTGCGGGAACAGGTGGACGACCTGCAGTCCAAGATCAACGTGCACAACAACAACGCCGGGAGATCGGTGAGTGGAACCGATAGACAAATAGTCTATGTGTTTTAGACTCTAATCTCCATACAGAATTTCATCGAAACCAGTTCAGCTGTTTGAGCATGAAGATCGACAAACACACTTACTATGCGTGCCAATTAAGAATAGGATCGCACTTGCTTCAACTTCACACGATAACTGTCAAAAAAGTACTGCCAGCAAAGAATGCGTAAAAAAGAAAGTTAATTTTTTTGGTTCATAGATATAAATTTAATTATTGTATAATTATTATATTCGTATAAAAAACTATTTTTGAATTTTATTACTGGAATAATTTTGGATTAATTAATACTACAGGTAAGAAGTACCCAAGGCCAATTAGCAATACAAAAAACACGTGAAGAGACATTGGTTTTGGATAGTTTCGACTTAATTTCTGTAAGCAGTATAATAAACTCTTTTTATTTGGTACAAAAAGAAGTGCCTACAATGAAAAAAAATTTTTTTTATAAATATGCTTTTACTTTCAATACCTACTCATTTATAATTAATTGTTTTGCCTTAAAATGTATAGGAAATAGCAAAACAGCGTACATTAAACATATAAACTAAATATAATATGATTAATTTTTTTGCACACCATACACTTTGATAATGACGTTAGCGCGTATTATTGAGCAAGATGGCGGTTTGACAGTCCTATTCTTAGTTGGCTTGCATAGTACACACGTGTATGTGTGTACTAAGGCACGTCTAACTTATAAACAACTCATCGTTATTGCGTCGGTATTAAAAATTTATTTTAAGCACATTGGCACAAGTTGAGGATACATTTGCGAAAAGGAAGGCATAGTTACTTTTTAATGTTTCTGTAACAATAAAATAAACTTTTTTAAAACACATACTCTTCTTCTTCTTTGCCTTCGCCTTGTCCCACTATGTGGGGTCGGCACAGCCCGTTTTTTGCTTCCACACTCTTCTGCCAGCCGTCATATCTACATTCACTCCTTTCTCTTTCATATCCTCTGTCACACAATTCATCCACATCTTCTTAGGCCGTCCTCTAAATCACATACTGTAATGAATAATATCTTAAATGCTACTATTAATTATCACTGTTTTACAAAAATATTAAGTTGTACACATGTACACATTTCAAAATAAATTATAAAATTCAACGGTGTTTGGATGGGTGACCATGCACAAGACTGTCCGTTTTTAAAGTGACATTTTCATCTGGGCGCTACCGAGGGTCGGATGACACGTTAAATTGTAGGTCTCGGCTGTCTTAGTACAAGCAGTCGTTAAGCCAAGTCACAGGCCTTCGGGTCGGGTTGCTTGAAAACTTTCGACACCAGAGCTTTGCCATTTAGCTCATACGAAGGAGAAGACTATTTAATAAAAAAAACCTCTACCATAGAACTAATAGAACGTTGCTTACTAACCACGCCAATGTATCAGATACAGTAATAAAAATACGTGCTTTAAACCCCAACAAACACTGACTCGTTGACACCACTTCACATCTCCACAAACAAAATTAATCAATCGCATAAAACGTATTACACCCCAATTGTCTTTGGCGCAACGACAAAGCGAGTAGGAAGGTTAAAAGGCACCGCCTGAACAACTCTCCAATTTACCTCGTCAGAGCTTGCATAAGGCCGGTTTGATCTTGGGGGTGAAATTCAAATCGACTGATGAGCTACTTGACTGCGTAAACAAGGCACCAGACATGTTAGGCGGGATTAGTAGTCGTGTGTACTTGCATTATGTATTTGGAACTTGGAGTTTTTTTAATAATTCCACCAAATTTCCTCTCACGAGGCAAAAGACCTTTTTATCGTTATTTAAATTAAGTTTTGATTTTTTGCTTTTTAGATAGATGGATGGCTAGAAAATTATTTGTTGAAAAATTATTTTACCTAAATAAGGCTACAACAAAAAAAATATTATCGCTTAACGCTTAGAAGTCTTATTATCGCTTAACGCGATCTCTTCGAGGCAACCTTTGGATGGAAAGGAATTTATAAACAATAAAAGAAGTTCTTAAGAAAAAAATACTAATCATTTCTAATATACGTACTAATATTACGTACCAATTTACTACTATTATTATTTTTTATTAGTTCAAGACTGTCGTTTTAAAAGTGTCATTTTTATCTGGGCGCTACCATGGATCGAATGACTCGTTAAATTGTAAGTCCCGGCTGTTAGAGCCCTTAAAGTGGCTTGAAAACTATCAACACCAGAGCTTGGCCACTTAGCTCATACGAAGAAAAAGATCAACGCAATATGATTTTATAAATATTTAAGAATAAATTTATAAAAAAATAAGTTAGGCCGTTTAAGAAACCATTATAATAATATACGAGTATATACAAATTAACGTACCAATAGGACTTATCAATTTTAAAAAATATTACAAGTTTTTTAAATATTCTTAGGGACTTTCTTTAGTCTACAGGTATTTTTTTCAGTAACTTTGGCCATTTATTATTAATAACGATAAAATGTTGACTTCAAGATTTTGTAGATACTATTTAAGCAAAAAATATATATTTAGTGTAATTAATAGATATAAAGGTTATTTCGGCTATTGAAGTTTTACTAGCGCATTAAAGAGTTTTTGTTGATCAGATGACAATTCAACAGACCCCATTAAACAATTTTTCACATCTCTCTCCTAAAACAGAAACGAAAGCAAATTACATAGATCACAGTCGTTATCCCAGATATAATGTGACACGTGAGCCTTTATTTTGACGTAACGAGACCGTAAAAAAATCTCAGCCAACTTTAAGAGACCTCCAAAGTCACAATTAATGTCTCAATTCCAAAACAAGATTTCGAAATTGGTGATTCGAATTAGGTCACAAAAAGCTGGTCGGTCCGTGTAGGGTAGGTGTCCAAATTACAGATGGAAAGTGTAAAGGAATGCAGGCAGTTATTTAGCTCAAATTGGTTAGCGGTCCGGGGGCGTGGCCTCAACAATCGCGGCGTGGGTGGTCTCCGTTATACCGTACATAGTCATAAAATATGTTATTATATGGCAAGCCCGATCACACCCCGCTTCATATGCTATCAACTGTTCGCCACGGATAAACTGCTATAATATAAGCGCTGTAAACTGTAACGTATGCGATATTTATACGCTTGGTTTTGCACGAAATTATTGCAATAAAAGATACGAATTCAGATGATTGCGGGTTGATTGCAGCATTAAATGTTCGGTTTAAAGTTTATAATTTTATGTTGATTACGATTATTATGTATAAATATAAAAAATATATATATGTATTTATTTTATCAATATTATCTATATATTTTTTAGAAGAACAAGAAGTTTTATTTTTGGTCATTAAATTGACCATAAGATGTGTTGTAGGTACAGATCGGCAATAAGAAAGCGACAGTGACTCACGACTTGTGAAAAGGGGCTTAAACATGTCTCCGTCTTAGCACTGTACCAATATCTCTTACGACGTCTGATCTCTAATTGATCCCCTGTCCAACCAGAGCGACCAAAGCGAAACCATCAAGAGACATTTTCCACATTCTTCTCCGAACAAGCTCCATGCACTAATAACTTGCTAGCTGACACCTTAACATGTCTCAACGTCGTATTTATTGTTCAATAAGTAAATCCAGCCACCGACTACCGACAGCCGAGCCTAAATACCGGACACACAGACGTGGATTACTTATAATAATTTAATAGGCCTCTTCCTAATAATAAACATGTCAAAGTGATGTTAAATACTACCCGACAAAGATAGCATTGCCGTCAACGAACCCGATTTTAGTCTCTATAATATCAAAAGCTCATTAAATCTTCGCTCGAATGAACGGTAAAGTTAAACTTGTAATGAATATTATATTAGTGTTGGTTACCAAATCTGACATTTAAAGCGGCATACCACTCTAAGTTACTTATTAAAGGGATCCAGGATTTATGATTAGACTTTTTTATAATACAAACACGACGTGTAGAGTACAAATTATTTAATTTGTTATTCGTTTATAGTGCTTAATTATATGTGAGACGACGGGTGCCTAATTTATAGAGGACCCACGGGTGTTCAGTGACATTAGAGTGGTACAATAATCACTGGCCACTTTTATACTTTTATTATTTTATTGTGGTGAGAATTATAGCTTCTTGATTTGGGTAATTAAAGGAAAAAGGTGTGTATATATTTTTTTTAGATTATTAGTCCTTTTAAAGGTACCTGTCAGTAAATATGGTCATTTGAAGTAGATATGTATATGTGTGTACCTATATTATAATGACAATAAGATTCGAAGAAGAAATGTATTTTAAAAATAAACAAATGGATGATGGAAATATCCATTTGTTTGTTTTTTAAAATCCCACTGTTAAAATAACATAATTATTTACAATATTATCACAACGAATCAAATATACATAATCATTATAAACAAATCATTAATTTAATGAATAAGCAGCTGGCTATCACATAACATCAGTAAATTTATTTCAATAACACTAAAATTATCATATTAGTAGTAATTTTACCTAATTAGTGAATGTTCAGTTTTATGCTTCCAGTAGCTTGATGAAATATGCGAAACTAACCTTTTAATATTTTAGATTATTATTTTATGTGGCGTTTTTACGAGGGCCCACATGCGGTTGGATAATGTCGTCCAGCCTTCACTTAATTACGTAGATGTTACAATGTTGTATTTTACTGCACGTTAATAAAATTGAATAAGCATAAGTGTCTATTTAGGAATAAAAAATAGATTTGTTATGTCATAAATTATAATACTTATATGATACATGAACCATGTTGGTTCAAAATACAAGCGTTCATATTTCGATTCACTTTTGCTGCGAAACAGGATTTAATTTAATGGTAGATATTCTTCTACTCTTCTCTATCAGACGTCATCTCCACACTCATTCCTTCTCTCTCATGTCTTCATTCACATACTCCATCCATGTCTTTTTCGGACGGCCTCTTGCTCTTCTTCCTTGCACTACCATTTCCATACATCATTTAATTTAAATTCAAATTGCTTTAGGTACTTTCCAGCAACAAAGACACGCAACTAAATAAAATACTATGAACAATATGATAATTACATAAAATAAAAACAATTAAATTAAAATGTCTAATTAAATTAAAATGTCTAATTAAATACAATTATCAAAAAAAAGAAAAGAAAAAAAGCGCATTAATAATTTTCTGTTATAATAATGTACTATTACAATTAACGTTTAGGATAAATATAAATTTATTATTTCATTAAGTGATTTTGTGTCTTTATACTTTTTGCCAGCTCGATCTTCTTCTAGTAACTTAGCAACTTATAAAGACAGAAAATTAGTGAAAGAAATTTTAGTAAATTAAATAAAATATGAACCATAAATATAACGTCCTGTTATCACACCAAAAGCGAATCGTGATACGAACGCGCGCGAACCCGGTGGTCCCAGACCCCACACTTGACCATTGTTCGAGAAGGCATCTCACCATTTTGTTTTGTGGCCACATAATTAACAGCCTCCCAGTGAGATCTTTGTTAGACACGCTCGCTTGTAATAACCCCCGCGATGATATTTTTATTAATGTCAAAATAAAGTCGGCGGCAATCACACCGAAGTGTAACATCGATCATCAAATCACCCAAAAACTTATTAATACCATTTAAAGCGATATCGGTGTATTTTAACTCGTTGGCGCAATGGTTACTATGCCGGACTGCCAATCAAAAGGTTACGGGTTCGATTCCCGGCAGGGCAACATCTTTGTGCTTAAATAAATTTGTCGGCTGTGGATCTGGGTGTTAAATATGTATCTACTCGTATATATATAAAATATATATGTATTTTTTTGTAGTATATCAGTTGTGTTAGCCACCATAACACAAACTAGAAATGGTTCAATATGGCGTTAGCCAGCCGTGTGTGAAATGAGTCCTAATATCAAATCTACAAGACTTATGAGGAAGTTTATTGCTTCTATTAAAGTTCAGGTGTATTCATATTGACTTTATAGCAAATTGTCAAAATCTTGCCTACATTAATAATTGTATGACAACAGGTCGAGAAGAGATGACAGCTTGATCAGGCGTGCCCACCTTACGTCAAGCAGGTCATTGGTTTCTTCCCGTCAATGACCTTGAGGTTTTGATATAGGTAAACATCGTGAGGAAACCATAGCATGGTGGTACGATATATTCTAGTGACAGACATCTTCAGTAATCACTGATCAGACATCTTCTACAGCTGGCTACCAACCACACCCTCAAGTAAAAAAATGTCGCTAAGCACCTAATAGTGTGAACGGCAGCCTCCTTGAAAGCCAGTTATTCCAGACAAGGCATGTTCCACCTGAAGTTAAAGTATTACTGAATTGTATAGCTACTCGCCCTGCTAGGTCTAGCTAATTAACTAACTAATGACTAAATAGGTACAAGTATTTTAGCCAATTTTAACCTATAGTTTATAAAAAGTGGTAATTTGATAGAAAAGCAACAATATTAATGTCCACTAACAAATTAATCGTGGTCCTAAATAATTACAATTCGGTGTGAAATCAGCCGCCTAAGGTTCTACAGCGGGATCATAAAAGATCTCGCGTCCCGACCCACACAAGAAATTAGGTACCACATTAGAGCGGTAAGGTGATAATTACGTTACAAAAAAATAGATTCGATGAGTTAATATTTTGTTATGTCTCGATGACTGTCCGATATCGATTTAAATATTATGGTATATTCCTTAGGGATGCGCGAGAGCGTAAAATGGGAAATAATCGATCATCATTTCACATGAGCCAGTAGAAATTTGTCGAGGATCATTAGTTACATCCATGCATCAGATATTGCAGTAGGTAAATACTCGTATATTTTTGAAGGGTGTGTGATATATTCATTGCTGAGAAATATTATTATGATGAGAAATATATTAATAGCAAAAATCATAATAATGATAGATATTTTTCTAGATTCTTCTGATAGAAAATAGAAAGAAGTTCCTTCTCCAATAACTGTTATTCAAGTATTCACTTAAGTCAATAAGTTAACTACAATTTAACGCGCCATCCGACCCACGGTAGCGCCCATATAAGTTAACTAGTATGAACTAGAAAATTGGCTCTATCGATATATTATTTATCGATTGATAAATAATATCGATAGAGCCAACTTTGGCAGCATCCCTAGCGTGGCGAGATTGTTTCTTAGCCGATTGCGTCAGTATCAGACCCAATGGGCACTTTATGTTTTATGGACGCGAATGAACCAGCCTTTGTTGCGTTTTATTGATATTTCGAGACGACCGTGAGATCCATCTGGCCGACAGTCAGATGTTTTATCAGCGTTAATGTACTCTCTACAGATGCTAGGATTACGTTTCTACAGGTGTTCAATGCATTTACCTTTTAATGAGTCATGAAACGGCGTAATTGGTATTATTGACAGACAGGTTGCCCCGTACCTGAGTTAATTCAGGATAAAAAGTACACATTTATTCATTCAATATTTAAGACCTGGGCTTCTTGGCAAATTCTTGACCTCCCTATACGACATGATTTCACCTTCGCCTTAATTTGGTCTAGATATGATCTTCTAGGTCTTCCTCTTCCTCTCCTGGCTTCTCTCTTTCCTTCTACGGTATTTTTAAAGAAATTATCATGTCGTATAAGATGACCTACCATCTTTCCTCTTCTGTTGTCTATTGTATTTTATATGGTCCTTGCCTACTAGGCAGAGTACCTGTTCAGATTAAAAAGATAAACAATTTTATTGGTAAAATGTTCCATTTACAAGTCAGTATTACATACTTATTAAATGTACATATTTAAAAAGTACACATAGACGAGTAAATCCAGGTTTCAAATTTCAAGCAATTCGGTTTAGTCGTATAAGCGTGAAGAAGTATCACACACACGCACACACACACACACACACACACACACATACACTATCAAAGTTTTGCATCTATAATATTAGTGTGAAGTAGGAAGTGAGGTAAAGAGGTTGAGCAACGCTTACCTGAAGGAAAATATTTATTTATTTACAACTCTTATTATTTCATTGCTCACAAAACTTCTTTCAATACCCGCTCAAGTACCCAGTAATAACTTATCAAGCACATATTGCATCAAGTCATAAGTGCTTTCAGCAAACACTCACGCGCTGTTTAGTCTAGAGCCTCAATAAGGGTTATTAAATCACCATCATTATTTATACAAAGCGGCTAGACGGTAATTTAGATTGATGACATACTGTTTACGGCGCGGCGATGATTGCTGTAAGATGGCTGTAAATTATTGTGTGAAGTATTAATCAGGTGATGCAATCATTGAGCAAGTCCGTGACATTTACATTTTCCAACTTTGTCAAAGGTTAGTTCGATTATTTGTGGAAAAATCGCACGAGGATAATTGAAAAAGGGTTTAGTTTATTTGGAGACACAGCATAAGCATAAGTAGCCCACTACACCTTCCCCTTGTTGGGACTCGGGGCCTTCTCTTATGAGCAGAGATATAGGTCATATCCACCACGCTGGCCAACTGCGGGTTCACGTTTTCGGATTGTGGTCCTCAAACATGTCAGTTTCCTTCACCGTAAAGCGAGTGCAAATATACACATAATCTAGCGGTTTTCAAGGCAAGAATGAACCAGTTTCTTCTGGGCAAGCGCGCTCCACCTTAAAGTGCAATATCGCTTACCATCAGGTGAACTGCGAATAATTAAAAAATAAAATAAAAAACAACTTGCAAAACAAATCATTGGTGAAGGACCGGTATCGAACCAGGGGTCGTCGAATGATTTTACCACCGGGTCATACTCGCTTTTTTGGAGACATGCTTGCATATATAATAACTAGCTGACCCGGCAAACGTTGTTTTGCCTTATTAATTATTTTTATTCTAGTTTCTAGACAAATTCTAGTATTTTCGCGTGGAAAATATTAAGATGCCTTACGTGAACAGTTTACAATGTCTAAATTCTAGTATAATTAAAATGTTACTTACTTATTATAAGTGTGTATGGTACCTATATGCGTGAAATGGGTATGGAGTGCCATGAACAAACGTTAAGGGAATATAAAAGTAACAAACGCCAAAAAATATTATGTTCAATCATATCTATTTAATAGTGTTTATTTTAACGAACATTAATTTGTTCTTGATGATGGCACCGAGATGGCACCGACGCAAACAATACAGGATAAATACAAATTGAAAATAGCATGTTTATAAGTTAATCAAATAAAGTCTTCGATGGTACTTATGTGTAGGCATAAAATTATTTTTCACTTTTTAGATACAGTTAGAATTTATAAATGTAGGTATGATTTTGAAGACTGTTATTCGTATAATACAATTTCATTGTAAAATTTTTAAGGTTAGTAGGTAATGATATTTTGCTAAAGTTTTAGGTATTCAAAATCTTTTAGCGATTCAATTCGAGCCGTTACCAAACAAATTACATAATATTGGTAGTGTCATAAGCTATGACCCAAAACGTCATAGGACCAATCGCGAGCGAAGCGAGCCCCATGCGAGCGTAGCGAGCTACGCGCGAGCGAAGCGAGCGCAAAAATTTTTAGCATATTTGTTCGACCCGTTTGAGCATAAAGAAGTCCAAAACAGAACAAATTACATAATATTTGTAGTGTCGTAAGCTATGATCCAAAACGTCCTAGGACCAATAGCGAGCGAAGCGATCCGGCTGCGAGCGCAGCGAGCTATGCGCGAGCGAAGCGAGCGCGAAAATTTTTACCATATTTGTTCGAGCCGCTTGAGCATAATGAAGTCCAAAGCAGAACAAATCACATAATATTTGTAGTGTCGTAAGCTATGACCCAAAACGTCGTAGGACCAATGGCGAGCGAAGCGAGCGCGAAAATTTTTAGCATATTTGTTCGAGCCGTTTGAGCATAAAGAAGTCCAAAACAGAACAAATTACATAATATTTGTAGTATCATCATCATATTTGTTGAAAATTTTTTGCTCATACGTTCGGGGTCTAGTTTATTAGTACATCAAATTTTATAGCTTCTTCTACGTAAGAACTAAGTGATCAAGTAATGTTGTCGAGAGTTTTTCAAGCCCCTGCCTTAGTTTAACGACTGTTTGTGCTAAGAGGACTTACAATTTAACGTATAATCCGATCCACAGTAGCGCACAGATGAAAATACATTTTTTTACAACAGTCATGTACAGGAGAGGTTATGCAATAAAGCGACTTACACGCGGTTGGAGCCGCGGTTAAGTTAATAAGAGAGTTACATTGATATAGCAAAATGATAATTGTTAACAATACTACTACATACGATACATAAACAATAACGAAGGTCGAAATTTGTGTAAACAGTGAGAGAAGTCTGTGAAGAAGAATTTTGTGAGTAAAACAGGAGACCGACTTCGGTCTATGGTATAGTGTGGCATTTCACTCACCAGTAAAGTAAAGGTGCGGCAAATTTTAAGTATTTGAGATTGGTAATAATCATAAGCATAAGTATATCAGGTTAAATTTTGTTAGTTATTTTCTTCAAAAAAAAAAAAAAGGATTTTTACTCGAAGTACAGTTAGATACTATATTTGATCAGTTATCAAGCGATATAAAAAATGAATAAAATACTAAAATGGGCATAAAAAATAGGGAATGATGATAAAAAAGTAAAAAAATTAGGGTTGTATGTATTTTTTAATGCCACTTAATACAAAAATAAAATGAAAAAATTCGTCGAAAAATTAAAAAAAAATGTTTAAGGGTGATCAACCCTTATCACTTAGGGGTGTAAAAAATAGATAGTAGCCGATTCTCTGACCTACTGAATACGTATATAAAATTTGGTAAAGATCAGTCAAACCGTTTCGGAGGAGTGCGGTAACAAACACTGTGACACGGAAATTTACTAAAATGGCCATAAAAAATAGGGGTTGATGATAAAAAAGTAAAAAAATAGGTTTGTATGTATTTTTTAATGCCACTTTATACAAAAAAAAATTTCGTCGAAAAATTAAAAATAATATTGAAGGGTGATCAACCCTTATCACTTAGGGGTATAAAAAAATAAATAGTAGCCGATTTTTAGACCTACTGAATACGTATATAAAATTTGGTAGAGATCAGTCAATCCGTTTCGGAGGTGTACGGCAACAAACACTGTGACACAGAAATTTACTAAAATGGCCATAAAAAAATAGGGGTTGATGATAAAAAAGTAAAAATTTAGGGTTGTATGTATTTTTTGATGCCACTTTATATAAAATTCAAATAAAAAAAATTCATCGAAAAAATAAAAAAATATATTTAAGGGTGAACAACCCTTATCACTTAGGGGTAAAAACGTTTCACGTTGGCCGATTCTCATACCTACTGAATACGCATATAAAATTTGGTAATGATCAGTCAAGCCGTTTCGGAGGAGTTCGGTAACAAACACTGTGACACGGAAATTTTATATATAAGATAATATTAGACGAACTACTAATCTCTATTTGATGAATCGTGTAGCTGTAATTTCCTCTCGACTCCACGCCTCCAATGATTCAATCTCGGATCGAAGATCCCTAATAACTATCGAGCTACGGGATGAGCTCGGAGTGTTGCTAGCGCCACCATTATGCCCTATTGAGCCGCGGCGGCGGCCGACCGGAACGCATTAACCGCCCGTATTTCACGATACACCCGTCGAGGTGAGAACATAATAAGCGGTTCGAGACCATTTTTAATATTCCGGCTTCATTACGACGTATTACAAACGTCTTGGGTGGCGAATTCTATCGCGAGAGCTCTTAATACCACGTTATTAAGGCTCGCCGGGTACCGGGGGCGTTCCGAAACACCGATTTATTTGAATTTTTGCCCCGACTCAATTTGGGAAATTGTTCGGCCGGCGGCGTTGCGAAATTAAGACGTCAACTTGATTGTGCTGAGGCGTTTAATTATGTAAATGTTATGAGATAGAGGTGGGTGGTGTAATGGAGCAATTGTGCCCGAGCCTGGTCACGTACGGTGAAACAGATTTATGATTCGCAAGGGACGGTTGTGTGTAAGGTTTCACGTCGGGCTCGTCTTTCTTTTGCACTGCAGTTGCTGGCAGGCAATTTTATCGCAAACTCTTACATACACAATGAATAATATTACAAATATCACTAATAGTACATGGGGATGAAAGTAACTTAGTTAGTCCCGAGACGGGGTTTGGGACCAACTGTACGACGGACTAAATAAGTCTTTAACCCGAGGTAAAAACAAATTAGTAAAGAAATTTATTTTCTTACTTTCTCAGCGCGCCATTTCATAAATTCGTCATACAATTTTAGGTATATTTGTTTTGATTTACACTACCATTTTAGCCTTTTCTCTTTAAATCAAGCATTAAATTCATATCAGAATCAGACGAAGTATACAGCCATTGTTTTTTATTTTCATCATTGCAAAAATAGTAAATATTTTGCCCAATTCTAAGTAATTTTAAAGATTTTGTTGAAACTAAATTATAAAAAAAATATTTAAAATAATATAATATATTCCTTAAACAATACTTAGCTCTAAGCTATTTCAATTTTACGTCATGGTTTTATAGAAAGTAAAACCTTTTTTATACTGTACTATTTTTAAAACAATTTGACAGCTGCCAGTTTCAAAGCGTCGCTCCCTAGGGATGCACCGTATTACTTTTATCCCGCTCCTCAGGCAACTTCAGACCTACTTTCAGAGTATCAGTAATGAAAAATAGTATTTCAATATTATAGTACATAATACGTAGGTAGAGTATTTATAGTGATCACATGGTTAGTTACCCTTTTGCGAAGAATCTATCGCCAAGCCTCAACCCGGCGGAGATTTCATGTGACGCCAAAGAGATATTCATCACAAAACTGTATACCTACAAATTGTATAAAATACGCACTTTATATCCTGATGCAGATATTATCCTCGAACATGGAGGTGCGGTGCAAATGCCACGGCCTGTCCGGGAGCTGCCAGCTGCGGACCTGTTGGAGAGCCACGCCGGACTTCAGGGCGGTCGCTTCTACAATAAAGAGACAGTATCGCAAGGTAAACAAACATAAAAATAGCCTTTCTCATCTAAATAAAAATTGTTCATAAGCACTGCACTTAAGGTACCTGAGCGTCTGTTTCCTGAGAGGTATCATCCGGAGGCCTTCAAAAGTAGAGAATAGGTATCTTGTAGGTAATCGTGCCACACCGTTTACTGCAGCGCAGCTTTACATCAGGCTAGCTGTAGTCAAACGCTAGCCTATCAAGGATAAAAAATTAGTTTAGTTTAAAAGATATTTTTAATGGTCTTTAGAAATGGATTTCTGACAATCAGCTTTATTGTACAAATGTAACCTGAACTTTGGCCGTTCGTAGTGCACTCATAAATTAAACATCTGAAAGTCTACACGACATTTTTTTCTCTCATAATTTTTGAGATGTGTTCAATAACAACTCCTTTTTCCTGGAACGAGTTATTTGAAAATATCGCGTCCAAATGATTGCTCAGCCGAGTCGGAAGCGAGAGTTCCCGAATGCCAACCGAGCGTCCAGGCGCTGTCTCTCTCTTTTCGCTTTGCCTCTCTTTCAGACATTGCTCTGGATGAAACAACAATCGTTTCGGCCGTGCTTGCGCGTTGACGATAGACGTTTGGAGAAAGGCTTTGCAGAAACTGCCTCCTTGCCATAGGTCTCACTTGATCTTTTCTTCTCCTGTGTCATCCATATTCAGAAGTGAATTCGCCGCCAGTATAAGCTACTCCCTACTAACGATTATTCCAATCGAAATCTTGATATTATATTGAATTGAATTTGAATCGACCATAAAAGATTAGAATTTGTATTACGACTTTAATTCAGCATCCGTAATGAGCAGGAAGAAATGCATTGTAGTTAAAAAGCACCGCGGTTTCTTATCTCCGTTATATTAAGCAAAAAAAAACGCCTAAACTAAATTAGTTAGCCTAAACTAATTATTTGTAACTAACTGCGTCCTGTGGTCTTACCCGCGTTTTACTGGATAAATAGTAGCCTATGTGTTAATCCAGGGTCTAAGCTATCTTCACATTAAACTTCATGAAATTCGGTTCAACCGCTTGGGCCTGAAGAAGCAACAAACATACACACACAAACTTTCGCATTCATGGTGTGGCGTCTCTGTCGCACTTCATCGCCCGCTACCAATCAGAGCGCTTGTCCTGAATCGCGCAAACGGTATTTTCAACGCGCGTACGACTGGTCCAAGCTACAATGCATTACCGTCGGACAGCCGTCTCCGGACAAAATATCTGTCCGGGGGGATATCCCTTTGCTAAATGGAGGCAGACCGTCGTCGCTCCATAATTATATTGGTAGGATGCTAAATGAGTAAAGAAATATGTGCACTTTACTTACTTTATAATTTTGCATACCTTCTCAACTGCAGGCTCTGATAGTGGCCCAGGAGGAGATGAACAGCGGTGTGAGCGTGCTCAGAGGAAGACCGCGCGGCCGCAGGCGCAGTAGACCGAGACCAGCGCCAAAGACCAGCTTACTGTTCTTCGAGAAGTAAGTTTATAATTCTGGCGAACAGACGGCAAATCCAAATTTAAAATAGGTCGGTCTCTTTTCATCATTAGAGACAGAATTCGTGTAAAATTGATGCAATACAAAACAGAGAAAAAATAATCAACTTATATTAGTGTTACAAGTGGCGGCCTTATTCTAAAAAAAAAGCGAAAGCGATCACTTCTTGGGAACCAAAGCACGGAGAGGATATTACAATAAATAAGATGGAGTGTTCAACAAAGAGATTAATAATAACTAAATATACCTAAAAATAACCAATACATAATAAGACCTACATAAAATATGTACTTATTTTTCGGTGCAATAAGGTACAATAGCTAGTTCGTAGGTTTTATACTAGATGGCGCCACTAGAAAAATTGGCTCGCGCAAACGGTGTGTCGCATGATTTTCATGAGTCGAAATTTGTGTTATAGGTAATTAATAGCGTCATCATTTAATACATAATGAACTAGGTATTTATGTAGACTATATGTAGTTCATTATGTATTCTATAATGACGCTATTCTAAAGAAAATAAGTGAATGTGGTTGTAGTTTACTCTTATATTATAAATTATTTCTTTTATTAAAATATAAAAGGGGTATGGTAAATAAATAAGTCTAATATTTATATAAGGAGTGATATTAGTTGCTTTGTCTGTGGTTTCGATCCTGCTATCTCTATTTAGTCTCTAATGACGAAAAGAGACATGGCTACTTTAAATTTAGTTAAGTCATGAAGCACCATTTATTATTGAATTGTTTAGTAACGTTGAATCACGTCAACAACTTTAGACTGGTGTATTACAAATTACAAAATAATCTCTCAAATGTTACATAATGCGAAAGATGTTTCTTTTTATTAGGACGAGGTCTTCAATTAAGATGTCTTCTGAGCATATTAATTTATTTTCTGTGTTCATAATCTACTCATTTTATTTCTCGCGTCAGTAAAGAAATCCTTTAAAAAGTTTTAAATCGCTTTTAATATCTCTCGATTGCACTCGTTTAGTGACGCAAGCGATATGCGATATGAATGTAGGTACCTACTGACAACAGTAGTTTGTATTTAGCTTGACAAAATACCTATAAGTTATCATGGATCAGAATAATATGTTATTTTTATCTATTACTAGCTGACCCGGCAAACGTTGTTTTCCTTTAAAAAATAGAATGTAGCCGATTCTTAGACCTACTGAATACGCATATAAAATTTGGTAAAAATAAGTCAAGCCATTTCGGAGGAGTACGGTAACTAAAATTGTGAAATGGAAATTATATCTTTTTGTTTTATTTTTTAACATTCACACACGGCTGGTTAGCCCCATACTGAATCATTTCTAGCTCGTATTATGGTTTCTAACACAACTGATATACTACATATACATACATACATCTATCTATACTATAAGACTCTTTGTCCTGTTGTTTGTATGAAACTTCTTTGTTTTTGAATTTCCAGCAATGAAACTTGGAATATGTATAGTTTATGTAAAATTAAAAATAATGGTATCAAGTTTTTTTGCCAGGGGTAAACTAAGGGTTTGTAATGGGGGGTGAAAGTTTGTATGGAAAATTCTTTATTTATCAAGTTAAAGTCTTGAAAGTTGTTATGGTAGTCGTTTATTAAATGTTCAAATTAAAATTAAAAAAACTTTTGCCAGGGGTGCATTAAGGGGGATGCCATGGGGGTTTAAAGATAAAAATGAAAGTTGTGTGTTTTTGAACTTAGAGGTGTACAATTTGGAGTGTGTTTATATTTTAGTACTTAAACGTGTACTAAGAATAGATTTTTGGAAATTCTACCCTTAAGGGGGTGAAAGGGGGTAAAACAGTTTGTATGAAACTTCTATATTTTTTAACTTCTAGCAATGAAATTTGGAATGTGTATAGTTTATGTAAAATTAAAAATAATGGTATCAATTTTTTTGCCAGGGGTTTAACTAAGGGTTTGGAGGGGGGGGGGGGGGGGGGTGAAATTTGTATAAAAATTCTTTATTTATCAAGTTCAAGTCTTGAAAGTTGTTATGGCAGTATATTATTAAATGGTTAAATTAAAATTATTATTTTTTGCCAGGGGTGCATTAAGGGGGATGCCATTGGGGTTGAAAGTTAAAAATGAAAGTTTTGTGTTTTTTTACTTAGAGGTGTAATAGTGGAGTGTGTTTATATTTTAGTACTTAGACGTGTACTAATTATAGATTTTTGGAAATTCTACCCTTAAGAGGGTGAAAGGGGGTAAAACAGTTTGTATGTAACTTCTATGTATTTGAACTTCTAGCAATTAAATTTGGAATATGTATAGTTTATGTAAAATTAAAAATAATGGTATTAAGTTTTTTTTGCTAAAGATGAACTAAGGGTTTGTAATGGGGGGTGAAAGTTTGTATGGAAAATTCTTTATTTATCAAGTTAAAGTCTTGAAAGTTGTTATGGTTGTAGTTTATATGATGGTTATCATAAATTTGTAAATATATTTGCCAGGAGTACATTAAGGTATGCTATTGGGGTTAAAAGTTCAAAGGGAAAGTTTTGTGTTTTTGAAATTAAATACTTCTGAATTGGAATTTAAGTATTTGGTTCACTTAGTGGTAAGGTTCACGTATTCTAATTATTTAAATTAAAATAATGGCTTGGAGAAAACGATCTAATCTGTCGCATCATCACCAAAGTAGCTAAAAACAGAGGTTAACTAAGATCTCAGGAATCGAATGCGGAAAGGCAGATGCGGCTCATTTTGATATCGTAGCAATGTAAAGTTTGTATAAAATTGGCACGGGAATAGGATACAATAGAATTTTTCCACAGGTTACCCGAAAAGCGACCTACACGCGGGCGGAGCCGCGGGCAACCTCTAGTATTGTATATAAATACACATTTAACACCCAGACCCACAGCCAACAAATTTGGTTAAGCACAAAGATGTTGACCGGGCCGGGAATCGAAGCCGGAACCTTCTGATTAGCAGTCCGGCATGGTAACCTTTACGCTAACGAGGTCGTCAATAGTGCACTTAGTTCATAAGATTTTCCCTTTGCCTCTTATATAACAGCTAACTAACCTTTCCTTCTTCCAGATCACCAAGTTTCTGTGAAGCAGACAGCCGTGTAGACTCGGCGGGTACCTCGGGCCGAGTGTGTCGCGTCGGCAGAACCTCCCGCACCGGATCCTGCGACTTACTCTGCTGCGGTCGAGGACATGCCCTCATTCGCAAGTCCAGCCTGAAGCCATGTAACTGCACTTTCCACTGGTGCTGTCGAGTCGACTGCCAGAAGTGTAGGGATGACAGGTGGATCGCGATTTGTAAATAGAACGTCGGAATTAGGATAACAAAATGTTTTTTGCACTTAAGACGACAGACAAGAAAAAGGGAATTGCCGATTTTTGACGTGACAACGTCTTAAATTAGGTTGCGGCTGGGAGTCACTTATGAAAATGTGTAACGCCCGGTAACGTTACGATGAGTCACCGAACGAGAGAGAGGCCCGCCGAATGCCTTGCGTCTCTCTCCCACTCAACTATGATCGGTCTGCCGCGCGCGCAGCACGCGGCAGACGTTGTCACGTAAAATCTTCGCCCGTAAAACCGACTTTACAGGCAACCATTTTTTTTTTATTGACTAAAGTCTATTGAAACTGTATTTCAAGATCTCGTACTCGCATTGACATGTCACTAGGTCATTGGAAAGTTTGAGGATAGTGCGCATAGGTACGAGGGGGGGTCAAAAAGTACGCGGAATGGATGGGAAGGGGGATGAAATAAAATACTATTTTATTTTTCTTTTTCAATATATTCTCCCCTAATTTGAATACACCTTTCAGATCTCTCTATTAACTTACTTACACCGTCGAAAAAAAAATTGTCTTTGTCCTTTTTTACCTGCGAACTTTTTGACCCTCCCTCGTATAGGCATTTGACCAGTAGGTGAATAGCCTCACAGTACGACACAAATTACCGACACTCTGGTCTAATGTGGACCTCCATATAATCCTCTACTCCTTTCTACTAAAATATAAATTTGATGTGAACGTATGAATGACTCTTTCTCGACCGTGGAATTGGGATGAAATTTAGTACATACGAGAATGTGGATAGCTTTTTCGCTGGATAAACATAGGCTACTTATTTTCTCAGATTAATACAGGTACCATCGAATTCTACGAATCGTGTTGCTTGCTACATTAAAAACTATTCGTTTCTCACAATTTACAGTAGTATTTTAGTTACTTATTTTTATTAATGCTGTTGAAGGTGATTTGAATGGTTAATCAATGTATATAAGAACCATTTTTTAGAAACATTCGACGTACACTGATATAATATTTTTCAAGTGTAACATTCCATTTTACTTAGAAATAACAATTTTCAAATTGAATATAGGGTTGGCTTTAGTATCGAAACTCTTGAATTCTGAGAAACTTATACTGTGGGGAAAAGGGTTGTTATCGTAAATATAATTCTCATTTCATCTGTCGAAGCACGCCTAAACTTTTCAAAGCCTCATACCCTTGGTTACCATGCCGGACTGCTATACAGAAGGTTCCGGGTTCGATTCCCGGTACGGCCAACATCATTGTTCTTAACTAAATTTGTTAGCTGTGGATCTGTGTGTTAAATATGTATCTACTCATATATAAAAGATGTATGTAAGTATATCAGTTGTGTTACCTATTAGCAAAACTAAAAATGGTTCAGTATGCGGTAAACTAGCCGGGTGTGAAATGTGTCTTAATAATAATATTGAAATACAGATAAAAGGATAATATAGGTAACAATACCTAAAACAAAGGCCGCTGAATTGCTAAAAAATCTGTTGCATACATCTGTGTAAGGTTGAAACTGCGGTAAGACACTACCTAAATGACATTTACCTAATTAGCCTCCACATACTTAAACTTTAATACTTAGTTAAAAAACTAATTGCCTCCGGCAGATAAGGTTTTGCAGTAGGGGGTCCATCCTTCCCTCTCTATCTAATCCGATTCAGGAATCTCGATACTACATAAACCTACATTTATAATGAATTTTTAGATTACGCACGTTAGCGCATTTTACTACCAACATTAGTATTTTAATAATCGCTAGAATTTTTCTATAAATTATTATGTAAATATAATAAAATTACGCTCGTAATCGTAATCGAATCAGTATTAACAAATAATTAAGCTATAATTAAGTTGTACTTTGTAAACAAACTGTTGTCGTAAGGCATATCGTCCCCGTAGAGCGAAAAATCACTAAGTCCTAAAAACCTGTTTTGAGATAATGAGCGTTAAAGTTTTGGAAAATACAAAATTCTATAACTTTAGCATGGCAGTGCATATCTCTATTCTTTAAGTTTTATTTAGAAGGTAATATATTAAAGATTATATTACTATATGTACTTCATTTCAGTATCAAATAAAAAGTGAGTAATTACTAGGAAACTTAGAAAACACAAGTTAATTATTTGTTCTCTTTAAAACCACTTGAGCTAGGTACGAAATAGTTAATTTTCGCCCTGAGTTAGTGAATTTTCCATAGTGATAAAATTATTTTTAAGAAAACATCTCAAGTTAGGTGATATGGACCTAATTGCTAGGTGTACAAAATGTGAGTTGTATATAATATAGACCCTTTAACAAAAATGTTTCTTATAATAATTTTGCATAATAAAACAATTTTGCATAATAAAACCCTAATGTAAGGCAATTAACTTTTAGTAAATCATCAATATTCTATAAATATGCTACATACACTACACTGCTACGAAACACAAAACGGGAGATACAATAGATAAAAAAAGATTTTATTTAATCATCAAAATCAAGTAGTATGTTTGTACTACTACTTTTTCTAAAAGAAGAACTGATAAAAGAGTAAAATACCTATAAAATATCACAAGCATATTCTTCGCCGCTGACCATTTCAGAGGCAAAGAAGAAGGACCTGGACAATTTATCTGGCAAAGGCATAATTCCACAAGAGTTAAATGTCTGGTATGTCTCTACCCACAAGCAAAGATGTAATAGACAAGATTTCGGAGCCAGACATTACCGAAGATGGCAAAGACGAAGTAGATTGATTTTGATGATTAAATAGTAGCAGTGTAGTGTATGTAGCATATTTATAGAATATTGTTGATTTACTAAAACTTAATTGGCCCCACAACAGTAGGATTGTTTTATTGTGCAAAAATATTTACTGTCTCCTCTTTCTTGTAGTTAGTTGAACATCTAATAGAATACTCAGGGGTGTGTCTTTATTCTCTCTCTGTAGCACTGTGCATAGAATCCACTTCCAAATGGGTGTGACCACTCTCTAAACATTCTTGTTCGATTACTTCAAGATTTGCTTCCGTAAATCTTGCAATCTTGTTGTATTAAATGTGCCAAATACGCCGTTATACTTATTTTATGTTGCCTGGCACATGTATATACATAGTGATTTCTTTAATTTGGTTTTTGTATCTGAGTAAACCACCAATCTATGACATTGGCAATTTCAACACTGCCTCTTTTGATATTAATCTCATACCATGTTATACAGTATGCTTCATGAGGAGGTTTAGCTCGTCTTTATATTTTAAGGCTTCAATGACAGATCTATTTGAAATACACAATGTCTCTTGGACAAAATCTCTGCAGACGCGTATCTAAGTATCATTTTTATCAAAATAATATTCATAGGCAGCAGCAGATCGGTTTTTTTGGCTACGAATACTAACTTTCACAGATTTTAAAGGTTGAGCCACCATTTTTTGAAGTAAAAGTTGTTTTTGTGCTTTTAAATCGGTAATTTGCCAGTATGCTTGACAAATCCTATATCTATCTTCGTCAGAAAAGTTATTATGGCACTGATACCGGCATTCAATGAAGCATTTCATAGGTTTAGGTTACTTTTTACCCAAATAAGGCAAACAGTTTTGTTTGTTAGACTTAGCTATATTTTTTTCCACTTGCTAGGATCACATTTCTTCCAACGCGTAGGTTCATTATTTTCAGCAGGATTTGTTATTGGCTGCTCTGTTGAATTTTGTCTGGCTATAGTGTAAATACCTGCTAAACTAGAATTGCAAGACGGTAAAATAGGCACCTGAGGTTGGTTCATCATCAGCGCTACGATCAATCTTCATCAAGTTTGATTTATGACAATCGTCACTATCGCTCTCACTAGACGACGTTGCAACCTCAGACTATTCTAAACGGAGTTTAGAATAGTCTGAGGTTTGTCCGGAGTTTAGAATAGTCTGAGGTTGCAACATACTCGTACACACGCCTTTTCTTATTAGTACGCTTATCATCTTCGCTGTCGGAAAACCATGAAACGCTAGAGTCAGAGAAAATTCGAATAGAAGAAGAACTGAGACGACCTCGTTGGCGCAACGGTTACCATGCCGGACTGCTAACCAGAAGGTTCCGGGTTCGATTCCCGGCCCGGCCGACATCTTTGTGATTAACTAAATTTGTCGGTTGTGGGTCTGGGTGTTAAATATGTATCTATACCTATAAAATATATATGTATGTATATGTAGTATACCAGTTGTGTTAGCTACCATAACATGAACTAGAAATGGTTCAGTATGGGGTTAACCTGCCTTGTGTGAAATGAGTCCTAATATTTATTTATTGAACTCAACTCTTCTACTAGATTTTTGGTTCTGGTGCCTGTGACAAGATACGTATTTTTCTTATTTAACACTGTCATCGGACAAAATGTCCCAGCAGCTTTCAGCCAACAAAGACGCACAGTGTGGTGGGTTATATGAAAGTAACCACGCGACGCACGCGGCGTTCTGCCCGCGAACAAGTCACTAACTCGGGAGCGACATATAACTAAATGTAACGACGCACGTGGAACTTATACAAATAATAACTAAATTATTTTAATTAATATTTGCAATCATTATCTTAAACTATTTTTATTATAGAAGAAGTGTTTATGTTGAGATAATAATTTTTCGCTGTGGTAGTATTTTACATAATCATTTAACAGTAAAGAGTAAGCAGTCACTATCCCGAGTTAGTTAATTTTCGCATTTGAGTATCGAAACAAACTGTTGAATTAGAAAACTCACTAAATGATTATAGTGACTTTATTTTAACAAAATGCGTACGAATTCATAAGATTTGAATTCTATAAAGTAATTAAAAATATTAGTGACTTCTCGCATTTCCCGGCTGCATCATAAAACAAGATTTATTCACTTTTCACACTTCGTAACTTGGAAACTAAGACAGCTACAGAATTGATTGTCAAACAGATATTTAGAGAAAAAAAAGTTGTTTTAGTGACATAAATAACTCATTTTGGCCATTTTCTGACTTAGTGAGTTATCGCTCTACGGGGACGATATTATATATTTGCACGAAACAAACGGTCACACTTATCCTACTTAAAAAACGTTGCATATACGTAATCTTATAAATAAAATTTCCATGTCACACAATGTTAGTCTACTGCTCCGAAACGGCTTGACCTATTTTTACCAAATTTTATGTGCATATTCAGTAGGTCTGAGAATCGGCTATTATCTATTTTTTATACTCCTAAGTGAGGCAAAACAACGTTTGCCGGGTCAGTACATATAAAAACGTTTTTTTCGTGCAAATATATACTAGATAGATAATTATTTTGTTTCGGGAATCTCGTGACAATAATTAGTCTATTCTTGTATTCGTGTGTTGTTGTAAATTTAAAGTTACACGGCACAAACATAACATGCGACAGTAAATAAGAAGACATTTGAAAGATCGTTATCTCTTGCTCGCACATATTGAGTTGTGCAAGCAAGAAAACATAATTTTTAATCTTAAACGTTACCTCAAAACTTCCTTCACTCATACTCGCTCAAGTTGCACACCCTCTCAGACTAATCCTTGAAATCGATATTTTTAGTTCATAACTCGAACGTAAATATAATCAATAAACTCTTGAAAATCTATATTATTAAACATTATTTCACAAATAAAATATCTACTTAGTGTCGCTTTACGTCTCGAGGGAGCTGTAAGATTGGTCGCGAGCTACCTTGAATTTGACAGTCCTATACTCTACTGTCACTCGACTCGAGTGAGGAATTTCCTTAAGTGAAGTCGTAGACAGAGAAAGCAAGTGAAGTTCACTTTTGACGTTTTAAAATACTGTGACGTAGACAGTCTTTGCGCGTCGTGATGACGTCGTCGCCGTGTTCGGACTTTGAATTAATAGAAGTTTTTCGAATGGAAAAGAAAATACGGGACGGAAGATGAGTGAGCGAGAGGAAGATAGGATTTGAAATCGGAATCATTATTTTGATTTTTGAATTCAAATCTTAGATGCGATTTTGTCGAGCCAAGGGGACTTAGAAGCGGGCCATCGCGCGGCCTTGAGTTCAGTATTAGTTTGGAAGGGAATACAAGAAGATGATGAAGAAGTAGAAGAAAAGGTACTGAAGTAAAATGATAGTGGCAGTACCCGGCTGTCAGTAAAGGTATCAGCCTAGAACACGTCTTTCTTTCCTATCCCCGTGCCCGCTTCCCGTAACTATACCAAATCGGTCACGTGATCTTGAGTCGAGTCACGGAAATCTCGAGGTAACGTTTAAGAATACGGGTGATAGTCTTTTAAATATTACCTTGACTTTTACAAGTATTTTAAAGTGATTAATTTGTGAACAACACAGGCATGGTTCATATAAAATATTCAAGGATTATGTTTTAAAAGTTAGGTAAGCTGGAAATAACTAAGAAGACCGTGCTGTATGTCGTATTGGCGAGCAGGCAGTGGCAGGATACAGGCTGCTGATGATGATGTCTTCAGCCTAAATTAGGCATCTAGGTACTTTAGGTACGATTACGGCAAAATTTTGTAAACGTACGAACTTGCCATACTTACCATGATTTAACGTTATGATTTTTACATTTCTACAGAGTGTAAAATATCGTCGTGTACTTAATAATTGACACTCGTTTCATTGTAAATAGTAAATTTGATTTAATGATCAGCATTAATTAATAAGTTGAACTTAACGAACTGACATTCCCAATGAAGTGATACGTGTAGTAGATATTTATTGTTTTAATTATTATTGTATTTATTTTTTACAATTGTAAGAATTTGTCTGTAGTTATTAGCCAAAAAATAAAATGCGTATCATACATTTCATACAATTTTTATTAAAAACCTAGAGTAAACTACATTAACCTACTGTATTTTATTTATTTATTTTATTAATGAATAAACAGAATAGATATAACTGAAATATTTTACATAAAAATCCTGAGTTAATCCAATTCTCACTAATTTATGTTACTAATATAGACGCGTAGGTAAATAATATGTATTAACTATTACTTATAAACATGTTAACACATTTGACGTTAAAATACAGTAATGTTTTTAAATATTTAATTCTAAGTACTTAATCTTTCTTTCCTGTCGTATGTTATATTCAGGTTTTATCAGTGATCCGTGATTTTATGAGATAAATCACAGAGCAAGCCACCCAACTAGATAAAACGTACAGAAGCGACATTTAAGCGATTTGAGAGGCAATTATATCATTACTTTTGCCTAATTTGGCCCTTAAACTCGAGTGCTCTTCTGCGCCGACGCTTTGTGAGAGGTATCATGAACACTTGAATAGGGTTTACAAAGAAAATAATGATTTAAGACAGTCCTTTATTTTTTTTTCCTTGAACTTTAGCTATTTTTATTAGTTGAATACGTAAAGACTATAGTAAATATAAGAAAAATAAACATTTTTTTTTTGAATATGAATCATTATAAACTACTAAAAGTTTTTAGGCGTTACCAAATTAGTCATCACCTCATACGGTTAGCAAAAACAGTTTAGTAAAGACAATACCTAATGCTAAAACTTTGTTAAAATTAATAAAAATGAAAAATGATCGAAATAACAACTCGTATGTCTTAGTTACCAATGACCTACCACTGTACATATTACTAACTGAACTGTGTAAAACTATCAATATAGCTGTACTTTAAAAACCTAATTCATTTCCAAAATGAACGAGATCAAAGCAGACAGTTTACGGTACCCAAATCCGAATACCCATCCCTTCAATCACCAAAAAAAGTGCTGAATGAAATGTTTCCTTTGTCAATTACGTATTGATGTTGATGATACGCTTCAAGTGTTCTTTAGAGAAACATTTTTGAAGCTTCAAGCACTCTTGATCGAATACCCGTGTCTGATCCGCTGAGATCACATCTATTCGGCAAATTGCCGATACGAATTCATTTCGCGTACACAATGGATTTAGTTCGTCTAAGTTTGTCAGACACGGTTTGCAATGAGACTGATCGATATTCTGTATTTGGCAAATAGATGAATCGATTATTTCCGGCTTGTTATTGATTCAGTTTTTTCAGTTTCAAAAAGTCTTTATTTCAATATAAAAATATACAGTAGGTAACAATATTAGTGTAAATTAATCCTAACGTGTTACATCATACGAGTTACTAATGTTTTACGAGCTACAAGCCCATTTAAAAACTTACGACATTTTATTTAGTTTAGGTACACGAGCAACAGATTTATTGTGAGGCAAGCACATCGTCATTAGATAAGTTTATGTACGCTTTAGTTAGTAGCAATACATTCTATATAATTGAAAGGGAATTAGAACAAAAGTGCCGAGCGAAATAGGCAACATGAAAGTATAATGTAGGTAGGCGAATCATACGGTGAAACATCACAGCAAGCAGCGCGAACCGTCGTGTAGGCTCTCACGCACACACTCACACGGCCGAGTCCGGCTGCGCGGCGCGCGCGCCGTGCCGCCCGATACCGGCTGGTAACACGGGCAGGCCTGTGTCACTCCGCGTGTAGGTGTTAAAAACATACCTACGGGCGGCGGCCACTCCGGAGTGGCCAATCTAGTAGGCTGCCACAAGCGAACGAAAACACACGCGTGCGCGCTAGGTATATGTTCGACCACGTTCAACTTAATTATTTGCGAAGTACTAGTTATTATTCTGTGTTATTTGATTGATTCATTATATAATTGCAAGATGGACACAAAACGAAAAAAAGCAAAAAAATAATGTGCAGTATTTAATTGTTTAAATATGGATCGTGATCGAAATTAAACTTTTTTTTTGTTACCTAAAGACGCTGACAGGTAAGGGTAAAATCTATTTTGACTGTATTACATAATGTTCCTATATGAAATGAAATTAATTCAAACTACAAACCGTTTCTCCCCGTACTATTTCAATATCCAAAAAGTACAATAAAAAAGATAGTTGCATTTGTCGTACATTTACGAAATTAGACTAAGAGCCCAACGCAAAATATTTTCAGTGATACTATAATAGATGATACCTATGGAATTCTATTCGCGCTAGATGGCATATGAATTAGTTTCTCGAAGTAAGCAACCATAGTCCGTGGCTCTTTCAATACCACAGAATAATAACTAGTACTACGTATAACCATGTACAATGTATTATGAACCGTAGCATAGTGAATTAAGGCCCATATTCCTTTGAAAAGAAATTGGTAGGTAGAAAACTAATCACGTGATCGACTGGACCGCGAGCTAAATTAAATCATATTGTTTATCAGATTGAGTTCATATTTCTTTGAAAACCATTGCGAAGTGAAGCTTCTGTACGAAGTACAAGTTATTATTCTGTGACACGGGCGAGAGCGGCGCGCGCGCCTGCGCAGCTCGGCTGTCGGCGAGCGAGTGGCGCGTCCGTAAACAAGGTCACTCATTCATCGTACTCAAGGACGTAGTGATGCGGTAACTTATAAGTTTTGTATGTATCGATAAAAGGTAAGTTTTTCTTACGAGTTTTACATATATTTTGAATTAGTTGATTGGAGCTATGACTATTGGTATGAAGGTAAAATTTAACAGATAGATTATAAATGTATGCGTCGATAGTTGGTAAATGTATTTGTAGGTGGAGTTTTCTAAGGTTGGTAAGAAAAGGTGTGTTGTAGGCGGATTTTAAAGCTTTGTTTTGTATTATTTGAAGTTTATTTATATTAGAGCGACATGTGCTACTCCACACAGGACAAGCGTAGGTGAAGCAGGGACGAACTAAGGTAGTATATATACGCAGCTTGGTGACACTACTAAGCTTGGCCCTCCGGTTCAAAATAGGAGATAAAGCGTTCAAAGCTTTGATGCCCTTAAGGTGTAGCTTTGAAGTATTTTCGGACCAAGTTAATTTTCTGTCTAAGATGATGCCTAGATATTTGACTGAGCGTTTCCATGGGATTTGGATGCAATCAACTTTGTTATTGATTGGTGGGCCGTGGCGAATGATGCTTAGCATGTGAGAAGATATTTTATTATTACATTAAAACATTGTTTAGAAAAAAAGTATGTTAATACATACTTACATAGTGGTAAATAAATAAAAATATGGTAGAATTCCTTAATCTCTGGTAACTTTGAAAGCTTGTTACACAGAGCAAATGAGCAATTCGGACTTGGTTTTGTTTTGTTTATGTTTTATTAGAAGTAAAGTGAAATTACTTGTATATTCCTTTCACACAAATGCTTTGTGTAATGTTTCTTACATATAGCGAAAGTAATTTGGTAAGTATTGTGTATCTAGGTATATAACGTGTGAACAAAGCTAGTGGAGCGGGAACTGATTGCTGCCTTGCGACACAGGTTTCTTTGAAACCTACAGCGAGGCGCAATGCTCCAGTAACGCACGACTCAAAAGTCTAATTATAAGTATACCTACTTTTTGTATTGTGTAAGCGCTCACAACTCAAGACGATATAAAATATCTTTTATCTTATTAAACTTTGTAAACTGTTGGCGTAAGGCATCTTTATTTTTTCGCGTAGAAAAACGGTCACATTATATTCTTATTAAAAACTCAAATTCCAACTTTGAATAATAATAATGGAAGTGTGACCGTTTTTCGAAGATATTTATATTGTTTTAGTTTTGTGCAAACTTACTCATCTAGTCACGAGCCGTTGTTTTGTGCATTATCAAATGCTACCTACTCGTATTGTTATAAATATGTATTTATATATAATATGTATGTATGTATATGTAGTATATCAGTTGTGTTAGAAACCATAATACGAGCTAGAAATGGTTCAGTATGGGGCAAACCAGCCGTGTGTGTGTGTGTGTTATGTAATAAAGAATTCGGGTTGAAAATAGCAAAGACACTATTCAAATAATTCTATTCTAGCAAGCGAGTTTCTCCATAACCACGGTTTTAAGGCTTCATAAATACCCAGAACAATTAAAAGTATTAGGCACTTATACAACAATCCAAACGGAATTAGTTCTGAGGATATTACCCCGAAATCCGCAATATCAAAATGAGATTATCTGTCAATTAGAAACACACATGTCTTCATTAAACTATCTACCTCCGAAGGTCGCAGGGTATTATGACCTAATAGTATTATGCAGGATTAGCGCTGTTCCTAATAGAGGAAGCCAGGGTAGTGCACTTGGAGGTGTTCCGATACTCGAGTCGACAGTTCAGCTGAGGCTTGTGAGTGGAACGGACGTCAGTACTGGTAAGACTACTAATTACACTATAATTAGATAGATAGATAAACACTTATTAAAACATTACAGAAAACACATAAAGTACTTAAAAGCTAGAGCCTTAACTGGCGGCCTTATCGCTAAAAGCGATCTCTTCCAGGCTTGGTTGCCTGGAAGAATATACACATAAAAAGAACTTAATAAGTTGTTTGACTCTTATTATAAAACATATGTGGAATTGTCTCGGATAGAAATGGGAATCAGCCTGGGTATACGGGTAATCCCAGTTTCACAACTATAAAAAATGTCTGATAAAGCACCTATAGACCATTGTCTACAGAGACTTTATTGCAATACGAATCCAGCCCGAGACAAAAGTAACGAACAATCTCAACGGGGAACTTGTAACAAGCGTTTTCATTAAAACTTGAGCATTAACATTGAGCACGGTTGACAATAATAAAGGTTGTAACTTATCCAGCAGGATTGTTCTGTCAATTATATGTTTCGCTGGGCACCATGAAGGACGGCCTCAACGTAGCCTCCTTGCCGAGCCCCGTGGAGAGGTACACGCTAGAATGCAAACTCGGCTCCGGGATATTCGGACAAGTGTTCAAAGCCTCGGACTCGCAAGCCGCTGGCAAAGCTGTCGCCATCAAAGTACAAGCCTATACGGACGAAAATGAAATCCACATTCAAGAGGAGTACAAGATACTCAGAGATTTCAGCCAACATCCCAATTTGATCGATTTCTATGGCGTATTCTGTGACAAGTCCGAGAGCGTGAGAAATATCTGGTTTGTTCTTGAGGTGAGTGCGCACTTGAGTGTTGTTACTCGTCAACTCAGATTTATTTATTTAAAAACATTTGTACTTTTTTCAGCTATGCGAATGTGGATCCGTCATCGACATTGTCAGAAAGTTAAACGCGGCGGACAGAAAAATGACCGAGGAACATATCGCTTACGTACTCAAATATACGATCAAGGTGAGTCCATATTCGGGCGAATATAAACATGTCCCTCGTCACATTCGAGTCGAGATGGCTGTTTATAAAACAAAGGGCCTGCCAGTCCACCTTTCAACGGCTGAATCAATCGTTGGGTACTTTGAATGCAAACTCAATTGTTCTCGAATCTGTGTTCCAAAGATTTCTGTAGCTCACGTGACATTGTATAAAATATTGCTCGACGAATGTCCACGTACATTGAAATACAATCTAGGGCCATTACTTAGAATGCACGCCGCTTTATTTGATGTGATTCGGTCTGGAAAGCTCGAACTTGTCGATGCGAATGTCGGAGCGCGGCCGACAACACCATGATGGCCCCCCATCGCGGCGCATCGCTCAATTATCGTAAATAATGCTCGCGCACACAAGATATACGAACCTCCGACGCGGTAGCTCCAGATCCCTCTAACTCCAACCTGATGGACAAACATCGTCCTTAAAACCCTTAGCACAGGGTTCTCAGCGATCAATTTCAATCGATACTTTAGGCTCTAGAGGCATGGGTGAGGCTTAAATGCGTATTATCTTTATGCAAGCCACTTGGTTTACAATACCGGTGCTCCGTCGTCTTGACTCGGTTGATCTTCTACGCATATCTATCGATGTTGCATCTCGTGTGGTACTATAGGAACACGATTAGTGTTGAATGTAGTCGATTATTTTTAAATCCAAATTTTTTATTCATTAATTTTTAAAAATAAAAGTGAAAAAACTGTTTATAGAATAATGAAATGAAATTAAATTCAGAAGAGTATTGTACCAAGTATGTATGGTTATAAGGTGTGGATCTACTTGTCTACTCTAGACTACTTATAAAGAGGGCCTTAATGAGAACAGAATATAGTCTTGCCAATCGAAATCCATCGACAAGGCAACAAGCACACCCCTATCCGCTAAACGATTGTAATGAACGCATTAAACACACTGATATATCAGCCGGCGGAGCGGAGACAGGCCGCCCGAGACAGCACCGCGCCCGATACGTATGCAAATAGCCTCCAATGAATCTCATGGGCGTCGACCAGTGACTGACACTGACGTTAGTATCGCCGGCAGTAACAAGATGCGCCATAAGGGGCGGTCACTCCATCACTCGCTGTCAAACCCGAGTGTTGACTCCCGCGATTGGTTCGATAACTCTCATATGCATTTCCAGGCACTCGTTTACTTGCACGAGAACAAAGTGATGCATCGCAATGTGAGGTGCAGTAACATTTTGATCACTAAAGACGGGGAAATCAAACTATCAGACTTTGGGCTGTCGTGTAAACTAAACGGGACCTTGGACAAGAGCAAGACGAATATTGGGTCGCCAAGCTGGATGGCTCCTGAAGTGGTTGCCAATGGAGACGAGGGTTATGGGAATCGAGCCGATGTTTGGGCGTTGGGAATAACAACTATAGAAATGGCGGATGGAAAAGCACCTTTCCAAGAAATGCACCCGACTAGAGCACTATTCCAAATAATGAGAAATCCACCTCCAGCTATTTCCAAACCCGCTATGTGGTCTAATGATATCAACGATTTTATTTCAGAGTAAGTTGGTAGATTTTTGTTGAATGTTTAACTAGAGGGCACATTTTTATTTATTGTATATCTTTGCAGATGTCTCGAAAAGAACCCAGAACATAGGCCTTACGCAATGGAGTTAGAAGAACATCCTTTTATACAAATTGTTCCTGAAAACGATTTCCATGTGAGCGTTCATAGATTTATTTATTAAGAACCGTGAAGTTGATAGTTAAAATAACACTCAAACAAAAAGTTGATAGTTAAACTAATAGACAAACTAGCTCTAGCTATACAAATCCGATTACACATTTAAGCCATATTCCTAATACTAGTCATTTATTTTTGTCTTCTCAGCTATCCACGGAGCTTAAAAAGTTAGCTTTCGATATGAAAGAAAAAGAAGCACCAGAGAAACCAAAGGAAAGGATAATAAAAAATGGCTTGTTAACTACAGAAGGTATACTAGAAGCTGAGACAATGCAGGTAGAAGACCTTGCAGCTTTGGATGAATTAACTGAAGATAAAATTCTTACTGAGCTTCAGACTAAGCTTGCTAAAGGATATTTCATGTCTTTTGTTGGAGATGTTCTTCTAATACTGAATCCAAATTCAGATGAAGACATCTACAATGAAACCGTAAGTATTTATTAATCAACGCTGACAAACCTAAAAAAAATTTTCGCCTATACGATATATTTATACCAGTGTTTATTTCAGTACCACGCAAAATACGAGTGCAAATCAAGATCAGATAATGAGCCACACATATTCGCAGTGGCCGACAGTGGATACCAAGATGCTATGCATCACAACGAACCACAACACATTGTATTTTCCGGTGAGAGCAAATCTGGTAAAACAACTAACATGCTTCACGCTCTATCTCACCTTACACATCTAGGCGCCATGAAAAACAACACGGCAGAGAGAGTGCAGCGAGCAACTAGAGCAATTCAAGCAGCAATCACTGCCGGAACACCAGTCAATGCACATTCTACAAGAGGGATTTTCCAAGTACAAGTTACTTATGGAAGTTCAGGAAAATTGAGTGGAGCAATATTCTGGCTGTATCAGCTGGAAAAATGGCGTGTGTCTTCAACTGACATGTGGGTAGTTATTTTATTCAAAATTCACCAAAGAAATAAGTATGTCTCTTATTCGTATTTTTTTTATTCCATTCTAGGACCCAAGCTAATTTCGACTTGCTTTATTACTTTTACGATGCCATGGAAGCAGAAGGTCGTTTAGAAGAACTAAGTTTGGAAAAAAATAGAAAGCATCGATATTTGAGAGTTCTTGAAGAACCAACTAAAGGGCCAAAAGGTGTAAGAGAAATCACAGACAAGAACGTTGAAAGTTACAAGCAGTTTCTAGATAATCTCAAATGTGTGGATTGGGAAGTAGAAGATATTGTGTTTCTCGAAACTACACTGGCTGCCATATTGGTTCTAGGGAATGTTAGATTCAAAGATAGCAAGAGCGGTGCTGCAGAAATAGAGAATCTTGAAGAGGCTAAAAAAGTCGCCAGATTGTTGTCGCTGGAAGAAACTAAGTTTCTTTGGGCTTTACTAAATTATTGTTTGATCGAAAGCGGTACAGCTGTGAAGAGAAGACATTCTACAGACGAAGCAAGAGATGCAAGAGATACTTTAGCTAGCGCACTTTACAAGAGATTGATAGATTGGATGATCAACATTATTAACTCGAAGTTATCATTCATGAGATCTGTATTGTAAGTTGCATTAATATTGAAAAAATCTGGTTAGTAACTTTATTAATTTTAGTGACTTTGAAAACGGTAATTTTATCTTTTGTTTTAGTGGCGACAAATATTCAGTGAGTTTATTAGATATGTTTGGGTTCGAGTGCTATCATAGAAATCGTTTGGAACAGCTTATTGTAAACACTACGAATGAACAAATCCAATTTCTCTACAACCAAAGGATGTTTGCTTGGGAGATGCAAGAAACGGCCGAAGAAGAGATTCCTGTAGTGGCTTTACATTTTTACGATAATAAAAATTCAGTAGATCAACTCATGGGGAGGCCTCTCGGTTTGTTTTACATTTTGGATGAGGCTAGCCGGACTGGAAGTGGACAGGAATTTATTATGAGTAAGTCCTACATTTCGACGATTGCTAGACTTGGTTATAACTGATAGATTTTTATTATCAATGAATTATTTTTCAGGTACAATAAGAACTTCATGCAAAGGCCCATACATCAAACTCTCAGGTAGTCACGAATTCAGCGTAGCACATTATACAGGGAAAGTAAACTACGACTGTAGAGAAATGGCTGATAAAAACAAAGACTTCCTGCCGCCTGAAATGATAGAAACAATGAGAGCATCAACAAATATAACTGTTCAGCAATTATTTAGGAACAAGTTGACCAAAACTGGTAACTTGACTGTATCGCCAAATCAGCCGAAAGTTGAAGTAGTAAAGTCCAAATCCGAAAAAGAAATGGAGAATTTGAAAGCTAGGGTAAGTCTTTCTCTTCAATGACAAAACTATAACATATTTCATGACTTATCTTTACCAAAATGTCTTGTTGCAACAGAAATACAATACAGTATCTAGAGGCCAATTCTCACAAGTGCACAGAATGAGAACAGCTGCAGCGACTTACAGAGCAACCAGCTTGGAACTTCTAAAGCAACTATCCATTGGGCCTGGTAGCGGAGGGACACATTATGTGAGATGCGTTCGGGCTGATCTGAACGATAATCCCAAAGGGTTCCAAAGAGAAGTGGTTAGGCAGCAAATCCGAGCACTTGCTATATTGGATACAGCAAAAGCACGCCAAAGCGGCTACTCATCTCGTATACCCTTTGCTGAGTTCATTCGAAGGTATGTATCACTATGTATTGAAGTCAAAATAAAATATCCTTGAGAAGTGACCAGTAATTTCACTCTAGGTACCGTTTTCTGGCGTTTGACTTTGATGAAAATGTGGATGAAACCAAAGAGAACTGCAGATTACTGATGATAAGACTCAAAATGGAAGGATGGGTGCTCGGGAAATCCAAAGTGTTCCTCAAGTATTACAATGAAGAATTTTTGTCAAGGTAAGTCAATATAACCTGAATAATAGTTTATTCTTACAAGTGAGTCAGTACTATATCTACAATGATTTATTTACAGACTATACGAAACACAAGTAAAGAAAATAGTAAAGGTTCAATGTATGATGAGAGCATTCTTAGCCAGAAGGAAAGCTAAAAAGGATAAAGCTAAGAGCATGCACAGTAAGTTTAACTAAGATATTTCTTGGAATCGTCTAGAATATCTTTACTAATGAATAGTAAAACTACTAAAAAAATATATTATTTTCAGTAAAAGAACTAAAGAAGCACCAATCTCTAAATGTTACCGAAGATGACGCGGCTCTATTAATTCAAAAAGGTATAATCGAAATTGTAACTTACCTTTAAACAACATAATATAATGGTTAAAATGTCACCAAATGTAATCAACAAACCTTTTTCCTTGTTTAGCTTACCGTGGCTACATTGTACGTAAAGCGTATGGTCCGCTCATAAACAAATCAACTGGTCAAATTGATGAGGAAACCGCATTGTTCCTGAAGAGGTTCGCCATGAAATGGAAGAGCAGGTCCATCTTCCAAGTGCTGTTGCAGTACCGAGCAGTCCGCTATCAGGATTTGGTGCATTTTTCACAGCAGGTAAGTTAAATAACTTCATATTTTTTCTACCTGGCATCACTTCACTTCATGTCAAATCAGAAAAAATACATTACGAATGGAATTAGATTGTAGGATCTGTATATGCAGTCATCTCTGTATATCACTAACATCAATACTTATTTCGTCATTCACGAAATTTTGCCATACTTTCTTAGGCCGCCTCCGTTCATCCAGTCCATACTAGTCACATTCCTAAAAAAGTTATATAAGGTATGAAATAAAATGTATGAAAAGGGAATTTGTAATTCGCAAATTATGGCTGTTTAAATACTTTTTGATAATAATTATAAAACTAGGTCAGGAGTTACTTACCAACCAGCAACCAAAATTTCAACTTACTCATCAATGATTAAAAACTGTTGGTACATTACGGATAGGTTCGGTTTTTGTTCTTCTCAGGTTCACATCTACAACCAAGCAGTGCTCGAGGCTCTTCTCAACACGAGCACATCTGTGTTGTTAGATCGAGTGGACCCTCACTCGAAGGAGGCTGATTTCCTGGGGTCCACACCTCCTACCGTGTGGAAACTACCCTTTAGAATCGATCAGCTGCAGTACTATGATACCACTTATATGTGCGATCCTTCTGCTAAGAGCAAGTAAGTTTTATCTATTTCCAATTCTAATCTTATTTTTTAAGGCATAGGTAGCAAACGGGCTGCCTGATGTAAAGCAATTACCGACGCTTATGGATAGGCACTCAAGGTTTTACACACGTATGTTACTGACCCTTTAAGGCTAAGTCGCTGGTTTATTTCAAGTTTATAGCGCTAGATAAAATTAAAAAAAAATTGGCACCGTATTAAAGAGGGGTGCTGTAGTAACTATATTAGCCTGTAGTTAGCACAATATGCTGCTGATTTCTTGTTAGAATAATTTGTTGATTACATTATTGTTTCCTATAATGTTTCACTATAATAACTTGTTCTAGCGACACATTTGCCAGTCAATACGATTCGGACCACGAGCAGTGGGACGAACCTCTGCAACGACGGTTCGGCTCAGCGCCTGACGTTACTAAAGCATCTGCCAGCACGCAGACGCTAATCGCAGTGCCGTTCTGCAGAGACCCCACGCAGCCCGTGCCCGTATTACCAGCTGAAGAGAAAGAACCGAGCCCCAAAGTTTCCAACAGACCCGCCGTGTACAAAAAGAAACCAGGCGCGCATTCAACACACAGCTACTACCATCCTCCCGAACCCTGGGTGCAAGCTAGAGATGACAACGATATACTAGAAGACACAGTGCCTAAACTTAGAAAAGCGCCCCAAACTCGAAGTATGTACGCCATCGATACGGTGGACGACCCGATTAAGGAGTTGCAAGCTATGGCGAGGTCCAACAACGATATGAGCGAGGACGACCCTCCGTTCAACTTCCAAGCTATGCTGAAGCGGACACCTCGCAACCGAGCGTCGATGAAAAGGTCTGGTGAAACAGATTCACTGGAAAATAGATTGAAGCAGACGCCGAGGAAAGTGAAACAGGCTCCACCGCCGCCTGTCACCACAACGCCTGATCTACAGAGAGGCCCGTCACCCAATAGATACGCGCAGCCGACGCCTCCTCCGCCTAATTACGCCTCGCCGACTCCACCGCCGAGCAAAATTAAGACACCGACTCCAACATCTAAAGACCTGTTCAGGCAAGACTCTAGAGACCTCATCATTGCAGAGCTCAAAAAACGAGACTCCAAACCGGAACTTTTCTACCCCATCATAGACAATAGAGTAGAAAGCGAAATAGTACAACTAGCTCCCGGCATTACCGTGGAGGGAACCGTCACGGACTTGTAAAGAAAAATCATATTTATTTGAAAAATATATTTATTATCCGTTTTAATGGAATTCCACTTACATTAATTTTATATCATAATAATGGCATGGCATTACAAGTATTACTTTTGACAATTAAATTTTAAAGCCATTAGTTCTATGTTAAGTCATAAGAATATATTTTTTGTTATAGTTTTCCAAAATATAGATTTATATCCTCAAAAAGGTAAGTAGGTATATAAAATACAAACTTAGCTGTAAAGCTAGTTATGGCGTATTCTTCTATTTCACACATTTCACTTAAAAACTAGATCATTATTAGACATCACTTCATAGAAAAATATATGTTTATCTTTTTCATTTCGACATCAATAGTATACAAATCTTAATTATATTGCTTTGGTAACTTATTAAATTTTACTTACATTCTAAAGAGAGTGCTCGAATAAGATTAAGAAAATATTTTTAATATTACATTGCTTATTTTCTGAAGCTCTAAATTTGATTATTTGTACAGGTCGATATGTTTTAAATGAAAGATTTGTTAAATTCGAATGTACCCATTCGAGGCAAATACAAATAAATATCATGTATTTATACTCGAAACATGTCATGTTTGTTATTACATATAAGTTATCGATTTAAAGTTGAAATAAAATGTCGAGGATTTTTATTACAGCCTGATTTTACTGCCGTCTTTAAAATTATAATTATTATCAGTAAGTGTAAAATGTTGCATGTTTTTTATTTTATATTTATTAAAAGTTTAACTCCAAAAAAGTTGTAAGTTTTTAAATCTGTTAAGCATTATACAAAATATACTGAGTTCTTTTATTATTGCCAAAATCTTATAATTGACTTATACTAAGTTAAGTTGTTACTTATTATACAAAAATAAGTATTTTTAATTTTATGCTTATGATAATTTACCTTTATCGTATAATTTAAGCTCTGATTTTGCTGTGATTCAGTCACAATCATGAAAATTATAATATAATTTTCATATTATCGGAAAATATGAATAGTTATTGTTATCTAACGTGATTATAATTATGGCTTCTACGAATAAAACAGAGCCGAAAAAAATATAAGGACGAAAAAAAATCACATTGAATATAACATTCAAGAAGCATTAAGAATATTTAAAGTTCAAGTGACAATTTAATTTTACGAATTTAGTAAACTCTACCTACCTAATAAATGTTTAAAATAAGATTAATTAATTTAAAAATCTTAACTAAATTTATTAATAAATGGTTATATTAATGTATGATCAGTGACTGACTTTACTATATTGAGATCATGTGCCTAAATTAATATTATAAAAAAATGACATTACTAAAAGTATAGACAGTTTATGTTAGCTCATTAGAATTACTGTTTAAAAATGACATAAAATGATCCTGAATAATTCATACTTTTTAATTTATTAAACACTGCAATTTAGTTCACTAATAAAAAAATGTTCTTATCCATTTTGTGATATTGTGTTTAAGTCCAAAATATAAATTACTTGAATTAGATTACGAATAAGATTAGATTAGTACTAATTAAGTGCGAAAAACAAACAAGTGTTTCAAAATATTACTACTGACCTTCTTAATAAATAATGCCGCAAGTGACTAATGGAATTATGTTTTAGTTAAAAAAAGGAATAATATTCCATCTTAAATATTTTACCCTTACCCTTATACTTTTTAATTGAACCATTTTATTAATTATTCATAAAGCTTTAGTATTAAATACACCAGATAATATCTCACTGTGACTTGTCCCTGGTCAAAATAGCCTTGAAGAAATTAAGAGCCTCGTTTAGCATAATATTAATTAGTTATTGTTAAAATTAAATAGCCTGTTTATGAAAATCGAAAATAGTGATAATAAAGTCAGGGATACACTGGACAAATGTCTCGCGACATGTGACAGTAAAATGACAAGCGACGTTGAGCTACAGTGTAAACTCTATATAACGAAACTGAAGGGACTGTCTATTTTATGGCGTTATAGAGAGTGGTCGTTAAATGGAGAGAATGTATCATTTTACGGAATACAAGTTAAACCAATTAAAGCCAATTAATTTCGACGCTTTAGAGAGTTTGAGAGTGACGTTACATGGAGTTCACTGTGTATTTGTTTCATATTTCTGGTGACATCGTTCTGCTTAAATGCAAAAAGTAGTGAGGCGAATTCAGATCGAGCGTAGTCTGGCAAAGTCACGTTATTTCATTTGAGTGTCGAGAGCAGAGCTTGTCAAAAACATTGTACAGATAACTCAGCGGCATCTTTAACGCGATGATTGGCTGCGCAAGCACCCACGAGATATCAGCAGCCAATCGTATCAAGATTTTAACATTACGGCGCCACTGAGTTGTCGACACAATGTGCTTGAGAAGATCCACACTCGGCATTCTCACGTAGCTGGCGAAACGTGCCGCAGGATATTTATTCCCTAGTGTATCTCTGACTTGAACTAAAAATAAGTTAAAAAAAAAAAAAAAGAATATCTAGTTATTTCGGTAGTTGAAAGTTAAGTAAGTATTTAAACGAGGCAATCGATATAGTAGAAAAGTATACACGATTTCAATTCCACACTTTATAATAAGATGCCTAAAAATATTTTTAAAGATTATTGCTTTCTCTTTCTTAACTAACCCTTCTCGCTTACTCATTAACTCACATCAAAATCATCACAACGTTACATCATTATGTATCGAAATTGTTACACTTGTCAATCACACTTTATATCAAAACACTTAAACGCCATAGGCGCAACCAAAGGTAGATATGAAAATCAAAATTAAACAAGACAATCTTGTAGCATCCCACATCATAATATATGAAATGAACTGAAGAATACGGTAAATTGTACAGAAATTCTAATCTGACACCTTATAATCTCTCGTGTTTTGTTTTTTAATGCGCACTAAAGTTATATAGTATTGTATCTCTTGAATTCACTGCAACAGCATTGGCCGTTTGACAAAGTTAAAATAAGCTAATTGTATTTCTTAGCGGTAAAACACCAAAACGTAGCAACTCTATTTGGCAATAGAATGTAGCAAAGGCGTTGTTGCCGGCTGGCAACGACGCCAAGTCGTCTCGATGAGGGGCACTCTAGATAATTCTCTATAGTGGACTAAGATGACATGACCGAGTTTTGGGAAAGAGAAAGAGTTTCCGATACCTTAAGCGGTCAAGCCGCATCTACTGAAATTGAAGTTGCGAGTTAAGCGGACTTTTAATAACCTCTCTCTGCTCGCAGCCTCGGCTTATCAGTCCTTTTAACAAAAGTTTTTTTTTTTTATATACTTCCTTGTTTTATAGAAAAAAGTCTTATTTGGCTTTGACAAATGCCAACGTTCCGAATCATACTGACCATAGTAATAATCAGTTTCTGGTAACTAACGTAAAACTTTTAAGAGCTTTACATTACATTGTAACATATAAGCTGTGTTCTGTGACTCTTGGAAATTCACGAAAAATATTAGCTTCTCCATACTTAATACATTTGCCGCGCTGGTAATTTTTGGAACGAAGTTCCTTATCGCGCGTTGTGAAAGGTAAAAAAAAAATAACTCACTGCAGTGTCCGCATAAGTTTCTACCATTGCCAAATATATCCGTAAAAAATAACTTCCTGCAGTGTCCGCAAAAGTTTCTACCATTGCCAATTATGTTCGTAAAAAAACAACTTACTGCAGTGTAAGTTTCTACCACTGACAATGTTCGTAAAAAAAACAACTTACTGACTGCAGCGTCCGCATAAGTTTCTACCATTGCCAATTATGTTCGTAAAAAAATAACTTACAGCAGTGTCTGAATAAGTTTCTACCAATAAATCCGTAAAAAAATTACTTCCTGCAGTGTCCGCATAAGTTCCTACCATTGCCAAACATGTCCGGAAAAAACAACTCACTGTCTAGACTGACTGTCTAGTTGGTGGTCTTCTCCGCGGCTGTGTTGCCATCAATGCCGACCTGCCCCAGCAGCTGCGTGACACTCGGCTCGTGCAGCGTGAGCACGGCGTGCGCCTCCACCATGACGACGAGCGAGTTGCGCGCCTCCTCGTGCGGCACGCCGTGCGCGCGCGTCGCGTGCGCGTACCACGCCGCCGTCGACGGTAGAGTCGACACGCACCACTTGCACGACAACCTGGAGTCACCATGCCACATACATTAATCTTGTTTTTTTTTTCTTTTTACAATACTTGTTTTGTACTTTTTTTTACAAATTTCTCACACAATTCATTTTCAATATACCATTTGACCAGAAAGTCGTCTGGAATTACAGTCGTTTTACCAGTCACGTGGCGCACGATGGAACATACATAGTCTGGAATTACTGACTTTTAAGGAGTTTGCCAGAATATGATACACTAAAGTGCTTGGCGACATACAGCCAGGCGATTACAAAATAATATTTGATCAGCATGTTAAGTCGTCACGACGTTTTCTTTCCTGAGGAAAAGAGACTGCACGTGTTAACTGTCAACGCTAGAAAATTCAATAGGTACACTGCTTCACTTGATAACCTTGATCTTCGTGATCAAGGTCTACGCAAGTAAATAAGGTTGAGTCAAGCCATACCTGCTAGTGACATGTCTAGATTTGACATGTCTCCGTCTGTAGCCCCAACTGTTGTACACTCGAGGGCAGAATGGACACGGGAATGATGGGTTCGCGTAGCATGTGCTCGTCTTGTCTGAAATAATTATAATGACACATTTCACATACGGCTTCATACTAAACCATTTCTAGTTTGTATTATGGTTGCTAACACAACCAATATAATACATACTATACATAAATACTTTATCTCTCTTACTCCCCGAGCCTTCCTGCGGGGCTCAGGGCTAAACCAAGTGTTTAGTATGCTTGGTTTAGCAAATGTAATTTGTAAGTGTAGTTTTGAAGTATGTATTTTAGTAATTTGTACGCATAATTATCTTTTTGTAATAAATATTCTTTATTCTTATTCTTTATTATATTTGACACCCAGACCAACAGCCAACAAATATAGTTTAACACAAAGATGTTGGCCGGGCCGGGAATAGAACCTTGGGTTGTCAGTCCCGCATGGTAACCATTACGCCAACGAGGTTGCCAATAAAGTGAACATGCAAACATAAGGGCTTAATGCTGAATATAGACAACTAACTGCGCCCGCGATGTTACCAGCGTTAATCCGGGATAAAAGAGTTTAATGAGTGATAAAAAGTAACCTACGTTTTAATCCAAAGTCTAGCCAATCTTCACACCTAATTTTATCAAAATCGGTCCAGCCGTTTGATTAGGAAGAAGTAACAAACATACACACAAACTTTCGTATTTATAATATTAGTAGGATAATAATAGTTAAGTGTGTTATCACATAAATAGGCAGACATCCTACATGGCATTTTTTATAACATACAAGCTGACCCGGCAAACATTGTTATGCCTCACTTAAAAATAGATAGTAGCCGATTCTCAGACTAAATACGCATATAAAATTTGGTAAAATTCGGTCAAGCCGTTTCAGAGGAGTACAGTAACTAACATTGTGACATGGATTTTTTTTTTTATATAAGAGTTCTTTTATATAGTAGTTTTCTAGCAAATATAATACCTACTGCAGCCCTAGTATTCTGTATGCATTTTCTTTGAACAAGTATTTTCAAACTACCCACCTTTACAATTCTGAGCCTCACTTGATACAGAATTTAAATTCTCTGTTGTAATGCTTAAAGATTCCACAATGGTCCCACTTTGCAGCACCGTTTCTACTTCTTTATCGATTTCAACACATTCTTTGTCATCTTCATTAATATCTATGGCTTTCTCGTTGGCAATACTGAGTCTAGTACTCGTAACTTCTGTGATCCACTTTTTAATGCTTGCTGGAGTATTGCAGACAGATTTACCGGAGAGTGTTTCGGTATTGACTGAGTATTTTTTCTCTATGGAATCTTCAAGTAAAGCAATATCAGTGTCATTTGTGTTTTCACCAGAATAGTCTGTGAAAGGTGAGTCAACAGGTTCCACTTTAGGTATTATGTTCTGAAAAACAGATAAAAGTGAATCAGTGCTTGATCTAAATTATGGTTTGTATTTTACTCCTCACAGTTAGATTTAGGTGTTTTATTAACCATAATAACATTCATTATTATTGGTATTTAAGGCATTTGAATTGCAGGATGCGTTAGCACACAAGTTAGCGACACTCAAGCCTAAGGTGTAGCATGCCTATTCTGGAATAACTAAGCTCTCAAGAAGACTGCCAGAATACACTGTTAGGTGTTTCGCAACAGATTTTTCGACTTGAAAGTGGTTGCTAGCCAGAAAATGCCTACCAGCATAGCATGCAGCTTTTTGTGCCAGAATACATTGTGTGGAAACCTAACTAAGCTCTCAAGAAGGCTGCCAGAATACACTGTTAGGTTTTTCGCAACAGATTTTTCGACTTGAAAGTGGTTGCTAGCCAGAACATGCCTACCAGCATAGCATGCAGCTTTTTGTGCCAGAATACATTGTGTGGAAACCTAACTAAGCTCTCAAGAAGGCTGCCAGAATACACTGTTGGGGATAGAATCCGCAAACTTCTTGATGAGAAGTGGCCGCACACCAAGTGACCTATTAATGCTGTTTTCAAAATAATTGCTGGTTGGTTTTATAAATCATGGAATAAAATTTGATATTTCTGTCTATGGAGGGAAAGAAATATTTTTATTCTATTTTATTATTTTATTTTCTAATGTGTACTCTGCAAGTCTTGTATGCATAAACCTTGCCAATTTTATTTGCAGTTGCACCATAACTATTTCACTTACAAATTGCTACTATTAAATTTATTTATTTACATTAGTTAAAAGTGGCCATTCCCATTTATAGTGTTCTGTACCCAAAAGTAAAAACCTCCCATACAAGAAACATAATTTTTAAGCAATTTTTTACTCATTTGGTAGAGCCTCTGAACATTCACAGAATATTTAATTATGAATTAATTTACAAAATAATTTATATTATTAATATTTAATGGGACAATATGAAGCGAAGAGACACTGATTTATTGTCAAAGTTCCTAGGATTCACACAAAGCAAGGTCAAAGCTTTTGCTTTGACCTTCATTGTGAGAACTGCAAAACTTTGGAAATCTCTTTCTGAGTCTCTTTTTCCCGAGAAGTACAATTTAGAGGTCTTCAAATTAGAAAATAGAGTAAACAGGTTCCTTCTAGGCAAGCGCGGTACATCTTAGACCACAGCCAAGCTTAACATCAGGCAAGCTCTGGTCAAACATAATCCTATTTATCATAAAAAAAAAAACATGCTTTATAAGATAACTGTATGGAACCCTTCAAATACAAGCCCAATTTAATTATTAAGAGTATATATTACAAAATTATGACTATATAAACTAAGGTAACCACTTACATTATTTTTAGGAGTTTCTGTATTGACTGATGGCACTAGATCAGGTTTGATCAGACTAGCTTTTTTATTCTTATTATTATTATCCTCATGCTCACTTTTCTTGCGTTTTTTTGGATGTGTAGTGTGCTTTTCTGGAGCAGCAGATTTCTGTAATATACATAATGCAAACATTGAATTGAAGAAAATACATTAAAACCTGTTGTTAAATTACACATACTTTTTTTTTATATGAATTGCTTAAATGTGTGATGATTCTGGCTGTAAAGTATACAACTAAATATACACAAAAAGTAATATGTATTTCAAAACTGTTAAATAAAGAATGTGTGAGTCATTTTAGGCCACAAAGTTACTGACATATGATTACACAAATAGAATGAAAACATTTTAAATTAAAATAAAATTTTAAATAATTTTTAATAAGTTAGTAGTGGTAACTATAACAATGAAAAGTCTACAGAAGTCAGCGAGAAAACTAGATAATTTTATATACCTCATCCTCTTTAGCAGCATCACTGCCTGTCGACAGGCCACAGATCCTCAATGTCTCAGCAGTTTTCAGCAGCACTGGCAAGAATTCCTCCGTCACGTTCACTTCTCCATTGTACATAAACGTGAGCAACGTCTTTAGAGAGGCAGTATTGATGTCATGAAGGACTATAATTGGATCCTTGTGGGGGTTTTGCTGTGAAAAAACAAGCGTGGGCGTCACACGAAACCCTACAAGCAATAGCGTTTATCCAAAGACTGTTTGTAAATACCTGGAATATACTCTTAAAAACTGAGCTATTAGCGGATAATATCACTTTATGAGCCTTAAAACTTTGCCCTTCCGATACCAAAGTAACGTCGGAAAGCCCTTCGTCTTTGAATAACTCTTTAACATTAGATAGTATATTGCTCTGGTACCCATTCCACTTCAAACTAATCTCTTGATTCGCCATAGCGGACCGAACTCATGAGCTTGGTTTTGTTTACAGAAACAAGAAAATTAATGAAATAAGCAAATATTAAAAGAAAATGATGCGGGATGCATCAGACTCGCAAAGAAAACAACCAAGCTCAATGTTGCAAGACTTAACCTTTAAATTAAGCCAGTATTTGCAACAATAATTCATATATATTAGCCTGTTGGTATTACAGTGTATTATTATCATATTTATTTCACCACTTTCTCCAACAATTCTCTCAAATCAATGTATTCAAATTTAAGCCAAATCAATGAACACAATTATATATTTAGAGGTACGAGTGCACCCAGAATGTATGGTTGTGTTCTTTCATGTATCATAGAGTTAATTTCCAAAAAAATAACTAAATAGCTCCTCTGGGCCGCCTAAAAATATTAGATAAATGATAATATGCCCACAGTTAACGAACGTAAATTACGTACGACTATATGTACCCAACATGATAGCTTTAAGTGCTAGAAATACACTTTTCTTTTTAACATGGCAGTTTAAGAAAAACTATATCAAAGTGACATTGACGTGCCAGTATATACCAACATGACAAAAAAACTACTATTCATAAACAATATTCTCTTATTTTATTATTTTCTACTATATTTCCGGTTTGATATTTATCTCCGTTTCCGAATATACACAATCGCGCCAAAATATTTAAAAAGTAAGATTCATTAGTTTCTTTAAACAGCATCTTTATTTTTCTTACCCCGTGCTATTTTTATTTCTCATTGTATGTGTTGGTACTTAAATGGTCACAAAATAAGATTAATGGTCTTCGTATAACCTTGAAATAAAAATAATTTCGTAACCTAATGATAATGATAATTAATAAAATATTAAGCGATATCAAACTATCAATGATAAAGACGTTTCATGTACATGTGATTCTATGAGCTAATCCAACTGCAATGTAATTAGTTAATCCAACATTACGAGGTATGTTAGTAGTTAAGTACACAAATTCTTATTTCTGATATATTCTGGATTAAAAATCCTCACGACAACATTCAATATTGGTGGTAAGTACAGCAAAAAGTAAGCGCGTCTTGCACTTAGAAGGTGAGAAGTCTGTCAGCTTTGTGGCACGATGTGGGCTCTACATACCTATGTATAAGCGAAGATAAACGCAAGCGTTTTGTTTTATCCCTTTGTCTCCGTTTAAGTTCCGCCGAGCACGAGACCAAATGACAAAATGGCGGCCAGATCAAGTTCACCATCACGGCTTCCTACACCCTTTCTATGTCGTCGAGGCGACTTCGCCGAAACTTGTAAGTTGGTTATTGTTTGCTAAGCCAATGCAAAAGAGACGCACATAACACTTATGCGTTAACGCTGGGATGCTGCTCTTTGACACGTCGATGACGCTCGTATATTATTACAATGGTCTAGTGTGGTTTTGTTGCCCTAGATATTCAAATTATTTTGGGTCTATTAAGCGTGCAACTATGCACTATGCATGCAACTACGAGTATCAATGATTTAATAAGATTTGCTTATTTTTCTAGAAAATTACTGGCAAATTAAATTTTATTTTAAAAAAGCAGACAATTGTTCAAAATAATCATGAAAATATAAGTACATTCAGAACTTTCATATATTAGTAAACAGATAACTTGAAGATTGATTGCAATTCAATCAAGGCTACAAAAAATAGTTTATTTTTTTGTAGAGCTGTGTTACTATTGAGTAATTCGTATGTAACAGTGCGTTTTGTCTAACCAAGATAAACTAGGTAAGTCTATTGTTTCCTTGAAACTCCAATCAACCTTCTCAAGTGGATTATCCACTTATTATCAGGACGTTACCCCACTAACTGAACTATCTTTATCAAATAATTTATCTCATTGTCTAACTCAACTGTTTTATGATATCCGACTATACGATTTTATATCCAGTCAACTAGCTGGCCACAAGAAGAGTTGTTGACTCTAATAGTCCCAGTAGTTTTCACTAACATTTTCACAAACTAGCATTGCTTCTGCAATGGATTCTCGTATATTTTTTTCACTAATAACACTTCTCATTTCTTTTCGACATGCAAAAGCAGATACTATTGAAAGAACAGACCCTAGCATTCTTGAAGACGCGAGACTGGATACGGTAAGATTTTTGAATTATGTAGAATATATTAGCCTTATTTTCTGTTAATCTATTATTTATTTTGTCAGATAGACCGAAAAATTAAATACTTACTCGTCTATCTACTAGGTAGTCGGAACAAAGTTCCTTATCGCGCGTTGTGAAAAGGGGCTAAACGGAAAAACATCTTACGAAAAGTTGTCACGACACTTAGCGCACGGTATGGAAACGTCGCATCTCCAAAATTTGTTCGGAAGTCAAATACGACTATCAATGAAAATATTCACTAACTGACAATAGGGCCATTCGTTTCAGGTGGAGTTGCTATTGAGCTTACTGTTGCAAGTTTATATTACATTATATTTGTTAATAATAAAAAAAAATATTATTGTAACTTAAAAAGAATAAAATTTTATTACAATTTCTTGACTAATTAATTGAAAGGAACTTCGGAACTTCGTTCCTGTCCCTTGACACCTCTCAAGTTTTTTTTTTTTTTTTTTTTGTTTGCTATGTACTCGTACTTACATCTAAATTATCGTGTTTTTTAAATTCAATATTATTAATGACGAAAAAGACAACGTTCCTTGACAGCTATTAGCCGTCATAATAGGTCTTCACCCGTAACCTACTCCAGTCTTTCTTCGCAGTTCTCCCTGATCAAGAAATATGGCTATCGGTGCGAGATCCACCGCGTCTACACTGAAGACAACTACATACTGGAGATGCATCGTATACCACATGGGAAAGGTGAAACGCTAGGGGGTGTGAGGCCGGTAGTGTTTCTGCAGCATGGCCTTCTGTCATCTTCAGCTGAGTGGGTGCTTATGTCTCCCGGGAAAGGGCTTGGTAAGAACCCTGAAAAAGTTACTGTTACAGGGCTATCGGTGATGCAAATATTTATATATCTTATCTAAACTATCAATCAGTTTCAAGACTTAGGAAATAATTTTTATCGCAAATTATAAAATATAAAAAATCGTCTGAGATGGGGTAATGTTTACGAGTAAATACACAAAAGCAGTAAGTATTTTCGTCCGGTAGTTAGTTTAAAAATACTGATATTTAGCATTAATTATAATAACTGATAATTATCAGTACAGTGTCTAAAATATATTCTTACATTTATGGTGTTCTATAGATACATATACAAGTATAAAAATGAGGTTATCCATGAAATGATTTGTAGAGTGTAAGTGTAGTGTTAAAATATTACAAATCGCAGATATTCTTTTTAGGCAGATTTTTTGCTTAACTCCATACTCATAAATATTATTTTCTCAGTTAATTAGTCATTGTTTCTTCTAATTCTTCCTTTCAGCCTATCTCCTATCCGATGCTGGTTACGACGTATGGATGGGCAATGCTCGCGGCAACACCTACTCCCGAAACCATCTCTCCATAAAACCAACATCTTCTTCATTCTGGCAGTTCAGTTGGCACGAAATCGGCTACTACGATCTGCCAGCAATGATCGATTACGTCATCAAAGAAACTGGAGTCCCGAAAATCCAGTATATCGGATTTTCTCAAGGAACCACAGCGTTTTGGGTCATGTTGTCTACAAGACCGGAGTACAATGATAAAATTCTAGCAATGCAAGCTTTAGCACCTATTGCTTATATTGGCAGCATAAAAAGCCCACTGATTAGGGCGGTTGCGCCTTTTACGAATTCTTTGGAAGTAAGTATTGTTATTTGTATGGAAGTTACGTACATAAATAGGAATAAATATATTTTTTCTTTTTTATTGCCATACATATAAATTTCCAATAAATTAACTGAAGCTGATTTATTCAAACTTATTGCTATTTGTTATTTGTCATATCATCATAATTTATATGTAGCGCCTGTAGTTCGGCAAACTAAGGTAATCTGTCGCGATCGTCGAGGTTAAGCAACGGTTAATACGAACAGTATTTGGATGGTTGACCGCATGGTCAACCATCCAAATACAAGACTGTCTTTCAAAAAGTGACATTTTGGGCGGCTTGAAAGCTCGGCAATTTAGCTGATACAGATAAGAAGATTGTTTATTAAATAGTTAATGAAAAATTATTGACATTGCAGACAGTTTTTCGCGTAGAAAACGGTCACGCTTACTTATTATTAATGAGTCCAAGTCTCATTCCAACTTTTAATAATAAGTAAGTGTGACCGTTTTCTACTCAAAAATATTAAGATGCATTACGTGAACAGTTTACAATGTTTGCAGACAGTGTTAAAGATATTAGGAACGAACGAGATCCTCCCTAACGGCAAGCTGAACGAGATGGCTGGTCAGACACTTTGCACTGAAGAAGCGTTTACGCAAATGCTATGCACCAACCTCTTGTTCCTTATTTGTGGATTTAATGACAAACAACTTAATAAGGTAATTAAAAATATACCCTTTTAAAAGGTTATCTTCTTAATTTATACTAATCAAATGTTTGTGGATTTTCTAAAGAAACTTTTATTCATAGCGGGCTTAAATTTTTTAGCAATTCATCTTGAAGGTTTGGAGCCAAGCATTTATGATAACTTGAAGGAGCACAGCTATACTTTTGATATACTTATTTAACAATATTTCACGTGTGAAATGTGTCCTAATATTTATTTATTCTATGCGTACGGGCTCTCGGCGCCTTTTGTACTAACAAAGTCTGGTATTCAGAGATTATCTTACTACCTACACCGCACCCGATCTCTGTATAAAACTTATACAAAATGTTTTATTTGTTAGAATTACAATGTTAGCTTTTACAATAATAAAGAACAATATACTTAGAAGGCTTCGAAAAATGTACACGTAGAGGCTTTGTCTCACACACTGCAACACAGCTCACTAATTAGCTTTAGCGTGTTCCCCATTATCTAATAATAACTAGCGTACAAAATAGGTGCATGTATTTAATATGTCTTGTACATTTTCAGACTATGTTACCAGTAGTTCTGGGACACACTCCAGCCGGCGCTTCGTCCAGACAGATAGTCCATTTCGGCCAGTTGTACAAATCTGACAAATTCCGGCAGTTCGACCACGGTCTAATAAAAAACTTGATTGGATACGGCAGCTTAAAACCACCTGCGTATAATCTCGCCAATATAGAGACTCCTATTTTCTTGCATTATTCTGATAATGACTGGCTTTCAACTCCTGACGATGTTCACAAACTTTCAAAGGAGGTAAAGTCGGTCGTCGGCAAATTCAGAGTCCCCATGTCTGATTTCAACCACCTTGACTTTGTTTTTGCAATCAACGCTACAGAATTGATCTATAATAGATTGCTGATGATCATGGACCATTTCAAATAAAATATTTGTACAGTAACTAAAAGCGTTTTAATAAATTAACATCACAACACATGGTTTCGCATGAACATAAACGGCACTCTTTGTTACACTAATACTGTTACCGATATCTTTTGAACATAGTTACCTGAAAAAAAAAAGATAATTAAGGATGGTAAGAAAAGAAGGCTATAAAACCTATTCATCACCCTAATTACCTTTAACGCCTACTAGCTCAAAATTTTCGATGATTTTCCTTAGATACTGATACTAAATCTTTGTTATTTTCTAATTTACGAGTAAATATGTAGTTTGACTACGCGTTTTATAAAAGGTAGTATCTTACAAATTCAGAATCAGAATTTCTTGGAGAACACGAAGACATTGAAATACAGGATGGTGCAGATTTACAATTGTGTACTGTGTGAAAACTTGCGTCCACTTTTGTATTATTTGGTTGGCATTTTCTTTCGTTGGCTATAGACATCTCCCTTTGAACGATAGCTCCGACTGTGCAATGGACTGAAAGTAAATAAACAATATCAGTTAAGTACCTAACAGAAGTTCGTGCCACGTTATATTGAACTCTGGCAAAAATGGTACTTAGAAGATGATCTATTGTAATTATAATAATTTTCATTGTAATCATTAACTAAGAAACATAACGCTATGTCAAAAATAAAACAATTAGCCAATTAATTTCGTGTATAGGTTTAGACATTGCGCAAACACACCCCTTCAATTAAAATTAAAATATTTTTCAGTGTTCTTTTTATATGTGAGGAGTACATTACGCACATAAAAGAGTTACTGTTATTATGTATATAGAAAAAAATGTATAACATGTAAATAGCGAGTAGGTTAGGTTTCTACTTAATAATTTTCTTACTTAATAATTAAGTATTAGGTACGTTTATTAGGGACGTATTAAATATTTTTTACCTTTGTTCAATATTTCTATAGGATCTTCTTTCTTGGAACAAGACTTATTTGTATGCAGATCGTTTAATATAGGATCGTTTGTTTTATGTAAAACTTGTAGCAAAGACACGTGACGAAAACTCTGAAATTTATAATACGTCATCTCACCACCAAGAAAATATTTAAAATTTAAAAAAGTCAAGATTAAACGAAGTAAAGCAACAAGCATCTAATATATTATTATTCGACGACCTCGTTGGCGTAATAGTTACCATGCCGGACTGCCAATCAGAAGGTTCCAGGTTCGATTTCCGGCACGGCCAACATCTTTGTGCTGAACTAAATTTGTTGGCTGTCGGTCTGGGTGTTCAATTTTTTCTATATAAAATATGTATGTATAAGTAGTATATCAGTTGTGTAAGCAACCATAATACGAACTATAAATGATTCAGTATGGGGTTAACCAGCCGTGTGTGAAATGTGTCCTAATACATATTATAGTTAGTTACCTCATTCTTACAATTCTTCATAGTTATAACCATTTCAGACACAACATCGCTAACTGGACTACAACTAGAGTCAATCGGTGCCTCAAATGGCTTAGGAACACAATTCCGGGATCGACGACAAACACTTTCGTTTTCCGGAATACAGTACGTTTTCCACGGACAACCTTGTCGGATATTATCAATTAGATTCTTCAAAAGGTGGTTTTCTTTCCGCAATCTGCTGATATCTTCACACTGAGAGTCACATTTTGCTTGTAAAACTGCCACTCGCCTTCTGTACGCGCAAATTTGTTCGTTTTCTATCTCACACGTACTGCATCCGTGATCGATATTTTTGAACCTAATAGATGTGCATCTTGAAACTCTTTCAGGGTAAGGTGAGCATATTGATTTTATGTCTCTATTGTCTCCAACACAGCAGGAATTCATTGACTTTAGTGAGGATATGAGACAACCAGTTGACGTAGAACAAGTCGTTGTTCTATTGCACACAGATCCTCTACAGAAACCCGGAGCAAGTTTTTTAACATAACAAGCCTGATTCTGCAGATCTTCTTGCCACACCCTGGCTACAGATCTCGCGCTCATCATGCATTCTGAATTGATTTTGCAACCGTGATATTTAGATAGATTTATACCAAATAACTTGTAGATGAGAACTTTCCAAAACATTTTGATAGCTTTCAAAGCCTCCAAGCACCTATCGCACGGCCAGTGGCTAGTCTCCAATTCTTCCTGAAAAAAAAAACAGTTTATGTAACTGAACAAGATTATGTTCTATGAAAACTAAAACCTTGCTAAGGAGGCTAAACTACAAATTTAACACGTGATCGCAGAGCCCACAGCAAAATATAAACTTTTGTTTAGTAGTATAAATTCTTGATCCTTACTTCTATGAAAAACTTTTCAAGGTCTTCATCTTGCTCTAAACACTCTTTTATTGCTTGGCACGATTTGCAAATACTATCTAGTATTGCTCTGGATTTACAATCAGGGTGGCAATAGGGTGTTGCCTGAAACAATATGTAACTTAAAATTATTACAGAGAGCGCAAATTATTTAGTAGACCTGAAAGTCATTGTCTTCTATAGTGGTTTTATAATCCTGACACTTTCAGAACGGGCAGAATGTAAAGGTACTGCACTTTCTGAACACAATGTTCTTTTGTGTCGTTTCTTTGTGTTGTCAACCCAATTCTGAGACTTACTCGTCTACGACTTTTGCGTGCCATTTTGCACAAACAATCAGTGAAGCAGCGGCAGGGAATGAAGAAGGCTGGAGAATCAGCTTTCATCCATTCTCTTAGATACCGATCCTGAGTGGCTACGTCATGGCTCCACGCACGAAGATCTGTACAAGAATCGTATGACTTGATCTTCCCCTCGTTGCGTGCCGTCAGTCGTATGTTATTTAATGATAAATGATTCATTTAATGGGGAAATGATAAAAGTTGACAATTGAACCCATTTGCGCTAGGGAAACATAAATTTAGATCATCAAATAATGTGTAAACATGTATTTTTTTACTTTTGAAATCTTGTCATCTACGTATGACGATAACAGTTAGGATGACTTACTTCCTGTATATGTGTACTCTTTGCTAATTTTACTTTTTGGTTCATTACTAAACTTCTTGCTTTGGATTTACAAATTAAGTTTTGATTCCAAGAAGATTCAAGAACTTTCTACGTCTGATCTAATGTGTTATGTGTGAATCATCCCTCTTAACATTTGTTTTATGATAATTTTTCGATAAAATAAATAATACTTTGTAGTAATTTTTGCGAAACAATACATCCAAAAAGTTAAAGTACAATTATAGATATTAAACCTCCTTGAGTTACATCGGCACTGGTGACACAAGGTACTAAAAGAATAGAACACATTTCAAACAAACGTCATTCCATTTAAAAAATGCCACTCCATCTCGATTACAAATGACATTACATAATATTTGATAATTTTCCTTATTTACATATTACGCCGTAAGTTAATCAGAATAATTTAAATCTTACCGTTATGTGTAAAATGGATGGCGGAGAGAAGTAGAAAATATACATGTTTGTGTTTATACCACGTATTTTTATCATAAGAAGAAGTCATGTCGTTCATAACCAAAAGAGAGCGTGTGTTTAACGAGTATGATCTTTACGATTTACCGGCTAGGAATGAAGGGAAACTGAAAGCTTACGCGTCTTGTACGGACGCCCGAGCGTGGTCTCACTTCTGCTCGGACAAGACCGAGCACCTGGTTGATATAATAAAGAGAAACAACGAGGTGTGCAGACCGAAGTATGTGCCAACGGAAGTTATAGTAAACACGCTACTGGCGCATAAACAATCGGAGATAGCTCGTCTTAAACGAAAGATCGAGGAGTTTGAGCAAATTGTTGCTGCCTACGATGAGCTGGAGCTCACGTGCGAACAGAAATGCGAAATTGCTAAAGCTGTAAGTATCAGTTAAGCTCTGACAATATCAAACCTGATTATATTAATTACTAAGGTACATCTATATCCCCACGCTTATCCCTAAGGCAGTGGTCCCGCCAACGGCGAGTAAACGGTTAAGTATCGACTATTTTCTCGCTCAAGAAACGTTCAATAGATATAACATTCCGTGTAAATAAAAGAGATGCACATACAAATAGTTGATCGCTGACTGTTCACACTGCTGGCGACGACTCGCTTTACTAGTTTTATAACTTAAGCGACGAGCTTTCAATAATAAACTCGCTTAGCAATACTCGTTCAGCGATACTCGCCCGCTTCATCATTGATTGACTCAACAGCTGATTTTGATGAGATTTGCTGATTTAATATGAAGATAGGTTAGACCTTGGATTTAACCATAGGCTACTTTTTATCACAGATTAACTTCTTTTTATATCCGATTAACGCGGGAAACACCGCGGGGCGCAGGTACCTAATAAGAATAAGTATTATATGTACGAGTATGTATAATAGAAATACCAATATTACAGTAATTAACCTACCTACATGACAAAATATCCTTTATGTACTGAAAACCCTTTCTGTTTTAGCACGCTGCTATAAAAGAAGCTAACAAAGATCTCAATGAACTGGTGAGTGTAATATGTATACTTCAAATAAGTTCTTTTTACATTGCCTTAACTTTTAGTAGCAAAAATTACACATCAAGATATTGTACGTCGATTTTGACGAGTCCATACTGCATCTTAATATCAATAATAAATAAATTGTTTTTTTTTTTATAATAACTAGGATACCATATGATGAATAAAAACAATATTTTCAATTCTATTCTATTCATGAGTTATTTTTGTTTCAGTGGTTTGACTTGGATCTTTCGGGCTATACAGTAAGTATTAATAATGGAGTTTTTTGTAATAAACCATAAAAATTGCGTGGTTTTATAGGCATCACTTCCAAAATACTATTTATTATATGTTGAAAGTTCCCAACGTAACCATAAATATATACTACCTAAATATTGTATCAGTAATGCAAATTTTATCTTTTCAGGGAATCGATTCCGAAGACTTTGAGGTAAAATGCTAAATCTTACGTGCTGTAATTCTCATTGTCTATAATTATGATCTCATCAACTCAATAAACGTGTGTAATAATAAAATATATTAACTATAAAATAGGTATCTAACTTAGTAGGTAATTATTCATATTCTAAGAAAATTATGTTTATTTCCAGACTGGCAAATCTAGGGGAGATGAAGTGAGTCATTTTTATTTTAGTTAAACTAGCAATAAATTTGTTAGTCTAAGCTTTTCTCCGTTGTCTTTATAATGTAAATATTCTATATTTTTTTGCCTCTTTTTATAGATAGGTACGAAACACTGCGTACGCGAGTATGACTCGCACTTGCCCTATTTCTTAATGCACATTAAAATCTACAAAATTCGAAAAGGGTTGAACTTAGATGTGTCGTAGATGTTCCTACAACACGTAGCACGTAGGTATTGTCAAAACTAACTTTGATTTCAAAAGGTTTTATGCTGTGTGTGTGTTTGCTTTCTAGGCTGGCGAATCAAGAGGTGATGAGGTAAGACAAGTTCGAAGTTAATTTTAAATCTAGTACAAGATGAGGCAGCTTTTTCAACTAAGTAATATGAAAATGAAACTTGTACTGAGACGTGACGTATTGCAATTATACTTATTCAATTGTTTGTATTATTTCCAGACAGGCAGATCTGCAGGAGATGAAGTAAGTCGGTTTCTTAACATTTTTCGGTACTCATGAATAATAGTATCATGAATAATAGAAGTCAATAAAATTGTGACAAAAAAAAATAAAAATTCATCAATTCTTTAGTTAGATAGTTTATAAAGATCTTTCTTACATATAAATTGTTATTTATTGCTATTGTATATAAAGGCGTGCATCTCTAAACTAAGCAATGAGCTTGTATATAGAGTAACATGCTCCCCATGTAAAACGACTGCAATAACATAGAATAGTCACTAATTATTTTTAAAAACAAATATGGTATAATAGAAAGTAGTATTAATGTTTTATTCGCCTAGGCACTAATAGAGCATAATGTGGTTTTGTACTCATATAACTATTTGTTTGTTTTCAGACATCTCGGTCGAGGGGTGGTGACAGGGTTTGTAATTTTCACTGTTTAATTGCTGAACCTACAGACTTAGTCTTGTCTAATTTATTGTTATCTCAAACGCCTTAAAATTACTGTATGTATTTCATGTTGCCACATTAAACATTTAATACGTATTGACAAAAGCGCGAATATTGTCTAAAGATTTTCTTATTCATTAAGAAAAATAAGAGTCGCAAAAATGAGATGCTTTCTCTTCACAAAGACAAAAAAATATAAAAAAAGAATCAGCGGAATCGGTCCTGCCGATCACTCATGATCCGTGAATATGTGAAAGGTATACTCGTAGTTACTTTCTCAAATGTAATACAAATGAAGTGATTAAAAAAGTGTCCTTATTTATTTTATTTAATTGTGTTGTTTTTTTTTATTAGCAAACTGGCAGATCCCGGGGAGATGAGGTAGAGAATTTTAATATTTATTAGCAATTTTGAATTAGCGACTATTTTTGATGTGATCTTTTTTATTGATGTTATTATTTTTTATTGTTTTAGATACAATCATTAAGGGGAAGAGGAAAAGATGGCCAAGAGGTAACGTAATATACAAATTACTAGCTGCGCCCCGCGGTGATACCTGCGTCAACCAAAGTAAATTTTGTGGTAATCCAGGGTACCTACTATTTCTATACCAAATTTCATCGAAATTTGTTCAGCCGTTTAAGCGTGTAGAAGTAACAAAAACAACATTCAAATTCGCATTTATAATATAAGAAGACGGATTGATCTATATCTGTCCTGAAATTCATTTATTGTTTATAAAGTTTATGGTAGTGGTCTCATGGTCTTCCTTACAAAGTGTAGCCGCATCGACTACTGCTTATCTGCCGTTATAGGCGTTTCTGCTGGAATTTTTTTTAACAAGCTAGCAGAGAGATCGAAAACCTGATAAAGAGCAGAAAGAAAACCTAACAAACTTTTTCAGGCTTCACGACCAAAAGGAGGAGGTTTAGACGGTGGGGTTGGTGGAGGTGGCAAGGATAGGGCAAATGAAGTACGTTACTTGTTATATGATTAATAAATAATTGACTGAATAATAAATTACAAAGCATCATTTATTATAACAGAAAATAAATATCAGTGTGGAATTGCCATTTAGATGGATGACATTATTCTGTAATTACTGGCACAAAAATAAACGAAATTATATCGGTTAGAGACACGTCAGCTTATACAAACTTTTAAAAAACAAACTACTTACATATAAAGTTGTCAGTACTGAAATATACTTTTTTCGTGTATTCGTGGGATATAATTGATTGATGAACCACTCATTGGTTGTATTGTTCTTCTATAATTACCTAACAACTGCAACAAAAATAAGCAATCATTAGAGCACGACAACCGTACATAATATAATTTGGTCATCAAAATATTTTGTAAGACATGTGCTTTGTATTTTAATTTTATTCAATAAATAAAATTTCATTTAATTCAATTTATTAAAATATTATTAATTTATTTATTATAGAACTTCTTTACTATTTTTTATGCATTTTTACAGTGGTCCCCAGATGTAATCCAGAAAGAGTCGAAAGGTAACCAAGCTGGAGAAGAGACGTGCCATTGTGATGTTACTACAAGTAAGTTGTGTTCAAATTAGTTTTCTCTATCACATTCTTTTATTTTATCTACAATCTATTCTCTATTACAACACAGATTTATTTACCGTTACCTATCTGTAGTAGAAAATCTGAGTACGAGTGATCTATCCTCCCTCGTTTATGGCTGAGGCAAGACCGTGAACAGAGCGGACAAAGATGAGCCGTGTGAGAAAACTGAGGCGGCTAAAGAGGCTAGTCGCCTCGCTTACATTTAAATCGCAACTAAGCCGATTTTGCAGTGAGGCGAAGCGGGTCCTCTTTCGCTCCGAATAAACCTCTTATCGGCCTCTAGTATCCGCCATAGATGAACCGCATGTTGCATTCGAGACCAACTGCAACATGCAGTCGCCACACGATCTGCAGTTTCTATACTGAATTCATATCCGTAATACACTCGTGCCGCTCGAGCAGTTCCTGCGCGGTCGGAGCGGTCGCTTTGCGGTGAGCTGCCAGACACGGATCACTACAAACGGTTACTGCCGAACGCGCGTCACTTCCCGCTCCTTGCTGAGTACCAAACCCTTCCTCTCGGCACGCAGAACATTGCTTCTTACGATCCTTTCTTCATGTGCAATGCTTTGCCTCATTGTAACATATGAACTCCGTACGTTATTTGCAGTCGAACACAACTGCTCCAAGCAGTCGTAGTCAACTGCATTATGCGGTCGTGTTGCAGTCATGTACAACTTCAACGCGACCGGTCAATCGGTTTCGACTGCAACATGCGATCTATAGAGGGTCGTACTTCCAGCTTTTCTTATCTTTGCTTTCTTCGCTGATGGTGGAGACTCGGCATAATCAATTTTGACAGAAGTATTTCTGTTATCGTACTGTTATGTAACTACATAGAGTATCACATCTAAGCGTATTGATGGATTACTTGCTTCTTTTTTACAGACGTGGTTGATCCAAGGATTCAAGAAATGCAAGATGTAATCATCGCGAAAGATGCTAAACTAATCGCTTTAAGAAATACTCACATGGTTTGTGTTGAAATCCTAGATATCAATTATTAACTTGATACTTACCATATCACTAACCCCTATAAAAAGTCATAAACAAAATTCTGTTTTTAGTTGATAGAAAACGACGCTGTCGAGCCTTACTATATCTACGCGCACATCTACACAGCTCTGGAAAAAATATTTGGTATCTTGTGTCAAAACGATAAATACAAGCTGTATCTGAACCTGATGGTTAGTACATTAATTAGAAACTACATTTTTATATTTTTTTCTGTAAAATACAAAGGTCTCTGGGGTCATTCTCTAATATTACTATACTACGTTTTGCAGACAGCTGGAAAAGATACACGCGGTATAGATATCAAAGGAAAAATTCTTTTCAAACTAAAAGTTCTAGAAAAGTTTAGTCTCGCTCTACTATCTCCCTGTTCCCGAGACATGCAGAGCTCTTCTGATCCTGAATGTTCATGCTACCGAGCTGAAGTTATATCCAACGTCGAGACTGCCTATGCGCTTACATCAGCAGAAGCACAGAAGCCCATTGACAATAAGAGGGCACAACTCGTAGCCGACATAATGGAAAATGATGAAATGATGGAACTCCTTAACAAAGATATGAAAGAAGATACAGATGAAGATGATCAGCAACATGACGATGTAAACTACATTTATAGTATTGACCAAGAAAACATTAAGCGCTTAAAAAGTTTGCAACAAAACTATGACGATTTAATAAATTGCTACGAAGACTTAAAACATGAAAAGGATTGTTTACTAATAAAATGTCGCAAATACGAAGACCTTGAAAAAGAGTGTGAAGTCATGCAAAATCAATTAAGAGAGTATAATACTCTTTGGGCTGAAAAAGAACATTATCGGAAGCGGTCTCTTGATCTTGATGCTTTAAAAGAACAATATTTGGTGCTATGTGATGAAACTACAAGCATGGAGTCATCGTTGAAGGCTGAAAATGAAATCAATGAGATCAAAACCAGAAGTATAGAAGAACTCCGATGTGAAAATATGATACTAGAACAAAAACTAAATGAAGCTGCTATCGCTTTTGAAAAAGAACGCAATAGTGCCCAATGTAAATTAAAAGAATCAGAGTGCACTTTGATGTGTCAAGAGGAACAAATTAAAAGATTATCTCTTCAAATTGACAGACTATTAGAGCAAGATTCTGATAAGGTTAGATATTATATTCTAGCTGCGAAAATGTTTCATGGTTGGAACCATTTGATTGAAATCGGACAGCAACTAAATTATTAATAAAATACTTTATTTTTTATTATAGTAGCTCACGCTAATTAGATGGACTTTTAACTTGCCATTAGCGTTAAAATGTTATAAAACATGTGATGAAGTCCGTTAACGCTACACAAGTATATGGATGAACGAAATCTCTCTATGGCCGTGTCTTAACATGCAGTTTCTTTAACTCTTTCAGTTGAATTCGAAAGAATCTGAGGCACGAACTATTGATTTAATTGATGAGATAAATGCTTTGAAAGAACAAATCAAAAATCTTCAGGATGCGTTATACTGCAGCAATGAAGAAAAACAACAGCTACAAGAAGAATATCAGAATAAATTAAATCTTATAAACGATTTGAAAATGGAAATAGAAGATTGGAGAAGTAAGACAATTGTAACTAAGTGCGACTTACAGGATGTTGTAGATGTAAATTAAATCTTTTTTTTTTCAGGCACTTATGAAAAGACTTTGGAGCGAAATGATTACTTGGAAAAATATACCGAAAGCTTTCGAGAAGAAGTAAATAAATTAATAGAAGAAAATAAGCTTTTGTCTCAGGATGTTGAAGAGAAATCAAATGCGATTAGTAATTTAATAGGTATGTTAAATAGTAAATCAGCTGAGATAAATAAACTCATGGAAGAAATTGAGCAACTGAATAAAGAGAACGGCGAATTACACGTTCAAATTAGTAATTTACATGAAACTTACGACAAAAGTCTTTCATCATTAGACAATGAAAAGATTAACGCCATACAAGCACTACATATTGCTAAGAAAGAGAGTCAAGAATTACTTGATAAAGTTAAAGACTACAACGACATTGTACATAAACAAGAGAGCTTAGAACGTCTGCTTGAGAAACAAACTGCAGAGTACAATGAATTAAAAACTCATTTACTAAGCTCTCAAAAAGAAAATGAAGCTCTTCAGATAGATTTAAATAGTAGAGAAAGAAACAATTCAATATTACTTAAAGAAATTCAAACACTAAAAGAAGCCAATGATTACGCAGCAAATAACATTAATTTAATGCAAACAGAAATAGAACAATATAAATTATCTTTGGAAGTAACAAAGAAAGATAGCAAAATATTGAAAGATACACTTGGAAGGTTAGAAAACGATCTTGCTGGCAAATCTTTAGAACTAAATAACGCAATTAATGTTGTTAATTTAACACGAAAAGAGAGTCAGGAACTTGAAGTAAAGTTAAAAGATTCTGAACAGTTACAAGTAGATTACAGTCATGTTACAAATGCTTATAATAAATTACAAAGTGAACAGCAAAATTTACAGTTAGAACTTGAAGAGAAAAAACAAGAGCTTGATTGCTTACTTAATTCATATGACAATCTGAAACATGATCTGGAAAGAATAAGTGATCTGTCGTCTGAAGAAATCACAGGGTTAAAAAGACAATTAATGAACTTACAAAAAGCATACGATGAACTATCAGCCGAAAAAGAACTTCTACAAAATGACTGCGATGCAAAAAATCAGCAAATAAATAATTTCTACAACATTCTGGAAACTAAAACTAAAGAAAGTTCGGATTTACAAAAAATACTCACTACAACTAACCAAGCCTTAAACAATTTAAGGACAGATAGCGATGACTTAATGAATAGATTAAAGTCTTACGAATCTTTACAAACAGAGTACGATAAGTTGAAAGCGGAAAACTACAATATGAAGGGTGAAAACTTTAAGCTTCAAGATGAATTAGACAAACTAAAAGCTAAATTACAAAGATTAGCTGAAGATAATGAAGCTCTGCAAAGTGAAAGTCAACATTTATTATCACACAACGATGATATAGAAAGAGCGCTCATCAATACAAGGACTGAGGTAAACATTAACTTTATTTACTTCATTTCATTTTTTTGTACTATACCTCAATACATTGATAAAATAAAGGTATAACATATCTCGTATTTTCATCCTAACCGAATTATCTGGGATATTATTTGTTAAGAGCAGAAAGAAAATTAACGCGAGAAACGATTATCATAGACTACAGAATGCTCCACCTTAGGCCATAGTGTCGCTATTTCCTGCGGGTACGCGCCCTGCTGGTTTTATGCCCAATTAACACATTACAAATGTAATGTGTGAAAAAATATTCTCTACTCATCGTTTATTGTGTAACAACATTTGAAGTCGTTCTGTTGCTGCGTCATTGTTGTTGTCGCGCATACTGGTTAGCTTACCATTCCAGTTGCTATTTCTTTTTAGTTTCTAGGATAAAAATGTAAAAGTCCACTAAAGTTTACATGCAATAACCACCTATCTTAATAGCTAATAATCATCTTTCATTGTAAAATAATCCTGCAATAAGTTAATAACATTTGCTTAAGAATTATTTAACATTGATTTATTAAGTTCCTCACTTCTAGAAATATATCTACACTAGATAAGTACACTAGTGAGTTTATCATTAATTACTTGTAAATAAAGATAATTTGAAAACAAAACAGGTGAAAAAATAACTAATAAATATAATTTTACTTATTTCTAGCTCATGAGTAAAACTGGCAGCTCGAGCAATCTCCATGCAGATATCATAAAACAAATAGCAGATTTGAAAAGCGAGAAAATTAAAAATGCTATAAAGATAAGAGATCTTCTGGACAGATTAGAGGAATCGGTTAGTTGGTGACTTCAATAGTGATTATGACATATTTGAGTAACCATGTAATGATATTTACCTGAAGCCAGTTACAGCGTATATGGAAGGGTTTGAGCTGCATACTGATAATAATTTCCGTCTTGCTTGAAAAAACGACAATCATCCCATAGAAGATAACGTTTTAGTTATTCTTGAATTATAGGTTCTGGCTGTTAGTCTTAGTACAGGCAATTATGTTTGAAGCCATTGGGCGGCTTCAGAACTACCAGAGCTTGGCCTTATAACTAATAAAAAGAACCACTACTTTGAATACTCTAATTCTGTTGTTATTTACTGTGTTAAATAAATGTATGTTGGAGTTTGATAAGTATGTTGGAATTCGTTTATAATTTTTTTTTTCAGGAAAACATGATATCTGAACTTACAGAGAGTTTACTATCCAGAGACAACAAGATTGCTATTTTAGAAAATCATATAAATGAACTTCAAGATGAAGTCATGCGATTACATCAAAGTCTTGATGAAATGGTTGAAACTGGTGAACAGTTAAGAGATATAAGTCAACATAAAATATCAGACTCTTTACTGACAATGGAAGCTCATCGTAAGTGTGTTTTAATACTTATGTTTTGTCACTGAAACAATATTAATGTGTATATTCTCTTTCAAATAGACTCAAAAGCAACTCATAATATGAAAATGGAATTGGCGAAATTACAAAATGACAAAATTAAATTACAAGAAAGGCTTTCTGTGAACAAAACCAAGAGTGAAGATAATGCTCAAGAAAAACAAAAATACATATCTCAAATTATAAGTTTACAAAACGAACGAGAAATAATTATAACAGACATAAAACAAATTGAAATAAAAAGTGTTGGCGATAGCGCTCTTTTACCGGATCATTGTAATGCTGAAGATATATTATTTTCATTAGATAGAATCAGACAGTATATAGACTCTAGAGCTTCGATAAATTCTTCTCTAGAACAAGCTTTACTAAAAGTTCAAAGTTCTTACCAAGTTGTACAAAGTAAAGCTGACGAAGCAAAGAAAATTGTAGAAAATGAAAAGCAAAAAATACTAAATGAAAAGGAAGAAGCTGTACGAGATCGCATTACTTTAGAAAAACAATTAAAAGATCTCAAAGATCAATTAGAAAATCAAGCAACACGAGACAAAATTTTAATAAAAGATTTAGAAGCAGAAATATTAAACCAGAAATTGTTATGTGACAAGTTAAATGAATCTACTCAAAGTTACATATCTAGATTGAAAGAAGAAATGCAGTCACTAAAAGAACTGTATCAAAATTCATTAGACAAAATTACAGAATTAGAACAAAATGTTAGCCTGATGAATGGTGATAAAAATATACATATAGGTATAATCGAAACAGTCAATAATAAATTACAGGAAAAAAACAATGAAATAGATTTATTGAAAATGGCTTTAGATGACTTTACAAATAAACCAATCAAAAACTCGGGAACTCAATTTCAACGCATTGACAATAAAGTAAGAGGCACTCAAACAACAGAAGAATTCTTATACGAAGGTTATAATGAGCAAGTAGAATCTGATAAACTGAAGGATGGGGAAGAAGCCGCTGATACATCTTTTGATGATATTAATATTGATAAATCCAACCATGCCAATGAAGTTCAAGTACTTGTTGCCAATGTTGAACCTACTTTTGATTATGTTAAAAACACTTATTTGACTTACAAATTAAAAAATCTCAGCACTGGACGTATTGAACAACATTCAATATCTAGCTCAGGTGAAAACGATGACGTGTTTGATGTGAAGAAAACCATAGTTATATCAGAAAATGATAAATCTGACGAAAATATTATTTATGAGCAAACCACTGATAAAGTTAACTTTATAGATATTTATAACAAACAATCTATACATTCAAACTCATCCAAGTTAATGGATAGCAACTATCGCGATAATAATGAAAAAGACAATAATAGTCCCGGAAAAAGTGCTACTACAGATTTCGAATTGACTGGAGAAAGTTCGGAACTAAAAAATAGTTCAGATAAAGCAAGTGCCTTGTTTGGATCTGTATCAGGGGTATCGACCGATAAAGACTTGTTTGTAATTTATAAAGACAGTGATACCAATAATAAAAAGAAAGAAACTGGTTCTTGGCTTCCAAATTCCGATACGGGATTACTTGTTGAGGCTGTGATGATTCAGTCAGATCGGTATAAACCGAAAAGTTACAAAAGACAACCTGATAGTGAAAATGCACCCTATTTTTACCAAGAAGATGAAGAGGAGTTTATAGAAGATGACAGTGTCAAAAACAAACTAAAAATTAACTTGCCGAGAGTTGAAAATGTCAAACCTTCAGGGATTCAATCTGAAGTAGACCAAAAAACACAGGACTCGTATACAATATTAAGTATGTATAATTTTAAATTTGTGTATTAAGTTAGTACTAACATATAAAAAAAAACTATTCTGTAGCGTCAAATGACTAAAACATATAGCCCAAGAGCCCATACGTTTCTGACCTTCGTCATTTAATAAAAGCTGAAAATTGTTCTATGTGTGTCCCTAGTAGAGGTAAGAATAATCCCCAAACATGAAGCTGAGGCAGCAGTGGCTTTGGCAGATAACTGGTAACAAAGGTGTATAAAATTCCATCTCAAATTCGTTATAGTATAAAACCTGATTTTTTCACATTTGATTCATAATAATATCAAAAGTCGCGTTGCTCATTGCCAGACGGTTATTATGGTGGCAACCCTCTGCCAGACACCCTTAAACTATTATAATTTATGAGTATACTTACGTTATATTATAAAACCTAAATTTTATATATAATCTTTTGGGGGCCTATTAATCTATGTTTACATAAAAGCCGGACAGTTTCGATAGTTCTATCATGTTGCCAGACGCATTCAAAGTGAGCAGTTGTTCGGGGAGCAAGGAGCGTATACAGTAACTAGTGCGAGTTAGACAGAGCGCTTGGTCTAATGCAGCCCTTCACTGTGCATCCACTGTAATCAAGTTTTTTTTATTATTAATTTCTTAATCAAAAAATTTCATATTTTTTTTTACAGTTTGAATAAAAAAATATTTTTTTTTTTTTAAATATTAGGACATTTCACACACGGCTGGTTAGCCCCATACTGAACCATTTCTAGCTCGTATTATGGTTGCTAACACAACTGATATACTACATATACATACATACGTATTATGTATAAATACATATTTAACACCCAGACCCACAGCCAACAAATTTAGTTAAGCACAAAGATGTTGACCGGGCCGGGAATCGAACCCGGAACCTTCTGATTAGCAGACCGGCATGGTAACCTTTACGCCAACGAGGTCGTCAAAATAATATAAATGAAAAATAATATAAATAAAATTATTAGAGTTTCGATATGATTGAAGTTGTATTAGAACAATTTTAATGGGTATTGTTTTAAATATTTGTTATTCAAACTGTAAAAAAAAAGAATAATGAAATTTTTTGATTAAGAAATTAATATCTAATAAAAAAAACTTGATTACAGTGGATGCACAGTGAAGGGCTGCATTAGACCAAGCGCTCTGTCTAACTCGCACTAGTTACTGTATACGCTCCTTGCTCCCCGAACAACTGCTCACTTTGAATGCGTCTGGCAACATGATAGAACTATCGAAACTGTCCGGCTTTTATGTAAACATAGATTAATAGGCCCCCAAAAGATTATATATAAAATTTAGGTTTTATAATATAACGTAAGTATACTCATAAATTATAATAGTTTAAGGGTGTCTGGCAGAGGGTTGCCACCATAATAACCGTCTGGCAATGAGCAACGCGACTTTTGATATTATTATGAATCAAATGTGAAAAAATCAGGTTTTATACTATAACGAATTTGAGATGGAATTTTATACACCTTTGTTACCAGTTATCTGCCAAAGCCACTGCTGCCTCAGCTTCATGTTTGGGGATTATTCTTACCTCTACTAGGGACACACATACAACAATTTTCAGCTTTTATTAAATGACGAAGGTCAGAAACGTATGGGCTCTCGCTCTAATACTAAATGAACTCGTAATCGGAAGTACGGAATATCTACTTACATAGTATTAAATCCTATTGTTTGCTAACCCAATTTAGTAACCACTGTTTCAACCTTACTTTTTTATATGAATTAGTATATTATTCAATAAGTGTGTTTTGTAGATAATTACAGCTAAGGCGACTGTAATTATCAATAGAACTAGACATATAAACCATTTTTTAACATAATTTCAAAGATTGCGAATAATGGTAATGATTTCGCTTTGCTAGCGGTCGCAGCTGGTTATATCCTCTAATAATTATACACTAACATTCCGTCCCGGCTTCGCACGGACTCTAAAATAATGTGAGTAGCAAAGAGAAACAAAATATATGTTACTCGGAGATAATGTAGCTTCCCAACGGTGAAATAATTTTTCAAATCGGTCCAGTAGTTTCGAAGCCTATTCACATCAAATAAACAATCAAACTTTTCCTCTTTATAGTATCGGTATAGATACTGCGCTTATGCCTAACGTAAAAACAAATGCCTTAAGATATTTATATCTGGATAATTTTATTGCAGGACATTCGTTATCAAACAATTCTCAGTATTTTGATTCTAACGCTTCTACTGAAACGGATAAATACAGACAAATTTTAAATAAAAAACAAAGCCGTGATGACAACAGTTTCAGTGGACCATCAAATAATTTGATAAATGTAAATAGCAGACAAGGTGACGCAGATGACACAAGTACGTACAATCAGCGAATAAATCAGAAATTGAAGATAAATGGTTTTGGTTTAGACTATCGTACATCTGATATATTACGAAAAACTCACAGTGACGAAATGTTAGGTAATTTAAAACCAAGTAATGGTAAAACAGACTCTAGGTCATCGAGTTTTATTACCCGACCAAAAAAATACATCGATCAAGAAGTTATGGTCAAGCTAGAAAATCCAATTGAAGAATATGAAAAGAAAATAAAGAATCTTGCTGCCGCTTTGGAGAATGTTGAAAAGGATTATAAAAAGAAAATAGAAGCAATAAAAATCCAGTATGACAGTAATATAAAAAGTATTATTAACGAGCATAATGAAGGAGTTAAAAGTATTCAAAATCTTCACGAAGAAACAGTAAAAGATATAATAAAACATCATGAAAATGAAGTTGAAAACTTGAGGAGTATGAGTATTGACGCCATGAGAAAAGCTGATAAACTTGAGAAAGAAGTACGATCTCTCAAGTATAAAATGCCAGGCAGCGTGACACCTAAGGACGAGGTTAGCTTTTTTTTTATATAAACAAGAATATTTTTAATTTGTTGATATCACGAAGTTGATGTTTGTTTTTTTTTTCAGGATATTATTAAGAGCTGCAATGGTGAGTCCATACAACAAAAAAGTTCTCGTGCGGATACGAAAACTTTGACTAAAACTGACGTAGAAGCTTTTAATGTAAAGCCGAAAAGTCGCGTTAATGGGCCTTGCACTTGCACTTTGGATATTAATATATCTGACACCATACGAAATATATTTGAGCAAGTCGATGTCGATCAAAGGAAAATTGCGGAACAAATGTACCTAAAATACATTGCGAACAAGATTTTGACTGGTACTGTTGAGGTAAGATGATTGGCTATATTAAGTGATTTCGTATATACTTGTCCGATCAAAGTGTTGCAATTGGTGGCATCTAGTATTTATCGTAGCATAGTAAAATACGTCAAGCTAAATCCACAGCTTGGGTTAAGTCGACACAGTCTATGGTAACGAGTGAACGTAAGGAATAAACTATGAGTTCGTTTGATTCATTTTGAAAACCAGCAAAGTAAACATATAGATTGAACAAGCTAGGAGGAAAGTTTAAGCTTGGAGTAGTTGAGAGTTTGTGAACGAGAAGAGCTTGGTTTGAAGTGTTGGAACAAGCTTTTAGTGGAAATGTGGTACTTAAGATAAATACTATATAGTGCAGAAAGGTTCCGTTCCAACGAGCGAGTAGATCGGACGTGCGCACGCGTAACAAAAAATAAAATAAAATTGCTGTTATTTATTATCGATTGCTGACTAGTTTACTTTTCAAGTGTAACAAAACATTTACTAAATAACTGCCGTTCCGAGAGAAGAAGACGTGGACACAGTATAGTATACCTACCTACGTGAACCAAACCGGTTGCGGCCTGGCAACTGCAATAGGTTGTTTACTACGGAGTAGCGAGCGTAATTCTCGGAACAAGGTACAGCCGAGTAAACAGGTCAGTGACAAGGTGTTTTGAACCTTATGCGGCAGTAATTAAGAACGCGGGTTAAGAACAATTGATAATGCATATAGTTACGTAATATCTTATAACTTCTATGGGGTACCTATTTTGAAGGTAATACAGTCTCAATACAGAGTGAACAATCATTGATCAAAAATTTTTATAATTTTTCACCAACGTTGCGGCTAAGTGATCAGTGCCCAGCAACCATGCTAAGGATTAAAGAATTTTAACAAAACAATAATTAATATGGTTAATCAGTAAAAGTTTTTTTTTTTTATTTTTTTTTTTATTTTATTTATTTATTTAATTTTTCTTTTTTTTATCTGCGATATATACCTATTACCTGCAGACTGTGCACCTTCTGAGCCATCCGTCCTGCAGCCGTTGACTCAGCGGTTGCTTCACTTAGTGGAACTTAAATATAATATTTACTTTACTTAATTATTGGATACAAATTCATATTATTTCTTTGTTAGACATTTAATAGTTTCTTTATTACTCTTCTTGAATTTATTGGTTAGTAAATAATGTCATCAAAATCCGGAAAGTCGGCGAGAGGTGGATCCTCGTCCGGTAGCAGCAACTCAAAGCCAAAAGTGGCGGGACAGACCGCGCGCGTTAGGGCCATGCTTAAAAATGCGCAGAAATGCAAAGAGGTCGAGGACAAGGGTGACCAAGTCACAGATAATAGTGATACTCAAACCGTGGACAAGACAACTCCCGATCGTACCCCACCCACATCACGACGATCATCCCTGGCCGAGTCAGTCAGTCCACTAACAAATATGCCTTCCACAGCCAACCGGCTGTATCAGGAGGCTAAAACCGAACTTGAGATAACCGACAACTTAGACTCAGCAGTCAAGGAGAAGGTATTGGGCTCACTATCTGGTATGTTTGAAATTATTCTCAAGCTTAACGAATCTCGAACAACCCTTCAGGTACAACTCGAAAAAGTAAAAGTTGAAATGAAAAATCATATTAGCATCATGCAAACGGAGCATGCCAAAAATCTGGCACGACTTGGTGACCCCATTAAGAATATGAACGTTCGTCCGGTTGTAGAAGAAGCAGTAACTGAAATAAAATCGTTGAGGCAGCTTATAATTTTTGATGTCATCGAAAATCAGAAAATCCTTCCTTTGGGAGGTATTGGAGAGCAAGAAGCAACAAAATTAGGCCAACAGATGCAAGACCTTAAAAATACTCTTCAGCATACCATACCGCAAACAACTGCGATCTTAGACGAACTCAAATCACGTGAGCAGATTTCAGTTGAGCCCACAAAACCTACGTATGCATCTATTACAGCGAAGCCCCAGCAGCCTAGACATACCATAATTGTGACCTCAGAGGAACCTAAAGATACTGGCGATGACGTTCTTGAGAAAATTAGAGGAGCAGTCGATGCCAGAGGCTTGGGCGTTCAGGTGACAGGCGTGCGTAAAGCAAAATATCAAAAAGTCCTGATAAGCTGCCCTGATAAACAGGATATCTCTAAAATTGCCGAAAATATCAGGAATTCCAATAAAGGATTAAACGTAGAAGAAGCTAAATCAAAAGATCCGCTCATAATTATTCGAGATGTTTTGTCCTATAACTCAGATGAAGACATTTTAAAGTCTTTGAAGGTGCAAAATTCAAAACTCACTGGTGATATTCCTGAAAATGAATACCGAGCAGTAATAAAATATAGACGTCGCACCCGAAACCCACTACAGAACCATGTAATTTTGCAAGTCTCCCCAATACTCTGGCAAAGGCTTACTTCAAGTGGTGAGGTACATATTGATCTGCAAAGGAGGACTGTGATGGACCAGTCGCCCTTAACACGTTCCAAGCGGCACAAAATTTTCTATTCTTTCTATTCCTGCGGTACCGGGCGTATTACACCTGGACCTAAAACTACCATTGCGGCGGTACAAGGCTTATAATACCCTGTAACGTTAAAAAAACTTTAATCCTTTTTTTGGCTTCATGAAAAGAAAAAACATATTTTTTTGCTTTGAGTATTAGTATTAATGAATTGATTGAAAAGATCCTGACGGCGTACGTGGACAGCTTCTTTGGTTTAGAATCTATAGCTTAAATAAAATACAGGGTTTTATGTACCCTGTGCCGCACTGAACAAGAGGATGTTTATGCATATTTTAGGGATGGGAAAAAACAGATATCGATGGGCCTAAGTTTTACTGAAGAAATAAAAGAAAAAATGATATTCATTAATGTTTTTCATTGAAACAATCCAAACAGAAGTTTCTTTTGCATGCGTTAAATTCAGTTATTTTTTTTTTAACATTTTTGTCAGCTTGACGACTTGTTAAAATTGTTCGAAGCTTTTCGTAGCATCCAACACAGTTTCTCTTCTACATTTGCTTGTAGGCCAAAAATCGACTTTGTCACCTAAAAAGCTTGACATACGAGTACTATTTATAATAATAACGGGTAAGTCGTCATTACTATTTATTGAATTTGCTAATAAATAGGTAGGTGATAATTACGACTACACTTTCTTTAGATAATAATGTGTACTATAATAATTGTTTGGGTTATTACATAATTTACGGTCTTTAAGTACTATAAATAGTACTCGTATAGTAATCTATACTTTGATTTATTATTATCATCATTTTCTTCAATGTGGTGGAGTTTTATTTTTTTACGACACCGTTTCGCTAGTCTTTAAGTCATTGTCGACGCATGCGCTCACTCGATAACGATCACATCACTGACCGTGCGAAGCTAGCGCGGGGTACCAGGTGTATTCAACCCGCACCCGCACTGTGATGAAATTTTATTTGTTCAGTGCGGTACCAGGTATAAAATATCCGGTATTAAGATAAGCACACCACTGGATTCTATTTTAAAAGCCCATCTCAGATATGTATTTATCTCTTTCCTACACCGAGCCAATCTGAAGTTACGCTCTTCGCACGACAGAGAAGTCTATACTTTTCGTAGCCGCACCGCAAGCGAGATATGGACCAGGAGTTTTCGACCTGGTTTCGCATGGAAGGTGTTAATCCAATGCACAAAGTGTCTTGGCTTCGGGCATGGTAGAAAGCTATGTAAGGAGTCGACGGATTGTGCAGTCACTGCTCCGGGCCTCACCTTAGAAAAGACTGCCCAGCCTGGATAGCGGGCGATATGCCTTCATGTCGTAACTGCAGAATTTCAAAATTAGACCGACATGATCACGGCACTTTTGATTCTGACTGCCCAATCAGGAAACGATGGGATGCACTGGCACGGTCTAGCGTTGCCTATTGTTAAGACCAGGGCACAATGGTGTACAAGGTCTTGCAATCGAACCTACAGAAAGCTGAATTAGCCACGAATGAATTTATTAATGAAGCTCAAAAAAGAGGTGTGGGTTTTGGTTTCATGCAAGAGCCCTATGTTGGAGCAATTGGCAGAGTAAAAAACTATACTGGGGTACGTATAATCCAGCAATTGCCAAAAACAACACCACCTACTAAACCAGTTAAATCTGCAATTTTTGTTTTGGATAACAATATACAAATTTTGGGCGATCCTTCTTTGTCTAATGAAAACATAGCTTATGCACTACTTAAAACTGATACATGGGAGTTAGCAGTAATTTCAATATATTTTGAAGATACAGAGCCTCTTAGTCTCTATCTCGCCCAACTAAGTCAATTAATAGCTAAAGTTAACTGCAGAAAAGTACTTGTAGGTGGTGATGCAAACGCATGGAGCCCATGGTGGGGCAGCGTCAAAGAAAACTCGAGGGGGGAAGAACTGTCAGCTTTTTTAAATGAGAAGGGATTACATGTTCTTAACGAAGGAAATACTCCAACGTTTATGAAAATCGTCAACAACCAAATACGCCAAAGTAGAGTGGATATAACAGTATGTAGTCAGGATATCTTAGCAAAAATAAATGATTGGTATGTGGATGAAACCGTCACAAGCTCCGATCATAACGCTATCTCTTTTACATTCCAAGCTTTGAAGCCACAACCAAACATGGAAGCTAAAACAACCAGGGTGTATAACACAAAAAAAGCTAAGTGGACAGCATTCGATAAAGCTCTGTGTAACGCCCTCGAAGAACAACAATTAAACCCTTCGATAATAAAAAAGATTGAAAACAGCAGTGAGCTTGATGAAAAGGTCGAATCTCTTACAAAATGCATTACCGTTGCTTGCGATGCTACAATTCCAAAGAAGAAGTTTAATTCAAAATTTAAATTACCTTGGTGGAATGATAATATAGAAAAAAAGAAGAAGGAAATGATAACAAAAAAACGTAGAATAAAATGCGCTGCAATAAATAGAAGAACATATGTCATAGAAGAATACTTGAAAGCGAAAAAAGAATATGTAGAAGAAGCAAGTCGATTAAAAATACAAAGCTGGAGAGAATATTGTTCTAAGCAAGACAACGAAAGCTTTTGGGACGGAATTTATCGCGTTATAAAACAAACATCGAAAAGGCATGAAGACATACCACTCCTAAAAGACGGGAAAACATTGAGCTCAATAGAATCAGCAGACCTACTTACCAACACATTTTACCCCGACGATGTGGAAGAAGAAGACTCATCACACCAATCTGAAATCAGACAACTGTCAGCACTTTCTCGGCACGACCCAGCTGATATAGAAGATCCACCATTCACATTGGATGAACTGCAAAGCACAAAGAGTAGTTTTAGTTCTAAAAAGGCACCAGGACCTGACGGTTTTACCGCTGACATCTGTGCGAGGGTTATTGACACTCATGCTGATATGTTCCTTGAAATAGTCAATAAATGTATGCAATTACAGTACTTTCCAAAGATCTGGAAAATGGCGGCGGTGATAGTTCTGAGGAAACCTGGCAAATCTGATTATAGGCATCCAAAATCATACAGACCAATAGGGCTGCTACCAATTCTCGGGAAAATATTAGAAAAAATGATGGTAAGGAGACTGAGATGGCATATCCTGCCCAAGTGCAATACTCGCCAGTATGGTTTCGTGCCGCAGCGCTGTACAGAAGATGCCCTCTATGATCTTGTAAATCATATTAAACAGGAAGTTAAAGATAAAAAGATTACAATATTAGTATCGCTAGACATAGAGGGTGCTTTTGACAGCGCGTGGTGGCCGGCCATAAAACTGCAAATTGCAAAAAAGGGATGCCCTTGTAATCTCAGAGGATTGGTAAGCAGCTATTTGATGGATCGCCAAGTAGAAGTCAGATATGCGAGAAAAAGAAGTACGAAGATAACGACCAAAGGATGCATTCAAGGCTCAATAGGAGGACCTACTTTTTGGAATATTCTGCTGGACCCGCTGCTGGATCTCCTAGACAATCAAAACGTATACTGTCAGGCATTCGCTGATGATATAGCTTTAGTCTTCACCGGAGAATCAGGACAGGACCTGGAACAAAAAATTAACACAACATTAGAACACATAAATGAATGGGGTATAAGAAATAAACTTAAATTTGCTGCTCAAAAAACTTTCGCCATGATTGTCACTAAGAAATTAAAATACGATACGCCTAATCTTAATATGGGAGGGATTAATATAAATCTAACAGATGAAATTAAAATATTAGGCCTTACAATAGACAAGAAACTAAACTTTTACAGTCATATTTCAAATGTTTCCAATAAAGCTATCAACATTTACAGACAACTTGCCAAAGCTGCTAAGATCTCTTGGGGACTAAATCCAGAGATTATAAAGACAATTTACATTGCAGTGATCGAACCACTTACACTTTACGCGGCAAGTGTATGGTTCGGTGCTGCTGCAAAAAGTAAAGGAAGAAAAAATTTAAATGCGGTGCAGCGAGGCTTCGCCCAAAAAATATGCCGATCCTATAGATCAGTATCCCTTAATGCTAGTTTGTTACTGTCAGGTCTTATTCCTCTCACCATGAGAGTTGAAGAGGCAGCACAAGTATACGAAGCTAAGAGGGGGAAACCTTTCCCATACATTGCAGGACGGCCAGTAGAAAATAAAATAAGCTTCTTGAATGCAATCCACCCAGCTGAAAACCTAACTGTAACATTCAAATGCATAGAAGACTGGACAGAAGACACTATAAAAGAAAATGAAATAAGAGGTCTGTTGGCATTTACAGATGGTAGTAAAATAGAGGGAAAAGTGGGTGCTGCTCTCTCCTGGTGGAAAGATGGAGAAGAAATTAGAAATAAAAAGCTAAAATTAGAGCCCTACTGCACAGTGTTTCAAGCAGAACTGCTCGCGCTGTATTACGCAACTTTGCAAGCACTGGAAATGGATGAGGCAGAAATAAGCATATTCAGCGATTCTAGATCGGCATTAGAACTGCTTCAGAACTGGGACACCTATCATCCCTTGGCATTTGAAACCAGAAGAAATTTAATCAAGCTTTTAAATCAAGGTAAAGATATAAAATTGTACTGGGTAAAAGCACACGTTGGTATTGAGGGCAATGAACGGGCTGACACTTTAGCTAAGGAAGCAGCACTAAAAATGAGAACAGCCGCACACTATGAGAAATGCCCAATTTCATTTGTAAAAAGAGTAGTCAGAAGCGAAACAATCTCAAAATGGAAATCAAAATACACTAATGAGGCGACTGCGCAAACTACCAAAACCTTTTTCCCTAACTTGCAATTGGCTTATAACATACTAAAAAAGATTAAACTCACCCAAGAGTTAGTACAGGCATTTACAGGTCATGGGGGTTTTGCAAAATACCTTCATACTCGTAAGATTAAGCTTTCTGCCGGATGCATCTGTGACCCCATGGAAGCAGAAACCAGTATCCACGTCATCGCCGACTGTCCTGCAAACTTAGTTAGAAGGGCATTATTGGAGATTCAATTCGGTCGAAATATACAACGAGATAATCTGAGTGAATGGCTGCAAGACGATGAGGCACGAGGTTGCTTCCTGGAATTCTGTGAATACGTAGTAAGACTCTGTAACAGAAGAAATAAATAGAAATGATTATACTTCTACTAAAATATTATACACATTTATGTTTAGTATTAACTTAAAAAAAAAAAAAAAAAAAAAAATCTTTACCTGTTAAAATTATTAATTTTATTTAATACCTAAAATGCATATAAAATATGCATATCATAAGTTACTCCTTATTTAACCTACCAAAACTATCTTAAACCTAGCTAGTTGTAATTGTTAATTATTAAAATTGTTTATATTACTTACCTTTAACCATTTTTTACATTTATCATATATCTTATCATACCTTAGGAACACTAGAATTAATTAAATAGTTCAAGAGCAGCCTAGCATTTAAGCACATATGTATGTCTATATTTTAGAATAACGGTAGACATTATTATATCATAGAAAAGTCAAATCAAATTATGTATAAGAATGTGACAAACGATAATGTTTTTAGTAATAATTAATATTAAACCATTAGATCGGAATCGTCGAAAAATTTATTGCATTTGTATGTTTAGTATAAGTAAATTAAAAGATATGTAACCTATATATACATATATATTTTTTAATATATAACTTATATATAGAATGTAACAAGAAATAAGAAAAAAAAAAGAAAAGATAAATATAAGAAAAAAAAAAAAACCAGGAAAAAAAAAAAAAAAAAAAAGAAATGAAAAAAAAAAAAAAAAAAAAAAAAAAAGGTAAAAGACATATATACATATAAGAGAAAAAAAAAAGTCTAATTTAAGAACATTTTGCCACTTGTGATACTGATATATATATCTTCATATATATCCGTATCTCAAGTAACCATATTGAGCGGAGCTAACCAGCGGGCCTAATAATTTGTGGGCCACTGAGTGAGCCCACGATTATGGTGGTCCGTTGGTTGGACTGTTATATTATAGTAATCTCTGTTTTGTGTTGTCCATTCAAAAAAAAAAAAAAAAAAAAAAGGTGAATCATTTACCGATCATAACAAAAAAGGACTCAGTAACTTGCGTAAGCAACTTGTTCAGCCTAACAATGTCTCTGACAACGAATGTCGGAGGAAGTATAGACGGAACGACAAAAAAAAAAAAAAAAAAAAAAAAAAGATAAATACTATTTTGTCGAATTCACCACATTTTTCCAATTGGAATTTATCATCCTAATTTTATACCAAAGTACCAAAAAATTTTGATTGTAACGAGGAATAGACCTATGAACTACAACGCGTGTTATTAATTCCAGCATAAACCTAACATACTGTGATCACAGTCCTTGGCAGAGACTCTCTCTGACACCCGCATCTTTCGTCCTCGAGCCTTCATACTTAGTTAACTACCAAAACTCTTAGTAGCATTTTTTTGTACTCCATTGCCACTAAAAGTTAAATACGTACTATTTTTTTAATATTTACTTTCAATTACAGACACTAGATTGCCAAGAACTATCCTTCCTGCACTTAAAAGTTTGTCGTATTTGGAAGGTGAAACTTTCAAAAGAGGAAAATCTTCAGAAGAGAATAAGCTCTTTAGAAGCAGAAGTTATTCACAAGCAGCGACACAATCAGCAAAACAGTATGTAGAGTCTACCTTGTATTATACTTCATAACAATGAGAACAGTTTTCTCCCATCCAAGCAAAAAATTCAACGCTTAATATCCTATACTGTTGTATCGCACTCGTTTGTCAAATTAAATCCGTACTGTATATCTTAATATACATCCGATTTTATCACAACCGTTTTCGTGGTCGAAAAGGACATTCAGGTCTATTTTTTATGGGTCGTAAAGGACACTCATTTTCGTTATTTATAAAGTTAGGGTCATTTTGTTTATTTAAATGAATAAAACACGATAAAAAAGTTAGTATGCCCTTTAACGCCAGTAATCTATTACTTTGTTTAAAAAAGATATAAGCCAAAAGGTTTTTGTTTTTCGTTTTTTGGCTCTCCTGAAAAGTCGTGTTTTGTCCTTTACGACAATTGAAATTTCCGGTATCGATATTGTCTTCGTTTCTCGGCCAGTGACGTCAGAGCTATGGTCAAACGCAATCTTTTTCAGCATATAAAATAAATAGTTGTCTTGGCAAACTTGGCGACTTTTCATCAAGATGTGGCTTTTGGTTCTAAAAGACGTATTTTTAATGCAATCTACAACTTTCTTGTAATTTCTTATACAGTTGCTGAGTTGGACAGGCAAGTAGAAGAAGAGCGTCGGCGCTTGCAAGAAGTTAGAGAAGCTGTTTGTCGGAATGCACCGACTGCATCGAGAACTATGGCCTCTATGGGCCTTGGCGTTACACCACCGATCAACACTTCTGACATGGATTATCTGTAAGAGTTAAACTTCACTTCTTCTACTTATAAGTAAAAAAAACAGTTTTCCGGCGGCCATATTGAGAGCCAATTTAACTAAAAACTATAAGATTAGGCATGCTCCACCTTACGCCCTGCTGGTAAAATGTCAAGCTGCAAAGTGTGAAAAAAGAAAGGTTAGCCATATAATTCATGTTAGTCTGTTAATAAGTGAGATATGTGTGTAGGGAGTGGGTGGTGTAGGTATATAGAGGATTTTGGTTTCTTTTGATAGGTACCTAAAGAAACTCAATTCTAGTTGCTGTGTTGTTTCTAATCGTTTTTTAACGAACCAACAATATCTTGCAGTAACTGCTGTAGCTGTAACTCAGCCAGTTGCAGTGTAACCGTTGGGGAGAGGAAGTCGGCCGGTGACCTCGGACCTGTGCCCGCAGCCCCCGGCCCTGGATCTCTACGACAGAAACGAATCAAACCTGAGAGCAATAGGGTAAGACTTTTGTAACCACTACTAACCACCATTGTACCACCACCATAGTATGTGGGTCCCGTCCATCCACCAATCCACCACCGGTGGACCGATATATCTAGTGTAAAAAGTCGTGATGGGTGTCGTTTAATAGGCTTGGTGGAGTGTTAGGTCAAATTTAGTAAACGACAGCCAACACGTCTTTTGACATATTAAGTAGATATCTGATGTTTAAATTGGCAGCGGAAGCTGACCCTCGGAAACCCAATTAATGGGCATGACATAATTATCAATATTTTTTTAATTACTTACTGTAAATATCTACTGTGGTTGGTTCAGCAGTATTAAAAAACTCTTTTTTACGCACTAATGCACTCAATTGGCGAGTGGAAGGGTCATGCCCTCGTATGGTGGTAATGGTAGTGTAAGTGTAAGTAACTAAGAATTGATAAAAACGAAAACATTTAATTTAATAATGTCATTACAGGCTGTTCTTGCGAAGCTGGACGCTGAAGAGCGTCGAGAGAAGAAATTGTATCACGACGAGCCTCCGACACGACTGCGTCGAGTGCATGACCGCCACCTGCCGCGGCTCGCCAAGAAGTAATGTGTTGACAAGCAGTTGGCCACTGTCCAGGGTATATTGTAGGTAACTGCATAAACTGACCCATCTCGAATTACCGAAACTACCCAGGCTGCCGCTAGACAGTGTTCCTTTCGTGTTTACATCACGAAATCCACAGCATCGCATCGCATTAGTGACTTAACTAAAAATATTTTTTCAAAATTACATTAACGGCCTTTGCGCACTTTTTAAATGTGTTTACATATTTATTTTTCTTATTTATATACATATTTATTTCAACGAAATTTTCAGCATTAAAACAGTATAAAATTGAACATGAGTTTTATTAAGTATTTTCCTTTAGTACATTGATTGGTATAATAAATAATTTAGAGTTACGTTGACGCACAGGTCAGAGTTACATATGTCTATGCATCGGGACACCATTATTATATTTGTGTTTAAATATAATGAAGTTAATTTAAGTCTTCAAATCCAGGGTTCACAAAATTCTGTGTGGGTCCTTCGTATAGAGGATTTTGGGATACATCGTACCCTTGGCCCATGGCTTCTGTGCAGAACTTGTTGTATTCTCTCTTGTCATATATGCTGACTAACACCTTCCACATAATGGCAGTCAGTATTCCAATAAGTAATATTCCCAGTATAGCACTTGCGATTGGAACTAAAAACAAAAAACCATATAGAATGTTTCAATATAAAGCACTAAGATATATCGATACTTAAACTTTGGTATGCTTACCTAAAATTTCTGGCTCTGGTTCAGTTTCCAGCTCCTTTTGTATAAGCAGTAACAACTTGGATTTAGAGTTAGAATCTCCAGCGTATTTAAATACGAGGATTTTTCTATTACCAAGTGCTGCTTTACACTGTGTGCCCTTTTTCCATTCGTCCAAGTCTTTAAGGTTACTCTTGTTTGCTACTAGTACATCCACATTCAATCCAACAGTCATATTAAATACTTCATTGCAATATTCTTTAGTTGAATTATAGTTACATTTTGCATAATCTTGGAGTTCCTCACAACGTTCCGTAGCGCAGTCGTTGCAAAAATCGCAGAACGCTCCTAAATATTTTTCTTCGGTGTTTTTTACCTTATTGCAACTGCATTTTCCACAAATGCATTCTCCTCTACCTGAGCATACCTGAAAACAACAATACATGTATCCTCATATTATTCTTAATATACACATTATTACCAAAATTGTTTTATATCTATAACAGTATTATAAATAAATATAAGGACATTTCACACACGGCTGGTTCAACCATTTTTAGTTTGTATTATTGTTGCTAACACAACTGATATACTACATATACATACAAACATACTTTAATAAATACATAACACCCAGGCCGACAGCTAACAAATTTAGTTTAGCACAAATATATTATAATTTTTCATTTATTGAAACGATAGGTATGATTGTTTGTTTGATTCAAATAGGCTTCAAAACTACTGGACCGATTTGACAATAATCTTTCAACTTCGGAAAAATACACTATCCTCAAGTGAGTTTTGGATTTATAATATTTTATTGTCAATTGCAACAATACCGATAAAAATATTTTCTTCAAGACTAGTTTCAAAATGCCTTCTAAATATCGTCTCCTATTAATCCCTAATATATGGGATTTTCCTTTCACAAGGTTATATTTTTATAGTCTGTGCGAACCCGGGACGACGTAAGCCGAGTATATTTTAGAGTAGTCCGCGTACTAGTAGAAATAGAGGTCAGTGTCGTAGACAGAGTTGTTTTCTTTGTCTATGAGTCCGATACAGCCATTTGTACTGAAGTTAGCAGCTAAATATAGACATCATAATAGTATAACACCAACCTTTTTAGAAAATGGTCCGGTGCATTGTCGTAACGAAAGTTTTTCCACGGGACAATCACAGGTATCACCAAAGTAGTCATCGTCCAAACATCGGCACTTGCCATATTCACATGACCCTCTCAGTTCTCCACCACAAACTTTCCCGTTACTCGCTTTGAGACAGGAATCTGGGCTGTACTCGCATAATTGTCCAGTGAACCCATCATTGCAACGACATTCACCGCATCTACGAAATTAAGAACAAGTGTAAAATGAAAATTTAAAAAGCCCGCGACTCAAGCCCCTTTCATTTGATACCCATATTGAGGCAGTTGTGAAAAAATATGTCATCGATTTTTTTGTGGCAGCCGCCATCTTAAAATTAATTTTCATCAAACAATTACACTCGCCTAACACACCTTTCCAATAAATAACAAGGAATAATACGATCAGGGAGAGAGATAGGCCATAATGCATCACGCTGGCCAAGTGTGGGTTATGGATGAAACACGTATGACAAAATCTGAAAATGTGCTTCAGATTTTGTGGTCCTCCGACATATCGGTTTCCTCACGATATTTTCCTTCACCATAAAGCGAGTGTGAATCCAGACATAACTAGGAAAAGAAATCATTGGTGTAAGGCCAGGATTGAACCAGGGCCCGTCAGATTGAAAGGCAGACATTATCCCACCGAGCCACACTCGCTTTTTTTCGCACAGTGAATACTAATACAAACTACATCCATATTCATTTTAGAGTGTGGCTTTGGTCTGTATTTACACGTATTTCTACGAAGAACATTATAAATAACACAACTCACATGCAAGAGCCATGCCCGCTGCATTCCAGTGTTGCTTTTTCAGCAAAACATTTTTTCTTCAACTCTGCCGCTTCCGCGTCAGAGCAACGATACCGGCAATCTTCACCGCCCCTGATTAAAAACAATAAAACCAATAATATTCAAGATAAGTTTATATCAAACTGACAAGCTTTAGAAGAATATTCGAAATACGAGTAAAGCTCGATTTACGTAGTGTACTTCCGCTGCGATTTATAATGAAAAGATAAATTCGAAAATATTTTTAATATGTTCCCTCCACCGATAAGTATTGGTAACTCGAGGAAGTTAAAAGAAATTTGAAATTTCACGTCGTCTCGCTTGTACGAGTATAACGCAAATGAGCGTGAGTAAGAGGAAGCAAATGTTTTCCTTATAAACTCGAGTTAAACCACACCTTCACTCACGGAAATCCACAGACTGAGTTGAGAAGATGGAAACAATTTTGTTTAGCTTAGGAAGGTTAACTTGCCTAACCAGGGTGTGTTACCTTCACTTAGAAGGTATGGTGGTCGGTCGGGGTTCACACCATTAAATCTCTAAGATATTTTTATTCTTAATATAATATGTACAATGTAAGTGTTTTTTGGACTCATTCTTTTTTATTCAGGTAGCGTATGTAAATCTATGTCATAAGTATAATCTTCTTATCTTATATATGAAATTTCCATGTCACAATGTTAGTTACCGTTCTCCTCCGAAACGGCTTGACCGATTTTTACCAAATTTTATATGCGTATTCAGTAAGTCTGAAAATCGGCTACTATCTATTTTTAAGGCAAAACAACGTTTGCCGGGTCAGCTAGTACTTTAAAACTTTTAATTTTATAACAATTTCAACATTGACTAATAAATCAATTGTTATATTCATACACCAAGGAAGGAATTGGAGTATAGTATATTATGTTGTGCATAGTATGTTCATATCTTACCTATTTTCATCACATTTGCAAGCACCACACATAACGATACCGGCATTTGTACAATTTGGACTTCTTTCAATGGGAGGGTTTGATTCACAATCACATTTACAAATTGTCTCAAAGTCTATATCCAGGTGATCTCCTAATCCTATCGGATAAATTGTAATAGTTTTTTTCACACATTTCTTGCTTTTTATAGTTATTGGTATTGTTACTATAGGGTCTTTCGGAGTACTTTCACAGTTTTTGATTTCATTTCCTTCGCAAGTCTGTTGTATTTGTATAGTAAAATCTGCGGAATTTGTGACATCTAATTTCACTTTAGCGACTGATTCCTGAAAAAGGGTAATTATTTTATTTTACTTCTTGTACGATTTTACTCATTTAAGCGTCGACGACATAATTAGTGTCGTGGGTTCTACCTGGACAAGGTAGGGCCTACGACTTGAGGAGACACGAGGCTTTTGCTATAAATAAGAAAAGCTAAAAAAAGGTATATATTGTAATGTTTAGCACGAGACTCGAGCTATTTATTAATCAAGCTCATGCCACGAGAAGATTAATGTTAGTGACTGTGTCTTACTTACCTCATAAGCTTGCTTGATAATTTTCAAGATGTTACTCTCTTTTTCTTGCAATTCAGCGTACTTGGATCCAACTACTTGTTCACTTAAATGTTCATAAACGGTTTTAACCTTTGGCAGACCAGCGAATATTATCAGAAATTTACCATCAACGGCCGCCTTGCTGATTTGACTCACAGATGGATAATCGTACTTTAGTGCAAAATCGCTTTTGTATTCCTTGTTTTTTAAATGGCATTTCATATCGTTGGGTTTGACTGCACCTACCATTTTTCCATCACCGGCGCTATGATAAGTATTATCTGTTGCAACAACTATAATTCGCCTCGTGGAGTCTCTCCAATCTAACTCACTTTCACATTTCATTACTTGCATCAATGCGTCCAAGCCTGCTTCGGCGTCATCGTAGTTGCTTCCGAATTTAGATGCTTTTATCTCGTTTTGGAAAGCAGTCGTGTCGTTTGTAAGAGATAAATGATTTATAAACGTATAATGAGAAGAGCTGTAAAAAAATAAAATTTAACGAACGGTTTTTTTAGTTCTAATAAAGGATAATGCTTCATGATTTGCAAAAATGCCTTATTTATCGAGTCACTCAATAATGGCGCCCTCGTTGGCGTAATGGTTACCATGCCGGACTGCCAATCCGAAGGTTTCGGGTTCGATTCCCGGCACGGCCAACATCTTTGTGCTGAACTAAATTTGTTGGCTGTCGGTCTGGGAGTTAAATATGTATCTATATAAAATATGTATGTATGTACATACATAATTCGAACTACGAGTAGAATTGGTTTAGTATAGGGTTAACCAGCCGTGTGTGAAATGTGTCCTAATATATTTTATTTTATATATTTTTTATTATTTTATAAATGACAATGATTTGAAGGTTTTTACATAATTTATCAAGTATAATGTAAATTAACAAACGTACTTAGCGATTGCGACATCCATGTAAGGCATGCCAGGTTTCTCAATAAAGCTTCCAACTCCCAGTCGTACGTTGCTCGTAATTTTTCGTAAGTTCTGGTATATGTCCAAAGCCTGATTCTGAAGAGCTTCCTTATGAGTCCGCATGGTATAAGAATAGTCCATTAGAAAATAGACGTCGACAGGGAAATCTTCAGCCGGTTTATAAGTAACATTGAAAGGGACTTCCATACCCGGTCGAGCTTGGATTGTTATCCTTTGCGGACGAAATTGCACGGTGGAAGAAAATTTTTCATTTTGTACGTTTAGATCTGTATTAGTTTCAGGGTTGATAATGTTTGTAGGGCACCATTTTTTATTTATTGTAGATTTTGGCTGGCACCTGCTCCCTTTGAACTGTTCCTGAAAAATAGGTGTGACATATAATATCAAGAAAGATACATACATATCTTTTTTGCACAAATGTATTTAAAAATAAAGCTTCACATATTTCATCTTAACATAGGAACTCGTTATCATAAGTCATGTAAGGTCTGTGGCTCGGCTAATTAAGATGATCGCGTCGGATCTTAGTGAGCCGAGCCACAGGCGTATTCAAAATGAAATAAGCGAATCTTTATTTGCAAATACATAATATATGTAACAAAGATGCAAGAGTAACGATGGATGCGGACAATCTTTGGATGGATTACAAAACTGTCATTTGAAAAGTTGCATTTTCATCGAGGCGCTGCCGTGGGTGGGATGACACGTTACATTTTAAGTCCGGCTGTTAGACATAGCACAAATATTTGTTAAACCAATCTTCGGGCTTTCGGGCGTATTGAAAACTCGCTACACCAGAGCTTGGGCACTTAGCTCATTTTTTAACTGTGCAGCTAAAACGAAAACTAAGCTAGCTATAAAGAAATATTACTTACAGCAGGACACCACACGCAGGTTTCTGGCTCATACTTTATGCAATCGCCACAAGATTTAAAGTTAGCACACCCTGAGCTATGGACATAGCTCAAAAAGCTTGAAAATATCACAAATATGTACAGGTTCATAATGAACCAGTCATTACCTCTATATGACCGTATAGCAGGAAAAATGTCCAATCCCGCATTGGTCTAAATTTAATAATGGAGAAGGAAAATTACGGACTTCAAGTGGTGCTAAACATTAAGCTTAATACACATTACTGGACGTTTCTAAAATGGAAGGAGTCACCTACTCTTAAACTTCTTTGTTTAATGTTTTTAAGTCTAGAATGAATATTAAACATTTTTTAAAATACAAAAAGTTTATTCTAATAATAGATCATATTGTATTTAAATATCTATAAAGTAATCCAAAGGTTTCCAAACTAGTTCCTAACTGTATGAGGAAACCCGATGTCTTCTCCCAATAGTAAAGAGCATATGTCAGAATTAACAAATTAGTGATAATGGTTTTCATAATATATTTACGTACATGTATACAATTCTCTAAACAAAGATAACTTTTCCTTATTGTACTTAAGGATAAATTATCACGAACATACCTAGGTAACGACATCATTTGTATTTAAATACATGTTTAAATAGGTCCTTCGCAATGGAAATACAAATTAAATCATTGTTTTATTTGGGTTTAATATTAAGTTTTAAAAGAGTTGTATCCCACACATGTGATACACATGAGTCCTGTGATAACTGTATTAGGGATCCCAGTGTCTGTGTTTGGTGTGCCGCTGTAAGTAGCTTTTTTTTTACACATTCACACACGGCTGGTTAGCCCCATACTGAACCATTTCTAGCTCGTATTATGGTTGCTAACACAACTGATATACCTACTACATATACATAGGTACATACATATTATATATAAATACATATTTAACACCCAGACCCACAGCCAACAAATTTGGTTAAGCACAAAGATGTTGACCGGGCGGGGAATCGAACCCGGAACCTTCTGATTAGCAGTCCGGCATGGTAACCTTTACGCCAACGAGGTCGTCAAATATATACCTAAAGATTTTCTTACTAAGATAGAAATTTAATTTATTATTAATTTCGTCTTCTATTTACAATGGATTTCCGCAAAGTAACACCTGAGTCAATAGGTTATTTTCTTACTCACTCCTTTTTCTTTCATATCCTCTTTCACACAATTCATCCACATCTTCTTAGGTCGTCCTCTACTTCCACGTCTAGTACAATCATATTCATACTTCTCCTAGTCACATGCTTCTCCTCTCTTCGCATGACATGCCCATACCAAGATAACCTTCCGCTCTAAACTTTCTCTAGCACAGGTGCCACTTTCAAACTTCCTCTGGTATGATATAAGTTTCACGTTCGTAAACCGTAAAATTAAAATAGAAATAAAATATCTAATATGGGATTTTATTTATTTCAGCTAGATGCTAAATACGCGCGCTGCATGCCGGCCACTGCTGATACCACTTGGTGTTCAGACAACCTGAAATCCCCTGAAAGTTTCTCAACACTTACTAGCAATTTGAATTTCAATTCAGCATTCGGCTCCTTAATACAATTACAACCTCAAACAATTGACTTGCAACTGAGACCCGGTCAACTTCTTCCTTTTCAATTCTTTTACAAGGGAGTGCAGGACTATCCGGTAGATTTATATTTTTTATTCGACGCATCTAATTCCATGGTATCTATTAGAAACCACACAGCTCAGCAAGCCAAAAACATTTATGATACGATGCGTAACATGACTTCTAACGTTTATATGGGGCTGGGAAGTTTTGTTGACAAAAACACTTTACCGTACACAGTGTAAGTTGAATCATTTTTAAGGTTCCGTACCTAAAAGGTAAAAACGGGACCCTATTATTAAGACTCCGCTGTCTGTCTTTCTGTCTGTATTCAGGCTGTATCTCAGAATCCGTTATAGCTAGAAAACTGAAACTTTGACAAAATATGTATTTCCCGTTACGCTATAACAACAAATACTAAAAATAAAAATAAAACGTAAATATTAAGCGGGATCCCCATGCAATAAACGTCTATTTTTCGTATTTTTTTGCTATATTTCAATAACGGTAGCTACTAGACACTTATAATATTTGATACTTATATATTTGAATATTTTGGGGGTCTACCACACAAGAAACGTAATTTTTAAGTAGTCTTTTATTGGATCTTTATAATGATATATATCTGGTAGATAATTATTGAATTATGTATGTTCCAATACAACAATGGGACCCTTCATGCGCGAGCCCAACGTGCACTAGGCCAATTATTGACTTTTAGAAAATCTGTGATCGAAGTACTCAACAGTCTCGTAAAGGAGTATTAACATGTACTATTATGTTACTGTTTGTCTTATGTTTATTTCAGCGATGTCGTGAAGCACAGTTCCTATTCATTCAGACATCACTTGAAGTTGGGAAAAGATTACACAAAATTCCAGGATGCGGTGATGAATATAACCAACGGAGAGAATCGAGATCTCCCAGAAGGAACTCTAGACGCACTCGCCCAAACGATAGCTTGCAAGGATCAAATAGATTGGAGAACTGAATCTAGAAAAATAATAGTACTATTAACTGATGGCTACTATCACACAGCTGGTGATGGTAAATCGGGTGGCATTTTCACCCCGTACGACGGCGAATGTTACACAGAAGACGGCATCTACACAAAAGAGCTGGAAATGGATTATCCCTCCGTTAGCATGATAAATAAATTAGTGAGAGACTATAAGGTTATCGTAATTTTTGTAGTATCCAAGGAAAAGCAATCTGTGTACGAGAGCCTTTCGAGGGTAGTGACAGGATCTAAAGTGTTGTTGTTGGATAATAAAGATAATTACGCTGATATGGTTCCTAAATTAAAAGAAATATACCAGGTAAGGTTTGACGACTTTATTTATATAAATACTCGTATAACATATACATATAAATTAATAAATAAAGCCATTTATTCCCCAGAAACTTAAAAAACATATAATGGGTTAATGAAATCTATGTTAGTTTTATATATAAATACATGTTTCTTCTGTTTATTAATTACAAATTACAATTAATTAAAATACAATTATAAAGAGTCTTGGGGCACCCAAATATGGGTGTAGGCCTCCTCCACATAATCACTCTTTTTAGGCTCCAAACTTACTTAGAAATTTTTCTTTGAGTGTTGTTATTTTCAATCGAAGGCTAATTACTTTTATTCGTTGTCAAGCAATGTGCATTTCTATATTGCACGATTATATTTTCATTATTTTTGGTTTTCAGGATATAACAAGGAAAATAAAATTGAACGTGGATGTAAAATCACCTGGACGACCAAACCACTTTGAGATACAATTCAGTCCAGACTGTACCCAAGAAAGTGAATCCTGCGTTGTCACAGGAAAAGAAAATAACTACAAACAATTCAATGTCTCTATCAAACTCCTAAAATACGATAACTTCAAAAAAACTGAGATAGGTATTACAATAGACGGTATCGACGCAATGCTGACTCTAAACGTAAATGTAATAGAGAGCTGTGACTGCGAACCGGAATATAATTCAGATCATTGCAATAAAGATACGTTGCAGTGCGGGACGTGCATGTGCACTGAGCCACGGTAAGCAAATAATATATAATGTATAATTGACCAAACGCTAGTTGGGCCCGCGTTCAAGCGGTTCCATACCATCTATATCAATATTATAAAGAGGATTTTTTTTTGTTTGTTTGACCCAAATAAGATCCTAAGCTACTGGGCCGATTTAAAAAAATATTTTACCGTTCGGAAGCTACACTATCCCTGAGTAACATACACTATATTTTTTGTTTTTCTTTGCAACTTAGATTATTTTATAGCCCGTGTGAAGCCGGGACGATCTGCTAGTTATAGATAAAATCACGTTTGTAGTATGGGAGCCCGTTTTAATATTTAAATAATACACAAAAATATATACATCGTCTGTGAAAGTTTCAACTGTCTTGCTAATACGGTTCATGAGATTGCAGGCTTGTGGTAGACGGACAGACAGGCGTAGCGACAGACAAACAGTGAGGTTTTCATAATAGGGTTTCGTTAGTAACCTACGGGTACGGAACCCTAAAGAGGCCTTGCTCTATACATTATACCTACAAAAGAGTATCAACCACCGTAAACTAAAACAAGTTCCAAGTTTTATAGTAGGTACAGGCATGATTTGTAGTCCTTTTAAAACTAACACATTTTTTCTTCATTCAAGGTTTGGCGACCGATGCCAATGTACAAGAAATACGTTGACAACAAAGGATGACACTTCTGCTTGTTTATACAACGCTACGGGACAAGTCTGCAATGGCCACGGCACTTGTTCCTGTGGAATATGCTATTGCAATAAGGGGTAAGTGAAAAATCTTCTTTCCGCCATCTCGAAAAAGATCAGTTCAACAAAAATGATACATTTCCCGCCCGAGAAAAAATATTATATATTTGTGTTATGCATTTTTCGACATTCCTTGACTAAAGAGATAGATAGACGTCTAACTATTACCGTTGTTAATATTAAGTTAATAAAATACGAAAAAACACGTTAATGTAACCTAATTATTTAATTAAGGGGGTTTCATTTTCTTTATTTTGTGTTTTTGTTATAGCGAGGACGAAAACACATAATCTCTTAAAATTTACACTTTCTAGCTATCACGGCTTGTGAAATTCAACCTAGTGACAGACAGACAGCGAAGGCTTAGTCATAGGGTTCCATTTTTCCCTTTTAGGTACGGAACAATATAAAATAATCTAGTGAAACTTTTTTCTTAACTCTTTTTTCTTATTCTGTCAGATTCGTGGGTCAGTACTGCCAGTGTCTCCAAAGCGCGTGCCCCCTTCACGACGGAGTACCGTGTGGTGGTCATGGGACCTGCCAGTGCGACAGAACCTGCGCCTGTGACAAGGATTACTCCGGCAACGCCTGCGAATGCTTCCAATCTGACTTTTACTGCACGGGCTCTGATCAAAAAGTACGTTGAAACATCAATACTGGTGGCGATTCAGCGGCACACACGACTAAACTAAATTTAAAGAAGCCCCGTCTCTCTTCATCCTAGGTGGCCAGAAAGAGACGGCATCCTCTGCACCATAGTCAAACCAACCAAAATGACGTCAAATGTAGAAAATATAGGCGACTTTAGTCCGCACTCACTTGTGTCACCTCTAAAACTGCCTGCACATTCCATATTTGACGTGATTTTAGTTGTTTTGTTTGTGGTTCAGAACGTGCCGTCTCTTTCTGGCCACCTAAGATGAAAAGAGATGGGGCTTCTTTAAATTTAGTTTGGTCGTGTGTGCCGCTGAGTCGCCACCATTACCCGTAGTTACGGCTAAAGATAAAGAGTGTATATAACCTATTGACTCAGGCGTTACTTTGCGGAAATCAATAATATATCAATATGCATTATAATAATAGATAGCAGAAAATCTGTAACTGTATCTGTGTATTTAGTGTACTTCCACTATTATCTGTAACCAAATTAAGATAAGCAAAGATAACATCAAAATATTATAATCTGGGTTACCCAAGTTACGGGCGCCAGCCGAGTTTGGGACCCGATGCGTTATCAAACTGCATACATACCTACGTACTAAAGACAATATATGTATATTTAAAGTGTTAAATTCTTTTGTTAGACAAACTATGTGTAAATAATTCACAATGTATAAACATATTTGTTTCTTTCTTGTATGAGTCTATGTATTTTGTAAATAAACAAATTTCTTTCTTTCTAATATGTTCTAGGTGTGCAACAACCGAGGCAATTGCACTTGCGGCACTTGCAGTTGTAACAACATCGACGTCAATTGGGACAAGCGTAAAACCTTCGATGCATACTGCATCATAGACCCCTGTCCGGAATGTCACAAACAGCAGTGTGAGACGCTCTCGCCGTGCGCCCTATGCCTGCTTAAAGAAGAACAGAATTGCCCTTGCCCGGAATAAGGTAAAGGCACCTTATTCCGAGGGGTTCTGGAATTGGCACCATATTCCGAGGTATTTAGAAAAATAGCGCTTACAAGAGATTTAATTAATGAAAATTAATGCAAGATTTTCCATTCAATAGATAATATATCTTTGCGTAGTTATATCATCAAAAAAGTGGTGTCATGTGTAAACAGTTTGAAATAATCGGTTAAAATAGCGACAGCAGCTGGCTCAAACGCAAGCTTCATACATTTTGGACCCTGTGCACGTGAATACCATGTTTTTTTAAATAGTGTTTTTCTCGTTATTTTTGTACTCTGTGTTTACTTCTTTGTGTTAAACTATTTAAAAAATATGTTTTTAATCTAAAACACTTAACTTTTGTGCATTTTTCTGAGTAAATTAAGCCCAAAATGTATTTCGAATTTACCGCGGCATTAGGTGCTAAATATTTTAGTCAGTTCCTAATTACGATGTATACCGCGGAATAGCGATTTCATAGACATGATCTATATTTTGATTTTCTGGGTTGTTTTTATGATTAAGGGTATCTCAGTTTGGATTTGACAAATTAAATATTAAATGAATATTAAAATCTATTTCCGAGGTAAGTTTTTGCAACACATTCACTAATGATAGCATGTAATAGATGACTTATTTACCTATTTTATTAATTCGTTATATGGAAAAGATAAGAAAGAAAATTAAAGTTCATATTTAATCTAATATAAGTGTTAGCAAGTAATATATATATTTACGACAATATTGCAAATAAGATTTTTTCTGTATAAAAAATATGAAAAATTTATACATTTTTTAGTACTCGGAATTAGGAAACATGATATTTTCATATGAAACGCTATTCCGATGTACAGTAGGTCGGGATAAGGTTCTATACGCGCGTAATTCCGCGGCACAGACTCAAGTAAAATACAGAGTGTTCACAACTTGTACAGGTAACAATGTAGTTTTATTTAGTTTTAGTAAATGCAAAAACTAAATAAAAATTTAAAAAAATACTATTCTCCTATCATAATCATTAGTAACTATCACAAACTAAGACAGATAGCGGTAAACGTTTATGAATAATTTTCAAATACAAATAATGTATGTACTTATTACTATTATTTTACATAATGCCTTGCTTGGCAGAGAGCCCTATATTAAGACGTTTGTATTACTGCATGGATTTGATTTAACTTAATATACAACATGTTGCTTTGCAAATGTGAAGAGGTAGTTTTACTCCACTAGCAGAGCACGAATAAACTATGGGCATCGAAAAAAAAAGTCATTTGCTGTTTCATATATTTTGTCGACGATCAACGAATTTTTTGTATGGAACAGATGTTTTTTTTCTCCATCTCAAGGTTGCGCCATCGTTTATTCATGGTCTGCTATTGGAGTATACTTACCTCTACAAATTTGGCGAGAATGCAAAGCAACACGTTGTATATAGCTCACTTCTTTGTTTATTTTTTATTATAATAATATTTATTTTTTTTGGCTATAGGATAATGAAGCCTAGAATAAAATATACAGAAGACAATCTCCAAAATGCTATTACACGGATCAAAAAGTTCTCATTGTTAAGAAGTCCAGTAACAAATTGTAACAAACAGTTCAACGTAGCCCTTTAGGAGCCATATTGATAATAATAATGTGATTAATAAATAATTAATGTTAATAAATAAGTCGTAATTTTTTGAACAACATGTATCATTCCTACCGATTCTATTTTGTACACTCGGAATTAAGGACCAAATACATCGGAATAAGGATTTTTACATCGGAATTAGGTGCTTAGGACTTTTTTCAGATTTAATTTAATTTTAAATACAAAGTTTAACCTAATTATGAAATATATAGTCTATTTAAAAAGGAAAAACAATAAAGCTTCTAATAAAAATAGCCAATCTGTTAGAAAGGTTCAGTTAATGCCTAATATTCAATATCCTTTCAAGTTTTGGTGAAAATACCGCGGAAATAGGTGCCTTTACCTTATTATAGTTTCAGAATTGTCGATAGGCTGCCAGAGACCATTGGGGAGTCGGGTTGGCACGTCTGTTCTAATGTACGGATGGATGTGGGATGCTATACGAACTATACCTACATGTACGAAGAACAAGTATACGGTATACGATTGCGGCTGCAGAAGGAAAAGGATTGCGCTATGAGCTACTACTGTGAGAACATCTTGATTTTAATTTATAACGACACATTTCACACACGGCTGGTTAGCCCCATACTCAAATTCAAAATTCAAATTCAAAATGTTTTTATTCATGAAATGTATGTACATAATTTTATCCCTAACCCTCAAACTGGACTGAGCGCCCGTGTCATGGAGGTTAGTTCCTTCCAATGACTGAATTAGAATGTCGTACATCAGTTTATTAAATACTAAACCATTTCTAGTTTGTATTATGGCTGCTAACACAACTGATGTAATACGAGTACATATTATGTTTATACATACAAAAATACTTTATATCGAGACATATACACACCCAGACCGACAGCCAATAAATTTAGTTCGTCACAGAGATGTTAGCCGTGCTGGGCGGGGTGAGGTTTCGCTCCTCGCATTAAAATACCAGCCCGCCTACCTCGGTTAGCCTGCGAGGTTCCTTCTCATGGTGGAACATGTCTAGTCTGGAATATCAGGCACAAGGAGGTTGCCAGAACACACCGCTAGATGCTTAGTGACAGTTTTTTTTTAATGCTTAATAGGCTTGCTCTTGACCACAACTCACCTGATGTTAAGTGATATTGCAGTCTAAGATGAAGCACGCTTGCCTAGAAGAAACCGGTTCACTCTCGCCTTGAAGACAGTAAGGTTGTATGTAGTTCAGTGGGAACAGGGATTCCGGCAAGGAGTTCCACAGTTTGGCCGTCCGTACTGTAAATGTGGAAGCGAATCTAACTTGATAGTGGCTATGCTAAGCCAGCACTAGTAATACTCCACCATGCTATGGTTACCTCACGATGTTTTACTTTTTACTTCACGGAAAGCTCGAGCTCATTAGCGGGGATCAAACCCGCAACCCACACGGCGTAATTTATTTATTTATTAGGCACTCAAAAAGATTACAAACATTCATGTCAATATTACAACTATAAAGAACAAAAACAAGTCTACTATCCAAAAAAGAGTACACAGTATTGTACTTTGTAAACTGTTATCGTAAGGCATATTATATATTTACACGAAACAAACGGTCACACTTACTTAAAAACGTTGGATATATGTCCAACGAGTTTCAAACGCATTACGAGCGTCTTCATCGGGGACGAGTGTCTGTGTGCGGATCTCGTCGGTGACAGTCCGTTTTTAAGTAAGTGTGACCGTTTGTTTTGTGTAAAAAAAAAAGTACACAGTATGTTAGTATAAACTTTATAAGAAGGTGGGTTCAGCTCTGATATACATATAAAAAAGTAATCAATTTAACAATAACTTATATAATTTCTAAATTAACTGAGGCTTTTACTAAATACATCCAGTTCAGTAATGTGAGTCTTACATTGGTTGTTATTTGAGGCGTCACAACATTTGAGTACCAGCTCGTTATATGAGCGACACATACGCTATAAAGGACTATTATTATCGCGTCGCTTATAACTCTTAACTTTGCTTTTTCAGTATTTGGCGGCGTTTTCTTGCTAAGCTTGTTACTGATCGGTATATTGACGTTGGTGGGATGGAAACTGTGTACATACTACGCAGATAAACAAGAGTACAAGCGATTTGTGGATGTGAGTATATAGTATATAAGATTTCGCTAAAAAAAGAGTTCACTATTATACAATTACTGACTAGAAAAAGCCGAGAAGACGCTTGAAATATTATCAGAATATCTTATCTTAGATATAAAATTTCCTTGTCACAATGTAGTTACCGTACTCCTCCGAAACGGCTTGACCGATTTTTACCAAATTTTATATGCGTATTCAGTAGGTCTGAGAATCGGCTACTATCTATTTTCAATACCCTTAAGTGATCTATTATAGTGTTTTTAACTGTACTTATGGCAAAACAAAGTTTGCCGGGTCAGCTAGTAGTTATGTATATTTAACCAACGAGTCAACACGTCGACTTCGTTAGCATAATGGTTACCAAGCCGGGCTGGGTCCCAGGTTCGATACCCGGTATGGCCAAAATCTTCGTTATGCACTAAATTTATTGGATGTCAGTCTGGGTGTTAAATATGTATCTGTACTAGGTATTTATGTATGTATTTGTATAGTATATCAGTTGCGTTAGCAACCATAATAAAGCCAGAAATGGTTTAGTATGGTGCTAACCAGCCGTGTGTGATACGTTCTAAAATAAAAAAAAGATGTGGCGGCCATCTAGTATTTAACTGACTTCAAAAAAGGAGAAGGTTATATTATTCGACTGTATGTATTTTTTTATGTACTTGTATGTTTACCGATTTCTCAGCCATTTGTGGACCGATTCTCAAAATTCTTGTTTTTTTTTATTATTACGCTAATGAAGCCCTTTTTGTTACCCATATAAGGGCAATTAGGGCAACCATCTTAGATCTAATTTCATCAAATATATTATGTAGCTGAAAGCCCTCTCGACAAAGACACCTTTCGAACAAAAGAAACTAAATCAAAATCGATACACCCGTTCGTGAGCAATGATGCCACAGATAGAGACACACATATCGTATTGTATATTGTGGTCCTCAAACATGACAGTTTCCTCACGATGTTTTACTTTTAAAGCGAAGTTAATCACATAACTTAAAGAACAAGTTATTGGTATAGGAACGAACCAGGAGCCGTCAAATTGAAAAGCAAACGATTACCACCTTTCGCTTTTTACCGTCAACTAATATAATAACTACATAATTGCGAAAACTAACAGATGTTTTATTTTTCAGGACCACAAAAGCGAAATATCTCCTTGCGATAATCCTCTATACTTACCACCGAAGACATGTTTCAGGAACCCGGCCTTTAGGAAACCTTCTAATTATTAGTTAGTTCTTTTGTAATACATATACTTGATGTTCTGAACAGTATTGTACGAATCCATATAAATATCTTCTTAATCTTTCTTTTTAATATATTATATAAACCTCGTGTCACAATGTTTGCCCTCAGTGGACTCCTAAACCACTTAACCGATTCTAATAAAATTCGCACACCATGTGCAGTTCGATCCAACTTGAGAGATAGGATAGTTTAAATCTCAAATTATAGTCGCAATTTTAATTTATTGCTAATTATTGTCTGTTATTATTTGACAGTCACAATTATCTGTTAACTCCAAATGATTCTAACAGATGTCGATACCTTTCGACTGGGTTGAGTAAGTAATCAATAGATGGCGCTGCTATGGTAAATCTACGAACGTGTCATATAAGCTACACTATCTATAACAACGTTTGCCGGGTCAGCTAGTTTTCATGTAAATTATCATGGACCGCCCCGGCTTCGTACGGGTTATATAAGGGATTTTGTTACAGATTTTATTAACGATCTCTGATATTTTTGGAAACAAAATATAGCCTTTGTTACTCGGGCATATTGTAGCTACAAGCTAGGTCAACGGTGAAAGCAGTTTTCAAATCGGTCCAGTAGTTTCGGAGCCTATTCGCGTCAAACAAATAAATAAAAAATCTAACTTTTCCTCTTTGTAATATTTATCTATCTTCTTCTTCTATCTAGTATATAAAATTTCCATATCACAATGTTAGTTACCGTACTCCTCCGAAACGGCTTGACCGATTTTTACCAAATTTTATATGCGAAGGTATTCAGTAGGTCTGAGAATCGACTACTATCTATTTTTTAAGCCAAACCAACGTTTGCCGTGTCACCTAGTTATAGTAAGTATATAAATTTCTGGCTTCGTACAATACTGTGCAAATATCGGGCGATGAGGTTGACTGAAGGAGACATAGATGGAATTTTTAAATAAATTACATGTGTTATTATTACTATATATGTATTCTTTTAATTATATATCATAATAATATATATATATGTACTCTTTTAATTGGTAAGACCATTCTATAAATAATAATCGTCCCGTGTATGGCAGGAAACAGTATAAAATGTGAGATAATAAATACCCGAATATTAAATAAAATTATAATTATAATATTATTCATGTAACGTCACTAGATTTAAAGACAAACTCTTCGAAATCAATTGGCTTTAGTTGGTTTAGCTTGTATTCCATACAATGATTTTTTTTCTCTACATTTAACGACAACTCTCTATAACGCCATAAAATGCACAGTCCCTTCAGTATCGTTTTATATAGAGTTTACACTTTATTTATTTTGGTAGTACCATAGACAAAATATACTAAAGTACTAAAAATATACTTTAGTATATTTTGTCTATGGTAGTACCTATGGCATTTACTAGTGCTCGTCAGTCGCAAAATCAGTCGCTAAGCACTTAAGGGTGTATTGCAGCCTTCTTGATAGCCAGTAATTCCTGACAAAGCATGCACTACCTTAGGTCAGAGTATCTAACTAACTCGAGTGGCTACCGCGCACTGCAGGTCAAACGAATAACTGTAAAAAAAATATGCGCATATATGTGCCATATAGGTATATGTACATACCAATGACCTCGTTTGCGTAATGGTCACTATGCCGGACTGCCAATCAAAAGGTTTGGGTTCGATTTCCGGCACGGCCAACCTCTTTGTGCAAAACTAAATTTGTTGGCTGTTGGTCTGGGTGTTAAATATGTTTATATAAATAATGTATGTGTGTATGTATATGTAGTATATCAGCTGTGTTAGCAACCATAATGCGAACTAGAAATGATTCAATATGGGGCTAACCAGCCGTGTGTGAGTAAAAAATAACAGACATATTTGTTTCAGTTTATCATTAGTTTTTACTAGTTCATAAGTATATGTTTATTAAGCAAGCACTCAATTATTTAGAAAAGTAACATAATTTTAAATAGCTATTAGCTTTAGTTTTACTAGAAAATAAAGATAATTGCTTACATGGATCCTGCTCTCCTTTACCACTCAAAGTAAATAAAGATAATTATTATTATTCATTATTTTATTATACCTAGACCTAATATATTAAGGGTATTTAAAATTCGACAAGCTCCTGATATATTCTAATAGCAACACATTCGGGAGTACCTATATCCAGATTTTTGTACAATTCCTTATTTAGTCCAAGTATTTATTAGCCATAAACAACTTCCATGCACTTGGATTAAATAATATTCCAAATAAGTATCCACAACTGAAAACGTGTATCATCCGCCAACCCGCGGCGTGGTGGATTATGGCCTATGTCTCTCTCCTAGTGCGCGAAGGCCCCGAGTCTCAGCAGTGGGAACGCATGGCTGCTTGTGCTACGCTATGCCAAATAAGTGGATCACGTTAAAAGCATATTATTTCATTCATAAAGCCATTCGATTCCCGGTATTTTTTATTATTCGAAATAAATACTTAAATAAAAATTGTATCTATTTAAGGGTGGTATCCATACAACAATCGTGTTTTTTATAATTGTTTTAAGATAATGGTACGGGACCTTTAATGCGCGAGCCTAACTTGCACTTGGCCAATTATTTATAACGTAGTGCTTCCGTAGACAAATATTACGTAGTTTCTATTGATGGTAAAATAGACGACCTCGTTGGCGTAGAGGTTACCATGCCGGTCTGCTAATCAGAAGGTTCCGGGTTCGATTCCCGGCCCCGCCAACATCTTTGTGCTTAACTAAATTTGTCTGCTGTGGGTCTGGGTGTTAAATATGTATTTATATATAATACGTATGTATGTATATGTAGTATATCAGTTATGTTAGCAACCATAATACGAGCTAGAAATGGTTCAGAATTGGGCTATCCAGCCGTGTGTGAATGTGTCCTAATATAAAAAAAAAAACATTTTCGTACCTAATATGATGTTCAAATTGGAGCTCCCTTAAATTTTGTTTAATTTTAATTCTAAAGTGATTTATTTAATTTTATTTAAAATGTAATATATGGGCACATTATTAAAATTAATTGATGTTCTAATCAAAAAAATATTGTGTACCTAACTACCTACCTAAACATTTTTGTGCATTATTCTATCTATTTATCTCTCTATCTTTATTATTTATTAAACATTTTTGTGCATTATTCTATCTATTTATCTCTCTATCTTTATTATTTATTAAGCATTTTTGTGCATTATTCTATCTATTTATCTCCCTATCTTTATTATTTACTAAACATTTTTGTGCATTAGGTAAGGTCGAGTTTATATTTGTGTAATTATTCTATCTATTTATTTCTCTATCTAATATATCTACTCTCTGATTTTCTGATCCGTGGTTATTCTGCTGATGTGTAAGGTTCCAGGACCAAACTCTAGTGTAGATAAGAGTCCTCAACGCACCCGAAGGACCAAGCATAAATACAAACATATATCCCTAAATATAAAAATACTTAAAGTTAACGCAGGAACCCACAAGAATCAACGCTAGCGGAATATTAATGGGATAACTAAGATGTTCTGACGCGATCATCGAAGTTAAGCAACGGTCGGTGCGGACGTTATCGAATGGGTGACCGCGACCTTGTAAAAGATTGTCATTTGAAAATTGATATTATTATCACTACCGCAGAGTTCGCTGACACGATAATGTAGCTAATGTAGATCCCGGCTGTTAGTCCTAGTAAAAAGTTTAAAGCCAGTCATAGGCGCATGGGAAGCTAGAAAACTCTTCACACCAGAACCAAACCACTAAGCTCATACGTAGAAAAAGAAGAGCAAATAAATATAAGTAAATTTCTTATTATATAACCAAACATTGCTGTGCTATAAGATAAAAGACTGCTCGTCAAAATAGTTCTTCAATAAATTAACATTATATTCTACTCACGTAATATATTCACGTTAGCGTATAAATTAAATACTTAAATTGATTATGAGTTCAAATTCGTCATTTTATCATGCAAGTAAAACATTCAAATGTAAAAACATTCGAAATAATATTTTTGTCAGGATTTAATTTATTTATTATACGCTTTATCCTGCAAATAAAAGTTCAATAAACCACCAAAAGATGGCGACTGCATCGCCTAAAAACTGCGTTACTGATTTGCTATCCTTGTTTGACATAGCGCTTATCGCATCTTGCTATTTCGCACGCACGAAAATAAATTGTTTAAAATTTCATTTTTTGATTGAATTCTTTATAAATATAACTGTAAACTATATTTAAAAAAATTAAAAAATGAAAACGAACAATTAGAGATAAACTGTATGGGTTAATTTTGGGTTTTTGTGGTAAATGTTCTGAATCGCGGTTACGGTATTTTTTTACGCTCACGGCATGTGTAAAAGCGTTACCGGTGACGTATCGGGGAGTCCGTTCCTACGCAGGAAAGTAGTGCAATGGGCCGGGAGCTACTCTGAATCCTGGCCCGCCCAGCGACTCTGAGCACATCGGGTTTCGGGGTTTTACCGATCGCTCGTCGCAAGTTCCGCAGAGCTATCAAGCTTGCGTGCATTCAGCCACACATGGCTCGTCTCGTTGGCCGCCCGTAGCCAGACCGTGCATCTGATACTGCAGACACGACGATCGGCTCACGTTGCGCCTTCAGTTAACGCTATTCAAGTCTTTGAATACAGTCAATGCAGGGCGCTAGTCCCTCAACCCCACTGCGTAGAAGCTTTGACTCTCTTCTTTTTGGGTATTAATTCCATTTTTATTTACAGAACTTATGTTGAATCATTCGCCTTAAAATAATTTCAAAGGTGATTTTTTAATTTCTATTTTAATTTTCTTGTTACGATGTAAATAAATAGACTCTCTTCTTTTGGGTCTAAATTCCATTTTTATATGCAGAACTTATGTTAAATCATTCGCCTTATTTAAATTTATTTTAATTTCTATGGTGATTTTTTAAATTCTATATTATTTTTCTTGTTACGATGTCAATAAATAGACTCTCTTCTTTTGGGTATAAATTCCATTTTTATTTACAGAACTTATGTTGAATAGTTCGCCTTATTTTAAATTCTAAGGTGATTTTATAAATTCTATATTATTTTTCTTGTTACGATGTCAATAAATAGACTCTCTTCTTTTGGGTCTAAATTCCATTTTTATATGCAGAACTTATGTTGAATCATTCGCCTTATTTTAATTTCTATGGTGATTTTTTAAATTCTATATTATTTTTCTTGTTACGATGTCAATAAATAGACTCTCTTCTTTTGGGTCTAAATTCCATTTTTATATGCAGAACTTATGTTGAATCATTCGCCTTATTTTAATTTAAATTAAATTTAAGGTAAATTTTGACGTGACAACGTCTTAAATTAGGTTGCGGCTGGGAGTCACTTATGAAAAAGTGTAACGCCCGGTAACGTTACGATGAGTCACCGAACGAGAGAGAGGCCCGCCGAATGCCTTGCGTCTCTCTCCCACTCAACTATGAGCGGTCTGCCGCGCGCGCAGCACGCGGCAGACGTTGTCACGTAAAATCTTCGCCCGTAAAACCGACTTTACAGGCAACCATTTTTTATTTTCTATATTACTTTTCTAGATACGATGTAAATAAATAAATAATGATGTTTTCATGGAATTTCAATAGTATTATTATGCTAGAAATAGATTAAGAATTAGTAACTGACTCTTCTTTTGGATCTTATATTCAATTTTTATATGCAGGACTTATGTAAATAGATTAAGAATTAGTAACTGACTCTATTTTTTTGGGTCTAAATTCCATATTTATTTGCAGAACTTATGTAAGTAAATAGATTAAGAATTAGTAACTGAGTCTTCTTTTGGATCTTATGTTCCATATTTATTTGCAGAACTTATGTCAATATGTATATTAAGAATAACTAACTGAGATGAGTCTATCGGGACTTGCTCTTAGTTAAAATGGCTTAAAATGTGAACCTGGCACAATAGGTTAACAAATCACCACCACCACGACCACGTAATGTAGGTTAGTTAAGTGTTTAGCGTATTTACATTTATTTTTTTTTAGTGAAAAGACACGGCGATACTGATTGGGATTAAGTGGAGAACGCCTAGTCAGGAGTTATTGGCTCTCAAGAAGATTGCCGGCACGAAGTTATTAGGCGCTTGGCGACTGATACATACTTTAAGTTAACCAGACAAGAAGCATAAGCTTAAGCAGCCCACTATACGTTCCCACTGCTCGGACTCGGGGCCTTCTCTGACAAGAAGAAAGATATAGGCCATAATCCACCAAGTTTGTCCTGCCTAGCTGTAACGAGAAAAAAATACAAACAAATATATGGACAAGCAAAAGCAAATTTGGCTAGTTTCACCAATCACGCTTCGCTCGCTTAGTCAATAAAAAATACGTCATTGGTGCGGGGATGTCGTTACTCACATATCACTATTAATTTCCGCGAATTTTCTCTCCGTATGATTCATCTCGCGAACGCGGGCGTTCATTCGGACCGACGTCGCGTCGCCGCGTCAGTGTGTGACAGAAGCGCGGACCGAGCGCGCGCTTTTCATATTTCGAATCCGACCTCCTTAGACGAAGACTTCTTACGGAAAATCAAATACCAGGCCACTGGCCAGAAGGAAGTTTTAATCGCGTCTTGTGAAAAAAAAAAACAAAATTACAAAATGGCGAAAGTGTGGTGCGTGGTTATAGTGCTTATTTTTGTACAAAATGCTCTAGGAAGATTAACTTGCGGGAAAAATAATGACATTCAAAGTTGTGATGAGTGCGTCAAATGCGGTGCTAAATGGTGTAATCAGGTGAAACTGGTAAGTTTATCCGATATCTATTTTATAATACAGAATATTTTTTTTACATTTCTTATTTGCGTTAGCTGTAATATTATGCTCTTACGGCTTATGATAACGCAGACTTGTAAAGTTTTTAGTAAGTATTTATTTTCTATGTGGATCCTTAATTTTACTATATCTTTTATATGACATTCATTTCATAGCTATAGGGTATTATTTAAAACATTGAAGGTACCTCTGTATTTTTAAAAGTGCTTGTTTGAATTTGGTTTAAATGTTTGGTTTGATTTGTATTTGAAACAAAAGAACGCTCCGGTCGCTACTCACCTATTTTGTTAATTACTTACTATTAATAAATTAACTATCGTTAACCGATTTCATCGTATGATTAAGCAACTAACCTGCAGCCTCCTTAAGAGCCAATTAGTCTGGAAAGACTAGGCATGCCCCACCTACGACACATTAACGACCTCGTTGATGTAATGGTTACCATGCCGGACTGCCAATCAGAAGGTTCCGGGTTCGATTCCCGGCACGGCCAACATCTTTTGTGCTGAACTTTGAAATTTGTTGGCTGTCGGTCTGGGTGTTAAATATGTATCTATATAAAATATGTATGTATGTAAATGTAGTATATCAGTTGTGTTAGCAATCATAAAGCGAACTAGAAATGGGTCAGCCATGTGTGAAATATGTAAAAAAAATGCCTTGGTGTAAGGAGTAAAAAAAAGATTAGATACATAAATGATTTCAATAATTAAAATTGGATGCGAATAGAAATAAAGAAGCAATAAATTTATGGTACATACGTATGCATGCATACGTATGTACCATAAATGCATACGTGAATGAATGAGAATAAAAAGGAAGGAAACAATTGAACCAATGAATGTGATGACTGATCACTACAAGGTAGTCTATTCTTAAGGTGGATTGACAGCGCAGAATAAGAAAATACCTTTTTTATAAAGTTTTTTTAGCTTTTGTTATTAACGGCAATTTATAATTATTGTCCCTAAGCTAAAGTTTCGCCTAAAAAACTTTAAAAGGCTTTTGTTTTTTTTTTCAATTGTACGTAGTTTATTTGTATTTACTTCAAAATGCGCTCGTTCAAAGACTGCAACTTCACTAAACAACCGACAAATCGTAATCCAGCGCAGGGTTTTTATTATCTGTCTAAATCTAGTTCTCAAAGTCTGCTAAGATGATCTGAGACGATCATTGAGGCTAAGCAACGGTCGATGCAGACAGCGCTTGGATGGAAGACCATGCACAGGACTGTCATTTGAAAGTGTCAAATTCATCTGGGCGCAACCATGGGTCGGATGGCACGTTTAATGTAGGTCCCAGCTGGTAGTCTTAGCAGTCGTTAAGCGTTGTCAGAGGTCTTTGGGCGGCTTGATAATTCTCAACATCAGAGCTTTTGGCCACTTAACAAAATAAGAAGAAAGTCAAATATTACTACTCTATTCTTTATTAAAATAACCCTTACATTTTTTTATTGATGAATAGGTTTACGTTTGACCTCGGCTAGACTGATGTTAAGCTTGCCTGTGGTCTAAGATGTAACACGCTTGCCTAGAAGGAACTTATTTACTCTAGATTTGTACGTTATATGTAGTACTAATTAGTAAACTTAACCAGTAAATACGACAAAGAAAGTCAAATTTGACAAAAACTTCTAGCATACTTCATAGAGTAAGAGATTTTTTTAACCCCTCACATTATCGGATTACTTCGAACTACTTATAAGCGTTTTACAAAATATTTTTCTGACAAAATTAATCCCACTGTTGTTGTATTTGATCCTACTAAGTACACTGACACAAAGAATTGTCAGACATTTATTTACATACCAGCTAAAGTTAATCAAGACAAGAAAAGTTAATCCGGGACAAAAAGTAGCCTATTTGTTAATCTCTAAGGTCTAACTTAGCTTCATAGTAAATCTCATCGAAGTCAATCCAGCCGTAGGAGCGTGAAGGAGTATCAAAGATTTTGAAAATATATGTGTATCCCACGGGAACCGGATATTTTCGGGATGAAAAGTAGGCTATGTTTCAATTCAAGGTCTAACCTATCTTCACACCAAATTTCACTACAATTAATTCAGTCGTATGAGCGTGAAAAAGTAACAAACATACATACGTACAAACTTTAATATTTATAATATTAGTAGGATATAAATCACCCAAAGTACACCAGAATAAAAATAAGAATTAATTTGTAGATATATTTAGATTTGGCATTTTATTTTATCTCTTTTGTTATTATTATGGGTTATTTGCCTGAAAATAAATCATTATTATGCCTGGTAGAGATCACCATAGGTGATAAGACCGCCTTTGTACTCTATTTGTAAATATTTTATTTCCTTAATTTAAGCTGTTTTTCTTATGTGGTTGTACAATAAAGTAATATTATATTCTATTCTATTATTATTATTGAAAAAATCTCTTTAAATGAGTCGGGTAGTAATCCCTGAATGACTGGAGTGATCTGACCGACTGCGCACCTAATTGTCCTGCTAATTACGCTAATCATGCACCGACGTTTCTGTTGGCTTACTGTTGTATTAACAGAGTAAATAACGGCTTTTGTAGTTTGTAACTCCTACTCATTGTCATAGTTCCCAGACAAGCGTAAATCTACTATTTGTTGATTTTGCGATTACAGCGGATGTAAGCAAAGATGTATGCGCCGGCGCAATTACTGCCTCTATAGATTGGCTCATCAATATAAAAAATGCAGCAGCATGTATGTGAATATGGATGAATGTCTGCCAGTGTGTAAGTTTTGGTCCTGGATAGAAACATAAGCATATGTATGCCAGTCACATTTAATTTTAATCCTTTCTTGGGTTCCGTACCAACCTATTACTAAGTCTTCGCTGTTTGTCACAAGGCATTGTTATCATGAAATGTATGTAATAGCTGGACAGACGCAATTTTGATACAGATGATGTAGTTATTTCCGTTGGCGTTATAATAACAATTAAGAATAAACTAAAAAAATATTGGGGCTCTGGTACGTTATTGAACGAAACGTGCATGAGTCCTCTTCGCACTTGACCATACTTTATAGATCTTTATTGCATCAAGATCAAGATTGTATATACGTAAAGAAACTGGTTAATTTATTTATTTATTATAGAACCAGTTTTATTTCTAATTCATAAGTCTGATTGATACCAAAATAAATATAAATATTCCTAGAGCGGTTTTTTTAGACGGCCTTTAGAACAAAGGCCGTCTAAAAAACCGCTCTTTTCGATATTTTTTCCGTTTGTGATTTATAACGAAAAAACTGTAAATTCAAAATTTAGCCCTTATCATATTAGAGTAATTTTATTTCTTCTCATCATAATCTGATCAAAAACATGCGGTGATTAAATTAAAAATTTCTACAGTTTATGGGTTGTAAATTTTAACAGTCAATCCACAGCTTAACCGGGCTATGTCAGTAACAACCATTAATCATTTAAAGTAGATCTTAGTTCGATACCAGTCTAGTTAGTGATTTGACCACTTTATGTACTCATATTTATTGTGAGTGTGAGTCTCATGAGTCACACCTCAATAGTGACGTAGTTTTATGATCGTACCACATTTTTTATGCAATTATATTTTTTGAAAGCTAATCCCAATTGCTTACTTCTTGTAGTTGTTCGTTAATATTATTGTAAATAAATAAAACGTTTATTGATATAGAATAGAACACATCTATTTTGAAAGGACACAGGTTATCATTTTTGTCTTTTGTAATCTTTAGATCCTCAAAACTTTTATAGACAAAGTCACGTAGTCTCATTACCCTGATGACTCTACACAATCACGTGAAATGGAGTCAATCAGGCTAGAGTCGATCGATACAGAGTTTCCTGCGTTACCCCATTTTCCAATATCCGCTACTTTCCCATATAAAACTAGCTAACATATAAAACTATAGCTGAGAATGTACTACTTTAGGGAAAACCTTTGTCTTCATAATGTTCGTGTTCGTGGCATTAAATCATCGTATTTAACGTTACTTAAGCAATATTTATCTGGTTGGCATTTTGCCACAATTAATACTTATTCATCGGTCCTTCCATGAGAACAATGTGCATAACTGAAATTAAATCTCCCGTTGCTTAATCGATGTGTATTTTGCCTAAACTCATCTACATAAATGAACAATTATCGTAAAGCTATGCGTAAGTTCCTAAATACTTTTGTCAGTTTGGAATTTCAAAAATTAACAAAAACAAACAGTATATTCGTGTTACAATTGCAATGTACAATGTAATTCATCTTATGCAGAGTTCCCGCGAATCGGCAAACACTACGTGTGCGGCAAAGTGCAAGCAAACCGACAAACATCCGCGCAATCACACCATTCTCAGAAATTATAAACACAAACCGTTGACCTATATGTGGCCGTGTTTTACACATTAAAACGTTACACAACTTTCATGCTCGTCAGAGTAATCGAGAAGCATGATCGTTAAAAAATCCACTTGATGAAACTTGCGTCGTGTGTAATCAATCATTCCCAAACGCACCGACTGGAGAATCGCTCCATACGGAAACCCTATTCCCAGCACATTACGAACCAATATACACATAATTAACTGCGAACCCTAACTCTGCTCTCCCACATCATATTTATATTCAACGCATGTGTGCAAAAAGACAAGTAATATTGCAGCTCTCTGCAATAATTCTGTGTGTTTTGCAGCAGTGAACTTCATGCAATTTCGTCACTTATCATCATATCTGCAAATATCGTTTTTACGCAATTACTCGCAGATAATCACAACCTTTGGGCTCGTGATTGATGGGGGTTGTTTGCGCAATAGTATTCTTAATGCTGAACCACGACCGATGACATTTTAGGGTAATCACCACCTCGGCGGACCTATAAAACATGACGCAGATTGGTTAATAATACACCAGCTCTGTTACCCAAAAGCTGTTAAAGTGCACAGCTTTAATTAATTTCTTAATCCTGCATCACCACCTGGCCCGTAAAGTAATACAATCCTTCGACAATCTTAACGAAAACTCATACCTTCTTGTGATGATCGAGAAGTCATAATTATTAAGAGTTATTTTTATCAACTTAACATATTTTGTTTGTGCTATATTATAAATGGGCATGCCATTTTCTTCATCTTGAATCGTAGACCATTTGGTGCCTTTTCTGTATATTCTCAGAACTGCTGTTTTAGAAGCCAATGAAAGCGGAGCCGCTATGTAATTCGAGACAAATTGGCTTCTGCTAGCGGCTACGCCACACTTAGTTACATTTTAGAACTTGAACGCCGTAAAATGCACTTTGATTTAAAACGATGGGAGAACGGTATTCAGATTGGTTTTTGTACTTATCTAAGTATAACCAACATAAAAAGAATAGCAACAATTATCATTGTAGCAAATCGCTTTTAATCAGTTTCAGTTTTAAAATATCTTTATTCCAAAATACAAATAAACAGCAACAATGGTAGTGTAACTTACTTAATCCTAACATATTGCAACATGAAGTAATTACGTTTTTTTCGAGCTTATTTGCCCATATAAAACTTACAACATTATTATTCTAATTGGTAAACACAAGCATCAGGGAAACAGTTGAGGAAGGCACATCGCTAATATAATGATTTATGCACGCTTTAGTAGTAGCAGTACATTTTAAATAGGTGAAAGAAGGTGACAATCAGTGCCGACTAATATATGTAGTGGCAATATGAGTAATAACGAGGGTAGTTGAGCCGCGCGGGCGAGCCATTTCAAAGCAAGCAGCACAGACGATTCGCTTTTAATCGGTCGATTGCTAATTTGCCTTTTTGTTACGCTTTTTTCTTAGCATCGGTACTGAAAAGTGTTAAATTACCCAGACTGACCATGACATAAAAGTTGGCGCCTATTGCAAGATAATGAACTCTTCAATTGCAACAGCTATACAAACAAACAGCTATTTTGTGTTGAATCAAAACTCGTTTGGTAACGTATATCGGTTCGGTATGTATAAAGACATTCATTTACTGATAAATAAAATAAACAAGGTATTTTTACGTCAATTAAATCTCTTTTGACATTTGAAATTATTTGATGACTCGTAAGATTCGTTCGACATACAAATAGATATATTTATAGCTTGTATATCTTGTATATTTTTTCAGATACCTATGTACATTTGTTATAAAATAAATAAAACAATAAATATGTAACTCCATTTTTATGTAATATGCAGGTATGTATGCAGGTATAAAAATACTTAATATTTTGCTAGTCACAATATATTTTGACAAGCTCAATAAATTGACTGGCTATATAGTAAAATGCCACCTGAGATCGCAATTACCACTGCCAAGCGGCTCCGCCCAAGATATACCGATAACAAAAATGAATGACCCGAAAAGGTTACACAAATGAGAGAGATCTCATTGCATATCAATCAAAGCAATTAAGCCCTTGCTCCCTTTACCCATTAACACGTTTTAATGTGTAAAACATCTCAGTTTTTACGTTAACACCTTACGCAAGCCGCACAAAGGGCACGATATCTCACGGAGAGGTTGGGCTGATATCGCAATCTCTAGAAATATGAGTTGAGATCGAGGCACAAAAGCAGGTGGTACTCTGATTAATGTTCTTCATAACACTACATTAATCCTGTATTTTTATACATTCATTTAAGAACGTAGTTTATACACATTCAGTTAACCAAGTCAAAGAGCGTCAATTAATTGTCGTGATTGTGTTTGTTTGGTTGTGTATTAAAAATGACCTTTTTATCGTCCTTTACAAATAATATCATAATAATTAAGCAACAAATATCAATGTCACATATACGAAAATTTAATGCATTGATATTGATTGAATTTTATTTGCGAGTAAGATAACCGTGACTATATCAATTTCAAAACAGGAAGAAATAAATAATTTTGAAATCCAAGATCAGCCCTATTTTCTTTTGTATATAAAGCCTTTATATATCCTAAATCTACATAAAATTATGCAGATTTAGGATTCGCTCTATTCGCTTAGGATATTAAAGACTTAATAGAAAATTGACAGTGTCATTGCACTACTGGAGCCATTTGGAGTTACGCCAGACGGCGGTCGATTTTCCAAGTTGTTTACTACACTGTCTCAGACAGTTTTCATCCTATTTGCTACGGCTTATATTGTCTTACGCACGGCGGACACTGACCTTTCAGTTATGTGGAAAATGTCTGGAACTTTTTTTATCTCTTCATTACTCATTGAGATTGAGATCTACTATCTCTAGTTTTTTTTTTTATACACATTCACACACGGCTGGTTAGCCCCATACTGAACCATTTCTAGCTCGTATTATGGTTGCTAACACAACTGATATACTATATAGTATACATACATACATATTATATATAAATACATATTTAACACCCAGACCCACAGCCAACAAATTTAATTAAGCACAAAGATGTTGACCGGGCCGGGAATCGAACCCGGAACCTTCTGATTAGCAGACCGGCATGGTAACCTTTACGCCAACGAGGTCGTCGAGTTCATCAAGTAGTGAGAGAACTTTTTATAGGTATTGTTATTGTTGGATGCTAATATGATCTAGACAACTCCGTTACGTCCTGATAGCCCTAGTCTTGAATAGGTAAAAAATCTTATGCAAATAATTTTGCTACTTCCTTATTTTTACTAAAATTTGAAAGCAAAGTAGATAATTATGTAAAAATGAAAAAAAATATACTCTTATTAGTCATAGTCACCATAATATTAACTAGTACATAAACCAAAAAAACACACTTGGTACACGACTACACGTGTATAAATTTTCTTATTTTATCATCTTGGTCGCTTACATTTCTTTCACTGGATGTATTTGGTCCTTAAAATTAATAGCACATTTAATTTTAACCTAACAATCAAACCTCTTATATAATCTCTTTTTGAAGTCAGTTCAAAATACCCTAAACAATTGTCTAGATATCATTAAGTCCTACATAATGCGAGTGACTTCATTATTTTATAAAACCAATATTCATGTTTATATTTTTAATGTGAAATTTCCCAAGTATTGTTCAACGAGATCATACTCAATGAGAGAACATAATTATGACTAGATACATGAAGGTTGGTTAATAATGGTATTTAATCAATGACATACAGGAATTATTATGAATAATGTTTTAATATTTTAATAACCGGATAATTAGAACACTATAATGTAATACTAATTTATCTTAAATACAAAATACATAAGTAATGCTAGTGCATAAATTGCATTACCATAATTAACTTTCGATGACTATTTTTGGTTGTGTTTCGGTAGTCAATTGTTCCAGACGTGGCATCTTCCACTTTCAGCTAGAGTGTCGCTGATTTGTATTGTTATTCACCCTTTTGCCGAATGCCTAGGTGAATAATGTTAATAAGAGAAAAGATATTTGTGCATTTCATTTAAAATCATTTAATCAGATTGTAAAAATAAGTGCCTGCATTGTATGTGGGTGGTTTCTAATACTTACACCAACTTCCTTTGCCATAATCTCTTAGCTGGTTTAAGGATGTCGCAACAGGGAAACAACATTCTAAGCTGTTTCTTACCACCCACACTGTAAGCCTACCTTAAACTTTCCTATCGATGTCTCCACCTCACTCTTACATAGAACAAACGAACGAGACAACAATATTCCAATCAAAATAGGGCGAGAACTATCATCTACATCTGCATTATTTTGACGCCCACGTGATACGTTTTACGCACTAACAAAGGGTTTATTGCACTTTTAGTAGTTAGATATAATTTTATGAGGTTCACCACCCATGCCTGCCAGAGAAAGCTATTCAATCTCCGTTACAATACTTTCAATGAAATATCTAAATCTAATTGCCTACTTATGTTAATCACGACATAAATGTGAATTTATAGCAGCTTATAAAATGAACACTAAAATAACTGAATCGGGACATCGAAATATAACTGCATTTTATTACATATGTATGTTCAAGAAATCATAGATATCAATAATGCCATACTTGAAAGTCTGAAAATTAAATAACGAAGTGTAAAGACATACATACTCTAATTTATTTAGATAATACTAGAAATAAGAGACAAAATATATAGTTAAGTCGCCGAGCGTTGGACTCGAACAAAAGAGAAATTCATTGTTCTTCTGCTAACCCGTCGGGATTTCCATAGATTTCATCCTACCTAAGGATGTGGGAGTAGAGACACACCCGACTCGTCTCGCTTGCTAATTATATACCATGAATATTACATGCTTTACGGGTGAAATTGCACGCCGTTTATAATTTAGAACCGGGGATAATACTCGTCTTCCGGAAACCCTACATAGGTAATCGACATACTCGTAAGTAATACTCAGTTCAGTGCTAATAACATAACATGCAAATCTTACATTATTTTTCCATCATGCTGTTAGACTACTAAAGCCAGGTCTCCGATACCCTATTTTCGTGTATTCTAACAAAAAAACAACTAACAAAATATGGCCGTAGCCTTCAGTTTCATAAGTTTTTTTTTGGTCAGATCAATATTTTGTAAAATTTATAATGTAGCTGATAGAAAAAAAGAGTCGCAGGAGACCCACCTACGAATATACTTTTTAGACTAATCTTGCATCTATGAAACTTTCTGATATCTCTCAAATTAAATCATAGTATCAATGTGTTTCTTTCTTGCAGTCACCCAGTAACGATTGCAGTCCACATCTCCATAACCCTAATGAGGATACAGTTCCGCGAAAAGATCTTTCTAACGATCGATCAGATCAGCATCATACGTTACAGTACACCAATTTTAAAATATAAATAAAATTTAAATGTATATTTTAATCTTTAATATAACAAATTAAAGATTAAAAATATACATTTTAAAATATCAGAAGATAATTCTAACATCACACAAATATAAAATTATTATATTGATTTAACACAATTAAAATTAAAATGTCAAAAAAACCGCCCATGACAGTACCTACTGGGCAAAGGTGTCCAAATTTATTAAATTAATCGAGTTTTTAACTGTTTATTTAAGCTAAGTGGCCTATCTCTTCGGTCTTGAGAGTTGATTGACTGGGATCTACAACTTACATGCCATCCAACCTACAGTAGCGTATGTCGATACCACTATAAGCTCTATGGGCTTTTCTAACTGCATTCAAACATAAATATGTGTCGAATTTTGGTGCTTCTGAGTAAATTGTGCATATTCTAAGAAATCCTCATCACTGGAGAAAATTTCAGTAGAGAGTTATGAGTATGAAAGACTTATCGATTCGCTACCTACGAGTAGGATTAACCTCTCAATCGTAGACGGATAAGTAGGCGTACACAATAGAAATTGCTCCATTGTGAAATGTAAACCTACGCTGCTCTATGATACGTTCATTGTGGTTCTGTTTCTATAACTAATAAATTCATACACACCTGTAAGGTGGAGGTTTTTTATTAATTTCCAGTAGACACTACTTGATCAATGGAAGCTATTTTTTATCAAGATATGTCACAGTCATACAGGTAACGTTTCTTTTTTTGTTTGCACCATGCATGTATATAATTCCTACGGTATGATTGTAGTTTTTTTTTTATAGTTTCCTAGCAACCACCCTCAAGTTGAAAATCTGTAGCCAAGCACCTAGCGCTATGTTCTGGCAGGCTCCGTGAGACCTAATTATTCTGGACTAGGCATGCTACACGCTCTGCTGGTGAAACGCCTAGCTGTAGTGTTAAAAAATTTTAAATTTGCGTAATTTTGTATAAAGCTTCGCAGCTGTCATCTCTTCACCAGTTGGCATGGGTGCATAAACAGTTCCCCGCTGTGGCCGTTACTTGGTGGCAGTATGCGCGCGGCGCCCGACAGCTTACCTAGATTTACAGCTCAGTGGAAACGTCTTCATTTCATACTGAGTGCATGTAGGTTACATAATCTTTGTTCACTGTATCTACACATTAAAGTGTGTTTATTACCTTGGATCTTGAAATTCTTTGTGAACTTATTTACACCAATTTTTTTAGTAGTCTTACAGATAAAGATTATGAGTCTCGTTATTGCGACTTATTTTGAAAATTTAATTGTCTTCAAAAAAACAGAACTAAACTCAGGTGACAAGGCAGTAATCTGCGCTAGTTTATAAAGCACGAAAGTATGCCGTTCAATCCGCTAATCTCGGTTGATGTAGAGCCACGCTCTATTTCAATGGATTTCACGCCCTTGCCGCTTCCAGTTAAATCAAGTTAGCTACAGTAAATGCTTTAGTAGGCTTCTCTTAACCGGGTCATTTACTGCCCATTCCTTTTAATGTGAAATATTTTGCAGCCTACGTTAAACTATGCATGTAACAATAAGCAACCATAATCAAAAATTAAATATAACCGTACAGGTTATATATAATTTTTACAGGCACTAAATACGAGTACAATAAAGGAAACATTTTTTGCAGTACACTTTACTCGTTGTTCATTACTAATGGTTAAATTTGCAAATATAATTCACCTTTATAGCGAAGAATTAACTTGCAAATAAACGACTGGGTAGTTGTTAAAGATCTCAGGTTTAACTAATCGTTTATATTACATAGTCAAGTCTTAGGCGCCAGGCCATATACAAAGCGTAAATACTTCTAGAGACTAGATAGGTAGGTATATTAGCTGAGCGATTTCTAATAATTACGTGGTTAGCCATAACAAGAAGTATTTATTTATAATTGACTTGATAGTTATGAACCTTAGCTCCATAATTGTATATAAAGTTACCAGTTAGACAAAGGTTCCAGAATGACGTGCTCTGGGTAAAAATGTTTAGTCATGGAGTTTGAACTTTGAGTTTCGTACTCTATCAGAAAAACAGAAGAAAATATTTGTAGGTGATGTAACAGTGCGTGTAAACTGTGTTTAGGAAAACTGAATTCGTAATATTTATGATTAAGTAAACTTAGTAGACAAGAGACTCTCATAAAAAGGTTCTGTATCAGTATCACCAACGACATTAATATGGTATTATTAACGTCGTCAACGACGTTAATATCACCAAAAAATCATGCCATCATTTAAATAAAGAATGAATGGGATAAATAAAAACCCTGAATACTAAAACTTTTAGCCCGTTATAAAATGTAACCTACTTGTATATGGATTCAAGTTTGTTCTAATACATACATTGTTTTTTGTGACAGGACGGCCAGTGCTCTTACGCAGACTCGGATGACTGGTGCAGCGACACGGAGATGGTCACCATGGATCCCGAGCCGAGCCGAGGGAAGAGCTTGCAGCCAACATTCGCGAAGCGAACTCTCTACATCAACCAGGATGACTTGATACCTTTCAGCTATAAGGCCGATGGCGAACGAGAGGTATGTATTATAAATTAATTAAAAAAAAACATTAGTTATAGAAATATCAATAAAATCAAGATTTATAGGCCATTTTTTAAGTGTTATAAATTTGCGTTTGCGGATAGCTTGCTTGATGTTAAGCAGTGTTGAGGCCTGCGCTGTATCATGCCTACCTAGAAGGAACCTATAAATTCTTAATCTGAAGATCCTAGATACACAAAGCCTCGGGAAGAGTATTTTAAAAGTTTCATTATCTTCACTATGAATTATGCACCTATATGAGTATTCAGTGAATTAAAAAGCTAATACGGCTAGAATTATATATGTCATTAATAGCTTTAGCTCCCATTTATGTTAAGTTGGATATAACACCAACTGTCGTTTTAGAGGAGATAAACACGGCCAAAATGTTTATTATTAAAATATGCATTTACTATCTTACTGTTAAATTATTATTATTTTCACTCGTGGTGTGTGGCTTATCTGTCACTGAGCAGATTTAAAGCTTTAGTCTTTATCAACGCATGATCAATAGCATCTCTCGTGTGGCAATTATAATAATGTACCTCTACTTAGACACGTCAAATCAGATAACGCACGCTTCGCACTCGAAGTAATAAAGCCTGGAATGTTACACGGCGCATGCATAATAATCAATGCACCGACAAATGCATAAAAATAAGACTGCGCGCGACATACTTTACATACAAGCCGGTTAAAAGAACCTACAATTATAATTGTCGGAACGAAACTGGTTTTCCGACGTTCATTACGATTATGGCTATCATGCGACGCTATTTTAAACAGAACCCACAAACGACTGTAATCATTAAAATTTAGATGTAATATTATAATGGTTATCACAAGTGTAATTGCAATGTTAAATTATTATTACGGAGCTTGAGTTGTAACGACAGATGAATGCGCAACTTTCAGTCCCACGCTTACGGTTTGTTTCAAGCAAGTAGGTAACATACGTACGTACTTAGAATAAAATTGCTTGTACACTTATATTTTAATGATTGTACAATATTTTAAATTAGAAAAATTGTATATACTCGTAACTAGTTATTTCCGAAGATAAACTACGCTTTAGGATAAAGGCATAATTAGTGGCATTAAAATCCCAATCACAGAAATTCTTAATACTTTTGATCTTAGACTAAGCAAAAAAAGGAGGAGACTTTGATTTAAATAATTTAATCAAAATTTTACTGACATGAAATTTAATATTGCAGATTTCCATCATGATCTCCAACACAACGCAAAATAAGGAAGCTGTTAAATTCAGCACTTCAAAACCCACATGTAGCAGCGGCACTTGCAACCTTAACATCGCGGTTAAAGTCAGCGAACACTTCTGCAAGAGCCCCAGCTATAATATGGACTTTATTCATATCTCCGTCAAGGTATTTATCAACTCTATTTAACTATATTAAGTATTTTCCGAAAACGCAGCTTCGGTCGTCCGCCGGCAAGATGGGTCAACGACATAATATCAGTCGCAGGTCGAATCTGGACACGATTGGCACAGGACCGAGATAAATGGCATATCAAAAGAGAGGCCTATTCCCAGCAGTGGGAGAGAATTGGCTGTGGATGATGATGAAGTATTTTCCCAAGAACGTGCAATAATACAGTTTTCGCAGTTAAAAAACAAAGAATAAATCTATAAATAAGCTACGTAATATAAAAAAGATTTGAGGAAAAGCTTAGTTTTGCTATTATTTAGTAGGAGTCAATTTTGGGATAGTAATGATAGTATATTGTTTTCGTAATAGCATTCTGAATAAGGCTAGTTGTAATGTGTAGTTAAAGTTAATAAGTAAAAGCTAGGCTAAAATTGAAATTTAGTTACTGTGTCACTTCGTAATTTGATCATATGTGTAAACATAAAATTTCGATTTTGTAATAAAGGTGAAAAGCATAGCCGAAGAGGCGGTGATAAAGTACCACGTCCCTTGCGCATGCGAGTGCATCAAGAAACCGCAGCATGATGCACCACAATGCGGCGGCAGAGGGACCCTGATATGTGGAACTTGCGAGTGCTACGAGGGATGGTAAGTCCAAAAAACCTCATTAGTTACGACAGATACATTCGTTTTACTATTAACTGACCCAAGTCATCGTTGTTTTTCCAGAATTACAAATAATAATATCTAAATGAGACAATGATGATATTTGAAAATCTGCACCCATAGCAGCTCTAGTACCCAAAGCAGTGCTAGAGCTGCTATGCTTTATTCTTCTGGAAAAACATTGCTAGCTGAAACATTGAGTGTAGGCTGTAGGTCAAGTTTCACAATAGCTTTTCCAGACCATCATAATCATCCTCAGAATGTATACAAACGTACTGTTTACAAGAAATGCCGATTTTTAACGACTCAATGATAATTATTTTCGTGAATTCCTCTCCCACTTCAGCATTTTTAAAATTCTACACTTAGGTCTCTTTGAATATTTTTAAACTTACGCATAAAGCTATTGTTACTTTGTTTACAACAAGTAAACTTTGCCTCAATGATAGATACTTAGGTATAAACGTAAGTACATGTACTAAAAATATCACCGACCATGGCCACAGGAAATATAGACGGAAATTAGTAGTAGCGCTGAAGCATTTGAATGAAAAGGTACATGATCCTAAAGTATTATTTCAGCTATGGTATGGTACTTAAAATATACATAGGTACTAAAAAAAACCCAAAATAAAAGAACATCTGTGGTTTGAGCCCATCATATTTTCATGAATCACAAGTTCCGCCAAATGTCGACGCTTCACGGAATTCTCAACCGATCAGGGAATATGAACCGCTTCTATTTTGCGAACTAGGTTTCACTCAGTGCTGTACGGTCAACAACACAAGTGCTACTTTCACTATTCATCATTTAGTCAATAAGAAGCAGACCGTCTTGTGACAATGGAATTTAGCTTGGCCACTTGAATTATCCTGACTTTAATCCAGTAAAATTATTTGATTACCAACATTAAACCAAACAACAAATTGGGAATAAATAAATAACATTGTAATAGATAAAAACAATTGGTTTAGTTGGAAACCAAATTAAACCTCGTCATATTTTAGGTATATAAATATTAACCAAAGGAAAATGCGTTTTCCTTTCCCAATTATTGTGTATTTAACTGCTTCAATCGTTCACAGATGACTAATGAAATATTAATTTCCTTGTAAACAACATTGTAGCAATTACTTATAAAAATCCTTCTGCTTGTGGTTGAAGCTTGTCCAATTTCCTCATAATTAATGTTCATTAGGTATATGCATCTGCCAGTGATTAACAATAATTTAACAAACGATTCTTTTAGCGGAAGACATTAACAAATTTTAGGTAGGTATATACATATTATTAACTGTTATTGTAAATCCTTTTAATTAATTAAATACATAGATTGATGTCACACATGTTAAAGACCACATTTAATCTTAATCAATTAGACCACCGCACTGCTAATTTTTCATAAAGACTGTAAAACAAATGAATATGTATTATCCATAGAATCGGGCACAATCGCCAACTCGGGCAAGTTTAAAAATATATTGGTGACATATTCTTGCTATTTCTAGATAAAGCTCCCCTATGATGTGACAATTCGCTACTCGTATTTTTAAACCAGTCTAAGTGTGCAAGTGTTTAATATTTTTTATACTTATTACACTTAGATATAAGTAAGACATTAATTAATCTACCGACCTATTAAAATACATTACTAATCTACAATTAAAAACTCAGTCATATTTTGTACTAGACAATTGGTATGCATAACGAAACATCAAACATATTTCATAAATCAAAGGCGATATGTTTACTATAATAGTGAGTGCATCCCTAGTAAACAATCAAAACAATGATGTCAGGATGTCCGGTATTGGTGTAACAATTAAGCCCTATCGATTAACGAGCATGTTTAATTTAACCATTTGTATTCAGAATATTACATTTCTAACCCTTATAATGAGAGTGTAGGTAACATATTTGATTAAAGTGATAGTTAGTCAAATAATGTATGCCTAACTTTTTATATAACTGTTAAATCGAGGTTAGCCATGTATCTTGATTATTTTTTTTATCTAAAATAGGAAATAATGAATTTTTTGGTAACCGATTACGCCACTCCCATGACTACGAGTACATCGTATCTAAGGCTACAAAATCAATTTAATCCTACTAATATTATAAAGGCGAAAGTTTGTATGTATGGATGTATGTTTGTTACTCTTTCACGTAAAAACTACTGAATGGATTTGAATGAAACTTTACCACAATATAGCTTATACATCAGAATAACACATAGGCTACAACTTTTGAGGTTTTTAATGTGAGGTCGTAAAAAAAAACACATTTTTTGCGCTTACATTGCAAACGCTGACTGAATCCTACAAGATAGATCAAAACAATTTACTACAGTATTGTACAACTTAAAAAGGTCTACAAAAAAGTCCGTGATGGTATATGTTTATCTCTTAGGAATAACCCACAATAACCATTTTTTATCCTTTACTTTGTACGAGAAATAATGGCTTATTTACGAAGCGATTTTAAGCAATACAGTATAAATCCTTATCCAATTAAGTATCTTAAATACATCGTGCATTTAATAAAGATCAATATGGCTTTTTGCAGCATGTAAATTAAATAAATATTTTCGAAGATATCACAGATTTAAAATGCAGCGGCGCCAGGCGAACGGGGCGTGGGGTGGGGAAGAAGCGGCTAATAGCTGAGTGCGCGACCCGAACGCGGGCAGTCGCGTGAGGGCAGACGTCGTTGACGGTTGTGTCCGTTTTGCGAATTTTCAAGGCACTAGCGATTTGATAAAAACGTATGGTCGCCTACTTTAAGTAATATAGGCCTAAGGTTAGTTATTGCCAGGTTTCTTTTTGGTTAGGAGTAACACGTACAAAAAGATACTTCATTTTTACAAATTACTTCATTGATAATTCAATTACTATAATAGATAGGTTACTTACAGTTAATTATAACAAATTATATTAGCAATAAATTAAAATTGCGACTATAATTTGAGATTTAAACTATCCTATCTCTCAAGTTGGATCGAACTGCACATGGTGTGCGAATTTTATTATAATCGGTTAAGTGGTTTAGGAGTCCATTGAGGACAAACATTGTGACACGAGATTATATAAATTAAGATAAGATTATTAATATTATATGTATGTTTTTTATTATTCTTTATTGTACACTACCTCCTTCTTTAGTCTTTGATAAATTCCTTTCCATCCAAAGGTTGCCTGGAAGAGATCGCTTTAAGCGATAAGGCCGCCAATTGTGGTACACTAATTTTAAGTTAATTGTCTTTTACTGTGCCTTTTTTATTTATGTGTCCAATAAAGAATTATAAATTTTCCATGACACAATGTTAGTTACCGTACTCCTCCAAAACGGCCGGCCGACCCGGCAAACGTTGTTTTGCCTTAAAATTATATAGTAGAAGATTCTCAGACCTACTGAATACGCATATGAAATTTGGTAAAAATCGGTCAAGCCGTTTTGGAGGAGTACGGTAACTAACATTGTGTCATGGAAAATTTATAAGTCTTTATTGGACACATAAATAAAAAAGGCACAGTAAAAGACAATTAACTTAAAATTAGTGTACCACAATTGGCAGCCTTATCGCTTAAAGCGATCTCTTCCAGGCAACCTTTGGATGGAAAGGAATTTATAAACGACTAAAGAAGGACGTAGTGTACAATAAAGAATAATAAAAAACATACATATAATATTAATAATCTTATCTTAATTTATATAATCTCGTGTCACAATGTTTGTCCTCAATGGACTCCTAAACCACTTAACCGATTATAATAAAATTCGCACACCATGTGCAGTTCGATCCAACTTGAGAGATAGGATAGTTTAAATCTCAAATTATAGTCGCAATTTTAATTTACTAATATAATTTGTTATAATTAACTGTAAGTAACCTATCTATATAGTAATTGAATTATCAATGAAGTAATTTGTAAAAATGAAGTATCTTTTTGTACGTGTTACTCCTAACCAAAAAGAAACCTGGCAATAACTAACCTTAGGCCTATATTACTTAAAGTAGGCGACCATACGTTTTTATCAAATCGCTAGTGCCTTGAAAATTCGCAAAACGGACACAACCGTCAACGACGTCTGCCCTCACGCGTCTGCCCGCGTTCGGGTCGCGCACTCAGCTATTAGCCGCTTCTTCCCCACCCCACGCCCCGTTCGCCTGGCGCCGCTGCATTTTAAATCTGTGATATCTTCGAAAATATTTATTTAATTTACATGCTGCAAAAAGCCATATTGATCTTTATTAAATGCACAATGTATTTAAGATACTTAATTGGATAAGGATTTATACTGTATTGCTTAAAATCGCTTCGTAAATAAGCCATTATTTCTCGTACAAAGTAAAGGATAAAAAATGGTTATTGTGGGTTATTCCTAAGAGATAAACATATACCATCACGGACTTTTTTGTAGACCTTTTTAAGTTGTACAATACTGTAGAAAATTGTTTTGATCTATCTTGTAGGATTCAGTCAGCGTTTGCAATGTAAGCGCAAAAAATGTGTTTTTTACGACCTCACATTAAAAACCTCAAAAATTGTAGCCTATGTGTTATTCTGATGTATAAGCTATAGCCTATGTGTTATTCTGATGTATAAGCTATATTGTGGTAAAGTTTCATTCAAATCCATTCAGTAGTTTTTACGTGAAAGAGTAACAAACATACATCCATACATACAAACTTTCGCCTTTATAATATTAGTAGTTTTAGATTACGCCACTCCCATGACTACGAGTACATCGTAATAAAGGCTACAAAATCAATTTAATAATTAAAATAAAACTAGAAATGGGTATGGGGCTAACCAGCCGGGTGTGGAATAGATCCCATATTTATGTATTTATTTTTGTATCATTTTCAGTCAGTGTCCTGACTTCATGCGAACTGGGCGAAGCCAAAATACTGTTACAGATACCAACCAATATTGTCATTACAATTTTGATAAGTAAATAGTTGTTGAACCAAGATCTCAGCACGAATGATTCTATTCTTCTTTAATTTCTATCTATACATGATTCTATCAATACATGATATATGATGTATGTTTTCTACGGCATTACTCTTCAGGTAGTTAGTAACTGTCTGGTTTCCTTTCTGTGATTTATTGTATCGTATAATTTATGTGCATATTAAGTATACTTACTTATAAACTTTTTTTTAATGCCTCGGTTCTAAAGATATTTTTTCTTTTTTGTTTTAGGGTGGGGCCTCGTTGTGAGAAGACACAATGCAGTGATAGGGGTGATGTGCCTAACACTTGCCATGAGGTAAGAGTCACATTTCTACACATATAAAATAAGAGGGCAAAAGCGCGAGGTGGGCTCGATAGCACTTTTGTTATATGGAAGTCCCCCTTAAAGGTTTATTATATTTTAATCAAATGATTTATTTAAAAAATAATACATAATTAAATATGTAGCGCGTTTGAAATTCTACCAAATATCGATAGTGTCCGGAGACCGTGATATTTTATTTATATTTTTAGCATATGTTGTTATATTTATAGTAGTAACATACATCAATACATAATTTATAAATTCAGCTTCCTAAGTATCACCGCTTATGAAAAGCAGCCTAATGACAGACAGACAGACGGATAGCGGAGGCTTAGTAATAGCGGGACCCAATTACTAAGCCTCCGCTGTCTGTTAGTTTTTACCTTTCACGGTACGGAACACTAAAAACCGTCACCTATTATTACACAATAAGATGAATTGTATAGATGTCCAGTTTGCTTCTCCCCAATAATCTTGAAATACCGAAGTCCGAAATCGTACGGTAAACAATTCCTTTTTGCTCTTCCCTTCCCTTCACATCGAAATACACGGTCACTTTAAACAGCTGTTTATTATGTTCAAGGTCGTGTGTAATTTCTTGCAATTCATATTTAAAAGATATTTCGTTGTCTGTAAAGTGTATATTATGTTATACGATACATAAATATCGATTACCATGACTCATACTTCTATGAAAATGTTGACTCAGAAAGTAAGCATTTTAGTGCTCTTCAAACGTGGAGAGAGAGAGTTCCCCTAAAGTTCGCTGTTGTCTCGTCAATAACTTTGTATTAGCGATTTTGAGCTTTATTTTTCTCAGTGTAACTTTATTTTTGACGACTTCGTTGTCGTAATGGTTACTATGCCGGACTGCCAACCAGTGCTCGAATCCCGGCACGGCCAACTAAATTTGAAACGGAACTAAATTTATAGGCTGTCGTTCTGGGTGTTAAATATATACGAGTATATGTATCGATATATGTAAAATACTTATGTTTGTATATGTAGTATATCAGTTGTGTTAGCAACCATAATACGAGCTAGTAACGGTGTAGCATGGGGCTAACCATCCGTGCGTGAAATGTGTCCTAATATTTATTTATTTTATTTTGTATCACATACTTCTTTTGAGCCTTGGAAATTCGCAGAAATGAAATCAGCTCCAGATCTTAAAGTAAACTTTCTTTGTTTGTATAGCTGGGGTGCTCCAATAACGGTTACTGCGGTCCGTGCGGCAACTGCTTATGTTACCACGACCGAGAAGGCTCTCAGTACTTCGATCCGAAAAACCTGTGCTCCGATATCTGCATGGCGATCAGCGACCTCGAAGCCAACTGCGGCCCTTGTCTCACCAGCCCTGTCAACGGAACCTGCCCCTCCTCGCCTGAGAAGCCCGAGTGCTATCCGAGAAACATGATGGAATATGACGAGACTATTCTTACGCAAAGAGACGAACTTGGCAGGTCAGAATTCATCATATTTTAGTTGATCTCATAAACTAAGATAATGATCAAAATGAAAAAAAAACATTATAATTGGAACAAGGCAAAATAAGTGTTATTCTTACATTTGATACATTATTTAACTCTCTAATATGTTACGCATTCATTTTCTCTGTGATATGTTTTTTTTAATTTAATGTACTAATACGAGATATAATCATGTTTAGATATATGGGGTTTTTATCCTGACATAAATGAATTTGAATTTGACCTACAGCTTCAGCAGTTAACTCTACTTATTACAGAAAAACCTGGGTCAAGTGCAATGATACGCTCGTGTTGGAAGACGGAGAACAGCACTTCATAGAGTACTTTGTTATGATGGAGGAAGAAATGTACTGGATGATGTTGATCAATAATAACGGCAATAGCCAGGGGGTTGTGGCTGGCGGCGGCGGCGCTACGCAAACAAAAGGTTAGTCTTAACTACTAAATCTTTTGGTTTATTTTATTATATATAATAATAAATATTTATCTTTCATATCTTACAGTCCGTATTATAAACTCCAAAGACTAACAAATTTATTATATAAAATAAATATCACTATATATTAGTTTACGGTTGCGCTTCTCAGCAGTGGCAAAATACTAGCCCTCTAGGCCAAAAAATGGCTAAAAAGAATACGCCGTTATGCTCAGCTGGAGCTCAGAGTACATATGACTTAAAATCCGGTGTCCTAAAGCTCGACTCCAGGCGCCCTAACCTCAGCTCCACAGACTCTTCTCCCATTTACTACCGATGTGGATACGAGTATATGTAGGTAGGAGAGGATCTGTCTCCCGACGACATGCCAACATTATTTTTTAATTACTGCAGTCTTTAGTTTTGGCTCTTCGTAGTCGTTGTTTTGACTGGAGTTTGAACCCCGCAGAGGTCAGCCAATGTTATGACATAGTCTATAAAAGCTTTGACTTCGCCTGTCTCTTCAAAATAAAACAAAGAGATGGTGCATATTGTTCAAGCGTTCCCCCATATATTGTATGCATGTTTATAAGTTTCCATACTCGCCAACTTTTCAAGACATTTTTTCTCAAAAATGGACCATAAATATTCTGTTATTAAGTTCAGTTTTGATTACATTTCCAAGTCTTATTTACGCAGCTGCACCACGTACGATGTCTTTTGACATTTTTCTGTGTAAATATGATTCCAGATGCTCTGTATCATTTCGCATCCCTTCTTTAGCAGACCATTGTCTCTTTACATACATTTCGAGACTATCATAAACATTGTTATCAAAGTTTTTATAATCATTTACATTTTATTGTTGCTTGTGGTGTTTGACCCCGATAATAGTTTGTGGTTATTATTGTGTTATCTAATGTTTGGCTTCTAAATTGTTCCTATTGTTTGATTTGGAATTTTGTCAGAGTCTAAACATACAAGGGGAACTTGACAAACATGAAAACGTTTGTTTACTTACGAGTCTAACTGGGTGTTCTTTCTTTTTACCCGACTTCAAAAAGTGGAAGTTATTGTCTTAAACGATATTCCTTGGTATTTAATCCCAGGAAAATTTGATTTTTACACCTTGCTTTTTGAAAATTGAACTCGATATACTCTGGTCTAAGGTGGAATTTCCCTAGTCAGGAATTACTGAGGCTTCTGGAACACACGTGCTTGGCGGTAGGTTTTTAAATTTGTTGGTGGATTTTAGCCAGGCGAGCTTTAGGGAATGCTCTACCACCTTGCAAAAATACTCTATAGCTCGAAAAAACATTTGGAAATTCGCTCTTCTCTCTTGCTCACACTCATTTGTTTATGCAAATGTGAGGATATGAACTTGCAAATGTTCTCTTAACTAACGCAAGTTTAAAGCACATGTTCGTTTTATAATTTGTAGTATTAAATAACCAATTTAATACGTGCGTCAATCCATCAATTCGTTGCTCAAGGAAACTTAGTAAACAACAAAGCATTCCGGCCCATGACGATCAAGTCTTTGGTTTTTACCTACAGGATTGAACGTGACTTCGCGTGATATTGTGTCATAATCATTTTTATATTTTTACTTGCATTGCAGTATCTAAAAAATGTGGAGTCATACCAAGAATGTGTTATATAATACACAAGTGACTCCCACATGTATGATCGTTATCTTTGCTCTAAGAGCATATACTAAAAATCATGTTGACAGAAAGCAATCATTATTTTCACATCGCGATCGTTTCATAGTTCAAATAGACTACTCTAACCTCAACTGCATATAAATTGAAAATTTTATTCTGTCGTCTACATTATTTTTACAGCTTAATAAATCGTAGATACTGAAATTATTTGTGAACAAAAACTAATATTTGAGTTACTGTTTGTATAAAATAGCTCGTAGTTCAGGAAACTAAACTTATGATCCGGATTGACGATATAGGATAGAAGAAGTTTGTTAGAAGAAGCAGTTTCTTCGCTTACTTGTGTAAGCGAAGAAAGAAACTTCTTCTATTCTAAGATAAGTTAAGTCTAAGATAGGTTAGACTTTGGATTAACACATGGGCTACTTTTAATCCCGGATTAACTTATTTTGTCCCGGATTAACGCAAAACACCGCGAGACGCAGTGCTGTAATATAACTAAAATTTTACTAAATCCAAAATCTACTAAATACATTTACACATAATATACATAGGTATTTTGTTTTTTTTTTCTTAAGGTCTAACTTTACCCTCTCGTTGTTTATAGTGCCGTTAATCCTGGGCGTGCTGGGTATCCTGGCGGCGGTGGCGGCGGTGGGCGGCGTGTTTCTCTGGAAGCACCTCAACTCGGCGCCCCCCATGCCCTTCGCCTTGCCCGACTACCAAAACATAGACGCCGAGGACTGCGTCGGAGAGAACCCGCTCTACAAACCGCCTACGTCTACCTTTACCAACCCGCAGTTCGGCAAATGCTAGTCCAGGTAAGTTTCCTCTTACTATCATAAATCTTGTCTAATTTTTACAGTAAGCTGCTAAGCTATCCAACCAGAAAGTCGCGTAACCTTATGAGTCAGCGATATTTTGGTCGAACTATATCGCTTTTGAAGAATCTCGTATCGCTAAATTGCTATCATTTTCTTTTTCACAAATTTACTTGTATAGCTATGTATAAAAATATATTTTCCAGTAAATTAAGATTGAGCAGACTACGTTACTTACTAAAAGAGCGAGTGTGGCTCAGTGGGAAAACGTCTACTTTCAATCTGATGGTTCCTGGTTCGATCCCAGCCCTGCACTACATGCTTTTCAAGTTATGTGTGGATTTGCACTTGCTTTACAGTGCAGGAAAACATCGTGAGGAAATCGATTGATCGGACCACGAAATCCAAAGACATGTGTCATCCGCCAACCCGCACTTGGCCAGCGTGGTGGATTATGGCCTATATCTTTTCCCTCTCGGGAGAAGACCCCGAGTCCTAGTGGTGGGATCGATTAATAGGCTGCTTATGTTACTTACTTTACTTGCTACGTTAGTTACGAATAACTCTACTAGTAGCTGTGCGGTCTATTTGTATGCCTTTTGAAAAGTATAGGATTTTATACAGTTGTTTACTAAACTATGATAAGGTTCTGTAACTACCAACAATATGAGTATTTCAGTGCACCAAAGGTTCTCCGCATAACCTTGCAATTTGCCGACATTATAAACCATTCACTTGCAACAAGCACCTTTTACTGCATAGATAGCGCTGCTGCAGATTGCTTGCGAAATGATTTATCAAACTACAAGAGTAGCTTTAGTGTTTGCGAACTCGCAGTCAAATGCAGAAAGCTCACGTTAATTACATTTAAACTTAAGCTTTTGATATTCGCTTTTAAGAGCTTGTTGACAAAGAATCGTAGTAATATTCTAATAATATATAAAATTTCTATGTCACAATGTTAGTATAGTTATCGTACTCCTTCGAAACGGCTTGACTGATTGTTACAAAATTTTATATACGTATTCAGTAGGTCCGAGAATCGATTACAATCTATTTTTCATACCTCTAAGTGATAAGGGTTGTTCACCCTTAAATTTTTAAAGTTGTAGGCTATGCTTAACTTTGTATGTTATGTTTATTATTATTACGTAAATAAAGAACTTTTAAAATTAAAAATATCAAAATCACTAAATATATAATGAGTCTACACTTTTTACATTAGGTATCCATTTCACCAACGATGTATATCTATGGATTAAAGTACCTATATGATTATTCATTAGTCATGTAAGTAACCATGGCTATAATACTTTCTCAAACAATGGTAACCTTCGCTTTTTATGAAATCTTTAACGTGGCTTATCAGCTTATCACTATTTATGATTCACGCCTTTTTTATAACACATGGCACGTGGCACATGACAAAGACCCTTTGAAACAATTAAAACAATAACTTATTACTATTGAAAAGTGATTTTAAAATTATTAATTTAAAAGTTCTTATTTTTATCAACCTTAACTGTTTTACGATCTCATCAAATTACAATCCATCCAATGTAGCTAGAGAAATCTTAAATTGGAGTTTTACATAATACCTTACGATATCTTCATCTGATATTGTTTAAAGTAGCATTTGGAAACCAGTTGGAGTCAAGGGCTCTGATTACTGACAACAGTTATCTATCTCGGATTTAAATTAACATAAGCCGATTGGAACACGATGGAAAATGCATTAATTATGTAGAAAAGACATTTATAGATATCATAGCGTCATTTTCTCATAACTATTTACTACGTACTTACGGAGATTAATTAACGTCTATTTTATTAAATGACCTATAATACAACCAAACGCTTATCTACTCGTACCTAATAAAGCAATCAGTTTAAGTATTAAGAACAGGATGCAAGAAAAGTAAAATGTGAATACTTGTTTATAAGTTCCATTTATAGTCACAGTCTGGGCATAAATGTAGCCGACTGGATGGCGGTAGAATGCACTAACCAGCCCTGCAAGATAAAATAATTATTTCTCCACAGCTACTTAGCTACGTGCAAATTCACACGTCCGCATCCGGTGAAAGAATATGCTTGTTTCTCCCTGTTTTTTATAACAGAGCTAATGACGCAATTAAAGGACCTATAAATAAAACTGAGACGTCCAATAATAGCATGTGACCGGATACTACTAATTAATAAACCCTTACAAATTAACGATGACAAAAGATAGCTTAAAGAATACACGCAGACTTTTGCAACAGAACAAAACAATTTGTACTGGAAGTTAATTCTGTATGATATCTACACAGATGTATCAAATATCTCACACGTAATGCCGATGTGATAGAGCGGGGAGAGCGCCGCGAGTAACCACGAGGTCAAGTTTTAACAAACCGCGTTCACTGACCCCGACCGAGGTCAATAAATAAGTATATTTTGTAAGCTAACACATTGTGTACCTTTCACATTAATAAGCCGAATCAAATAAAGCAAATATGGCCCTGGAATGAGTAATGTGGCGTTCAAAAAATGCGAATATGTCTTTCCGGAGAATCTTTGTGTGGGTGTGTGGAGGACCGGATTCCATTAGCTTCTCGTGTTTGTGTTTTTATTTGCTAATTTTTAAGTCCCCTTCGGCTTTTACTCGTTAATTGACCCACTAAAGAAGAATATTCTCTCCAGGTTTCATATTTAACAAAAGAAAAGCAGTTTTCAAATATTTTACATACCTACTAGTATACTAAATTGATTCATAAAGATTTTACGTTTATAGTAATCATTTACATATTTAGTACTCGTACTTCATGACAATGACCATAGCCACGAATATGTACATGTAATACATCATCGAATACCGTGATGTACTAATAACGACATTTGTATGACGCACTGTGTTATCATAACACGCTCCACCAGTGGCTATAATTGGGCTAAGTTTATACACAACACATTAGACACTGACATTAACGTTAGCTATCTTATTTATATAATAAATAAATGTATCTATGCGTACATTGCGTGCCATCTGTTACAGACAAAGAATATTGTTGTTAATAACTTATTGACTCAGGCGTTACTTTGCGGAAATCCATTGTAAATAGATGACAAAATTAAATATTTAGTGTACTTCCGCTGTGATCCGAAATCCAAATTAAGACAAGTAAAGGAAAAATCAACTAAGATCAATTAACCAAGCTTAATTAACTAAGACCAATTAACTAAGATCAATTAACTAAGATTAATTAAGATTAACGTTACCTATCACAATTAGGAAGTTCTTAACTCTACACGTGTTTCGCCTAATCACAAGGCATCATCAGGAGACGCTGACTCTTCGAACGACAAGTCGAGAGTAGAGTCAGCGTCTCCTGATGATGCCTTGTGATTAGGCGAAACACGTGTAGAGTTAAGAACTTCCTAATTGTGATAGGTAACGTTAATCTTAATTAATCTTAGTTAATTGATCTTAGTTAATTGGTCTTAGTTAATTAAGCTTGGTTAATTGATCTTAGTTGATTTTTCCTTTACTTGTCTTAATTTGGATTTCGGATCACAGCGGAAGTACACTAAATATTTAATTTTGTCATCTATTTAATATTGTTGTTCCGTGCAAGAGAGTAAATTTTAATTAATTACATTTAAGAATAGAATATTATATATATTTGATATAAATGTAGTTGTAATATACACGAACCGATTTTCTCGGTTTTACATTCGTTGGAAAGGTCTCGGTCTCCGAGAGGTTTGTTGCAAACAAAATTAAGCGAAATATCGATTAGCAAAATATCGACCTACACGCGGGCGGAGCCGCGGGCAACAGCTAGTAGAATATAGATTAAGCACAAATATGTATAGGTACTTAAAGTGCGGTATCATTTTCGTCTCGGACCACCGTGGGTCGAATGATACGTTACATTTTAGGTACTCCGGCTGTTAGCCTTAAATACAAGCAGTATTTAACTCGAGGCCCTCTGACGGCCGGTTGAAAAACTCTTCTCGTCCAATGACCACTTAGCTCACACGAAGAAGACGAATAATATAATGAATATTATTTTCATGAACGCTTTGGGTAGGTAATACAAATAATGACTAGTCAAAAATAACAATAGTTCATTCATCCAGTGTTAACCGCGAAACATAATGTACGCTATTGAAATAAACCGCATGAAATACCAAATATGTTAAATTAATTTTCCTCGTATATTTCAAAGTTTTGTTCTTTCTTCTGACTATTTTCATAAATAATACTTACTTATACAAAATAGTTTAAATGGACAAGCAATAATAGCACTTATATATTTATAAGGTTGACGTTACTGTAGATTGCTATTAGACTTACAGACGTAGGTGATTAGACCATCAAATTTATTTTCCTGTTGACCGACGTCGCATCGGGAAGACTAAAATGCCCAAGTTAACAGGATGTTTATTGGAAATACCACAACATTGTTACCACTTCCTTCAATCACAGTCACTTCAACATCTTCTTCTTCTTCTAATATATAAAATTTCCATGTCACAATGTTAGTTACCGTACTCCTCCAAAACGGCTGGACCGATTTTAACCAAATTTTATATGCGTATTCAGTAGGTCTGAGAATCGGCTACTATCTATTTTCCATTCCCCTTTTATTAATTTTTTTATTAATAGAAATAATTTATAAGGCAAAACAACGTTTGCCGGCTCAGCTAGAATACATATAAAGAGAACTAAACTTACCTACATCTATTCTCCACTTTTAACGATGCATAAACGACGGGTTTTATAAGTTTGACGTGTATAATGCGTGTTTTTGTCTGTCGTATCGTAGCTTAATTCACAATTTTCACACTAATCTTTATAAATACTATGTTCCTTATGTTATTCCTATAAGTACCACTTACTTTGTCTGCAATTCTTTTATTGACGACCTCGTTGGCGTAAAGGTTACCATGCCGGTCTGCTAATCAGAAGGTTCCGGGTTCGATTCCCGGCCCGGTCAACATCTTTGTGCTTAACTAAATTTGTTGGCTGTGGGTCTGGGTGTTAAATATGTATTTATATATAATATATATGTATGTATATGCAGTATATCAGTTGTGTTAGCAACCATAATACGAGCTAGAAATGGTTCAGTATGGGGCTAACCAGCCGTGTGCGAATGTGTAAAAAAAAAACTTTTATTATCTTTTGCTCTAAAAATGGTCATTATCAATAAACGGGAGATAAAACGAGTTAACAAAACGCTCTATATCAGCACAAGCATTATTAAAGCCTTTAGTAAATTAATTACAAGTTATTTAATTAACGCAGCAGTGGACGGATACCCTAAAAGGCGCATGTCAAGGCATAAGGCTTCTAGTTGACCCACCTAGCTTACTTGTTGCGTTGAAATACGGAGCCGAATGACAAAAAAATAACCATATAACTGTAAATATATACGAGTAAATCTCATCTCAAGTAGATGAGATTTACTAGAAAATCTTTATTTTTTGTTGCAACTTTTATTTTAACATAATTAAGGCTTGAAATTAAGTGGGTACTTCAGATTTTTTTAAATAAGTTATAGGGTAGTTGATTGAAAAGCCACTTATAACAAATATCTGAATGCTTAAGAACTATCCAAGCGACAGGTTCAAGGATAGATTAATGTATAAAAAAATCACACTCTGATCAATGGTTAAAAATACAGATAACTAATGACTTATATTCGTGAATGACCTTATCTAAACAATTAGTAAGAAATAGCGCTGTCACAAACCATCATTTAAAAGAGTCTATAGGTAGGTATCCTAATTTCGCTAAGTGCTTCAATTTGATAAATTACTCTTTAAATGAGTCTCTGCGGAGGTCAAGATGCATTAACGATTTCTTATCAGACTAGCGGTAACTGACCGACCGACAACCTAGTTTTTATACGTACATATTTCATTGTACACGCTAGATTTATTATGGTTATTAGAAATAATACCGTAATCATAAGGTTAGATGCGTGATTTAATGCCTCTCCTATGAAGCAAAAAGTTAATAAAGATTTTGTTTAGAGTGGATGCTTGTTGGTAGATATCGTGAGTCATACTTAGTTGTTTTTACGTCACTTTTTTATTTGAAGCCTTTTTATCTCAGTTGAATGTCGGATTATGTAGATAATTTCGAAGTTACCGGAAAATAAATTATAATTGATAGAGACTTCCTAGCCTGTGGCTATTATCAAAGCAAAGTTAAATTGTAAAACGACTACAACTTATATTATAGAACTAGCTGCGTCCCGCGGTGTTACCCGAGTTAATCCGGGACAAAAAGAAGTTGATATGGGATAAAAAGTAGCCTCTGTGTGAATCCAAGGTGTAACATATCTTCTTATTAAATCTCGTCAAAATCGGTCAGGCCGTTGGAGCGTGAAGGAACGGAAAACGACAATTGTTTTTGGGAGAAAAAATGGCATATGTGTTTATCCAAGGTCTGACCCATCTTCACGCCAAATTTTATCCAAATCGGTTCAGCCGTTTGAGCGTGAAAAAGTAACAAACATACATACACACTAACATTCGCATTTATTATATTAGTGGAATAGGATAATCGTTCAATAAAACACAATAACAATAAAAAAAAACAACTAGACAAAATAAAATAAAAAACCTTTATGGTCACAATATTATACTGACTTGAAATTCGATTCGATACGATTTCGATCTAGACAATTATAATCTAAAAACGAGCGACCTTACCCTGGTAAGGTCCACTTTACTACATCAATGACCACAAATTGGGATGCTGAGGTCACCCACTTATTCAGTTGGCATAATACGAGAGAGTAGTAACAATGTACGCTTCATAACACACACTGATATCAACTGCTTCCTCCCAAACATAAAATGTGCGCCTGTTAGCCTGTCTGAAACATATTCAGTCGTGGACAAAACATATTTAGTACGAGATAATGAACTCTGTCGTAGTATTCATTTGTCAGTCAATGTTGCGGACAAACGACCTCACCAATATAAAAGCTGTTGTGTGCAGAACTGTAGGAACTGTAGGAACGTTGAAGTGAAAAGATAAGAGAATAATTTATAATTCATTTCCAGTTCCTCCATTTTATTGAATTTAAATTACCTACGTACATTATAGATAGTACACTTATTTATACTATAATAATATACCTACACGCATTTAGCATTTCATTACTTTATTGTTTAGTTATTGTTTTATATTTATATATAAAACAATTTTATAATTTTATATTTATATATAAAACAATAACTAACTATATGTAGATAGATAGAAAAATTCTTTATTTCCCACTAATTACATTAAATTATACATAGAAGAAACTTAGTAGTGCCGAAAAACCAGAGGAAGGACAGTGATATAAAAAAAAACGAGAGAGGGGAGTACAAAAAAGTATAAAAAATATATACTACATACTATATATTACATATACCTACTAATATACAACTACATAAAACATACTAAATTTAAATATTATAACATATAACAATATTACAAATATACATAATATACTATTTAGATTACAAGGACAAGTACCAGTTTTTTACCAAATTTCGAAAAGAATCCAGTGACTGACCCTTTCTAATATGTAATGGTAACTTATTCCATAGCTGTATAGCTCGGATAGTGAATGAGCTACCGAAGAATGTGGAGTTGTGCTTGGGATACATTAAAATTATTATGTACTGTATTTTATGGGCATCTAGTCGCCTGAAATAAAGGAATAAATAAATAAATTACGTGATGCATATATAGGTAATAAAAAATTGTGAGATTAAAAAAATATTGTTAATGTTAGACACTAATGATAGAATCAAACAATATCCATTCATTCATAAATGTATAAAGGAAGTGTTTGATAAGATTCTTATCTTCTAAGCATTCCATCTGAGACTACCTGTTTATGCAAATAAATACGTGAAGATGTGTAAGTAGGTATATTTTGAACATGAGTCATTAATTGACGTCTCATACATAACACATGTATGCTAACTATTGTAATTCGAAAGCCATTTGTGAGACGTGACTCAGGTACAGTTCAATGTCGAATGCAGGCCAATCCGCAAGTGTTAGGTAGCCTAGAGGATTCACTTTAAATTTGCAATTTTACACGGTATCTACAAACACATAATAGAAACTGGTGGCAATGCGAACATTTGCTAGCGTCCAAATACCAGGCTTTTGGTGAGGCTGAAAATGTTGGGTGGCATAAAAACATATGACGCCAGAGTTGCTCTAAAAAATATTGCATTTAGTTTATTCCATAATTTTATGTGTCTTTAGGCGACCTTACTATGGTTGTCAGTTTTAGTAAAAATCATTATTTGTCAATCTAAGAGGATAACAAAAGTAACTTCACAAATGGGTGGCAGTTTTTGCAATAAAAAAACTTATTCTCTATTTTTATTTATATTATGTTAGCTTTCCTAGTCATTCTTATGTACTCAGGTTTTTTCATGAAATAAATGTGCGTTTTGTCATCAAATCAATTTAATTAATAATAATAGTTATCATTTAGTGATGATCAAAATCTTATTTTCTATATATATTAGCTTTCCTGGTTATTCTTATGTACTCAGGTTTTTTCATTAAATAAATGTGCGTTTTGTCATCAAACCAATTTAATTAATAATAATAGTTATCATTTAGTGATCAATCATTAATTAATGATTAAGCAATAATTAGCTCATCGCATTCTAATGAGCTCATCAGACCTTGTTAGCTTCAATTAACAGAAACAAGCACAGTACAAAACGAAGAAGCAAACTCGATCGAATACTGGCTGACACAGTTCACGAAAAGTACAGTTACAACTGCCAGACTCCTTACCTTACTTACCAATTTATAGAGATGATTCGTAAAATTACATCGGAGGAAAATGAAAGGTTTTTCTAAACCGGGTTAGTAGTTACGTATACCAATCACGTTGATTGCGGTTTACTTATAAAACCTATTTTTCTTTAAAAAATAAGTGTTAAGCCATTGCAAACGTCAAGAATGTGCAATTATTTCAAAAACTACTTACGAGTATAATGATTTTCAGCTCTACCTTCGTAATTGAAAAATACGTAATATTTAATTAATGTAAATAATAATTTAGCTTAAAAAGTCTGATTACGATTTCCAAGTAACTAGGTAAAAAGTAAACATTTTCCAAATGACATCGCGTTTACCACAAAATGCCCTCATTTCTTTCCGGTTCTGTTGACATCGGCCCTTCGGTTCTTGAACCAGTTAACTTGGTCATTCAATATCCACATTACGAACCTTAGCATCTTTAAGAAACCGAATTCCGTAATGAGTTTTACTTTTGAGCAGATGAAGAGAACACGAAACTTTTAATATGCAAGCATGCAAGCTGAGCCGCAGAATGTATAATTATCCAAGTACGAAATTAGCATTGGCCTCAGGACGAACGTTATCACCAAGTCTGGATTGAATATAAGCTGTGCCGTTTGATCCGTAAATAGCCAATGCAGCCGCTTCCCAAATCCATCGGGCGTCAGATTTATCCTCAAGTTGCAGCTTGCGTTGTATAAATCTGACGGTGCACCGAAGCTGCATCAAGATGCGCTCGCTTTGGGCGGAGGACGTGAACGCCGGTCATTTTACGCGGCCACTTGATACCGCACGATAAGGGGTCAGGACCCCGAGCAGGACGCATAAGGACGTGCTTGTCTGCCGCCACTTACTTTATATCCCTCAGGAACACTGACCATTCTCATTTTATGTTGCATTCCCTTTTATGATTTTAATCATTTTAGCTTTTATGTCTACAAAATGTTCAGTAGCGTGCTATGACTGACATAACGACCAGTATTCTATGAATCAGTGTGGGTTAAAAGTTAACTGTTAAACATGGTTATGTTTTTTAATTGTCAATTTAGATGTATAGTAGTCGTAAAACTTCGGCCGGCTAATAGGCATGAATCAAACAAGAACGAGTTGCTTGTTGACTTCTGAGATACCTTGACTTTTGTATTTAAAGTGGAAAGTAATGGGCAACCTCGTTAATTTAACTTTAATTGATGGAGCTGTTTGTTTTGATATTCCTTTTTTTAAATATTTATACGAATGGAGTTAAAAATTATGTATATTTTTAACTATCTGTTTCAAATTTTCTTGTTCGGTTTACATTTATGTTAAAATTTGTAATCAACAGTTACATCACAAGTTATTCATCGACATAGGTACAGTTTCCAGGCGCCCACTCAATCTATTGTGTCGATTTTCTATCGAAATGCTGCGTATTGCCCTTACCAATCAATAGTATGTCTAACAAACAATCACACCATGCCGTTTCTTTGTCTGTGTAGTAAGTCATACAAATTACGGATTTTCCTATCTCATCGACTTATTCTGAGCTTTTTTGCGTCTTAAACGTACTTACGTATAGAATGTTGTTTTTAATTGTACATTTTATAATTCTGCCGGACGTTTCTGACGTTTGACATGGAGGCTATATTTTTATTTATAGCCTTTGCTACTGAAAAAAAAAAACAAATTCAAACTGCCAAACTTTCCAATGACTAACAAACATTGCCTAACTTTTGTAGTGACTCAGGTGTGAAGAAGCGGATTGCGCTCTACTAACGGAAAATATTGAGAGCAAATTGATGAACTTTCATGCTCAACTCCAATTTTTTAATCATTACATTACTACTTATAAAGTACATTCAGGTCTTTAAGTATTTTTTCTGCTCACAAAAGGACCATAAACCCCAATATGGCGTGATAGACTATCTATCACTCCTGTAGACTGCCTAACGGGTAGGTGCCTACTTACTGGGGACTTCAATGAAAACCCTTGAATTCTAGTCAGTACTTCTTATATTTCCACTTCTTGTCAATCCAGTACAATTATCCGACCAAGACTGCCGTTTCACACCAGCCTTTCTCTCAACGTCGCCTCGCAAAACGCGTCACTCAACCTTTTTCCCCGATTCGTCAGAAATCCACCAATCGGAGAAAAGAGTTTGCCATTAAAATAAAAACAGTATTGCCGCGCTCAAAAATAATAATCGATTAAAAGATTAAATCGACTAAATTAAATTGAATATGAAAAAGCGAAACCTTACAATCGTCCATCCTGACATCGTGAGCGTCCCGCTCACGATCCCAGGTGGCAACCTTACAATCGGCTGGTCTGATACGTCAATCTTACTCTACAATCAATGTCATTTATTTACATTACACTTACAATAAATTTAACCTACCTGACCTTTTTGTTCTCATTATTAATATTATTTTATTTTACTAAGGGTACAATCAGTGTCTATATTACGCAACTCAACCTGACAAAATTGATATTAGTTCTTAACTTACACAAATAAAATGTAAATATTACACAATACAATTGCAAAAATATCCTTTTAACTGACATAAGAATTATATAATGCTTAAGTTTATAAGAAAAGAGAAGTGAGGTGAGGATAAGATCAACAACAAAATGTTCATAAATTGTTTGTATCGAATATCAAATCATAAAATCAGCTATAAGTACCATCCAACAATATATACAGCCTATGAAAATTATAGATTTTTATAAAGTAAATAACACACATTAACTTTACTCAGCATCAACAAATCCATGATGATTAAATAAGTTATACATCTGATGTATATATCTATACAATATTAAAGGATCCATACTCTATTCAAATAATAATTAACAGTAAGTTTATCTGATATTTCTACTTGAAAGTAAATCTTCGCCAAAAAAATAATAAGGAAAATATGCAACTTCTTATCCCATCCGGATACTGAATATCAACAAATCACAATTCAGGAAATCTAAATCTAAAATGGCACCTAAACGATAGCTAGATTAGGGCCATAGCATCAAAGTCCGCAGGTGGGTCACCCTTGGACACCTTCACCTTTGGACAACAATCAATCAATTCTGGGCCACGAACCGGTCCGCACCCAGTCAGGTCCACAAGGATCGTTCACCCAGGGACGTAAACCAGCGTTAGCGGTCTCTGCACCGGGTCAAAACGAACCGATTCGCACCCTCTCTGATCATCTAGATGTATCAACTGCCGCTCTATGCGGAACCTCACACGGACCAAGAGCTGATCGAATACTCGTGACCGTGCCACTCTCTCTAGATATATCAACTGCCGCTCTATGCGGAACCTCACACAGACCACGAGCCTCTCGAATACTCGTGACCGTGCCTCTCTCTGGATGTATCAACGCACTCGCTCGATGCTCGTGGTTGATCTGTAACAAAACATAGGTCGATCTGTAGAAATTAAAACTAATATCTTTCTCAAAGGTAAAGAAACCAATAATCGAAATAGGATCTCTAGCCACTATCATTGGTAGTGAAATCATTGGTAGTCTTTGTCATGAACCTGTAAGGGTGCGAGTATGTCCTCGTCTACAAATAGTCCAAGATGATTCACTTACATCGTATGAAACGGAACCTCTATCTTTAGTATATACGAGTAATATCATGCTAGTACCACAAAAGAGATACACAAAGATTAGTAGTACCTAAACGAAGACTAGCTAAAACAGCAAATAGCTTTCACCGTCTTATTTTCATTCTTTTCCCTTTTTTTTCTTTGTTTTATTGTAAATCACCTGCTTTGGCTAAAAGTGTTAAAATATTACTGACCAAAAGCAAAGAAATTTAAATTGAAAAGAGTTACTATAAACTAGCAGAGGTTAATTGACTTATTTAGTGACTTAAATGTACAAGCATGTAAGAATGACAATTGATTCTATTGTAATCTGATTATGTTATTATATAAGTTTTATTTTTACGATTTTACTTTTATACATACATTGTATAATTTGATTTTTATATTGTACTGATTGACAAAACCAAGTGCTTGTCGCCTGAGGTTAATAAATATACTTTGACTTTTGCTACAATGCAATAAAACTTTATTTGAATAATGTGAACGATGTTTGGCATTGAATTAAAGTGTTCTTACGGCGTTCAAGTGTTTTATTTTATTTTTTTCGCAAAAAGGATCAATGGGACCGTAATTCATACGGCACAAGTGCTACCTAACCCCTTTGTACCTCCCATAGATTATTCTATACCGTCTTAATGCCGGGAGGGCTTGTTTTTTTTGAAATATGATTGTTTTTGATATAACTCAGCCCTTATCTATATCACTTTTCAAAATATTTTTAATCTACACAACTCAGAATCACCAAATTGAGAAGAGTTAATCAACCAATCATCGCCGCTAATTATCAATACACCCTGACGATGATCGAAAACACCCTCAGCATTCGTCACGGGATTTACCAAAAGTGCATCAACATGCCCCTGTCGGAGCCTGTCGAACACTTGTAAGGCTTTACCACTACTTAGCGAACAACTGAACTCTAGCAAAATCAACCACCAGCGAGCAATGCTTGGGAGATTAAGATATTGCTTTAGAAACATGGATCGAAGCGCGCAAAAATTAGTAAAAACTTTGAATTCCAAACCTAACAAATAGACTAAAAAAACTCAAAGAAAAGATTACAGCCAACGTTTAAAGCTCAGGGGTGGAAATTATTTTAGTTGAGTGAAATTTGCCAACTATAGAATTCTACAGATCAAAACTGCTGCAGAAATTGATCTTAGGCGGGCTTACCCTGTAAAATAATATCGGGTAACCAATGTTAACATAACCAAAGTAACTAATCAATAGGCACATTTCAAGTTCAGAATGAGATTAGCATTTTTTATCACTTATCACATCTCTCCTAAATAATCAAGACACCGAGAGACTACCAAAAATAAGAACATCAATATACGCTTTGGCGTTCTTAAAGTGAGCTGAATTTGAATATGCATCTAGGAGATTGCTGCACAATGTGCATCTCAGCTGTGTTGGTGCTCCCTAAGTCCTTAAAGAATGTCGTAAAGCATTAAAACGTTTTAAAACGATTTAAGATTTAATAAAGTCATTATCAACTTCCGAAACCTGACTAATATCACAAGCGTCGGTTCATAATTGTTCGGTTAACGAAGTGTACCCGATCAGCTCGGCAAATCACGATATTCTTGGAGATTTGGCAAAACTCCGATACCGATAATTACTTTTATTGTAATATAACTATCCTTGCATAATACTCCATCGGTTACGAAAAACTTGGTTTATTTGATTCACCTACAATTTTTTTATAAGGTTCCCCGTAAATGAGTCAATACAAACTTTCACGGTGGTTCAAACAATCTAAGATCGGCATCACACGTTACTTCAAAAGACGAATATTTTGTTTTACAAAGTCAGGCTGTTTCCACAGCTGAACTGAACTTCCACACCAAGAAATATCGATTTAGCGCATTTTTAACATGATTACGTAAGACTGTAAAACTGCCTAATTAATGCAGAGTTGTCCAACATTTCGTCACTAACATGATTTAGAATATTAGAGGCTTGCCGATTCTCATTTAGATTAATTTTCCCTAACATATTTATTTAAGTCACTTGCATACACCACTGAAGGACGCATTACTCACAGCACTAGGGACAACTCTCAGTGTGAGTGCTGCGTGACAAATATATTGTACATACATTTACAAAGCATGTCATGCAATAAAATTATGTGCTTTGTTTTGTTTAAGCTTTGTAAATCGTTAAGAAATAAAGGATTGGTCGATTGATGCAAATGTAATTGCTGTAGCTAAATTCCGCAAAGCGCGTAGTGGCCTAGTGATAACGATAATAGTTTGCATGACCAGAGTGAAATTGTTTCAAGAAAATACGAATAAATGGCGCTACTATATTCAACGAGAGGTTGAGCTACTATTATATTTATTAGTCTATGGTAACTGACCTCCTTGCACACGACTAAGCTACAAAACTAACTGAGCACACGACACTGGTAAAGACTTCGTTTACACTTAACTAAAGCGACAGCTCGCCTAACAACTTCACACTATTTTATTTATATATTATAGATATTGCGATATTGTTAATTAATAAGTGTTGTAACCTTTTTTATTTATTATCTATCTTTTCCAAAAACCTTTATAAAATAGGACAAAATTTTATTTTGAGATGGTCCTAATTGATCAGCAAATGATTTATTTTTCAAATTGATATCGCTACAGAAATCTATGAACGCCAAAGTGGGGATCCCATTAGTTAAAATTGTCAGTATCTAAGCCATTAATTGAACCGATATGTACACATCATTTATGTTTTGTACTACGCTAGCAACCGATTTAAGTTTGTCGCCTGGTTTGTTACGGCAACTATGATTGATTGGTTACAATCTTAATTGGCACATAACCACCAACGATTGGTTTGCGCGAGAGCAGCGTAGCGCTAGAGCACTATATTCCAACATCCGATCACACTAAGTGTAATAATGTAACCTACAGATCGTTTTCCCGAATTCTCTCATTGGTCGAGTAATTAAAACTTTATTTAGCTACGCCTTAGTTCGGTTTCGTCGAAGATTTCTGAAGAAAGATCAAAATTAGGCAAGATACTTTTAAAATCTATCTACTGCAACGAATGTGTACCAAAGTTGGACGCAAGACCATCTTCCATACAAAAATAATATCAATAATCGTATGTAAAAAAAATGAAGGGCTACGTGACCTTTTAAAATTCCGGCGTCGATACGTGGCTCTGCAGGGAACGCGGCGGTCTCCGCCTGGCTCCCATCCAACGCTCGCGGCTGCCGGTATGCCCTCTGACGCGCTCGCGGTGACCGGAACTGCTGGCCCGAGCGCGGCTGCCGGTGTCCTCTCGGTCGCGCTCGCGGTGACTGGAACTGCTGGCCTGAGCGCGGCTGCCGGTGTCCTCTCGGTCGCGCTCGCGGTGACTGGAACTGCTGGCCCGAGCGCGGCTGCCGGTGTCCTCTCGGTCGCGCTCGCGGTGACTGGAACTGCTGGCCCGAGCGCGGCTGCCGGTGTCCTCTCGGTCGCGCTCGCGGTGACTGGAACTGCTGGCCTGAGCGCGGCTGCCGGTGTCCTCTCGGTCGCGCTCGCGGTGACTGGAACTGCTGGCCCGAGCGCGGCTGCCGGTGTCCTCTCGGTCGCGCTCGCGGTGACTGAAACTGCTGGCCCGAGCGCGGCTGCCGGTGTCCTCTCGGTCGCGCTCGCGGTGACTGGAACTGCTGGCCCGGGCGCGGCTGCCTGTGTTGTACGTAGAAACCCACGTGTCGCAGAAGACCCTCGACTTCCCTGTCTTGATCACGATTCCGTTGCTTCATTGTCTGAAACCATGCGCTCCGTAACGGACGCGTTAAAAAAATGTGTTAAATACTTTTATTTTAATGAGAGTAGTCTGAAAATTTTTCGGGTAAATAACCTATGTAGTTCCTACGCATATTTCGTTTAAGAATCAGTTAATTTCGGTTACACATAAAATTGATTAAATGCACTGTAAGATCTCCAAAATTCTTCAAAGCTAATGTTATATAGAATAAGGGTACCTTTTATTTAATAGGAAAATACTCATCAAGCAATTTTAGCAACAAACACATTTCATCAACCTATCTTCTATTATCATATTAATATCTAATCGCATATTGTCGACAACCGAATCTTATTATAAGGTACCAACTATATATATGCTATGTAAGGACTAGAAAACTGGTTTGAAATAACTACTTGGGAAGAAAAAGAGGAAATAACCAAAAAGTGATACTACAAAAAATTTAATTTTAATATTTTCTCGGGTTGGGGCGCCACCATGGCTGATAAGAGAAAAGAAAGGTTTAGAATAATTTCAAGAAAAACTTGTAGGTAGGTTTGAATAAAATTCAAATATGCGAACCAACTCCCATTTTATGTTAATAGGTATAGGTTAAGCTACTACGTGTCACGACCAGTCTGGCTTACCAACCCCGGAGTGCCTCTAGATAGTCGGCCTTTGCAGCCCTAGGAAAGCGCTCCGAAAATTAATTTGCCAGTCCGTATGCATAGACACCTATTGTAATTATAGAAAAGAGAATAATAATAAAAAAAATGGGTGAGCGTGTACTTACGTTTTTATTTTTATTTTTTTTGCTGTCGTTCCCTCTTCTGAAATGTAGACTGCCTAACGGGTAGGTGCCTACTTACTGGGGACTTCAATGAAAACCCTTGAATTCTAGTCAGTACTTCTTATATTTCCACTTCTTGTCAATCCAGTACAATTATCCGACCAAGACTGCCGTTTCACACCAGCCTTTCTCTCAACGTCGCCTCGCAAAACGCGTCACTCAACCTTTTTCCCCGATTCGTCAGAAATCCACCAATCGGAGAAAAGAGTTTGCCATTAAAATAAAAACAGTATTGCCGCGCTCAAAAATAATAATCGATTAAAAGATTAAATCGACTAAATTAAATTGAATATGAAAAAGCGAAACCTTACACTCCTCATACACAAATCTTATTCAAATATAAGCATAACACACAATTTATTCTCAATATACAAGCACTATTATGATTTCACTCGTGTTATAAAAAGTTGTACAAGTGTTACTACTCGCTCGTTTAACCAGCTCTACAAAATTCGTAATCGTCGCGGACCGGTCTAGGCGGCCGTGGGCGTCTGGACTTGTGTCCAACTGCTCGGACTCCGGGTTGAAATACCCCACTTTACGAGCCCGGGCCGTAGTAAGATGAATATAGAGCCTACTAGTTTACTACAACACCCACTCGATGCAGCTACCATGAAATTATTGGGTAGAGTTAGAGCGTACAATTGCTTAACTTTATTTCACATTTCAGTTAAACATTGACGTTGGTAGGTATATAACATAATGGCAAATTCGTATTTACGTAGTTGTATATGGATTTTCTCTTCCCCTTCCCTAAGGAAACTTATTATAACAACTACGCAAACAAACTAAGACTCAAAATACACATCCTAATGAGCTGTGTTCAACTTACCACCATTATAAAATATGATTATTGATTATATCGTTGGAAAGTGTAATTCACAGACATCTAGGCCTAGGTAGTTATATAGAAGTGAAACATAATTCCGCCCACATCTCTACCTGCAGCAGATAATGAATGTTCACGCAACGCTAGATTGCAGCTATCTGAGACCTATCATATCTTACCGCCACTTGCCCCACGATTACTTGCAACATTCTACATCTGATTTGTAGTTAGAACATGCCATTTTGCTATCTTGTACATATTTGGTATTTATCGTTAATGTTTCCATAAATACCCTAACTCCTCCGAAAGCTAAGCAAGTAGATACATAGCTATTATATGCATAAGGCGTTTAGTTATTAAGTTAACTGACATTTACTTTATTTGTAATTGTAACTATAAGGGTTTTATTTGTGCCTGCAAAAAATAAAATTTATTTACTTATTAAGTACTCTATTTTATTTCCTGACATTTACATAGGCATCAATTTCCTCTGACCCCAATCTATGAGCTCGATCGTTCTTTCCCGTTAACAAACGTCATACATAACACAAGGCATACAAATAGACGTCCATACTCGCTGTGACCGCAGCAGCTCGGTTGAGTCACATATAACCCTGACTCACGGAATCTTGTACATTAAAAATATGTTATTTCCCCATAGGTGGTAGCTGTGCGCTGATTCACCGAAGCTCCTCGGGTCGCGGCCGCCGTCGACGTCTGCCATTCAACGTTAGAAGGTATTCTCGACGGAATTCGGCCCATCTTGTTACCCATTCCACTGCCTGTGATCAACACTGCGGATGAAGAAATTGCACTCGTCCGGTGTTCGCGTCGCAATCTGTAATACAGCTACATACTGTACTACAGCTACTACTGTAGATCGTGTGTAGATCGAAATGACTAACGAACATATTCGAGCTGCGCGAAGTGCAATGGCAATACCATTTTGAATATAGAACGGGTTGTTTTAAAATTAATACCGATACGCCCTTAGCCTTTATCGCGCACACGATTACGTTCGTTATTCTGTGTAAACATTAATTATTATGTAGATTATATAATTGCTGTGATATTTAAGATGATTAACTGAGATGGTTGAGTGAGTCACGTCATGTGTTATACATGTTGGGTTTGTAATCAACAAACACTCGCTGTTTCGGAGTGATGCTGACACATTATACTGCCGTAATAGTAGTTGCTATCACTGTGTGTAAACATGTTAGTTGATTTAGGTGTAGCTTGTATGTAGGCACTATTGATAAGCCTAGAGGTTCTGTATATCTGGGACCTATTCATAGACAATCGAAAAGTAAACTGAATTGGTCTCATATTAATTATTACTACTCAGATTAAAATTATACTTACTTATCTATTTAGTCTCTTCTACTCGTATCAGAGCGGTAAATTCTTCGATTCTAAGAAGACTGAATACTAAATGATTTGCCTTTATTTATCTACTATCAACCAAAAATGGTATCGTGGTGATCCAAACATTACTCCATCAGTGTTTGTAGTAATAACTGATCGCAGTAGGTAGTATAGTCCTCTTGACTCATCTCTGTAAATATCATTATAGTAGCCGTAATAGGTCTATCTGCAATCATAGTGCCTTATTATACATAGTACATTATCGAACAAAATGTATAAGGCACGAGCAAACCTGAAGCAATGAGAAATACGGATACTGATACTTACGGATGAGGAAATCTACTAAGGTGAAAGGTGGTCATGAACTCATCTTGTGCAAACCTACATAAACATGAATCTCATCACATCACGCGGACATATTCGGTATTTCATTTGAGTTTTGATTTTTGTTAGAAGATTCATAGATAGAAAAAAACGCGCGGAAAATTTTAATATTCATAAAAGCTGAACGACCATTCTAATTTTACGCTTGAGCAGGAAAAACTTAAAATTCATAAAACTACAATTCTAACTTTTCCCTATTATTTTTATTACAGAAAAATGTCTAATGTATTTAGACGTTTGACATAATTAGAATAGGACGTCAATCAACCCTGTATGCATTATTTTATAGACATGTGTATACATAATAATCGGTACACGTGGGTAGCTATAATTATTCCATCGATAATACTTACTCAGCAAATATGTTCAAGAGAAAGCAGGGCCTAAAGCTACGCATTTTATATAGAACACAATATATGTGTGGGTGCTTATTGTATGTTTGTAGGTATACTTGTATTGCACGATGAAGGATAAATAATGGTTTAACCCGAACAACATTAAACTGAGATCATCTCTATTTGTGTCATTTAATTGATTTCTGGTGAACGGAAAGTCATTATTATGATTCCAGGAAATTGATTGAAAAAACAATATGTTCCTAAGAATTAAATATGTATTTTGAAGACTGTTTAATAAATTTAAATAAAGATTTAGGTACCCAACGAAAAATTAACAATAAATTAATGACTGTCTTCTGCCAAAGCCTAAAATAATCATGATCTGAAGAATTTTGGCTTTTCAGTTTTTTTCTGGAACGTTTTTGTATACAACACTTATTTACGTCTGAGAAGTATGCTGGTTGGTCACAAAGGTTATATCTTATTAAGATACACATTTAGATCAATGATTAAAAATAAAGTAAGCTGGTAGTTAAGCAGTTTATAGTAGTAAACACAAAATATGAATGTTTTGTTGTTAAGTTGATCAACCTAAACATACTCTAGCTTTCGGCAGCGTTTTAAATAATTTTATCCTGCGCTAAATTAGGTAAGACAGTGCTAGGCAATACATTTAGGTCGTTTTCGCGCATGATAAAATTATTTAAACTGCTGCCAAATTAGGAAATAGGAGCTAGTGCCAAGTTGCTGGCTCTAGATATATCTAATTCTGGTATTAGAAATAGTTTGCTGTACAGTTTAGGTGAATAAGGCTATGATTTAATATGTGCGTTGTACTTTGAATATAGTATTAGAAGTTTTACAGAGCTTTGTGTAAATATCTGTAATGTACGTATAATTATAAAGGTTGTAAATATCGCTTGTAACGTTATATTACTTATTAAGTATCAATTAACATCACATTAATCTCAAACTAATTCTCATTAATTCATAAGGTTTTTGATACATTTACTAGCTTAATACGAAGTATGTTATGCATTTCCGAGAAAAAAAGAATCTCAAAAAAATCATTGTTAAAATTTATACAACCGTGTAACTTAATGTGCATTTTATATTTTTGTAAATTGGTATATCTACTCGTATAGATAAGCTAGTCAATAAAAATGAATAAATCAAACACTTGGTTTTACTTTTCATTTACCTTTTCTGCATTGATAGAAAATTAGATTTTTTAATGAGACTAGCTCGGAGCCAGAGCAATTAATTATCTGAAGTAAGAATCCTACTTAACGTGTCATTTTTAGGGTTCCATGGCGACTCTCGACTCACACATGACCAATTTTTATAGGTAGTGCTGTTTACCTAAATAAGATTGATTTCATTATCATTAATTTATTAAACAAGTTAGGCAGTTTTAATTTCAAAACTAGACGTCGTGTGATAAGACTGAGATATAGAAGTCAAAATAATTAGCGTCACAGAGCTTTATGATTGTCGTATTTAAGTTAGGTCAAATTAGCACAACCATAGACGATGTGTTTACTTGACGTAACATATCTTTTTATCTAATATCCATGGTCCATTCTATCGATATATGTAAACGAATTGATCTTTTTATGGTTCGTGTGCATTACAAAGAAAAATAAGGTAAAAGATCTGTTACGCGAAGTGTGCGGTACGCAGAACTGCGAATGACTGGTAACTGGCAGACAACCTGAACAATGCAATTTTATTCAACTACGTCGCCTAGTGTTTAAACTATTGAACCTACATTTGGTAGCTACCTAGACTAGGATACACCAATAAAACAAACATTTCCAAAATTAAATAACTTCTTTTATTCAGAGTCAAATTTGTTTCCTACATACGTGTTAGAATGACAGACGCCGTATCATTAATTGACCATTACACTAATGGTACATCGATAGCTGTTAACGTTGGTGCACGAGTGGGGGTGAATGTATAAACTCGCGGCGCGCGTCAGCTCGCGAGAATCCCGCGCCGAGCACGATGCTCGCGCGTGTCTCGCACGATATAAATACCGACAAGTCGCGACACGAGACCACACCCCGCGAGCGGACGCGCGACACGACGCGACTACGCGGTTAACTCACTACCGGTTCAATACAGACTTTTTAATATTAATAATAATAAAGATTTATTTTTTTATATTAACTATGCAAATATGATCACAAATACCCATGAACCAAACGACGCGATCTCGTTACTCGCAACTCCGGGATAACAACAACTACTACTGCCCGCGAGTGCCGCGGCGCGGGGGGAGGGGAGCGGCACACCCGCCCCGCGCCTCCCCGCGCCGCGACCTCTCTCCCGACTACGATCCAATGCCACAAACACCTAATTTTAATCAATAATCAACAATTATCATTCTCCTCTAACTCTACACGCTTTATTAAATACGATCAAGTGGAAAAATATTTTTTGATCTTCCATCGAAATTAAATTAACATCTTCCATGTAGTAGTCACATGGTAAAACAAAAATACAAGGCGAACGATCGCGGCGGCGCGAGCGAGCGACCTCTTTCATAACTTGTTTACAAGAGTCCTGTATCTGAACCTCTACATCTATATGGACCGCGGCAGCTTTCTCGTGCGGCGGTAGATACAGCTCACAAGTACCACAACAGCCCTGTACTGAAGTACTGTAAAGGACGATCGCTCAGTCGGGCCGCGCGCGCTCCTCAGAAACCCGATCTCTACTCTCCATATGCTTATAAGAACACTTCATAAAACAGCTTTTTATATACTACACAATTTACACATTTATATTAGGTTTACATTTTTACACAGCATAATAATTGTTTTGTAGTCTTCATAGTAATATACTCTACATACTTCCGATCGCTAAATATTGTCGCGTATTAAGCATTTTACATAAACTACATAAACTGACACCGAATGGTCAGTGGTGTCGGCATACTGTTCACTTTACGAGATACTTTACAACTCCCCTCCGTTCCGGCCTCGGAGGGACTCTATTAAAGTGATTGGACATATCGTAACTTGATGAAGCACAGCCCTATACTCAGAGCCTGTGAGCAGCCGAATACAAAACTAAAAACTACAATTCAAAAACTAAAACTACACAATTTTAACAATTTTCATGCAGAACAGACATTTTAAAGATGTTGCAACTTCACAATAACAGAACCTAAGTACGCTCAAACAATTAACTATAAATGCCGACAATATTGTCTTTTGTCTGGAATGACACTTAACGCTTCAATTCTAGCCCAAATTCCGAATAGAACATCAAACAACTAAAACATATTAGGTAAGTGTTAAAACTCTACGCCCGACAACTTTATAAATCAGACTTCTATACGAAAAACCGTGTTAGTAAAAATAATTTTAGAAAAATTATGGCAAAATATTGGCGAAGTGTAGCGAACAGCTCTCCACGAATATAATACAAATCTAGATTCAACATGTGGCGGTGAACTCACTCGACAAACATTCGCTGGCAACATCATGCAGGGCGGCGCCGGGGCGGCCGCGGGTTCTACAACGAATACCAATTAAAATATAAAATGGAACTATAACAGAACAGTAACAGGAGCGTCTCACCGCACGATACCACAACACGGTCCGGTGAAACTGAGTGATATTTACATAAATAACGCGCGTTACGATAAAATATTAAGACATAACCGTTCTATGTTTACGTTATATATTTTATTTGATACACTATGGCATTGCAACTTTGTGACTCTGTTGCGGCTACACACGATCATTTGGGTTTGCTTGTGTTGGCTCCATGTGTAACGAATAGAGGCGAGGTGTGGACGTGAGTCGTTACAATGCTCGCTCCGTGCGGCGCCGCGCGCTCCTTACACCTCCCTGGAAACATACAGACATCTGTCAACAACTAAACTAAATATTTGTTAGGTATTTCAACGCTATTATTAAGCCAACAGCAAAAGTAGTAAAAATATGGAACGAGATTGGTTTTTTATTAGGGGAAAAATGAAAATACTAACCAAAATACATATACGACATAAGCAACTGGTTATACCACCACAGCTCTAGTAGTCTAGTCAACAAGTGCCTTTTTAGTCAACTTTTTTCAGCAGTCTCCGAAAATTATTATTGAGGTGTCATTCGATTCGGAATGGCATTTAGATAGTTTTCGAAAAACAATGAAGTTCCGCAAAAAAAAAAAATGTTTTTGACCACGGATTATTGTTTATTGATCTGTCCTGTAGGCACCTGAATTTTTTCAAATTTTAATTTTCATATTTAATAAGTTTAAATAATATTTATTCATTCCTTCGGCCTTGAATGAATAAATATTATTTAAACATATTTAAATATGAAAGTTAAAATTTGGAAAAATTCAGGTGCCTACAGGAGACTTTTCGGAGACTGCTGAAAAAAGTTGGCCAAAAAGGCACTTGTTGACTAGACTATAGTACAAGAAGTATTATACTACATTATATAATAACATATTTTTTATGCTTAACCATCTTGACCATAAATATTTAAAAAAGTATCTCCAAAACCTTTGCTCACGCTTACAGAGTAGACAAAATACCTTATGTACCATCCCACCACCAGCAACCAATAGCAATCCCAGCACCGCGTCCAGAGTATCATGGAGTCGACTTACAGTGTAGAGCGGTGTGGAGGCGAGACGCACCTACCTCATCCAGTGCTGGGTGGATGAGTTGTGTGGCGGCGGCGGCGGACCGGCTGACTGCGTCGCTACCCTCTGCACCACCTGGCACATACAACATACTGTCACATCGGAATACCTTTTTTACAATAAAGAACATTTATTTCAGAAAAATAACTCTGCGTTCAGTTATCCGAATCTTAGTTTTTAAGGTATTCATAAGTCTAGCAACACCCTAATGTTAAATAATTACAGGGTACATGTATTAATTTAATTTGTACTGTACATGTTTTGCTGAAATAAATATTCTATTATATTCAAAACAACCTACTCGCTATTCTGTGTCTGCCGTATTCGGCAAATATATTGACAAAAACGCCAACCTCCAAATGTGGCTGTTCAACACAAACCTTTAAGACTAAGTACAGTTGCCAAGGTACCTTAAGGTACAGATAGTTAAAGATTCCGGTGCCAAATCGGCCGGTCTTTAGATCTGATGGTGACCTACTTTTTTGACCCGCTATTGGATATAGGCCTTCTCTCTTTTCTGTCAGTGATTCCGATCTTGTGGCTTCCGGCGTACCCTCGATGCATTGGATGTCGTTTACCGTATATAATTTTGATGTGAAAGCCATTCTGTGATTGAAGCCATTGTTTCTAACGTGTCCTACCCAGCGACACTTGGGTATTATTAATAGCTAAACCTAAATAATGAATGCAGGATACCTGTAGTCCTCTATATTGCTTCGACATTTGGGTTATAAAATAGTTTTAGTTCATTATATCTTAATATATAAAAATCTCGTGTCACAATGTTTGTCCTCAATGGACTCCTAAACCACTGAACCGGTTATAATAAAATTAGCACACCATGTGCAGTTCGATCCAACTTGAGAGATAGGATAGTTTAAATCTCAAATTATAGGCGCAATTTTAATTTATTGCTAATTATTGTCTGTTATTATTTGACAGTTACAATTATCTGTTAACTCCAAATGATTCTAACAGATGTCGATACCTTTCGACTGGGTTGAGTAAGTAATCAATAGATGGCGCTGCTATGGTAAATCTACGAACGTGTCATATAAAAGCTACACTATCTATTTTTCATACCCCTAAGTGAGGCAAAACAACGTTTGCCGGGACAGCTAGTGCCTTATAAAGTGTAGTGAACAAGTATCGTACCTGCTGCACGAAGGCGCGCGTGAGATGCGGCGCGCTGCGCTCGGCGAGCTCGAACGCGCGCCGCAGCTCCTCCAGCGCCGGCGCACAGCTCGCGCCGTGCTTGCGGGACAACTGCACATACAAACACCATCGCATGTCACTATAACATACTATATATTTTTTGACACATTCACACACGGTTGGTTAGCCCCATACTGAACCATTTCTAGCTCGTATTATGGTTGCTAACACAACTGATATACTACATATACATACATACCTATTATATATAAATACATATTTAACACCCAGACCCACAGCCAACAAATTTAGTTAAGCACTAGCAAAGATGTTGACCGAGCCGGGAATCGAACCCGGAACCTTCTGATTAGCAGTCCGGCATGGTAAACTTTACGCCAACGAGGTCGTCAAATAATTTTAATTATTTTTTTACTCCGAATAGGTCAGCGCTTGACCACAATTCACCTGATGGTAATTGATATTGAGGTCTACGGTGGATCGCGCTTACCTAGAAGGAGCCGGTTCACTCACGCGTTGAAAATCGCAAAAAGAAAAAAGCAGGTATTATTTCAACCAATATTATTTTATATACAACGGAAAATCATACAATTAATCGATTAACGTGTATTGAAAATAATAAATACAAATCCGAAATCAAGATTACAATAACAACGAAATATATCACAACAAAAAATAATAGTAACAAAAATAAAATTCTATTAATAAATCGTGGTTTTCCTCACCCATATTGTTGTTTCGATTTTTATTATGCTATTTAGTAAATTTATGACCCTATGGGGCTGTTAACACGTCATCTATGACGCCAATGGTCGCGAAACGCATACGAAATGTATGAACGTTTAGTTTTGACTCAGTAATAAAAATTCGTTAATTAGAACAACCCTAATATAGACAGTTATATTTACGCTTTGTGAAGTGATAACGTTATTTTACGAGTAGTTTTAATTAAGTTTAAATTTTAGTGTATTTTATATATTATTTCATTTGTATATTTTCCTACAGACTTTAATATTTACAAATTACAAGCTTATTACCTCTATGGTTATCATTACCTCATTGAGTAGCGGATAGATGAGTTGCTGCAAATATGGATGCTTCCTGACTTTCTCCTCCCCGTTACTTGGCCCTCTGTGGTCGAGCGGCGACGCCTGGAAACGGTCATGGTCACACGTTATTATTGTTTTACACGTTTTACTTATTAACCCTTAAATGGACAATTTTTGTTTCACGTTTTAAAAAAAATAAGTCTAGGAAAAATTAGTAAAAAAATCTGGACATTAATTTACTATACTTTTTTTGCAATAATGTGAGTGTTGTTTATAAACTACATTGCGCAAAATTAAAAAATAAATTAATGAAGGTCAATTTTATCTGTGATTTTTAGTATGTTGTTTAAAAACAACATTGTCCATTTAAGGGTTAAAAGCTTATTTATTAAACCTAATTAATTAAACAGCTCACTAGGGCATACGGTCGCCTCATGTCCCAATAGTTGTGGTTTGATTTCCGCCAATGAGCTCGAGCCTTCAGTGAAGGAAAACATCGTGAGGAAACCGTAGTAGGGCCTTTTCTAGTGCTCGCCTGGCTAGAAACCACCATCAAGTTGAAATATATCCTCAAGCACCTTGAAGAGTGTTCTGGCAGTCTCCTTAGAACAGAGTGTCGCTAACTCGTGTGGTTACGCGCCCTACTAGTTCAATTGCATCCGGTTGTTCGTAGATAGTGGTGGCAATTCAGCGGCACACACGACTAAACTAAATTTAAAGAAGCCCCGTCTCTTTTCATCTTAGGTGGCCAGAAAGAGACGGCACGTTCTGAACCACAGACATAACAATTAAAATCACGTCAAATATGGAATGTGCAGGCAGTTTTAGAGGTGATACAAGTGCGTGCGTTCTAAAATCGCCTATATTTTCTACATTTGACGTGATTTTAGGTGTTTTGTGTAGTGTAGTCTCTTTCTGGCCACCTAAGATGAAAAGAGATGGGGCGGGGCGGCTTCTTTAAATTTAGTTTAGTCGTGAGTGCCGCTGAATCGCCAGCAGTATCTATTTAGTTTCTTAGTTATCATCGGTTAGGAAACATTTATAAGTGAAACTCACTTATAAGTAAATTTATAAGTGAGACTAAACTGTTTGATCATTACCACAGAATAATAACTTGTACTTCGTACAGAAGCTTCACTTCGCAATGGTTTTCAAAGAAATATGAACTCAATCTGATAAACAATATGATTTAATTTAGCTCGCGGTCCAGTCGAGTACGTAATGAGTTTTATACCTACCAATTTCTTTTCAAAGGAATATGGGCCTTAATTCACTATGCTACGGTTCATAATGCGTTGTACATGGTTATACGTAGTACTAGTTATTATTCTGTGGTATTGAAAGAGCCACATAGATTGGCCCTTTGCGCAGTGGCCGCCGCCCGTAGGTATGTTTTTAACACCTACACGCGGAGTGATACAGGCCTGTCATTACTTAACTAGTATAGAGTTCCTTATCAGATGTGTTTCAAACAGTGTCTCAAACATATTTATAAGCAACACACCACATAACACTGACATTTAGAATATTATAGAATATTCTAAATGTCATTGTTATGTGGTGCGGTTTCACACCTACAGGAGTGCACAGTACTTGTTGTATCAAGAATAAACAAACAAAGGCTAGTGTATATCTTCATCAGCTACATTTTTGTGGTGCATGTAAATTCTCAAGGCGCAGATATATTTAACTAAACGTTTTAGACCAATTTTTTCGACGCCATGTTCTTCAGATAAACCCCAATAAAAGCCTTAGATAGACTATAGTAAAATAATGTAAGCTTACGGCTTTGTTATTATAAACTACACTGTCCCGGTTAGCGGGCGTGTGCTCTGCTCGCTCCTTGCGCTCCGTGCGCTCGCTGCGCTCGTCTCGCTCGGTGCGCTCCGACCGCTCGCGCTCCTTCGAGCTGCGCTGCTCAGCGGGTGCAGGCACTATGGCTGCTTGTCGGGGCTGGAATGCACAAGTTAAAAGTAAATAAATATACAAATAATAAATCTACTTCTTCGATAGCCAAACTAATCACAAAAATCATTTTTTTCATTGCACTTACTCCGAATGAAACAACATAATATCGATCACATTCGTAGCTGCACTTAAAAACAGCTCTATAAAAACATTCTTTATCATTCCACCTACTTCGAATAAAACTACATAACATTGGTCGACAATTTTTCTAAACAAATAAGTTCAATCAAAGCGATACTCTTCCTTCTTAGTGATAAAGTGTATTTTGAATGTGGATCACAGATGTTGTGAACTTTTGCCATGTAGGTATTTATTGACTAAGGAGATTTAAATCAGTTGTAACCTTTTTAAACCCATGTATTTGTTCGATAATCAAATCAACACATTTTATTGTCAAAAGTGGAAAGTGCGCCACCTATCAATGAATGAGTGTAACTTTTTTAAACCAATAAAAAAGTTACACCTGATTTAAATCTCCTTAGTCAAGGAATATCCACGTGGCAAAAGTTCACAACATCTCCTAAGACGAAAGAATATCTCTTCGAACTTATTTGTTTAGCTGAATTGTCGAGCAAGATTATGTAGTTTTATTCCGAGTAAGTGGAATTAAAAAGAATGATTTTAAGAGCAGTTGTATTTTTCTCGAGTTCCATAAAGCCGTATAAGGCAATGTGTGTAGTATATACTGACCGGTTGCTTGTCGGCGGCGTTGTTGTTGGTGTGTGCGGGCGGCTTGAGGATGTTGTCGGGCGGCACGCTCTCCTCGCTCCGCGCCAGCGCTCCGTTCTGCTTCGGCACGCCGGTCACCGCGCCCGGGACGATCACTGGAATCAATTGTAAGTATGTTTATTATTATTAACCTTAGGCTTAATTATTAATTACAAGCTCTTCTTTGGTCAAGCAATACGTACGCAAAGTTAGCATTATACATTACTAGCTGGCCCTGCAAACGTTGTTTTGCCTTAAGTACAGTTAAAACACTATAATTGAGTTATCGAGCGGAAAAAATATTAAATTACTAAAATTGCCATAAAGAAATAGGGGTAGGTAATAAAAAAGTAAAAATTTTGGGTTCTATGTTTTCTTTAACGCCACATTATAAAAAAATAAATACAAAAACATGTTAATCCATACTCTTCATAACTAATATTATTATAATAACATAGTGGGCAACCACTATGTTTGTGTCTGTTTGCTACCTGTTTTGAAGCTGAACAAAATTATATCTTGTTACAAGCAATATAAGTACTCAAGAAAAGCGATCGCACAAATTTAGAAAATTGAAAATTAAAAATAGAAATAGTTTCGGCCGTCAACAAACGCCAGAAAACATAAGGCTTACGAATTTTTTTTTATATTTACAAAGAACGTTTTAATTTTAATAAATGATTTCAAGTATTGGTGAACTTAATATTTGTTCTTTAAAGTACTCAATACCAGAGCTTTGTCATACTTTCAGCACTAGAAGAAGTACTAAACTGTGATAGCGTCAGTGTATATCACAATCAATAAGCAAAACATTTGAAAGTAGGTTCCCTGTTGCTGACACTCATTTAGTTACGGAAGCGGCGGAAGAGGACATTTTAGAAGAGGAACTTTGAAATGTTGCCGTTTACTGAGGGTAGTTGTTTACCGGGCGTGTCGTCGTGCGCGCGCCGCTTGTTGTCGAGGTCGTGGTGCGCGCGCGCCGCCGCCCCGCCGCGCACCGTCATGATCCACGGCTCGTCCGCCTCGCCGCCGCCGCGAGACGACTCCTCGCTGGGGACACACACAACACATATATTTTCATCATATATTTACGTATCTCTATGTCATAGGGTCTTTGTACAATACAATACAATATTACTTTATTGCACACCAAAATTACAAAAAAAAAAACAGTTACATCAAGAAAAAAAATAACAGAGGTAGTATTAGGCGGCCTTATCGCCTAAGGCGATTTCTGCCTGGCAACCTTTGGACATAATAAGCAACCCACTATACGTTCCCACTGCAGGGACTCGGGGTCTTCTCTCACGAAGAGAGAGATATAGGCTATAATCGACCACGCTGGCCAAGTGCGGGTTTGCGGATGTCTTCGGATATTGTGGTCCTAAAACATGCCGGTTTCCTCACGATGTTTTCCTTCACCGTAAAGCGAGTGCAAATCCACACTTAACTTGAAAAACAAATCATTGGTGTAGGGCCGGGATCGGACCAGGGGCCGTCTGATTGAAAAGCAGTCGTTTATTCGGTATGAGATCGTTAGACCCATCCGTCTTATGAAAACATTGTTAATTCTTTATGTATGTTTTATTAAGGCGATGCCATGGGCGATAAATAAATATTTTGAGGGTTGTACTTTAGACGGTTCATAATTTTTTTTAATGATTTACGATCTAAAACTATCACTGTAAATTCAAAATGTTGCCCAAATCATAGCTTTAACTTTAATCTCTCAGTTTTAGGCACAGTTTCCCCAAAACAACCTACCAAATAGCACACATACCTCTAACCAAACATAAAGCAAGGTACACATGAATTCTCCGAGGCGCACTTCAGCCTCGAGAAGGCGGAATTCAAGCGAGCGCTCGCATAGCTCACTTCACCCCGACGCCAAACAACACTAGTAGAAAATATTTTTCCAAAAACCCCTCACTAGAACATTTGGCACAGATTTTATCTGCATGCGGACATTTTATTTCAGCCAAACAGCTTTTTTATTTAGTAAAAACTTTTTCTTATTTACAACATGCATGCTGGGTACGCAGATTTATGGTCAATAAACAAACTTTTGGTACGACATTTACGATTCTGCTTAGAAGTACATTATGGACTTTTTCAGACATCGAACTCAGGTCAGGGTTTTTGTTTAAATTTGCAAGGGAAAATACTTACGAATCGGAGTTTTCGGACTCAGTTTCACTTTCCTCGCTCCTCTGCGCCTTCCATTTCTTATACCTATCTATAAGATCCATTAAATACGAATTCTTCTTAGCCTTTCTGATAAACTGGAACTTCAACAATTCTTTAGCCGTTGGTCTCTGAAAAATATTAAAATAATAAATAAGAAAATGAAATGATGGTTAATAACTAACCTAGTAGTAGTTGTAGGTCATCTTTGAATTGTGGTGCACTGTCAAACGTTACAATTGCGAAATTTGTAATTTTACATACGTATTTATTTATCAGTACGTATTATCCTGTTCGATTGTCTAAGTCATGCTGAAATAAAAAGCTGATTTCTATATTAGAGGTAATGATTACTCACATTTTCTGGATCCTTGTTGAGGCAAGCTTCCACAAACTCTTTGAAGGGCTTGGAGTAGCTGCCAGTGAGCTGCGGCGGGTTGTTCTTCGGTATGAGGAAGAGTACCCGCATGGGATGCAGCTCGGAGTTGGGCGGCTCTCCCTTGGCCAGCTCTATGGCCGTGATGCCCAGAGACCAGATGTCGGCCTTGCTGTCGTAGCACGACTGCTTGATCACCTCGGGCGCCATCCAGAAGGGCGTGCCCACGAATGTATTCCGCTTGCTTGTCGTGTTTGTTAGCTGACCCGCCACGCCTGGAATACATTTTGTTATTCACGTTAGATGGAACCAATCTAATTTCCATTTCGTGATTTGATTGCGTATAAAGCTGACAATTTGACAAGCAGAAAAAGTGTTGATCGTAATAATTATAAAGGAAAGCTACAGTCAAGTTATTAGTAAAGTAAATAAAACACAAATTTACTGAGCGACACTCGCTGTGTGTACTTTTCTCAACCTGACACAATTAGATAATATTTAAATAATATCGGTATTAAAATTTTTGTGATTCCTAAGTTTTCCCGAACGATTTCCGTTTTCAATGTTATTTATTCCAAAAAATAACAAAGATCCCTTTGTCGAAAGTTACTTTAACAGTTGTTTTGTATTTCGCCAGGGAGTCAATGAAGGAAATTTCTATGTTTCACAATTGTTTCGGCTCGCCGCTCGAGCCAAATACTTTTAATATTTATAAAAATAGAAATATACGTACAACAGAACAATATACGCCTTTCTGTTTCTTTTTCTTTACTATCAGATGGAGAGAGAGCGAAACCAAAGATAAAACTAAAACCCCTGCGATTAAATGAAATCCCTGAAGGCGGAGAAAGAGCGGGTTTTATATGAGTAGCCGTTTTGGCTTTCCCCAGAGTAAGGTCATGGATTTGTGGATCGATATCCGCAGAGGAACGATGAGAGATACCGTACTCCAGCTACCGTCTGGAAAAATATCTCTTATTCATATTTTGAACTGCAAAATTAAGCATAGATACCATACATTTTTGATTAGGTATTATTTGAGTTCCAGCTAGTATATACTTTACTCGGATGGTTCATACAACAATTTCATTTCAAGCGTTTCAAGATATTAAAATAAGTAGCCTCGGCCGACCTTCCGCTAAAGGAAGCGCTAGTAAAATTTTACAGTATTCTTCTGAATGCAAAAGGGCGTTCAGCGTTTGCTTTGACGCGGAACAAAGGCCGCGTCGCAAATGTTCAAACATTGGCCGAACGCCAAGTTCGAGCTGTAAGAGTGCAAACCAGTGAGGAGCCCCACACACACATAACTGACTGATGCACACTAGCAATTTCGAGTAACCGAGACCCAGCGGTGGCCAAACTGCAGTTTCCTACAGAAGGCTGTCGTAAGTAAGTAAGTATGTAAGTAATATGAATAAAAATTACGAGTTGACAAGTTGTCTGGCTGGCTACTTGCCATAGGAAAAACACCGAATAATGCCCGTCTGGAGATTTTGGCATCTCCATAATGGGACTCTTTAGTAGCAACTGTGAATGCTACAATACCGTCCATACTGAATTAAACCTAACTGGTAAAGAAATATTTTATACCAGTACCTACAGAAGCTCAAAGTTTTCAATAAACCACACACTACTCGTAGTCTTTAGGTAATATGAATTTCCGTCCTTTTATCCGATACCGTCCACATCATACATATTTCATCCACGTCCTGCTTTTATTTTGCGACTGGAGAATGGAATAGTATGGCACCCGTGGGAAACTAGTGGTCACTAAAAGCGCTACCGATTCTGCCACACTGAATGAATATTCCACAACGTGCTTGAATACTAAAGTACTTATAAGGCCAATAAATAAATAAAACATTTCAACGAGAGACATTCTAACCTTCCGTAATTGATATAAAATAATACTTCCACGCAAATAACATAATCTCATATACCTTCCGCGTTCCGCTGAGTAAGTTTTGCCTACGTAATCTTCCTATGTATGCTCTACAATATGATTGGATTTGACATCCGAAGCAAATGTAAGTAAATCATCGCAGTTACCTGTCTTTGTTCTACATATCGATCTTTCGCTGAGATAAAGGTTTACAGTAAATAGTTCGTGCTCGAGGCTCACGCATCGGTTGGTTTATAGCGGCATAAGGAGCGGTCGGCCGCCCGTTACGAACCATACGAATCTCGTATCATTGCTGCATATCGATAAAAATCCGATAAAAAACTTTACCGCGCGATAGAACAGAGAGAATCGAGATGCTGCACATTCTCTTTGACGATTTATCGAGATGCTGCAATAAAGAACTCAACCAAAGGAGCTGTGTTTGAAAGATTTATAGCTTCGCTGCGCAATACGAAGGTATTAACTTAAGGCAGTTTCTCTGCAAATACTTAGCACGTTTAATTAAATCTCAAAAGAAATGAGCCTCGTTATTCACAAAAGATTTGACTGTTACATTCAGAGCATGTTTACAGAGATTAATTTTCAATGTCTTATTTAACTTCCTTCCATTTTCCGCGTCGACTGCTACGTAAACAATGACGTTATTCATCTGATGTCAGAAAAGGCAGCAGAAAACAAACATTTACTTTCGAAGATGACATAACGTTTCCGACTAGTTCTATTCTAAGCCTAGGCAGAAAGATTTAGTGTTTGCTATCTATTTACTTTACTACTGTACTGCTATTACAGTGTTATTGTGAATGTATGTAATTGTAGTTAGTAAGGTGCCAATACTTTACCAGAAAACAAGCCGAACAACCGAAATCGACAAGGTCGTTAAAAGTCAATCCTTTCAGATGCCTGCGTTATTTTTGACGACCTCGTTGGCGTAAAGGTTACCATGCCGGTCTGCTAATCAGAAGGTTCCGGGTTCGATTCCCGGCCCGGTCAACATCTTTGTGCTAAACTAAATTTGTTGGCTGTGGGTCTGGGTGTTAAATATGTATTTATATATAATATGTATGTATGTATGTATATGTAGTATATCAGTTGTGTTAGCAACCATAATACGAGCTAGAAATGGTTCAGTATAGGGCTAACCAGCCATGTGTGAATGTGTCCTAATATTTATTTATTATTTATTTATTTATTATTCTCGTTTTTGGAATCAATCATATCTGTCGACTTAATGTGAACAGTGTAGCAACACTTACCAAAATCAGCTAGTTTGACATCTCCCATTTCGCTGAGCAGTACATTCGCCGCCTTGATGTCCCTGTGCAGCTTCCTCTCGGAGTGCAGGTAGTCCAGCCCCCGCAGCACCTCACGGAGGATCACAGCTATGTGCATCTCCTCGAAACTGCCCGCCTTCATCAGGTCCAGCGCCGACCCCCCGCCCAGGTATTCCATTATAATCCATAGTTTTGTTCCCTGGAAACAATATTCACGTTATATTATTATATTAGCAAAGATTTCAAAGGTATTTTTTATCGTTTATGTCTCTTTTATCTTTTTGAAATAGTGAAAACGTTTTCTACGTAAGTATATTCATTTTACCGCTCAATTTCTTAAGAGTAACCGGAAAATTTTAGCATATTTTTGGAGAAATCTGATGTCTACCAGATTTATTCACAATCTTTACGCTTCAATAAAGATTATTGGAGGGAAATGCTAATGTAATGTTTGCGTATCATTTGCATGGGTAGTATTTACTGCGCAGGTGAGTTTTACTTCAAAACTAATGGCATATAAAGAAACCCACACGGGCTGGGTCAAAAATGCTTATGCCGAGGTTCTTTATTTATTACGATATAACACTAAGTATACGGTGAAATTGAAGCAAAAACAAACAATACGGTTCTTATGTTTTTGTCCAAACTTTCACGAAAACTCCTAAAGACAAACGTAATTTATTGTGAAAGTTGCGGAAGCACTTTCCTAACTTTTTGAAATTGATAAGTACGAATTCTAACATTCAGCGATTACAGAATTCTTTCTGGGAAGTTCCTTCGTTTACCTCCACCTATACGTCAGAGCTTAAGCACTTCTTACATATTGCTAGTACGTACTTCAAACTCGTATGTCTTCATAATAGTTTTTACGACGCATTAATGATCATGTAGAACGTTCACAGCAACATTAAAGAGCTACATAAACCTTCAATTAAAATAATTATTGTGCATTAGACGAAATTACAGCATGTCAATCGTATAGAAATGCCACGAACCGTCGCCCACACATCTGACACAAAAATCACAGGGAACGTGATACACTGTACGACGATAACACTATCGCCTATTTTCGGCTATGACGAATAGAAAATCAATAGCACTCTCCAGATCTCTATCTATTAAACAAGCTTATCTAACGTGAGTGCAGAGATTACTTTACACATGCCCGAGTGAAACTTATCACTATTCATATAATAAGCTCATCAGTTGTGTCACACTCGTCATTTTTCCAATGTGGAAAGCCTTTTTATCCCTTCATAAAATGATCGTTTATCTTCAGAGAGATCGTTTAATGATAAGATTCGGATTGGATATTTGATAAATTGTTCTACCTTTTTTTAAAAATAATTGCTGATAAAAACGATCGACCGAAAGCCTTGTTTCGGGGGCTGCCTAAAGGAACCAAGAAGTTCGACCAGACGGATGCGTTTCAGAATAAAGTAACACATCAAGATTCGGGTTTCATTGTCAATTAAAACATTATAACAACTAAAATAACGCATGTTGGAAGTGGAACAGATATACCGTTATTTCAAAGGCCTCGGGGGCTGGTAAGAGAGGCATGTAAGCCATATGGTACGAGTACATATTGCTCGTAGGACCCATCGCCCCAATTTCAAATTCGAAAAAAGCAAAAACATTACCATTATTCTTATTTACAGCAGTATATCAATATCAATTCTGGCTGTCATGTACAAGTTTGTATGTATGTCATATACGGGTAGTGACAATAGTCACTGAAGCGAGGATCCGCCGGCGAGCGATAGTCGCGCTCTATCAATCGCATCGGTACGAACCTACTTTACATGCCCGAACAACTCACATGGACAAAGCTTATTTACATTATTTATTTTAACAACAGATTAAAGAGAAACGTAGGTACTATTCCAATGCTGATGTCTAACTGTTGGATAAACCATATTATGTTCCATGACGTTAAAAAGGCAGTGCTACCAAATTAAGTATAAACTTTATAATACGTTAATTATAAGTGGTTCTAAATATTATTGTGAGATTATAGAAAACACTCCTTATGCGACTGTATATTGGACTGTGTAAGCTACAACGGCTGTGTCGCATAGATGATGTTTTCCAGCGAGCATGTATAAGGCCGACGGAAGGCACAATAGGGTTGTCGGAGCGAGGATCCACGTTCACGGTCCATCAGGCGGTTACATGCTCTCGCGCCCGTGTCAGGGTCGCTGCTCGCCGACATGCAGTTATGTTACCAGACACGCCCTTGTTAAGACATTATCCATTACAGATTTCACGCAATATCTCAACGACTTAATAAGAATTACAAAAAAGAAGGGAAAATTTAACGTAGAACTTCGTTAGCACAACGAAAATCAATCAATGTTTAGAAATAGTGTGAATGAATGTGTTTTATCGCGACTCTTTAGATCAAAATAAAATAACAATAATGTATTATTATCAAAAAACAATTTAACAATATAAAAAAATTACAGAGGTTCTGACTCGTTCCCTACTAGTCAAACAAGAGCAAGTTAGTCCAATATATGTAGCTTCCAAATTTCCACCCGAACATGCATATACATATTGGTAGATATATAAACCTACGTACATGGCAACCCTTAAAGCTTGTAAAAATCTATGACCAGCGTATAGTCGACTAATCAGTAAAAATCGGCCAAACATCCGTAATCGTGCATGCTTCTTCACCTTAGGCCAGTCTGTAGCTAAATCGTATGGTTACGCCTTGCTGGTCAAATGCAAAGCAGTAAAGAGTAAAAAAAAATTATAGTCAGCACAATTCTAGAAAACATATAATATTCGAAACCAAAAGTTTAACAATTTGAGGTTTATTGGAGTAGCTTTCACTCAAAGCGTTTTTACCAAGAAAACATCACACCGATGTTACAAACCTGTCCCGGCTATAATAGCTTCTTTATTCCACAGCCCACGCGAAACTGCTCTGTATATTGAAAGACTTTCATCAAAGACTTTGACGATACAGCTCTTTTCGAGAAGATCAAACAGAATTTCGAAATGAAAATGAATACATATTACGTTAAAGTAACAACGTAAATTCTTTGCGCAAACAATAATTTCAAGAAAATACAACACGTAAAAGAAAATTCTATCTAAGCACTCTTATCAAGTTTTCTCAGCGAGAGGCGACGACCAAATAAAAACATTCAAATAGGAACCTTTTTCTGAAAAGTTTTTGCTAAGTTAGCTGTGGTACGTTTTTATGAACCCTTTTCGCGAATTCTCTGTACAACTAAGGACTGGGGAAACATAACTTCTTGTAACGGTTAGTGTAGTGCTGAAAATGTATTTGAACCAAAATTCGGTATCTTTACAGCAACAGCAGCATGACAATACCATTCAAATGTAAGGAAAGGTTGGCCAAAGGCAAACGGAACATTACTAAAACAATAAAGCAGGATGAGAAGCGAGTTTGGAAATGGAAAGATAAATAATTCCGCTCCATTTGGAGACCGTATAGTTATTTGTGCGTTGGCCGCACATCCGCGCAGCTTCCACATCCGAATAATATTATGTAAAATCGGAAAGATCGAAGAACCACGATGGAATATTCGATATTCCAAAGAGATATTAGATAGTAGACTAATGCCTCTATATGCATTGGAACTACAGTCGTCAGTAATACAAAATCAACTATACATTCGTTTTGTAATACTCCAATTATTTAAGGTAACTAATTAAATATAAATCTACCCCAGGAGCCTTCAGCAAAACGAAATAAATATAATTCCGCTCCCTATTTTACACGAATGGTGAACGTGGCTCAATGAATTATTTACGGATGAAATTGAAAAGAGCTCTCCCTAACACATGTCAGTATAATGCCCGACGGAGCTAATGCAAAGGAAAATTTTAACGAGGAATAAAAACTCAAAGCTCCTATTCATAGCTTTTTCAAGGCAGGTTGTATGCAGGCGCCATGTAGGTACCCGTCGCCATGGAGACCCGATAGCGTCGGTCAAAGACCTCGTCGCGACATCCACAGAGAAAAACAAAATCGAGATGTTTAGTCTGGAGACTCTAGAAAATGTCGACGCTAGTTTGTTTATCATTGCGATAAGATTACTTCTGAATAAAACGTCAACAAGTTATTCAATTACGAGGGAAGCCCGCATTAAACTTGTTAATTCATCTTCGTTATGATGTAGCTTCATTATGAGGACGGGTAGGCACGCGTTCTGGCGCTTAATTGCTTCAAAGGTACACGTCAAATTATAAGTCAACAGATACGGCGACGTAAGTAAATTTTCACGCGAATACGAGTAACTCGTGAGTTTAAAAGCTAGGAAAATGCAGCTGTCGAGGACTTATAAACGAATAAAGCACACAAAGGACGCGCCAAGTTTAAGGAACTTTAATGTGATCAATACCAAAGTCTCGCCGCTTTCTTAGACAAGTAAAATGTTCGCTCACTACGTTGGCCTCTCGAAATCGAAGAGAAAAGTTCGTTTACTAAGTTTAAAATCGTTATTTAAAGAAAACATGGCATATGTGTATACTTATTAGTCTCTTTGGATGGATGTCAATGTAACGCAAACGCTACCGTGCCCGGGGTCAGAAAATTTTTAGGTCTCGGCTATTAAGTAGTCGTAATATCCATATCAGAAGCCATGGGGCGGCTTGAAAACTCTCAACATCAGAGACTTAGCTAAAACGAAGGAGAAGACTGACCTTCAACCAGAATAACTAGTAACTAAACATACATTTTGCATTTAATTCTGATGATACGTGCGCCTTGTTTGTGTAGGCATCCATGTGGTGGAAATCAAATATTTACCCGGGTCGAGATGTTTTGCAAACTTTCAACTAAGCTGTCGTTTCTAATGTTTTATATTTATCCCTACACACACTATTCAGAAGCAATGAAGGCTTAACAATAACGTTTCTATTATTTTACAAAAGAGGCTAACTAAGGCCTCCCAAAATGTATAAATCAATACGGCTTACGCAAACGTAATCCGTTAAGTATGTGAAACAGCCTCGATGACTCAGAGTAAATATTTGTTAGGCCAATAGCGTTGTAGCTATCCAATAGAGCCTTTTGAAGTCTCGAGACGCAGAACCAGGAGTTAGGTAATATAATGAGAGGCTAACAATCACTTGGTAACTATCGTGGTCGACGGAAGGGTTTATTTTTATTATCCAGCTGAAATGTCAAAGAAACGCGGTTATCGCGGTCGGTAACGAACCAACAGATTCCCGTCTTGTTGGTTCAACAAATTAGAAGCTTTAAAAACAGTGCAGTAAGTAAACAGCGAATTAAAGTTTGCCGGCAAGGATAAACCAGTACTCGGTGACTGACTAGACCAAGTAATAATTGAAAGTAAACTTAGATACGAGGCGAAAGCACGAGTTCAAATGACAACATGCATAAAAAAGTTAGTTTATTTTAGTTTGTCTGTACACTATTTATTAATGTTAAGACAGGATATTAATAAATTCAGCTCATAACGGGTAAGGAAACTGTTTTCATATTTCAAGAGGCACGAGGCACTATCGTGTCATCTTTATTCGACTTATTTATTTAGTAAAAAGTTTTGTAGTATTTTAACATGCAACTAAGGCTTCGAGTAGTTACTTTTTCAATCAGTATCAAAACGAATGCGATGCACTTTAATTTACACGGCGCACGGCTATACCTGAATCAATTTCGTTTAAAAGCGCGAATGAAACCGAGTTAAGGGATCAGCGGGAATGGCCGGGATAAGGTTCTCTCTCCGGGACGGTTTTGCGCCGTGGCCCAAAGGGAAACCAAAATGCACCTTAAATCCCGTATTAGTCCAAATAACATTTTCCCTCTCCTCCTCTTTTATCAGAGGACAGATAAAGTATACTCGTATTGCGAGGGGTAAATTCGTGAAATACGTACAACATTTTATTGTCGATTGCGATATGGCACATATTTGACAAGTTTATTTGTGAAATTAATGAAAAGAAAATCATTAGATAAATTTATGGGACGGAGTAGCACCCAAAACATGAGCTATCGCCTATTTTGGTAGAGTCTAAATAAACATGAGCTTTATGAATTTTTGTTCTTAAAAATTATAACTAAAGTGATAAAGTAAAAAAAAAAACATTTTACACCTCTCGCAGAGTAACTAAACGTTATTACCATAACGTAACCAGTTGCATTGGCGAAGCAACCAAGGAAATCTTCGTCTGCTTGTTCATTTAAAATGAACTCATTACAAAGTTTTGATGTAGCCAAGAACTTAGCTTATATGTTATACTCTACTCGACGTCTTCTCATTTGTCATTAGGGATGTGGCGACTCCAGAGAGCAGGGTAATCCCAACATTACAGGGTATTATCCGAAGGTCGAGTGTTCGTAGAAAGTTCCCCGAGTGAAACGCACTCAAATTCCGCACACAACTCGCTTCCCTGGAGATCAAACAAGATAAGATGTTTGCTTGTTTATAAAAGCGATGTAGTATATCGAATACCATTTTCTGAATGCTGAATCTTTACTTGTAGTAATAATAATACATATTTATTGTCGTTAATACCTGTGCAAGCAAAAAGTTTAAGTTCTCTATAGAGCTTAAAGAATTTATAGCTGCATATGTACAAAACGAGTCCAAAGGTTTAGAGCGGCAAGATAAGGCGAGTACCCACATCTAGATAGTAAGCGGCTCGGTGTCGGCTAGCAAACATTTCCAAACGGAGGGCTGTCCCCGTCAGCGCCGCCGCGGGCTGCTCGTGCAAACAACATCTTCCTTTTCTACGAAACAGAATACGATACAAACATCCGCGATAATAACTAAATAAATTATTCATAGGACGTCCGTGCGCATCACTCTGACGTAGAGAGATTTGACGGTACCGTAAATAGAATCCGCGAGGGATTGTTTTGGCGTATTCCTAACGTAGAAATAGCCCCGTGATTCCTGCCAATTGCCGTGTTACATACATACATTTTAGGACACGACTGTTTTGCAGAGATCGAGGAGTATCGCGAAGAGCGGACAGGTAATACGACGGGTGTCGCAAATGGTTTGGCTGTAACGTTTTAAGGGCTCTCGATTCGAATGGTCCGACAGGCCGTAAAACCTTCACTGCCACCACACCATAAAACTCCCCTTCAAGATTTTCCACTGTGTTCCGCAACAAAGTGTTGACATTACATTTTGTACTTATGCGTACACTTGGAGGTACTACTATGATTTTTTATTATTATTTTTGGGAATACCTGTAACAGCCTGTTGTGTGTCACAGTTTAATTATGATGACATGATCGACAAGAAACATCAATATTGATATGTTTGTGTGACTGAACTGGCTGAGGCTGACATATCGGCTTAGTGGTGATAAATGTGAATAGTTCTCTATTCATGCTAAGCTTAATGCTAAGCGTCGACGAAGCTTAGTCACGACAAGACAGACATATGACACAAGCTGCGTGTAATACAGAATGCTGCAATACCTATAACTTAACCGAGTTGGAAGCTGGTATGACATTTTTGCACGCTATTTGTATATCTTGGGATAGCAATTTGTATAAGTGTCGCAAAATATGCATAAGCCTATCATCAATCATTAGTGTGTGACATTTAAAGGCTATCTCAAGTCCGCGAAAACCGGTCCGAACGATTCACTAATAACATAATGCCTTAAGCTCCATTATAAATTTGCAGCACGTTTGTACCCATTTCGTCTCTTTTATTTAACATTATTAGACCTTTTATAACGACATTAAGTGAGCCCATTACCGTTAATCTAATTCAAGGCGTCCCGAAACCTGTGTAAAACGACCCATCAAGTAAAAGCAAAAATTACGTGAAGAATCAAATTTTTTATCGCAAAGTCGTCCCACCCCGACGTAACTTTCGTTTTATGGTCTCAGTAATAACAACTTGGAATTTATCGCGTTATTATTGTAGAACCCTTCGAAAACGAGACGTGTGCGTATTGCACATATTAGGTCTACAAAAACCTTTATTATAGGGACGATTCTTTTCCAAAGGCCCTGTTCGCCCTGTTCTGTATAACTATAATCTATCTCAAGGCAAGAGTGAACCGGTTTCTTCTGGGCAAGCGCGTTCCGCCATAAAGCACAATATCGCTTACCATCAGGTCAATGGCGATCAAGCGCAAGCCCATAAAATGAAAAAAAAAAATCTGTGAAAAAATGGAATAATAAATAAAAACAAAACCCATGGGTTTCGTTTCGTTTTCGTTTTTATTTATTATTCCATTCATCATCTAGTAGGAATACAGATAGATCTGGCCAGGATGACTTTTTGCTAGATTACATTACTCAGAAGTGGCTCCCTTGAGTGATACAGACAAGTCGACTCAAAACAATTGATAAACCCTCAAGACATTTCCAGTGGAGGCTCGTAGCACTAATCGCGTTGTAACGGAACGAAAAGCACGCTCCCCAAGCTTAGGGTTTGGAATTACTTTGGATATTGACGGAATGCAAATGTTAGCGTAATCTTATTCCGAGCCCCAACAGAGGAGTAGGAGAATTGTTGCCAACATCATTTGCACAGTTTATGGGTTGATTACAATTGCTATACTAATTTCAAGCGGTATTAAGGCCGGCGCTCTAGATTAAACTATGTCTAATCCATTTCACATGGAATGCGCTGCTTCCTAGTACATTGCACCTAGAAGTGATTAGTTCTGGTGTAATGTATTTGGCACGGTCTGCGGTAAGACAATGGCACCGTCCCAGTATAGCAAACAACGCCGTTGGCCATGCTGTGATGGATTTCCGTAGCCGGTAGCCGTATTCAAGCACTCTGAAAAGGCCAAGTGAGTCATCTACGCAATAGCCACAATAAAGCCACAATGCTCTCGGATCAGGCGGGCACGTGCATGTAAATGCACACGCTCCACAGGACAAACTAAGGTCGTAATATTTAGATGGCGCACTCCAGATCCAACTCTAAGTCACTTGGCTTTATAAACGAGGAGTTTCCAATTTAGTGTAACTGAGACGTAACTCTCGTAAGCTTAACTATGACGAACTTTCAACATTATTAACAAGACACATAGGCATACAAAGTATATGCCATACTTTGTATGCTTTTGACGTTGTTGGATGTTGGGCTCAAAATGTTATATTTTAATGGCACGAGAAAAACTGATGAATTGTGTGAATGATGACATATGACAAAAAGATCGACTGTTGACTGAAGATAGCGAAAGAAAATAATTTGCTTCGGTCATCCTATCCGGTAAAGTAGGGAAGAAGAACAAGTGATAATAAGTGTAACTAGTAATAGCAAAACAGACAAAATGGATCGTTAGTAATCAAACAGTAGTGATACATTGAAAAGACAATAAGAAGTCGTGTTGAGAGAACAAAGCCCATAGTCCTTGACCAACCACAACCGGCCGGACAAGATACTTTTACTATTACAAACCCCGATCTATTCAATATTCCAGCAGCTGATTCAACAAACTGTCACAGCGCCTAGAAGTGACTTAGCTTTTTGTGTTAGAATAAAGTAATTGTCTTCCAAATACACGAGTCAAATGTGTAGCTGGCTTTCTACATTATCTTATCTGTAGAAGTTCTGAATGTGGGAGAATGACGGGTTCCGAGCATGTGAGTCTTGTGAAACGATTATTATCTCAGTCCGGAAGACTTGTCGGTTGGTAGTTGGTTCAAAATAAGAACCTCTTTGGCCTCAAGAAGTTAATCTTCATAAATCTTGGCAAGCGCGTATAGCGTGTGGTTTGTATTGTACGGCCCAAGGTTAAGTTTTCTCCGCAATCAGCCGTCTCACAGGGTTATTTTGCCAACGGTACCCGAACAATGGCTACAATAGAGCAAGTCCCACGCGTCAACAAGCGTATTATGCGTAGTATTACCACTTCGTTATTGGTGTGGAGTGGCACTGGATGTCGCTCTACCACCATTATGCTGATGAATGAGCTTACTTACATGGCGAAACGTTCCTACTTTCTAATGTTGCAATGGTTTATATTATTCGCGGTGTCTTCATAATGATATGCCTTGTTTAATTACTGTTTATTGCGTACGTGCGAATGTAAACGCTAAATGTTATTGCATTCTTGAGTGTCTTAATATGATATCACATCGTGCCTATCAAAGTGACAATGCTTGATTTGCACAATCTTTATAAAAATCGTTAATATGAAAACGTTTCAACACTGAATTAAATTTTTCGTATTAAATGTCAATACCTAGAAATGTTAAACAGTTTATTTTATGAAGCAACTAATTCCTAACTAGTATTTTCCCGGTCAGTTACATAAATTGCATCAAGTTACACACGAGTGGCACGATGGGTGCCGCGTTAGGAAACATAGTTAAATGGCTACCTACATTCTTGACGATACTGGTTTATCGAGTTGCAATATCACTGATACCTCGACGACTTTTTAGACAGTGAACAGATCCGGACGAAGAAGATATCTTGAGATAAGACTAATCTAAATCTCTGGTACCGATAGTTTTCTAGCCGCAAAAATACACTTTCCTTTGTATAATTTGAGTCAATAAAGAAAACATTTTGAAATCGTCGTCTCGCTTGCACAACACCTCGAGTGCGAGCGAGAGAAGACGAACGTTCAATGTTTATAGTCTCGATTTATAATTCATTATACTTTTTAATTGGGTTTGGAACACGTTATACATAGTTTAGTTTTTATATAATACAATAGTCTATTATAATCAATGGCCGTCGTCAACGTTGCGACAGATCAAAGAGCACAGTCAGGTCAGGCAGTTTTTTGTGTGTCATTGTTGTTAATTTTCTTTCTATTGTGTTTACGAATGCATGTAACATAATATTTAATTGAACAAGCCTCTTCGTTTTCTCACGGGGTCGTAGGGTTAATATGAACTTGTATAATACTGTTTGTTATCTTTTCTATTCGTGACTATAAATGTATCTGGCTAAAGTGACATTCATAAAATCCGTTTTAACACAAAACAGTTGTAACAATTTTACCGCATTCTTCACATGTCTTTGGTCAGTAACCAATAATAGTTTTCACAATATCCTGCATTTTCCCGGAACAGAGCTAGTGAGCGTTTTATTTTATAACATTGACAAATGCCATTTACTACTGGTTATTTTTTGAAGCTTTGACAGTTACCTTACGTCCCGTATGGTTTGATAGGTTCGATTCCCGTCAATTAACTTGTACTTTTGGTGAAGGAAAATATAGTGAGGTAGCCATAGCACGATGTTGATTTTATTCTATCAACATTCATTTTCTAGTGCTCATCTGGCTAGCTAGCACCTTCAAGTAAGAAATCTGTTGCCAAGCATCTTAAAGATGTGTACCGACAGTTTCTTGAAAGCTAGTTATTCCAGATTAGGCATAGTTCACTGGTCAAATGCTTGTATCGTGTAAAAAAGAATCTACCAAAGACAGAAATAAAATCTAACAAAGTAAGAAGAACCGCAGAGTTCCTTCTAGTCCCGTTGCGGATTCGTGCTGTATAGTAGCGTGTGTTCGCGATATAACGGACTTGTATGTCACACACGGGTTAAGTATTTGTTCTAGTTCGTTTTCGACGAACAAATAGCTATTAAGGAGCCAGTAATGTGAATATAACGAAGGATCGCTTGGCATTTGAAATACATTCAAATTAGACCCATAAAATCAAATCAAAATGTTTTTTAATGAGACAACTGGGACCATTGGTTAGTATCATTCACTTAAATTATTTGTGACAAGATATTGTAACAAAATAATGAGTGCGCCTGTATAAAAGCACCTTAAACCAGACACGTCAAACGTACTTATTATACCCTAACGTTTTTACATTGGGTGTTAAGAACTGCCGACGACAAAAAACGCTTCAATAGCAAAATATGTAAACCATGTTTCGTCAATATTGGAATAAAAAAAATCTGCACCTTTGCGAGTAGTATAGAAATACGCAGTGAAGAGCAAGTTAGACCAATTGATGAAGAGATGTTACGTTCGCTACGCTCACTAAGGGGCTCGCTAAAGGTTCACATTAAACCAAACCCAGTAGTTCACCATCAGACATTCAATTTCAACTCTAATTTGCGGTGGATGTACCGAGCCCAAAGATAATATGGGAATTAAATAACATTCAACGGAGGAAACGAGAGAAAATTCATCGTAATCTCGTCAGATTCTCACTCGAAACGACGGGGAGGCCTAGCCGCGTTACCCACTGAACCTTACAGGAAAATATAAAAAAATATATACAGATACAAGAAGGGCGGACGAAATGAAAATCTCAAGATTACCGGCTTTTATATTCGGGAGAAATAATATTACGAACGTCAGAATAGAGTGGAAATGAAATGATAACAGAGAATATGTTGTACGAGTACTTACATCGCGAACTGTTTGCTTACGCGTGTTTTATAAACGAGTGTCTCGATACGTGTATTTATCATCTGGAGACGACATCGATAAACACGTTTTTTTAGCGACGAAGCTTCTTTGACAACTCCATCATAAATAATATGTGTACATCATTGAAATATTTAGATGAATGATCAAATATTTGATCAAAGATTATGTTTCTTGATTTCATAAAAATAAGGAATTTCCTTTTATAATATTTATCACTTTATGTGTAGGCAAGCCTCGCTCGGGGACACCTGCTGCGTGCCAGGATATGAGACAACTAACTTACAATATTTATGGAATTATTATTGAAAAAAGAAAGATTTATAAAGAGACGAATGTTTAAAGATTTCTGAATTTGATAGTTTGTATACCGCATATATTCAATGCTAGTTATGGTTACTTTATGCCAGCAAAGACATATTATCATAATCACAAGGAGTTAGTTAGCTAACAACCCCAGAACAAGGTATAAATCTTGGCACACGCTGTACAAGATATATTTATCCCCACAATTTGTACGTCCAATAAATGATCATGGTAGGCAGATATTGCTCCGTATTTAGAAATTGTGGAGCCGTAATAATATGGTTCGATGCAAAGTGGCTTGGAGCGGGGACGGAGCCATCGATGTTGTACCTCGCCGCATCACGAGCACAACCATCCTACGGTAGAATAGAAGAACCACCCGGGTCGATCGAGTTTGTGGTTATACTGATACTCTCTGATACTAATCTCATCATTGTACAAGCACGCAGGTCATGAACGTGCAGAAAAAATGGAATCTGTAGAGCGATATACATTCTCATACGCATAATACATACTATTTTTACCCTCCCTCTTTGCAGTTAGCTTATAAAATGGATATAACAGAAAAAAGGATATGGTACACCAGAAAAAACTTCGTCTATGGTTGTGCCAAACTAGCACGAACTGAAATAGAACAACCATGACCCTGTGTTACGCCAATCTTGACCTATATATATCTCAGGATAATGTGATGATAAATCTGTCAATGTGTAGTCTTATCACACGACATCGAGCGTTGAACATTAGAACTAGCTCGTTGAATAAATGTTAAAAACTAAACTTTAACGTTTCGTAGTTCATGATTTTTCAAATTGTGACTTGAACGTACATTTGGCTATAGAAAAGTAGTGAATACCACTAGGTTGTTTAGTAATAATTTAAACATGCACTTAAAGAACGAAGAACTATAACCCAAAATAGCGGGCATAAAAGAGACATCTTTCTGATAAATGCACTAGGGAGTCATAAACAATTTAAGTGTGTCCGCGCTGCACTTGAGGCGATGCAACGAAGTGTGTAAACGCGATGAGCGCCACCCGAGTAAATAAGGAGACTCCACGAGCAATGATACACCATTTCTTTATAAAACAGCTCCGTTTAAATTGAACGAACGAGTTCTAAGTCGCTAAACATTTATCTTAACAATACGATGTTTCTTTATAAAAGAACGCTCAAAGGACTACTCGAATTAATGAGACGACCGAGATAATGGAAAATAAGTTTGTTTCTTTTATTGCTCGGCGTGATACTCCGGCCTCCCGGGACAGGGACATTATGTTTACTTGTTCGAGTGTTACTGGGAATTGCGTTAATATACACAGCTAGTTTTACCCACCGCTTCGCTCGCATTATCAAAGAAGTTTGCTTATTCAGGCAAAATGTATTTTCCGTCTAATAAACATTGCCTTTCCAATTTTTTACGTCCGAAATCGTTTTGAAAAACTTTATCGCCGCCATTAACTCTATCTATTAATTGATATAATATATCAGATGACATTAAATTAATTGTTTTTGCTTCGTTATGATTGCTTTTTAAAATGGTCAAAAATGGTGCATTGTTAATGAAAGCAATGTATGGGGATTATTTTTAATGAAAGTTATGTTGTAATAACTTATTTTTTATAATTATTATTTATAGCCTATGTTCGTCCTCGAGTTTCAAACAATCCTTTTGTAAAATATCAGTATGATCTGATCTTTTATTTAGACGTGATGAAGTAACAGACTGACACAGAGATAAACAGAGTTAGGTACTAACGGTTTTTTTAAATATTTTTTTTATCTAGTTAGTGATGATAACATTCTATAATACTTGTACAAGCAAGTATATTATATGAGTTAAACATCGTAGATACAATACGCAGGATTTCACGACATAACAGAAAATAAGTTGACTATTAGAGCCAACTCAACCAGCATTAATGTTCTTTTAATAGCCTCGTCATAGCAACGATGAAATAAATCAGAAACGTTATACCCTATTTTCCCTCGATAGGAAGTACAATATATCTTACGGACTCCCCGATTACCATTCTGTTCGAATATTTATATTACGATAACACGTAAGTACCTAAATATCTCGTCTAGTTGTACATAAAAACAGTAAGTTCATATTGTGACTCATATATCACGGTGTTAAGATACATTCAACATTTATTCAGGTGAACTCATTAGTGGCCAACCTTGAAAGATTATTGTTTCGTGGCAGGCGGGTAGAACGCCGCATGCTGTAGCTGTGCTCATTATAATTACCTGAAACAAATAAAAAATAAATATAAATTAATGCTGAAACTGTAAAAAAGGAATTTCCTTTATGATATCTAGGTATTTTACACGTGATGCCGTGTTTGTGCGATATGAAACATTGACGCAAGTAAACAGACGTAAAACGGCTAAAACAAACAGAACAGTGATTAGAAAAACAATATCTTGGCAAGGAGTTACGGTTTTCCAAGCCAAACAATTTGGGAAGGCGAAACTTAACCCATTAATGGAGTTTAAGGAGAACAGAAACCGGGAACGTAAAATGTCACTCGGACGTGAAACGTTTACTTACGTCATTGCCAAGCTTGACCTTAAAACCTCTTAACTAAAACAGTTTCTGGACAGTAAAACGGTAACCGGCATGATCAAATTTATGACACAGAATTTATCTGACAGAGAATACATGTTGAGTAGATTTATGCATGCAAAAATATTACTCGTATCTTTCATCGGCTTAGTATCGGCACTACTAAATAGCACAAGACTCGAGTGAATTCAAGCCAAGCCCAAGTAACAAAACCATGGTAATTAGAGAAGTTAGCTAAGAGCTTGCACAAGTTCCACACGTGTTAAGTCTGGTTCAAAGCTTCGAAGGGATTTCCCGAACGTGGCCGGCAGTAATCCAGCCAATCACGGCACGTGTGGCTACCGACCCGAAAACACTTATTGCGGACTTCAGACCAATTACTGCACGCTTTAGACTCATTATTACACTCTGCAGACGGCAGATCAATTATGACTAGTATTTCTACGAACAGTAGACCACGTGGCGACCAACTTTTTTACGTTCGCCCGATACCGCAACATCATAGTCCCATATGTCAACAATTACTTAAGCAAACTTGATCGTACTCGCAAAATTAACATAACAACAAACAAATAAATGTAAAAGTGTAATTTTGTGAATTTACAAGGTTGTGCGTTACGTATCTTTAGTTGACATTTGACAAATTCCTTACACAGAATTTTATATTTATCATAAGACGATTAATTTGATACAGCACATTATTATGATATTTCGTGGACATGATTGGTAACGTGGATAGTGTTGAAATAATGCAATGCCGATTAGGATTATCCTTGCACGATTCGCGAATCGTTTCGCTCGTAGAAAATGTCGTGTCTTTAAATGGCGGACCATTTATAACATGTCTGGATGAGAGAGAAGCCCTACCTCAACACGGAAATTATTATCGCGGACATAAATCACCCGGCGGTTTACAAAGACGTGCAGAATCTCGGCCCGTCCCAGGACATCGTAGAAAATTTTGTAACGTGACATTATATTTCGGTGAAACTATCCATGACATTTTCTTATAATGTATCGATAAGATAGTTAATTTTAAAACCAATATCAGGCTACTATTACGCATTCTTCTGTCGGCAAATAAATTTATTAGACGCATAATCTAGTACCGTGATAAACTTGTAGATAAAAGGAATAGATTTAGATACATAATTTATTACAAATGCTAGATAAGAGCGAATGGGTCCGCGATCCTGGGGACAATAGAGTGCGTCCTTGATTTACCACCGGAACTATTGTCGGCGACACAATGGATAGGATTTGCCTAGATTGCCTTCGACGAGGCACGCGCCGGTTTAACGAAGCGCTAACAAAAACATCAAAACACAAGCTGCGATATTGTTTGCCTTTATATCTGAATGATGAAAGCAACACTTTTTTGGCTTTATAAGTGTCAAACAATAATAACGACATTAAACAAAAGCTTTTCAAATTCATTTGATTACCGCGATTCGGCGTTAAAGAAACCATATTAAATTACGACCGGATTCGTTTCCCTTTACAATCGATATATGTGGAAAAAGAAGAACTGGAACAATTAGAACTCCCGATGAAGACGTACAGGATGTAGGTTAATAAGAGCAGTGCATCGTGGACGTATCATTATGAGTAATTGTAACTTGCAGTGGCCCCAGCGCATGCTCAGGACGTATGTAACCACATTATAATTTGTCAATCGTCTATCACCTTGACTAGCTAACTCATTACTACTACAAAATAAACCGTATAGCGCTTTTTAATAACCTAGACTTGGATGTGAATAATATAATTAATGAATGATTTGCTGTGATGATTAATGTTGGCAAGCATCTGGCGGTTCACCTAGTATAGCAAATTGTCTGGAAACCAAGTAAATTAATAGCGGTATTCCGTGACTGAATTTCAAGAGAGTGAGTCGTCTGAGCTACTCACCGGAACATAAATCAAGCGGTGGAGAATTCACTGCTTAACGAATAACTTAAGATGCTTTACCATAAAGTACTGTAGCAATATGAAGTTTTGTTAGTCACATAAAGGGAATGAAGCCCTATTCATGAAGACGGCCGACCCTTTTTGATAACATCCTTAATTTGGCCCATAAACCTTTATTCTAGAGCGATCCATTTATCTCCATCCTTATTGTACCTTGTAAATGTGATACCTCCTTTACTTTCCGCCCACACGTTCATTGCTTGGAAGGATTCCATGAAACATAATCTCTCTACAAAAGAGTCCACGAGCAATAAAACATTGGAGGAAATAAAAATGGCCTAGTTACCTATATTTAAACGGCAGGTGAACGAGGTTTCGGGCCATTAAAAGTTGTGCACTCGTTCTTGCATTACTAGCGTTAGGGGCGGCAGGAATGATTATTTAAAAACAAAACCCGTCGAGAAAATAGAGCGCTTTACGAGGACACAGCTTCCACGAAGATTGCAAAACTAAACCGACAATATTTGCACGAAAACACCATTTATTCGAATGAGAAAATCGTGTTTGTACAAAATATGAATTGGTCATTACAGTTGTGGATTACTTCTTTACGACGTGAAAACTACAAACACGTGACCGGAAAACAAGAAATGGTGTAACTACGTTATTTTCTAAATAAAGCCTTTCACGAAATAGTTGGCCATTAGATATAGGGATTTTATAAAAAAGTGTAGGGAGATTGTGCAGTATTTAGTCAAACGGGCCGAATAATGTAAAGCCATAATGCTATCAAGGCAAAATTACAATTCTAATTGCAGTTCTATTATCACTACAACATGTAAGTAAATAAAACTATAAGTGTGTGCCAAACCTTTGGACAATGATGCATTGGACGAACTTAAAATCATTGGAGCACTTAGCTTTTTTACGTAGAGTGGGGTAGATAAAGTTACGATAAAACAAGGCCCACATTATTAACATTAGACGTAGTGATACGCAGTGATAGCGATATCCATGTGTAAACACTTGCGTTTGTGTGATTTATGTTTCATACTCAATCGATCTCTTAGAATTACGGTCGCAAATAGTATGTGTGCATCAGGAACGGAAGTGTAGTACGTCAGGAACTAATTTAACACTTCATCATTATACACGGTTCAATTCAATAAGGAACATTTTTGAAAATTCCCATTCTTGCTCGCACTCATTAGGTTATGCAAGCGAGAGGACAACTTTTAAATATTTTCTTTATTGGCTCGAGTTATATGGTTAATAGTAAGGTTTCTTTATGGATCGTCGTACAGATTCACCAAAACAACAAATCACCGTGTGGCTTCGACGTGCGTCATCGAGCCGTCGGCGTGGCGTCGCGTCGCGGAGTACCTACGATCGGTAGATGCACCGGGGGAATAGAAAGGTGGCATTGTTCAAACCCACACAAAGACTTGGAGAAGGACGCTGTATCTCGAGAGAGGTATTGCATTGAATTTGTCTTACGATCCTGCTGACGCTGACGTAAGTCTTGGGCAATTAATTGTGTAACGCTGAGGATACATTCAGAGCCTTTGGAAAATCCTACATTTGAAGCACATAAATACGTATGTAAAAACACAAAAGCTATTATAGGCGCTGTCAATAAATCTTGTGATAAATTGATAATAGCCTTTATGATATCGACAACAACACACAGCGATTTGAATGAGTCATATGCCCGCCTGCGTTGGATTTAGGTTGGGGAAATAAAATTGTGCCGCAACTCAACTAGAGTGGTTGATATACTTGCGGCGGTGTCAAACGTTGATGCGGGTATACTCGTATCAATGATAAGGGATCGACTGGCAGACACGCCCATTATAACTCACAGAATCACCTATACACATTTAGGTATGTTTGTGAAAGATGTAACCCTACTTCATGATAATAAAATAGTTTTTGGTATAGTTTAAAATTGTATTTTATGAAAGTAGTTGATAAGGGTTTGGCTCATAACTAGCTAAAATTGTATAGGTCTGTATATAAGTAGGTAGATAGGCAGCTATAAGCATAAAGAGTAACTAGATAATCATGTGCCAAATAAGTAAAAGAACGTGCCAGTGGTAAACAAATTCCATGATTCATACAAGTTACCGTACAGTTTACGAGACGGTCCATACGAGTACACGGGTACATCGTTTATCATATTATACAGATTATACTCATATATTGAAAACAATAAGTGTGATAACCAAGTGTTTGTTAACGATCATTGAGTGTTATATAGCCCGTTTCGTAACATCTCACTACCAGCCCAAAACCAGGGTAATTAGTCGAAAAACCAAAGGCCGCACAATTAACACAGACCGCAAAAAACAGTCGGACGCAACCGGGATTCAATTATAAAGCGTTTGCGCACGTAATCGGAAACCTGACCGCGTCTGGCTCACCAATAAATTGCTACTGCAATTTTTTGGTTCGTTTTGAATTGATTTCGGAGAAGTAACGAGTATTTACAATAATACAGACGTTTCCCAGTATCATGACAATGTCGATAAGCAAATCGTTAATTTTCATGCTGGCTTCGCTGTATTGAGAAATAGATCATTCTGTACTCAACTACTTGCTGTACGCGAAAATTAATAATGGCAATCAATTAACTAATAATGGCATCGCCAATAATGGAATTCTATTACATGAGTGACGTCGGCTACATTTGACGTAATTGGAAGACAAACAGGTCCGAAATAAACAAATCAATGAGCATGATCACTACAACTAAATTAATTATCAGCTGTACTGGGGCTTCGTGTTTTGTCAGTCTAATTAACCAATTAGAAAAGTGAAAGACGTCTCAATTCTACTAAATCGAATATGTTATGCCATTTAACGCGATTACACGAAAGCATATTTATGGATGGGATCCTCCTAAAATAAAAGCCAAAATATGCAGGGATGTAATATGTGTTATATTTTCTAAGCCAGTTAAAGTACGAATATTAGTCTCGTTTATTCATCACGTCATGCTGCTGAGCTGACGAAGATTGTCTTTTAATTTGATAATTTATTGTAAACTGAACCAAGGTGAACAATTCATTCGAATTGTTCGATGGGAACAAGAGAGAATTAGTCTAAGAACACGTGTAATGTTACTTAGATTACCCTAACATTGATGAACCGATTTAAAATTCAACATATGAAATCAAGGCTCAGCTAAAAATGCATCAGCAACCTTTTGCAATTTGTTAAAGACGCGTACAAACTACCTACACCCACCCGTACAACAAGTAGAAGGATCAAGAGAAAGTCTACAGGAAATTGAGTTCCGTTTCTTGTCCAATCCATTATCGAATTAGATCTTTACAGAAGGGAGAATAGCGAAGGACATGCCTCCTAATCAATTTATAGCACGTGCCTGTGTTTATCGCCGACCACGAAGCTAAGCTGATTGTGTTAGGAAGAAAGTAAGTAATGCCGACAGAGCCTAGTTTGGCGGACATATACAAAGATTTAATTGACATATAAAGGTGCATGGTATATCTATGAATTGTTTACTCATTACATCTTGGCATTTGATCAGAAAGGCGATACTGAGCTAGCCAAAGGAGGTGACGTCATTTCAGGATGAAAAGCAGCCGCACATCAGACTGGGAAGTCATCGCTTACTTGCTGCTGCTTGCTTGCTTTGAATAACTTGCAATCGCATGTAACGACCATCGTTTTGGAAACATCCGATTGGGCAAGGCTTAACACAGCCGCCACGGTCGATGTACCTGATAGCACCAATTAGGCGGACCGTGGTTGCGCAGAGGCAGACCAACACATGCAAATCGCTTATTGGCGCGACAATCAGATCGCGACCAGACCGGTCAACTGAACATTCATGCGGTCAATGACTCCTGCATGGTGACACTGAACAATTGCAGTTGCCATAAGCTTCACAATACATGCTCTCGATTTTTTAAAGCATCGTGAGAATAATCGTCTGTCGTGCAAACATTCTATTACTAGCTTCAATCAGCTGATTAAATAAATAAGTAAATATAAGGACACATTTCACACACGGCTGGTTAGCACCATACTAAACACAACTGATATACTACATATACACGCATATTTTTATATACATACATATTTAACAACCAGACAGACAGCCAAAATTTGTACTTAGCACAAAGATGTTAGCCGAGCCGAGAATCGAACCTAGAACCTTCTGATTGGTAGTCCGACATGACAATCAATACGCCAATAGGGTCGTCGGATTTAGTTTACATCACGTTCAAATATTAATAAGAAATGTTTCATATGATTAATATTTACTAAGACGAGAATAATAGTCTTAGCTTGTCAAAAAAGAGTATATTTATTACAGCTAGTATCATGTGACATAAAAAAATAATGAATTAGCAAGAAGGCACTTGACGGACTATTTATGTGCGAATGTGAAGAGAGGGCTCTCCCTCACCCAGAATACTCTTTCTTCGCTGAGGTCGCACGACGCTAACTTTGTTTCAAGTTACTTTACCATTAAAAATAAAATGTAGCCCATTTTTGGCGAATTCTTCAATTGCTAACACTTCACAATCACTTTAGCATTTCAAGGTGTATAAATGTTATTTGAGAATTTCCATTAAAAAAGGCAAGATAGTCAAACACGTGACATGCATTATAATATCGTTAATACATTTGAATATGACAACGGAATTAATAATGACACTAATTAAGAGTTGTGTGTAAATAATAAGATGCGAGAGCAGTATTATCAGTTTCATAAACAAATGAGTCACGGTCGCGCGAGAGGATTCACGAATAGCTAACATGCCGCGAACTTTGTTTATAAATAAAACGCAATTAAACGGAACAAACAGCTGCTCATTCAAAAGGGTAATGAGCTCAAATGTTTTCGTACACCTGTTCTCTTTGTAAATGTACAACTGCATGCTACTTTTGTTATTACTTATTACTACCAGATGATGGACAAGTTTAAATTAAAATAAATAGCCTAGTGAGAGTCGGACTCGCGTGTGAAGGAAGGGTTTTGAAGGCGTCTATCAAAATGCAAAAAGATAAAAAAAAACACGTTTATTGTATGGGGGATCCCTTAATTTTTTTTTTATAAATATTACTTGTTGTTATAGCGGCACGAGAAATACATATCCTGTGAAAGTTTCAGCGTTCTAGCTATTACGGTTTCTGGGATACAGCCTGGAGACAGACAGACAGAGAAAGCCTAATTATTGGGAACCGTTTTTACCGTCTTGGTACGGAAAACTAAAAATCACGTTTTTGTATGGGGACAGACATCGGAGGCTTAGTAATAGGATCCAGTTTTTACCTCTATAGGTACGGAAGCCAAAAAATAGAATCAGATATTTTTTTTGATGGCGGTCATCTTGAATTTAAAATTTATCATAATGTATGTATCCTACTAGTCAAGCCTTTTCATGATATACATATTGAAGGATTTGTGCCAAAATAAGTAATTCGCCATTTTGTGGCGGAAGCTATCTTGAACCGATTATAATCAAACAGCTAAGAACACTGAAATGACAGATACTTCAATCTTATAACACCCCGTTTTTAACTTGTAAGGGGGGATAAAAGTACGTATTTTATTGTTTTAACTACATATTAAGGAGTATTCAATATACCCATTCCATAATTATGGAAAAAGATGAAGGAGGCCTTTACCCAAATAGGGGTCCAAAACTCAACACCATCATCAATTTAACTGAACCTAATAAGATACACACTAAATTTCTCAAATATTTTTGTTGTATTAACTAACATAAATTTGTATTAGATAAGAGTTTTGGAATAAATGGCTTTATTATTAATATACCCATACTGAAATACCGGCAGTAGGTATTTACTGTCGACTTGTTCCACATCATACGAGGACCTTGTTTGGTCGTAACGTAGGGCAATTTAAGAGCCCCCTCATAAAGGGGCACTTCATCACCACATGATCCATGTACCGCTTATAGCCGTTCCGACCCCATCGCAGACGTGGAGGGACAGGACCACAATGGATTATTTCCGCGAGTTGACGCTTCGTAATGTATCTGGTATCGGGGATAGGCTTTTTACTCTCATTTCGGAGTGGTGGAACATTAACGGAAAAACTTAGAAACTGTCCTATAGCCCCGTAGAGATTAATTCGAATTACATAGGTAATTTTAAATCGAATAAATATTTATGTTTACAATGTATAGAGTTGACAAATCAACTCAATCAATCAACCTACTCTGTTGATAAATCTTTATTCATTCAATTTATTGTAACAGCACTTTGTATAAGTAGCGGTAAGAGGGGTCCAATAAAAATCGGAGATTACCAACAAGATTCGAGGGATTGGGATGGCTTGGGGTTCTAGTTGAAGTTTTTCGCAGCGCCTTCGTCAAGTCAAACAAAGACGCGGAACAAAGCGGATAGAGCAGCCTTTGTACGGATACGTCGAGAGCGACGGCACTTAACTCTGACATCGGTGACAGCAACATCACGCCGCTTCTTTTATTTACCGGAATATCTCAACTTTTATAAACTTCCTATTATCCTATTAATATTATAAATGCGAAAGTTTGTGTGTAAGTGTGTATGTTTGTTACTTCTGTACGCTCTAACGGCTGAGTCGATTTTGATGTTTGGTGTGAAGATAGGTTATACTTTGGATTCCCACATAATACTACTTTTTATTCCAGAATCACTTCTTTTGTCTCAGATTAACACGGGTAACAGGGCGGGGCGCAGCTAGTTTCTTATAAATTCAAACAAATATACATTCTAAGTAAATAATCCCATCCTTGTGGCAATTCTATGTAATAAAGTATTTTTATACGCGCACGTATCTTCATATTAGTCTTTATTGATCTCCTTGTAGCGTAGAACTGTATATTTAGATTTGAAATAATTTTAAATGCACAGTGGTATAATAGAAGGTGCATCAAGCGGAGAAACAGGCCGCGTTTGAACGGCGGTTTTATTGGCCTGCCCTAATTGCCTCCCGCCCCGCATTAACCACGTTTGCTACGACGACCTAGATACAACCAACTGATATATTTTTAGCAAAGTACATCATGCGGTTAATCAATACTTATATGAAGAAAATCTTCGTGTAGTTATTGCTTTATAGCTATGTTAATGAATATTCACCTATCGTATGTAATAGAATTAAGAACCGAATAAAATGACAATGACATGGGAGACAAAGGTGTGAGAGTATAGAGCTAACGGCTGATAGAGGAGGGTGGAAGATGAAAACTTGCTGTGCCGACCCATCCTAGTAGGAAAAGGCAAGGAAGAAGAGAGGTAAGAGAATTTAACACAAAGTAATTTCGTACTAACGAGACAATTTCGATATGTTTCTTATCGTCTCAATAAACCCTTTATATATGTATTATATAAAATTTGAAGCACGATCGGAGCGAAGTCTACACGTATTTCCAATAGTAAATTTATCACTTTAGACGTGTGAGAAGGGCAATCTACTTGCTGGACGGAAAGCGGAGGTTGAAGGCGCAAATTTCAATTTTCCAAGCGGACGGTCAGCTGTGTCCGGTAATCCGGAATTTATCTCAGCCTTTAGGGTCGGCACCCGTCGCCTTTCAATCACCTGCCTCGGCAGTCCTCGAAAAGCGAAATGGGAATTGGTGGGAGGTCCATTGTGTTGCAGACATGTGCCACCGAGTGTTACACAAACCGAACCCCGGCCGTGGCATTATTACAAGTGGCATCATTACAAGTAGGTGTCCGTATCCATGTCTTTTTGCAAACAGCTAGGCATTTGACAAAGGTGTAGCGTGTCTAGTCTGGTATAACTGGCTCTCAAGGAGACTACCGGAACATACTGTTTGGTGTTTGGCGGCAGATTTTTAATTTGAATGTGGTTGCTACCTAGGCGAGTTTCCTGATCTTCGATCAAATATATACATTGATCGAAGTTCCTGATGATGTTTTCCTTCACCGCATGCTCGAGCTCATTGGCGGGGATCGAAACCACAACTTACTGGACGTAAGTCGCCACACGCTAGACTGAGCTATCACCGCATTAAAAGTAACGATCGAGAATCAAGTGTCAGGCATAGCAATGCAATTTATTCATGACTTTGGTTCTTAGAAGACTTAGTTAAAGAGAGATATACTCGTAAAGTATTCCGTATACAGGCTGTTGTTACATCATGCTTTCGTTGGTAAGCCGAGCGCATCGAGCCGAGTGACGCACTCCTGCGGCCAATTTAACTGAAAATATATAGCATCTGCAAGGTCGGCAAAGGATAACGAACCCGGCGCGGTATATTTCGAAACAGGTATGGCTCCGATTCCGATTAGCGGACTCATTAACATAAACGGACCATACTTGGTAACTGGAAGCGATCGCAATCGCCGTTATGGCATGAGTTTTTCGATAATTTCAGTTATTGTCGAGTGTTGAGCTGGAACTTGTATTCAATTAGTGACGATGACCGTGCCGCGACCTCGATTTTAAATTGGACCCAGAGATTGAATATACAAAATGCCTTTGAGTGTAAAAAGTTTTTGTAGTAGCGTAATGAACATAACCGAACGTTAGTTAACTTCGGATTAATTGAATCGCCGCAAGCCAAAACGCTATTCTACTGAGCTTGTATAATAGAGCAAAAAAGCAGGATTTAAGATCATCGCAGTCATTACGAGCAAAAGCTTTATTTTTAAGCTATACAACCACACTCGATAATAGTTTCGTAGCAGATAAAACTTGAAATGCCAATGTTTAAACGTAACGTGTTAAAAGCAAGATTAAGGTAGGTAAACTTGGACAAACAATCTCCTCGTAGACAAGAGTAAATATGTGTGTTAGTTTAGGGCATCGAAAACATGGTTTAACTATATCTTGTTACTAATATTAGCCCTCAATTACTACATACTCAAGAATCTTGGATATTGTTCCAAAATGTTACATTAACGTTACATATTTAGTCAGAATATGAAACGAGTGCGTTTATAAATAAACAATCCTGTAATTTCCACTTAAATCCACTTCGAATTACCAACTCCGTAACTAAGCTCGTTAAACTTGGCATAATCAAACTCCGTCCTTTGTCGTCTGCGCGTCTGTAGACAAAACGTCTATTCAGGCACATCTGCTTAATTTGAATAGACCATGTATAATAATTTATTCTTTGTGTTTACATTGTTTGAGCAACATTTATATCATTATGTTTTTTACCAAATACACTTCCAACAGTATTCAGTACAGCTTATTACAAGTGCTGTCAGTACCGAACCAAACATCAAAGACTACTAATACTAGTTACAAGGCGCGGTGCTCCGACTAGTAGAGACGTACGAGCAATAACAATCATAAACAGGAACCGTTCCTATCTTGTTTTGTTCTGGTTGACTTCATTAGTGGATGATATTCGATTAGGCCGGTCGTCGAGTCGTCAGCGAGCGGAAGTAGCTAACAGAGCGCGGGCGTGGTGTTTAAGTTATTAGGGAAGCCTCGGCACTACGCCCCGTAATAAGATTAGCTGCCGGTCAGAGTTATTACAGTACCGCCCCGGCACACGTGCCATGTGGACCGCTCAATTATTATGTATTGATATTGTTATGGGATGAAATCAGTAATAATTATGATTCATTAATGTTTTATCCACAACTGTGTTATGTACCGATGATATTTACCGTACAATACAATGTGTACAAGTGAACTAGCAGTCGAGACCGTGTATAGTTAAACAATATGGTCAAGTTAATTTGCTACTGTGACTATTTTTTGCTATAACGCATTTTCAGATCTGGCAATGTAATACAAGAAGATACTGAGATGTACTGTACAAGAATTATGTACGAGATGATGATTATTTTCCAGGTAGCTTTTAACTTATTTCGTGCTTCCTAAAAGCTTTATCACTTCAGTGATTTATTGCAGTATATTTATTGACACATTATCTGCAATACACTTATAATTTCCATAACTTCATTATATAAAACAGCTACTTGTTATTATTTCCCAAAAGAGTAAAACGGAACCGCGGTTGGAGCAGAATGTGATTAGTTTCAATTTCATTTGAAGTTCCTCGAGGGGATACTGAGAGCAATTTAATTTACGTCTGGTTGTAGCACGATTATCTCCTAAATAAGATTATCAAGGTAATCATCACGTTAAGGTACGTAAGGTTGTTTAGCTTTGGTTTGGTCAACAGGAAAGCCATTAACCACTTAGCGGTGGAGACTCAATAGTGCGCATCACAGTGCAGTTGGCTAGTTTGAGCCTGTCAGGGTAGGTTGAGACTCAACCGACGACAGTGGCTGCAGCAAAATGCCAGTAGCAGCCAGAAATAGCCAATAATCTAGTTATCGGCGCAGATGTTGTCACGTCCGCGCCAGTTAACTCGTCCCTGACAATTTATGCCCTGTTATATTACACAACGAACATCGCCCACTTTGATACTAACACATTGCGAGGAAAATGTGTTCATGAAAACCCTGTATTTTGTACAAGAAGGGCATTATCGTGATATTCTATACAACAACTATCCTATATATTTTTTTTTTATCCAATTGTATCAATTTTTCTCAAAAGAGTCAGCTTATAATTCTAACTCTATTATCATCAGCATCAGTATACGCTAAAACTGAATTATTCTCTCTGAACTAGAATCCCAGTTCGGACGGGTCTAATCCGATAAAGCAATTCAATCCAACTGCGAGGTATGCAGTAATTCAACGCAAGCGGTTATGGATTTAGCTTACGGTCAGATTTCCACTACGAGGCTACTGTACAAGCTAGATCTAGCTCCGATGTGGTGCGAAATAGATTAACCATTCTATTTGAAGTACTTGTACTATGTGCCGGTTCGATCCATGAAATTCGAAACTGAATGTCGTAATAGATTAAAAGAAATCATAACATCTATGTTGAAACCTCGTTTCATAGTCATTTTGTTAGCGGATGTAATCAGTTCCATTCAAAGAAATATCTTTCCCTTTTTGCACTAACCCACTTTCCGAATGCGGACGCTCATTTGAATAAGCGGAATATTATCTGAAAGTGATGATATAGCGAACAGTGGGTACCGCTCCTTATACGACGGCACTGGTCCGGACGTGCCCCAGGTCGTTAGAACTAATCGCCAAAGATCCGTTCTGGACACAAGGATTATTACATTGAAGTGCAATAAGGGAGATAATAACAATATACCTAAATTTTAAGAGTACCTAAAACGTTGCGACCTCGTTGGCGTAATGGTTACCATGCTGGACTGCCTAAACCCAAACAGAGGGTTCGATTCCCGGCACGTCAAGTGAGTTAACCAGCTGTGTATAAAACTATATTTTTTTTAATATTAAAAAAGTATAGTTCAAAACTGAAACATTATATAGAATACGATAAAGATACACATATTTTGATCTACATATATTTTACTTAACATATGCAATTAATTTCAAAGATAATTAAATCAACAATTTTCCTATAAAATAAATATAGCCACAACCCATTTCATCACTTACTTTTGAAACAATTCTGAAGTGGCAATGAATTGCTGTCGAGAGCTTTAATAGCCCTGAGAGCTTGCTATTGCTTTAATCAATCTGAAATCATTTGGATAATTAAACTCGCTAAATTATTTCACTCTGTAATAGCGCTCATAAATCAAAGGATGTTATCTTGCAGATGGGTTACCTTAGTCTATATGCGAAATGAAAAGTCATTAATAACGGAGGATCCTTTTATTCTTCTGTGAGTCACACAGGATAGTGATATGGGGAAACTCAATCAGAATGATTTAGAATGACAATTGAAACTATTAATAGGTCGAATCCTAAAATATCATTATTGATAATATATTGATAAGTTGATGAACAGAAATAACCAATTATTATGAATGCCAACAACATATTATATCTTTAAATGAGCAATTCTTGTGCGATTTTCATGAAATTTAGTATATAGGGGGTTTCGGGGGCGATAAATCGATCTAGCTAGGAATCATTTTAAGAAAATGTCATATTTATAAAAAAAAACGAGCAAAGCTCGGTCATCCAGGTACTATGAAATAATAAGAAGAATATTATACAAATTAGGATAACGAATTCAGTTTAATGATTACAGATTATACTCTTCGTTGAAGATGTGGGTGTATCAAAACGTAATAACGAAAGAAAAAGAAATAATAAAAGCGCCGAAACGGCACGACAAAACATCAATCTAATTTGACAAACTTGTATAGACTATTAGTTAATGGGAATTCATAAATACAAGTGATGAAAACATACAAAAATCATAAAAAAGAAATGCCACTAGTATGAAATTTATTTAGATAACATTCATCTAAGATAGTACTCATATAAAGCTGTATAAAGTTATTTTATCGAATTTCTTGAGTGCCTTTGAAGGTCGCAGATTGTTTGGTTTATGCACAGACTTGGCGTCTAGTTTAGTCAAAATACAGAACTCTAGAGCCGAGGAGTTCAATAACGTAAAGAGTTATTGAACTTTTAAGTGTACAGATAAATAATTAAAGTAGCGTTCCTAGAAAACATAGAATTCTATTGAGCAAATCAGTCATAATGATTCCGAAAGTATTTTATTTCAACAACTTGTTGTCTGGAGTATTTACCTATTACATGAGCTCAAAAGTTAATCAATAATTGTTTTCATCGAAATCCAGGTGAAATCAAAGGAATCCTAGAATTTAGGAACTTGACCTTCCAAGTTCAGGAACGGGCTCTACCCCGCCCACCTTCCGTCAGCCGCGCCCGACCGCAATGCAGTCAATCTGAAGGACAAATCCTAAGATACCCGACAACAAATTTATGAATAGCTATTTTGCTGAGTTTGTTTCACATGTATGTATGTATATAAAATATCTGGCTAACGTTTCACGCAGACAACGACCTTACAAACAGCGTTCTCTGCTTCTACATTTGCAATTACTTGTAATGTCAAGAGAGCAAATACTAATTTAGAAGGCAATAACAGAGTCCCAGGGCGAAATTGTGAGACAATTGGCTATTTAGCCAGTGAGGCGCGGGGACACTCATAATGAAATCTGTGCAAGGAGCATCTATTGAGCTGTTCAGTCCTTGAGTTCACTGGCTATTTGAGCAGGGTCAAGGCAGCTGTAATGCGGTTACGGCGCACTTTAGAGGTATCACATAGCCCTGAACGAGCCTTAACCCGAGGTGAATCCCGCGCCATTAATATCGATTTACATTTTATTACTATTGTGAAGTTATTGCGAAAATATTTGTATTCATTTAGTATCCTACGAATATACATACATAAATTCTACTCGTTGCCGAATTAAACTAGTATCAAATTCTCCCGTCTCCATTTTATACGTATGTGATGAATGTAAATGAAGAGATTCTTGACATTTTCCCCTTGAGGCCAGCAACACGGGTGAGTCACAAGCGGCCTTCACCTCTGTCCGCCCGTTCCGACATCCGCATTCAGAATTTTACCCGCTAAAAGTAAAACCCTCGAGCCACGAGCGCCGCTTATTCTTGTCACATTTAAATGCATTCATAACACTGATGTAAATGCAGCGCATCCTCTACTAAGGCCTTTGATATATTGCACTGAGAGCGAATCAACCAGACTAGACAGGTACGACTTTAAATAGCTGACCTTTCAAGTCTCCAGTGGATCGTGAGCAATAGAAATAAAGGTTATCTGGACGTGACCACCACTACAAATAATGGTTAAGAAACTGCGTCGGTGAAGCAATGTCAACTCGGACAACTTTCTATATATAGAGTCACTCGTAATTATTATTAAAACGATCAGCAAATATTTGTCTGAATAAGGGCTAGCAGTAAAGGGCCTAATGGGCGATGATGACAGCGTGAGTGTTAGCACAGAAACGCGAAGTATCGCGGGTCATTGAGATTACGCCACGCACTGCTCCAGGCCGCAACATTACCACACTTTCTCTGTAGAACAAATCGTGGTGCTTAATAATAACTTTAACTAATGCAACAATGGCAGCGAAATCGGTGACGAGAAATATAAATTAAAGAAAAGAATGGCAAAGGCCTTTAATATACAGTGTTTTCGCTAGAGACAATTTCGAATACAACACACATCAATTTAGAATTCATGGTCAATGGCAAAACAAGTTTGTGCTAGCTGTCGTAGGTCCTGCAGTCACGCACACTGTCGCGTGTCGGAGCGGTGACAAGCTGACCTAAATAATTTTATTCAATTTGCACGGATTTTGTTAATTGACTGCCATTGGATCTTAATAAACGCAGTAATCCATTCAAACGGCCCACATTACTCTAAAATAATTACGCAAGTTTTGCAATATTTGCTGCGGTCTGTTTCAAGCGTGATATTATAATGAGGGCTCGAAAATATTAAAGTTTTTTATTGCGAAACAATAAAAAAATATGTTAAAATTGAAGCGATGGCGGTAGAAGATAAAGACATGTTGATCATTAAAATGTATCATTGGCATGGCAGTTTGCTTACATTCGTGCATACATTGCAGTGTATTTTGCAAGGCACGCATAACAACACGTTGGAAAGTGTGTCAAGATTGCAATAGGCAACACGCAGCGAACGATGCGCCAACTCGGAAATGCAATGCATCAGACCTATTTACGAAAAGAGATCTTGTGAAGCTCATCAATCACAATCGCGTCGATAATGCCTTCCGCGATGTTCACTCACCTGCATAATAAAAGCAATTTAGATACACAAAAGGCTGAGTTGAGACTTATATTGCTTATGTATATACCTACGTATTAGTTGCATTGTGATACGTTGATGACGAAATCTAAGAATTTAGTCCAGATCTTACTCTTACCTTGCCTTACCTTGTGAGCTTTCAATAAAATAGACGTTTAATTACATTGCATATATGTATGAACTATGCGATTTATTTACAGTGCTAAGTCCGAACTGGGTTATATGTAAAATTAAGAAAAACAATCTAAAATACTATTCGGAATTCATCATTCCGGACAGAAAGACGCGGGTTGAAATCCTGCTGGTCGAGATATTCTCGATAGCTTTACTTGAAATTCATATAATGTTAATTGTGATCACGTCTGACAAGGTACCGAATTTAGTGTGTAGCGTTGAACAATAAACATGAAAATATTGATTATTACAGAGCAGACGTCATTGTCTGCGCTGGCTGGACGCCGCCCGATCTATTCACACATATCCAGAGGGGTTCATCTCAAGTAACATATAGGAGGGTTTTACTACCAGGTTCAATAATGAACCTGGTAATTATATAACATATTGTTAGTTAAAGCTTAGTTGAATCTTTATTTTAACACAAATATGTTTCGTAAGATTAGATAGATTAGGAAAACGCAGCGTCGGTCGTCCGCTGGCAAGATGGGTCGACGACATAATATCAGTCGCAGGTCGAATCTGGACACGATTGGCACAGGACCGAGATAAATGGCATATCAAAAGAGAGGCCTATTCCCAGCAGTATGAGAGAGAACCGGCTGTGGATGATGGTGATGATGATGTTTCGTAATATGTATTGCATTATGTGACTACAACAATACGATTTTCGACTAACACTCGGATGACTGACGTAACTGGATATTTAAAGGGCAACTTGAATAACAATGTTCTCTTTGGATGGTTCATGTGTGTGGTGGTTATTGTTTATTTCACGGGAGTGACATGTTTGGAAGTAATAAGAGCGTATCCCTGCTGTGATGCAGATCTGTTCGAAACACGGCCTTTTGTTGCCTATTTTCAGTTTCATGAATGATATAGATCGAATTATAAATAAACACGTTTCATTAATCAACGTTATACCTACTCGTATTGTTATGTGTGACAATATATGAAACTACCCTCAATAGTTAGTACTGCGTCGTTTTTGTCCGTCAATCCGAATAAATCACCAGCCTCACAATATAGGCGTTTAATTTACGTGTAGGCTCCCCGTTTTCCCATAATCTGACAAATATGTTAACCCTACTGGTTCAACTAAACTGTTTCTCTTTATAAGTACTACTGAGTTATACAATTTTAATCAAATGTAAGTTTCAGGTTAAGTTATAAGCATGGCATTAAAAACACAATACTAGCGTTTTTATTATGGAAATACCAATTAGTTTCACCGGAAATAGAGCTAAATAAAAACAATGAGTCGATTAAATAAAGATTTATGTTGATAGAGTTAGTAATAATGAAACGTACATAATAACATTACAAAGTGACGGATATTAGGCACAATTAGCTCGGTATTGTTATAGAGTCCATTCTCAACACCCACAAAGCACTTACTCATCGTGTATCGATCGAACTGTAAGAATGGCAAACGACCTCACTGCAAGATTAATTGCATGAAAACTTTTGTGTTCCGAACTACAAACACCGTACTAATGTTTTATATATTATTTTTACTTATACGATTCGTTCTAAAATTAAAGCTACCTTAATGTTGATGGTAATGAGTGCTCGTTGCAAAAATAAACATTGCAGAACAGAGGAGCCATTATGCAATGTAAATATGAAACGGAGACTATTTCGCAGTCTGAAAAAAGTTCAGCTGCATAATGTAGAGAAGCAATTTAATTTCTCGTTTTCCGTCCGGTCGGTGAAACATTGAGAATAAGGTTTGAATGGAAGTGCAGCGAGATTTTACAGAACCGGTTGAGTATTTGCTCCGTGATCTCGTCTTGACCCGAACACTTCGTGACGGGCTACGTTTTTAACTACATTGACGTAGAGCACGCAAACGAATTACGCGATCGGGTGAATGTTCTATAGTGATACAAATATCGTGACAATCCAGTGCCCCGGGGATTGCGTAATCGCCACTAATGGAGATTTATCCTGTCGCCGCTCATTTCAATAAACCATTTAATAAGTTCCACGTTATTGCATGCAGATTGCCGATTGCCAAGCGAAATCTCATTTCGCACAGTCACGACATTATCAATGTCATATTACCTAGACCTGTGCATTAGAATGGATACCACGGGTATACAATTACATGAGACAAATGCAATTCCACAAATCTGTGGGTAATAGCTATCCTAGGTATGACGGCGGCATGGCGGCGTCGCTTTCTGATATTTCATCTGGGTACTCGGCAACAACAATGCGACACCGTACCGCAGCCGTGTGCGTCACGGTGCTGCCGGCAATAATGTCACGCAATGCAAGCAATCATAAAAAGCGCTACAGCGCTCAACAATTTTCGCTTACGACATAATGAATTATGAAGAGAAAATCGAAAGAGCTGTATTCGCCTCTAGCTAGCTACCTGTTTCATTTGACCCGCGAACGTTTTGTGACGATCTTACAACGAATACAGCTCATAATGGAGTCCATTACATGTGATAGGGATCACCTCTCTTTCAAAAGATCTACCAAAGAGGACTAAAGGCCTGGTTCGTAGACAATGATTGATGTGGTTTGGCTTGAAGCTCAAGATTAAGCGAAACACTATTCCAGATTACACATACATATGTAATGGTGGTTGCAGTAAAATACAACATATTGGGGCCTATATCATTGGACATGTAATTTTAAATTGAGCATTATGTTAGTTTAAAATAACGTCAAATATACGAATGAATGCTGAACTTAAATGTAGCTTACCTTTAAGTATGATCCGTAATATTTAGTGACGTATGGGCTATCACATTGCGACAGCACCATAATTTCCTGTTGTATGTCTTCGATTTCATCTTCAGCTTCTTCCAAGTCGATTATTTTAATGGCAACCACTTGCTGTGTCCTGTTGTCGACGCCTTTGAAGACTTCTCCGAACGAGCCCTTGCCAATCTTCTCTTGTTTCGTGAAGATCAGCTCGGGATCGACCTTCTGCAATAGACAAAAAAATGTTTGAATCAAGTGTTCATCGCATTGTGAGTACGTGTATGAATACATATAAAGGTGGACCTGAGTTTTTGAGTCATTAAATAATTCACTGCAAAATTGAAACTTATTTTTAACAAGCGAAAGATTACAAAAGTACAATAGAATAGACAGTAGAAGAGAATTAGGTCTTATTTTCTTACAAAATGTATCTACATGTAGTATGTGCGTAGTTCAGTACTTAGTAAGAAAAATAATTAAATATATAATTTGAAAAAACTTTTAGAAAAATAATGCGATAAGAATTATGTAGATAACACTACATTTATATTTATCGTATCTATGATAGTTTATAAAGATTTAGGCAGTTTTGAATGTTGAAACACTTACGCCTATTAAAAGTTTTCAAGATAATACGATAAAAATAATTGGTTTCGGTGATATTTTTACATCAATAAGTAATGGATCTAAAATTATGAAATAAAATAAATGATAATACTAGAATTTCATGAAATAATATTTAATAAAGAAATACGTCATCAGCTCGACAGCAAGATGTCTCAGAAGGCAGCAAAGACTTTTGAGATTTCTTAGAAGTAATACAATTCAAGAGTAATTTCTTTGAACTCTGCAAATTATTAGATCAGCTAATGGGTTGAATAAATAAAATTATGCATTTTGACTTATTCGTGTCTAAATATAGGAAGTAAACAAACGTCGTAACATTCTGTTTTTCTACCTACTGCCGCTTATTAACATCTGGGTTATTATAGGCTTATACAATATACATAATTTTCTCGACACAAATGTTTAGCCGTTAGAAAACAAAATGAATTGTAAATGAAGGCGAGAGTTGAAATGAGCTGCGAGTTCATGGCGAAAGCACGATAGTTTATTCCGAGGGGCGAGGCACGTGGCACGGATAATCCGAGTTGTGCCGGGACATGCCAGACACGACCCGCTTGTCAATGGAGCTCTCCTACATACCTTGTTAATTTTAAATCAAAACTTTGCTATCCTCGTCTAGCTTTAATCACAACGCAAATTGGATTCCTTCTCTTGGCGTTCTATTTGACCCATGCAACACGATTTTATGTATATTAATGTGATGTAAACGTGCAATGTGTATCAAAATTGAATCTAAATCTTGCTCTTACACAGGACACATACAACGTGTAAAATTGTGTTCAAAGTACAAGGCAAGGCAACCTATAGGCCTCAGGTATAAGTGCATAATTAAGAATTTAATTTAAGTAACAAAATCTTAAGTGTAAAGCAAAACAGTTCGAGCAAGAATAGGGGTTGTTAATCCAGGGTTGCGGCACCAGACACGCGGCAAAAGTCGTGACCTGACTGCCAATGAGGGTATACTCCTCGTTTAGAGAAATGTCAATTATGACTAGGGTATCCAGTACCGGGATCTCAGCATTTACAAAAAAAAAACTGGCAACTCTTCAACGACGGAAACAGGAGTTTATGGAGTATTTCGAATGAGTTATATTATTACATAGATGAATAGTTATGTTCAGTATCTGCCAAGTTACAGAATATACACTAAGCATATTTATCAGAGACTAGACCAAACCAGTGAGTTTGAATTGTGCTTATAAACTAGTTTGCCCTAACGACCATGCAACGGGCCATTTTAGCCTAGTCTGTACCGGTTTATTGTATCGGTCTTAGGATAAACTGGTTTGGCCTAGGAAAAACTAGTTTTTCTTAAAATTGGGTTTAGCCTGCAACATTATATCGATATCGCTGCCCAAGGAGGCAACGTTTGGGCCGATTGACTATCATGATATGGGTTTATGAAAGTGAAGTAGTTTTAATGTGAAGTATTGACAGCAAGAGATTTCTTCCAAGTCTATAAACAGAATGTGTTTATTCGAATAAAAGGTTTATAATGCTCGAAAAGTAACATAATAACCCCCCTGTTAAATTTCCATCCTTACTGTAGTCTGACACAGAGATGATAGAGTAGAAGGCTCAGTGCGGCACCAACAAAAAGGCTTATTGACTTGGTGAACCAATTTAGCACGCGGGGATTTAAAAAATACGAACCACATTTTGTTAGATGGTATCTTTCTTGTACTGATCCGAGAAAGGTGTGAAAACCAGAACACTGTTTTGTGAAAAATACTCGAGATATATTTCTATTTTGACGGAAATAAAAAACTTATTAAATAAGCTTCGATCATCAATACCAACTAGATATCGGGTCGGCGCAAAGAATACGTCTGGATAAATAACAGCGCACTTGAAAAGTGAGCTCTTATTTTGTTTAGTTCGCTTGTAGCACGGCCAATGTAAACACGTTTCACAATGCCGCAATGTGTATTCAAAAGTTGCAAAAATAATGCCCGAAAAAGCAATTTATCGACCGGAGTGTCTTACTTTCGGTAAGTACATGTAAATTAAGTTATGTTATAACTTTTAAATTAGCAAATAATATCTAATTTTGACGAAAATTACCGATTTTAAACCACAACTACAAACGTTTGGCCACGGTTTGGCCAAGGTCGGCCAATACGTGCCCAAACTTTGGTGTAACAGAACAGTAGACGCATGGAGTAGATTTATGTTGTAGGTAATAATTTAAAGTAATTTGTTACTAGAACTTTCAAGTAGGTTAATACTACTTTTGTGTCTGTTTTTTGGACTCTTATTAGATAGTTACTTATTTCTTTTTTTATTTTAGGTTTCCTAGCAATCCGTTTACGTGTGCAGAATGGGTCTCGATTGTCGCCAGAGAAAGAGGAGATAACTTTTATAAGCCAGATAAAAATTCGGTCATATGTTCAGATCACTTAGTATTTAAAAGAAATTAATCCAGGTTCGCAAAATGGAAAAATATCTCCAATGTTGAGTTTTTATAAACGTTTTTATTTTTGATTTATTAATTACATTGAACTGTACTTGTATTATGAAAGTGTAAAAATGATTATAAATATATGTATGTGTGGAATCACTTGAAATTTTTATTTGTGTCATCCAGTCATAGGCATCTTTGCCAGCCGCCGGCATTACATACATATGAAAAACGACAAGCATACTTACATTTTCGTGTACAACACATTAAAAACACTGATAAAGAAAAAAACATATTATACACAAAAACAATCCTATTAAAATAATAAGTACCAGCTTTTGCCCGCGTGTCATCGCTCCCGCTCTTCCTTTCTCCAGCATACTCTACCTACTCCACAAACAATTTAATATAGGATTAAAACAATTAAAATTAAAATGGTGTAAGTATAGATAAGTTTGTATATTAACAAACGTAATCCACAAAACATACATAAATTAAACTAAACTTTTACGTTAATATTATAAATTATTTTAGTGTTGAACGCGACTCCATGCCTCCTGTAGTAATATTCGACAAAACAAACCAACACGAAACAAAATGACGTAGCTCACAAGGCCGTAACAGGAAAAGGTACTTTATTTGTTGCTCTTTAAAGTTGATCACACTAAATGTTATTTGACTTATGTCATTTCATTTGTAAGTGACAGAATAGCTTTATAGCTTTTATGACGAAAGATAGTAAGTGTAAGATAATATTTTGAAGATTTGTGACTTTATTTGCTAGGTGCCATGGTTGAAATTAGGTTAAACTTAAAACTGTTTTAAAACTTTTCTCTTAGTAATGCAGATGTATAGGCATAAATTCACGCGGACAGCATTTGGTTTTGATTTTGTACGTGACCCGTTATCTAGTTGGTATTGATGATCGAAGTAAATAAGCTTTTGAATTGTTTATTCAACTGGTAATGTGTATGTTTGTTTGGGTTGCAACTTGCTTGCTGATATAGCTTGAAAAATTAGACCTTAATTTCACCTTGCCCGATTGCATTCTTTGGACATAGAATCAACGATGACAAATCAATGGTAACTACAACTGTACAACGGAACAGTTCTGATAATTGAATCAGATAGTTCCACAGAAACTTGACGAATGGATCATTTTTTGACGTGACAACGTCTTAAATTAGGTTGCGGCTGGGAGTCACTTATGAAAAAGTGTAACGCCCGGTAACGTTACGATGAGTCACCGAACGAGAGAGAGGCCCGCCGAATGCCTTGCGTCTCTCTCCCACTCAACTATGATCGGTCTGCCGCGCGCGCAGCACGCGGCAGACGTTGTCACGTAAGATCTTCGCCCGTAAAACCGACTTTACAGGCAACCATTTTTTTTTTTAACTTTAAACCTCCTTTCAACCTAAAATAGCTTTTGGTTCTAAAACATTCGGATACGAGATTGATTAAAAGTAACTTTTTCAGACATATTAAACAATTTAAATTGGGTTAATCTTTAAATTAAAATAATGATGCCAACTCATCAAAACTTCGTCTTCCCGCTGGGTGAAAACCTCTTAAAGATTAAAATTATGCGAAAAGTTTTCATCACAAATTAAACGTTCTTTATCTAAAGAAATAATAATTTAACTTTTAAAGCTGTTAGATACTTAAAGTTTGGTGGTAATAATAATAATCTTTCCAAAGGCTTCTTACAATGGCAGGCTTGCATGATTTCGTGATATATTTTAAATCGATTTTACAAAAAGAAGGAATTCGACTGTATTAGTTAATTTCATTTATTAATTGGTTAAGCACTTTTAAAATAGAAGTCAGTTTTCCAAATTTGTATCGTGTATTTTTATCCAAATTTTTTTGCATTTAATTAATATCAAATTATATTCACGACAAGTCTTTCAACTAGTAAGCATTACAAATTATGCTACTCCAAAAAAACACGTTTTGTTAATATGGCGATAATAATACTGATTTCATAAACAGGAAATGGTATTGATTAGCTGATATTTTACACAGTCAAGTAATTTGCGTAACATGAATAGGACACGTGTATTTTTTAGTAATCGGCTCGATACCCAAATCTGTTTACTTTTAACTTGATTCAAAATGTGTATAAAATAAAAAACCTATGTTATTTATTGTTTAGTAAATTGGGAGATAAGAGAGTACATACACATAATGTGGTTTTGAACTTTTGAACCAGCGACCGCACCGCGGGCATTCGTTTGTTGCTTTTGCCCTTGACAACGTCACACGGACTGTGTCGAAACATGTCATGCTAACACTGTCAGTAATAAATAAACGTAAATGACAGCCTGTTAAATAATAAAATAAATAAATATTAGGACACATTCACACACGGCTGGTTAGCCCCATACTGAACCATTTCTAGCTTGTATTATGGTTGCTAACACAACTGATATACTACATATACATACATATTATATATAAATACATATTTAACACCCAGACCCACAGCCAACAAATTTAGTTAAGCATTAAGATGTTGACCGGGCCGGGAATCGAACCCGGAACCTTCTGATTAGCAGACCGGCATAGTAACCTTTACGCCAACGAGGTCGTCAAAACAATGTTAATAAATATGTGGAATAAATTTTACTTAACCGACTTTTATATGCTGCTATATGTATGTATTAAGCTTAATAATAATTATTTTAATGGAATAATACCTAATACTTACTACGCGTCAACGATATTTACCTTAATACGACCTTGATATAAACTGGAAGTTCAGATAAGAGTTGTTGTTACCTAGTTGAAATTATCGTAAAATATACTTATATAGTTTGCGGTCTAATTCTGTACATTTAATTTGAGTGCACTCTATTGTCGTAACTTAAACAAAAACTAAAAAAAATTATGTACGTCCGTATGTATCTTCAGACGTTTTCTGCTTCAATCACTCGAACAGTACTAGACTGATTTCAACTGATATTTTATCGGTAATAGAAAGCTACTCGTACATTGTATAGGTTATACCGCTTATGAAATCATTAATAAAAGAAAACAAATCTATAAGCTGATTGAGATTTTGCGACCCGTGGTATGAAAACGAGTTGTATTGTAAATAAATAACTATTACGTTCAGATTTTTTGTTACTAAATTCTGATACAAATAAATACATACATATACGTTGGTAAATTTCGTCCTAGTACAAAAGACACCATGTGTTGTATACAAAGTAGCACTCAGTGACACGACAACATATGCATACGTAGTAAGGACAGTCACCTTTGTACCAACCGCTGAGTACCGTAAAGAGAACAGCCTCAGTTACGAGTACATTTGCTATTCATTAGATACTACCCTATATAGAAAACCGTCTTACACTGACACGCTATAAAAGGGTTATCGGTATGCGAATAGCGACCAAGCGCAATTTTTATAGTGAACCTTCGAAAGAGTTACATAAATAAGTTAGAAAGAGCCTAATAATGTGAATATATGCAAAAAATAAACATTCCGTGAGTTTTATAATGATATGTTCTTAGTTTCCATGCCATTTGTTTATATCGAGCAGTATTTTCAGTGTTCGACTTGTAATATATACTCAGATATTTGGTAGTTACTGGGGGTAGAAAGCGCATGAAGTGTCGCATAGCCGCATGCGCAGACGCGATATCCGACACGCATTGCGAGACGTCGAGAAATAAATAACAGCTACTGCGACCAGCGACAAATCAGTACACGCACGTTGCAACAGGATATTAAACCGCTATACCGTAGTGTGAGGAAATGCCTACAGTTACTCGGTTTGGTAGCCAAGCTTGGAATTCACTTACGTTGGTTCCAGAATATCTGCTTTGCGAAGGTCGAACAGGAGCAGGCCTAGCCGGCTGAGGCGGCACTTTCATCTGCCTTCGATCGAACGAAGATACGTGGCTCCCAGACCAACCCCAGCGGCCCGGCCCATTGCTGCCGTGGGGGAGAGAATACGACGACTGTGGTCTTAAGTGTCTGTTATTTGGTCCAGAGAGGATTGGACCCGCGGGCCCGCCCTGAGGAACCGGGATCCCAGGCCCTTGGACGTAATGATAGTGCGGCGGATTAGAAACCGCAGCACCCCACATGGTACTAAACACTGGCAATGTCAAACACAAACACTACACGAAACACAATCACCTCATCACACCAACAAAAATAAACCACTGACTCGATCAGTTAACATTTCGGAGGTATCACCACCGCCTTATCGCTCGAGAACAATGATAATTTTGTAATTAGCCAATCGACGGGGCTTATAAACTTCAAAGTTATCGCTCAAAATTCCATTGACTACCAGTCAGTAGCGAGTTACCTATGCCACTGTTCGCGTCGGAAAGACTGACTGTTTGACAACACGAACACCTCGAAAGCCGCCAGCACCGGACGAAGCTGAGACGCGTAGAGAATTAATTCGTACTGTTGGACAATTGTTTGGCCAAATATAGGCAACCAAATGAACTTGAAACGGTTCGAAAGCGTTTACAATGGGCTCTTTGATTCATTGTCAATTAGGAATTGAAGAGGAGTAACAATCAAACAATGTCAGCGATAAGAAACGTTAAAGGTCTCCTAGTAACATAATACTGCCCAACAGATAGAAAGAAGCAATCAAGAATAAGTTCACTTCACTGAATAGACTAAATTCAATGGCAACTTTAGATTGCGTCCAACGACACTGTGGTCACTCGCGCACTATTTCCGCACCAATGCGTTTGTACTTCAAGAGAAATCTGTTTCCCGACACGAGTTATCCATCGTGATGGACGGCGTGTGAGTACCGACGCATTTGAATATAGACTGTTGGCGTGTTGCGGCGTTCCACACCAGCCGTCCTGGCGATTGCATTATGATTTTTTCGCAAGGGAGCGCGGGGGCGAGGCGGGTGCGCGGGCGGTGCCTGCGCCAGCGAAGCGTGCAGCAGCGGCTGCTGCGGCGCCGGCGCGCCGGCCCGCGACCAACGCAGCGAAACTCGCGCACGCCATAAATCACACCGACATTCATATACTAATCTATTTTATTGGAACGTGTGTCAATGTAATTACAAATTAGCGATATCTCAGGATGGTGATTCACGTATACAAACACAAAGTTTAAAACTGTGTAAAGCAAGATAAAATCATCAACAAAAAAAATGCCTAACGTAGTTTAAATGTCTTGGCACAACACCAAAAAAACAGGTAGAAAATTATAAGCAATTTGTCAAACGCACGTTCCAGTTACACGAATGCGCGAAAGTCTGCAAGACAAAAGCGTTACAAAACTTTCGTTGAGTAGCGATGGTGAGTGCCAGACTCGGCTGAGTTTGGCCGCACAATAGATGGCATTAGTATTCCGATGGCAGGCGGCAGGCCATGGCATCGGGTGGACTGGAGGAGTCACCGCCCGCAGCTCCGTGCGTGGCATACTAACTCTACGACTCCAGGCATTCCGTGCGTTCACAGCAGCGCTCTGCATCACCATAAACGTTCGACATTAGGCAATGCGGCCCACATACATTATTTGGTTTACGGTCCGTTACCTCCTTTTGTGGGATATGTCACGCCTTTGGTATAGCTTCGTATAACAGGACAAGTAAAAAAATGCTAACGAAATGAATGTTATGTTTTTCGGTGCCAATTAAAACTGGTTGGTTGACTTATCAGAAGCAAAAAATCTACTGTGGGCAACAGGTGTCGAATTGTAAATGTTGTGTGTAGGCTTCAGTACGGTTTCACATATGCGACAGGAAGACAGGTTGGTTTTGGGAGAGCAAACTCTCCCAAAACCAACCTGTACGAGCTTAATTGTTTCACTCATACTCAACAATTCACAATTGATACAATATAACATAAGCGTCATAAATGGAAACAACTGTTGGAAACAGAATAACAGTGTGCTGGGACATCAGAACAAACCATTACAAACACAATTAAGTTTCATCACAGTAACACAATATGGCATTAATAAACCAATAATCACACAAACACAGTTCTAGTCTAAACAGTAAAACAGACTTTTAATATTTTTTAAACCGAGAAGAAACGCCATATGGAAACCAAAGGTGTTGAGACAAAGGCTTCCGACACACGGTGAAGCCTACGCGTGACTAAAATCTACGACCAGTGAAGGCATACAATACATTCAATAAAGAACGAGGACGTTACAACCTACCTAAGGAACAAAAAGCTTTTTTAAGTAGGTAGGTACTTGAGTAACTAAGAATTTAATTTAAAAAATCTTGGAATTGTTTTGATCAGATAATTACAGATAAGCCCTTGAGACACTCACATTCAATAGGAGGTAACGTACAATACCAATATATTTTTAAGTGAATGGAAACATCTTCACGCTTGATATCATAAGATTTCGTAGTCATAGATGTAGCAAGATCAAAGAAGAAGCAAGCGCGATAAAGTGTTTTATCGTGATAAGTACATTCCACACTTTTGTTACATACTGCTATTATAGATAAGATTATTGTGAAAATATCAACTCCGCGCAAACATAGCAAGGTTAGTCGCCTCTGAAGTCTGAACAAGTCCTGTAGTTAGTCAAAATCTAGAAAAATGTGTTTCTGTTATCATTGTTAGCATTGTAGAGTTACATTCTTCTTTTTCTTTTTAGCAACTAAATAGCCAAGCTCTGATCGAGAGTATTCGAGCCACCCGAAAGCCTCTGCGACTGCTTGTACTACTAACAGCAGGGACCTACAATTTAACGTGTCATCCGACCCACGGGTAGAGTTAGATGCATAGTACATTTGTTTAAACTAAGCATTTCTAGCTTCGAAAATTTAAGTGATGCTGTGCATTTTTGTAATAATGACAGCTCAATAGTACAAATTAAACACAAGGCATTTCTACAGCAAGTCGTAGTCTAGTAAATACCACACATTCCAAACCAGTGTTTGGAAGCATTCCGAACATAAATCGTGTAAACGCATTGGCTTCACGATTTATGACTATCATTTAGTTTCTAGTAGGATAAACTCTCTGGCTGTATGCAAGTTCTAGTCGAAGCATTTACAAACTAATTTCAGGTGCAATTAGAAAATAGTTCTAGCCATCTTAAACCGGTTAGTTATTTTCTACAATTATGGCGAAAATTTGTTTACTAAATATGTTTATTTATTTATTAATGGATAATGTTTAAATAATGGATTAAAATGACTATTAGTTTCTGCAATAACTGGCAAGAAATAGCAATAGATCGTGATTAATGGAAAGAGGGTAGAGAGGCCTTTGCTCTTCAATGGGACAAAACAGGCTCATAATAATAATAATTAGTTTCCGCAACGTTTTGAAATGTCGAAACAATATTTTTGGATGCGCTTTCACGAACAATCGATAGCAAGACGACGACGATATAAAAACTTAACTTTAATGTTAGTGCGAGTAGAATAGAGAAACAGTAAATTGTCCCCAGTTAGCGGACATTTCGCACCTGTGCTGTGAAGCAGCAAGTAGCGGACGCACAAAACATCCCATTTGCGACATCGGAAACGCATTAGGAAGACCGACGACGCCGACACCGTAAGAGCGCAATATCCGACCGGCACGACGTACTTTAGATAGGTACACACCAGCTGATGACAAATCTAAATTCAAATATCACATCCATAAAATCCACCAAAACCATAACTCAGTTGACTTGCCTGGTAAAAAAGCTAAATAATTAGTTCTTAATTAATTCGTTCCCTTAATTATAATAATAGCATTTTGTCAATTTGCCAAATACGAAGATGAATTTAGGATCAATTCAAAACAAAGTAATGAAGAACACTGCGAAGATTTAATGAAAATGTAAATTTGTGGCCGGGGCGAAATTATTTGTAAAAGTAAATTGATTTGGAATGGGCCTTGTTTTATTGGATTTTAATGTTTTTTTACAAGAAAATCATGAAGGCATTTTTTTAATATACCCGTGATATTTCATTTTGAGCACAAACTACGCGTGTTAGGTCTGACGATATATAGTAAACATTTCCCACTAGTATAACAAGGTATCAAAGCTATTTATCACACTGTTTACAGTAGTCAGTCATAAAGACTTCTTCAGTACGACCAATTAAAACAATGACTCGAGCCAAGCGTGTTATGTGAGAATGAAATAACGTTTGTTTCATCGTAAGCTGAAGCTTAAAAAGCTCTCGATTTTTCACTGCACCAAGCGAATTCAATAAAGGCAGTGGTACAACAAAGAGAGCTGTTTCAACCTGAAGAGCAGGGAACAAATGGAGGATCGTAATCGTAGACGTGCCGTACTCGTACAGTACAGAGTTATAAAGCTATTTAGTGCTAAAATTCACTTCGGTTCCAGAAGAAGGAAGCACTTCGCTTGTTCAAATTCTGGTGTTGCTGTGTATGACCGTAACAAACAACACTAGCAAAATAGTTGGTCGTCTATGCACTAGACAATAATTATTGCAACAAACATGTTCGAATCCCGCCGGCCGTTCGATAGCTTTTCTTAAAACTACATGATATGCAGATATATGTCGTATTCTAAAATGCTCACAATGTCGCGAACATGTCAAATACATACATAATGTATGGGTATCCATAATATGTAACACATCTGAATTTTAAACAAGCTGAACTGAAACTCAAGTTATTCGAGGAACTTCTGAACGTCTGCATTGGATTACTAATAACACTATAGTTAGGTACGCGTGCTGAATGTTTTAGAATCTTTGCAAATACGTGATATGTTTTTTAGATAGATCGTGTTAGGTATTTATTCTAAACGTATTCTAAAAACGTGCTTATATGCAGTACGTTTCGATTTTTCGCCCGTATCATACACAAAAACCCACATGCTACAACACCGTTAGGATATTTGCGGTGTAGGACAAGGTACGATCGATCATTGATATGAAAGTACACGCGATACAACTACTGGAGGAGTTATGTATATTTAATAATATACTAAATGGAGTTAGGTATATTTTCATGCAAGACAGACATCTTATATTTTAGTCGGTAAGTGACTAAAAAGTGACTATATTTATACAATAAATTAATAATGCTGGTACTCCATGGTCAGATAATGCTTAATGTCAATAACTAAGATAGTTGGAGTAAGATTTCAACAAACTCTTTAAATGTTCCAATAGGCGTTGCCTCAAGTTAAAATACGTCCGTAATGGACTTTCGATCATGAATACCGCACGCTATTTAACGGCTTGATATCTATCTAGAAAGCCAGAGCCGGTGCAGCGATAAACTTACCAGAGGTTTAATTAACTTGAAGTTTAATAAGAACGCCATTGCTTTATGAAAACAAATAAAACCATAATGAACCAAGTTATATTTTTGTTATAGCGGAAAACGATAAGGATATTTTTCAGTTCATTAAAACAAACCGAACGTTTCATGGTACCGCGTGTAGGAACAATAAAGAGGCAAGATGCTATAAAACATAGGCGGAACTCACCTTTTAGCGATCGATTGCACTCTTCGAAACGCTCAATGGAAGTAGGTAATGTTGGAAAGTGACTATAGCTAGTAGGAATAGTCACGCAACATTAAACCGCCGATTAGATGCCGAGTCGCAGTTATGAAGTACAGTTAGTGTATTCGAATGTTCACTATTTGTCGATGACCGAAGAACCGTAGCACACAAGCTCAGATCTATTGAAATAAGTTTTAACTCGGTTTTGAAATAGCAATGTTTACTAATGAATATATTACGCTTAAACATAATTATGTCGCGTTGCTATGTAAAATAATATTCCGTAATACGTATTTATAAAATTAGACGCCTAAATGCCAGGAAATTATTTACATACCTACCAAACCTATTCCTTTTATATGTATGCCTAAAATGGTATTAGCATGGTTTATCATTTTTATACCAACTATTTTTGTACTTCTCATTATATTTTCCTCAAGGTTGTTTTGCAAACGTTTGTCGCCATCAATAAGATAAGAGCAATTATCGTAAGTTTAGAGGCATATTGTAAATGCGTAATAAGTGCCTGTGTTGAGTATGTAATATTCTAATACCCACACATGTAGTGACGAAACACTTAGCGATACCTACTATGGAAAATATTTCTAGCATGTTGGCACAATATAATAATAATAATAATTTATTATAGCACATAACGTCACGGATAAAATACACTTCACAGTGCTAGCCTGCTGCGACTGCAGGAGGCTAGCACTATGTGCGACACAATTATAACTTTATATAAAATAAAAACAAAACATTAAAAATGTGGACACACAATTCGGTCATTGTCATTTTAGCATTCATGCAAATGCCCAAATAAATATTCTCTAACCGACTTTAATGATTATGGCATCAAAGTAGCTGTTTCGTATTCAGGACCAAACACAATTAATTCTGGTATTAGCCATTCTAATAATTTATGCGAGACGAGACGTTGTTTTAATTCAGATTGATGACTCTACATATTTTAACGCTTTTACTCGAATTAATTATCTCAGAAATTGACAAAATTGGGCGTAAAATGTTTATCAGAGAGTACAAATAGTGAGTCAATGAAAATGTTTTGCATAGATCACAATGTATTATATTCGAGTACAAATACAGTGTAAACTCTATATAACGACACTGAATGGACGTTTTATGTTTTACATTTTATGGCGTTATAGAGAGTGGTCGTTAAATGGAGAGAATGTATCATTGTATGGAATACAAGCTAAACCAACTAAAGCCCATTGATTTCGACGCTTTAGAGAGTGTGTCGTTAAATCAAGTGACGTTACATGGAGTTTTCACTGTAATATGAGGTACGTATAATTAAGGACTACAAAGTATTTTAGCGGTTTGCAGTACAATAAGTAATATGATAACATATAAGTAGCTAGCAGTACTTAGGTCTTAAAAATTAAGCCGATGTGGCTTGCGTGTCACAGGAAGACCTATCTCTAAGGCCAAGGGCAGATGTGCACGCAAAACCAATTAAATATTAAAGTTGATACAACTTCAATGCAAGCCTGACTGTCCATTTATCTTATAATGTTATTGAGAAAGGCATACTGATCATTGAAAAAAGTTTCACACTATCGGTTAATGACTTATTTATTAACCTCAGATTTTACTGAAGTAGGTACATATATATGTCTCCCTAGATATCTCCCTAGGTAAATATGTACCTAGGGAGTAAACAAGCGCTTTTACACTGGTAATAGATAGCTTAGCATCGACCTTTTACGTCAATAAAATTATTAACTTGATGGCCATTTTATTGGCAACATTCTTAACATATCTCATGATATAAATCGCTTGCCTATTTACATAATTTGGTTAGGGCCAGCAGGTTGTACAAGCCGGTCTGACTGGATGGTGGGCACCTAACGGAATGCCTCTTCAGCAAACATTTCATTGGAAGCCTTGAAGCCAGTTAAACTACAAGCTAGAACAGAATTATTGCCTATGTAAAGCTATATTTGTAGTTTAATTTTAACAATGTGATTGTACGAGTAGTGTATTTTTCTATGAGCATTAAACTAAACTATTTACTACATAGAATATAACAAAGGCAAAGTTAGTCGTTAATACTTAAAATATAGATAGATAGATAATACTTTATTGGACACAAACTTAAAACTAAAACTAAAGATATAATAATAACTAAGAACAAAAAAAATAGTGTGCCACAATTGGCGGCCTTATCGCTTAAAGCGATCTAAAATATAACAAACTAATGAAAAAGATTACATATTCGAGCTACTTTGAAAAGGTAATCGAAGAATGTATGCCGCTTAGAACTTAGACAACGAACTAAGTACATAGTAAGATCTCGAAAACTATGAAAGTTCATATACTACATTAATTATTCAAATATCCTTGATGATTGCCCGAAGCAAATTCTAATCAAAACAACCTGTCGCGAACCAGCAAAGTGAACAAGTAAAACCTGCCACAAAAACTGCAATACTATACGCGCTAGCTTATGATCGTCTGAAGTTCATTACCTGAGGTTACTCACCTACTTAGGGGCTAGGTATTTTAATGAAATAGTCCATTGATGTTAGATAAATGGCCCCTGCATTATATGGAGTCGATTAGCATTATAAAAATGTAATGCAAGGTAATTATAGCATATTTTCGGAATAAAGACACTGGGACACGTATCATAAAACTTTTTCATGTAAGACTAGTGTGACAAAGAAACGTTCTGCTCTATAACTAATGTGCCATTAGGGCGGAATAATAGGATAGATTGAAAAAAAATCAAATGATCAATAGCTTTTTAGCGTTTGTAGTTGATCTACTTAATTTTTTTACATATGCGACAATATTTGTGTATTGTTAATATAATTACGGTACACATTTTAAAAAAATTACACCTTGCTAATCCGCCTGAACGCACCTGTTGTCACTGTTTAGAAACGTTTCTCCTGAAATATGAACACGAAAATATTAACTATATGACAATACATAAAATAAACATGCATACTCGCAAACAATGTAGCCTTCTGTAGTTTCTATTAAGATGTTAAACGAAGCAATAAAGAACTTCTCTTCGGTATAAAGCCATAATATTAATAAAATCGATTGCACTCTCCATCTACGTAAATACGTGGGAGGCCGCAGCAAGATGTAAATTGATAGAACAGCAGCGAAAAACTGCTGGAAGCAATTTATTTGTGGAGGGCTTTTCTATCACCGTAACGTCAAGTTATTAATATTAATGGGCAAGAGCCGGCCAGCCTGCATGAATATTTACAGTTCACGTCAATATACCGCCTCGGTGACCGATCCTTGAGCACGTTCCAGGGCTCTTTAAGGTACACTATAAATTATATACTTTATTATTATGTTCTACAGGATTGTTTGTACTATACTTCTACAGTAAGAACTTCTACTTGCTAAAGGAGGCTGCAGGCTCCAAGGAAATCTTGCACGTTACGCAGTTTTTCCTAAAACGTAACTCATACTTATTAGAAAATAAGAATAGGTTTCAAGTAAACAAAGCCGTGTCTTCTGCGCACTGTATTTGTGTTTTCTAACACTTAACATAAAACGTCTAGTAAAATAAGAGCTTAGCTTAATTTTCTTATATTTAACATGCAAATCTGAGGTAGACGGAAAACATCCCCATATTCGAATGCTGGGAAGGGGTAATTTTTCATCGTTGCTCGCGAATCATAGTTTTCCGAACATTGAGAAGATGTTTGTCTAACATGTTTTACAAGCTAAATATTATTTTATTAGTTTGTGTTTTAGCTGTGGGAGCAAGAGACACGTATGTATATATATGTAAGTACACTGTATGAAAATTTCGTAAGAAAATTACATTTGTATTTATATTTATACCTACTAGCTAATATGTTTCTGTAATCATTTAACGTCAAACGATGTCTACGTCAAACAGTTTATCTCACGTGTGTCCAACATTGACGTAGACTCATTCACTGTCTCACTGAAACTGAAATGTCCTTCTGACTACTATGAAAAACGAGACAAACAAATTAGAACCAAGATGCATGTTTAAACTCATTTGTTTACTGTGACATTGAAACGACGCGGCGAATACAAGCGACTCGTTTTAACACAAACATGTATCCTTATTCAAATATATAAAAAAAAGATAGAAAATGTTACCGATTAACCGAGTTAATGAATAGCACAGTTTTGTCTTAATGATGATGAATATTGAATTAAGATACTCTTTGTCATCATCGTTTGCAGATGAAACCGGGACAAAAGTCAGTGGTCACGCTCGATATAGTTACTACGCAGCTGAAATATCGGTATTTACTTGCCTTAAATTTTCATGAATCGAAATACCAGGTCAAGTTCCGCTGCTTGTCCTACATTCCCATGCTACGACTGTATTGATCAAGTTAACATTTTAAATTGTATTCAAGTGTAACAATAAAAACGGATATCGCTCGGGCGAATGTTAACTAACAGTCGGACGTAGGAGTAACCGATGCTTTCCAATCTCGCTCCACATTCCTTCACGCGTGTTTATTTTATTAAACCATCTCGCCTCGCGCCGATCTCGTATCAAAACACTAAATGCAACTTTTAATATAAATATAAACGTTTCAACATACTCCGGCCAACCTTTTGGCGTTCGTCACAAACTGGATATTCCGCTTACCGCTATTTTCAAATTTAATTTGGTCAATGGACAACGGTTATCGGAATTCAGGCGACGAGCCGCGCATTGGCAATAAGGTTTAATGCTTGCTTTAGCCGTAAGTTTTACGCTATCGGCCGTGACCTTCTTACGACTAAGGAAAGCTAGCTATCTTTAATCAGAATTGGCTATTGATCTATTTTGCCGGCGAGGCGTGTCTAGGACAAATAAAGTTTTTCAGATAAATGGTGTAATGCAACACACGGGAAATAAAATATTGTATTATACTTACACCTAGTAAAGGAGGCTTGAGATGTTCTAGAACTACTTTAAAAACCCTAACGATCAAAGATTGTGTATGCTTACGAGTTTCTCTCGAATGATTTTAGAACCTTCGCCTACTAGACATATAGTTAACCCATTACCTAATCTGTAACTGTGTATTGAGGTGCCTTTCACCTACTGTGCTCGATAGTTCACATGGGTCAAGAATAGAGTGGCTCGCTTCACCTCTAAGCGAGGTTCGTTATTATGTGGAATAAGTAATTCATTCGTTTATTGGTTGTTACTAGAAATTTACACGTTATTAAAAGTATTAGGTAAGTGATTTGGTTTTAGATAACAAATCTTTATTTTGTTTACAAAATTCTGCAATATTCTGCAAAACGATATCAACTAGTTCCAACTTTAAATCAGAAAAACTCTATGAAACAACCTTTTACAATGTAACAAAAACAATATGTTGCCAAAGTAAACTCTGAATGATAACAAACTTATCTAAGTAACAAAAGCACACCAGGCACCGTGTCGGACGACAGTCGACGATGGGAAGTGAACAATGTGTGCTATGTTAAAGCAAATTAGACTTTCGAGCTCGTTTTTTGTTTTTTGGTGGCACGAATAGTTTCTATGCAAATAGGTACGACGAGCAACACGAGCGGCCCTACAAATTGGATTGTTGATAAGTCCGGGTTGTCGACCCTGCGCGCACGACTACCAGATTTTGCCCGAGACGAATTGACGTGATGAAGGCAGCTAAATAGCTAAGGCTCTTGCAATAGATATCAAAGATACGAATGCTGCAATCGTACAAACACAGATCTATGCAGTTATATTAGAAAGATCTACCAGTTACGGAATGTTCTACAGTTTTCAACAAAAAAGCAGGAAGAGATGTAAATATACAACCAAAAATGTTGTGTTCTTTCTAAACCTGTAAGCAAATTCAGGCTGAAAATTCATTACATCATACCGACCCAAACATTTTCATTTTGCGGCCAGCGCATTCTCCCTTTGGGCCCTCATTTTGTTGTACAGGTAAGGTTAGCAATTTACGTGGACCTTTCGGAGCGGACTCGTGTCAAAGTGGTTTTGTGAACGATGTTCTCGGTCACAAAGGCTGGTGCGGATCACTTTACATTGGCTGCGGGCTCACGTGCACCCGGGTGCAATCGGGCCCGACGAGGAAACCACGGCCCATATAGATAAGATACATGCCACTATATGTAAACTACAATGTACACACATTTCAAGCAAGGTATGTTATACGAGTTACAACGCTACTACGCGGCCTGTTTAGGATAACAACGATCTCTATCAATGCAAGCTGGGATGTAACTTTATACAACATAAACGCAGCGATCGTCAGCCATAATAAGTTAATTTGACGTGTACATAAAACGTGAATAGCCACATTATAAAAACTAAAAGAGGTCGTCTCTGAAACTGTATCAGTGGAAGTCTCACGCAGAGAGCCGGTACGCACGGAACACGAAGCCTCGGCCCGCCATCCAGCTCGGAATAACAATAGAGCCGTGGGAAACTGCCTCCAAGCGCCGTGATTGTGAAACGCTTACCGCCAATAAGTGGATGTTTCACCGAAGCACAAGCCCAAGAGCCTCGCCGAATATCCAGTGCATTGTAAGTCGGTAGAACAGGCGACGTCTTGTGAGTAACGGTAGTTACGTCACACCACCTCAGTCTGCTGACATTCACAGCCTCTCTCAAATTAGAGATGCGACCACACAGCATCGTGTTATGTCATTTTCAAGCTATTGATACATATTATGAGTACAGTAAAGTAGGACGCAACACAATGAATGAGACGACGCAATGGTCGTAGAGGACTCTCTTAAGCACTTCTCAACAAAGTTATAAAAGCATCCTTGTTTACCTAAAAGACCCATACAGCTAATTAGTTGAGTCACATTAGTTTTGCAAGGACTTTAGCCAGTTTGACTGTATGTTTAACTGATGTAAGGGACCTATGTGATACATGTAAACAGAAGGACAAGGGAATTATGAAATGTGCAAATGTCCAACAAAAATACCAACCATTGATGTTTTGTTTATTTTTGCTGTAACAGTATAGAACCAAAGTTATTATTTCTCTATCATCTTACCTATAACTTAAAAGATAGGTTAATTATTAAACTTGTATGACTAGTAAAAATTCAAATATATAAATGTAATTAAAAATCTATTAGGGAGTATAATTATGTATAAATTTAGTACTAAAATACAACAACTTATTTCCATGGAATGTACTCCATAATTTAAGCATATTAAATATTTTATTTGTTGTTCTTCAAACTAATTATATATTTAAACAAGCATGAGAATTGAGCAATATCAATTACCTGCTACTAATTTCATTGCTTTGTGTATAAATTACAATGGTCACTAAGATAAGATACCTACTTGATTTCATTTCGCAATTGATTTGATACAGTTGTATTAAACTTGTAATATAAGTACAATAAGATTAAAAAACAACAAATTGATTGCTAAAAGTATTGAAATGGTTTCAATAAAAGAGAATGACTGAATAATAAAAAAGTTATTTGAACTATAGATGTAGAGTTGATTCTCTGAAATTGCTATGTAATTAATAAGGAAGTACTTATGATTAATTGAAAGAAAGATTAATTGAAAGAAACCTTATTTTATTTGTATTTTTTATATTTGTCCGAAACTGAAATTTGGAAGAAAGCTATATAGATATTTGTATGTAAACTTATATTGTGAACTGTAAAATAGATTTTCAACTCAGTATGATATAGGCACATCAGCATAATGCTGTTTGCTTAAAAAATCATATATATATAACTAAATAAACACCAAATAAATATAAATCTATTATTAATTCACAACCAAACATACAAGAAAGCTGATAGCACAGTCAAAGTAAGCCATAATTATTATACTCAAGAACTAAGTTCTAATTGAACTTGAGTTTGAGTTTGGTAAATAAGTATTTGTGTATCACAACTAGTTACTGGGGTTTGTTGTACATATATATTTTAAGATTAAGATTTTGTTACTGTGAACTAGTATTTATTGATTTTTACAGTTACTTGATTTTTATAGTATTTATTGATTTTTAAAGATTATCATCATTCTTTAGTATAACAATATTGTATAACATTAACTATACAAATGGGTGCCTAAATTGAGTGTTAATTTTGAAATTAAGAATTTCTAATTATTATAGGAAAAAAAGCCTGAAACGCCTTTCATTTCATAATTAGGTACCTATGTGTTTTAACAGTAAAAAAACAGGTGAATTTAACATGCGCTACCTACAGCCAGAGTATCTCTGTCTTGTGTCACACACCCTGCCGATCTAAATCCAAGCAGAGTAGTATTGTGTTAAAATAGTTAGACATGTCACAGCTTTAAATTGGTTTGCCGACTTAATCAAATTATACATAGGTTTGATAACTATGTTTGTTAGGATTTTAACTATTAATATAATTGAATATAATAGAAATAATTTAATTTTGATTTTTTTTGGAATAAATAAATGTTTAATGTGTAATCGGTAACTGGAATGTTATCAATATATTACTTTGACTTTGACTTACTGCAATAACAACCTGAATGCCATTTAAGCATTTTACATAAAATAGGATACTAACATTAATTTCTTAGCTTTGATAGTAAATATAATTATCATGGGTAGCTATTACACATGGCAATCATTTCTCTAGATTCAGGTATTCATCAGGACACAGTGGAATACACTGCAGGAATGTTGTAAAGATAAAACTACCACACATAATCCATTTTATCTTTGATTCCACTAATCTACAGCTAAGATACTAAATAAATGATGATAAAAACATTTGACAAGGAAGTAGGTAGTTTCAGAACCTACATGGGTAATAGATTTTATATTTTGAAATCTATCAAAGTCGCCAGGTAATTTAAGAATACTAGAAATCAGATGATGAAAAACAACAAAGGATCTGTGATGCTGGGGGAGAAACAAAAAGCTTACCTCGCTGAAGGCCATCACTCCGGTCGGGCCTCTTTCTCCGTCCGACCTCTCAATAAACTTTACGATATATCAAAACAAATAGTTCACGCTTTTGTTTCCCAACATTGGAAACAGTCCCGACATCTAGCATTCCCGCGGCACAAATACATCAGAACTGTGGAATTTCACTCACTGCGCAAGAACAAAATTTCAATTTTGGCTAAACCGAAAACACCTGACCGAATCACAAATCACTGAAAAAAACCAACATTCCTCAGGTGGGTCAGATACACACAAAACCTACTATGAACACTCAATATCAGTTATAAACACAGCAAGCAAAACTCAGGGATTTATTTGCGAATGTTTCATCCGCTAGTCCATTACGAAATAAGTTCGGAATATGACAAAACGTGAGAAAATATCACAGAGAACTATCAAATGGAGATGATCGCGCCATCTTGCTTCATCATGTCATAATCAGTGTTGCCAATATCAAAAAACAAATCTAACATCCAAGTGTGACAAACGAACAGAACAACGACCTGAAGTTAGTTACTAGTCAGTCGTAAGCTTAAAAGAAATACAGCTAGCGCCATCTCTATCAAAAGATGAGAAGCTAAAATCTACCAGAAAATAATGACATAATAAAATTTTCTTAACTGATCGAGAATTGGTTTTAGGAGTTACCAAAACTAATAATATAATGTTTATCCTTCTTATTTATCCACACTTGCTGAACGTGAAAACTCAAAGGATATCAGCGACTTGCAGTACCACTCCCCAATAAAGGATTAAAAAAAAACATTTATCGTGCGTTGCGACGGTCTATTGCTTCACTTAGAAATGCATTTCTTTCTTTTTAGGGTTCCGTAACTAAAAGGTAAAAACGGGACCCTATTACTAAGCCTCCGCTGTCTGTCTGTCTCCAGGCTGTATCTCAGAGACCGTAATAGCTAGAAAGCTGAAACTTTCACAAGATACCTATGTATTTCCCGTGCCACTATAACAATGAATACTTAAAATTAAGAAAAATAAAATATTAAGGGGGGTTCAATCCAGTAATTTTGGGTAGAGTTAATGCTTTAGTCGTTACTCTGAGAGTTAAACATTTTCATTGAATATCTTCATGACCAGGAACAGCAACATCATTATGCATGACATGCATATAAAATAAATCTACCGTTTTAAATTAAAACTTTGGTTTCTTATAGATTTCGTCGCATTCAAAATCTCTATGCCAATGAACCAAAAAATTGACTGTTTCAATGTCACAACGTAACCAGGAACAAACAACACCAAAAATGTTTGTAGAAAAAATTCTCAGTTTAACGTTTTAAAACATTTTATTTTTATACGACATTAATATTTTATTACTTTGCAATCAATGTAACCACGCTTTTGCGTTAACTTTAACCTAGTTTGGTTTGATTAGCTGATTTACAGGAGGTAAGAGTAAATGGGGTTTATTAATTTCCGCGTAACTACATTCTTCACGAAGTTGCGGGAACCCAGCAGTGACGTCACGCGGGTGCCAGGCGGGGATGTGCACCACCAGTGCGCTGCTCGCTGATAAGCCAAGGACTCCAAATGTGGGTTAAAGAACTAGGTTATTGCACTGCCAGTTTATATTTAGCCTCCAGTCCAGTCCCCGTTGAGCTTCCGAGTTGTGCACACGTGATGCCGTAAAACGGGAAAATGGTCGTACTTGTAAAGTTGGTCTTCCGCAGGGTTGAAACGCGCTGCAAGCGCCAATGGCTGTAACGATGGACCTCGAGGAAAGTGCGTCTGACTCTAAGCTACATAAAGACGCAAAGAAAGAGTTAAGGCCTTCCAGTGCCGTCTCCTTTTCGCGGTCAGAACATGCGCCCGTCCCGGTTGCAGGTATATAAAAATGTTAACAGGCAATAAAGCTTGTCGGCTCTTCTATGATAACTATTTATCGCAAATAATCTATGATTCTGATAGTTCCGATACACATTTGTCCGCTAGAGGAAAAAGTGAGTAAAATACCACTACTTCGGGCACTTCGGATTTTTAATTAATATTTGCCTACACATTCATCTATCTACACGAGATTTAAAACACAGTAGAACGTGATAAGCGTTCATATTCTCGTTTTTTTCAAAAAATTATTTATTACCTTATACACTATTCATGCCACAATGCTGTTGCCACTCACTTTGTTTCATTTCCTTAAATATTTTGTACCGTAATGTACCCATCACTTACTAACTACTTTTAATTTACAATACCTTCCAAATCACTCATTATAAAATCTGAGGATTTTTCATCCATACTTACACAAATTTATTATAAACATGTCTAAGTAGATGCAATAATAAAAGTCACTTATTGCATAAAAAAAGCTAGAACTTATAGCTAAAATCGTGTTCATACGTTCTTTAGAAAGACCATTTGATATTATGTACAACCTTTTTACTACCCAACTATATTATGTAGATTGATTCACTCATATACGTAGTAGAGACATACGTGACTGAGTATCGTAAAACACTTTTATAAAATAACGTTTCTTAGCAAAATGCAACAATATTCCTTATACCGTTTGCAGAGAGCTCATCCACCGAACAGTTAAAGCAATACAAAAGCTGGGTGAGCAACGACCGTTGGAATGAGCTAAAGAAACTAGCTGATGCGGCTATGAAAGAGCGCAAAGTGTTCATGATAAAAGGTGGTGGTTTCCCAGCCGTCCGTAGAGCGCTTATTGAAAGGGGATGGCTTGAAAAATATGAATCGCATAAGGTATGAGTAGGTTTAAAACAAAATACGATTATAACAAACAAAAAGGGGACAAGTCCCCTTGTCGCACCATGAATGGTAAACATACTATAGTGTTCTTGCAACTAAAGCAATATTTCCCTATTAGGAATTTCAGAACCTACAACTCAGGTACCATGCTGTGTCATTCACATGAAATGCAAACTCTAGAAAATGTTAAATAACATTATTTTACCTAAAACTTATCAAGTATTTTGATCAGATTTAAAGATCAAGTTGAGCCATTGTGGTAAAATTATTCGTAGCCGAGTAACTAACTAACCCGTTATTATGCCGTGTCACGCCATTTCCTTCTGAATAGGTTAATAGGTGTAATTAAAGCCCCAAAACTGTTCAAGGTCCGCCACCCGCCCGCAAATTTAGACCCCAAGAAAGCTACTGGCAAGGAGTTGTCGAGGGTAGAAAGAATGATCCTGTACAAGTTTATGGAACAACATTCTGTCGATTTTTTATGGACCACAAAAAGGGACAAATACGATTGGTTGCTCAGTAACAAGGAAGTTCTCATAAGCAGGTAATAATGTCATGACTAGCAGAGATACCGTGTAACATTGTATAATCAGTATGTCTTATACCATACTCTTTCAAAGGTTTAGCAGATCGATATTCACGACGAAAGAAGGATTGACCGCTTCCTTGACCCAAATGCATTGGTACACAGAACCAAACGTATCCATAACAAAATTCCCTCGCTGCTACAACATCCACAACTCGGATAGCCTGGAGGAATTCATCGACGACTTTAGAATAACCGCCTGCATCAGCCTCCTCAAATGGCTTTCAAATACCTTGACTAAAACTAGTGAGCAGCATTTAGTCGCGCACAGTGGAAAAGTACCATTTTCTGCTATTGAATTTGCCACATCAAGACTTCACGAGTATATACAATTTTTTACCCACAAAGATATTGATGATACAGAAGATCAAACTCATGTTTGGGAACACGAATGGGACCAATTTTTGACTCACCATTATTTGTTAGTACATGAAAAGGCAAAGTTTCTCGAGGACAAAAATTTTAATGTTCGGTAAGAAAGATGATACCTATACAAAAATAGTAGTTAATTTTAGTTTATTATGAAATACACTCAACAGCAATCAACGTGTCACTAATTACATCAGAGCATGTCTCATACAATGCAGTGGCATCATGGCTATTCTGTTTATTTACGTATTGTATTGTTTTTGAAGTGTACATGTATATTCTATTGTGAAATAATGATACCATTCAATGTTGGTATTTATTATTTTAATCAATCGGAAATATCTACCTTAATGTGATCTGATACACTTGACACTGATATACAATATGCCTTAATGTGATCATTAATTCGGCATTAAATAGTTGCTCAACCAGTTTAATCTAACATACTCGTATTATGGATAGACAGATTACTGTTGATTGGGTAATAAAAAAATTTGCCGTTGAATTTTTTCAGGCAACTAGAGAGAAAAGGAGCAAAAATATTGGGAACAATGACAAAGTTTTGGCCTCAAATAGATATAGATGGAGTGCTTAACATTTGGATCGTAAAGCCAGGCAACAAGTGTCGCGGTCGTGGTATTCAGCTCATGAACAATATTAAAGACATAATCGGCCTTATCAATGTACCTTCATGCAAAACTAGATACGTTGTCCAAAAATATATCGGTGGGTTAATTGAAATGTATATCATCAAAATAAGATTTGAATTTTTAATACTCGAGTTTTATGTTTTCTTGTTTTCACAGAGAATCCTTTGGTAATATACGATACTAAATTTGACATACGACAATGGTTCTTAATAACAAATAGCCAGCCGTTAACGATTTGGGTGTATAAGTACGTATGAAATTTACAAACGAAGAAGAAGTGAAATAGTATTTCTTTATGAAGGAGTGAAATAGTATTGTCCAATTAACATGTTTAAAATAATTACAGGGATAGTTATTTAAGGTTTAGCTCCCAAATATTTAGTTTGTCAAATTACCACGAGTCTGTCCATCTCACCAATAACGCCGTGCAGACTAAGTATAAAAATTACGGAGAGAGAGATAAAGCTCTTCCTGATGAAAATATGTGGGATTGTCATACGTTCAAAGCGTATTTAAGGTAAAAAGATAATTAGTACCTAAACTGTAGTATTTAATTATTTTACAACTTCAATCTAACTATAATTTTTCAATTCAAGGCAAATTGGAAAATATGAGATGTGGGAATCAAAAATTTATCCAGGTATGAAGCAGTGCCTGATAGGAGCAATGTTAGCATGCCAAGACTCTATGGATAAGCGGCAGAATAGCTTTGAATTGTACGGAGCTGATTTTATGCTCACTGAAGATTTCACACCTTGGCTGATAGAGATAAATTCCAGTCCAGATTTGGCTCCTACTACGTCTGTTACTGCAAGGTTGTGTCCGCAATGTCTTGAAGATGTTATAAAAGGTATCATCGACTTTTTATACAATAATACTAAAATACGTTTATTTTTTAAGGATTTATCTAACACATTATTGATTTAATTGTAAATATTCCAGTGGTTTTGGATCGTCGGTATAGTCCTGACGCTGATACTGGAACGTTCGAATTAGCCTACCGCCAAGTAATACCTAAAGCCCCAGCTTATCTTGGTTTATCCTTATGTATCAATGGAAAACGTATGATAAAGAAAACAAATAAGGAAAAGAGACACGAACCTCGTAGCGGTACTGCAATCCCACCTAGAGTTCCCTCAGGCGATCACATGGCAGATCACAAGGATCAACCAATACCCACCGAATACAATGGCCCTATCATCACCGACTTTCTTACATGGTTGAACCCATACGATGCAATACCAACCAATAAAGACGGAATCGTAATAGCTCCCAGGGAATCTCTCACGGTACGCCAAGCCGTCACTGTAGTCAAATCTGGTATTTCCCTTAAAAACGCGAAGAAACGTAAATCATCCGCACACTCTTTTAGGACTCATCGAGGAAGACGAGAAAAAAACGCAGACTCTAAACGCCGCGTAATAAAGCATTCCTGTTGTCAACCGGAAGAAAACAAGACCGAAAATACAGGCAAATACAGAACTGAGTCCGCCAGTAAAGCAGAGAAGCCCAAAAGAATCGATAGGTCGGTCGGAAACAAGCGGTGCTACATAGATCCGGATGAGTGGGAACGCGAAACGGCTAGTATCCTTCGCTCAACCATCTCCGTTCAAAATAAAGTAGCTAATAGATCTGAATCTCTCATACCCATCAGACATACTAAATCTAGTTTAGCAAGTACCAATACTCGTAGATCATCACTAGTTCCACTTAGTTCGAGGAAGAGCTCAGATGAAACTGATCCTATTAAAAAACTTAGTGCGATAGGGAGGAGCATTTGCAAGCTTCATGAGGAAAGTAGAGCAAAGCAGAAAACAATTACATTCTCCAAGAGTTGTACCTCTATATATGCTCCATATCGTGTTGTCATAACTCCTTTAAACGACGAGCCTTCAACTAGTATAAAAATTAAGAAAGGTATATCGGGAGTTGGATCCTAACAGATTTTTGAAAATCCATCATTACATTATGGTCAGGTATAGTTAAATCTTTGCTGTTGTTCATAGTTTATTCAATTTATAGCAATAAGCCTTTATCTTTTCATCGTTAAACTAATCAACCTAGCTAGGTATGTGAATTAAATAAATCCCAGATAATACGTTTACAAGTATTATCAATATTGTTCGGTATTGGTTAACGTTAATGTATAAAAATATGGCATCCGCCTAGGCCAATTGGTAGGTATATAATCAAAATGTCATATATTTTGCCATTGTGATTTTGTGAATATCTATAAATTATGTCTTGCAATGTTGATGTTTGAAATTTACTATTTTCCCATCTGTTGGCATCTTGAAATTTTATAAAAATATACTTATCTTTGAATTATGAAACTGCGTGTTTTATTAAAAATGATTTTTCGTAAGTATTTCACTGCTGGGGCTCGGGGCCTTATACTACCTATCCGAACGAAGATAATTAATGTAAACACAAAAAATATACAAATTAATCTTAAGTACCAAGTAGTGTAACTAACACGACTTTTTACGTACCTTTATTAGTTTAGCTACATCCTTCTTTAAATTATAATTCCAACTCATGCATAGGGAGTTTTTTGTTTGATGTCACTATGACATGTAACCTAGAATAATGTTTGTGTATTACTAAAATAATGTTACAATAAAAACCCTAAAAAATGCTTAATGAGAAATTAAAATGTATATAAAATGCTCTGATTGATATAGAAAAAAAAAGTGATTACTCATCACTGGCTGTACAATGACCTACAAAAGCCTTAAAAACTGTTATCCACCATGGAAATCACAATAGATTTTTAGGTATGAATATGTTGTAAAAAAATAAAGATATAAAATGGATTGCCCACAGTAACGATGGCAAGAAGGAAGAAAACTGTACGAAGAAAGAAGGTATAATTTAATTCAATTAAATATAATACTATTGTGGTGTCTGTCGCACTTCATCGCCCGCTACCAATCAGAGCGCTTGTTCTGAATCGCGCAAACGGTATTTACAACGCACGTACGACTAGTCCTAGCTACAATGTATGACCGTCGGACGGCCGTCTCCGAACACAACATCTGTCCGGGGGATATCGCTTTGTTAGATGGAGGCAGACCTTCGTCGCTCCATACCATTGTAGGCTAAAATTAATACTAATTATTATTCGTACATATCTAGTAATAATTCTCTAACGTGAATAAAAAAATAATAATAATTGCAGACTAATGTCTCTGTCTCGTTTCAACAAAGGCATCTAAAAGAAGAAGATATAGTGCAAATAACCGGATCTCCCATACGACGTCCCGCACGTAAACCATCTTGCAAGGTACAAAACTTAACAATGCTACGCCTAAGATTAAAAATACAATAAATTCACTTCTCAGAGCTATAAAGGCAACCAGAGTTTTATCGTTATAATTCAAAACAGTTAAATTTATTGAAAAAACATTGCGTAGGTATATATAGACCGCCTTAAGAACAACCCTAAAAATATTTTCACAAATTAAGCGAATCACATCTAATCAATATGAAAAAAACTTGTTCAAAAGTTTTTTTCAACAATTGTAACAATTGTAACTGTTTGATTTATAACGATAAAACTTTTGCCCATGTAAGTATGAAAGACTAGATGTTTTACAATTTACTTTGATGTATCAAATTTAATCCTTTTTTTAGCATTCATCTGGTGATGTCAAAAAATATGAATGTGTGGCTACATCGCACGCCACGAAGCATAATCGTATAAATAAATGTGACAAGTTAAATAAACATCAACATATTGAGAATGTAATATTGCTTTACGATACTATATTATTTTATTCATCCTATAGACCTATATTTCTAAAACTACATTCTATTAAATTTTCAGAATAACAGCTTACACTGTGAGTATGGAGAAGTGAAAAGATTATATTCCCATTTTAATAGGTTCTCTGGTAAGCCGAATCGAAACTCTTTTAGAATGCCTAACCAAAGCCAATACTCCCACATTGGATTATCTCCCAGAGAAAAGTCTTATATTATTAATAGCTTACAGTCGAAAACTACTAAATATGTTAAACTGAAAAAAATAGCTGCAAATGCTATGGAATCTAATAAAATATTCACAATCTACGGTACTTGTAGCGTAGTCAGAAAAGCGTTACTGGAACGTGGATGGATTGAAAAATTACCATCTAATAAAATGAATTTAGCTAAAATAAGGGATGGGTCATTTGCCGACAAGCGAGAAGTTTACAGTGAACTTGAAAGATTATTGTTATCTAATTTAGTAGAAAAACATCCGCCTAATTTCATCTGGGGAGCAAAGGATGAACTAAATGATACTACTATTGATATGAATTCGTATAATATGGTTATATCTAACAAATTAAGAGTAGACGCAACGTGGACAACTAAAGAAGGTCTATGTACATCCATGAAACAAAACTATTGGTATTACATAGAAAATCTAGCTGATGTGACCGGTCCTCGAACATACAACAGCTATGAAAGTGGTGAAATAGAAGGATTCACTAAAGACTTCCAAATCACTGCTTGTACTAGCTTGCTCAAGTGGGTGCTGGCAATGGTAGCTAATGAGCGTCCGATATTTGCTGAAACAGGAAGTATACAGCTAAACGTTATAGTTTTTGCTTTAAATCGATGTAAAGAGTATTTACTAAGAAAACAAAATAAAGATATTGATCGGCCACTCAATACAGCAAGTAACGGGCAGTGGATAACTTTTTTGAAAAAGTACTACAGCATTATTGCAAAAGAAGAAGTTTTTAAAAAAGATGAAGAATGCAGAATGCCTCTTTATCTAATATATGCAAAGTTTCTCTTAAAAGAAATACATAAATATCGACCACAACTTAGTTGCGAAGGCTGTCACAACATCTGGATCATTAAACCAGCTAACTGTTCAAGGGGTAGAGGTATAAGAATGGCTTCTAAATTGGCAGTAATCACTAATTTGACTACTAAAGCCAATTCAAAATATGTTATCCAAAAATACATCGGTAAGTGTTGTGAAGTGTTTTGATCATATTATGCCCAACATGATCCTTAAGTTGTTTTCTGATTGTGTTTTGTTTTACAGAAGAACCACTGCTGGTACATGAAACAAAATTTGATATTCGGCAATATTATTTGATAACCAGCACATGCCCATTAGTGATATGGATGTATCGAGACTGTTATCTAAAATTTAGTTCTCAAAAATACAATCTCAAAAATTATCACGAGTCTATACATTTGACTAATAATGCAGTACAGAAGAATTATAAAAATTGTCAGAAAAGACATTCTGATCTCCCACAAAACAATATGTGGAGCTTAGACGCCTATAAGGAATACCTGATCAAAATAGGAAAAGAAAAAGTTTGGGACAATATCATTTATCCTGGAATGAAGAAATGCGTAGTTGGTGTTATGTTAAGTTGTCAGGATACTCTGCCAGTGTCCAGAAATCGCTTCGAACTATATGGCTGCGACTTTATTCTTGACAAAACGTATAAACCATGGTTGATTGAAATTAATTCTTGCCCTGATCTTAAACCCACTACACAAGTTACTGCAAGAATTTGCCCTGCAGTAATTTCAGATATTATTAAAGGTAAGTTTTATACGACTACGCTGTAATTCTAAAATGATTGTCGTATCCACGAAAGTGAAGCTATTTTTAGTTAAGTTTAGAGATATTTTAGAGCCCATGCTCTTCTTATAACATTAATCGTTTCAAATTGGTTACGTTTTATAATGGAATAGTTTCATTAAATAATTATGTAATACGACAGTAATTCGTATTATAAGTATGTAATAATAACAAAGAAAATTTAAATGCTCTTAAAAAAATATTATTTTTAGTGGTAATCGATCGTCCTAAAGACCCTGCTTGTTCTACGGGCAATTTTGAATGTATCTACCGGCAGCCTGCAGCGATACCTAGATGCGGAGGTGTAACAGATTTAGTGATTCGAGGTTACTCGCTCAGTCCCGACTACTTTTATAAAGGTAAATTGCAAATAACAGAAACTTATGAAAACGCTGACATCGAAGAAGAAACAGATATTATGTACATTTTAAATAAACTGAAGCACGATTATGAGACAAACGTTATTGTAGAACCTATCGAGAGCGAGATTGTGGAAGGCGTAACGATAGGTGCGAATACGAAATCCGAAAACGATTTGAGCGTAGCAGCAGCCGCAGTGAATGCTCAAATAGATGATTTAATAGACAGGATCACTTCTGAAAACTCAAGTACCTGTACATCGGCAACATCTACGTCAGCAGCTCTGATAGAGCCCTATTCTCTTGCATTATCTGCATCTTATACCCAACATTCTACAAAAAGTCAGACCTACACTGATTCCTTGATTAGGAATACGGACAGTAATTCAGCAGAGGCATTAGCAAAAAGTCAAAACTGCAATTTAAGCGATATCAAATACGACACTTTTGAATTGAGACCGTATACTTCGAAATGCTCAGTTGCTAATCAGTCTTGTGATGTAATATCCCTATAAGAAATAATATTATAGATGCTACAACAAAAATTGTTTCGTTCATTGATATGCAGGAAAAAGTGACATGCGATGAAACAGCGAACTAGAATAAACGGAAGAGTAACTCCATACAATTGCCGCTTAGGATTTGGATCCATCTACGAACACAATTATACTGCTATCCCAATGAAACACACACACACACACAAAGCTCGCACGCGATTGGTAGCCGCCACACCATGTGACGCTATGCGGGCGCGCAGGTAGCTGTTTTGCTCCGCCCACCGTGGTATTTTACGCGTGGAAGGTGGGCCCGTTTTATCGGCCAAGTTACTATTCTATTTATTCTAAGTAGTTCGCTGCGATAAAATTAAATAGGTAGGTACATATCTACAACTTTTTCAGCGAATATCATAACGCCGTATTCTTACGGCTTTTTCTCGGCGATCAAGTTTTAATTCAAGTACATAACGTAATATATTGTTTACTAGTGATATTAATACGATGTCCGCAGATTAGTTTCCTTGTTTCCTCTTGCTCATTCATTTAGTTATGCAAGTGAGAGGTCATGAACTTTAGAAAGTTTTCTTTACTGAGTCGAGTTATATCTTGTAATTATATATGTATTTCCAAACCGGTAGATAGATTAGACCCAAGTATCATTATGTTTTAATTTTACTCATCAATGAGTATCTACTTTATTTAGCCATTTAAATTTTCTAGTTTAATTTGTAATTTAACTCGTTAAAATGTAGGCCACGTCTGCACAGTGTTTTAATGATCTATTTCAAAAAGAGGGTCTTATTCAAAAAAAATATGGTTAGGTATATTAACATGTTGCAAAAATATTTATAATTTACTACTGTTCACTAATGTGGTTAAAAAAAAATATGCATGTGTGTCATTGTGACTTCACTAATAGTCTTTGTATCCCGTAGACAGAGCTTTGTCTATGTTGTATCCTAAAGCCAGTTTATTAGCTCATATTTCCTGCGCACATAAAGGAGATCGTCCTGCGTTAACTTGTTTTTTATTGTTGAGTGTTTTCTTTCTACGTTCTGAGTTAGTAGAGTCTCGCTAACGAAAGTTGATGCTGAAAAAGCGCGGCTAATTCAAAATATAAAATGGTAGGTTTTCTTAAAAAGATAAGCGTACATGACGTAACAAAGTTGATTATCGTGTTTGCTTGATTGTCAATTATTGTCTATGGTTATCCCAAACATCCCATCTCTACAAGCAAGCAAGCCTGTAAAGCAAGCCAATATTGCAATCATTGCGAAAAAATGGCGTCTTCTAGCAATCACAGGCAATCTGTCAAACGTTCAATGCGTTTTGTAAGTGGTGATAATGTATGTTGATTTAATGTGCTAAAGCTTAGGAAGTTGTAGTAGTGTTTTGTGTAATTGCAATGGGTCGATCAAGATCACGGAGTAAATCCCCTCGGCGGCATCATAAAAGCAGTAAACATTCAAGAAAGAAGAGCCGCTCAAAGGATCGGTCTTCATCACGAAGCAGAAGCTCTAAGCATGTGGAAAAATCCAGGGAAAGAACTTCTAAGTCCAGGTATATTAAATCAGTATATACATGTATGTGTCGTATTGCTCAATCGTTGATTAACCAACAGTAATATGCAGTTACTAACTGGTTTTTCGTAATCAAATTTCAGAAAGAGATCACATTCCATATCCTCAGTAAGCAGTAGTGATGGGTCATACGACGGTATTAGGATCCATCGGAAGAAGCCCAAAGGACGTAGCAAGATGGACGAGGTAGATAGACTGGCAGAAATGGAAAGACAAAGACGTATTAGGGAAGCTGAACAAAAAGTGAGTTCTTGGTGGATTTTCTGTGATGATTGTTAGTGTTAATGTTGTTTAATTATCAGCTTTTATAGGAATTAGTCACAATACGTTACATTCAAATAAATAAAAAACTTGAATCTAACTTAAAATCTGTAAAACACATTTGATGATATTGAAAAAGAAGACAATCATTTCTTTTAATCTTATTATTTTAATAACCAGGTTGTTGAAGAAGAAGCAGCTAAACGAATAGAGCTCCTTGTTAAGAAGAGAGTAGAAGAAGAGTTAGAGAAACGAAAAGATGAAATAGAACGGGAAGTGGCTAAAAGAGTTGAGGAAGCTAAACGGAAGATGGAAAATGAAATGATGGAAGAGTTGGAGCGACAGCGGGAACTGCAGCGTCGCGAGGAGCTCGCTCGACAGGTAACTGCCTCCTTCTTTCGCCAGTCATATGGCAATGCAACCTGTACTGTTGCATTCTCACATGACAAAACTCAAGCGATAATCAACTACATTGTTGTTGGTCCCTATACAACCACACCAAGTGTAAAATTGAATGTCTTATACCAATATTATAAACAGAAACTAATGAAAGTATTATTTCGATCATATCTGTTAAAGGTCCTGACAGGTGTAGTTCGAGCTTACAGATGTTACTTGATACATAATGTTCATAAAATGCCACTCGTTGAGTCCCTCTGTAACTCCACATTCATTCTGTAATATTACATTTGCACCCAAGGCAGACTTCCCCGCTGCCTGTATTGTAATATAGCTGTGAAAGCCTCCGGCTAGCATTTTAAAACTGTTCACTTGACTGTCCTTGGCAGTCACATAGTCTATAAGTCAGGTCGGAAGACTGAACAAGACCAAGATGCTGTAAGAATTTTACGGAGACGCTGCCAGAGGATCGAGAAGTGAGACCTGAAGGTATTTTTCAAATCTTTTTTTGTATAACATTATTATTTATGGAAAATTACATAACAAAGTTCACATCGGTGTTATGAAATACCAATACATGTTGGATTATTTTAGTACAGTTAACTAAATGTACAGGAAAATATTATTATCATTATGTTTTAATATAATGTACCTTTCAAATACTTAATGAATATTGTTACTTGCAAATTATGATGTGATGGACACAAATTACATTTCTAATTAGGACAACCAACATCATGAACTGAACATATGAAGTGATAGAAGATATTTAGTTTTGTGTTTTATATTATTTGAATGACTGTGTCCAAGGAGAGTGGTTAGAGCAGTATTAACATGTGAATTTCATTAAACAGGAGGCAGAAACACGTAAAAGGAAAGAGCTGGAAGAAATCATGGCTGAAAATAATAAAAAAATTGAAGAGGCCCAGCGGAAGCTGGTAAGTTAAATCAATATAATATACTTTAGTCAATATAAAACGATATATCTTACTTTGTACTGGGTACCTTTATACTGGATACTTTTATAATGGGTAGCTTTATACTTGGTACTCTTATGTGTAGCTTTATAATGGGTGCCTTTATACTGGGTACCTTTATAATGGGTACTTACTAAAACTCACAAGAGGTGATCTGCATATGATAGTCGGCATCATTACCGGCCACTGTGATCTCAACTACCACCAACATAAAATAGGGGCGACGGACAGCCCTCTATATCGGGGCTGTCTGGAGAAAAATGAAACAGTAGAACATGTGCTACTGCATTGTAAGGCAACCAAACAAACCAGAGGGAGTTACGGCCTGATGATAGCAGTTCAAGATGAAAGTTCGCCTTCCATTGCTAATCTTCAGACAAACAGACCATCTGACACAACAGTGGTGGAACAGGTATGCCAGTGACCCAGGGCTGTGCTCCGTTACTTCAAGGAGCTCGGTTGGGTTGGGTAGTCTGGTAAGGGGGGAATGCACAATACTCATCACCCCCACTTCAAATTAGAATGGGTACTTTTATGCTGGGTACATTTGCACTGGGTATGATTAGACGCGGGTTGTAGTCTGACGCGATTTAACGATAATTTTTAATTTAATTTTATTCTATAGTGTGATCATCTTAAATTAAATAATAAATTTGTAGTTGAATAAAAATAAATAAACGCCTAGCAATAATTATGTATGGATAGAAATTTTCTTAACAAAAAATTTCTCACGCAGTATGAAGAAATAATTCTTAATGTTTATTAATCTTTTATTTTGTTGTAAAGATTTAGCATGTGATAATCTTTAAAAAAAAATTAATCAAGCCTTAGTAGGCTTGATTAATTTTTAAAAAAATTACTAATAATAATAAATTACTAATAAATATTTTTTATTTAAATAAAATTAAAAACCTGATTATAATAATCATAATCGACGACCTCGTTGGCGTAAAGGTTACCATGCCGGTCTGCTAATCAGAAGGTATGGGCCCGGTCAACATCTTTGTGCTTAACTAGATTTGTTAGCTGTGGGTCTGGGTGTTAAATATGTATTTATATTTAATATGTATGTATGTATATGTAGTATATCAGTTGTGTTAGCAACCATAATACGAGCTAGAAATGGTTCAGTATGGGGCTAACCAGCCGTGTGTGAATGTGTAAAAAAAAAACATATTTATTGGTAAAAAATATTTTACAAGTCAATATACTTTGTTCTTGTGCTCTATATTCGAAACGATGACAGCTCAGTTGGGTGTGCGGCCGCCTTATTTTCCGAAGGTCGTGGGTTCGATCAATGAGCTCTAGATTTCGGTAAAGGAAAACATTGCGAGGAAACCATACCATGGTGGTAGGGCATTTTCTAGTACTTGCCTGGCTAGAATCCACTCTCAAGTTGAAAAATGTGTCGCCAAACACCTGACGATGTAGTATGGCATCCTCCTTTGAAGCCACCATTTCCAGACAAACCATGCTCCACCTAAGGCCAGAGTGTCGCTAACTTGGAAAGTTACGCACCCTGCTGATAAAATTTCTAGTTGTAGTGTGTAAAAAAACGTACTTAGCACTTTTGTTTATTCTGTCAACACAACTCTAACTCAAATGGTTCTAGTTTAAATCTATTGTAATTTAAAGCAGCTATTATTTAAATCCTAATTACTTACTTACTTCCTGTGGCTCTACAACCCTGGGTGGGTCTTGACCTCCTCTACCAGTCTGTGCAACTTTGTGCGGTTTAGGGCCAGGTTTTTCCATCCTTCCCGATTTCCCAGGACCAGCAGATCTTCTTCCACGTTCGCTATCCACGTCTTACGTGGTCTGCCTCTGGGTCGTTTCTGCTGTGGGATCCAGTTGGTAATGGTTTTTACGGCCCTGTTGTTGTCCATCCGCACAAGGTGGCCTGCCCATCTTAGACGCTGTGCTTTAATGAATCTGACAATTGTCTCCTTTTAAATCCTAATTATGAAACTTTAATTTTCAGGCGGAGGAGCGTTTGGCGATGATCGAAGAACAGAGGAAAATGGATGAAGAACGGCAGAGAATGAAAAAAGAACAAGAGAAACGGATAAAAGAAGAACAAAAGAAGATCCTGGGCAAAAACAACTCGCGGCCAAAACTGTCCTTTTCACTGAAACCTTTATCCTGAGTAGATATCGAAAAGTATTTGCTTAAATAGTAGTAATAGTAAAAATGAGTACATAGTTATAGAATAAGTCTGTGCTGGGATTGTATCCCTTGTTTTAGGCTTTTCGATGTAATAATTTGGTTCACTATTTGAATGTATTGCTTTTATTTAGCTCTAACTGATTTCACAAACTAAAGACTTAAAAATGTAATTACTATTAAAGTCATTTGACTTCGGGTGGCTTGAAAACTCTCGATACCAGAGTTTGGCCGCTTAGTTTATACGAAGAAGAAGTCTAAAATATGTCCAATGATAATTCAATGAAGGAAACATTTAAAAAGGTTATGCAATAAAGACAGTAACTTTTAAATGTTTTCTTTTTCTGTATTTCTGTATTGACTCAGGTTATAATTATTATAAGTATTCTTTTGGTGAATTTGAAAAGAGATGTGGATTACTAACTATACTTGTTGAAAAATAGTTGTAGATAAATAATGTTTGGTATGTCTCTTAATTCAACATTTAACCGTTGATAAAATTCACAACGTTTTAGCTTTCATCTAGTGTATAATAGTTTTTGTATTTAATAACCTTAACTTTTTAAAAATACATTAATGGAGTCGCACAACAAAACACTGCGCCAGGCCTGTGTCACTCCGCGTGTAGGTGTTAAAAACATACCTACGGGCGGCGGCCACTCCGGAGTGGCCAATCTAGTAGGCTGCCACAAGCGAACGAAAACACACGCGTGCGCGCTATATTTTCGACCACGTTCAACTTAATTATTTGATTGATTCATTATATAATTGCAAGATGGACACAAAACGAAAAAAAGCAAAAAGATACTGTGCAGTATTTAATTGTTTAAATACGGATCGTGATCGAAATTTAACTTTTTTTTGGTTACCTAAAGACGCTGACAGGTAAGGGTAAATCTATTTTGACTGGATTACATTATGTTCCTATATGAAATGAAATTAATTCAAACTACAAACCGTTTCTCCCCGTACTATTCCAATATCCTAAAAGTACAATAAAAAAGATATTTTAGTCGTTTCATTCGAGTTACATTTCATTTGTCGTACATTTACGAACTAAGACTAAGAGCCCAACGCAAAATATTTTCGGTGATACTATAGATGATACCTATGGAATTCTATTCGCGCTAGATGGCATAAGAAGTAGTTTCTCGAATTAAGCAACCCTAGTCCGTGGCTCTTTCAATACCACAGAATAATAACTAGTACTCCGTATAACCATGTACAACGTATTAGGAACCGTAGCATAGTGAATTAAGGCCCATATTCCGTTGAAAAGAAATTGGTAGGCAACGAAATGATCACGTGATCGACTGGACCGCGAGCTAAATTAAATCATATTGTTTATCAGATTGAGTTCATATTTCTTTGAAAACCATTGCGAAGTGAAGCTTCTGTACGAAGTACAAGTTATTATTCTGTGACTGCGCGCGAACTACGCATTGTCTTGACGTAAGCTAGTGTTGGATTTAGTCGATATTGCATTATCGATATTTACAATCTCTCATTGAAATGTGAACCGTTGCAAGACAAGGGTGCTTCGCGCATTTAACGAATCAAAACAAAATATGAGCACAAGCGCTGAATTCTGTAACCGTACTGTCGCAAAAAGATGCACACTAGTCCTGATAAGGTTATAATGGGGAGAAATAAGAATCAAGAGCCGGACCCGGCGCCCGACCGTCTTTCTTAACCTCCGATTCCTCGAAGCTCGCGCGCGAATTGTATAAGAGTTTTGTGCCTTGTTAACCTAGTAGTGTATCCGTGAACAAAATACCAATGTTGCACATATTTTTATTAGAAATTATAGTTTGTTATTTTCTTGTGCAAATGTACTCACTATTCACCTTACGTCCAATCGAGTAGACAAGTTGATTAGATTTAAAATGCGATGTAAAATCAATTCCAGCCTTAGTATTCATATTCCATTTGTATAATATTATCATCAATCATAATTTTTCAATTGCTTAAACTTTAGCTCATGCATTTTTATACATACCTATTTAGAATTAAAAAGAATAGAATTTGTATTTTTTGCAATTTTATTGTAAGAACAATTATGTAACTGTAAAGCACAATAATATCTAATTTCAGTAAAATCTATCATCATTCTATGCAAGAGGCTTCTTAAAGGTGAGTTTTTAAGAGTTCACATACATCATATACCAAAATATTGTAAACAGTTCAAATCAAATTTTAAACAAAACAAAAATTTAGTATTTTTCAGTTTTTTAATGGCAGCTGTAATGATAGCAGGCGTAATACGCCCTTCAAGTCAGGACCATTGTTCAATAATAAGCTGTAGGGTTGAAAAACTTGGTTTTCGTGAAAGCTCAACTTACAATAACTTAAAATACTCATACCTTGTGAACTGAATTCTAAATGTATCTAGTTAATGTGTAGTATAAGTATTATCACACCTTTCAGAAGCATCTTGTTATGTCATTTTTTTTAAGTCGTGATAATTTGATATTTCGACCGTATACTACTACTATGTCTAGACAAATATGTCAATTTTAAAATCCAAAAAATGTTATTTCAGGAAAGTTTCAGATAAGCATTTTCAACGATCATGCATTGTAGTTAGGACCAGTCGTACGCGCGTTGTAAATACCGCTTGCGCGATTCAGAACGAGCGCTCTGATTGGTAGCGGGTGGTGACGTGTGACAGAGACGCCACACCTTCTAACTTTCCTTGAACAGCGACACTCTATGGACTCATTAGGACGAAAACAGTCATCAATTATGAGTTTGAATCAAGTCTTAAATGTGCTTAATTTAAGTAAAAACATGTACTTCCTGTGAGTTCTAACCTGACTCAACACATTAAAAATGTATAAATCAATCAATTTGAATGATCAAAATAATAAGTTATAATAAGTTGTGCATGTAAATAATACATAAAGGATCATTGATTTACCTACCACTTTGTAATACAAGTTTAGTGTTTAGAATTTTTAATTTTCTGTTAATACCCGAAAGAATAATGCACACAGAGGTTTCCACCGGGGAAAGGAAACCCTATAATAGAGTTTCCTTTCCCCGGTGGTTTTCCTCTATAATAGAGGACGGATTTTTTTGTAATGTTCTAAATTGTATGCAACTTCGCTATTTGCAAGGTTGGATACATACAAATTTTGTATTTGTAAAAAAAGGTCCCTTCCAGCGAACTAAAATAATCGAAAGAGTATCTCTATACAATTAGAATTTGAATACAAATATTCCGCTTAGAATTTGGATCCATCTACGCGCACAATTATACTGCTATCCCAACGAAACACACACACACACACACACACAAAGCTCGCACGTGATTGGTGCCGTGCCCCACCATGTGACGCCATGCGGACGCGCGGGTAGCTGTTTTGCCCCGTCCACCGCGGTATTTTACGATTACGCGTGGAACCATTTTATCGGCCAAATTACTATTTATTCTAGTTCGCTGGTCCCTTCACAGAGTATAGAACTCCGGTTTCCCACAAAACCTCTATGGGTGGTAAACTTAAAAAGTATTGTTTAGAATAATTGTCGGAGCGGAGTGAAATTCTTAAAGTAAGATTTACAGCATTGTGTATTTTTTTGTAGTAATATTTGACCAACGAATAAAGTAAAGCGCCTGTCACATTCTAAAACTTAGTACATAATTATAGCCTATTAATAGACTTTGGAATATGAGCCAATTGGCAAAAAGAGGTCATATTGGTAGTCTAATTTAACACTAGTGTTTTAAAGCCTTTATTTTGTGTCTGACAGTTAAAAAGTTTGGTGTGGTCATGTTTTTTTTGCAGTTCCATCGGTTAAATGTGTTTTAAATAGCAGAAAAGAATACGTACTTCATTATATGCATATTTCGAATAGATGACCTTCTATTTGAAACTCAGCTGCATTTTGCTATTTAAGAAAAATAAACACAAATATTTCTTCATTTTACCAACAAATACTGTTTAACAAATTTATATCAATTAAATATCTTATCCATATTTACAAGTTTTTTATTTCCGTTTGTACGACATTGTGATAATAATTGTTTGTGGTGAGAGGTTTGTCACTAAAGTTCTATTATTTAAGGAGTAGAACCGTAGAAAGGAAGCGTGGAACACCGATCTACACCGTAGAAAGAGAAGATAGGTTTATTTACAAACCAATGTTGCCATTTAAAATCACTAGTCCCATTTTGATGCGGTTTTCGGTGATGGGTTGAGATTCCTGTGATACATGTTTTACAGTGTTACTGTAACTAAAATGTGTTTGCAATTTTCAAATCAGAAATTCGTTTTGTGGCTTACAGCTCAAGTGATCGCACATTATTAGTAGCCAAATTGAAATAATAAGTATTCGTTAAAAAAAATGGTTGCCTGTAAAGTCGGTTTTACGGGCGAAGATTTTACGTGACAACGTCTGCCGCGTGCTGCGCGCGCGGCAGACCGATCATAGTTGAGTGGGAGAGAGACGCAAGGCATTCGGCGGGCCTCTCTCTCGTTCGGTGACTCATCGTAACGTTACCGGGCGTTACACTTTTTCATAAGTGACTCCCAGCCGCAACCTAATTTAAGACGTTGTCACGTCAAAAACCTACTTATTAGTAGGTACTATTAAGTAAGTAATTGTGATGAGGTTGAACATGAAACTGCACTTTTTTTCTGCCTAGTCTGTGGCAATATTGGATAATGATTATTTTTCTCGTTATGGAACACGTACCGATACGAACAAAAACCGATAAAAATATATTGTGTTTAATAACAAACGTGGGATTTCGTAAAATCTGTAGGGTTCAATACAAATATTAAGACTAGATTAATATTTGTGAAGGCATATTTTATCAAGTGTAGAATTTTATTTGAATGGTAGATTCACTAATATTAGAATGGGCACACTGGTCTGTGTGCGTGCGTGTACTACTTAATACTTTGCTTTCGTGAAAAGTACAAATTGGACGAAAGTTGCGTCCAATTTTCAATTATTTTTGTTCAAAAGAAAATACTGAATTAAAATTACTCTACTTCAAATAGATGGTGTGAATAAGTTTTGGCTAAGTTATGATAAGATGGATTTTATAAATGGATTATTGTTGTCCGTGTTATCGGAAAAGTGTTACGATGAATATTTCGTCAATTATAACTTTTTAGATGGTAATTAGCTAATTATTATTTGATAATTTTATAGTTTATCATATATTAACTTTATGATAATTGTATTTATCTTTTACAGTACCATGCTTTAAATCAACACTGAGCAAGGGTCTTGGGATCGGTATCATTGCCGGATCGATTTTGGTGAAAGTGCCGCAAATATTAAAGATATTCGGCAACAAAAGTGCTGAAGGAATCAATATTTATGGCGTTTGCTTGGAGTTATTTGCCATCACAGCAAATTTTGCTTACAGTTATGTTATGAGCTTTCCATTCAGGTAAGGAACTGTTACAAAATTATTGTAAAATGATAAATAAAATAAAATCGCCAAACTAAAATTGTTTATAATAAATGAACTGTGACTGGCTCACAGTCCAGCTAGATTATTAGTATATCATACACACCTGATAAGATCTCACTTAGTTCAAGATATAAAGTATATTATAGATCGAAGTCTATTAAGTAAATATATAATATGATACAGTATAATAATAATTTCACATGAGCTAAGTGGCCAAAATCTAGTATTGAATTCTCAAGCCATGCAAGGGACTGATTGACTTTTTGTCCTGAGACTAACAGCCAGGACCTATAAACACGTCAGCTGAGCCACAAAAGCGCCTAGATGTAAATATTATTATTTTCAGCCTATTGTGTTCCACTACTGGGCAAAGGCCTCTCTTCCCTCCTTCAAGACAGCCCAGTCTTCAGCTTTGGTGGCCCAGTTTGTGTCATGGTCGTCGAGATCATGACGCCACCTTTGTCTGGGTCGATTCCCAGGTCGTTTCGTGTTCGGTACCCAAGTAGTACAAACCTTCGCCCAGCGGTCACATGACATGCGGCAGACATGTCTAGATGTAAATGCTGTAATTTGAATGTTTTTATTTAATTTCAGTGCTTGGGGTGAAGGAACATTCTTGGCAATTCAAACAGCTGCAATAGCAGCTCTAGTATTGCATTACGGAGGAGCTCCGGCTAAAGCTTTTGCCTTTTTAACTGTATACACTGGCCTAGTCTCTGTTCTCATCAGTGGATACACTCCCATAGATGTCCTATGGACTATGCAAGCTATCAATGTTCCTATTATACTAATAGCTAAGGTAAGTTTTAATATGAACATGTAACTACATGGTATTAACATGTTACCTGGCTATCTGGCTGGAATTAGAGCAAAATTTATAAAATTTTTCATAGTTAACTCATGTTTATGGATAAAAAGAGATTAGGTCACTTATGGACAGATTTCAACAATACCCATTGAATAAGTTTCAATGGATATCTCTACCCTTAGCTAAACCACATACAAAAAGAAACATGATATGCTCCTATATAGGGACAGTACACTGTGAACATGTTAATTACTTCAAGTTCATAAATATTTTCAGTAATGCTAATTCCACAAAAAAAAAAAACATGTATACATTCTGCTATTATATTATATTACTATTCATAAAGCTGTATAAATACTATCTATGTACAATACTGCAAGTTTTATTATGATAATTACTATTAGCATTTAAAATTATCTTTACCTTGATTTGTCAATCTTTATTTTACAGTCAATTCAAGTGATAACAAACTATAAGAACGGCAGCACCGGCCAACTATCTGCAATTACCCTCTTGCTGCTATTTGGTGGCAGCATTGCAAGAATATTCACATCTATTCAAGAGACTGGTGATCTCATCATCATTGTGACTTACTGTGTATCAACCTTGGCCAATGGAGCCATTGTCTTCCAGCTATTCTGGTACTGGAATGTAGACAAAACAGCCAAGAAACAAAGCAAGAGCAAGAAAAAGAAGACTAATTAATTTACAGAGTCGTTAAATGAACTGTTGTATTTTTGTTAATAGAACAATATCACAAACATGTTTTATTTTGTTTCTCTTTGTATTGTAGCTGTAACAATATAATGCTAAGGTGAATTGTTTGACCTCTCTGGAAACAATTGAATGGCTTCACAGCCAGCATGTATGTACCTATAGCATTTAAATGCAATCTTATAGCATTACTAGCTGACCCGGCAAACGTTGTTTTCCCTAAAAAAAAAAAAAAAAACTAAATATACAGTAGCCGATTCTCAGACCTACTGAATACGCATATAAAATTTGGAAAAAACCGGTCAAGCCGTTTTGGAGGAGTACGGTAACAAACACTGTGACACGGAAATTTTATATATAAGATAAATATGCAGCGAGACCCACTTGTGACTTTGAAATTCAAAAGTTTGAGATGCACCAAATTTATGCTATTATAATTTTATTTCTAAAAGTATCTATGTATTCATCTACTTCCTATTTATAGGTATGTCAATTGAAAACCTTGGGGAACGACTGTAAATACTGGGTACAGCAATGAAATGTTAGTTACTTTCTTATCATATTTATTTCAGTAAAACAAAGATCCACTTATAAACGAAAGGAACAAACAAATAGTGTGACTAACACATCAGGTATTGAATGGAATGATGCTATCTCTACAATATTCCTTCTAGCTTAGTTATTTTACCATGTAAACAATTATATTTGCTCCGATATCCAGTGTAATTAAACACATTCATTGTACACATCAAAAATAATAATAAAATTTATATTTACAAAATATATCTGAATACTATGCCACTCACAGAATTGAAAAACAAGCCACATCCGTTCAATGACCAATTTATTGAATAATGGCTGAATTTGAGGTCAGCAATTTCGTGTCCTAATACAGAGCACCTAAATTTAAACTTATCTATTTTATATCGTCCTTATTCTCACTGCCAACTTGGTGGGAAAAATTTAAGTTAATATTGAGTAAAAATGCGTTAGATATGAAATAATTCATTTAGGCAGAAATATCACTGATCCAATAAACACTCTGCAATATAATGTGCAGTTCATAATGTGCTAGAACTAATGATTCACAGAAAGCAAAACAGCATGTATCTCTTAGTATATTTACTCTTCTATGCTCGTAATGACCTACCAAATTAGCAGCGAGTTTTGTGTGAGCCATAGAATTACAGCTAGCCCCTACATGTAAATGCACGTTTAATCCTTAGGTGCGGGCTCGGCAGGTTTTTCCTCAACGTGCGAGTTTCTTTCGGGTTCATTGCCATCGGCCCACTTGCCATCGTATTCCTTCCTGTCCACGTATCTTTCCTCTTCATACTCGCCCTCGCTTCGGTGGCTGCCGCGCTCCGAATAGCGGGAATAGCTGTGAATTACAATATAATAAAAATAAGGAACTTATTGAACCGAAATTAAATGTTTACATTTCACACACTAAATGAAATGTAGGAGTATAGTTATTTCTTAATAAGCTAATTTGTGTGCACTGGACTTCACTAAAGAGTGGGTGGTCTGTGTTGTGAAGTCCTCAAGGCTCCTCAAACGAAATTTAAAGTACAGCATGAATACAATTATGACACAAACATATCAACACTAATACTGTCTATACTGTGGATTTAGTGCTAAGAACTATTTTTGAAGAACAGCAGTAAATTGAATAATAACTTTAAATGTTATTGAGGAAGGTATTGAGTTTTCGAATTAGTTACAGATTCCAACGCGAATATGTTTCAGTTGCAAACTTTGCACTTGCTACCATATCTGCTACTTGTCAATTTATATTATAAGACAGTAAAAATCAAGTGTCTGTAGATTCAAAAATATTGAAAAAAAAAAAATAAACCAATTTTTTTTGTAAAGTATTATTTAAAAAAAAATATGACAGTTCCTACTTACCTACAGGGAAATCTTGCTAGAAACGTATTGTGAATTTCTCCTTACAAGTTTTTTATTCCTATGATAGGTATGTGTTAGACTACAGCTTGCCAGGTGTTAAGTTGGGCTGTAGTCTACGGTGTGGCACGCTTACTTAGAAGATATCTGTTGAACTACCTACTAATACTATTAACTCTACTTTTGAAGACCTCCCTATTGATTGATGATACCTCCCTAACCCAACCCAACCTAGCTTACCCAAGCCAACAGATTTTAATATAACTGAACCTTTGGTCGCCGGCATATCTGTTCCAACCGTTGTGTCAGATGGTAATGTTAAAGTTGATAATAGTAGTCCATTGATGTGTTATGGCTGGCACTAACCTCTCTGCTCTGTCCTTATCGCGTCTCTCGGGGCTGTATGAGCGTGAGCGGCGCGTGCGTTCAGGGCTGCGTGATCGCGAGTACCGCCCGCCGCCGCGGCGGTCGCGGAAGTCTCGGTAACCACCACCCCTGCCAAATACAAAAAAGTGAATAAGCATTAACATCGCAGTTCACGCTTTTACATATACAATATCTTAATTAACAAATATGTATTTTAATACTTATTACTTAAACTTTGTTATAATTTTAAAGGTAAAACTATTTTAGTGGGTAAGTTTCAATGCGATTTTTACATATCGCGTGGAACAGTAAGCTAAACTTATTATTTTAATTACGTACAACATCTAGATGTTGTATGTTAGCGGTAAAACAACAAACCTGAAAGGCCTGCCTCTGCCCCCGCCGCCCCTCCGTGGTCGGAAGGGGCGGCCGCCACGGCCCCGGTTGTCGCGCCAGTCGCCCGGGAAGCGCCTGTTATCGTCCCGGCGGAAGTCGCCGCGGCCACGCCCGCGTCCACCGCCGTTGTAGGTATGGAAGCGCGGCCGGTAGTACGTGCCTCGCTCGAACCCGCCGCGCCCGCGCCAGTTGTTGCCGCGCGGGCGCATCATAGGCCGCCGGTACCTGCAAATGATACAATAAAAAAATAATAAAAAGGACTAATAATTTCGATTATAAATAACTGATCTATGACTTGCGTCAGTAAAAAAATCATTTGGAAGTTGGTTTCCTCTTGCTCACACTTATTTATTCATGCAAAGCTTTTAAACATCTTCCATATAAATTATATTATGAATGTATATAATCTGGATAGTAACTCACCCTCGAGAGCCGGAGCGTGATCGAGACCTGCTCCGGGAGTAGTAGGAGCGGCTGGCGTCGGAGCGCGAGCGGGAGCGCGGCGAGGCAGACCGCCGGCGCCGCGAGGGCGCCGACCCGCTGCCGCTCGACGCCGACCGCGACCGGGACCCCGAGCGGGAGCGGTACTTGCGAGGCCGAGACCTGGACGAAACACACACATCATTAATGTTTAGTATCATTAGTGTAAATTAGCAAATTTTTTGGAAAAAAGACAGTAATTTTTTGTATGAGATGTTTTGTTTAAAATACATAATGTTTTTCGTCAACTGTCTTCTAAGCATTTTTGTTACACATTAAATATTTATTAGATACCTCTTGTACTCCATTGACATTGAGGTTTTAAACTTAGAAAACTGCACTATGTAGTGGCACTAAGTAGACACATCAGACACTAATTGGGCTTAGCATATAGAGCTACTACCCAAAATATTTCCCGCATCGCTATAGCGGGCAGGCTGCATAATGCGCTCCACATACCTGCTTCTAGACTTCCTGGTGGATCCTCTATCATCATCAGAGGAGTTGGAGGAGCGGCGGCGCGGCGAGGGCGGCGAGCGCGGCCGGCGGCCCGACGGCGAGGGCGGCTTGATGCGAGTCACGAACTGCTCCGGGCGGCCGTCGCCCACAGACACCGGCGTCTCGCCCTCCTGCGCCAGACGGAATGAACCGAACTTGTCCAGCACTATGTTGCCTTTGCGGACCTGCTGGGATGTGGTGACAGTTAAGTTAGATATCATTATTGTTAGAAAGTGATGAGGAAGTCACAAAGCACAGTAAGAGATACTAGGTCAGGCTCGAGAGACATGTGAACCCACTACTTATTCAGCTAAAAAACAACGAAGGCACATGCAGGCGGCTAAAGAGAGCCAAAATAGCCGACCTGTCAAGAAAATAGCAGGAATGTGAGGTCACAAGACCCCAAGCCTCAAAAACCCGACCACTCTACAACAGTTCTGCTCATGGCGTCGCCGATTGCGGATAGAAAGAGAAATAAGAAAAAAAAAGTGATAATGGAATGGCAAATTGCATAAACAAAATATACAGTTCTGGAATGGCATTATGACTCAAGACAGTAAAGAAAACATTTAATAGTTTATGACCTAATAAGACCCTATAAAGTCTTGTTCGCATAACCAAATGGAAGAGGAAGCGAAATTTCAAACGTTTTCATTATTGATGCAAGTTATGCATTACAATAATATTAATAACTGTATGTGGGTAGGTGTTTCATGGTCTCAATTTTGAAGTATAGCAACCTATGTCAAATTACTATGTTAGCCATTGGCGGTATATGACCAGTGTCTGTATTAAGATGCTGGACCTGCGTCATAGTGCGAACTGCGAAGGTGTGGAACTCTTTGCCTAGTTCCCTGTTCCCTGAGAGCTACAATCTGGCGATTTTCAAAGCAAGAGTGAACCGGATTTTTCTGGGTAAGCGCGTTCTACCTTAGATCATAATGTCGCTTGCCATCAAGTGAGGTCAGGGGTGAGGTGTGATCAAGCCCACTTAATGTAAAAAAAAAAAACCTAAGGTAAAGCCTCAAAACCAAATCAAGTATGTTACCGGTGGTTGTGGGTGCTCCGTGCCGGGCGGTTCCGGCTCGCGTGACTTAGAAGGCGGCGGCGCGCTCGGCAGCGGTGGGGGCTCTTTCATCGCCATGGCACGACGCACTGACAAACCCTTTTCAGGCCCTGGGGAAGGCTGGAAGAGAAATTATGCTTAATTTCTTGAATCAAACTAATATATAAAATAACTTAGGACACTACTTTCATAGCTACTCAAATTTTATATTGGGTTTAAAAGCGGCAAGTATTTTTACTGGTGCACACAATATGAATTCAACTAACAAAAGTTCATAATAAAAACATTAAAGTCAACCAAATATATTTCCATAAATTCTAATATTATTTTTACCTTACTATTTTCCTGGGAATCATCTGAGCTGTCTTCAAACGCATAGCGCTCCTTGTAACCTTTCGATGATGACTCCTTCTTCTTAACTCTACTGTAACAAATTAAAAAGTGAACAATTGTGTTCATTAAAAGAAACTATAATACATATTTAATGAACATGAGTCCTAGTCTTACTATGAGCATAGTGGCCAAGCTCTGGTGTTAAGAATTTTCAAGCGGCCCTAAGGCTTTTCCCACTTTTATTTTTTTTAACGGCAGGTCTTGTGCATGTATCCATACAAAATACTGTCATTGATTGCTTAACGACATTGCTTAACCTCGATGATCGCGTCAGATCTACTTAATTTGACGAGTTAGGGGCTCTACGAAAATTCAAACGAAACAATACTAACGAATCTTTGACAGCGCTCATAGACATCTTCCATTTGGGCTTGTCTAGCGGCGGCGGCGGCGCCTGCTCCATGGGGCTGATGGAGCCTCTCTGCCGCTTGCTCAGCATCTCCTTGTCAACCATCATGTGATACGCGTTCAGCTTCGACTCGATGTCTTCCAAGCTGTGCATATCTTCTAGAAGCCTGCTGGGAAGATGCGCACTGGTTTTGTGAATTTGGAAGTTTAGTGCCAAAATATGCAGTTAGGTAACAGTTGTATGAAATTTTGAACTAATCACAGTAGAACCCACTAACATTATAAATGTGATAGATAATTTGTGTTGTTACTCTTTCACAATCTAATAGCTTAACCGATAAGGCCCTGAATTAACACAAATGATACTTTTTCCTGGATAAACGCGGATATCACCGCGGGATATTGCGTCCTTTCACGTAATGGTTGGAAAATGTGACAAATTACATTGAAAGGGAATTTTAACATTTTCATGTGATTTTACAGCAAGAGCTGCCTTTTTGGTTTTAATTAAATTAAGCATTTGACACAGCATATATGATTTAATTCTAGATTGCAGAGATCCATCAGGTGAATTGTCATAAAACCCAAGCCTCTAGCTAACTCAGAAAAAAAAAACTATTTCTACGTAAATTTGAATATTATTTCTTCTCAATAGCCAGAATCAAACTTAAACTAGTTGAAAATAATGATGATGATGATGATAAAGCCATACATTTTGTTATACCTCTTATCGTTGTGTTTCCTGTCATACTCGCCGTCTTCACTCAAATCTCTTTTAGATTTGCCTTTTAACTCTTTCCTGTAACAGAAAATGTTTTATTAGTTACAAGTTATTTCCGAATTCTGAATTTCATTGATATTTGTTTCTGTGTCCTAATTTTAAGCTAAAAATTTACTTATACATATATTTCTCTATCTCAACAATACATATATCCAACCTTACTAAAATTAGTTATTTAATTCAAATTCAAATTAGTTTATTTTCAAAAAGATTACAACCCTCTTATCTAAGCATTACATATATATATAAATTATACAATAAACTTTTATGATAAGATAGGATAGTGTTCCAGCGAGCCCTGCACTATCACTTTTCCAGTGATCTTGAATCGCAAGCGCTCGCTATGGGCATTGCTTTCATTAAATTAACATATAGTGTGGTGCGGTGTAACAAAAGTAGCCGAATTGAGATTAATTAGATATCTAAATTAGGTATTCTGTTTTGCTCTTAGTTTTATTCTATGAGGTTACAGGTTACCCATCTTTGATTTCAGAAAGTTTTATTTAGGCCTTATTAAGTTATTTAGAAGTAGTAGTTTAAATACCTGATAGCATCTCGTAGCTTCTTGTCCCCAATATTCTCCAACTCCCGCAAGCTGTATTCTGAATTGTTTGCAGATTGACGAGCCAGTTTAGCTTTCCTTTTTTCTTCCCTTTCTTGCTCCTTGCGCTTCCGTTTGGATTCCTTCTTCTTTTTCCTGCGAACAATTATTTTCATATTAAAATAAAGAATTTAGGACTAGAAAATTCAACTATTATAAGAATTACTCAATCACTAGATTCACACAATTCAGGCATACATAGGATTACAGTAAAGTTTTGTAATAACCTTCCTTCATGCCGCGTTTTTAAGTGATTTTCATCTTTTCTTTGCAGCCTGATAGTATAACTAAATTTATCATCATCATCAGCTATTTTTTTTTGGACACATTTCATACATATTTAACACCCAGACCCACAGCCAACAAATTTAGTTAAGCACAAAGATGTTGACCGGGCCGGGAATCGAACCCGGAACCTTCTGATTAGCAGTCCGGCATGGTAAACTTTACGCCAACGAGGTCGTCAAACTATTATCCCACTGTTAGGTATTATAGGTCTCCTCTCTGACACACCAGCAAGGTCTCCAACCAATTTCCACCAGCTCTTTTCAGCTTGCCTAACAATGTCAATCTGACCATCTGTCTATGTCATTGTCTGTTCTCATGGGTGACTCCACCACCACCACTCGGTGACTCTCCTGGTCCATCTAGAGACTATGCTATGTGTCAAGTGTCTCCATCAAATACTTCAAATTTTTTATATAATTTTGGAAGTGCAAAAACCTGTATGACTTTCTGTACGCTACTTAAAGAGATAGAATACTAACTTGTCCTTCTTTTTCTTTTTTTTCTTATCATGATCGGGCCCCGGCTGCGGCTGTTGACCAAGCTCCTGCATCTTTCTGTTCCGCTTATACTGGGCCGTCTCTTCGAGGAAGTTACGCACTTTGTCTTCATAGTCAGAGTCTTCTTTGGTCATTTCTAGGAATTTTCGAACCTGCATTGGGAGAGAGATCATATTAAAAATTAAAAATTTAAAAACTACATTTATTAAGTTCTTCAGACTTCTATTCAATATTTGTATAAGTACCCAACATGTATAAGAAATAGAAATTTCTGAAGATAAAATATTAAATGAAGAAAATTGTATTGATTATTAGAATTGAAAATTGACATTGATACATATCATATACTTTTGTTATGATATCAATAATATTATTTTTTGACTTGTAACTTCGGTGTTATCAATAAATGATTTGTACATATTTGTTCTGTTTACAAAGAGATTGGGGCAAATTCTAAATCTCTATGCATATGTATGTGTAATAAGTACATAGTTTACCTTGAGTTCATAGTCAATGTCTGCTTGCGAGCGCGGCGGCGCGGCGGGCTCCTCGGGCGCGGGCGGTGGCGGCTGGTACCCGTACGGGTGGTTGAACTGAGAGTTATGCGTGCGCGCCGCATCCGCGTCGCCCGCCAGCATCGCCATACGCTTGCTTAGCGGGGACAGCGAGCGGGCGCGGTTCTTGCTCGACTGCGACCGACGCTTCTTCTTCGACTTCGGACCTTCCGAATCTAATTTACAACAAAATAAGTACACACTTAATAAAAGAATGGTAAATATTTTTTACAAGAATTCAAGAAGTCTTCTAACATTATAAAACTTGTTTTAATTAGGCTTAGGGAACGCTGATATGTTCTAGCAATTTCGACCCCTATAACCTAGATAAAACTGAGTTTATTAAATTAAGGTGGATTTAGTACAACAATATTTTCGCGTAGAAAATGGTCACACTTACTTCTTATTAAAAGTTGGAATGAGTCCTACAGTTTCGGTGATTTCCGAGCACCATCTTCAGGGGCGAGTGTTACACGGACCGCCGAAGACGAGATCCGCACGCTGTTGGACTCATTCCAACTTTTAAAGTAAGTGTGAGCGTTTTCTACGCGAAAATATTAAGATGCATAACGTGAGCAGTTTACAATGTTTATAGTTCAACAATGTATTATATTACATTTTCATCCTTAGTACAAATACAACCTTAGTGTACCACATAGTCTTCACGGGTCAAGCAACTAATAATAGTTACTTACCATCAGGTGAGATTGTGGTCAAATGTTAGAGCGGTTATTTATGCAAAAGAATCACCTACCACTTGTGTCAGAAGTTGAGGAAGTAGTTGCGGAAGAAGAGCTGGAGCTCGAGGTATCGCTCGATGACGACGACGAACTGCTTGAACGCTTCTTCTTACCCTTGCCGCGTTTCTTCTTCTTCTTTTTATCCTTCTTCTCCGTCAGATTTAACAACTGCTTGATGGTTTCCTTCACTTGATATGACTTGTCTCCTGTCAATCCAGGTAGAAGCAGCTCGGCAGGTTCTATCAAAGGCTTGGCAGCTGATGTTTTACTCTTCAAGAAATCCAGGGAGTTCTTAGCCTCTTCATGGAATGGCATAATGGCTAGGCAGTCCTCGTAAGCTTTCTGCGCTTCGGTGATTTTATTCTCGTCTTCATAGCTGCGTCCGAGAGCCACTAATGTTTCGCCGAGGTACTTTCTAGCGTTTGCGTGATTTGGGTTCAGTTTCAGTGACGTTTCGAAGTCTTCTATGGCTTTCTTGAAAGTTCCGCTGTTGGCGTAAAGAGCGCCTCTCGCGACTAATCCCTCCACGTTTCTAGGATCGATGCTCAGTGCCTTGTTAAGACACTGGAACGCTTCAGAATGGCGCCCTGCTTTGAAATGTTCTATGCCTTCTGCAACCGATCGGAATGCCCACTTGCTTGCCTGCGATTGACGAAGTTCATCGGCGTATTCCGAAGGTGGAAATCCTCCTCTGTTGAAAAAAATAATACAATTAATTCAGTAGCTGATTATGTTAAGAAGCGAGTGTGGCTCGGTGGTAATACGCTTTTCAATCAGACAGCCTCTGGTTCGTTCCCGGCCCTACACCAATTGTTTTTCAAGTTATGTGTAGATCTTAATGGTGAAGGAAAACATCGTGAGGAAACCAAAATGTTTGAGGACTACAATATCCAAAGACGAGTGACATCCGCCAACCCACACTTGGCACGCGTGGTGGATTATGGCCTATAGCTCTCTCTTAGTTAGAGAAGGCCCCAAGTCCCAGCAGTGGTAACGGTATAGTGGGCTACTTATGCTAATGTTAAGAAAACTGTGATAAATAGTTTACCTTAATGTTGGAAAGTTGGTGCAGTGCATGTTGGAGATTCCCAGCATTTCAGAGAGATATTGCACGCAGTTGGGATTATTGAAGCCGGGGCTCTTCTCCAAAATGGCTTCATAGCTCTCCCCTTTCATATCCACAGTTTTCCTATTGGAAAACAATGTAATTACAAACACGAAAAGCGACTTTTACATTTAACTCGTCAATTTGTGGATAAAATTTTTCATGACAACTCAACTCAAGATTGTGAGAAATAGCAATATTTTAGTTTCAAACAAAACCCTATGTGTCTAGGGCACACATTCGTTATCCTCACCTTTTCCCAATGAGCTGTTCAAAAAAGTTTATGTTACTTGTAGCACACATAAATATGACATCATAGAGTATGCGATGCCGCCTCAAAAATGTGACATAATATTACCAAAGTGTCTCAGCTAGTCACAACACATTGCAGTGGGTGTCACGAGTGGATCTTTACAGCTGTTGCTACACCTAGAAAAGAACACCCTAATAATGATGGGAGCTGCATAGTCCAGTGGGAGCTGCATCGTCCAGTCTGTCAGTTGCCAGATCAGACACAAAGGCACATTGTCGGAGACAAGCTAGTAATTGTGTCGTGGGGACCTCACATCAGCTAAAGCGATTACTGCCGGTATCAAGTCCTTTATTACAAATTAAATAACTCCAACATCCAATAAATGCTCATTACATATTCCAATCATTGGTCTCAATACGCTGGAATGTTAAACATCAACTTTAATACAGAATTACATGTTTCTTGTACAGATTGAAGTGATCCTAAATTTGTACTGACCTTGTTTCTTTATACAAGAAAATAAAATGTCTTAGTGATTTCATAATTTTCTGTCCTCACTATTTTGTTGTTAAGAAAAATCAGCATCAGCTTTTATTATTCCTTTAGCAAATCCTTGTGTATATTTTGTTTCGTCAGATCAACAGTAAAACACCATGCAAATTCTTAATGGGTGATCAGTGTAAAATTGACTGATGTGATCTAAAACCAGTGAAAACATTGATCCAACACTGTGGTCGAGATTATTACATGAATACCTACCCTTTGGTTAAAACACAGCATCGGAACTCAGCCATCACACAAACACCCAATATAAGGACATTAATTCCTGAGTAGAGCATATTTTTTGCATTCCCTTAGCAATCTTTGATTCCATCACCAATATGTCATGTTTTGTATGTAAATCCTTATTATGTCCCTCCATTATTTCTCTGTCCTTAAGCTCCTCAAAACTCTTGATGTTGTTTATACTAGAAATCCATTGCCAGTCCCAAGCGTAGTTTCTTTGGCGAATAAAAACAAATACCACTGATTTGAAAGCCTCAAACACTTGACTACAATGATAAATAAATAAATAGATACAGAAACAATATGCAAGTGTTCAGAAGCATCAGCCAAACCTGCAAGTTACTGTGTGGGTAAAGTGATCATTGAATGTGTATGATTGTGTCTTGGTACATACTTGTAGATCAGGGGGAAGTCGTCTGTGCTGAGAAGTCCTAAGGGAGGTTTAGGGGGAGGGTCGTCCGGGCCCCGAGTGACCCCTTTCATGCCGCACACCATTTTGTCAGTGTCTGGTATGACTTCAATAACTTCACAGCATACAGTGTCATTCATCAGGTAGTTTCTTGACACATTTTTCTTGTCCACTGCCGGTATGATATTCGTAACTGGTAAAAAAGCCTGTGAACATTTTGTACATTGTTAGCACTGCTAGAAACCACATACATTACCTAGATAACGCAAACCACAAGAGAACTTCAGCGTGCTGATAATTAAAATTTCAAATTACATTTACACTATTGACCTCTGAATTTAAATCATGAATACATTATTGACACAATAAACTTTTCAAACATTTGATAATATTATTAAGTAAATATGTACTTGTTCAACTAAGTGCACAACATATACCTTAGTACTTGATTGCATAATGTTGTGAAATAATTTTAAAATCATGATGAACAAGGGATGTTTTATATGTTAAACTAAGTGTAACTTCCTTATATATCTTACCTTAACATTGATGTCGGCAACATATCTTGAAGTAGGTCCGGCTGTACATAAAACCTTCAGCATCATTCCAGATGCAGTCCTGTTGATTACAGCTCCGATAATCAGCTCCCCCGTCTTCACATTCTATAATAGAGAGAGTACATAAAATCAGCAATATTATAAAAAACTAGTTTTCCACTGTTGGTTGACTCTTTAATCCGACACAAACCCATATAAGGAAACAATTAAAGTAATAATTAACACCAATACAATATTGCACCACAAACTTAGTAACTCAGAACAATATAGGAAGTCAGAAAGAATGTTAACTTACATCAAAGAAATGCCTCAGCCTAGCTGACTTATCCACGGCCAAAAATGTCTCAAATGGTGGCATGAGGGCATACAAATCTGTAACAAAATAAATGTCCAATATTAGATTGTGTTTCCATAGATACCAAGAAGTATAAACATCAGAATTTATTGTGTCCTTTGTCGCCTTACTTGTTAGTTTAGCAAATACATAGAGGAACTTACTGTCTTCTGGTGTCGTAGACTCTGCCCCCAGGCTTGAAGATGATGGGTTTTCATCCATGATAGAGGAGTCAAACAGGGCATTTGCTTCTTTCACAATGAACTGATGTAGCTTCACACGCTTGCCTCGATCTTGGAAAGTAAGATGTTTATGTCGAGCCTGGTACACAGCGTAATCTAAGCCGCCCACACCTAGTTTAGTGAGGTCATCTTCACCTCTTTCAGAATCCCAAATTTTTTGCATTTGTTGACCATGATAGTTTATGGACTGCGCCACAAGGGACGCGTCCAGTTTTGTTTCCATGTCCGCTATCTGCGAATATAAAAAAAACAATGCTGTTATCACCGGATGATGTAGAAAATTGAAAGTGAGAGTAAATTTTATTGATAGTTGAGCATGGCAGCAATCGCCATTTTATTGCACGCTACTTTTAGCAGTGCAATAATCTGAGGAAGTACAGCTTTATAAGGTATAAATAATTACTCACGGTGTCAATTGTTACTGATTTGGAGTGCCCACGTCTCAATCCCGATTATTTGGCACCCAAACTCTCGCGTCCATTAAACAAAGCACTTCAGAAATCGACCACTATCTTGAAATTAAAATGGCGACTGTTTTTTTTTATTCGTTTCATTTCATCACAGAGTATCTTTTCTTTCTACGCATTTCATAGACATTTATTTCTTTCCTCTATGGATATGTTTATTTTGTACTTGTAATACCGTGGAAACCTTGTGGGAAAGTTCAAAAGTTGGTTTCTCTGTCTACGACTTCGACCAAATCGAAGAGCGAGTACTTAAATTATTTATGTAGATTTTCTAAATTTCCGAAAACTTATATGGGTCTATTATAATAAATATAAACGACTGAAAGGAATAATAAAATAACCGAAACAGTAAAATAATGTTTCAGTAGCAATTTCTTCCTATCCTATCCTCCTAATAATACAAATGCGAAAGTTTGTATGTGAGTGTTTTGGTTTCTTACTTCTTCACACTCAATCGGCTGACCCGATTGCGATCACTACTTAGTGTATGGATATGGTTTAGACCCAGGCTACTTTTTATCCTGGACTAACGCGGGTACCACGCGGGGCGCACCTTTTAATATAATACTTTGCTACTTGGGGCCTTATGCGCTATTCCTCTTTAAAGTAAACTTGCGTTCGTCAAAAAACCACACCCTGAGTCTTAAAGAAAAGCATTCGTAATTGATACGAGTAAAAAAAATACCATTCTCAATAACGAGTCAGAGGTCTGACATCTTAAGTACATAATATCACTTATTCTGTAACTATGGAAAATAGAATGGTTTTTCAGAGCAAAGCAATTTTAATTTGATACTCTTTGAAGCCGCTTGTTTTCAAAATGGTTCAACCGTTCTATTTCCATAGTTACAGAATAAGTTATGTGAGTTGTCAGACGTCTGACCGCCATTGGTAATGTTAATTTTTATATCAGTTGAGACTAAGATGGAGACTAAGATTGTAAGTGGTATCAATTGCGAATGTCTTTATTTCAGACTCGCGGTGTAGCAGCTGTTGTTCTTTTATTTTTACAAATAATTGGCCAAGTGTGAGTTGGGCTCGCGCATGAAGGATGAAGGGCGAGAGACTAGACAAGATTATTTTATAAATGACTGACTGTATGAGACTTGTGAAACCGGAAAATCATTTCATGTGAATTGTATTAAATTCTATAACTTGGTAGCTGAATGGTTGAAAGATTTTAATACTGTGAAGTTTAAAAAATATCTTTCAAAACTATTGACAAATAATACGTATTACTCAACTAACGACCTCTTTGGTGTAATAGTTACCATGCGGGATTTGTTGTTTGTCGGTCTGGCTGTTTAATATGTATAAGTATGTATAATGATATAAGGTTTTTATGTATGTATATGTAGTATATCAGTTATGTTAGCAACCATAATGCTAACTAGAAATAGTTTAGTATGGGGCTAACCAGCCGCGATTGAAATGTGTAAAAAAACGAGTTTTTGAACGAATAATTACTAATATTTTTTACTAAGTACCTATATATTTTTAAGTTTAATATTATTTGGTGACTAACCCATTTTCATTTTATGATTGAAAATATTATAAAATTACATTAATAGTTTAGTGTACTTTTGTACAGAAAATGAAAAAAAAAATGGTTGCCTGTAAAGTCGGTTTTACGGGCGAAGATTTTACGTGACAACGTCTGCCGCGTGATGCGCGCGCGGCAGACCGATCATAGTTGAGTGGGAGAGAGACGCAAGGCATTCGGCGGGCCTCTCTCTCGTTCGGTGACTCATCGTAACGTTACCGGGCGTTACACTTTTTCATAAGTGACTCCCAGCCGCAACCTAATTTAAGACGTTGTCACGTCAAAACTAAACTGATACACGTAGGAGTCGAATACAAAATAATATTATCACATGTAGGTAAGAAGAGAACCATTACTGAAAACTTTATATCCATTTATATCTTGCATACTTCAAAGCCAACATTGGGAAGTCTTGCCTCTATAGAAGTGTGGATACAAAAGAAAGAGGGCTAGGTAATGGTCCACACAATAGCTCACTGTTTGGACTGGCGGCCCTCACACAATGCCACCTAACTTATTTTATTACACTACACTTAGGTATTTCTTTCAAGTGCCTACTTATAATACATACACGCTATTGTTGATTCGATTAAAATGTAACTTCTAGGAAACTATTTCGGTTTGTAACCTCTATGGATGATAAATTAGTATGTTTGAAAACGCTTCTGTTACTTTTGTAAAAAGTTCTTTTTAGGGTTCCGTACCTTAAAAGTAAAAACGGGACCTTATTACTAAGCCTCCGCTGTCTGTCTGTATCCAGGCTGTATCTCAGAAATCGTAATAGCTAGAAAGCTGAAACTTCCACAAGATATGTATTTCTCGTGCCGTTGTAACCATAAATACTAAAATAAAATAAAATGAAAATATTAAGAAGGTCCCATACAGTAAACCGTTTTTTTTGCTCAATAACGGTAGCATATAGACACCAAACATTTTCAAAGAATGTATAAATGTACTTTCAAATTAACCTCGTTGAAGGGGATGGAACCCGCGACCTTCGGAACGAGAGGCAGCCGCACGCCCGACTGAGCTAGCATCGCTTCAAACGTTCTTACTTCCACTTGAAAGAAACCTCCAATTACACCGTTCCAAGTTTAATTTCATCATCAGTCTTTAGTAGATTCGCACATAAGCTGTTGAAAGTATGTTTAGTTTCATTACATATAAAACCCAGTTTATCAAAAGTTTTATGCATATTTATCGCGATTTTACGTAAGAAAGTATAGAATTTTAAAACTAGAAAAGAGTTGGAGCTCTTTGAACATACATAATTAATTATGTTTGGTTATATTGAAAGGAACCTCTATTCAAAGATGGGAACATTTGCAAAACTAATGCTAATCAATGATGACGTAGCTTACTACGTACGACCTACGCGATTGCTACGAACTCTACGCGCGATGCGGTTTCAGGCTACGATGCTCGTTTGTCTTTTTTTGCTGAATTTTATTCCAGTTTTCAGGAAATTTCCATTTACGATCCACTATCTACGATCACAATGTTAACGTTTTTAACAATAGTTTTCAGTGAATAGTAAGTATCTGGTCAGGTTGTATTGTCCAGTGCTGTTACTATACATGGCTTGAAAAGGTTTTTAACAATCAACAAGGACACATAATGAAAGATCAATTCATACAGAAAACTACAATTTCCATTAATAACAGTTATTTTGACACGCAATATACGCTATGTATCGGTGCCATGTTGGATTGGTGGGGTATGTTTTTGACAGGAGACTCGTAAGGTTGGGAGTTTAGAGGTTGTATTCGTTTGCGTTTAGTTTTTGCGGGTGTCGAGTTTGGTGGTTCCGTGTGTGTATGCAAGGTGTATTGTGCGGGTTCACACAATGGCCGCGGGGCTTTGTGTCGCGCGTTCGCCATTGTCGACGGACATATTACCCAACGTTACCACATTGTATCTTCGCCGCCGTCTCTGGCTTCTTCCTTTGATGAGACTTGTATCTTATTTGTTATATTGATGCTGCGGGATAAGCCGCGGAGTCAGATAACATGTTTTTCTTTACAGTTGGCATCATGCTTTTTGTTTATATTTAGCCTAGATTACTTTGATATTTATTTAGTACCTAAGTAATCATAAAACATCTAAGTAGATATGTATGTATACACATTAACATTAAACAAATTTTAATTGTACGGATATCTATAGTAAAGCGCAGAAAGTACTTTTATTTCTTCCCCAATCTATACAAAATATCAAAGAAGGGACGAGATGGCTCTCCAATACGATTCCACTTAGATACATTCCAATAGCAATACTTGAGATTTGGGGTATCAGTGTCACCAAAGGAATATTCTATATCACTTATATGCTATTATTTTCGGTAATTTTAATTCTCCTCAGTATGTTAACTCTTTTGGTATTGCATCTTTTCATTACTTTGATATTTTACCATTCCATTTGAAAGAGAATCAAAATGTAATTATTATCGATTAAGCTCTACAAAAGCTCAGTAACAAAAGCTTATTGTTTAAACGTTTATACAATGTATTGTTGCAAAGGGAAGTGCATTATGCAAGGGTATGCGAAAGGGTGCTGCGGCCGCGATCTTGTGCGCAAGACACGTGCGCGGCCTCTGTGGTGCTTACTCTGTGCCGGCCGGCGACAGTCCGCGCGCGACTCTCATATAATGTGACCGCCTGGCTGAATGTTCCGACCGGTCTAAGCCATCGAACTTTTGCGATGAGTAAAATTTTCCCGCCAAGTGCTCTATTGGATTTACTTCTTCTGTGATAGTGATGTTTTGTGCCAGTTCCATTTGTGTTGTGATTGGTGCTGTGATGTGGTTGGTGTGGTTTTGAAAGTTTGATTTTGGAATTATATTTTTCTGACGGGATTATTCCAATGTAAGTTATAACATTATTTGAAATTTGAATTACTGCTGCACGTTTCATAGGTAGGTACTCACTGCTTGGATCACTATAATAGTTTGTGTACGATTTTCGTAAACAATTCAAAGCACTGAATATTTAATACATTTAATTAATTGAGAAGTTATTATGTTGCATGTTTGTACTGTCCATTGTAAATTACAGCGTCATTTTATGAGCTTTGAAATTCCATAGCATAAGCGTAGTTTGTGTAATGTTTGAATTTGTCGCACGAGTAACTATTTACATTTCTTTCACTAGAATCATCTGACAAATTTATGTGCTTACGCTTGAATTAGATATTTAGTGCCTATAAGTTTCCTTTTATTTCAGGAACATAACTTTAGTTCAGCACTGGAACAACTGGCACAGTTAATGGATGAGATGATCGTGAAACAAGACAATTCGAAAATTTCGACTCAATTAGTCACGTGGTGGTGTGCAAGCACAGATTACTGAATAGTTACTACGGTGCAAGTCATGTTTTGGAAATAGATAAATTGCTATCGTACTTTTTTATTTTAGGAATACTAACATCAAACACATTTTATTAGGGTTAACAGCTGAAGAATGAAGATGAAGCGCATGCAGACATTTAATACTCACACCAAAATATAAAGTTAATTTAGGAAAGAGAACAAAAGCTTCCGTCTCCGAGCGGTGGTTGCCCAAACCGGGTGTCGCTGGTCCACAGAGGAACAATACCCGCCAGGCTGTCAGTTTATCACAACAAGCGTAAACAAAACCCAATCGCGCGCGCTCCCATCGATAATAGCGATAAAGTTGGAAACAAAATAACAGTAGAGTCGCGGAATTAACGCTCCTATTGTGTTACTACAATAATCCGCTATCTAGGCCAGCCTCAGTGCTGCAGACGAACCTTTTGTCTTTCATGTTCGCCGTTAATAATGGCGGGCACCGAAACAGCGGCGCACAATGCCGCGAAATGTGCGCGTTTTCATTTGCAAGACAAAACGCGCTTTGTTGTCGTGTCCGCTCAATACTAAATTTATAGCCGGCGGACCGAGAACCGTATTGACGGCCGCTAACGAACGGCCAAACGCCATAAATGCATTTTGATCGCTCTGATATGGGCGTCCCGACAGCGCGCGACAAATCAACACCCATTCATGCTGGAATGCTTCGGTCAAAGATTTCACGTTTATTCAAGTGCGTTGTATTAATGTGGTATTCAACGGGTGCGGTTTGACTGTTTACTCGATACTTTGTTATCGAAATCAGGTTCCTCAGTTAACAGTTTTATTTTCAATTCTAATTATAATCTAATTAGATATCTATTATCTGTACTTAACTTACATATCCTTTCGTGGTTTAAGTTTACGGAAGTATAGAGAAAATCACCTGATACCTTAAAGGCTGAAGAAAATGAAGTGGTTTTACTAGTTCAGAAAAAGCTCATCCAGATTCCTGCGGTAGTAGCGGTTCTCTTTGACGGCGCGTCGCTCTATACTGGACCGATCCACTTTCATACTTTACTGATGGTTACCTGCATTGAGTATAAATAAGTAGATTACTTTCAAGAGCTTGTTAAGCTAGAGGGTGCTTACAATCAAGTTGAAAAATTTCAAGAACCTAAAGGTATAGGTACACCTTTAGGAAAACATTCCGGCATGCTCCAACTTAGGCTGGTGTCGCTACCTGTTTGCTTACGCGCCCTGCTGTCGGTCGAATGCCTAGCTGTGTTGCGTAAAAAACAGTAAACTTTGCAGATTCATTAGTTAACGAGAGAAACCTTAGAAGTTCCCATTTCTTTACGTTACAACAATTAAAAACTTTCCTTTCATACTCCAACAACACGAGAAGACGCAAAAGAAAACCGTCGAAACCGAATAAAAAGCTTGATCCCCACATAAAGTTACACTTGAGACCCAAAAGAGGTCGCGTCACAAAAGCGTCGTAATTGGCCCGTTCTTTTTCTACTTCCCTGAAGCATTCAGAGCCAATGAAACGTGTGCATTTAAATGACGTTCCTCTTTGTGGGGGTCACACTAAAGTTGTTCGTGAAACCACCGAGGAGGCTGCCACTTTTGTTTAGGATACGGAGGGCTACTAAAAGAACCTGCTCTTTGCTTGTTAAGGAATCATTAGTCATGCTTATTTGAGAATATGCGGTGGTGTTGGACAAGTTTTGTGTAGTGCTTTGGTCATCAAAGAGTCTTATGAAGAATAGCTATAGAATATCGGAATAGTTAGAGAAACATCCTTGCAGTATGGACAAAAATGAGCGGATAATGTTAATAGCAATAATAATCGTTTATTCAGGCAATAGTTAGTGTTTACGTTTCATACCCTAAGTTTCCCTTAAATTCTAGAATAAAATATGAAAATGAACTTATTTATTGTAAAGTTGGTGAAAATAAGGGTGCCAGGGTTTGATTCTAGGCAAGTTGGTATGGAAAGCAAAATAGCATGATTTCTTTTATTTTCACTAGATTTTTGCAATCTTGTTATATTTGATTCATGGTTAGTAAACGAAAATTATTACAAAACACGATTAGGTAAAATTCTCCCGATTATTAAAAAAAAGCCTATAACATCCTCTGAGAGGTATTAAAAAGTTTGAACAAATCTTACTTCAGTTCATAGGTAATGATATTATCTTGAATTTATAGAGTTTATAATTTCAATACTGGTAATTGTTGAACCTATAATTACTACCGCGTTTCTGCCGCGCCGCTCAAATTGTATAGCGCGATTGCACATGGACATCGTTATTCGAATCTTCTGAATATGACATATCACATATACCTACATGTCAGAGCAGAGAATTACGTAACTAATGAAAGATTAATTTTATTGTCACTGTAACAAATACACAATTTTACATCATATACAATACTTAGTACAATTTTTAGAAGCTTGAAAATATCGTAGCGAAACTGGAATTGTAAATCAAATTGTTGTAATTGAATACTCTACGTGCAGGCATTCAGTAAGAAATAGAGCTTCTCCGTCATTCCTTGCGTTACAAAACACACTTATGTAAGTTACATAACTATACATCCTTCTTTCTCCTATTGAATCGGTTCCCTCTCGCCTACTCCCATTCATTCTTTGCAGCTTTTGTAGCTCGAGCTTTTCCAACAATGGCGCCGACGTGAATAGTAACTGTCGAAATATTGTTAAGCTTGATGTCATCGGCATGGCTTACGGTAGTGTGGTAGCGAGATAGAATGTGTTTTCTAGTTGTGTTGTGTTAAGCAGTCTTGGAAATTTCTGGAGCCAATAGTAACTAATCAGCTGATGAAACAATTAAAATATGTACACTAGTAGTTCTTCAAACACTATGAGTAGTAGCCCTTAGATAATCTAACAACTACATTTCTTAGACGCGTTCTAATAACTGAAACTTTATATCACAACAATTACTTAACTAATTTATTCAGAAAATCTTTTTAAAATACTTACTCTTTTCTATTTAACAGTTCTTCCTAATTTCACTGTAATTGACAAGTACCATAATGTGCAACAAATTTCCTCCCCCCTGCCTTATTGTGCGGGTTTTGACTTTATGGTAATCACAAAGAGGTAAGTTCAGAGTTCCTCGATTATCCTTGAATACTCTTTTTGAAAGTGTACAGAATCTTTTACCATGAAGTAAATTCTTTTAAAAGCTATGCCATAAATTTCGCTACAGGTTGATAAAAATTTTAACCCGTTCTTTTCTTCTTGTACCCGTAGTAACACACATATGTACAGAAGCTTCGATGTAACTCCCAATGTGAAAGTTGTTGATCTTGACAAGTAGCACTGTATCAGCCTATATGCCAGTCTCGTATAAAGTGAATATATATATTTTGTTTTTCGCAATTCTTCTGAAAAACATTTTATAAGACTTCTGTGACAGTAAAAAGTTGATTTCCTCTTAGCTTGTTTTACGAGTAGACATAGATAAGTATATTTTTATTTTTTTATGATAGATTGGCTTGCGCTTAATCGCAAATCACTTGATGTTAAGTGATGTTGCGATAATTTAACATCAGGTATGTAAGGATGGAGCGCCCTTGCTTAGAAGAAACCGATTCACTCTCGCCTTGAAGACAGTGAGGTTCATTCATTGGTAATTATACTGCACAATGCCCATACTAACTGTATATTACCTATTAGCATAGTATGATGTTATGTAATGAATTGATTCACCTATTTTGCTTACCAATGAAGCTTTAATATGATTGGCGTCCTTGTACCCGCCTGTAAAACAGCTATAGGTTGTAAAGGATCCCACATTTACGGGCAGTTTCCTACATAATACCTTAACAAAAGTCTCGTATCAAAGTAAACAATGGTTAGGTACAGCAAAGGGGTTGATCGGTATTTGGCGCAGGCATTGTCGGTGAATAACTTTTGTCCCTATTGTGTTGAAAGTAACGTCACAAAGAGTCCTATCACACTAGCGTTGGACCGAATCGCGGAGTGAAGTTCTATTGAATTGGAGATATGAGTCTACAGAAATCACTCGATTTTTTCTACAAGTATTTATATATTTGGGCTTCACTTTTGTCATAGTACTAATGGCATAGTTGAAAAAAAGGAGTATGAAAGGAAAGTTTTTGTACATATATAGTGTAAACTTCATGTTACGTCACTCGATTTAACGACAAACTCTCTAAAGCGTCGAAATCAATTGGCTTTAGCTGGTTTAGCTCGTATTCCATACAATAATACTTTCTCTCCATTTAAAGACCACTTTCTATAACGCCATACAATGCACACAATAAAATCATCGAGGTTAGCGCCTTTAGTTACGCATTCGCATGCGGCAGCGAAACGATGAAAATTCTGTAAGTTGTATGGCAATGTTTCGCATGTGTTACCTATGTCTCACTCTACTATAAAGCCATATGAAATAGTTGCGTCCTTGTCGGTATTGTTTCGCAAGTAACTGCGAAATGGCCGTTACACAGACGCAGCCGTTTCGCTAGTGGAGTTTCGCATCGCAAGGCGTCACCAAGCCTTCTGTCTGAGGTTCTGTTTTAAAAGTGGCATTTTCATCTGGACGCCACCGTGGGTCGGATGACAAGTTAAATTGTAGGTCTCTGTTGTTAGTCTTAATACAAGCAGTCGTTAATCCAAGTCATAGTTGCAAACTCTCGAATCCAGAGGACGCTTAGCTTATGTGAAGAAGAAGAAGAAGTAAAAGCAACTATGTAAGTCGATAGTTATGTTTTGGTAGGCAATGTATCGCTCCTATTCTTCAAATATCTTATTTCGCAGCCCTTTACAGACTAACAATGGACGTTTACAAAAGTGTGTTCTGAAAGACATCGTCGCGCGCGGGTGGTAGGTGGTATCTAACATCGGTATTGAATAGATCTCTTTGTGTGCACTCTGTTATCAACTGGTTCATTATTTTAGTATAATCAGCGGTATTGAACGTGTTATAATGGTAATTGAATCGTATTGTTGGTCGAGGTCAATGTGTTTTATGAATAGGTGGGGTGTCCTATCAATTTATTGAGTTGTGTTAAAGCAAGAATTGAGCAGAGATTCGTTCGTGATTATCAATGTAAAGAAAAAAATATGCTCAATATTTTTATCCTTTACATCTTAATGGATAGACCTGTCTTTTAATATAATTTTAATTTTTTCATTATGCTGTGTGTGTGTATATTTTTGGTATATACAGTGTAAACTCCATGTGATGTCACTCGATTTAACGATAAACTCTAAAGCGTCAAAATTAATTGGCTTTAGTTGGTTTGACTTGTATTCCATACAATGATACATTCTCTGACTTTAACGACCACTCTATAACTCCACAAAATTTACAGTCCCTTCAGTGTCGTTATATAGAGTTTACGCTGTATTACTTACAAAATAAATATTTTGTTATAATATATTTTGTATTTATTAATATTTTGTCATAATCTATTTTGCACTTTATGTTATTACATCTCATCATTACCATCTTTGTGTAATTTCTTAGAATTGGTTGTCTGGAAGAGATCGCTTTTAACGATAAAGTCGCCAATTAAGGCATTAAGATTTAAGTTCTTTGTGTGTTTACTGTAATTTTATTTTATTATGACTGTTTAATAAAATGTTTATCTAGCTATCGATACCTATAATAAGTCAGTAAAAATCGTGTGTCTGTACATTCAATATTTAAACAAAAAACTGGTGGGATGGATGGATTAAAAAAAGACTAATAGAAAACAAAAAACAACTTTTTGAACTTCTGTCTGTCTGTCTGGCTGGTACGTTATAACTTCGAAAATACTAAACGGATTTGCACGCGGTTTTCACAGGTTTATTATATATAATTAGGAACGTTGTCAAAATTATGTTGTTTCATCAAAATTGGTTAAGAAAAAAATGAGTAAGAATAATCAGTTGTAAATTTACTTCTTAGTTTTCAGGATTCCGTACCCAGCGGATACAAATGAGACTCTAGTACTAAGACTTCACTGTCCGTCCGTCTGTGTATCAGTCTGACGCCAGGCTGTCTCAGGAACTCTGATAGCTAGAGTATACATTTTCACACTTCTTCTTCTAGTCTTCTTCCTCCCTCCTTATTGAGGAGGTTTGGGCACTGCTCTCGAGGATTCCCTCTTTGGCAGGGTTGGGCGCTGAGTCCTGTTGGCCCTGAGTCTAAAAATTCAAATTTCAAGTCAAAAAAAATTCACACGATGATTTATTTCTATAGCTACTATAACAACAAATACTATTATTATTATTACGACCAATCAGAAGATTCCGGGTTCGATTTCCGGCCTGGAAAACATCTTTGGCTGTGGGTCTGGGTGTTAAATATTTGTGTATATAAAATATGTGTGAATGTATATTTAGTATATCAGTTGTGTTGTGTTGTGTGAAATGTGTTTTAATATGAAAAACTCACTTAGGGGGTTCACATAGAAAATAACTACCAGAAAGAAAGAAATGAAAGAAATGATTTTATTCTACAGGAAATTTAGGTTTACAGCTACTTGTACATTTGTAAAAGACATGTAAGGTTTGCTTAATGCGTGTAGAGTAGCCAATAGTGCGCTGCGCCTTACACACTAGGTCAGTCAAGCTGCCAGAACTGTGGGGATTTTTGTTTGCCATTTTGTAAAAGTTATACGGAATCCTTCGTGCACTTGGCTATTTTTTTTAATTATTTACACTTTACAAATCCTTGCTTCCACAAAAGCTAGGCGAGATCGGAACGGTACATCTGGCTAGTGGTACAAAGCGAGTGGAATGAGGACGGCTGGCAAAGGAGTACGAATGTAGGTTAGCCGGTACTTAGGGCTTTGTGCACCCACGCTTCCTTACTGTTACTTTAAATTGGGATATAGTCTGAGTGATCATAAAATGGTGGCGATTCAGCGGCACACACGGCTAAACTAAATTTAAAGTAGCTTTGTCTCTTTTCGTCATAAATGACCAAAAAGAGATGGTACGATCTAAACCATAGACAAAACATCTGATGATTTGATGCTATCATCGAAGTTAAGCAACTGTCTTTGAATGAAAAAGACAAGACTGTGTTTTAAAAGTGTCATTTTCATCAGTAGAACTTATGTTTAAGTTTTTCTGCGCGTAAAAGCGAATGTGGCTCGATGGGAAAACGTCTGCTTTTCAATCCGACGGCTCCTGGTTCGATCTTGGCCTTACACCAATGACTGATTTTTCAATTTGTGTGACTTTGCACTTGCTTTACGGCGAATGAAAACATTGTGAGGAAACCGACATGTTTGAGGACCACTAAATTCGAAAACCTGTGTGATATGCCAGCCCGCACTGGGCTACTATGGTGGATTATTACCTATATCTTTCTTCATGAGAGAAGCCCCCGAGTCCCGGCAGTGGGAACGTGTGCTGCTTATGCTATGCGCATTAAAGCAGTTTGGAAACACTTTACTGGTTGAAACACTTACAATAAGTGCATACATGCATTTGCATCGTCTTCTTCTTATTTGTGACGCTCTTGACAGAGCGGTCGTGATCATCATGGAGGGTCTTTGGAGAGGATCGATATAATTAGCCTAACGACATTTCGCCATCTCTGTCTGCTGGATGTCATCCAGCTAAATTCATTCAATGAGCCTCCATTTGCTTTGATTTGATCAGTCCACCTCGTGGGTGACCTTCCGCGTGGTCTGGTGCCTTCTACCTTTCCTTGTACGACAAGGCGCGCTCTATGGACTACTATTTGCATCGTGGTAAGGTATTTTTTAATGCTCGCCTGGCTAGCAACCATCTTTAATTTAAAAAATCTGTCACCGAGCAAGCACCTAACAGTATATTCCGGCAGCCTCCTTGAAAGACTTACATGTAGGTCGCCCTACTCGTCAAATACCTAGCTAACTCCTTACAGGAGTAAAAAACGCGAATAACCCCTGACTGTGGGGTAAAAAACTAAATTGCCACTTGGGCGATGATAGTAATAATAAAGAGCTTCTATTATTCATAGAGTATTAAACTAATGCTGTTCAATATTGCTTTTCATTGCAACTAAGGGGAGGGGAACCCTTTTGTGATTTTATTAGCTTTTTTGGTCAAACGCGCCTACTTTGAATTGGAAATGTAAAAAATTTAGTACGTACCTATATAAATGAAAAATTTTGTATGTATCAGTAAAGAAGGTTGGTTGGTACAACTAGCCGTCAGAAGCCTTCGAGTGGCTTGAAAACTCTCGACACCAGAGCTTGGTCAGTTAGCTCATACGAAGATACAATCAATGATTTGAAAAGAAAACTGCGATACCTTAGGATGATTTTTATTCTGTACTAATATATTTACATTAACTAAACTAAATTTAATAATAAGTCTTTTCGTCAACATTTAAGTACTTTTCAACTGTGTTAAAAATAAGTTTTTTAATCCTAAGTTATTTTTTTTCCCTAAGCTAAGTAAGTGGTTACACTAAACTGCTACTAATATACATGTAGTAGGTATTTAATTGGCTAGATATCATATCTATAGTATTATTATACTCATACAATCTATGATTAAGAGAGCGAATGTTTTGTTTGGTAATGTAAAATATAAACATACAAAAGTATCTTACATATCTTTCTCTGTCTACGAGAAAGTAACACAGCGTTAAACTTGATCTTATCTCATTTCTTTTAACAAAATCTGACAGACGTCAGATAATTTTGCAAAGCCGTGGCTACATGTAGGGGCCTGCCTAATCTACCATCGGTGGCCATTCAAAACTATTGTGTCACATCGCCTATTGTTTAGCGGAACCGATAAAAAGGCACTTTGGCCCTTTTCCAACTGATCTATAGAAGCTAATTTTTGCATGATTAAAGTATAGTTATAGTTATCTTCTTCTTCTTTTTCGTATGAGCGGCTGAACTCTGGTATCGAGAGTTTTCAAGCTGTACGAAGGCCTCTGACTCGGGTTATCGAGTGCTTGTACTAAAGCTAACAGCTGCGACTTTCATTTATCATAATAACGGTACTGCCTTGATGAAAATAACACCGTCAAAAACCGTCTTGAGCATGGTCACCCATCTAAAGACTCAAAAAACTTACTGATTAGACTGTATAGTATACTTAATGTGTAGAAAATATACATAAATACTAAATGCTAGTAACTATTATATTGTTGTAACTGCCGGTTTATATCCGTTGTGTTTTTTAGAGTTCTATTACATTGTCTTTTCGTCCGTCACCAACGATGGTTGAATTTTCATCGATGTTGTTTTGTAGGCCGCTATAACAACTAAAATCAAAAAACACAATGACATAAATATTAAAAGGTCCCCATACAACAAACGTATTTTTAACCGACTTCAAAAAGGAGGAGGTTATATATTCGACGTGTATGTATTTTTTTTTTTTTTATGTATGTTCACCGATTTCTCAGCCATTTGTGGATCGATTCTCAAAATTCTTTTTTTAATTGAAAAAGTATGGTTCTGAATTGGTCCCATTGTCACTAAAACTGGTTCTGATGATGGACTCCTAGGGAAATCGAAGAAAAACCTAAAAAGTTAGGTTATTTTTACGCATGTAGAGAGATTCACGCTCGTTTGGCTGTACTGATATTCATGAAATTTGAGAAGAAAATAGGTAAGACTATGTGTTAACACACACGCTACTTTTTATCCCGAAAATAAATACTATTCCCGTGGGATGCACCAAATAACATATAAATCTTTTTAACTTCTTCACGCTCGAACGGTTGTACTGACATTGATGAAATTTGGAATGAAGATAGGTTAGACTATGTGTGTGACACATAGGCTACTTTTTATCCCGAAAATAATTATTGTTCCCGTGGGATGCACCAAATAACACATGACACACTGATTTCGCTAAAATTTGATATAGGGGGTAGACTAGACCTTGTATAACACCAAGGTTACTTTTTATCTTAAAAGTCATTGCTATTCCCGTGGGAAGCCCAAATAACTCGATAACCTATTTTACTTCTTCGCGCTCATACGGCAATACAGATTTCGCTCATAAAATAAGCAGCTTATAGTCTGGCTAACAAAAGTAATCTGACGCGAACATCGAGGCTTAGCAACGGCCCATGCGGCCAGTCTTTGGATGGGTGACCATGCACAAGACTTCCATAAAAAAAATTGATATTTTCGTCTGGGCGTTACTGTGCTTCGGATAACACGTTAATTTGTTGGGCCTGGACCACTACTCTTAGTACAAGCAGGGGTCAAACTAAATCAGGGGCTTGAAAAACTCTCGAAGCCAGAGCTTGGCCACTTGGGTTATACTTAGTGGAAGAAGGAACTGTTAAATTTTATATATTAATAGACAAGACCCACGAACGGATAATGAAAATATTTACGCGCTCGCTTTGCTAGGAGTTATCCCGCTTCGTTCGAATTTCCCCCAGGATGTTCTGGGCTTATGACACTCCAAATATTATATAATTTGTGCTGCTTTGGACTTCAAACGGTTCGAACAAATACGGTGAAAATTTTCGCGCTCGCTTCGCTCGCGCATAGCTCGCTTCGCTCGCAACCAGCTCGCTTCGCTCGCAATTGGTTCTAGTACGTTTTGACACAACAAACATTATGTAATTTGTGCTGCTTTGGACTTTTTTATGCTCAAACGGTTGGAATAAATACGGTGAAAATTTTCGCGCTCGCTTCGCTCGCGCATAGCTCGCTTCGCTCGCATCCACCTCTTTTCGCTCACACTTGGTTCTAGTACGTTTTGACACAACAAACATTATATGATTTGTGCTGCTTTAGACTTCTTTATGCTCAAACGGTTGGAACAAATACGGTGAAAATTTTCGCGCTCGCTTCGCTCGCGTATAGCTCGCTTCGCTCGCATTCAGCTCGATTTACTCCCAATTGGTTGCCTGCCTGGCACACGCCAAATTTTATCATCGTGAAGTTTATTTGGCTCTCCATAGCTAAAACTTAAACAAAATATCATTACCAACCACTAAAAATGTAAAAATAAAATTGTTTTAAAAAACAAACAACCGACTTCAAAAACACAACTAAAAAGGGAAAAATAATTTTAAGCCTAAATCAAATCAAGAATACATAAATAGAATAGGAGAGTTTATTTCATGTACTTATAAAAAACTATTTGCAATTTTTAGTAATCCTGTATTCTTGAAGTCGGTGCCATCTAATAAAAACAAATTAATGTTTGTTAAAAAAAACTATTTTCAATTGTCTTTCTTTGCTGGCACCGACTCCAAGAATACAGGATTAGTAAAAATTGCAAATAGTTTTTTATAAGTACATGAAATAAACTCTCCTATTCTATTTAAATATTCTTGATTTGATTTAGGCTTAAAATTATTTTTCCCTTTTTAGTTGTGTTTTTGAAGTCGGTTGTTTGTTTTTTAAAACAATTTTATATTGTTTTTGTTTTAAACCTTGGTTTGACTTGCACTTGACCAGTTCTTTAGATTAATGGTATTTATCGTCTATGAATAAAACGTTTCAAAGTTAGCTTGCCCTGACTGAAACTTTCTACTAAGCTCGCTATAACGCGCGCAAACAATGTATAATGTTATTTGTAAGTAGTTAATGTAAAAAATCGCTTTAAGCTTTAAGTTTATGTATTTCTACACAAGCATAGATGTCTTCTCAACGGAAGCGTTACGTTAGATGAAAAGATATAAACGAGTGACCTCTACGAAAAGTAATATTTAACCTATAAATAATAGAAGCAAAAAAGTATACGGCAAATTTGGGGCGGCATCTCCGTGATAGGCGGCAGGACCCGCGGGCCGGGGAATACCTTGTGCAACATGTTTCCCTTGCCACAGAATAATAACTTGTACTTGCCCTTGCAATCCAAAGAGGCAATGCGGCAAGCCTGATGGACACGTTTGGGCGGGGCGCTTAATTTTTTTCTTTAAAATGTTTGTTTGTTATTTTTTTTAGTTACCAAAATTTTCGTTTTTACCATACTTTGTAAATATTATTCTTAAGCTATATTTAAATTTATTTTTATCACCGCTTGTAAATTATAAATACACTAGCTATAAATATATATTTTACTTTACATATAAAAAGAAAGAACCTCAATTTGTGCTAAAATTGTTAATTTGTTGTAGCACCAATGTTACTTGATCACATTAGATATTTATTGTTATCAATTTTCTTTCGCATAGGGCTTAGACTACTTTATTTTGTGTTCCGTAATTCTATCCGAATAACAAACATTACGCAAATCAATTCAAAGCTGCTGTAAGAAAATTCTCGAGCAAACAAGGGAAATAAAAGAAGCAGAGTATGTTCAAATACGAATAGGTCGAGAAGAAAACTTCGCAGGAATGCTAGTTATGGAAGCTCTATCTACGAGTATGATTTGCGAAACATACATGTCTGTGGTACTGTACAACTTGCATAATATATGTATGTATTTGAATAATTGAACTAGAGAAACTAGCCTGTCATTTAAAGTTTTTTTTTTATCTAAAAGCATAAAAGCAATTTATCAAACTAAATAATTACTTCTATAACGGGAGGGTGGTTGGACGATAAAAACTGTAGGTTGTATGGCAACGTTTCGCATGTGTTAAGTCTCGCTCTACTATATAGCTAGATGAAATAGTTGCGTCCTTGTCGGTATTGTTTCGCAAGTAACTGTGAAATTGCCGTTACACAGACGCAGCTGTTTCGCTAGTGGAGTTTCGCATCGCAAGGCGTTACCACGCGTTCTGTCAGGGAGGACAGAATTTCGCAAAATGTCAATGACATTTCCTTGGGAAATAACCAGATGTTTTGCTACCGCAATTCTTTCGCAAAGAGTCGCTGCCGCATGCGAATAAGATATAATATATCAACTTAACGATTATTTTATAATTAGTGCAGAGCTGAAATGAGCTGCAATTTATTCCTATATAATCGTATGATTAAGACAATGGCTACAAAATTATTTTCATCTATTTTTTTGATCACTGTATTAAAACTTTCGTAAGGCATATTTGAATAATGTTTGTATAACCGGCTATCACTTACGTTTATTTTGTCGGTATTAGCAGGTTCGATGCCTATAAAAAAAGTGATCGTATTACCCTTGGCTCGTACCTACTTTCAAGAAAAGCCGAGAGATAGAACTAGAATGTATAATACAGACCTTAAAACGTCCCCCAAGCCACGTGTTCAACAATAGCGCCCGCTGCAATCCTGCCGCTTCAGCGGTCGCATTCAGCCGCGGTCACTTAACTGCGATGTGGGCCCTTTATGTCTAACGCGTAACTTCACGACAATACCGATAATTTTCACTTTTCAACAGAGAATTTTCGTTTAGTTTTGGGAAAATAGAAGGTTTTTTATTTTTTGCCTGCACTAAGGCTGAAATTCTTGCGTCTATTCTGGTTAAACTATTTTTGTTTGTGGTAGTCGTCTATTTATTTTTACCAATCAATTATAATTGCCTTAAATAATTATTTAAGGCAATGTCAGAGCAAAATCTTGAATTTGCAGATTTTTCTTTATAAAACATAAACGGTAAATATATTAAATATAATAATATTGAAAAAATAAGACTTAAAGATCGTCTATAGAAACACTCTAAGAATATTTATACTTATCTAGATCTAAGTACTTATAGTGTTAAGTAATTAATTTTAACCCTTAAATGGACAATGTTGTTTTTTAAGCAACATACTAAAAATCACACATAAAATTGACCTTCATTTTTTTATATTTGCGCAATGTAGTTTATAAACAACACTCACATTATTGCAAAAAAGTATAGTAAATTAATGCCTAGATTTTTTTACAAATTTTTTCCTAGACAGTAATACGTATGTCTATTACACAAATATATTTTTTAAAAGTGAAACAAAAATCGCCCATTTAAGGGATAAGTAGTCTTAGCCATGCCCTAATAACGAAACACAGCGTGCACATTTTCTGTATATTTGTGTTGCTAATAAAGACATTTTGGATTTTGAAAAATTTTGATGTTGTACATAGTATTTTAATCTTTTTTCTGTAATTTATTTTATTATAAGGTTAACACTTAACTCCTTATTTATGATTGTCTCCATTGGAACACTTATAAAGTCGAATTCACAATACTCAACACTACAAAACAGATACATAAATATCTCTAACCGTATGTCGTAGTTTATCCTAGCACAGAATATTCAAGTTGCTGTCAATACGACTGGAGCGCTACGCACGTTCGCAATAGAATATATACATAGTTAGTGGCGCGTCCGCAAAGTTCTTTTGTCACGATTATCGTGGTAAATCCGATCGGGGAAGTGTGGCGGCTGCTTTCAACAGCAAACTGCATTATGAGCTATCTGAGCTATTGTGCGCCGCAACTCTATAATCTAGCTCGGCTCGACTGCTCGGCTGCTCGATTTTGAAACGGAACGCAACTTGTGCCATTGCATCGATTGCTCTAAGTTCTGTGATCGATTGCCATTGAAACGAACTTGGATGGAATTTATTCGATTTTTAGATTCGATTTGAATTTTGGGGTGGACTTTACGAATAAACAATCCAGTAGTTTAATGTAGTCGTCTTACTCATAAAGCTACTGTATTTTTTTAAGAGTAAAAAAACAAACAAAAGATTTATTAAGTCTTAGAAAATGACAAACTTTTAAATTTCTTCAAAAAGCATCAGCAGTTTCTTGTCGACGTTATTTGACAGCTGTTTAAACTGCATTTTATTTTATTAAAGTGGTTATAGTACAGTTTAAATTCTTGCTAGATCTTGTAGCATCGTATCAATATAAACTTCATACAAGTGATACAAGTTAGTTGAGCAGGAGCGGTCAACAAAATGTTATTCTTTCGCTGTCTGTCAACAGGCTGTATCTCAGAAACCGTAATAGCTAGAAAGCCGAAACTTTCACAAGATATGTATTTTCCGTGTCGCTATAACAATTAATACTAAAAATAAAATAAAATGAAAATATTAAGGGGGGGTCCTCATACAATAAACGTGTTTTTTTCGTATATATATCAATAAAGTTTCCCTTAAATTTTTTACTAAATATACAAATACAAATTACAAAAATGCAAAGACCATTCGGACGCTCCATGATAATTTATCTCATGGATTTATAAGGCCAATGATGACGTTAATATTGCTGATAAGTTTCACTTGGTCATGTAGCCATACATTTGATCGATCGATCGAAATAGTCCAATCTACGTGCGAGTGACTCCTGTAGCGGCTCCTGGCCAACCTCGTCTAGTGCGCACAAGCTCCCAAAAGCTCCAGAAGTTCCCAACTCCATTCGCCAGATTATAGCCGATCCATTGAAAATATCCATAAAAGTCGAACATTATCCGAAACAAAGGAGGGAGGGCCTCGGTATTAGGTGCTTGCGCCATTGAACAACTTTTGTCCCATTGTAGTCCGTGGAGGGAGCCGACTAGCACAAAGACACCGCGCAGACATAGACCGAAATTCATCAACAACTCGATTGTTTGCTACATAAAGGACGCTATTGTCGACAAATATGATATCGTGGCACAATGTGGTAGCAATAATTAGAGCACTAGATAGCTAGGCTTTCAATGGGTCTTGCGACAATTCTGACTAATGTTCAGCCGTATCTTTTGCAAGCAGGGACCCATGGCTCGACGGCAAGTTCAGGGGCGGCAAATCTATACTAATAAAAGCTGAAGAATTGTTTGTTTGAACGCGCTAATCTCAGGAACCACTGGTGCGAATTGAAAAAATATTTTTGTGTTGAATAGACCGTTTATCGAGAAAGTTTACTACTAGAGGGAGAGTTTACTAAAAACGACCAACACGCGGGAGGAGCCGCGGAAAACAGCTAGTTTACAATATTACCCCCTTTTTTTACCGCTGGTACAATCTGTTGATATGTAACATAAATTAATAAATAGAAGGGCTTGGCGTGTTTCGGTTTTGCCCCGTCTTAAAAAAATAAGAATCTAATATTCGACGTTTCTGCCATTCAGTTAACTCCTTACAACAATTTCATTTGTATCGGTCTTTTTTGCCTTTTCGTATGATTGAGCTAAGAAGTCGAAAGTTTCGAGGCTACACAAACGCTTTGTTCGTAACGTAATAACTGTTGAACTTTTATATTTTATGAAAATTTACTTAAGAAATTATTTGAAAACATACGTATATACATACTCGTATTTTATTCTTGTAAAAGGATAGAATACGTATCTACATACAAAAGTGATACAATGACTATGGGTATACTATTTATGTGATTTGTTTAGTCTATGTGCAACGTATCTGCTTGTATTATCTTACAAATATTATATCCATACTTTTATTTAAGTTAATATATTATCGTCGGGGCAGCAAAGATATCTTCACAACACTGTCATTCACGAAGGACCCAGGAATTGCATATCAGGAGGGGCAGAAAGCTCTCAGTATGAAGTGCATGGCAAACACTTGATATTATATACGTCACACGCATTTTTGTGGGGACATATCAGCTATCATATTTCTAACAATTTGAGGTATTTATTTGTGCAATAGGGTGGGTGGTGTGGCATTCTATCACTCTCTGTTGTGTATTTTACGAACCGAAAATATGTTAGATCGAGTAAAATAAGTTCGTAGTAAATAAAACCTACTTTGGTTTATAAGTTGTAATATGCATTAAATGTACTAAGAATAATTCTAGTGAACTGTTTATGACGTAGCAAGAAGTCATTCGACGTATTTTTTACTATTTGGCAAGTTTTTGATAAGACGATTTCAAATGTTGACAACCTCGTTGGCGTAATGGTTACCATGCCAGACTGCCAATCAGAAAGTTCCGGGTTCGATTCCCGGCACGGCTAACGTCTTTGTGCTGAACTAAATTTGTTGGCAGTGGATCTGGGTGTTAGATAATATGTATCTATATAAAATAGATATGTATGTATATGTAGTATGTCAGTTGTGTTAGCAATCATAATACGAACTAGAAATGGTTCAGTATGGGATTAACCAGCCGTGTGTGAAATGAGTCCTAGTATTAAAAATGTCATATAAATTTCTACAGGCTGCCCAACAGTATTTGTTACTCATATTAAGTGACGTTATTTCATACAAAGCTCCCAACTTGTAAGCCAGTAAGTAGGCACGTATGTTTTATTAATTCCTGCCCGCGTTCGCATATTGTTCGCGTTGATAATAGGAAAATCTGTCAACACGGGACAATGCTGGAAGTTACATGGATCAGGAATTAGCTGTCATTGTCCGGGATACAATGGGGCGCTGTCAGCTTATCTATATTCTACATAATGATATAGTAATTAGATTACGATACAACTATGTATGTTTAAAAGTGATTATTGGGATACAATCGTCACTTTTATAAATTTGCTAGCTTACCCGGCAAACGATGTTTTGCCTTATAAATTATTTCTAGTTTCTAGATAAATTCTACCTACACAAAAATTTTAGATTTTTAATCGAAGTACAGTTAAAAACACCATAATTGATCAGTTATCAAGGATGAAAAATGATTAAATAGTAATTTAATCATTCACCCCTATTTTTTAATGGCCATTTTTAAAAATGGCCATAAAAAATAGGGGGGTTGGCACCTAAAAATAATAATAAAAAATTTCCTCAAAAAAAAAATAAGGGTGAACAATCTTTATCACTTAGGGGTGGGAAAAGTAGACAGTAGCCGATTTTCAGACCTACTGAATAAGCATATAAATTTGTCAAGCCATTTCGGAGGAGTACGGTAACTAACATTGTGACATGGAAATTTTATACATTAGAAGAAGATAGATTAGATGTAGATATTATAGTACTTGAAGCGACGTCAGCTCAATTGGGCGTGCAATTGCCTTACATTCCGCTAGGTGGGTGCAATCCCCATCCTTGACCTTGAGTTTTCGTTAAGGCCCTTTCGAAACAATAGCATATTAAAAAAAAAACCAATAAATTCGAGCGTCAAAGATAGGGCTACTAGGTTTTTCAGTTTTATTATCTTTAATACAGTGTTAAGAGAATCGTTAGTTCCAAAACGTTTACGTGAAATTCGCTCGATTGTTTATTGTTTGTAAAATAGCCGATTAAAAATTTTAAAATCTAGTGGCTTAAGTCATTAAGAAAAATAAAATAAATCGCCCTTTTTATAGTAGGTTTTTAATATCCAGAATCGTTACAGCTTAAAATAAAAATATTGTAAATTGTTGATTGATAATTTTCACGAAATGACTTGCTGCCGTTCCCGTGTAGAAGCCATAAAGGGCAATACTTTTATCATAAAGCAGACTGTGACATCTACCAAACTAATTTTAAGCACAAATGTATTTTTTGCTTACTTAGCTATAAGATTATGTCTTCCTATGTGTTATTTTTAAAGATTTTGAATTATTGTTCAAATTTGGATTAAAGCAATTAAGTAAACTTCTGGAAACAATGTAACATAATCAAATTGAAATTAACACGGTACTAAATTAACACGTCCCATCAATTCAACCGGAAGTCGTGATTAATGGGAACCGGAAACGAATACAAGCTATGATAAAGGGAGAGGTGACCGGTATTATCGACGGTTACATGTAGGTTATCAATTGTGTTAACATTTTGACATGGTAATAGGTTAAATGGCTGATATATTGCGTTGGAATCTCTTCCGTTGACTTGACGACAGGTTTGGGGGTAGAGCCTGGATCTTGGCTTAAGCGTTTTAAATGTTAAATCATATCAAAAGCTTGAGGTTACTTTAATACCAGAATTTCATACTCGTATCGTACGATTTCTCAGCAAAATTGCAAATGAGCTTTGAGAAAAATTATACCTGGTAATTTTTAATTTTGTCGTATACACCACATATGTATAATAACCAAACGCGATACTTCCAACAACACCTTTTTTATTCAGAATAGGTCAGCTCTTGATAGTAAATGATATTGAAGCCTACGGTGGAGCGATCGTTTTTAATAGTTTAGAAATTCTGCGGAAACAATCCTTTGATTTGACTAATTAAATCACATCTAATTTGCTAAAAAACCTCTTTTTATAAACTGGGTATAAAAAAAATCAAAACAACTTCAATTGTTGCTGGCAAAATTAAGAAAACAAAAATCCTTTCATCGATGGTTGAAAGGATTTTTCTTTCAATTTGAACTTTGTCTGGATTCTTTAGAAAATATTTTTACATAATAAGGTTTCGTCTTTACAGTTTCTAATAAACATTAATTTCAACGTCTTCAAAGAACAATCAAAGTTGTAGACGAGATAAGTATAGGCATTAAAGCAGGGCTGTAAGATTTCAGACAAACTAATATTGACATGGAAAAAATATTTAGCGCAGAGATAAGTTTTGACAACGAAAATAAAATAGAAAAGTAGAATTGCCGCTTCTGCATTGAATTAGAATCTCTTTTTTATTGCATTTAAACGAATCAACTACATATATCTTTTTCTAGCTCTGCTAGGATTTAAAAATAGAATATAAAACTTATACAAATTACCACTACGCCTTTATTTGACTAGTTCATTTGTTTTCATACAATGTTGTCTGAAATTGTGATCCATCACGGGCTGAATAACATCATACTGAATAGTTAGTGGGTGGCTTATGTCTCGCGACCAGCGTTATTGGAGCTGCTAAAACACCCATTGGCACCCTTCTCGTTTCAGGAATATTTTGTATTCAAGAGGGGGGAGCAGCTCTAGGGCGGGTGGTGGTTAAAACCATTGTTGCTTCGGATCCGAGTGCGAATTGTCACAGGCAGCCGGACGATTTTATCAATCGCTTATTATTCAACTCCTAACAAATGGATGACTCATTTATGAATGAGATGCAGAGGGTGGTTTTTTATGTAATTCCCTCATGTTCTCCATTTGAATCTACTCGTATTAAAGAAATCCAGCCATTTAAAATGTACGTTATTATTTCTCTATCAAATAAAGTTTTTGTTATAAAAAAATATATATAGCAATAAATAATGAGAATTCTAGATTTCCCTTTCGATCCTGATTACAAAGTTGATTGGTATACGTCTGAAAAAAATTGTATACCTATCGTCAATAAAGGTCAAAAATTCTTTGTCAAAGGTGTTGCCATTGTAATGTAATGTAAGCACAATCGAGCTATTACGTTACCATTGTGTGGGGCTCACGAATACCTATCTTGATCAACGCCATCTATTGTCCATCATTGAGAGCCTGTGTGACGTATATATTACATGCAATATGGCAATCCTAGAAAAACTAAGAAAGATACCACATTTGTAGCACTTCGTAGCGTTGTCTACGACAGGCTACGTTTTTTTGCACAGGTTTTTTGCTATGCGCTAGCGCCGCTCCAGTATTGATTTATCTGACTAATCTTATTTACGAATTTATTTATATATCTGGTACTCTCAGCATTATAACTAAAACGGCCGCACGAGTGACTGAGCTCATATGTAGATATATCATACCTTAGAAAAACAAATACATATTATTCCTTTATCTATGGTTTGTATTGGTTGGCCTATGCAATGGTTGGAGCAAGCAAAAGGACACGAGATTTAACGAGACAGACGCGACTTATATTATTACCTCGTTTATTATAAACCGTCAGCAGTGCACTGATATTCAATTAAGTTGGATAACGATGACGTAGTCAAGTTAGGTGCCGGTCAGCTAAGCTATTGTTACGCATCACAATGTCTGGTTAATGAGATCAGATCCATCCTTGCTGGACAATGGCCACCCCCTATTTTATTAATTAATTCATTACAATAGAACCGAACCTGAGTTTCTAACCACTATTCCTCTATTGTCCGAGGATGGTGACTCGGCAAGATTGACCTTAGGGTTTATTGTTATGAAGTTTTGATTCAATTACTTATCTAGTATATTGACTGGCTGTTATTAGGGTTATGTAGATATATAAAGCAAAGAGTTAAAACTTTTTGTCGTACAAATAAGGACCATACTAACCGTGACCAGCTTATATGAGTTGTAGTAATCGAAGTGTAACACATAGTCATTTGTAATTAATTTACGTGAGAATGCTAATCTTATATAGAACCTTCTTTTATTAGTACTATGTATGTATATACACACATTTTATTGTTTAGTTATGAATCAATTCGTTTTACCATTAATATAAAATATAGATGTACTTTAGTATAATTATTTCTGTAAATTCGATTCAGATAGTAACATCAAAAAGACTTAAGTTACTTTCGATAAATCCTACTGATGGTACCCGAAGCTTTCTCTCAATGTGAGAGTTTAAGGTTCTACCACGCTGGCTAAGCACAGGTTGGTGGATGACATACGTCTTCGGCTTTTTGATCCTCGGAGCATCTGGATTTTCTCACGATGAACGAGTGCAAGTAATACACACACATAATTTGAAAAAGAAACAAGAAATTAGTGTAGGGCTGTATTTGATCCGGTATGTCCCAGACTACAGCCCAAATATGGAGATATTTGGTCACCACGATGAGTCAAAATCGTTCTAAAACGGCATACTTGTACTCTAATATAAACGGTTCAGTTCCTTGGGGTTGCTATTTCACAACATAATACATACCAAGATAGGTATAGTACCTGTAGTAGGTACCTACTATCCTATCTTGGTATTATGATGGTCAAAATTGATTACTAATAACACATTCAAAATATATTTTCTTATATATAAAATTTCCATGTCACAATGTTAGTTACCGTACTCCTCTGAAACGGCTCGATTGATTTTTAACAAATTTTATATGCGTATTCAGTAGGTCTGAGAATCGGCTACTATCTATTTTTCATATCCCTAAGTGAGGCAAAACTACGTTTGCCGGGTCAGCTAGTATGTATATAAAAATACTTTTGCCCCGACCTAATATTCAAAAGTATAAGTAGCAGTACGCTTTCGATGGAATTCAATTTGAATATTGCAGTTTGCGGTGGCGTAGTTGTGAAAGATTGAATTTTGATATTTCTCGTATGAGTCGAGGTTCGCCCTTGCGGCCGCCGGCCGGCCATTCAAATGCGCCGGACCGTGCTGAACTGCACAGTGGGAAGGGAATCTCAGTTTTAGGCATGACAAGGGCAACATCATAATTTTACTGTTGTTTCGCTATAAATCATAAAAGGAAAAAAATAGCTTCATGACAACAATCAGTCTTATGAATTACAAATAAAACTTTTTCAAAATCTATAATTAAGTTTTTTGAGTCAGTTTTTTCATACAGATACGTCTGGTTGGTACCAAACTAAGTATCTTTAAGCTTTTTTTTTTATTCGATATTACCGTACGTATATAGCGAAGATATTCTCAATTATCTTATTATCAACACTTGTGTTTTAAGATATAAATTACTTAAATTGTAGGTATAGTTTTAATAAATTATACATACTAAATTTTTTGTTTTGTTGAAAGGTAAATATACATAGACAAAGGCTCCCAAATGTCACTTTAAATATAATTTTTCAGGTGAAAGATAATAAGACTCTCGTCGTATAGTCTAATTGCTTTAAAAAATGCTATACTTATGTACATACTCGTACATACACTCTGATGAACGATGCAGAAGACAGCCAAATATTTTTATGAATTAAGCAAGATAAGAAACTTTTTCGAGTTTGGGTTTATCTAAAAGTGTTTAATCATAACATATTTTCTTACTGACTTGTGTGAATACTTACTTCATTAAGTTTTCTTTTTCTTTCAATGTTTCTTTTTATATTTTTTGTTCTACTTATCCATTCCTATACTTATTAATTCTCTGGTACATTCCAATTTTATGATATCCCACTGTGAGGTCGCCATCGAATAGCTCTGCAGAAATCATAAGGCGAGAGATCAAACGGCTTTTTTTACCCATAACAAAATGATGCTTCGCTTTACACTAGACACACGAATATGAGAGCTTACGCATTTAATTGGTGTAGCTGCGATTGGGCTATGTGAATGAGTTTTTTGGCCTAATGGTTGCTATTGGTAATATTTTGAACTGTGCTATGTTTTACAGGTTTAGTGAGTGCGAGATATATTTAGCGTACTTGTATTTTAAATCATTACGTATACCTATAGATTAACATGCAACTTTTGTGAATGCTGTTCTAAATATGGAGGTTCTGTTGTCCAAATACGTAGAAGACATAACTATGCGTATTTGTTTATTTAACTTTATTATACAACAACAAAACGAAACTAGTAGTTATGATAAAAATAAATTTAAACATAACTAAAGAATAATAAAGTGAAAATTTAATTTTTATTTTTAGTAGGTAGTTTTCAATTTAACTGAATGTTTTTTATTCCGATTAGTGGAAACAGATTCGGAAATTTGTAATTTTTATTAGAATGGGTAGACTAGTTCTTTAATATTCGCTATTTTCGCCAGCCAAGAGGGCCAATTTGATCCTTAGCTAGCTTTGAACCGCCTAGATGTGGAATTATTTGCTCCTCAATAACTATAATGTAGCGGATTTCAAGGCAAGAGTGAACCGGTATCTTCTGGGCAAGCGCGCTCCATCTTAGATTACAATATCACTTACCATCAGATGAATTGCGATCAGGCACAAGCTCATTAAATGTAAAAATACATATTCCTAATACCACTGGCACAACAAGAGCACACTGATGTCTGAAGTAGGGACCTTCTGAAACGCAACATAAACTCAAAATAAAAGAGGCAGGTAAGCTGGAAAATTTATAGAGGTCTGTATAATTTTCTTTTGTTATTTTTCTTAGCTTTCTTATTGTCTTTCTAAAAATGATAATTTAAAAATATTTTTATTTTGTATTTAATATTATTAAAATATTTAAATACAGATGACTAAAATGGCTTTCTTTTGCAGGTGCGGTTCAGTTCGAAGAAAATTACTGAGTGAGTAGCCTTTTTTCGTCACAATTACATATATCTAGTAGCTAACCCGGCAAACGTTGTTTTGCCTTAAAAGTAGCCGATTCTCAGACCTACTGAATACTCAAATAAAATCGGTCAAACCGTTTCAGAGAAGTACGGTAACTACCATTGTGACATGGAAATTTTATATATTAGATAATATATTCTACACACACTATTATTTATTCTGTATATACAATAACATTTACACTAGTAAGTAGTACATATACTACTTATTTGTGTAAATGTATTTTATTAATGATTCAATGAATAAGAGATTATTCATTTGCAACGTCACAATTTTCACGCGACCACAGGCCGTGACAGCATTTTGCGTGCTTGTAGAAGAGACTACAAGTAACTTTTTTTTGGATGGGTTTGCGCTTGATCAGAATTCACCTGATGGTAAGCGACATTGTAATCTAAGGTGGAACGCGCTTACCCAGAAGAAACCGGTTCACACGTGCCTTGAAAACCGCAAGTTTATAGTTTTCGGAGAACAGGGCATTTGGCAAGGAGTTCCACACCTTACACGATTAACGTACATTTATATTGGACTGGTTCCTGCTGGACGCTTAGGTGCTTCAAGTGTGAAGGTGCCAACCGCAGTAGCCGGTAGTCGGGGCAGCAAGCAATCTGGCCAGATCAGCACAAAGCCGGCCGGCAAGGCCACCGCACCATGTCAAGTTCGCAGCCACCGCTACATATTCCAAAGCTCGCTACAGTAACAATAATAGCCGAGCCCCATTGTTTGGGCCCGTGGCACATTACGCTTTTGTCTCTGCCCTCTCCCGTTCCTCACAATGCGGCCAGGAAACAAGTGAGCCTTTATTTCGCCTCTTTTTGTCTCGGAGTATCGCTGCTTATTGTCTTCATTCGATTGTTCGGAGCTCTTTAGAGGGCACATTGTTGTGGACCGAGTCGTTAGTGCTGAGCTGGCGGATGTGCGGCGCTCGGTGACGCTTCGATTTTAATACTTGCGCCCTTTGACACTGGCGCGGCTTAGCGTATGTAAAATGTCGAACTTTTTAGTGAATAGGTTATCATATGAGTCTACGAACATGAGATTTGTGACATATGCATGGCTTTCCATATAATTTAGGTAATATGCCTGCCGCAATAGACGTAAGATTCTGTTATTTCTTATCATCCCCCATGTTGTTTTGTACATATGACTGTATTATAGTTGTAATATGCAAAATTACCTTTTAGCTTTTTTGACAAAAACTGGTACATTAAGAATAACAATATATCCAATTCAGTAGTAATGAAAATACATATGTATTGTATTTTCGGAGCCTATTTAATGCAAACAAACCTCCAATCCTCTTTATGATATTGGTATAGATAATTAGCAACAAAATAGAATTAATTCTGATTGGGCCAAATTGTAACTCTACATACTTTGTTCAATTTAATTTAAATTTCAAATAATCTTTATTTAAACTGGTAATACTACATTGAACACAACTAGTGTATATTATATCCTAGGAGTGACACAATTATACAATTAATATGTTTTACAAAAAAATTACAAAACTTATATCATAATTATTTTAAAAAGAATTACATAAATACATTAACAGACTTTGTTCAAGTCGCCTAAAAGCACTGCTGTAAAACTGCGTGATTCTTACAGCAAGCAGTTGCTATATATAATACGCAGTTTTATATCGATAGGGACCTGATTCATGGTAAAGCCATGTTAAACATTTCTAAAGGATACTCTTCGATCTCACCTGAGGTATCCCAGTGCCCAGTGTAACGTGCAGATCGTAGGTGAAAATACCTACATATTGTCCTTTCAAGGGTTGTCATCCAAACAATCATCGCATCGTCACCGGCGCCCACTTTCTTAGGGTTGCCACTCATCGATATCCGTCTTTATCTCCGAATGGTACAGGTTCTAGTTGGCATTGTTCGCCAGCCATTGTGCGCCACTCTTTGTTCAGGCACGCTCCGTTTTTCCTTTTCGCTTTCGACGCTGGCGCCTGAAAAACACAGGGTTGTCCGTAATATTGTGTTTACATAATGAGTCTTGTGTCTTAAAAACCATTGTGCGGGACCTAGTTCAGGTTTCCTAAGATTGGAGCTCTTTCAACTTGCTTGCCGCAGATAAGTATCTCGGTCTCCTTTGAAACTGTTTTTGAGAAAGGAAACTTTTAAATTTGTATACTTACTACTTTTGATGTGAGCGAATATTTATTTTTTTTATCTTGAGGAGGCACGAGTATGTGCTAGGTACGTAGGGTTAGGCTTTCCGTACTTCAACAACAATTCGTTCGAGTTTTTTAACAATTTTGATTTTGCGTTATTAGTAATCCTACTAATATTATAAATGCGAAAGTTTGTGTATAAGTTGTTGTGGTTGTGCCTATGTTTGTTACTCCTTAACGCTCAAACAGCTAAATCGATAGCGATGAAACTTGATAGGGTTATAGTTTAGACCTTGGATTAACAAATAGGCTACTTTTATTCCGGATTGTCGCTGGTCACACCGCGAGGAGCAGCATTATATATATATATACTATATAAAAAATCTTGGGCGTTTCTATTAATTTTAATTTTGCAATTTATTTAATACATCACATATTATGACGTAGCGCTGATTGCCTGCAATCTGCACTAGCTTAGCTGGGACCGGTTTGTGGTACGAAAATAATATACATATGTGTAAATATTTTATATGTATTTTTCGCTTGGTTTTCGTTCTACAAATAAATATTTTTTTCTTTCTATACATTTACCAACAAAGTAAGTGATAGTAAAAAATGTTATTAATACTATGAAAACTTAATATCAGAAGCCTCCGTGTTCCATGTTGCATTGTTATATGTTTGCTACAACTCTTTTTGAAACTGTTGACGAATAATGCCTGTTTTGTCGCTTAATTATTCCTTACCTCATCTAGTCGAGGGCTACACTAATGGCACTGTAATTTTGCAAGTCAGAACCTATTTGTACTCATATTACTTTTATGTTGTAAAAATAGTAGTATAGGTTTCTTAGAAATAGAGGTAGAGGCTCCATCCTAGACCGCAGCATCACTTAACATCAGGTGAGTTGCGGTCAATCACAAGCCAATCTAATATTTAAAAAAAAGGTTTCGCATAAAAAAATACATGAATTTGCATTCAGATTTGCGGCATTTTTTTCACATGAGTCGGCCTGTAATATTCAAATCGAGAGTGAAAAGTTTCTTCTAGGTAAGCGTGCTACAACGTAGGCCACAACACTGCTTAACATCAGGCTAGCTGTGGTCAAACGCTAACCTTTAACATAATATGTCGATAGTTTTCAAACTGCCCAAGGGCCTATGGCATGGCTTGAAGACTACTTGAACTAAAGCTTACACCCAGCAGCATTCCATGACTAATATAAATTTATTTTTTATTTACAACTTCATGTTGGTTCACAAATGTTATAGTCCCACATAAAGTTTCAACTCAACCCAAAACATTGACATTTCACAAACACAAATGTGGAATATAGAACGCTTCATAAACCTATTCATAGATACTAAGGAGTGAATCTTTATGAATGCGACCAAATTGTATGAGAGTAGTCCTCTTTGAAAAGTTCTCGTGAATAGTGTTAATTCGCTATAGCGAGTTTGCTCCGCGCTCGTCAATAGACCATTTGGAATCTTGAGGAGCGCCCACTACCTCCCAGCTGGGTTGCCAGCAACAAGAAACTATATTTACATCAGCAATAAATTTTAGATATGAGACAGTTATGCCTTATTTTCTCATCTTATATCTTTACATAATTTTGCTTAATCTTTTGTAGAAATCCTTTGAATCAGAATTGTGTCATGTATAAACAGACTTGTTCATATTCTGTGGGAGAGGCCATCGGTGCTGAATCACAGTTCGATAACTAGTTGAATAGCTAATGGCTGAAATAAAATATGTACCTTCTGTGTTTTATGTCAAAAAAGATATTATTATTTGTTAAAAAAATCCCCTTATAACATTTCTGTAGTGATCTGACATATTATCAGGTAGAAAGAGCAGAAACGCAGCGATGAGACATAGGTACGAGTATATATTCGAAATCTAAAAGTATAGTTCATTGTGAGGACTGTAAAACTTTGAAATTCTCTTCCTGAGTCTCTGATTCCTGAGAAGTTCCACCTGGGAGTATTCAAATCTAGCGTTAATAGGTATTTTCTTGGTAATCGTGTAACATCGTAAACCATAGTATAGTTTAACACCAGATAAGCTATGGTCAAACGCAAATCTATAAGTTGTAAAAAAAACTACCGCAGGCTGGGTAGCTTGTAACACTAAAATGTCTAGTAACGTACGTCTGTTTTTTTTTCAATGCATGATCTTTTATAAGTGAAACAATGTAGTAATGAAAGATACAACATACTCGTAGGTGGTTTAATAATCTCACATGTTGTTACGAATTAGAGTTTTTTTTTACTCAGAATAGGTCAGCGCTTGACCACAATTCACCTGATGTTAAGTGATATTGAGGTCTACGGTAGATTGCGCTTACCTAGAAGGAACCGGTTCACTCTCGCCTTGAAAATCGCTAGATTGGGGAACAGGGAATTTGCGAATTTTGATCTGAAATTTGTACTTCTCATATAGATCCAATTTACCCCTTTATCGGGTAAACTTCTGCCGCTGTCCTCACCGCAGTATTGTGTATGGAAAACGCGGGAAATATGAATGCTGGTTGTATACGAACAGACATACACCGGAGGCGATTTTCTAAAGAACTCCGATGGCTGAATGTTGGATGGTTTCTTTGGCGTCAAGATTTTGTAGAAAGGCGCTTTGAAAACTTTGCTTTTAGCTCCGCATAGAATGTAGTAGTGCCAGATTTCCTTTCCAGAAACTTTCCGAGTTCACCCATTACTGGGAAATTTTCTATTTGATAGAGTAGGTAGGCAAGTTTGTGAGATGTTCAATGTTTGTCTGAATAAAACACGTCTAGTTATTAACAGAGACCGATTAAAACAATGAAAAATATATAAATAACTAGCTGACCAGGCAAACGTAGGTACAGTTAAAAACACTATACATAGTTGATAAGTTATCGAGCGGGTTGAAAAAATTTTAATTTACTAAAATGGCCATAACAAAAGTAGGGGTTAGTGATAAAAAAGTAAAAATTTAGGGTTGTACGTATTTTTAATGCCATATAAACCAAAATAATTCGTAAAAAAAAATTAAGGGTGAACAACCCTTATCACTTAGGGGTATAAAAAATAGATAGTAGCCGATTCTCAGACCTACTGAATACGCACATAATCGGTCAAGCCGTTTCCGAAGAGTACGGTAACTAACATTTTGACATGGAAATTTCATATATTAGAAGAAGAAGATTAAAAAAATATGTGTGAATTAGAGTCATTCAGCTCATCGACTGTCGTTGAATATAATAAAAATAATACTTTTAAACTTAATATGAATGTCGCACGATCCCTTCCCAAACTTAATTATGGATCAAATTAATTAATAAAACGCAGCCAGTTATGGGCACCTTTGTGCCAGGAACAGGTTTTTTACATGTTAAATTTAAATAGTAATTTATATTGACTTTTGCAAAACAAATTATTTACATGAATAGTTCAAAATTCAATTCAAATACTTTATTACTACTATAATCAAATATTTTTTACCAAAATAAATAACTGACAGTTTAATTACAACAAGCCGTTACTTATTAAAATAATGTAAAGTCACAGACATACTTCAGCCCGGTAGGTCAGTAATAGTAAAGTCAGGGAATTTTCGAGCCTTTTCAGGCAATAGCGTCATCAGCATACTGTTCCCGTTCCCAAACCATATCCCTTTGAATGGTGTTAATTTACCACAGACTTGGCAACCGGTGGCGGATTTCAATAAACATTCAGTCGACACAAGCACGAAATTCTATATGGAAAATGTGGAAAACATAAATGGCAGCAGTAAAAAGCGACGCGGGCCTGGCTGGGGTGATTTTCTAAAGGCTTCGGATGAATAGAACACTGTTTAACATTGCTCATTGAGCGGCATTTTCTGATTCCTATTCAATATACCAGACGCTTTGTACACAGTAGGTACGTACCGACATTCTTTGAAAGAAATAAGAAAGTTTTTTAACATCTTCATTTCAAAAACTTGGTTTTGTTTCGTTTCAATGCGAAGACTTATATTCTCTTGAAAGGAGTAACGAACAAAGATGTCTGAAAATTGTGTGCTACCAGTTAACTGTGTGCGTTCTATTAGTACCTTCTATACATACATACGTATACGTAATTTTTATATACAGAGTGTTACTGGTAGTAATTCATAATTGGCCGGGCTAACGAAGTGTCAGCATTAACTGGCCAATTTAGCTTTCGTTGGTTCTCGCGTGGAGACTATATTTTTTAACACCAATCTCAAACACACTAAACTTGATTAACTTAGTATTTTTTTAATTGGCTGGTACTGTTTTAGAGAAAAGTATTGTTACTTATAAAAATTTTACACCCCCAAATCCATCCTCATTAACAGTACTATTCGTAATGTAGGATTACGTAAAAACTGTGCTCAAATCAAGCGTTTGGGTACTTTTAGTCAACTTAATTTAGGTACCTTTGGAAACTTTTTTGATGTATTCCGAATATCCTCCATTTATTTGACCAACCTCCTTGGATGGAACTTCGTATCTCCTCTTTGCAAGAATTTGACTTATGACTAGAACCTCCTTGTTCGACGACCTTAGTTGATTTAGTTAGATGTCAATGTCAGTGTGGTGTAATAAACGCACAGAGGAAGAGACGGGAAGAGATAAACGTTTAAAAAAATTCACGTAATAGAAATTGCATAAATGTATCTCTTAATTTGAATTTATATAGGTAGCTTAGTTATTATGTGCGTAAATACTAAACTTAAACATGGAGGTTCTATGTAAGCAGTTTATTACACGTGATTGTTTTTTCAAACTCAGTCAATTGGACTGAAAATAAGGAAACACACAGATAGATACATAATATATCAGCAATTAAAAACCAAAACTGTGTGTGAATAAAATATGCCTATTCCGTTTACTTTGAAAAAAGCACCATTTGGTAAAAACGTCCTAACAGCCCCAGCAGAAGAAACCAAAAAATTAGACGTGAAGTGTTATATAAAAGCTGTTTTCGTTGTTCTTATTGTTATCATACAGATATGCGTATTCGGAGTATACCTTGGTTTTTATGCTTAGTATATTGCATTTACAATATTGCATTATGAAATAAATTAAGAAAACGTTGTGTGTTGTTAGTTTTTCTTTTTAGACTTTATATGTGTGTCTACACTTGCAAGGTATTCGAAAAAAATCAGCTTATGTACTCGTATCTTATTTTGGAAATATAATTCAAATATGTAAACATAAGCAGCCCACTTTACGTTCCCACTGCAGGGACTCGGGGGCCTTTTCGCACTAGGAAAGAGATATAGGCCATAATCTACCACGCTGGCCGAGTGCGGGTTGGCGGATGACACACATCTTCGGATATTGCAGACCTCAAACGAGTGAGTTTCTTCAAGATGTTTTCCTTCACGGTAAAGCGAGTGCAAATCGTTGTAAGTGTGTATGTTTGTTACTTCTTCACGCTCAAACGGCTTAATCGAACGATGTAACTTGGTACGGATTTAGTTAAGACCATGAATTAATATATAGGCTACTTTTTTCGCGGATTAACGCAGGTAACACCGCAGGGTGTAGCTAGTGGGAATATAATTTACATCGTCTACCACCTACTCCCCACGGTTTAAGTGATTGATTTTTAATAAAACACCGCCCAGTAAATCTGTACCAGATTTACTGCCAACTAACGCACAAACATTAAACAACGGTTTTAAAACATCTAGAAAAACAACATTTGTTGACATATTTTTGGAAAATCCTTGCAAGTTTCGCGTAGCACATGCTACGCTATATTTTTGTAGCAGGGTCTACGATTGCTACGATATGACATAACGTATCACGTTAAAACATAAAAGTAGTTAAATTTTTAAGTATTCGATGATAATAAGGCTTAGGTTGATAAGATGCGAACGTTAAGTATATATAACTACTATACTATATGTTAGTAATACTATAATATAATTTAGGTTCCTTAAATCGAAAGAACGCAAAAAGTTTTAATATTTTTGGGATACAACACTTACCTACACCCTTGACTTAGTGTTAAGGGAGAACTGTTGAAAATTAAAAAAATATATGTTTGGATTTGGAAAAAAATCTGTTGAAACGACGGTTCAAATATTATGGCAAATTTTTCAATATCATTCATATTCGCAGAATGGAAAGAAAGAAGATTTGTATTTATACCAAAATGAAGTTGTTGAAAATGAAGTGGAAATATGTATAATGGACAGAAGTCCATTATACATATTTCCACTCCCTTATATCTGTTTCTGCTTCAACAATGAAAGTATAAAATTATATCCAACAATAGCCTCACGATCCCCTCTTTATTTTACAAGGTGGAACATCGGTCCACGGAATCCGTAATTTCTTTGATTCCAGCCATTGTCGCCCGATAAAAGAGACACTTTTCAGTTGCTCGCGTTTGAATGAATACACCCATTATGCTCACACAAAAGTGGATGTTCCAAACAAAAACAACATTACCGCAGTTATTACGCCGAGTAAAAAACAATTCGGGACTATATTCCATTATAAATTCGAACAATGTAGTGGCGAAATGTATTTTGTAGCGAATAAAGCCCGCCATTGAGGACGCGGCGCCAGTGGGTGGGAGCTTTTGTCATTATTCTATTAAAATTCTGATATAAAGTTAGCATTGTCTTAGGTTTTGTGATAGCTATCTCGTTTGTTTTGTTGCGAAGCTTTGTAAAATATTGGTTACTTTAGTTGCCTAAAGTGAGAGAGAAATCAAATACTTATTTGTTAATATAAATGCGTAGACGGAGGCTGGTTTAGTGCGTAATTAGGCTGTGGAGGTGGTCTTCTTTACATTAATGTCATCATAATATCTATATTTTGCCATATAATATTTAGTAATATGTAAGTATTATCTACTTAATGAATTATTTGGCAATCCGTGACACTATGAACTACATAGGTACATATTTATTCTCTCTGTTACACTAGACTATCGTTGGAGTAAATATGTTTACAATTTAAGCTTATAATTGCTTTTTAATGTATAACTCTATAGAACAGTTTATCAATAATCATGAAACTCAATAATAATTCAAAATGTAGAAAAGTCAAATCGAATAAACGCAGCAGAAAACACTAGTGCTGCCATCTAGCTTTTCACGTTTGAGTCACCATCCTAATGTGGTATCAAGTGAAGTGCTGCCATCATAGTCTTGTAGACATTTTCATAACTACAGATTTCCACTCCGCTCGCAGCGAGGATTTCCTTGCAGTTTGTGAAAATTCGAACAGATGGCGCTTTTATCAAACACTTTTTCCTCATGGGTTTGGTTGTGATTACATCAGTGTTTTTATTTATAGCTGTAGGTGTTTATTATCTCAGTTGTGAATGTAAGCGTTGTTTTGATGTCAATCTTTACGCTCACACTTAAGCTTTAGAAGAATGGGCGTTCATTTTGAACAATGGTTCATAAATAACTTGGTTAAAAAATTGTCGATATTTTGAACCTAAGTATACATAATTTGTCACCTCATTGCCTCTTTTTTGTTATGGTAACATGATGTGACGCAGATATTTGATAATGCATACAAAGAAAGTATTCCGTGCTTGAACGATACCTAATAAAAACAAACTGATAAGATAAGAGATCTACTTCGGTGTTTTATCTTTATAACCTGAGTTTATAACATTGATGGTGATCAAAAAATAAATGTCCCTAGGTATTATAAAAATATCCAAAGTGACTCAGAGACAAGATAGGTGATACGAAAAATATTTTGCTATATGATATACTTACCAACTACATTCAATTATTAGAGTTATTGTATATGATAACTGGTATCTTTTAGATACCACAGTGAGTAATTATGTGCCATGACCATACAATTTTGCAATTACCACTAAAAGACTCAATATTAATTGATAATAATACAGAAAATAAATGATAATATTATACATGTATATAAACCACATATTTTTTTATACCTGAAATAAATGCTTAATTATTATACCTATTCTGTGGGTAACACAAAAATTTGGTAGGTAGTACTAAATTAAAATACGTTTTAGCGCAGACTGAAAAAATAATTTTATACTTAAGAGTAAATACAGCTAATTGGTACAATAATATAACTTATTATTGTACAGTGCCAAAACGGGTGGTAAATACAAATTTCTGTAAAAGCCAATGCCAATACAATCGTACGTCAACGTTACAATCCAAAAATTACTTTCGAAGTCTTTTAAGATTTCGTGTGAAAATACACATACTGAATTCGTCATGTGCATTCATGGTAGGGTTATTAAAATGCTTGCCTTGCTAGCTACCACATAATCATCAAAAAAAAAACGGGACCCTATTACTAAGCTGAGTTAAGGCTATGTTGTGACAAATTAAAGCTTATTTCCTATATTTATGTGTACTATTTTATTTATTTATTTATTTGTCACAATAAATAATTATCTTTTCTTTCTCCGCTGTCTGTATTCCAGTAACCGTGATAGCCAGAAAGCTGAAACTACCACATGTTATGTATTTCCATACTTACTTCACTTGACCAATTTATTTTATCCATTGCCACTGATAGCAATGACTGCTATGATTGGCACGTGTAATAGTTGCCAGTATCTTAAACACGAGACGAGATGAAGGGCTGGGATACCCTTGTATATAAATACTAGCATCCCGTCTCGGCTTCGCACGGGCTATAAAATAATCTATGTTGCGAAGAGAAACAAAATATAGCCTATATGTTACTCGGCTATGTAGCTTTCCAACAGTGAAATAATTTTTCAATCGGTCCAGTAGTTTCGGAGCCTATTCGCGTCAAACCAAAGAAACAAATCTTTCCTCTTTATAATATTACTAGTATTCCGTCCCAGCTTCGCGTGGGCTCTAAAATAATCACAGTTATAGTTACAAAGACAAAATATATTACTCGAGGATGATATAGCTTCCCAACGGTGAAAGGATTTTTCAAGTCGGTCCAGTAGTTTCGTAGCCTATGCGCGTCAAACAAACATTTCCTCTTTATAATTTTGGTATAGATGGTGTAGATAATATAATAAATAATTATATTATAGTGTAGTGTAGACTAAATTTTATTTAATTGAAAATAACGATAACCTGTATATATACCTATCTATGAAGCAGGATTATTTGTCAGAAAAAACATAAAATTATTCACAATAGATCCAAACCCTCGTAGAAACAACAAACTTGTCAGAACCCAAACTTAAAATTTTCAAAAATGGAGCTGAATATACGAGTATGAGTATCAAAATATACAATAAAATACCACAGAACATAAGAAATCAAACAAAAGTCATTAAGTTCCAAAATCAGCTAAAGACATATCTCACTGCCAAATGTTATTACAGTATTTAAATTTTTTTAGAAGATGACCTAAAATGGGCCATACATTGTACAGTTTTACATTCATTTTTAAGTAAATATTAATTGTGATTCAGTATTTTAGAATTTTACCTACATATAAGTAAATAAATAAGTACATCGATGAATATGTCTACCAATAATAATACATAGATAAAGTTACATGTAGCTATACCCTATGTACAGGGTACAGTAATTAGTCAGCTATAAGTTAATGTATTCTGTAATGCTAAATGAATAAATAAATAGTATAGATAGATACATAAATAAATGTATGGTATGGTATGTAGGTACTTACGTAAGTGGCTGTTTAACAACTCGTACAAGTACTTCCAATTTATAAATTTCCATTCGATAGCGAGGTACTTATGACCCAATTAAGAAGTTAGTTACCTAACATTATTATTTTGAAACGTATGTAATATAAACGTGACGTTGTTTGTTTTCGTAAACAACGCAAATAACACAATTTAAAATAAATTTATCGAGGCGGGGTTGTTTACCTACTGACACGGCATATAAAACTGAAATGTTGCGAAATTAAAAAAGAAAAACTTTGGCAGATAAACAATGCCTACAATATTTTACTTGATGACTTCGTTTGCGTAATGGTTACCATGCCGGACTGCTAACCAGAGAGTTTGATTCCCGGCACGGCCAACATTGGTTGTCTGGGTGTTAAATATGTATATCGATATAAGGTATTTATGTATGTATATGTAGTATATCAGTTGTGTTAGCAACCATAATACAAACAAGAAATGGTTTGGTCTGAGGCTGTTCAGTCGTGTGAAAAAAATGCATAACTAATATGTAATATGTATAGTAAAAAAGCTTTCGGGTCAAGCCCTTTGTTTCAGACAATGGCAGTAGTTAACGTAGTTAAAGATATCTTTAAGTTATAGCAACATTACTTTATTTTGACCAGAACCAGTATGAATATTTTAGGGCTGTATGGTCTGAATAGTTTAAGGTTGTATTTTTACTCATACTTATTTTATCCTACTAATATAATAAATGCGAAAGTTTTTGTGTATATTTGTAACTTCTTCACGCACAAACGAAATAACGGATTTTGACCTTGGATTAATACACAGGCTACTTTTTATCCCGAAAACAATACTTGTTGCCGTGGGGTTCGCAAATAACATCAAAATCTGTGTTACTCCTTCACACTCAAACGCCTCGACCGATTATGATAAACGATTTCGATGAAATTTGGTATAGAGATAGCTTAGAGCCTGGATTTACACATGGGCAATTAATTTTTTTTTTATCCCGAAATAACGCCGAGGGTCGCAACTAGTTTTCAATAAATATCTACCTATCTTTTTACATAGTGACCAAGTCATGTGGTAGATACATAACCCCTTTAGCGAAGCCCCTTTACAGCTGATATTTTTGATTTTTAAACAAATTTTCCATGATGTTATTTTATTGTTGTATTGAATTATGATATAGTGAAATGAATATGATGATAATGTATTTGTGTATGTTTTTGTTTTGCGTACATTAGTCAATGATGTTATAAGTGATAAAAAGATAAAACAGGTAACAAAATTATGACAAATAGATATTGTACATTGTATTTTTGACAAGTCCAAATTGTTTCTTGTTATTGATATTAATTGTATTATTATGATGAATAAAAATATTCTATTCTATAATATATGTGTTGGTTACCTATGTATAACCAATACACGATTGCCAGCGTCTTCTTTGTTTTGGCATAGTTCCCCAAATAGAATAACGCTGAGAAAACGTGATCGCCTCTTCACATTCACATGTCCACACAACATAAACTTGCTAGTAGGTAGGTACAATACGAAAAATAACCGCGCTATTTTAGTTTTCTTACACTCATCCGAGTTATTTGCATTGCTTGTAGGTGGGATATGAACTTATAAAAATAGCTAGTGTTAGTAAATTTTCCAGTGCTAATAGCTGCTTTTGCTTAATTTGTAAACAGTATGTACCTGCCCTATATATCTACATAGATTTGTATTTTATTGAAAACATTGAAATAATCTTCTTCTATAATATAAATACGTCTGGTTTTCCTTCCTGACGCTATAACTCCAGAACGCACGAACCGATTTCCACGGGTTTGCATTCGTTGGAAAGGTCTCGGGCTCCGTGAGGTTTTTAGCTAACGAAATCCATGGAAAATTTCAACTTTATGGCAAAACGGAGTTCGCCGGGATAGCTAGTCTTAAATGAAACACCATCGTACATATAAAAATATTTTATTAAAAACATTTTGGTAACATTTAATAAGAACACTTAGGTAAAAATAAATCGACTTCAAAATCATTTCAAAAGAACAGCCTGGACTGGAAGTTCACGGAGGAAGCCGGAACAAATAGAAAAATAAATTAGAAAACAATGATAACACTCTAGGCAGACATGTCTAATTGACAACCAGAATTAAGGCATCGCAAGAATAACTATTTAAGTACGATAAAATACCTACGTCTATTATTATAGTTACAACAAAATCTTGTAGGTGCTTGTGTCCTGCGACCGCGGCCGCGCGGGCCTCGAGTATTATCGCCGACAATGTTAGGTCACACACACTCGCCTCACTACTACTAAATACTAACACATCCCAATTATACGAAGCTATCTTCAAATTTACCTAACTAATAATTATATTAACATCTTCGGCTAATTTTGATACTAGAATGATATTATAACATCATCTCATATTGTACTCTTAACATTACGCTGGATTAAACTTAAATGAGGAATAAAACATGTTATACATAATATTGCAAGCATTACTGAGATTGTGCTCGTTACGTGATACATTAGAGTAACAGTGAACTTAACTCGTAAGATAGGTCGCTTATACTGAAGGAGGGCGGCGGCGACGCCGGAGCGCCAGGGCTCCGGCAGGGGCCTCGCCGCGGAGGAACAGTCGTAAAGATTACATTAAGAGCATTGGCACTTTCAATATTATTCTTAATTACACTCTCGAAATAGCACTGCATATCAATAACCAACTTAAAAACTAAATTCAGATCAGTCATTTATGATATCACATCAAAATAAACAGGGAAATATATATGTGATCGATTGGATATACTATATAATAAATATTATATTCTTTTCAAAAGAGGTATTAATTTTCTTAAGGGTTACTAAAAATATTGAGCTCTGCGCCGCGCGTGCGCACCATATCACCATAATACGAGAACAACATTGAACCAATAAGTTTTGGTACTTGGAGACAACTCCCAGTTAATCTATTTCGCTAAACCTACATAATGCTTATCAGATATACGGTCGGAGGAGCGCCGGCGGCTGCTGTGGCGCCCCTCCGGTAAACCCTTCGACCTTATACAATTTTCATTATAAAAATACTGTCATTTGACTACAGTTCACGAGAAAAAATATTTGTCATTATGAATGAACGATAGATATAATACAACATATAATAATAATAATGTATAATATTATATAATGATTTGACTAAACAAAATAAAATGCATAAAATTGAAATGATTTAAACTTTGTAAAATCACTCGAAGTCACTTATCAATGGAAGGTACTAAATTGATATTAGATTTTTTAAAGATTTAAATAAATAGCACAACAACCAACGTATTTGGCAATGTGGATTAAATAAAGAATTAACAACTACTACCCTCGGCTGCTAACTTAAACAAACTGGAATGCAGATATTGCATCGCACGCGCGCCCCCCGTTGGCGGCGGGGGCGCGGCAAGGGACTTACTAGGTCGCGCTCGCTTCCTCACTAACACAACGGTACTGTGCGTATCACTCCAAATACTTTCCTTTGCACTACATTCGATTGCAGCTTTGTTATAATACATTATCAACTAAATTAATCTGAATGCAACACTTGATTTGAATATACCGATAACAACCAGCGGGGCGCGGCGCGGGAGCACCGGCCGCTGGCGCGACTCGGGCGAGCCAACGCTTGTCAGCTGCATTCTGAGATCCTTGCTATGTGGTCAGTCGTTACCACTGAGTCTGATATAAATAATAAATATATTATGTAATTACACTTTACCTACGTCTACCTTCGTGTTCATAGCCCGGTTGACTGACGACAACACACCTACTGTTATCTATTTATTATGTAAAACTACGCAATGATTTGACAAAAAGCGTTCGATAAAATGCAATGTAAATTTGGAGTCGGTATATGTAATTCGTTTGAGAAATTAACTACACTACGGCAACGAAAACCTAGACAGTATTTAGATAAAACAATGCGCGGATGTTGGTCCCTCCAAAAGAATTTGCCAAATCTTTTTTATAAACTTCGTACCATTAGAAAGAAACTTTTGAAAACTACATATTGTATTGTCTCATATCAACATTTTTATAAAAATAACTTTGTGGGAAATATGTCAACATTATTGTGTACAAATACTCCAGTTCCAATTTAAAGCTGATCACAACATAGCAGAACTAAAGTTGCACAGAGGACAGTATCAATATTCATTAATTTATGTTACACATCACTTACATAGTAATTGAAGAGACTCACACTATCAAATATCTTGACTAAATTAAGAGACCACGAATATTATTACACTTTAAATATGCACATACATAGAGATATTGCCAGTCTGTTAACGACACTTAGTATAATTTCACTAGGGGCCCAGCTTCTGGGCATATCAATGACTCAAACACATTAAAATGGTATGTAACAACTACTAATACCTTAAGAATATCTAATCACTGCATTATTTGTGATGATATGCACTGATACCCATCTCCACTATGTTCACAACGGGCCTGACCATGGCTTGTACAAGCTTCACTTCCTCTATGGGATATTGCTTTGTGGGAAATGTGTCAAGTTTGTATCGTCGTAGAAACGTCATCACTATTAGTATGTAATGCTCGGACGGTAAATCCAACAATCATAATTAGACCTTAAAATTAACCTACAGCTTGGCTTAAATTCGTGCCTGTCTCGTCAAAATCGTAAATTTAAATAACATCCGAGAAGCAGCCTTTTGGTTTAAACAATGACAATTCTATTTGTAAATGACTGTGGAATATTTTCTAATAATATAATCTCTAAAGACTAATTGAACATTATAAAACAATATTTAAATAATAACTGATATATTGCGATGGTGGGAAGTAAGTACTGGTGCATCATCAGATACAGCTCGTCTATTTTTATTCAATATTGCTTTAGTCACTGGACTCAAAATCCATCCGTCGAGTTTCAACCTCTTGTATTTATACTAATCAATATAAATTGTCAAGCTCAACAATTCATAGTAATATAATATTCTTTGGATAACAAAACAATCATACTTCTAAGAGGAACTAAGTAGCAAAAATAATTTATTTGAGATGGAATTATGAGTGTCGATTTTTAGATCCAATATTGTCTTTTGATCGTTTAAGTAGGGACCTAGAAATGCGTATTTTTGGAATAAGTTTGCAAAATCCTACGGCATTGCATAATATAGAATTAAATTAAGCCTAATATTATCACACAAATAATAAGTTAATAACGAAAGTCATGTAACGTCGCGCCACCCATTCACAGAATTTGTCTAATATTGTCTCGCTTTAAATTAAGATCACAGTATTATGTCACATTTGTATGCAACTACGATTGTGCGAGACGATGGGCACTAACATATTCCACAGTCATCCAAAGTACTGGGACACGGCGGGCGGGATCAACACAATTTACTATAGGAAGATGTCACACTGTCACCAATGACTTCAGTTCGAAAATCATCACAGAATTATCACTTTTGACTTCCATTTGATTAATGAAATGAGTAAAATCACATAAAAATAAGATAAACATGACAGTTAAAAATAAAAAATCAACAAAAACATGTCAAAGTCACAATGAACAGACAACAAAAACTATATCAAACTAAAGTCATCAGCAGAGCAGCTAAAGGCAACTATCACCATCTGTGACAAGGTTAGAGTTGAGAGGCCCGATGTGTCCCAGTGGTACCCGCTTAACGTTTGTTTGTTCAGAATTTAGGATGCGACAGTGTCACATCAGTCAGTGGCGGCGACGACCCAAGTGAAGCCGCAATAGTGACAAGAGTCCTTTACATACTGTGTGCTAGTGCCGTAGGGCCCCAGGCGGTGGTACTGGGAGCGGTTGGCGAAGAACAGCGCGGGGTTGTTGGGCGGCAGCACGCTGGCGCGGTAGTTCCACCGCGCGTCTGTCAGGTTCGCCATCAGGTTCAGCAGGTCGCGCCCGCCATACGACACCTTCACCTCGCGGGGACGGGGCTGCGGCTGCACCACCGGCTCGAATATCTTCTGGAAATAATAATACATTGTTCTGGTGGTTAGACATGTGCTACGATGGTCATATTAGCCGCCATATAACAATAGGAAATTAATCTGAGCGCGGCTATAAATAGAGGACATTTCGATTACAATAAAATAAACCAGAACGCGCCCACTGAAAAAAGTTTACGCTGTATCATTGAAATAACCTATGGTCTCGAATCTTTCCATTATCACGCGACGTTAATATACACAACGTTGATAGGTCGGTAGTGTAATATGGACATTCGCCATTATGGAATATTATGAAAATAGAGAGGTCAAGGCCAGGACGAACGCAAACAAATATGAAATAATCGAATCACCTTCTCTGTTGTCTGAGGACTAGACGGCAGGGAGTCACTGTTCACCGATTCCGACTTAAGCGACCCCAGCGAGCCGATACCGCTAGATTCACTGGAGACGGACGGGCTTGGGCTCGACTGTGACTTTGTCAGGCCCGCTATATCTATGATGTGCCCGTATGAGCTGAATGAGTTAAATCCCTCCGTCTCCAATCCCGCGAGTGGTAGTGCAACGCTCAAAGCCATCTCTGCGAATGGAAAATCACGTTTTAAGCTAAATTACACGTGCAATGGAAAACTGCGTGCGAACACTGTAGTGCTATGTTGACAAAATCCAACATAGCGCGCCAAATTGTTACGCTCCCATGATCACATCACTTTTTGAACACTTAAAACTAACCTTTGACTAGATTATTTACAGTAATATGCAAATTCACAATGAAAGCAACGATAAAAATATTTATTACCGAAAAGTGTAATCCCAAATGCACAAGACTCGACGTAGTTAAAAGAGATCGAACATTTATGAAGTGAAGTTCGTCACAAGCGCAAATCGCGTTGCGTGATGTCGTCGAAGCGCCGCCAACCGGAAGTGTGCTGTGTCGGTAAAACAGTTTATTGCGCCGTAAATAAAATGGTGTGTAGAGTTAGGAATCCATGCATTGGGTTCCTATTTATAATGTTTGTGTCATAAACTATTCATACACGATTTTATTCAATTGAAGAAACAATCTCACGATATCGCAAAACATTGACAGACACGGTGATAATTACAAAATTTTATTGTTCAACGAACTAGTAGCGCCATCTATCATATTTTTAGCAACGCCATCTATCGTAAAAGTTAAAATCTCTTAATGTAACTGGAATTGACTTTGATATGTAGTTCATAAGTTTTGAGTAGGTGGCGCTAGTAAGCTTTTGTGTATATTTATAGAAGTTTCACAGTAATGGTGTAGATGGCGTTAGCCACTGGAACCAGTACTAAAGAGTTTTTTAGTATATAGCCTAATATTGTAAATCATAATAATATTATCATGATAAAATTTAATATTCCTTATGTCAAGGGAGAGCGCAATTTAGTAGTTAGAGTCTATAATAGCATTTGTTGATCTACCTAAGGCACGTTTGTGGTGAAGACAATAACAACCCAAACCAGAATAAACTCGATGCTAATATAAAGTAAAAATTGTTGAAAGAATAAAGAAGAAATTATTCTATGAAATCCGGGAAAATAGCAGTTATACTATTTTCCCGAATTTCATAACTTCATGTATGATTTTTGAAGTGAATGAATTGTTTAGTTTGCATGGTGTATACAACAGTTATCTACCTACTAATACATAGTTATACTTAGATCTGTCTGACCTGATTATGTAACAGTTACGAGTATATCAAACGCTATAAGGTAACCTATACCTATTGGGAAAAATGTATGGTCGCTCAGTTTTCTTCATTATTTTCATTTTCCATGCAACCTCTTTAATATTTCCTTTCACATAGGTATCTAATCTTCCTGGCAGCGTTACAAAAAAGAATTGTAGAGTGTATCGATGATGATCCAAAAAAATCATTCAAAATAATAATTTTCTCATCTGGGTGCTTCTGTGTGTTGGGTGATAGTTTAAATTATAAGACCCGGCGGTTATAGTCTACCAATAATGTAAGTTTTATCTATGAGCTTAGCTTAAGCAGAGATAGGCCAAGTCAGAGGCCCTTGGGTGGTTGAAAATATCTCAGCATAGGAGCCTGGCCACTTAAATAAAAAAGAAATTGGCCAGGAGCGAATCGGCCAATGCGCGAGGTACTAAGGGTTCCGTACCTTTATGAATAAAAGATGGCAAAATATTTTTTTTTCGTATGGGAGTCCCCTGAAATATTAATTTTATAACCTTTTTTAAAGTTAATACCTATATAATGAAATATTCTGTGTATGCTTAGAGAGTCTACCAAATGTCGTTATAAAGATCGAGTAAAACTGTTTAAAAAATTAGGTTTTTTTGTATTGGAGTCCCCCATAAATATCTATTTTAATATTTATTTCGAAAGGTGAAAGTTATGGGCATCTCTCACCTACCGTTATTTATATAAAATAGCAAAAAATACGATTTACCATTTTTTTATATATATTTTGTTATATGTAGACACGGGAATTACATAGCTTGTGAAAATTTCAGCTTACATACATACAAACCTCGGAGGCTTAGTATTAGGGTCCCGTTTTTACCTTTTAGGTACGGAAACCTAAAAAGTATCTCAGTCGGTCCAGACAGCTGTTCAGATGTGATCCGGTTACCAAGGAAAACAGGGTTTTTTTTTTTATAATAGGTAGGTCCCCATTTCTAAACACAAATTAAATAACATGCATACTATGGTAGGTAACAATGACTATCTTCCTAGATATGTCAAATTACTGTTGTAGGTATATCTTCAAATATAGATAATCACTTACCTAGATATGTCAAAATACTGTTTAAGGAATATCCCCGAATATAGGTAACGTCCTACCTAGATATGTCAAATTACTGTTTTAGTGATATCCTAGAATGTAGGTAATATACCTATCAAATAACTAACTAATTAATTGGCGACCTCGTTGAAATTGTAAATTGTAATTGTAAATGGTTAAATGTCGAACTGCCAACCAGAGGGTCCAGGGTTCGATTCCCGGCACGGTCAACATCTTTGTGATGAACTAAATATGTTATGGTTGTTGGTCTGGGTGATAAATATGTATTGATATAAAGTACATATTTTTGTAGGTATATGTAGTGTATCAGTTGTGTTAGCAACCATAATACGAACTAGAAGTGGTTTAGTATGGGGCTAACCATTATTATGTATTGTATTGGTTGTGTTTTGGATCGTATTTACCTACTATGTTTATTAATATTTGTATTTTCATCTTTGTTTTTTATACCGTGATCATTTTATGTATCTATCTGAATGTTCTGGATATACCTAAAACTTAATACCTCCTCTAACATATGTAGGTACCTATCCATAAATATATACCTACTATCTCACATGCTAGCTGAAATTGTTTTATCTGTGAAGTAGACAATATTTCGTTTGATAAAAAGTGATATTTTTATCACTCAACGATAATTTAATTAAAAACACTAGCAACTTGCAACTTGTAAGAGGTTGGGTAGGATGTTGCCTATTGATTAAGATCTAAGAATATACAAAGTAGATTTCTCTAAGATTTTTTATAATTTTTTTATCGCTGCTCAATCGTTAAGTGCGCTATCTTAAACCACCCTACCCTATGTTCTCCTAATCGTACCTATGGTTTTCTAGCTCTCGATATTGATTCTGTAGCTGGATCTTAGACTAAGTATTAGGTGTTACTTAGTTACTACCAATAAATATATATTTTTAGTTTTTTATTAATAGGTATTTAGGTACTATTTTATTATTTAGTTACCTATATCTATACTTTAGGTAAGGTGACTAAGACGTCCACAATGCTCCTTGAATAAAAAAATATGTATTGGTTATCATTTCTATTACTAACATATCTATTATTTTTAGTTAAAAGCTGTGCATAATTATAAAGTGATAAGTGAAAGCTACGATAGTTAATTCATTTTACAGAGCAAGATTTCGATTGTAATACATCGATCTTAAAAAACGTGAGTCGACTGTAGTATAGTCCGAGTATTTAAATTAATCAATACGTAGAAATTGAAAAAAAAACCTAACAATTGAAAATAACATTCCCATCCCCCATAACAACCCTTAGAGACCTAAACACCAGTAAACAGGTCCAAATAATACTGGTATAGACGTCCATCATCGATATAAAAGGCATTTAACTTTAGATAGCACTCGGCGACCGCAAGAGCACCCTAATTGCCTCAAATCGGGGGCTTACGATTTGTAAATATTCTTATATCACCACTTAGGAGCGTCCGTTCAATAAAATAATAATAGTAAACATCCGTGCAAATGGCCGGCGGCGGGGGAAGGGGTGGCGGGGAGCGGGCTAGAGGAGGAGGGAGTTATCGATTGGCGCGGGCGCGGCCGACACTGTATCTATCCTCTCATCGAACCTCGACCGGCGAGCGTACAAAGAAAGAGATAGGTTTCGCAGACTTTGATCCTTTTGTTTTTGGGCAGCGTCCGGCGATGCGGGCGGGGTACAAAAATGTTGTGGGCGCTGATTGGCCGGCGGCGCCCCGCCTTGCGCAGCCGCGCGCCGCCGCCGCGCCAGTTCAAGGGCGGCCGCCGACTCGCCACCAGCTTGTTTGGGTTCCGCGCTGCCAGCCCAGGGACTCCACTCCTTGGGCCCAGCTCGGATCCTCAGCTTCTCTCTTATGTACCTTTAAATAGCTACCTGTGGCAATGCTTCTGCCATTTTTGGAACCTTTGCCTCTGGTCTCTCTGGTTTAGTTCAGTTTTAGTTTAATTTACGTACCTACCTATTTTCATGTTTTTATGTAATGAAGATTCGCTTCCTGTCATTTTATATATTCTTCTGCGTTTGTGACGGGGAGTCGAACGAAAACGTTTTTAGAGCCTTTTGTAGGATAATTCTTATTTAGTGGAAAATAATCATCATGATAGGTACCTACCTATAGCTTTTGTGCCCAAGATACCTAATTGTAGTTGTTGTAGTATAGTAGAGACACATACTTACCCGCTAGGTACACATTTTATTATTGCTGACAATATAGTCTTAGTATAATAATATAGGTATCTACATACGTCTAAGTACCTACTTACCTATAAAGCATAATCGGGATACTGCATTGAAACGCTCAAAAAGTAGGTAGAAAAAGAAAAAAAAAACTTTACACTGTACTTTGCTTCCCGATACGCGTATGAACCAAATACACTATATGGTACCTATTGTATAGATAGAGAAAATTGAAACAAAAACAATTTTCTTATTGCACCCAAAGCTGTTTGTAGCTAGCAGCACCATTATCTCTTACACACCTATAGGTATCTGGGCATATCATACCTATCATTTCAAATAAAAAAAATTTAAGCAGTGACAGACACTTGGGTTCGATACTCGTTAATTAGCTCGAGCTTTCGGTGAAGGAAAATATCGATCGGAATATATTAGCATAGACGTAGATCGTTTTATTAGTGCTCGCTACCACCCTTTACCTAGTTGAAAAGTTCGGATACCAAGTACATAACGAATGTTTTAAAATGTCTATATGTCTATGCTTTAAATATTATGTTTATCACAAGAGATAATTGCAGTATTTGTGGGACATAAATGTCTTACCTTAACGGTGTTTTCCGGTAGCCTTCTTGAAAGACCTTAGGCCAAGGGTCTCTAACTAGTGTATTTGCGCATCTTGCTAGTCAAAGGTCATATTTAATCAATATAATATAATCAATGAAAATAACAAGTTTTTTGTTGTTTGTAAAATACCTACTCACCCACGTAATAACGTAGGTAAGACATATTTATTTCGGCAACCCTAGTACAAACACTATCGGGGGCAAACCGAGCGTCTCTAAAATGTAGAGTATCCGTTACAAACAAGTTGCTTCACAATAGAGAGACGGAAAAAACTAAGCGCGTATTAGTAGAGACACGTTTTAGCTATTCATGTACTGTTAGAGTTGAAATACTGAGGTCATTGGATCACTCTGACGTCACTACATGGAGTTTGACGCGGAAGAGAGTTAATAGGTAGATTTTTTAACTCAAAATAGGTTACAACTCACCTGATGGTAATTGATATTGAGGTCTACAGTGGAGCGCGTTTACCTAGAAGAAATCGGTTCTATCTCGCCTTGAAAATCACTAGATTATAGATAGTAATTCGGGAACTGGGAATTCGGCAAGGTATTCCAAAGTTAGGCGGTTTGGACAACTAAGGCGGAGGCAAAACACTTAGTGCGTTCCTTAGGTACCTCAACCGTAAATCGATGCCGCTTTGTTACCTATAAAGTTTAAAACGTTGAGCAAATAATACCCAAATCGCTCATCGCGCTCCCCTCCGGGCCCAACTATAATTATCTATAATACACCGTACCCGAGCTATAATATAAAGCTCCCTGGATATAATCGCAGAGTAGGGAAGGACAGATTTATATTTGTAGGTCTTAGATGATTTTGACTTCGTACGAAGTACTACTATTTACTGTAATGAATTTTCATGGCAACAATAACATTTCTTCCATTATTGCACACCAGAAACGAAACAACATTACAAGAAAAGAAAAAACAGACAGAGGTAATAATACTTTTTATATTATATTAGTAGGCGGCCTTATTGCTTAATGTGATTTATGCCAGGCAACCTTTGGATGGTTCGCAGATTAAGGACAAAAGACCACCAGTAACACTCATTTTTTTATAAACATCGCAATTTAAAATTAAGTTTGGTTTTATGAGTAGCATTTTACATTTATGTTTCTTTTAGAGAGTACGAGCATTCAACATATGATTTTCAGACGTAATATCACTTTGTGTGTACATAAAATACTTAAATTCGTGAACTGCATCATCATAGTTAGGTCATTTATGTTTACATTTGTGAATTGTTTTTATTCGCATCGCTGTAACAACTCTAGCGCAAAGATAACAGAGACATTGTTGCTTCTTGAAGCGTCTACTCATTTGTTTACAACAGATTGTTCTAACCTATCCCTCTGCAATGTTCTAGTCAGCGTAATAATACCCAGTTCCGTGGGTGTAATCAGAATTGCAATTACAGTGTTTTGCATGTGACGTGATTACCCCTTGCGGATACACAGATTGACTGACGTTTGTTTTTTAATGAATCACATTTCTAATTTGGAATTGATTTTCATTTTTTGCCAACGGGCATGTGTGGGAGACTGTGGTAATTCAATATTACCGAAGCTCCCTAATTACGGATCTCGTATTAAATGTAATAGTATTATGTTACTATTATTATATATTTTCCAGATGATTCGATTCCGATTGATTCGATTTCCAGCACGACCAAAATCTTTGTAATGAACGAAGTATGTTGGCTATCGGCCTGGGTGTTAAATATGTATCGATTTAAAGTATTAACGTATATATATGAAGTATATCAGTTGTGTAAGCAACCATAATAGAAATTGGAAATGGTAAACCATTTCCAGAAAGAAATTATTACTATTATGGTCAGTCTGTGGTTAACTAGCCATGTGATATGTGTCCTAATATTTATTTATTTTCATTGTTATATAAATAGTGTATGTTATTTGACAACAATAATTCTTCTTCTTATAGAGTGCCTCTCCAACTAATGAAGGTTGGCAATCAGATCTGCATACTTCAATTTGACCAATGCTAAGCGAAAGCGAAACAACAACAATACTAAATAACTACAAAGAGTAATATTTTTAAAGTATGTAAGTTATTTTTAGAGCTATTTTCTAGTAGCACCCTGTGTTTTTGGAAATATTAAAATGAATTATTTTTGCACTAATTAGCCAATTTGACTTTCCTTTATCTTGTCTGTGCTATATTTAGGTGTATACATATTGCTAGCACATAATGCTCTGTCCAGTAAATAAATCGCCTAACAACCCCACAATGTATCACCCAAATATCCAAAACGTCCAAAAAGCAAAACACACGATTTTTCCAGGGTTGGCACGCAGCCATAAATTATTTCACAACACAGGGCTGACCCCGACCTCCAGTCGATTAAGCATCGTCTTCCTTCAATTTCATATTTATAAACGAGGATTACGCAAAAATGTAATGGATCACCTACAGGACTTAGGCCGGGCGTTGTCAGGACCCGGGCGTAGTTCAATAAATACAGTAAGATAGATAAAAAAAAAAAATAACACACTACTTGATTTTGTTTTTGAATGATATTTTAAAACGTGTATGAGCTAATTTTTATTACACAAATTTTCTATACTAATAAATATATTTAGAGTTACAAAACATCTACAAGCATATATTTTTAAACATGTACATATAGTACGAGATCCCGCTGCAGATTGGTGTGCTCATCGACTATTTGTTTAAAACCAAATTTTTATGTTTATTTATAGTTAGGAGAATATATATTTACTAGGGTGCCTATCAAAATTTGGCCGCTATTATTTTTTTTTTAATTATTTTTAATTTATTTTTGGTAAAAAATTTCGTTTATTTATTTTTTAAATAAAATAACGTCTACATCACGGCAATTAATATGAAGATTCTAAAAAATCACGGTTGCCGTTTCTCACCTGGCCGCACTTCTTTGCAGCCTGGTGTAAACAGGTATGATTTCGATAACTTTATACGTTCATAACCTATTTTTATGAATTATATGTCAAATTAAAGCTAATTTTTTTTTATTAATTATCATATAAAGTTGCTTAATTAAATCTGGCCGCAAATAAGGGTTGCTGGCTGTTAAAGATAAAAAATATTTAAGGTAGAGTGAAAGAGAGTTAGCGCGTAACATCATTTGTCAGACGAGGACAGCGATTGCCGACTGTGCGACGCTTTTAAGCCATAGCGCATGCGTCGAACGTTAGTGTTCTCAACCACCGGGGAAAAATAGAGACGACTTATAATAAATACTCCAAAAAATATGTAATTTTTTTCAAAATGATAAATTTATAAATTGTATCAAAAAATTAATATTGATTTGATATATCGACGGTCTAGTTAGGAATTTGTCTAACTCCTTATTTTTTAGAGGGTGTTTTTTTAACATTTTGATGAAGCAATAATCCAATCACAAATTATTTGAATGATTCAAACTTAAATATTATATCACTATTAGATATAAATAATTTCAAATGGTTTTTTAAAATAATAAATTTTGAAGTAATTGTTTTTTTCGTACAAATAAAATATTCTCTAAAAAGGACTTAGATAATTTGCTAATTAGAAACGTCGATATTTAATATTAATTTAAAAATAAAAAATAAAACCAAGGTGACTTAAGTAAAAGAAAATTTGATTGCGAAAGTATTATTCAAAAATTTTATTAGATTTTATTCAAGTATTTAATTGTCTGTTATATATTAATCAATTCATTAATTAAAACCAACATGGTTCCTGGGAGACTCATAAGAATTATTTATTCATAAGAATTATTTATTAATTTTTTAATTTGCTTAAATGTAAACATTTAAGCAAATTAAAAAATTAATTTTGCTTAAATGTTTACATTTAAGCAAATTAAAAAATTAATAAACTTATCTTATAATTCTTATATTTTTGTAACTCTTATTTAAAAATCTGAATCATCGGAGCTTTTAGTTCTACTGTCATCGGAGCTATCACTTTCATCGCTACAAATATCAGAATCGTCGTTATCGGAAGCTTTGTTCGTGGATTCACATAGCACACTATTAACTTGCGTTGGAGTTGAGTCTCCCAGGAACCATGTTGGTTTTAAAAAACCATCTAGTACCGACCAGCCATTATTTTCTGGGCTGAATTTGATGCAGTCTGGTTCAGTGGCATTTAACCACATCGAATTAACAAAGATTGTCCGCAACAATTTTTGTTTCAAAGATTTCCAGCACGGTGGAATGATGAATCTTTTTTTTAGACACTCTGGATGATATCCAAAATCATTAGTAGAGTCAATTGTAAATAAAAGGCCATGATATTTACATTTTTTTTACGACGAAACTATAACATTAGCAAGCACTTTTGGAATGATATATTATTAAAGTCAAGTACATTGCTTTTTTCGTTACACAAAAAACACGACTTCATCTTTATCAATTCTATTTTACGTTAATTAATATAATAATTTTTAGATGCACAAATAAAATAACAATGTAAATAATTATAAAACATTGTTTATTACGAACTCGAAGAACCAGAAGCCGCGTAAAACAAAACACTGCCCCCCGCCCGCGTCATTTCCCACCCGCGTAATGTTGCTAGCTCAGACATTATGTGTCCGTTTTTAGCGTAAAATTTGGGAGTCCAGGAGGTGAGATAATAATAGAATAAAAATTGTCCTAATCTATATTATAATTATGTACCTACCTAATTGTCTCAATAAATTGATAGATTTATTGAATAAAAGACGCTTTATATAATATTGTCTCTTAGAATTTGAACTTATTAACAAAAATTTAAATTTAGATAAATGATGAAATATTATGTCTAGGTATTTTTCATAGATAAACATACTATTTAATAGGAATATTGGTTATGTATACACGGGCTGCACTGATGTGTTATACTTTCTTTTTTCAAGTCGGTTAATTTTTATTAAATTAATTATTAATATTCTACAATGAATAAAAGCCCTCAAGAGGTAATAAAAAGTAGGGTAAATCAAAACTCTTATACTGGCAACACTAACAAGATGGATGCCTCATTATCTATGACAATTGAAAACTGAGAAATTTAGTCATTAATTCAAAAAGTTGATACCTAAATACGATACTTACCTACACCTCAAATGTGATCCCATCGGATCGGATCGGTCTACTCTATTTAAGAGTAGTTTTAGTAGCTTCAATATTAGGCGCGTTCACGGTTTCTGGTTCTTTCTGTATTCTGAGCATTCGACGAATGCGCAATGGCTTAAAAGCGTCGCACAGTCGGCAATCGTTGTCCTCGTCTGACAAATGATGTTACGCGCTAACTCTCTTTCACTCTACCTTAAATATATTTTATTATCTTTAACAGCCAGCAACCCTTATTTGCGGCCAGATTTAATTAAGCAACTTTATATGATAATTAATAGAAAAAAAATAGCTTTAATTTGACATATAATTCATAAAAATAGGTTATGAACGTATAAATTTATCGAAATCATACCTGTTTACACCAGGCTGCAAAGAAGTGCGGCCAGGTGAGAAACGGCAACCGTGATTTTTTAGAATCTTCATATTAATTGCCGTGATATAGACGTTATTTTATTTAAAAAATAAATAAACGAAATTTTTTACCAAAAATAAATTAAAAATGATTAAAAAAAAAATAATAGCGGCCAAATTTTGATAGGCACCCTAGTAAATATATATTCTCCTAACTATAAATAAACATAAAAATTTGGTTTTAAACAAATAGTCGATGAGCACACCAATCTGCAGCGGGATCTTAGGCTAATATATATTCATATACAGAACGTGTGGTATTTTATATGCGACAGGCTCGTAGATGTCACAAATTTTGGTCAATGGTAATTATTTTCACTTATTATAATTAAAAATATGAATTTTACAGTTTAGCAGTGATATTTATTTTAAAGTGATGTGTTTTAATTGTCTATTTTAATTACCATGATTTTTTTTCGTTATTTTTATTATACGTGGTACAGAAGGTATGCAATTTTATACCTGCTTCAGATAGTACTATAATATTTATTAATTACTTTACAGCACAAAAAAACTATATGAGATATTGTACTTTGTAAACTGTTATCGTAAGGCATAATCATATTATATATTTGCAAGAACAAACGGTCACACTTACTTTAAAAAAAATCGTCAAAACTCGTTATGGCCGTATATCCAACGTTTTTTTAAATTAGTGTGACCGCTTGTTCGTGCATATATACATATATGAGATATGTACATATTAGTAACATAGAAACAGTAAAAGATGGAATACTGCAGACACAGTGCGAGGGGTAGGCAGTGGCAAATTTGCGAGGGGGGCGAGGTAGGGTCTGATCGCCACGCTCATCCATCACCGCGCACGCATGTGAATTGGGCCGTTTTATCTGCAGATAGCTCGGACACCTATTTGAATATATCGTCGCTTAGCCCGCATTACGTCACGACATCGCTAATGTGCCGTGTTTACATACCTACGATAATATTTATGGAAAATTTCAGATTTTTAGCATACGAAATTTGTTAGCTTAGGTTATCTAGGAGGATATCTTTCCACCGGAGAACCTGGAGTCTTTCATCAAGCATCGAGGCTTGGCATCGAGGGGGTTTTAGTGGGTGAAAATCCCACATAACCCAGCTGCACCCCATTATAGGTTCCTTATCGAAGACTTTCCTCTCGTAAAAATCCTAGGTATATAAAAAGGTATAATCCTAAAACTACTTTTTTGTTTTCCTTAACAGCAGAGAGTTTTCCTTTACTTGCTTATTAAATTGTGAAAAATAACTGGTGATTCAATGAAATCAGATTTGAAATGCACGTAGTCACTTTAAATTGTCAGTTGGGATAGATGACATGTTAAACTCTAGGTCTCGGCTGTTAGTCTTAGTGCAAGCAGTCGTTATGCCAAGACAGAGGACTTCGGTCGGCCTGAAAATTCTCAACACTAGACTACTAAACGCGACGAAGAAGAAGATTTCTTTTTTCAGGTAGATTCCACTAAAAATAAACAATATTTTAACAATATTCGAAACTATTTTTTTTTTAATTCATGAATAGGCTCACGTTTGACCGCAGCTATCCTGATGTTAAGCTTGACCATGGTCTAAGATGTAACACGCTTGCCTAGAAGGAACCTATTTACTCTAGATTTGAAGACCCCCAAATTGTATTTCTCAATTTTTTAACTATTCTTTCAAATATAGGTGCATGTAAGGTTCGACCGTTTTAAATGAGTAGTCTATATGCACCTACCCATGATCATACATTTACAGGTACATAGTACCCGTAACAATCAGCCCATCATTCCATTGTTACTCACTTTAATTCGTGTAATCCTGACAATGCACACGTTCCGCAGATAAAATAATAAAATAACCGCAAACTTTAATACCTGGGGGTGTGTTCATTAGCCAAGGGTCGGATCGGGTTTTAGCTCGCTGATGTGTCGATAAGCTTTTATTTGGATCGAGTGGAAACCAGAGAACGAGCTTCAGAGAAATCTTTTTTTACTCTTTTAGGTTTGCGTTTGACTACAGCTTGCCTGATGTAAAGCTACGCTGTAGTCTACGATGTGGCACGCTTACCTAGAAAATACATAATTATTTACTCTAATTTTGAAGAACCTCGGTTGATACTTATCAGGAAACCGACTCTCAGAGACATATTTAAGTTTAATATTTTTTTTTTTAATGATTTATTTTTTATACATAATTGTATTTCTATTTGAATTATTGATATGTAATAACATTTTATAGTTACTTTCTAAAGTTTTCAATTGTCAATAATTGATTAAGATAACCAATTTGAAAAAATGCCCTGGTGTTTGTAAAAAAATGGAACCTATCTCCAGTAAATACACAGAGAGAAATAAAATTATGTTTAAATTAACAAAAATAATTTTGTTATATGTAGTAAAACTGAAAATACAAATAAAATAAATATTCCATCATAAATAAATTTTTTGGCTACTTTTAATAATACTCCGTTTATTTTTGTAACATGTGTACATATGTGTATATATACATATTTACAAAAAAAATTACGGAGCATTATTAGTAGTAGGCAAAAAAATTAAACCATGATACCTATTTCTAGTCAGAACAGAGAGACAAACAGACGTAGTTCAGTAACTGTGAAGACTGCCACAGATGTGGTTCGAGGGTTACCTCAAATTCTTTCTGATGCCAATTAGAGTAGACAATATTGCGTAGAAGGATTGGCCCTATTAGTGTCGGATATTGTTATGAGTTTAGCGAAGCGAGAGTTTCGGCCAGTTACTCTCGTACATTCGAGTCAGGGTACTAGGAGCTACGGAGCTTTTGAATTACGACAGAAAAATACGACTGATATAAAACAAAATAGTGTAACTCTTAGTCTATATGATGTTATCCTATTAATATAAAAGCGGAAGTTTGTGTGTGTGTATATGTTTGTTACCTCTTCAGTACTAGCTTCCGGGATAAAAAGTAGTGTTAATCCAAGGTCTAACCTATATTCACACCAAATTTCACAAAAACCAGCTCAGCCGTTTGAGCGTGAAGAAGTAACACACACAAAAAAATATTATTTTATAGTGGGATCTCGTAGAAAAAGCTACAATGTTTTTGACTTGAGAGAATTATCCATTGGCTCCTAGACTTGCGTGCGGTTGCTACCGCGTGGTCATAGAATCTGCCTTCCATTGTGCTCCAGGCGAGGTGTCCAACGGAGCGTTTATCGGTGAAAATAATTGAATAATTTACGAGTAGATAGGTATACTCATAAACCTAACACTCTTCCTTATACATTTAATTTGAATATTTCTTAATATTATATTACGTTGAAGACCCAACGATTCGTACAAAACGCTTTGCGTCATGCTTTATTGTGAGGACAGCTTTGGAACTCTCTACCTGAGTCTCGTTCCCTGGGTCTTCAAAAGTAGAGTTTAGTCTAGGTTTCTTCTAGGTAAGCGTGCCACATCGTAGACAACAGCGCAGCTTAACATCAGGCAAGCTGTATTCAAACGCAAACCTATCAAGTATAAAAAAACGTAGCAGATCTTTTATTTTATGATGATTTTATATTAACTTGTAGCAGCTAGGCATTATTTTTTACCAGCAGGGTGCATACACGACTCGGTGACACTCTAGCCTTAGGTAGAGCTTGCCCATAGTTGGAATAATTCAATTCAATTCAAATTCTTTTATTGTGTATACATCTTAGAGTTAGGTACATAAAGTAATGTTTATAGCTATGTGAGTGGAGGGCTGTGTCTTACCTGAGAAAGTCGCTGTGCTCTGTGCTGGGTACCTCAAGGGGACTGTAATGCAGAGCAGCAGAGATCTCACACTACGATACAATTATAGCACATTTTATACAGCTAACAACTTACCTTGTAACTAAATGACGACATTATAAACGTAAATATTGTAGGTACACGTTTATACGATAGGAAATGTTTGAAAAACTACGACACAGTAATAGCTGTCATTAAGGCAACAATATAAATACACAAATACAGTTTTGTCTATAGTTTTTTCATTCTCATTTAAAGCTAATTAAAATCTATCTAGGCCTTGCTTGATAAGTAAAGTTTATATATATATTTTCAGAATACTATAAGCACTCGACCAGCATGTCACTTTGCTATACAGTCAACTATACTCTAGCCGCAGATGAGGCATGTCTAGTCTGGGAATACTAGCTATCCAGGAGGCTGCCGAAACACTTAGTTAGCGGCTTGGCGACAGATTTTCAACTTGAAATATTCGTTTCAAAACTCATATAGTGGAATAGATATGTTATTTCTGTTATTCACTTCAAATTTATGAACCGTTAAGTGTGACAAAAAACAGCGGCCGTTGACTCCACTCAAAATGAGTCATCAGTATTATTCTAGTTAGCAAATAGGTATTTGACTAGCTGGGCGCGTAACCTCACGTGGTAACGACATTCTGATCTAAGGTAGAGTATGTCTAGTCTAGAATAACTGGCCGACAAGGAGGCTACCAGAACACACCGTTAGGTATTATTTGTTGACAGATTTATCAGGGCGGTCGCTAGCCAGGTGGCCATTAGAAAAGTGTTAGATGTTCTAGTGCATATAGAAAGTATAGAAATTTGATTATGAAAAGCATTTTTGTATTTATTCAAAAGAATTAAATAACATATCGATAGTCAAATATGATGGACTAATTACGGAATTTAACATTTATATTTAATTAAATATGAGCACACATTTTATATAGGTATATATATATAAGTCATTATATATTGTGTGAATATTTCAAGTGTTGACAAATTTACGACATTCAGATCGAGATTTTTTCTTGTAAAATAACACGTATGGAGTATGAGAGTATTTCTTGTTATGAACGACAATCTGTGAAAATTTCAGCTCTCTAGCTATCACAGTTCAGGAAATACAGCTTGGTGACAGACGAACAGATAGTCAGACAGACGGACGGACCGCGGCGTCTTAGTAATACTTTCGTAACTACTCATTGGTACCCATTGCGTACGGAACCCTAAAAAGGGTGCTTGTCAATTCTCTGTAGTAGGTATTCACTTAAGTTTCTACATGTTGCGAGGTACATCACTACTCACGCTGTTTTTTACCGCAGCCTCAAACATCTGTGTCTTCCCACGAATCTTTCGGTAAAACAGTTTGCGTCAAATTAATTACATTATTCCGTGATAGAGAAGTATTAATGGTTGCTACTCGTAGGGGGTAGAGTGCTTTAATTATGGAATCTCGTCAGAGATGTAATGGTTGTGTGAATTATTGTGCTAATTATTGTTATCGCTCGGCGGATGGGGTACGGCTGGGTTACGGATAGTTACAAATATAAATAGGTACGTACGTAGTACCTAGATACAAATAAATGAACGTATTTATAAAATGATGTACGTATATTTATAAAAGTACGTATCTACGTATATTTGTAACCAGCTTCGCGCCGCGGTGTCATCTGCGTTGCTACCCGTGTTGATTTACAGCCTAAACTATGTCCGTAACAAATTTCATCGAAATCAGCTGTTGAGCGTACTGAAGTAAACATACACACATTCATATTCATAATATTATGTATTAGTTATTCTTCATTCAAATCTGTTTAAGCATTAGTAATGAAGCATCAGTAAATTTTCACACAAAATCCAAAAATTGTTTTTCCTTTTGCTTAATAACTTACGATACCAGAGTTTGGTCGATGAGCTTAAACAAAAAAAAGAAGAATTATAAACTGAAAGGTTCGTTATTTAAAATATCATGCTTGGCTTGATGGTGCTTACACTTTTTATTTTCCTAATATTTTGCTACCTTATGTAAATTACATATAAGATGCCAGTTTATAAACGTAGGTATGTGCATATTAACAGATGTATACAGGTAAAGATGTATTGATATAGGATATAATTATATATAGTGTATATGGATACAATAATTAAAATATCTAGAAAAACTCAGTTTTCCAATAGATAATAATTACGTTACGATAACAGAAAAGCATTCCGAGAATATTGTAAGCTATTGTTTGCTACGATTAGGATTTATCTATCTACTGATTTCCTAAGTGCCTAATTCAAGCTTTCAGGATTAACGTAGCGTATAATAATTAATCTGATACTAGGTACGTTTAGAATCTCATTAGTGGTGCGAGGGCGGTATTCGCAGCGTATTCCACAAATGTGCGACCGCGGCCGCCGCGAATATCACAAAACGCGAATGCCGAATGCCGAAAACCCGAAAGCCGAATAGTCGGGCCGGCTCGGTGACATATTGGAATGTGACTCCATTTATCCAGCTTCCTATTGGAATCCGGAGTGACGCGCCAAATTGGAAATGTGGATCTATTTTTGGCTGTTATTGATACCTAATACTAATAATATACAATATGTCTATAATTTTGGGGCGAGTGGAAATTTGTTAGTCACAAATCGTTGATGTGTTCCGTTTATTAATTAATGCAAATGGCGTTAGAGGTGGTATTAGCAATTCATGTGGTTCACTGATCAGAATGATTTTAGTTAGTCTTATCAGATTCTATTTCAGAACCAGTGTGTGTATAATCTTATATTCTATTAATCTAAAACATTTATTAAGCACATACAAATTAACTGCTAATTAAATTTAATTAGAACTTACAAGATTTAATCAATACAATTGTTTTTATTAAGTTCTAAATCGTGTGATTTACTTTAATAAAAATTTACTTATTCTTTTTAATGTGGTGATTTTGTCTTGGACACATTTGCACGGGTTCTATTCTGCAAACATAGAGAACCATAACACTCAACTGTGTCTGTCTATATTTAGGTATGCAAATAAATATTTTGAATTTAATTTTGAATTTTGAAGTTATATTTCGTTAACGAATCAGACCCCAACCAATAAAATATACCCGTGAATAACATACTCTGCGTTGTACTAACCGAGTCGACATCGACTCACGTTCATTCGGACACAGGGAGCACACGTCAAAGCGTGCACCCCAGGCTTCATATTAAATCACATTTTGACAAGCGTACCGTGAAAAATTAATCGAGTGTCGTGGAGAGGCCGCGCTGCAGAAAAAATGAAAACATGATGGCATTTTGCTTGGTCCCCGAACGGCAAAGGTCAGCGCAGTCGGTTGTGAAATGTCTCGCCCTATGGCCGCGGCGAGTGGCGACTAGCCCGCAGGGAATATCGCCAGCCACCAGGGGATGGCGGAAACAAACGTATATTTGAGCTATCGTTAAAGGGTAAATAAATGTGATTAAAGTCACAGAGTAGGTAGGATTAGAGACCATTGCCTGATTTAATTGCCATCTTTATCATTTTCAGCTACTTTTCGCCTAAGTTTTTTGTTCGTGTTCATATAAAACTTAGTAACTACAATAATTAAAAAAACCTGTAGTCCGTAAAAAATTATACCGTCTTTGTGACTATGTAGCTCGGCTTAGTTCATCTGATGCTATAATTAAGGTGGGCAGTCTTTAGATGAGTGACCAACAGACTCATTTTAAGTGGCATTTAAATCTGAGCTCTGCCGTGGTTCGGTCATGAGATAGGTCTCGGCTGTGAATTTTAGTTCACAGTTTGTCGTTAAGCCAAGACATGGGGCCCTAAAAACAAAACTCTCGATACCAGAGCCTGGCTATTCTTTATCATTTCTATATATCTCTTTTTTTTACTCGTCGACCAGTGCCTACTTGCCTCACAATCGGTAATGTAATAAGTCTTTATACCAGGTATGACATAGTTACTCGTGGCTAAGTTTGTTGATATTGTGAATTGTAGAAACAGTAACGTAACCTTCCTTAACGTCCTCGTTTTGTCCTTTATATTTTTCTCTAGCCTATGTACATCGAGACACCTAAGATAGTTTTACTTTGGAGCTACCAAAAATGCTCATTAAGCGTTTTGCCTCCACTTCATTGTGCGAACTGCCAAAATGTGGAACTCTTTGCAATCCCCTATTCCCTGAAAACTATAATCTAGCGGTTTTCAAGGTATGAGTGAATAGGTTTCTATCCGGGCAAGCGCGCTCCACCTTCGATCGTAACATCGCTTACCATCAAGAGCAAATCCATCAAATAAAAAAAAACATCTTACGAAAGGCCAATAAATAAGGTGAAAGGCCTCCAACGAGCCTTTCAGCGTGACATTAGGCAGTCTACACACGTGACGTATGTCACGTCACACTCGTTATTGCCTGCGCCATTGCACGATCTGATTTGAAATATTTTCACGAAACCACTTATTCGCACCTCACAAACAGGAGTATGGGAATGTTATGTAGAGTTGAAGGTTTTGATCGTTTTAATCGTGCGACGCATACATTATTTAACTTGAAATTATTAACTGTGCACAAAAAAAAAACTAGTAGACCTGGCGAAAGACTAAAATACCTATGTGGTAATAATAATTTACACATACACATATATCAAATAATACTAAGTTTTTTAAGCATCAAGTTTGTAAACAAAACTCTACTACCTAGTTAGGAATCGGGAGCGCGTTAATATCTTTTTAAAAACTAAATTAAAATTAAACTACTTAAAATAGGTGTTGAGTGTCGAAGATTTTATTCTAAACTGTTCTTAATGCTAGGTCTTATTTCTAATGAAATGTTTGCTGATACGGCAAAGCCCGGGTGGCCGGATTCTATGAATCGTCGCTATGCCGCATCAGCTTTCATACAGGGTTATATGCTTATACTTAAGACTACAGGGTTATATGTTTATATATCTACGACTATGGGAATATAACTCCTTCCCCCTCAGCTCGAAGTTCACGGGAAACGGAGTTTTCCGAGAACTTCGCTCACAAATTGTGGCCCCCAAAATACAATAGTCTGGTGTGGACTAGGTGATTAGAGGCTACGGAACTATGCTAGATTACATTTTCTTATGCTAATTCTTATTACTAGTGTTGTCTCCGCAATACGCGTCTCCTGCTTCGAGGGTGAGCAGAGGCAACGAGCTTATATTAATTACAATCGGGTAGTTAGTCAAATAGGGTTTTCATTTACATTTTCATTATCGTTTACACTGATTTCATGATTTTAACGAGATTTTCGCACGAGGGGCACTATTTTTAACCATATTAGGTATACCGAAAGTATTAAAACCATTAGATAGAGAACACTTGTGGCAATGCCAAGACTTTTCACTTCACTTTTCACATTTGGGTTATGGGCACTTTTCACACTTTTCTTTAGTATATAGTTCAGGTGTTGTACGTCATCCAGGTTAACGCCTTGCAAGTCTACGGTTTCGGTTTCTTCTGTAATCTTTTCTGGTAAAACAGGTAAATGTATAACAGGCACGTAGTTATATATATTTCTTGATTCAAGAAAGCGGTTTGCTCGTAGTTGTAGAGTACCAATTGTAACGTCGCAGGGTTTTTGAATAGTAAGGATGTATGTACCTTTCAATGGCTTCTGTGTGACGTCATCTCTGCATTTTTGTGTAAGTACTTTCTTATGTTTAGAGAATATAATCCAACTGTTATCAGAGATTTTCTGAGTCTTCAAATCTTCAGTAATGACTTGTCGCAAGGTACATTTCGATACGTTTTGTCGATATTTCATTAGTTGTTCTATACAGGTTTCTCTGGTATACGGGACGACGTCGTTTTCGGAGCAAAGGTACTCTTTGGCTGTTACCTCTTTACATCTTCGGGCAATCGTTCGGTAGCTTTTCTCACCCTGGAGTAAGTAAGGATATTCAGGGATGATGGTAAGGGTATTTTCGGTGGAGTGGTTAAGCATGGGTAATGGGTACAATTTGTAATATATATAACATTCTTTCTCTACAAGTGGGACGTCAATAATAAATCTTATGCTACTGTTCTTAAGGTAGGTTTTTACAGAAAACGTTTCCTCTAAATTAATTAAGTTCTTATCATTAACAGGATACATGAGGCTACCGTAGGTACTAATTTCGTTTAACAGTGTCAGTAGCTCTACAGAGTCTATTACAGTTTTGTGCAATACTGATACTTTACTAAGGGCTAAAGCTGTCTCTACATCGCTTAGTCTAATCGAAATGGTACGGAAGTTATTTATAAAAAGGTTAAATATATTTGTTATATGGAACATAAGTAATTCATCGTTTTCCTTTGATTTTATAAACATTTCTATTTTACTAATTCTATCGTTTATAATCTTAGTGTTCTCATTTACAATTTTACTTGAATTGACTATGTGGTCCAACATTTCGGAAATAATGGTGATCTTATTAGAAATAGCTTGCTCGCGAGTTATTGTATCTGTTAATAACTGTTCGAAATGGATAGCGTCGTCGTTATCTAGATTTCCTGTTATGACTTTGATTAGAGAGCCTAGTGGATTCATAAGACCGCGTTTTACGCGCTTACTCGGGATTAACTGTTGTAATTTCTCTGTAGCTTCATCGCGGATGTAATTTATTTGTAACTGGAAATCTTTTAGTTTATTAATAATGGAGGAAACATTTTTAGAAGAGGATAATTTAGCACAAAATTTAGAGTATTGTTTCGTGTTAAATTGTAAGTCAGAAGTTATACCTGTTAAATCTATAGTTTTTATAATTGACCAGTTTTCGTATTGTAGAAACGCACGGCCTTGCTTTACTGGGAGAAGATCTGGGTTTTCAGTTATTTCTTGAAGTTGAAGGCCCTGGCTCGGGAGGTCTTGGGCTTGGATGACCATCGCCGTCATCAGGAGGAAGCACCATCTGTGGAGGGCGTTTTATGTTTCTAATTGGGACCTTAGTATCTCTGTCTCTGATTTTTATGGATACTACGTTTAGTTGTGCTTTACCGGTTACTATTGCTTTTTGGTATTTTGGTTTGTACTTCAATTGTCTTTTATTTACTGCTCTTGCGTGTAGCTCTTGACCTTCTTTAAAGGCTGGTAAAATCTCAGATAAGGTCGAATGGAGTCGCTCTACTACTGTAAAATATGATTTTGATTCTATTGGAAATATGTCTATGAAAAGTTCTTGGAACGGGGCGTCTTGCGTTTCGGTTAGTTGTAAAAATGGTTTAAGGGGTTTACGATCATACTTAGAGGCTCTACATTTATCACACGAATTAATTACTGCTGCGACGGTTTCGCGCATATCTGGCCAAAAATAGTTTCTTTTTATTCGTTTTACTGTTTCTGTTATACCGCGATGACAAGTTTTTCCTTCGTGTAATTTTTTTATTATAAGCTTCTGTTCATCCTCACCTTCGACATTTATTACTCGTTCGGTACATTCCTGGAAGTTAATTGAGTCCTTTTTAAATAATGACGTCACAATGTTACTAAATTCGCGTCGGAGTTGAGGCGTTTCGAAATATATGAAATATTTTAACTTTGGTTTTATGTACTTTTTTAGAAACGTACAGATAAAATCGGGTTTTCCGTGAGGTAGAAATACTTCTAAGATTTTTTGATGTTTTGTGGATAAATCGGTGATTTGCAATTCATTTTCATATTTGTGGAACACTAGTATTTGATTTGGTTTGGTGTCTATGGCTTCATGTAGTATTGGTATGCCTAATGATTCTAAGTCTCTACCAGATTGTATTGTTTCGGTAGCGCTGGAGCTTGAATCCGTGCGCACTAAACATTCGGGTTCCTTTTTAAATATATTATATATTGTATCAGAGTCAGAAACAGTGATGGGGCTGTCAGTTTCGGTCCTTTCAGAGTCTGAAATAGATATTGTATCTGAGTGATCGCGGTCGGCGTTGGAGTCACGGTTTTCTAAATTAACTATCATTGGTATATCGTCACCGAGTTCGTCAGTACTTAATGCATTAAGTTTTAGGTGTGACAGTGAGTCTGCGTTAGCGTTTAACTGCTCGTTCTTGTGTTTTAGTTGTTCTACTTCTACTTCAGCCAAAACGGTAGTATAGTTTATATCGCATGTTATATTTTCGTTGAGTTGAGGTGGTTCGTTGATAAGCGGTTTCTTACAGTTTACCGGTAGTTTCACGCGGTTTTCACTACACGAAGTTAAATTTAGGACCTGGTCACTGTCGAGTTTGATGGGGATCGAGGCGCGTTTAGTTTTGAAAATTCGATTTTCTAAATCTATTTTAGCGTCAAGTTTAAGCATCAAATCTAATCCAATCACGCCGTCATATTTTGGGTCTACTTCGTAGATATAAAACTTTTGTTCGCAGTCCGCATTAAAAGCCGAAAAGAGTGGGATGTTAATTACTTCTTTATGCGCGCTAGAGGCATGCGTACTATTAACTGTAAACAATTTATAAGACTTGTACGCTGCGTAGTACTGATTGGCTTTAGATGGGCTAATGAAACATTTGCTACTACCACAATCTATCATAAATTTGCCGTTTATTTCAGGGATATTCATGTATGGTAATTTTCGAGAACGGTCGTAATTTAGTTCAACTACCTCGGGCTTTTGGACAAAGGTAATACAATAATTTTCCGCACTTATCTGTTCTTCCTTTTCGTCAGGATCCATTTCCGGTTGGCAAGGCTGCTCGGCGCCAGCTTCGGTGTAATAATTAGCGTCGATTGCCTGTTGCTCGTCGTATGTGCCATATATAGGGGTGTTATAATCGTAAGGCATGTACATACCTTCTTCCATTACTTGCATCTCGTTAATGGGTACCTTTGGCAGGGCTGGTGCAGTTCTCATTGTCACGTCGCCTGAAAATAGCTGTGGTGGTCGATAGCTCTGAGGTTGCGGGGGTTGATACCCGAATTGTCCCGGCTGTGGTCTGAAGCCAAACTGTTGGGGTCTATATCCAAACTGTCCTACTTGAGGTCTAAACCCACCTTGATTCATTTGTAGCGGAGGTCGATACCCAAACGGTGCTGCTTGGGGTTGCGGAGTATACTGGTGAGCTTGAAAGTTTAGTTTGAAGCCCGACTGCATCGGATGTCGTATAGGTTGCGAGGTAAATAACTGTGGCCTATACTGACCTTGATTTGGGACTCCGAATTTAAATTGTGGAGAAGCTTGAGGCGGAGGTTTCCAGTTTACTGTGTTTTGGTTATTTAAGAGTTTAGCTTTTATCTGATATTGCTCATGGAAATTCACCTCTTCTATTACCTGTTTTAAGGCGTCCTCTAGGTTTTTCGGATTTTTCAAACGTATGACCCTGACCATATGCTCTGGGAGATTGTATAAGAATACATTAAGGGCTGTGTTGTTATGTATTAGTCTTTTAGCGTTTTTTACTTCGTCTGAATTTATTAAATTTTGGTTAATTTTTGCAAAAAGGGTGGCCCTTACGTTTTGAATGCGGCCGCAGAATTCTAGGTACGTTTCTCCGGATTTTAACTTCATCGATTCTAATTCGATGGCCACTGACTCCTCGCTGCGAGGGTCTCCAAAATGTTGAATTAGTAGTTCTCTCAGGTTGTCGTAATTTAAAAAATCTTCCCTCTCACTGACTAACGCGGCGGCCTTCCCTTTTAATTTGCTAGTGATGCATTGCATCAGATACTCATTTCGCTGATTACTTCCTTGGAAATGTTGGATAACATACTCGCACTTTTTTAAGAACAATGTTAACGTATTCGCGTCACCCTCATATTCAGGAATTAGTTTTAACATATCCCTTAGAAGGGGAGGTGCTAATTGCGCTGCGTTGTCAACCATTTTTCTTAGTAAGTATAACACACAAAAAAAAAACTAAAAATATCTAAACACTATGTGCGGTTTAAGTCACGTTAACCTAATCTATAATTACTTAAAAATACAATTTCTTAACTAAAACGAGCAATTTTCGCTACGTTTTCCTTAATTTAATGTGTGCAGTTTCAGTCACAATTTTCTTAACTAAAACGAGCAATTTTCGCTACGTTTTCCTTAATTTAATGTGTGCAGTTTCAGTCACAAACTTAAACTAAATGTGTGATTTTAACACAAGATATTGGATGGGAATGGGTGGAACAAGCGGAGGATTTTACTCTGGGTGTGCCACTTACATGCCCCGCATCGCCGACGTCCAACTCATTTATTTGGTTCGTGGATAATCGGATGGCTCCACGCGATGCTGCTAGCCACCAATGCTGCCACGCTCGTACACTTTTCACGGATTCTACGCTCGGTACTCGCGATGACAGCAGCCGATTATCCTACCGGCTGCGCCAGTTAGGAATCGGGAGCGCGTTAATATCTTTTTAAAAACTAAATTAAAATTAAACTACTTAAAATAGGTGTTGAGTGTCGAAGATTTTATTCTAAACTGTTCTTAATGCTAGGTCTTATTTCTAATGAAATGTTTGCTGATACGGCAAAGCCCGGGTGGCCGGATTCTATGAATCGTCGCTATGCCGCATCAGCTTTCATACAGGGTTATATGCTTATACTTAAGACTACAGGGTTATATGTTTATATATCTACGACTATGGGAATATAACTACCTACTTTATATTTTAGCCTACTTTATATTTTATTTATTTATCACCAAAGTCGCAGGTCCTACCTGGACGAGGACTGCACAAGATCGACGCAGGTGGCACATGCAGAGGGAGGCCTATACCCAGCAGTGGGATAAAGAGGGCTGTGGATGATGACGATGATATTTTAACCCAGAAAATAATCCAAGAACATGGTAATTAATCGTTCTACCAAACATGATAAAAATCAAAGCGTTGCAAAAAAAAATCCCCTTTTTTGTGGGAATCGTCCAGGCAATCAAAAATTGTTGACGATTAAAATTATGATAATTAGTACCCGTATACCAAGTTTCAACGAGTTTAGTTCAGATTACGACATCTACAGGAGAACCAAAATACTTGGGTATTTTGGTCCTCCTGCAGATGTCGTGCCAACTTCTTCCTGAGAGGCATATTATTCTTAATGTGTCCTTGCTTGTTAGCAAGATAAATCGCTAAAGAATTTTGATAATTTGAAATCAAAAGTGTGAAATCATAAAACTGAACCCAAGCAGCTGCTAACCGCGGGACGTCGCTACACAGCCAGACTTAAATACCTAGACGACTGTCATCAAATTATAAAAAAAATGACGATTAAAATCTTGCACAAGCCGAAAAGGTTTTTTTTTCGGACAGCTGTGCGCGTGCGCTTCACCTGCCCCACGTGGCCGAATCAAAGATAATACACAACAATAGCGGTGGAAGATACCATTGTTGGGACGAGTCTGCGCATTGATTTAAGGTATATCTGCTTTGTCTGTTGTCGGTTGACGCTGGAGACAACTATGCACCTGTTTTGTGAATGATTGTTGGCGAACGTGAATTGGCAATTTCAGTTGAGCTTAGGGGTGTTGGAGTGATTTGGTTTCTTTTGATTTGGTGACCTAAATCTTTGTGGTATTTCTGTTGGTACCCCATTGAAGCTTATACTAATATATGGAGCATAAATGGGATCAAGACTTTTTGTCAATAACATAAAAAATAGTGTTCAAAAATATTCACATAGACAACTAAAGAGACGTTTTACCAAAGACTTGTCTGTGTCTGACAGCGTTCCCTTAGTGCTGGCTGCATTGCTCCGCTGAATAGTATTATGAACTTGTTTCTTGGGCAAGTTATAAGCTAGAATTATATTAAATTCAAACATCTAATAAGTAATGAAATACATACATAAATATTATATGTTATTATGTTATATCTATCTTGAATATAAATTCAAGTATGTACTTAATTGGTTTTAATAATAAATGGTTAGTATTTAAGTAATTTTTTTGCATTATTTTCTAGTAGTAAGGACTATAACTAACCAATGTGTTGTATGGTTATGTCAATAGAAAAAAATAATTTAAAACGATTAAATTTATTTTTATCACCGCTTGTAAAATATAAAATTAATGATTTAATGATAAATCAAACCATATTTATTTAAAACGATTGAATGTATGTTAGGTTCCCAAATACATTGTTATTGTGTTTTTCTGATACATATTTAGTAGTAGAATACATAGTATTATTCTGTTTCTACCCAGCTTACCAGTCATAAAAGTCACAATAGTTATTGACCGCTAAAATAATGTCGCCACCCATTGCACAAAGCTACATCAACCGTGTCCGTATAATTCCCGAAACTTATTCATAGATCACGTACAAAAACACTGCACGAAGGCACTTACCTATTAACCGATGCCTTGATTTATATAGCAATCTTTAAAAAAATAAAGACCTATAACAAACTTAATCTGCAAGTAAATAGAGTTGAATTTCGTTCGCAATGATGGTTGATTTTTAATGTCCAGCAGTGATGTCCAGGATATCTTCAATTGTCAACGGTGAGTCGTATTTTAAACTGTTTTACGACGGTCGTATTTCATTACTTTTGTGTCAGTCAGGGTTCTATGTGAAATTAACTTTTACTATTATCGGTAAGAAGCGGAGGTAGAAAGGTGATTCCTTGAAATTAACTGCAGGATTGGAAATATGGCCTTTGTATTTTTTAATCGACTGAAGTATTTTTAATTTCCTTTCATTCAATATATTTTTTGTAATTTTGACATCTGAAGTATATTTTTTTTTGTTAAGCGTTACTCGTACCTTGCTATATCTGTAGTTATATTTGTACTACATCCGTTTTTATTAATATTTTATTATTAAACCATTTTACTCCCCAGGTTTGTTTTTGGGGATCCCAGTCTATAACGTATGTATGTACATCTGTCAGTTCAATTTCATAGCTATATCTACTAAGCAGTAAGTAAGTATGTACAACATTATATACTCACTGTTATATAAATTAAATTACTCAGCGTTAAAAACTTAAGTCATAAATTGATGCGCGTCGCAACTACCTGGGTATTCTCGGTACGCAGAACTGCACAAAGCATAATTTTTTTCTCCAAAGCGCAGTTTTTCGGCGCAAATTCCAAAAGGACACCTGGTCGGAAACGTACCCCGGGGGTCCTCATACCCTGATTGATATAGGCCCCGTCAAATACTTGACAATGAAACCCGACGTAGGCACCATTCGTTCCCAACGACGGCGTCGCGGAGTCTATAAAACAATCAATGATCGACTTTTGTGAATGGAGTGAAACAAAAATCTTTTTGCTAGACTCGCCGATGGGTGGGCAGGAAGTCAAGTGAAATATTGAGTACGCTGTGACAAAGAATACAGAGAGTTCTATTGTAACAAGTGTAAATTAAAACTTTGCAAACGACCCAACAGTTTGTTTTTCAACGAGGATTTGGATATGTCTCAATACTAACTATACTACTATTTGGATTTACCTCTACTATATATTTAAGCAGTTATGAAAAAAATGAATTTTGCCTTTATATGGCGGCCGCCATTTTTAGTTTTATTTTCATCAGAAATAGCAAAAAATACTTACTACTGACACACCTTACGACCAAAAGCCGGAGCTACGATGCCACAAACACGCATATACACACACTCATACTTACACATAGATACTTACACACACACACACACACACACAAAAACACACAAACACAAAGACACATCAAACTTATACTCGTTGTTGTTTTAGCGTTGCAGATTAGAATAGGTAACGAATAATTAGAATGTTCAAGGTAGACTGTTCTGTAGGAACAAAGTTTTGCACATGTTTCTTTAGTGAAGCGAAGAAAAGCTCATGAAAAATGGAAATACTCATACCATAACCAAATGCAAAGCAAGAAAATCGCGTCTTGTTCCACGCGATTTAATCTAATCCCCACACGTCGAGAAAATCCTGATTTAGCGTCTCAAAACAACTGCCTCTCACAACATTATGATTGATCTCTTAATGAATATGCAGATATGTTAAATGTTGATAAGATCCCGCAAATAAACTCCTCCGGGAGTGATTGTCGACGCGTTGCGTACCTCAGTGCCTCTGCAGCTAGATTTCAATCTCAGATAAGTGGAACGGCCCAGGAGCAGTTTACATAAATTCTAGAGTTAGCACCTTGTTAACAAAGTGCACCATTTGATTATGAGATCGTTTGATAAGTGCGAATTGTTTCGCGTCTCTCGGTGTTTCGGGGTTGGCCGAGAGAGTGCTGGTAGTGGTATATGCCAATTATAGTCTAAAATACGACTACAAAATCATTCTATTTATCGAGTTATTCATTAAAAATCAATTAATATGCATTTTTTATAGTGAATACGCATTATATGCACCTGTAGCTCGGCTAGCTAATGTGATCTGACGGAATCGTCGATGCTAAGCAACGGTCGATGCGGTCAGTGTTTGGATGGGTGACCATTCACAAGATTTTGTATAATTTTGTATTTGTATTTATAAATGTCTACATAAAAAATTCACTCCTCATATTTTGATAACACGGTAAAAAACATATAATCTCTCTCATTTTATTTACTTGTCTTTTAGTTTGAAAACCATTTGTGTAACCTTCATATAAGTTTGAAAACCATACACTCACCAAGATATAAAGAAATTTTAAAATAAGAAAGTTGCACACCTCTGCCGACAATTTTCAAAGATACTTAGCAAAAATAAATCAAAGGGACGGCTGAAAAGAGAAGAAAAATAATGAAATATCTTCATCCAACCCTTCTAATTAATAGCCATCAGTGTCTGCTCCAGACAAGTAGGGTTGTCAACGCTTCCAAGTTTTTTAATATGCTTCCTCACCTCCTGAGAACAGAGAGAGTAATTGCTTTTTTCCTCTTTCAACTTGTAGACACCCTAGCAGACTTATGGCATAGCAGTAGCGTCGATTAAGTTTTCCCCCGTCCAAGAGGCACAACCTATCGTATGTAGTTTCATTAACATTGACTAAATGTTATTAATATAATATACAAAAGAAGCGTCGGTCAACCATCATGGTCGACACTGGGTCGACGACATTCGTAACATTACAGGCAGGACATGGATGAGAGCAGCGCAAAGCCGAGATGACTGGCGTACAAGAAGAGAGGCTTATGCTCAGGAGTGGGCGACTACGGGCTGATAATGATTATGATAAAATATTATTGAAACCAATGAGGCCAATTTAAAAAAAATAACATATACTCGTAATTACGGCAGCACCAGTTTAGGTAAACTTTTAATAGTTTACAATTTAAATATAATATTATTGAAAGAAAAATAAAACAAAAGAAGTAATAAGTGATTGGTTCCTATCGCGTAAATAATAACAGAGATAAAATAGCAGATTTAATTACGTCAACATAGTTGATGTTCTTTTATTTTCTTGTGGAAAAGACGCAATAACTGCTTGTACTGGATCAGCGAAGAGATAAAAAACGTAAGACGTGGACAATCCTTTTCGGCGAAAATTGTATAGTGGGATTACGAGACCTGCGTAGGGGTGGCACAAACTGCTTCTTCGAATTACCATTCATTGAGAGCTATCGAAATTCTGTATGTTATAAAATTCACCGTGACCGAAAATATGAACGTTTGATTTACGCTGTTGAAATTAGAACGAGAATCAAAGAAAAAAGTGTTCCAGGTAATAAACAAAAAGCGGAGGTTACTGTCAAAGAAGCAAACTGAAGTGAACTGCGTTTACTCAAAATTCGTTAACAAAGAATAAAGTTGATAGTACGAATAATGTATTATTTCCTTATCTTTACTCTTTACAACTAGGCTTTTGTCCAGTAGTGCGCGTAACCACACGAGCTAGTGACACTTTGAACTAAGGTGGAGCATGCCTAATCTGGAATAAGTCACTGGTGCTTGGCGACAGATTTTCCAAATTGAAGGTCATTACTAACGAAATCTAGCTGATTAGCGTGGATCGAACCCACAACCGAGACGTGACGAAGCCGCACGACTGACTGAGCTGTCATTGTCTCTTGAGCTTGGTAATTTATTACTTATTAACACGTTCCAAGCGGCACAACATTTTCTATTCTTTCTATTCCTGCGGTACCGGGCGTATTACACCTGGACCTAAAACTACCATTGCGGCGGTACAAGGCTTAAAATACCCTGTAACGTTAAAAAAACTTTAATCCTTTTTTTGGCTTCATGAAAAGAAAAAACATATTTTTTTGCTTTGAGTATTAGTATTAATGAATTGATTGAAAAGATCCTGACGGCGTACGTGGACAGCTTCTTTGGTTTAGAATCTATAGCTTAAATAAAATACAGGGTTTTATGTACCTTGTGCCGCACTGAACAAGAGGATGTTTATGCATATTTTAGGGATGGGAAAAACAGATATCGATGGGCCTAAGTTTTATTGAAGAAATAAAAGAAAAAATAATATTCATTAATGTTTTTTCATTGAAACAATCCAAACAGAAGTTTTTTTTGCATGCGTTACATTCAGTTATTTTTTTTTTACTTTTTTGTCAGCTTGACGACTTGTTAAAATTTTTCGAAGCTTTTCGTAGCATCCAACACAGTTTCTCTTCTAAATTTGCTTGTAGGCCAAAAATCGACTCTGTTACCTAAAAAGCTTGACATACGAGTACTAGCAAATTCAATAAATAGTAACAACGGGTAAGTCGTCATTACTATTTATTGAATTTGCTAATAAATAGGTAGGTGATAATTGCGAGTACACATTCTTTAGATAATAATATGTACTATAATAATTATTTGTATTATTACATAATTTACGGTCTATAAGTACTATAAATAGTACTCGTATAGTTATCTATACTTTGATTTTTTATTATCATCATTGTCTTCAATATTATTATCACTGTCTTCAATGTGGTGGAATTTTATTTTCTTTCAAAACACTTTTCTCTGGTGTAGAAGTCATTGTCGACGCATGCGCTCGCTCGATTACGATCACAACACTAACCGTGCGAAGCTAGCGCGGGGTGCGGTACCAGGTAGGCGGGGATACCAGGTGTATTCAACCTGCACCCGCACTGTGATGAAATTTTATTTGTTCAGTGCGGTACCAGGTATAAAATATCCGGTATTAAGATAGGCACACCACTAGATTCTATTTTAATAGCCCATCTCAGATATGTATTTATCTCTTTCCTACACCGAACCAATCTGAAGTTACGCTCTTCGCACGATAGAGAAGTCTATACATTTCGTAGCCGCACCACAAGCGAGATATGGACCAGGTGTTTTCGACCTGGTTTCGCATGGAACGTGTTAAATAGAAAATAGTGACATGTACTCGCAGGTACGTTTTGTTTAGGTGACAACCCTAAAAGATATTGTAGCCGGTTCGCGGCCTGATTACGCGCGTTATTGTGTCTCGGACGTAGAATGCAATTAAGTAGACCAGCTTTATATCTGCTCATATTATCATTATTGCTTCCTCTTGGATAGAAATATTTTTTTTGCTGCAAAAATGTGGATATGACGGCTAACAGTTTACAGTGGGAGACTCGTTGTGCCGACCTATCCTAGTGAGAAAAGGTCAAAGGAGACCCACTGCTAGTGTTTCAAAAGCTTCTATAGCGTTTAAGATATAATAGTTTTAAAACTTTTATTTACTAGGCATTTGACGACCTCGTTGGCGTAATAGTTACGATGCCGGACTACCAATCAGAAGGTTCTGGGTTCGATTTCCGGCATGGCCTTTTTTTTAGTCTTATTATGGTTGCTAACACAATTGATATACTACATATACTTTACATACATACACATTTGACACCCAGACCTACAGCCATCAAATTTAGTTCATCACAAAGATGTTGGCCGAACCAGGGACCCTCTGGTTGGCAGTCCGTCATGGTAACCATTACGCCAACGAGGTGTGCCGGATGGGATGACCAATAGCAGACTTATTCTGTTCACAATTCGGCATATATCAACCACAGACTAGTTAGCAAGAGTCGCGGCACTTAAGTGGTAAATCCAAGAGCTGACATCTGAGCATGACTCGTTGGGTTCACTGGAGTGGTCTGCTAACGAACACGCGTGTCAAAGCGAACCACTTCATTAGGTGAGCGCCGCTCTTCGGCACTCTTCGGCGGTGCTCGGAGGTGCTCGGGCCTGTCCCCCTAGCACAGCTTGTTGTAAGATATATTTATCCCAACGGATAAACTAAGCAGGTTTATACACGCTATGCCTAAAATTTCGTTTCAGGATACATACAAAGTAAGTATGTACGTACATAGTATATTTTATTTGTATTATTCACTTATTATTAACCAGGTAAGTAAGTAGCACGCTCATTTAATAAGAATATTTATAATAAAAAAAAAACAAATTGTCTTCCTCTACACAATCTTATCAAAACGTCAAGAGTTCCATAAAAGGGTAGACGAACATATCTTTTAAATTGTGTTAATTTAGAAACGAGTTTGTATGTAGCATTTATTGTTCTTACAAACAAATTTAAAAAATATTTTACTTTCATTGTTCAAGATTCGTTACGAACACTCAAAATAATTAACACGAAGAATCTTTTATCAGTAGCAAGTTTTTAATCCTACACAAAAAGTTCAACCAGTGACCATCACATTATCATCACAATAAAATCAACTTAAATATTGTATCGCCTGTAGCTTGGCTAGCTAAGGTGATCCGACGCGATCATCGAAGCTAAGCAACGGTCGATGCGGACGGTGTTTGGATGGGAAACCATGCACAAGACTCGTTTTTCAAGTGGCATTTTCACCGTGGGTTGGATGACACGTTAAATTGTAGGTCCCGGCTGTTAGTCTTAGTACAGCCACCCAGTCTTAGTCTGTCGTTAAGCAAAGTCAGAGGCTTTAGGATGGCTTGAAAACTCTCGACACCAGTTCTTGGCCACTAAGCTCATACGAAGAGAAAAAAAAACTAAAATGTTGCCAGAGATTTTTCAAGTGATTGTGTAGCTATATATGTATATCGTGATTTAAGACGTGAGATGGTTAGAGGTTGTTCTGAGTGCGCGCTAATTAGACACTCCCTCATTAGTGATGGAGTTATGCAGTTTCCGTCACTCAAGCTAAATGTGACGCCAAATCGGAAAGGAAATTAGACAGATCTGACTCTCTGTCTGTCATTAAAGAAATAAAATTCATTGAGTAAAAATACATTCTATACATGAAATAAATATCCATTTATTTAATGTTCGTATAAACTATTTTGATTATCATATTTCGGTTATATCTTACTGTAAATAAATGATAACCTTCATTAATATGTGTTAACCTTTATTGGTTATTATTTATTTATGATAATCTGTAATAGCCCAAGAGCCCATACGTTTCTGACCTTCGTCATTTAATAAAAGCTGAAAATTGTTCTATGTGTGTCCCTAGTAGAGGTAAGAATGATCCCCAAACATGAAGCTGAGGCAGCAGTGGCTTTGGCAGATAACTGGTAACAAAGGTGTATAAAATTCCATCTCAAATTCGTTATAGTATAAAACCTGATTTTTTCACATTTGATTCATAATAATATCAAAAGTCGCGTTGCTCATTGCCAGACGGTTATTATGGTGGCAACCCTCTGCCAGACACCCTTAAACTATTATAATTTATGAGTATACTTACGTTATATTATAAAACCTAAATTTTATATATAATCTTTTGGGGGCCTATTAATCTATGTTTACATAAAAGCCGGACAGTTTCGATAGTTCTATCATGTTGCCAGACGCATTCAAAGTGAGCAGTTGTTCGGGGAGCAAGGAGCGTATACAGTAACTAATGCGAGTTAGACAGAGCGCTTGGTCTAATGCAGCCCTTCACTGTGCATCCACTGTAATCAAGTTTTTTTTATCATTAATTTCTTAATCAAAAAATTTTGTTTTTTTTTTTTTACAGTTTGAATAAATTTTTTTTTTTTTTTTAATATTAGGATACTTTCACACACGGCTGGTTAGCCCCATACTGAACCAATTCTAGCTCGTATTATGGTTGCTAACACAACTGATATACTACATATACATACATACATCTTTTATATAAAATTTCCGTGTCACAGTGTTTGTTACCGTACTCCTCCAAAACGGCTTGACCAATTTTTTCCAAATTTTATATGCGTATTCAGTAGGTCTGAGAATCGGCTACTGCATATTCAGTTTTTTTTTTACTAAGGCAAAACAACGTTTGCCGGGTAAGCTAGTATTATATATAAATACATATTTAACACCCAGACCCACAGCCAACAAATTTAGTTAAGCACAAAGATGTTGACCGGGCCGGGAATCGAACCCGGAACCTTCTGATTAGCAGACTGGCATGGTAACCTTTACGCCAACGAGGTCGTCAAAATAATATAAATGAAAAATAATATAAATAAAATTATTAGAGTTTCGATATGATGGAAGTTGTATTAGAACAATTTTAATGGGTATTGTTTTAAATATTTGTTATTCAAACTGTAAAAAAAAAGAATAATGAAATTTTTTGATTAAGAAATTAATAATAAAAAAAAACTTGATAACAGTGGATGCACAGTGAAGGGCTGCATTAGACCAAGCGCTCTGTCTAACTCGCACTAGTTACTGTATACGCTCCTTGCTCCCCGAACAACTGCTCACTTTGAATGAGTCTGGCAACATGATAGAACTATCGAAACTGTCCGGCTTTTATGTAAACATAGATTAATAGGCCCCCAAAAGATTATATATAAAATTTAGGTTTTATAATATAACGTAAGTATACTCATAATTTATAATAGTTTAAGGGTGTCTGGCAGAGGGTTGCCACCATAATAACCGTCTGGCAATGAGCAACGCGACTTTTGATATTATTATGAATCAAATGTGAAAAAATCAGGTTTTATACTATAACGAATTTGAGATGGAATTTTATACACCTTTGTTACCAGCTATCTGCCAAAGCCACTGCTGCCTCAGCTTCATGTTTGGGGATCATTCTTACCTCTACTAGGGACACACATAGAACAATTTTCAGCTTTTATTAAATGACGAAGGTCAGAAACGTATGGGCTCTCGCTCTATAAAGGTTATCATTGTTTTCAGTAAAATATGACCGAAATATAAGAATCAAAATAGTTTATTTATTTTATTTGTTGATTGTAACCTTTATAGGTTATCATTTATTTATCTTTGTTTACAGTTCATCATTTACAAAAGACTGTGGTTTATTTCTTAAACGTCGTGTAGCAAATGGTAAATGTGTATAATTTTTATTATATTTATGGACTTGTAATATAAAAAAATATTCACAATATACAAATTAAATGTCAAAATTAAATTAAATTTATTATAAATTACTTAATTCCAACTAAATAACCCGCCCCTAATAGTTCCCGGTGTAAAGGTGCCCATCAGACTAACAGCGTTCTCGCGCTGAATGGAAATCGCTATCCCTTGCACCAGGAAAGATCCGGATGTTAAGTTACATTTTTTTAACCAGTTTTATTTCTAATTCATAAAAGGGATTGGTGCCAAAATAAGCATTTTTCATACGGTCTTTAAGCATTTTTTTCTATATAATATTTTATCGTTTAAGTTTCACTATCAAAATTATGTAAATCTTTACTTTCAGTTCAAATTACGAACCATCGCTTCAATCAATGTCAAATTAATAATATCATATCAATTTATTACCGTATGTGAGGATAGGTCAAGACACCTTTGATATAATACTCCAATAAAAGTCTTAATATTTATTTATTAATATGACTTTACTAATATAAATAAAATGAATACCAGATCAAAGCGATTTATAAGTATGTAACACACTCCATTAAAATTAAACTTCAAACTTCCCGACCCGAAAAAACACGGAAAAACAAGCGCGATAAAATCCCTTTTCCATTTAGGTAAAGCGGGCAAAAAATGGCATATTTGTAAGTAGAAAACTCTGCAACAACGTTTATCTACAGCACATTGAGTTAATGAATGGGGAAGAAGGCGAGGCATTATTTTAATTAGGAAAAATGGCAAGCTTAGACTACGGTGAGACGGTATTTAACAGAAGCAGAGGTACCTGTTATAAACAAGTTGGCTTGTATTGCTTTGGCATATACCGATCATCGGTTCTTATTATTCAAATTAAACTAATATTATAAATACAAAAGTTTGCGTGAATGTGAATGTGTGTATGCGCTAAAACGACTAAATCAATATTGATGAAATTTGTTATGAAGATTGCTATAACCATGGATTAAAATATGGGCTACTTTTTATCCTAAACGCGGGTAGAACTCAGGGCGCAGCTAGTAAAAAAAAATGGATACAAATAATTTTATTATTATAAAAAAATTATAAACGATGACTAAAATTACTTGTTTAATTTTGGAGTTATATACAATCTTTATCGATAAAAAATCGACTCAATATTTTTTGGTATATTACAAATAAAGTGAGTTGAGAATAGTTTTTTTTTTGTTTAATTTTGTTTAATTTTGACTTAATATTATATTAGATTACTACTGGCTTCTTTCATGATCCTATAACTATCTCATCAATGTTAGTAAAATATTTTTTTTCTCGCAAGTTCATTTTTGTTATAAACTGTTTTTTTCCTAATTCTTGCAACCTTAGACACTGCCGTCTATAAGCTTGTAGAAACCTCCCGGTGTTTTATAGACGCAGGTTGTTCAGTCTCACCTATATAAGGGCAGGAGGGATGTTCTGCGTCGAGCAACTTAATAAATGCCTTTGATTACTGTAATGACGCTCGCTACCACTTTCCTGCAGCTTTGTTGTTTGTTTGTGTATTTATTAATTGTTGTTGTTGTTGCTGTGTTGTGATTTACAGCTTGAGAGGTATTTTACTCATGGCAAAAGTGAATAAATTGCTCTCAACTGCAAAAGGTTTTTGCTTACAACTTTCAAGAATTATTATATACTAGCTGACCCGGCAAACGTTGCCTCACTTAGGGGTATGAAAAATAGATAGTATAGCTTTTATGACACGTTCGTAGATTTACCATAGCAGCGCCATCTATTGATTACTTACTCAACCCAGACGAAAGGTATCAACATCTGTTAAAATCATTTGGAGTTAACAGATAATTGTGACTGTCAAATAATAACAGACAATAATTAGCAATAAATTAGAATTGCGACTATAATTTGAGATTTAAACTATCCTATCTCTCAAGTTGGATCGAACTGCACATGGTGTGCGAATTTTATTATAATCGGTTAAGTGGTTTAGGAGTCCATAGAGGACAAACATTGTGACACGAGATTTATAAGGTAAAGGCACCTTATTCCGAGGGGTTCTGGAATTGGCACCATATTCCGAGGTATTTAGAAAAATAGCGCTTACAAGAGATTTAATTAATGAAAATTAATGCAAGATTTTCCATTCAATAGATAATATATCTTTGCGTAGTTATATCATCAAAAAAGTGGTGTCATGTGTAAATAGTTTGAAATAATCGGTTAAAATAGCGACAGCAGCTGGCTCAAACGCAAGCTTCATACATTTTGGACCCTGTGCACGTGAATACCATGTTTTTTTAAATAGTGTTTTTCTCGTTATTTTTGTACTCTGTGTTTACTTCTTTGTGTTAAACTATTTAAAAAATATGTTTTTAATCTAAAACACTTAACTTTTGTGCATTTTTCTCAGTAAATTAAGCCCCAAATGTATTTCGAATTTACCTCGGCATTAGGTGCTAAATATTTTTGTCAGTTCCTAATTACGATTTATACCGCGGAATAGCGATTTCATAGACATGATCTATATTTTGATTTTCTGGGTTGTTTTTATGATTAAGGGTATCTCAGTTTGGATTTGACAAATTAAATATTAAATGAATATTAAAATCTATTTCCGAGGTAAGTTTTTGCATCACATTCACTAATGATAGCATGTAATAGATGACTTATTTACCTATTTTATTAATTCGTTGTATGGAAAAGATAAGAAAGAAAATTAAAGTTCATATTTAATCTAATATAAGTGTTAGCAAGTTATATATATATTTACGACGATATTGCAAATAAGATTTTTTCTGTATAAAAAATATGAAAAATTTATACATTTTTTAGTACTCGGAATTAGGAAACATGATATTTTCATATGAAACGCTATTCCGATGTACAGTAGGTCGGGATAAGGTTCTATACGCACGTAATTCCGCGGCACAGACTCAAGTAAAATACAGAGTGTTCACAACTTGTACAGGTAACAATGTAGTTTTATTTAGTTTTAGTAAATGCAAAAACTAAATAAAAATTTAAAAAAATACTATTCTCCTATCATAATCATTAGTAACTATCACAAACTAAGACAGATAGCGGTAAACGTTTATGAATAATTTTCAAATACAAATAATGTATGTACTTATTACTATTATTTTACATAATGCCTTGCTTGGCAGAGAGCCCTATATTAAGACGTTTGTATTACTGGATAGATTTGATTTAACTTAATATACAACATGTTGCTTTGCAAATGTGAAGAGGTAGTTTTACTCCACTAGCAGAGCACGAATAAACGATGGCGCAACCTTGAGATGGAGAAAAAAAAAGTCATTTGCTGTTTCATATATTTTGTCGACAATCAACGAATTTTTTGTATGGAACAGATGTTTTTTTTCTCCATCTCAAGGTTGCGCCATCGTTTATTCATGGTCTGCTATTGGAGTATACTTACCTCTACAAATTTGGCGAGAATGCAAAGCAACACGTTGTATATAGCTCACTTCTTTGTTTAATTTTTATTATAATAATATTTATTTTTTTTGGTTATAGGATAATGAAGCCTAGAATAAAATATACAGAAGGCAATCTCCAAAATGCTATTACACGGATTAAAAAGTTCTCATTGTTAAGAAGTCCAGTAACAAATTGTAACAAACAGTTCAACGTAGCTCTTTAGGAGCCATATTGATAATAATAATGTGATTAATAAATAATTAATGTTAATAAATAAGTCGTAATTTTTTGAACAACATGTATCATTCCTACCGATTCTATTTTGTACACTCGGAATTAAGGACCAAATACATCGGAATAAGGATTTTTACATCGGAATTAGGTGCTTAGGACTTTTTTCAGATTTAATTTAATTTTAAATACAAAGTTTAACCTAATTATGAAATATATAGTCTATTTAAAAAGGAAAAACAATAAAGCTTCTAATAAAAATAGCCAATCTGTTAGAAAGGTTCAGTTAATGCCTAATATTCAATATCCTTTCAAGTTTTGGTGAAAATACCGCGGAAATAGGTGCCTTTACCTTATATATTAAGATAGACGTACTTAAAAAAAATATTGTACTATCAACTGTAACCAGCAATTTTATGTATCGAGCGACCTATTGTAGTACACAGATGCGTATGCTACTTAAGCTTTTTTTTGCATGATCACCTATCCAAAGACTGTCGACTTCGGCGATCGCGTCAGATCACTAGACTAGCCTACTGTAATAGCTAAGTAACTTCCATACGAGTTAAAAAGTAAAATGACTATGTCACGTTGAAGCCAGAATGGGTTATCCTCGTATAGCAATCCTAGGTGATCTAGGTTTAGCTCGTCACATTTGAGATTAATGTTCTCACTAAGGCTTTTTTAGCCTTTAATAATATAATCTATGCACAGTAGTAGACATCCATCGATGTATCCATCAATGTAGAGCTAAAGTAAAATAAAAATTTTAAAATATTGAGGTGAATAAGAATTAAAAATACGAGTAATGTTCCAGTTGGACATTAAAATTCCTAAACATTTCACCATTACAACCTGTCCATTAACTGATAAATAAACACAACAAAGTAGGAAATTTAGCTGCGTTAACGTAGCTCCACCCACTCCGCTATAAAGCTGCAGAAGGTAGCAGCAAAAACGCCGCATCATACTCCAATCATTTACGAAATATTGACAACAATGAGCTTGGACTTTAAAAAATGCCAGTTATTAATATTTGTTTTCTTTGTCCCGCACCACGTGTCCCCACACCTGAGCTCTGCGGATGACACTGCCGAAAAAATAGCAAAAAAAATGGCACGAAAAAGAGCAGAGGCGCAAACAGACAACAGCCAGTTTGAATGATTGCTTCCCTGGAAGAGCGGCAAGTCCATTTTTCACAAGTGCCATTCACCGCTTTCACGTTGCGTACTGTGTATTTTTATATATTTTTTATTTATCGAGCTTCCCCGTCGCCCGTTGCCAAATTGATATTCGCGGAATACGAATTTACGGCGTCCAATTCTCTGTTTTATTCATTTTAGTGATTTCGCGATGGTAAACACGCAGGTAGATGTGTTTAATTTCGAAATGAATGTTTATTGGCGCGTTTCCGACCGTTGTCAGTGGAGCGGAGTAGTGCGAGTGTCCATGTTTACCAACTGCAGTTACAATCGAGTTCGCAATTCGATGTTGCTTTTTTTTCGTTGGAAAGTTAATTAATTTTATCCTTATTCATATGTTTTTGAAGCGAAAAATCCCATCGAGCCACACTCGTCTGCCTTCAATCTGACGGCCCCTGGTTCGACCAATTGACTTGTTTTTCAAGTTATGTGTGGATTGTACTCGCTTTCAGGTGAAGGAAAGCATGATTAGAAAACCGTTTGAGGATCACAAAATTCAAAGAAGTGTGTCATCCACCAACCCGGATTTTGCCAGCGTGGTGGATTAAGGCCTATATCTCTCTCTACTCGTGAGAGAACGCCTCAAGTCCTAGCAGTGGGTACGTATAGTGGGCTGCTTATGTTTTATATTATGGTGTATGCATAGTCCATGCATTTGTAAATGTTTAAATTAATATCGGTATAAATAAGTATAAGGTTTCATTTTAGATAATAATATATAAGGAGTTTACCTAATATGAAAGTATTTTTTTCAAAATTATTTACAATAATACCAACAACATAACTGATATGCACATCAAATAAGCAATTGGCTTTAGGTAATAAACTGCTTTGCTAATCGTATCTGTATTGCCATTCAACGTTAGCATTGTAGTGCAAGGCACATTTCCATCTGATAGTGGATTAAAGTTTTTTATACTAGATTTTTATCTGAAGCTAATGCAATGGCTCACTTCTAGTAGTATTATTAATTTGTAAAACTTGTCATGCGTTACATACCTACTCAAAACTCACACCTTTAAAAATACTAATAAAAGCCACGAAGTTAGTAAGATCGAGTCATCATCGACTCTGTTAGGGCGATAGCGATCAATTCAGGGTTACCACAAAACCCAGTGATCCGGCCTATGTCTAATGACGTAAAAAGTATGTCCCCGCTGCGTAATGCTTCCAGAGGTCAGTCGGAAGACTATACGGAACAGATGTGACATGTTACTGAAAGTAAATATGATGTATTAAAAAATACATATTTAGTTAATTTGGCTCTAGTTGCCAAAATAGGCGTTAGCCCGTGCCTTGACAGCTAGTCCTTCTCTAAATGTATCTATATTTTTATTTATTCTTTCTATATACATATATTTTATCCTACTAATATTATAAATGCGAATGTTTGTTTGTAAGTGCGTATGTTTGTTACTTCTTCACGCTCAAACGGCTGAACTGATTTTGATAAAATTTGACGGGAAGATAGGGGGTTAGACCTTGGATTAACACACAGACTTCGTTGTATCCCGAAAACAGATGTGGTTCTCGTGGTCAAATAAGTTCAAAATCCTCAAGTTACTCTTTCACGCTCCAACGGTTTGAGCAATTTTGATGTGAAGTACTTTGAAGATAGGTTTAACCTTGGATTAATATATTGCATGGGTTACTTTTTATCCCGCATTAACTTCTTTTGTCTCGGTTTAACGCGGGTAACAAAATCTAACTATCTAACAAAATCTATCTACAATAAATATCAGATTAAGGGAAGATTTTCAACCCAACCACGAGTTAGTTAATTTACGACTGCTTGTACTAAGATTAACTGTCCATACCTACAATTTCACGTGCTTCTTGCTTTTGCACTTTCACTTTTCACACAATACAAAGGATGTCGGAATCAATCGTTGCTTAACTTTGGTGATCGCGTCAGATCGTCTTAGTCAACCGAGCTGCAGGCGCTGTACTGTCTGTGTCTACTGTATCTGAGCAACATATTCTATGACTCTATAGCACAGACAAGCCAGGGGTCGCGAAAGCAGCGTCATCGGCCGGTAATTTGAATAGTCGCTTAGCCGGCGACATGACTGATGTGCCGAAGAAGGGTTGACGATCGCTGTCACCCTGTATATAATTTTGCGTGACGCTCTGTATATCATTTTGCGGACTTGTGTCGCAGGAGTGTTGCTATTTCGGGTGTTTATGAAGTTGACCAGGTTCTGTGACAATTTATTAAAAAACTTAAAATGAGTTTATATTTACGTTGAGATTGATTTATAGTTTATTTATTTAATCACTAGTAACTAAACATCGCTAGTATGAAATATTGTTTCATTATAAATCGTAAACGGTAAAAAATATCGAAAAAATTGCTTAGCTTAGTGGTTCTTTAGACAACCGTCTAAAGAACTAGTTAGAAGAAAAGTTTGTATTAAAATATAAATAAAAATATTTATATTTTAATACAAATAAGATTATTGCAATTAGAAAAACAAAAGAAATAAAACTTCAACAACACCTAAAATTAAGTTTTTTGAACTAGTTGACTTAGATTGGTACCAAAATAAGTATAAATATTTTTAGAGTGGTTTTTATGCGGCCTTTAAGCTATTTTTTTCATATATTGTTCCGTTTACGATTTCTAGCGAAACTAAAATGTAAAATCAAGTTTTTACCCTTATCGTCGCCTTAAGATATTTTCATCAAATGAATGAAATGGAAATGATGAATGGAAATTTTTATATATTTAAAAAAAATCTTAAAAATAACAACTAAGTACCACCAAACTTTTTCACCTTATTCTACAACCGACGAAAGTCAACTGTCTTTAAATATCCTAGATATTTATCAAAAGTGCTGATTTCCCATCCTTACCGCGACACGTAATTTTGCGCATCCCCTAATGTGGACATGGGTTATGATGGGTTGTCAGGTGCCGTTAGATTACTCTGCCCATTACTGATGGATTGTATTCGTGATAATATTCATTCATTTATCATTTTCCTCTATATTTTTGGCACTTATTGTATGAAACATAGTTTAAGTTTCTTCTTCTTCTTCATATGAACTATGTACTCGTAACTAAGTCCGGTTAACAGTTTTCGAGCCCCTCTGACACGCTTTATTTAATTATACAATAAACTTAAAACTACAAATTTATGAAACGAAAAATTTCACTTTTTGTTCTTTGTGATTTTTAAGACATTAATTTTCCTTTAAGTGGTGAAACGGTTAAGTAATCACAATTAATAATATATTTAATTGTAAAATTAGTCAAAACATATGAACCTGTAGAAACATATGAACCTATTAAAAGATACATTTCGTAAAAAAAACTTATTCTACTTTTCAAGACAATCATCATTAAATCTATTGACTACTCCTTGATCGTTTTCATTAGGGCCTTTCAAATATTTTTCTACGTCAAGTCAATAAAGGTCTCAATGTAATCGATGGTCAGAAACATAAATATGTATTCCTTGTGCGGTGAATTGTAATGCTAACGCTCTGCATATGCAGATGCACTTCCCGCCCGCCCTGGACACTTCTTGGGCGGGGGACGCCGGCGACCAGTTGTGGGTTAGGGATATGATTTACTGTTTTAATGTTTGTGTTGAATGTATAATTTTTAATGTAACTTGCTTATATTATTAGCTGAGGAATGCATTTTGATTTGTGTTACAAAAATAATAAATTCCTGTACAGAAGGGCAATGTTATATTTCTTTTCTCTACTGCAGCACATTTTATTCTAGTTTAATAATAATAATTATATATATATATATATATATATATATATATATATAAATTTTTTTTCATGATATTCATGGACACGTAAAATGTAGGTACACACAATGGAGATAAACTTCTACTAGAACTCTCTCATTATAACTCGCGTATATAAAGAGAACATTTGAAATATCGCTTCCTCTTGCTCACATTCATTTGATTACACTTGTGAGAGAACATAAACTCTCGAATTTTGTTTTTTATTGATGTGAGTATATCTCGAGTCAACAATGATTTATGTTGACTCGAGTATAGTGACGAAGTAGCAGTCTCTTAACGCAGTCGCATAAACATCTGCCAACACTGGCTTCCTAATTCAAATCCGACTTCCCGTCACGAGGCCATATTTTGTTCTAAATTCAAATGACGTAGGCCACAGCCTCAGCCAATGGTCCGTGAATGAATATGAATTGGCGTCGCCGCAAACGGACGATTGTCGCCACGACTCATTGCCGATTCAACGGTCGAACTCTCTACCTACTGTATATATTTGGGACCAATCTGCGGACGCTTTGATGGATGGCGGCAAGACTGTTTATGAATTATGAAGCTGGTAACTTAAAGGGCCAGTCTGTTAGCTTAGCTCTGTGATAGTCAAACTATTTTGTACACGGTTAATCAATCCGTTTCAAATGCTATGTGACCTGAATTTTATTATAAACTTTTCATAATAACAAAATAATTTCATAAGAATTTAAGTTTGTGTCTCAAAAATACAAGTAACCGAGCATGAGGTTCTATATTGTCTTCTTATTTGAAGCCAGTTAAAAGTTTTGCATGCCTGTATACATCGTAGCTATGTAACTCACTCAATCTTTTTATCTTCTTATATATAAAATTTCCATGTCACAATGTTAGTCACTGTACCCGAAACGGCTTGACCGATTTTTACCAAATTTTACACGCGTATTCAGTAAGTCTGAGAATCGGCTACTATCTATTTTTTAAGGCAAAACATCGTTAGCCGGGTCAGCTAGTATAAATAAATTTAAAAGAGAGGAGTGTTCTCAGAGGCAGTAACTAGTATTTTTACTCCAATAAAGCCCTTTGTGAGCTCGAGGCGGCAATAATGACCGGCAGCAGCCGACGCCTATCATCTAAATATTAACGTGCAAAATTCTCAGCGAGAAAATAAATTAAAAACGCAACAAGAAGCTTGTAACAAAGCCGCCCAATAAATCAAGGCGGGCAGGTGAGGCGAGTGCTTGTTTGTGCATTAAGAAAGCCCGCTTTCCCGGCCTTTTTCGGCCCTTTCTTCGTTTTAAAAAGCATTCGATATTTTCGTCGAGTCATCGACAACACATAAATATTGGAAATGGGGCGGCCCCTTTCTTGTCTTGTGAATAATTAATGCCGTAGCTTCTTATGTCGCGACTTGTTTTGTTGTTGGAATTATGGCGGTGGGAAATTGGCTGGTGCAATATAGTAAAGCCTGGGCGGTGGAGGAGGGAGACGCTTCGGCGAGATTGGATTTTGTTCAGAATGTACACTGGAATACTTTCATGGCACCAGTCTTGGAATAAAACTATTGTAAAAAAACTAGTTATGCTCTATACCTGTTTATGTGAATACATGTTTTATCATCATATTTTATATTTAATGAATATGTTTTTGACAGCTTTTATTATAAGGCTTATATTCTAAATCATTTTAATACAAGTGTCTAGTATTTTTACCACTTTCGGGTTGAAAAATCTGTTGCCAAGCGCATAAAAGTGCGTTCTGGCTACCTCCTTGAGACCCAGTTATTTTAGACTAGGCATGCTCTTCCTTACGCCAGAGTATCACTAACTCGTGTGGTAATGTGTTCTGATTGTCAAATGCCTAAAAACGGATTTGTATTGCAACTCATGTATCTTTTTTCTTGTATTTTTTACATTGCACAATAACCAAATGAGTCAGTGACACTCTAAAATGATGCATAGCATAAGCTACCCACTATACGTTCCCACTGCTAGGACTCGGGGCCTTCTCTCACTAGGAGAGAGAGATATAGGTCATAATCCACCACGCTGGCCAAGTGCGGGTTGGCGGATACAAAATAAACGAAAATGAAGCATGCCTAGTATAGAATAACTGACAGTCAAAGCAGCGGGAACACACTCCTAGATGCTACGACACAGATTAAAATATGTATCTGTAAGCAACTATTAACAGAGTAGAGCCTAACTAAACTAAGTTGTAACAGCAAGTTTGTATCGCGCCCGAGTCTCCGAAACATTAAATAGTTGCGATAGTAAACTTAACCAACAGATAAAACCCCGCGAGGAGTTTATGCTTTCATAACAAATATTGCAAGGGGAAGCGAGAGTGGGTTGTTACTTTTTACTATGTTTACTTTTTAAGGGTTTCCGGGGTGTACCCTAGTTTCGAATTTATTATATCAAATGGACAGTATTTTCACTAGAAAGAACAATACCTTTTGAGTTAGAGTTGTGTTGTGTTAAATCTCAGTGATAGAGTCAACAAAACTGAGTTAACTGAGCTAAACATAATCTTCTTATATATAAAATGTCCATGTCACAATGTTAGTTACCGTAAACGGCTTGACTTGATTTTTACCAAATTTTATATGCGTATTCAGTAGGTCTGAGAATCGGCTACAATCTATTTTTCATACTCCTAAGTGAGGCAAAACAACGTTTTCCGGGTCAGCTAGTATTTATATATATTCTGAAAACAAGAATTTTGCTACTTATCACTTGGTTAGGGACACACAACGTAGAAGCTTAAGTTGACTTAAAACTATTATTTGTTAGCTTAATAGCTAGCCTAATATAGTTTCTCTAAGGGACAGCTGCGTGCTTACCCTACTAAAGATGTATTACCATAAATAAAGACAAATTTTGAGGTAAATTAAGGTTGAATACAATTAAAGCATTTCACTTGGCTTACAGTGAGTTGAAATTCAGAGCAAAAAATTGCACCGCCTAGCAACACACTAGAAAAAATGAGTATGTATTATTATCTACTTAATTAAAACGATTAGGTACTTTGAAACCTTTCTCGTACGACATCATAAAATGTGAAACGAGCGTCAACCGGCAACGATCAAGCGCCAGCTTCCGACGAAAAACAACGCCGAGAATTTCTCGAACAAAAAATTAGCTTATCTCACACACGCAATTTGCGCTGGCAATTTCGACGCTTCCTCTCATTACACAGCCGTGATATATTCGCGTGTTTATTACTGCAATTACTTAGAGTAAATCTCACGTCCTTCCTTGCTCCCCCCTTTTTCCGCCCAAAGGAGGGGGGGTGAGGGTCGCGCCCTTCCCCCGCCGTTTTACCCTCCTTCCGGCCGGCCCTGCCCTTAAGTCTTATGTACCTCATAAGTTTCTTAGCGGACGCGCTAGCCGGATTCAAATTGGGGCGAATTTAGTAGCAATTAATTATGGAGCGAGGAAGTGTCTTTAGTATTAGTAGACCCACAATTTTGTAATTAATATTATTGTGAATAATTTCATGATTTAGTGTTTGAAGGGTCGGCTTTGGAGTTGTGAATTACAATTCAAATAAGTTTTAGTAAAATCTTGGTATTTTGTTTTCTTTTAATATACCGGTATTTCGCAAAGGTGTTTATTAGATAGATGCTGACAATATTCCAAATGCCTTCATATAAGGGATTTGTCAAATTTCAAACTGCTATGTGGTAAAAACACCTTTACGTTTGTAGTTTATTGGTTGAGTTCTCCGTCTATAAGTTTGATAATATTAGTCTCGTTTAAAAAAGAAGTGTTTTCGATTAGATATTTTTGTATTACCTTACGGATACCTTACCTTAAGGATAATATAAAATAAAATAAATAATTAACTACTGAAGTAAACTAATATGGGAACATATTCAAAGAATTTCTTTTTGGTTTAAGTACGAGTACTTTCTTTAGAAAATTCGATAACTTCACTAATTGAGAATCCTGTTACTCGAACATTTTGACAGATTGAGGTTTTACAAGGGAGATGTCACTAAAGAAAAGCATATATTTAAACTCAAACTGCAGCCCAATCAAAATTACCATTTTCAATTTAAAAAGCGCCCATTGTATGCGGCGAACATTAGACGTGCTGCAATATTAAGGCACATAGCGTTATATAAGCCAGCCCCAGTCGACTTGCTGTAATTAATTAACGAGCTTAGTTTAAAAGCAGGGCCGTAAGACGCCCCCGACCCCGCGGGGGGTAAGGAACCCCTCGGGTAAGAAAATTCGGGGGAAAGTTTATCATATTTAGGCGCAAAATGGCGAATCCAGCGCTCTGCCGGCGCTGCGAGATTAATATCTGGCTTTAACTCGACGATGAATTTTGTTGTGAATAATGTTGGTTACTTCGCAGTTTTACGGATGTGTGCTACTAGGATGGTATTGTAGCTGGTAAGTTTGTGGGGTTTTAAATTTAACGCATATTCTGAGTAGGAATCAGTAATAATTGGTCAAGTACAATTTGGGGTCATCAAATTTAGAGTTCTAGGCAAGCGTGATACATCTTAGACCACAGTCAAGCTTACAGGCAAGCTGCGGTCAAACGTAAGCCCATTTATCATTAAAAAAAAAGTGCGAGACGAGCTTGTGGATGAAAATATCTAAAAGATAGCTAAAATGTAGTATGTTGTATGGAACCACCTTTAGTATTAATGTTGTTTGTTTAATGTTGATTTTAATTTTTGTTTTTAAAGGAGTAATAGAAATAACATTATCTGTGAAAATATTTACTTTTTAGCTATAATGGTTCATAAGTTACCGCCTAGTGACTGATAGACAGATGGACGGACAGTGAAGTCTTAGTAGCTATCTAGTAGGTTCTCGTTGGTATCCTTAGGGTACAAAATCCTAAAATGAGTGGCTGAAACAAAACATTATATTAAACAAAGCACTACTTTACCACACCTTTTATTATTCTAAAGAACAACTACAAAACAAGTTGTTGCCAAGCACCTAACAGTTTGTACCGGCATCTTTGAGAGCCAGTTGTATGAGACTAGGTAAACTCCACCTTAGGCCGAGGCTAACTCGTGGAATAACACGTTCTTCTATAAAGAAAAAAAAATACCTATTTGATAAAAGTGACGAATTATGGCCTAACTTTCTCTCCTTGCGAGACAAGGCCCCTAATTCCAGCAGTAAGAACTTTAAGTGAGCTGCTGGCTGAATTAATATTAATTAATGTTAACATTACAACATAGAGAATGAGTATAAATCGTTACATATGCCGACACACGCCTCGAGCTATACATCGCATTTCTAGGAGTAACGAGAAGGTAACTGAGATTGTTATACAAATGTATTAAAAATACTAGGAACAGACCTTTAAAATACAACACAGATGCAAAAAAAAAACAGATAAATATACATAAAATTCTTTAAAGAGCGCAAATAATTACAATTATAATTTTAAAATGAATTTATTAATTGTTTTATTTGAATAATTTCCGTGTACGCCGCTATTGAAATAACATTAAAACACTTCAAAATGCAAGACTTTTATGAAACTTACAATGGTGGCGATTCAGCGGCACACACGACTAAACTAAATTTAAAGAAGCCCCGTCTCTTTTCATCTTAGGTGGCCAGTAAGAGACGGCACGCTCTGCACCATAGTCAAAACGACTAAAATCACTTCAAATATGAAAAACGTAAGCGATTTTAAAACACACCCAATTGTATCACCTCCAAAACTGCCTGCACATTCCATATTTGACGTGATTTTAGTTGTTTTGTCTGTGGTTCAGAACGTGCAGTCTCTTTCTGGCCACCTAAGATACAAAGAGACGGGGCTTCTTTAAATTTAGTTTAGTCGTGTGTGCCGCTGAATCGCCACCAATATGAATTAAGACTAATAACTTGTTTGATAATTTATGCTAAGGTAGATAGAGAGTGCAAGTGTTTTGTAATAACTACTCGACAAGAAGTTACTCTGTTTATAATAGCAATAATAGTCACAGATCCAGACACAAGATATTTTTTATTAAATTGACTACACATTTATGTATCCATACTTCTATTTATAAAATAATCCTTACGGCAATTCCCTTTAATTAAATCGCTATGCGTCAACCTTCACTCCGACTTTAAAGTCTCACATGAGCCAGTTGTTAAAAATAAAGCACATAACGCGATTTACGTTCAAGAGAGCGAGAAATAAAATAACACGGAATAGGCGCGGTTTCATGCCCGGGGCAACCGGCTTGTAATCTCCAGATATTTCATATTTTATACGTAGACGCCCGACGGCTACGCCGCGTAGCACTTCTACGATGTAGCAACGTGTTTTTGTCGGTTGGATTTTTAATCTAGTAGTAAGTTTGTTCCTAAGTTGTCGCAGACAATTCTAAACTTTTTTTACGTTTAATAGGCTTGCGCTTGACCAGAACTCGCCTGATGTTAAGTGATATTGCAGTCTCAGATGAAGCGCGTTTGCCTAGAAGAAACCGGTTCACTCTCGCCTTGAAGACAGTAAGGTTGTAGTTCAGTGGGAACTACATAGTTAAATCGTACATATGGATATCATTAGTTAATGTGCCAGTAAGTTTTAAATTATTATATGAAACTGAGAATGTAAATTTATGCATGTTTTCCGGACATAGAAGACACATATGTACATACAATACAATAAATTACATTTAAAAACAGAGGATACAAAAAAGAAAACAGTATAGTATGTGTCCCCTAGCGTCCTAAAAAGGGCACTCATAAACGCTATATATTACTCAGTTGCATTAATTTGCTGTCTTTTTAATATTTATTTTTATTCTATCTCAATTCAGTCAGGATATAAAAATGAAAAAAATGCAATTTATTATTTTCATATGAATAAATATTTCCCGTAAAAACTGTCCCTGTCTATTTAAAGAAACGCGAACAACGCCACACGACCCAACTGTATTACTATAAATACATACAAACATAATAACGAACACGAGTACATACAGATATGGATTCAGTTCATCGTTTGACCTGTGGCGGAAGTATATTTCATGGTCAACAGTAGGTTCCGCAATGGGCACTAAAATAACAAACAATTCATACAAAAGTTATCCAATTGAGCTGTTACCGTGTGGACTGAGGTCAGCGACCCGACCGTCAAACCGTTCCGAACAACCTTGGACACTTTGTAGCCATACAAAACTTAGTAACGGATTCTATTTCTACGTATTATGTACGTATTATACGATTCAGAAGCCGTATGAGTGTGCGGTTAACAACTCCAGAAGTTTACTTATTCTGGGAATCAATTTGCCGTTTAGATGTGTTGATTGTTGGAATTATTCTTAAATAATACTTTCGTGTTATTGTAGGGTTACGTGAAGTGTTATGGTTTATGTAAGCGTTGTTCTTAACTACATTGCTCGTTTTGTTTTACGTTCGATTTTGTTCTTGGCATTGATGAAATAAGTAACATAATATTTTTTTACATTTTTTTTTATTTTACCTCCAAGTAAAAACTCTTTTTGTTTGAGTTAAGAGATAAGTGGCTAAGCTCAAGTGCCAATAGCTTTTGAGGCAGCTGATATGATTTAACACTGAGACATACACACGGGATACAAACAATATAATATAATTTTATTCTAGCCGCTAAAAAACAACGCAATTTATTTATATAACTAATACCTATTCAATTAATACTTACCTATATGTCAATTCTGGTGGTAACTTAATGGACACGTCACACGAGTTTAATGAAACTCACGTCTACAAAGTTTAGCTAAATTAATATTATTTAGGAAATGGATTTTGGGCGTTAACGACGAGTTTTGAACACCAACCCTTTTCTATATTCGTGTATTTGAGAACAAACCGAATTAAGTCAAATCAATCAAAAATCTTATGCACGAAGAGTTACATATATTAGCAATATACATTGGTAGAAATCTATGAATCTCTTTTCTATGAAAGCCCTATTTAAACTATACAATCTAACAGTTTTCTAGGCACCAGTTTCTTTTGGGCAAGCTCCACCTTAGATCACGATATATACTTAATTAGATTGCATCAGGTGAGTTGTGACCTAGCACAAGCCCATTCAGTGTAAAAAAATTAATAATTTATTTAATTAAAAATAATAATTTGGCAACCTATTCTGTGATTGTTCCAGGCGTGTTAGTTGTTGTTAATAGATATGCGCAAGAAAAAGTAATGCAAAAAAATACTTTTTTATATGAGAATATGTACTTTAGTAAATAAGATTAGTTATAAAATCAATGGGCATTTGGGCAAGCTCTACCTTAGATCACAATATATACTTACTTAGGTTGCATCAGGTGAGTAGTAATCAAGTGCAAGCGCAGTGAAAAAAAAAATAATTTTTAAAGAAAATATTTGACAACCTACTCAGTGATTATTCCAGGCGTCTAGTAATTGTTGTTAATAGATATGCTTATTAATAATTAAGTCACTCTATTACATTATTTTCATCAGTTTTCTCTGTTGTAATTTAGTTTGCTTTTATTTTCATTCTTTTTGTGTATGTATTTCTTTCTTCTTTCTTGTACATAATGTAAGTGTTAGTAAGTGTGTAGTGGCAAATGGTTTGGCGCCAGTGAACTAGAGTAATCTAGTTCTCTGTTCGGCGCGGATAAAACTGTAGCCCCGCAGCACAGGGTCGCAAGATACTTAGCGCGGGGACAGAGTCCCAAGAACGTACCACAAAATTTACTTACTCCACTCTTAGCACATATTTATTGTACGGACACAACCTTATCGTAAATAAAAAAAAAAAATTTGTAAATAAATAATGCTAAAAATACGTTTTTTTTTTATGAGAATCTGTAGTATATAAAGTTAGTTATAAAATCAATGACTGTCGTATTTAAAGTAAAAAAATCATTGATGCACGGTTCTCTAGACGCCGGGCGGCACGCTTCCGTTGCGTGCCGGACGCGCGCCGTCCGGCTGCCGGACGGGGCCGGATGCGGCCGCAGGAAACCTATTACGCCGAAATGAATTCGGTGCCGTTTCCGGACCGCGACAAATCCGCCCGACGCCACCCGCCCTACAGGGCGGATGCCCAAGGCACTTCTCAGGCAGGCGCTGAGTAGGTAACTTAGGTTTTCAGGAAGTATCTCTAGAGTCTTGAAGTCAAGAAAATCTGTATTTTTTTTAACTTTTTACGCGTAACCACATGAATTCAGCAATACTCCGGGCTAAGGTGGAAAATATCTAGTTTGGAATAACTGGCATTCAAATAACCACTGGAATGCAGTATTTTTTTGGCGAGTTTAAAATACTTAACAGGATTTTTTGTTATCGGCGGTACAAGTATTTTGTTGGTAGTTGTTTCTTACAAAATGAAGGATAAGTTATCTGCGGCGCTATTTACTGCGCTAATTCAAACTTTTTTGAAAAAAAAAAAAGGTTTAGGAAGTTGTAACAAAACAAGTTTGAGTTCTACTATTCGTAAAAATACTAGTCTAATACATAAGAGTTCATCAAAAACGACGAATTATCTTTATTAAGACACGAACCTAAATTTATTATTTATAACAACATATGCTTCTGCCCAATACATACCACTCCATCTTGGACTTTATTGTACACCAAAAACAATAAGTGAAAAAAAATACAGTTCCAGCAATTTTGTTGCACAGTAGACGGCCTTATCACTTGTAGCAATTTTTTCCAGGCAACCTTTGTATAGAAAATACAATTAACATAACATTTACTACGTTCCAATGAATTTAATTAGGTACTTGGTCATTTCATTTATAAAATCGGGGAAGTACATAAAATAAATGGAGTGCAGTTATTATATTTTAATAACATATTTTTGTACCTTTTCTGTTCTCAAAGTATTCTAGCTAAAGTCAGAAAACATCATTAATCATTAAAAATGTAATAGCACTTCATATTTATTATAATGGACAAGATACTTAGATTTAAAGTTAATTCATGTCAAACATTGTAAACTTTTAATAATAAGTTAGTGTTACCGTTTTCTTCGCGAAAATATTAATTCATGTCATACGAGTTCTATCGTATATTACTCATAGAAAGTCAGATCTAGTATTCTCGTTGTACACACACGTGACAGTGACGTCACGCCATTGTCACGTTCGTCACAAATCACGGCCGGTACAATTTATGGATCACCGATAAAATATGCTCGGGATGTCATCCACTGGAAGTAAAGAGTGGCAATCGAATGAAAATGCCGAATCTTTATCATTTTGCAATGACGTGACACCATTTTGCGAATGGCGTGACACCATTTTCATACTTTCCCTTTTACGGGCGGTAACATCAATCTGGCTGACGTGATTTATCAGTTGCCAATAAAATAGCTCCCGGCGTCATTAACTGAGTCGACAGGTGAGTCGAGAAGTGTCACGTGAATGAAAATGTTTTACTCATCGTCACTGCATTTAACGCGGCTGACATTCGATTGTCACGGAATATTGAGAGAAAATCTACATATAATTATTATTATTATTATTATTATGAGCCTGTTTTGTCCCATTGAAGAGCAAAGGCCTCTCTACCCTCTTTCCATTTATCACGATCTATTGCTATTTCTTGCCCTACATATAATACATACAATTAATATTTAACGTAAAAATCTGTTTATTATAAATTTACAATAATTTATAATAAATGAAAATAAATTATAATAAATTATTATTGTTATTGTAATTATTTAATTTGACATTTAAGTTTATTAAATTTTGTTTCAATGCCGTGATTTAGTATTATTATTTTTATGATTTTGATTATGTTTTATGGACTATGTCTGAAATAAATGATATTTATTTGAATATTGAAGTTCTTTTTGATGATTATAGTATGCTTAAATAAGGCATTTTGAAATCTATTTCTAATGGCCATAGAAAAAAAAAACTCACAAATTGCTTTATCATTATACTTCGTCATTTTTCTAATAATAACTCAATGAGTTGGGACATAAAAACACCAAAATAAATGCATGTCCATTGCTAATATTATATATTTAAAATTTTTGACACAGGGCCGGCTTATAATATGAAACGGGGATGACACAGTTGCCATGGCGACGGAGGGGAGGCTTTGTCTGCTATTGATATTACGAATATAGCCATAACGATATAGCTCTGCCGGTTGTTTATACGATTGAAGTAGGTATTTTGATGGCAGTGAGAATAACTTTCAGAAAATACAATACAAATCTCTCAGCGCGTTTACTCGACTGCGTTGAATAAATTATAGTTTGGTAAAAACATAAAGCGACTGTGGCTCGGTGGTAATGACGTCTGCTTTTCAATCAGACGGCCCCTGGTTCGATCCCGGTCCTACACTGATGACTTGTTTTTCAAGTGATGTGTGGATTTGCACTATTTTACGGCGAAGGAAATCATCGTGAGGAAACCGGCATGTTTGAGGACCACAATATCCGAAGACGTGTATCATCCGCCAACCCGCACTTGGCCAGCGTGGTGGATTATGGCCTGTATCTCTCTCCTCGTGATGGAAGGCCCCGAGTCCCAGCAGTGGGAACGTATAGTATGCTGCTTATAAGCATAAGCAGCATACTATGCTATGCTGAAAACATAAATTGCACGTTGAAGTCAAAACACAATGTTTTCAATCTTTTTTGTTTCTTTCATCATTCGCTGGAAACTCAAACGTCCACAGCAGGAATCTCATTTCTTAACCCAGCAAACAAACGAGCAATTTGACATGACCATGTTAAAGAAAAAATACTTACTCAAAATCAAAATATGGAGTAACAAACTTGAAGAAACTTTAATACCTCCTTTCACAAGTACAAACTCAAAACAAACCATCGCCAAAACACTCTAAAAATCCTTTTAAATCATACAAACATCAGAAACAACTTATCAGAAGCCTTCAAAGGCAATTTCCATAGGCGAGCGATTGACAGAAAAATAAATAGCTAATAATAATCCGGCAACGTTGGCGACAGTTTGTAATTTGTTTTCTATCCACGGGCGAAAATACCAAATGAGTGGATACGGCCGGATTGGATCGAACCTTTTCATGCGGCCAAATTGGTTTTCTTTTTTGGCCTGCTCTACCTTCGCTCGGTTGACGAGGTGGCGAATTTTTGGGGTTCCTCAGGGTTATTTATTTATGGTTTTATTATGATGTTTTTAGCTTATTTTTTATTTGACTATGCTAAATCACGCTATGACGATAGACTTTTGTGGCAGCATGGAAACTGTTGACAAGAATACTTGGCTAAAGCTTATACAAAAAAGAAGATTGTCTGTCAAAGCTAAGTAATCATGGTTCACTTAGATTAAAAAAAAAAAGATGGTTTGCATGACATCGAGAAAAACACTTTGCTTGTGCAAACTCCTGCAAACACAGGGTATACTTTTGCAGGAGCTATAATTAGTTAACATATATATATTGTTTGTTTAGAACGTAAGTTGGCACAATAATATTATTTTGTATTTCTATATTTTTGTATTTGTGCCATGCACTTTCAAGATTTTGGCCGATCGATATGAATAAAGTTAGTTTTTAACAAAAGTAATCACGTCTTTCGGATGTCCAGGCTGAAGGCTGAGCATTTGTACTCGCAATGATGTAACAATTAAAAAAAAAGGAAAAAAAGTTGATAGAAAGAAGCTACGGAACCACACACTCTTAGCAAACTCACCCGTGACTCAGTTTTCCCAGTTGTGTTTCCTTTTCACGTAGCTCTCTCGTTTTATGGGTCATGCGACTATGTGCGACTATTTTTAATGGACTCCGGACTTTTCATTTTTCCAGGGTGATAAATTGACTCCATGGTCCCGATGGATGGTCATCTTTCAGATGTTGAAGTGTTCATATTTTCATGCAGCATTTTAATTTTCTCTCTTCGTATTTCTGTATTGTATTCTTGTTTATCTTTGCGATGTGAGGTCTGTGTTGCTACTTTTTAAATTGCATAATATACGTGTTTTGGGGAAGCTAATTTTTCTGCTGGTTGGAATGTTTAAGGAGAAAGAAGTTCTGTTATTTTTCTACATGATATTTTGACAAAGTATAATGGGTCTCATTAAAAATCCTCTGTTTTAGTCATATTATTACTTACTCATTTCTGATGGCTTGATCCTCCCACAGAATTGATTCGTTGGGGGGGTTATCTAAGGCAAGCACAGATATATGCTTGCTTTTTTATCATCAAATAATAGTTCCACCATGCCGCGCTATCAACCAAGGATATATTCCGGCACGGCTGACATGATTTCATAAGTGTACTTTTGTATCTATCTTGAATAAAATAAACTGAAACTGAAAGTGAAGAATTAAATATGGGCTGTTGGTATGGGTGTTAAATATGTATCGATATAAAGTATTTATGAACCTATGTATATGAAGTATATCAGTTGTGTTAGCAACCATAATAAAAATTTGAAATGGCTTAGTATGGGTATAACTAGTTGTGTGTAAAATGTGTCCTAATATTTTTTACTGAATTTTATTTAAAATTTAGATGATGATTTAGTGAAAACTAATAAAGGTATGAGCGGCAAACTACAGAAGTCCCTTAAAAGGGTTCTACTGCATGTGATTCGGAGTCAGCTCACGTAGACGGGCCGAGTGGCTCCAATCACGCTCTAAACTAATCAATGAGGGATGCAACTATGTTACCGAGTGAGGCTTTTACAGAAGAGGAACATGAATACAAAACGAAAAAAAAGATTTTCCCAAATAGACATACGTGTATTTGTGTTGTCTCAAAGTTGATTTTGTAATATAAAAAATAATAGTCTAATCTAAAATAAATACCTTATCTGAACTTTGTTACGACTAGTAAAGATAAATGATCTTCGATCAAATTTGATCGAAAGACTAAATACTAAAAAAAAAGTTCAACAGTTTTTGTGTCTAATGTTTTAATATCGAATTTTGAATTTCATAATGTAATCATTTATTTTAATATATGGATCCTATTTTTTTATTAATAATCATAAAAAAGTAAATAGAAATTAAACATTGGAAAGCATAGATTACATATAATAGAGACAGGAGTTTTTGAGAAAATAAAACTTATTCTTTTAATAATAATTATTGTACTGGGTAACATAGGAAATGTTTACGTCTATGTTTTCCATATTTTTTTTATAATGAAAATGGTACTCGGTAACATAGAAAACATCTATGTTTTCCAACAGTTAGCTAGTTATACGCTTATTTAGTTTGTCGATAAAATAATTTCTTCATATAACATATATAGCTTTCTCTACTCTACGAACATTCGAAGACACTGCAGTAGGAGTAAGTCCTGCAAATTGATAAGATCGTCCCCGCGAAGCCCCGCTGGTTTACGTCGCCATTAGGCGCACTGTATCCGGCTCACAGTTTTGTTCCTCGTTTGTCCTGTCTCTTACTTAGATCTGAAGAGGGCACAAGTTTACAAGTTGGATAAGGTGGATGATAATAAAATGTTCTCAACAGTATAACATCCTGTATTATATCTACAGGTTTAATTTGTAATATTTGTTGAATAAAGACTTTTTTATTTTATTGAATTTTTAGAATGGTAATATTTGAAAGGCGGCTTTAACCAAACTCTCCTTTTAAAGATTACGACACAGACAAACCAATTTTTGTTTTGAAACTTGCAACCTTTTGAAATTTGCAGAAAATTTGTAGTTAAACGTAATCCTACTAATGATATAAACGCGAAAGCTTGTGTGTGAATGTGTTTGTTATTTCTTTAAGCTTACATGGCTGAACCAATTTGGATGAAATTTGGTATTGAGATAGTTTAACACCTGGATTAACACATATGTTACTTTTTAGTATGGATTAATAGCTAATTATTTAATATTGTACTAGCCAGATACGGTTTAAGTGTGCGTTCATAGACATCAGACCAAAACTGTATTCATAAATCCATTTTTTTTTTATCAATCGATGATGTTGATTCATCAAGACAAAACAAAAAAAAATACTAAGAACCGGTGCTAAGACTAAGAAAGCGTGTTAAAATAATAGTAAAAGGTAAAGCTAACATTTGCAAACTTCTCATTCTATGCCTTACCGAACTTGCCCTCGGTAAAGCCGGCCAAAGTTTCCAGTGTTATGGCAAATTTATGTCAGGTATTAATTTACGTTAGTTGTCGCTTCGCAACTTGCCGACTTGCCCGATGTAAGTTCGAGACGTGCTGCTGACGGTTTCTTCCTCGGAAGATGGAAGTCTGTGCTTTGCACATCGTAGAGAGGTCAGAAGTTTTGAGGACAATAGTATGAGCAAGATATGAGCGGTACACTATATACTCTATTTAAGTTTTTTTTTTTTATAATTTAAGCTTGTTACCAAGTTGTAAATAGGTTTCGATTCAAAGTTTATTCATGTATCGTGTCGTTGAATATTTAAAACGGCAGGCTAATTGAAAAACCATTATAATTTCGAGAATATCATTGTTAATTGCTATATATTTGCAGCAGGAGGAAATGAAATATATTTTTCTGTAATACATTTATGTGTAATATTTATACTACAAATAAGCGTTGACACGTCTGTTTACTACTTATTCTACTACTCAAAGTTATAACATTGTTATGAAAGCCCAACTTAGATAGCTTTCAATAACTATTGATAGTTATTATATTAGCGTTGTTACGAAAAATAGCAAGAGAGAAAAATAGTGTTATGACTTTCAAACATATTTAGGGATCGGATGTCTTAAAGCTATAACAGCTCAGAGGGTCTTGCGGCCGCTCTACGTTCCGCAGGACGAGGTTCGATACGCGCCAATAAGCTAGAGCTTCCGATGGAGGACAATATCACGCGGAAACCGATGGTATGGTAGTAGAGCATTTTCTAGTGCTCGTTTGACTATCTACAAACCACGTGTTGAAAACCTCAAGCCAACCTTGACAAACAGCTAACGGTGTGTTCGGGCAGCTCAAAGGCTAGATGTTCCAGACTGGGTTTGCTCCACTTTCGATCAGATTATCGCTGACTGTTATGGTTACGCGCCCTGCAGGCTACACGCCTGGTTGTTACTGTAAAAAAGCTGTCCTACTTTTGCAACTCTACCTCTATTGTATATCTCTTTGATTTCTTCGCAGGAATTAAATATTTATTCGAGCCTCATATAACTAAGTTGAAGTTGGTGCGAGCCTTTGTCTCGATCGTGGCATGCGGCAGAAAAGTTAGGAATTAGTTGAGTTTTTGAGTACAATTTTAAGTTAATTTGGTTTTTTGTTGTAAAAATAAGGATTCGGATTTCCTGATGTATTAGGTATTTTCTTATTTGTTTTTTTTTTACGTACGGTTTTTATGGAAGGAAACAATTGCTTCTAATAAAAACAGAAGTAATTACTATTCATATTAAAATTTAATAAAAAATATATTATATTATATGCTTGGCTATTGACATCGCGCATCGTTTTTGTTTACCAATTTTTTTAAGATAGAGAGAACTCTAACTTGGTTAGTTTATTTTTTTTTACGGTCGGATACGAGTTTCTCAAATACTTAACTATTATAAGTATTTGAGAAACTCGTATCCGACCTCAAAGTTACAATCTATGTTTTGCACTCGAAGAAGGTAAGGTTAAAGTTAAAATTTGCATAGCATTTATTTATTAATCGAACTTGTTCCTACGTTCAAAACTAGGTGTCGCGCGAAAAGACATACACATTCTCAGATCTTTCTTTATTACTGAGATATAAAGTAAAAATTGGTATAACTCAAAGGTATTTCAATTGTACCATTTTGGCGGGGCCACGTTTTTTGACATCTTATTTTTTTATTTTATAAGGAAAGAATGAAAGTAAATTATTTATTATTTATTGTGCACACAAAAACAATTATAATATATTTACATATCAGTTACCGTATTCAATAATATATATTATTAACGCCACAGATTAAAGTTAAATCTGTCTACCCATAATAGTAAAAGTACTCATCGCACTCAGGATTGCATGAGATTTCATCATTCAACTAATGCGAATGGAAACTGCGCCAACAAATCCAGAGGGTTATTAGCTAAATAAATTCGCGCCCAATATGCTCGGTAACTCGATTTAATGGCGATAGAATTGATTTATTCAATTACGAGGAATTTTTACTACCCCACTGAGCGGGGGTAACTTTGTTTTAGGGGTCGCGGAACGGGGGATAGTTCTCACGGCATCCGTATGCTTATTGATTTATGTGATGCCATTATCAAGAGTAATGTGTGTTTGTTGAGTGGTAAAAAATGTGCTTTAGCTGAGGAAATATAATATTTTATATCGGTATAAACTGTCTTAATCTGGGATTAAAAAGTAGTTTATGTGTTGCACCGGTAGAAGTAAAAAGTAGTTTAATATATATAGCGCCTGAAGCTTGGCTAACCTAGGTGCTCTGACGCGATCATCAAGATTAAGCAACGTTCGATGCGTTGCGATCTTTGCATGGGTAGCCATGCACAGGACTGCCATTTTAAAAGTGGCATTTCCATCTGTGCGCCTCCGTGGGTCGGATCATACATCGTTTTAGTACAAACAGTCGTCACGCCGATTAATAAATAGGCCAAATGGTGGCTTGAAAACACCAGAGGTCATATGAAGAACAAAAAGACAGGGCTATAACTATTTCTCTGTGAAATTTCGTTCAAATCAGTCGTTTTAGGAAGAATGTTTGAGGTGTATATAATGGAGTCAATTGACGAATCAATTTCAATCGGTATATATTTATATCTTTGTATGATGGCCATTGGCCATACTATCTGTACTATTCATTAAAAAGCCATAAAACTTAAAACACATATTATAGATTTGATTAAGTAATGTACTAGAATTGGAAGAAGTTCTTAGTATAATCATGAAATAAGATTAGTTTTACTGAACCTTCTTAAGATACTAAGGCTAAGTCTACACTTATGAGTAATGGAACTCTGAACTTTATTGCTAATCTGACATAAATATAATTGATGTTTAGCTACATATTAATTAATGTTAATAGGCATGTTTGCTTTTAAAGTAAAAAAATATATAAAACAATAAATGAAAGGTTTATTTAACCTTAGATTTATTGTTTCATAGTTTTTACTATATAATATTAGCTTAAGATTCTGCTTTACATATACGCATAAAATATAATTTCTATCTTTCATTCATAAATGTAACATGCAAATGTGGCACAAAATAAATACCTACGTCGAGAATTGCCTACTTACATTGGGTCGCGAGGCGCCTGTAGGCGGCGCGGGCGCATAACTCGCTCGCAACAAGACATGGCCGGCCTAACTACCGTCTTGCTTTTACAGCATACACACATCATGTTCCAAATTTGAAATAAATCATTTTGCAATTGTTATTTTGTCTTTTAGTAATTTATTTTGTGTGATAATCTATTTTGTGAGAATGTGCACTAGGCTTTAAAAATCGTCAGCATACTTTTTTTATGTATTTTAAAGAAATCTATTAAGCATAGAGATGTTCCTCTACATTTAATACACATAATAAAATAAAGTTAACGAAAATCCACAAAACAGAGTCAAACACAACATGTATTGTAAACATTAATTAACATATGAGAAGGTATCATAGAATAGATAGTGTAGCTTATACGACACGTTCGTAGATTTACCATAGCATATCTATTGATTGCTTACTCAACCCAGTCGAAAGGTATCGACATCTGTTAGAATCATTTGGAGTTAACAGATAATTGTGACTGACAAATAATAACAGACAATAATTAGCAATACATTAAAATAGCAACTATAATTTGAGATTTAAACTATCCTATCTCTCAAGTTGGATCGAACTGCACATAAGTGGTTTAGGAGTCCATTGAGGACAAACATTGTGACACGAGATTTATATATATAGGAAAATAAAACCACAGACCGTAATTTTTTTTTAAATGCATCTCTATAAATACGGAAAGTATGTTTCAATAAATATTTTTATTTTGAAACACTGTTTTAAATAATTATAAAAACACGGCCTCGGATACTATACTAAAATTTTCAATATTCTTAATTGCTGATTTAAACATTCAAAAGATTTTATTTTCAGTGCATTCAGAGTACTTTCTTTAGAAACTTGCATCTTAATGCATCCTGTATAACCCGGAGGAGCGAATGCACATCATAAGTACACGTAAGCGGCAGGTACAGCACACCACTGGATCAGTCTTTATGGCCTATAAACGTGTAATTCATGCCACCTTAATCCGGCCCTGTACGTATAAATCTGGCTTAACCAGGCCCACGGTGATTGTGTGCGATATCTCTGATTATAACGTTAACAATTGTAATTGAAAAATAAAACTTATGTGCTTGTAACTGTAAAGCTTATTGAGGTACACTTGCTTTGTGATAGTGTTGGCGTTTTTTTAGGATTCCGTACCTAAAAGGTGAAAACGGGAGCCTATTACTAAGCCTCCGTTGTCTGTCTGTATCTCAGAAACCATAATAGCTAGGAAGCTGAAACTTTCACAAGTTATAGATAGATACATAGATTTTAAGTAAAGATAGATTTGAAGTTAAGATAGTTAGATAGATAGGTTTTAAGTATTTTCCGTGCCGCTATAACAACAGATAATAAAAATAAAAAAGTGAAAATATTAAGGGGTCCCATAATTTAGACCCTGGATTACATAGGCTATTTTTTAACCAGAGTTACGCGGGTACCACCGCGGGGCGTAGCTAGTAACGTCATATACTCGTACTATGTAGTTCTACATAGGTATAGGTATTTACCAAGGCGCCCCAATCGCATACTCTGGACCATATTTCATTCGCACCGGCGGAATGTTCGGAAGTGCGAGGCCTTGCATGCAAAGATATACGTAGAATGGAAGAGCCCATATACAAAAAACAACATGTTTACATATAAGTATCTTTATTCCCATAAAAATACTTATATGTATACTTATACTTGCTCCCGCAACAAAGCAGTTTTTGAAAAACCTATTAAATCCCGTGTATAGAATAGGGCTAGAAGTTTTTCAGTTCTTCAAAGTCAAGAATTGTTAGAACTCCAAAACACAATTACGTAAAATTCGTTTTGGAATATAAGATTTATTTCGACTTAAAAAATTGTTTTTAAAAGTAATAAAGTAACTGATTTTATATGAACTTACTTGTATTTTGTGAGAAATCTACTGAAGCGCGTCAGACATATACTTCGCTCAAATATGTATGGCACGTCTGAATTCGTTACATTTCACTTCACTTAATTATTCTTATTCTATCTATCTATCTATTTGTCAATATTTTCGCCGATTTCTACTCATTACTTTCTACCACTAACATAATAACACATTTGTATCATATTATTGTCTTATGTGTTTAGTTAGACCAAACAGATTAACCTTCCAGTTATGTACTAATAATATATGCTACTTATCTCTTTGCACCTTATAATAAGGGAAGTTCGTAATCGCTTCCAGCTTTTCTAACATCCGCGTGCTTTCTCTCACCTTTCCTCAGCCGGTCCTGTCTTGGGGCCATAAATTACCTAAAACAAGCGGCATCTGTGCCCTCCCCCCTCTACTGCCGGTAATGGGGGCATTAGCAGCACTAATGGCGGTGACGTCACATAAATCTACGTCACCACGTGTGATGACGTGTGTCTAGGAAAAGGTCTTAGATATGATGCGAGTCAAAGGTAATTTAGTTGTTTCCGTTTATTGTTTGGTGAATGAACAATTATATTTTTTGTATGCTTATACTTTATAATTTTTTAAACAGGTCTGCCTATGTCATTTAAAACTGCTGTAAGTTCTCGTACCTAATATATAAGGTTACATATTTGTACAAAGGTTTTAGAACTGTAAAACATATTTATAATCCTTTTAATTGCATTAAAATGTAATTTTATTGTAACTATATAAGTACTGAAATATATTATATTATAATAAAACATAGGTTCCCCCAAATTTTGTTTATCACCGATAGCTATAGGCTGCAAGAAGTAATATACCGTTGTAAGTATTTTTTTAGTAGCAATAATGACTTCACAGTGCCTGTTGTAAACTATCATGTAGTGGTGTGCTAGGGGTGCAAAAGCTGCAAATGTGAGCGCAGCAAATATCTCTAAAAGTCTTTAACTGCTTGTTATTCCGATTCCAAAGCACGAGGTCCGTAGAGGGGGCAAGTATCTCGGCAGCGACAAGAAAAAATAAAGAAGTAAAAATGACAAGACGCTATTTGCATCCCGCTAATGGCCGCCGCCGCCGCCGTAATGCGGGGGTAGATGAACAAATATTGCTTTATCCAGTCGCACAATTTATTCCAAACTCGGTTTATTCGCCATTCCAACGCCAGAAGTCGAGAGGGAACGGTAAACGGTGCCATTTGGTTTTTTAAGTGACACGCAAATCATTCCGCTTAATCGAATAAGCCTATTTGTTGCTGCGATTTGCCTTGTTTTTTGTGTATTTGTTACTCGGGCCTGATTTATTACAGCTAGGCCCTGCGATAGTGATGTACGAGAAAACAGCGACGTGTAAAGCGCCGAACGCCTTTATCGCAGAGGGGAGAGAGGTCACGAGAATGGCCTTATCTAAATAGCGTGACCGCGCGATACTCGCTCCTCACCTGCTGACTTTATGCCTTTCCCGGGGAAGGCTGGCGCCGCATACAAACGACCTCCGCCCCGGCGGACCATCCAAAGCTCGTAAACTTTTGATGTGTAAACACGTCACGTTTTTTTTCCACGAGAAAAACGCCGTAAACGTTGCGCGTTTCCTCCGAATTGTAGGAAAAATGCAAATTAAAATAACTCTCAAATCCCAACTCAACCGTGTCGGAGCTTAATCCGCGAAGTGACAACGGCATTCTGACGAGGCGCCGGAGCCGGGAATTATTAAAACGAACGCCAACTTTTTCACTAAGCCCGTCGCAAAGCCGTTTCAATTGCGCTGCGCTGAAGATAATTCCGACTGACGTCATCTTTTTTTCAAATTCCCGACTCGGTTCCGTTCTCTGTGCAGCAATTATAACATTTCCACCGACTAGGAAAACAGAAACACGTGAGAGCGCGCGTCGAATCGCACCGTGCGTAATTTAAATTTAGATGGAAATTTAATGATGCATTCACAAAGGGCGCTCGTAAAGTCGGTTGCGAGATATTTTTTACGAGGATCTCGCGAACTATTGCGCGCTTAACGACTCCGAAGCAAGATCGCCCTCGCTTTAATGAGCGCCCGATAAACGTGTTAACTGCCGCGACCTTATTTTTATGCCGATGTAAATTTGCTGAAAAACGTATTCATTAGCGGTGTTGTGGGGTAACTGTGGCATTATGGGACGTTAAATTTTCAGGCTGACGCCTAGGCACGAGTAGGTAGAGTGGCGGAGGCGGGCTAAGGTAGACCTGGCCATGATTAATATATGAAGGCAGGCGACGCAGCGTCGTCGGTAAACAGACCCAACCTTCGCTCACGTTGGCCGCTGTTTGCTCGCCGTTCTGGTCCCAAGAGAAAATATGTTTGCTTTGCATACCTAACCACACCATGCTCGGAGCACGCCTGCTTTCCTTGACATGTTTCCACCGGAGGTTTCACAAACATCTGGCTTAAAAAAGATTGGAACATAGCGCAACAAGGGCTATGAATGCAGCGGTTTCGCCTACTATGAAGAATGACAATTTTGATATATCAATATCAAACGAGCAACCGTAGAGTTTGTGAGTTCACAACATTGATGAATGTACAAAAAATATTTGTATCAGACGATACATTTACTTAGCTTATGCTATGTATTAACGTTAGTTTGTTATGAATTTAATAAGAAATATCAGGACCAGTTTCAAAAATGCCTTCTTGAATATCCTTTGACAACATAGGTTATATAATTATATAACCCGTAAGATCTGAGATAGGCTGCTTTTATAGAATAATAAAAACTTATGACTACTTATCGTAACTAATTTTGATAAAAGACAAATTCACCCTGAATTGTAGAAGAGAGGAACTAATTCTTAAATTAATTCTTGTGTTGTGTTTTAGCAATAATCTGTGGTTAGTACCACACCGTAGTATGTTGACAAACCACAGATTATTATAGAATCAAAAGTTAACAAACGAAGACTCGTTAATGTATTTCATACAATTTAATGAAAATTTTGTATATCTTTGTCGTCAGACACTCTTTATAAACATTACTTTACCTACAAGTTCTAGACCTGAATCTCTCTAGTTCAGCAGAGAGAGCTCTACTTAACAAACGAATAAATAATATTCAAGGCGAGGGAACATATTCGAGGGTCGGCTTCGAGGGTAGTTTGACTGCGTAACGAATCGAAAAACCAAATCATCGAGTAGCACCCCTAGCACACCACTACATGATAGTTTACAACAGGCACCATGGAGTCGTTATTGCTACTAAAAAGTTTCACTTACAACAATATTATATAACTTGCAGAAAGTTATATATTGTTGCCTACAACTATCGGTGATGAACCAAAATTTGAGGGAACCTATGTTTTACTACAAGTTACAGTACAATTTATATTTATACTTATATAGTTACATTAAAATTACATTTTAATGCAATTTAAAAGATTAGAAATATGGTTCAGTTCTAAAACCTTTGTACAAACATGTATATTATGAAAACATCGATAGTTCATACATTATTTTTTTAAACATAAGTACAGGTAATAAGCAGGATTACACCGCTCTTAGCAATATATTTCTGGTTTACTCGTATTTAATTTATTTTAGTACCTAGTTTTAATTCAAATTTTTAACTCGGGTTCCATGCCTTTTCCTGTGCTTAAATCCTCAGGGCTGCCCCTTAGCGGTCTGTCGAGAGTGCTTCTCGTAGTTTTTTTATATATTTTAATTTTAATTTCATATCAGGCGCTAATGGTGGGGCCTCAGCCCTGCGTGGAGAATCGCGCCGAGGGAAATGTATTCATGACGTAATAAAACTTAATGTAGCGAATGAACTAATATTGTTTTATCCGATATTTAATTTGAAAATAAAAATTTGAAAATTTTTGCGAGTCATAAATTTTATTGAACTGTAGCAGGAAATAAAAGGGTGGATTGATTTTGAAGTAATCTAAGATCCTTGGTGCACAATTTAAAGCTTCGATTTGTTTTCCTACGGATGGTGACATAATACCAATGAAGTTGGGATATTTAAAGTATTTAATGAAGTTATATTTATAACGAAGGAATAAAGAAGGAACTGTGTAAATTAGGATATGAAAGAGAAGAGAGTGAATGTCAGCTGACAGAATCGCGTGGAAGAGGAAAACTTGCTGTGCCGACCCCACTTAGTGGGAAGGGTTGAAGAAGAAGATATTTATAAAGAACGAAATGCATTATCTTGAATTATAAAAAGAAACCACTAAAATGTAGATGTTCTGATACTTCTAGAATTTAGTGGTTTCTTATAAAATTTAGTTGATGATGATGACAAAAGTTGTCAGTTTAGTGATGTAAACCCGATTCAGTATCAAATAGCCCATAAGCCGGGACCCCTTCGTGCTGAGCAAACAGAGAGTCAAATCAGCGCCAAGTTAATCCGTTTAGGTGTGCGAACCCACTTTATTAACTTTAATTTATTTTAAAAATCAGCGAGAGCGCCCGCGCCGCCTCCGGCCTGCGTCCCTCCGAAATACATTATTCAGTGTTTTAGAATAATTTTCAAATTCGATTACATAGGGCCGACCCTTGGTAAGTGGGTGGGCCGGGCGGTGGCGCGCCGGCGGGTGTATTTAGCCAACACGGGGGTCCTCCACGTGCGATTCTGATTTGAATATGCGGCGCACGTGGCGTCCCGCGCCCCGGGGACCGCGCCGATCATATTTCAAACGTCACCAGCGATGTCTCTCTCGGATACTATCGCCGATAAGCGGCCAGATACCGGCAAGGGTAGAGCGGTGCTGAGCCTCACCGCGCCGCGCTCTCCTCATCGCGCTGCACCTATTTTTTACCCCGCGATTATCGCCTGCAGTTGACACCGAAATATTACTTTTCACTCGCGTACTGCTCCGCTCCGCAGCCGCTGTTCGCTATACAGGCATTTTGCGGTTAGACGCCGGTAGCGGGCTCTTCAAGTTTATTGGCGTGACACGTTTTCATACCGACTTTTTCACGCGATATGGAATTCGATTCAGACCAGAAATGGGTGTTTAATAGCATTTTCAATTGGAATAACCTGACAGTTCCCATTGAAATGTGAAAATATAAGCTACGCATTTTGAGGTGGAGTAGAGTTCTCGATAAATATTGGATTCTGTCAAGAGCGATAATGTAGGTAAGAAATATGATTTGAATGAAATGTTGCTTGATTGACAAGTCCATCAAACGATAGCTTAAAACCTTACATTGACATAACATTTGTTTCTCATGGCGATAGCGAATAATCGGTGGGAGTGGAGGCGCGTGCCGCGCGATGCCGTGCGGCTGCCGTGCGGCTGTCGCGCGGCTGTCGCGCGGCGGCGCACGGCTGCGGCACGTGGCGCTCGTCACTCCATTACCACGACACCGCTGCTGACTGCCCGACTACTGAAATACTACCAAAGAATATCAAAACATCCCGAAGAGTCAAGGTCAATTCATGCAATACTTAATTCAGGAAATTAAATATTTTTTTTTATAATTTATTTTGTATTAAAATCTTTCATAATGCTTCATAAACGACCACCTACCGCTAAATCCTAAGTACCTAGAACATGCATCCCACAAGATATCATCAATTTAGTATGTATAAATTGACTATTAAAGAATTGGCTCGAATTGTTCTACTTCTTACTATAGTAAAAGGCAAACTTTTTATTTCCCATCTATTCGTGCGATACATAGTGTTTGACCTCGACGGACAGCATTGATACGATTGGAACTGAGCGCTAGCAGCAAATCGCCGAATAATCCAGCGCTTGTATCGAGAAATCGCGATATGACGGAATTAACATGGCACGTTTGCAGTAGTAATTGAAATAAAGACTTAGTAAGATTTTAGATTAAACTGCTGATTAGAACAAGCTGCTTTGTTTAAAATACATAGATCTGTTTGAGTTTGAATTAAAAAAAAATATTGGTTGCTAATATAGCCTTCACGGCTTACAGTGTTTGATTAGAGTAAGAAATGGTAACAATGTCACTACATTGATATTTTATCCATAACAATAAAAAATATGATACATTTTTGTGCATAAAGTGTAATTAATATTTGAAGGCGTTTTATATACATATCTTAACGTGGTTTTCGACGTCATAAAAAAGGATCTTCTAATATCGACTAAAACGCTGTTTGTGTGTGAGTTTTTTGTATATGTAGCTTTCAAAAGAATGAGCTGTGGTAGCCGAGAATATTCTTAACTATGTTTAAAAAAATTCAAGACAGTCGCGCAACAAACAAAAGATATTTTTCTACCACGTCCTCAATATGACTTTCAAACGAAATAGCTGATTGATGAGTAGAAAATATACACTATGATAAAATTCAATTCCAAAATGACCACTACCACAAAATGTAGTGTCTAAGGTTTTTTAAATTTAAAATGTATTAATGAATATTTTTTACATATTTATTTACATTGCCAACTAAATGTCCAAGAGACAAAAAGCGTGGTTGCTCCAATGCGTTTGACATCCCCCGGCGCAGGACGTGCGATCGACTGATCCCCCATACCGGAGTGGCTTCATGCGTTGTAATCGCGATTTGCACATCATTATTTTAGGCTGGAGGCAATTTTTGTTAAGTGAATTCGAATGACTAGCTTCGACGTTCGTCGGATGGCTTGTAAACGCAAGAGGGAGTATGTTAGTTGAGTATTGATAGTTTTTTATTCAGTGTAACATAAACACGTGGTTGCATGACTCGTAATAAAAAACACTTCAAGTTTATACAGTTTATAACTTTTGACCACGTTTGTTAGAAAAGTAAAGAGACTCGTAGTTAACTTTATAAATATCTACGACAGAAGAATATCAAGTGTTTTGAGTTGTTTTAACCAAAATACCAATTTGTACGCTGATGTACCCCAAGGAGGCTACGATCATTCGTAATCAGAAGAAAAGATTAATTTTCAACCTCAAAAACAAAAAATAATAATGCTAACAATAATTCTTCAAAGATATTCATACTATGTATAATGGTGTTGAAACAACACCATGAAACTTCGTCAATCAATTATATACGTTGTGATTGAGCAACAAACGAAATGAAGAGACAAATCAAAAATGTAAAGAAATTCAATAACCGTCCACGATTCTTTGGATTGTCACCCCAATACAGGGAATTCACGTACAAACTTATATCTATCAGTAAAGAAGAGACTGGAAATCTATAATGCGCACGAAATAAGGTTGATTTTAGAATGGATTTTGTTTTATGATCGGTAATAGTGGTCTCCTGTTACAAATCCCTGAGATTGAGTGCGGGACACCGCTCGCGAGGGTTCGATTATTACTCGAGTTCTCGATCTCGATACTCACTCGATGCATCGCGGGGGTGCTGCATTACACCGGCTCCCGTGGCTTTCCTATCGATTTTTGTCTCGCAAGTGAAAATTTAAGCTTAATATGTTTATTTTTTTTTACATTGTGATTTTTGGAAACGCTTTATTCCTTTATGCTTAAACTATTGCTGAACTTATGTTAAGTACCTGGTTTTAATGTGTGGGTAATTTTAATATGGCATTTTCTAAAAATGATTCCTAGCTAGATCGATTTATCGCCCTCGAAACTTGAAAATCGTTCTTAAATTTCATGAAAATCGTTGGAGCCGATTCCGAGATTCCAATTATATAGATATATACTAGATGTTGGGCTGTGCGCGGGCCGCAAGCGGCCCGCGGGGGGTGTTTTCAAAGAGGGGTAAACATGGGCCACCTTTGAATTTTTAAAAAATAGGGAAAAAATTCAAGTCGTGCTTGTAAAATTGGTAAAAAACCTTAAATTCGGTCAAGAATGGGCTGATGATGATGATGATATTTTAAAATCTGTGACTATCAACTTGTAAAGCAGTAGTGTAGAATCAAAACATGATAAGGATCTCGAAAAACTGATAATAAACCCCAAATCAGTCAAATAAAAAGGTAATAAACATGTATGCAATTTTGTTAGGTTGATGATGATGATGATGATTTTGGAGTGCGAGTGTGGAGCTTGGCCTCCGGCCTCGCTCCACCCTCGCCCTTGCCTCGCAAGTGCCAAGGCTCGGCCTTCGGCCTCGCCTTGGCACTTGCTCGGGTCCTGCGTACCAAATGTATGGAGTTTGATGATGATGATGATGATTTTGGGAGTACGAGTGTGGAGCTCGGCCTTCGGCCTCGCTCCACCCTCGCCCTTCCCTCGCAAGTGCCAAGGCTCGGCCTTCGGCCTCGCCTTGGCACTTGCTCGGGTCATGCGTACCAAATGTATGGAGTTTGATGATGATGATGATGATGATTTTGGGAGTGCGAGTGTGAAGCTCGGCCTTCGGCCTCGCTCCACCCTCGCCCTTGCCTCGCAAGTGCCAAGGCTCGGCCTTCGGCCTCGCCTTGGCACTTGCTCGGATCCTGCGTACCAGATGTATGGAGTTTGTATGGGGGCGTTTTTTTTTTATTCGTGACCCATACATTTTTCATTAAATCATCAATGAACCCAAGATGCTCATCAATATTTGTTAAAGCACCACCGTCCTATCTGTTATACTTTCGGAGATCCCCTGGGGTGCTCCAGGGTCAGTTCCACTTTCAGGCACTTTTAATTTTTTCCCAACGTCCAATGGCCCCTCTTTTACTGTTAAGCCTCGCAAGTGCCGCGGCTCGGCCTACGGCCTCGCCGCGGCACTTGCTCGGCTCCTGAGTACTAAATGTATGGAGTTTGTATGGAGTCATTTTTTTTTTCTTCGGGACCCATATTTTTTTTTGCAGATCACCAATAGGCCAAAAGACCTTAACAACATTTCATCAAGCACCACCCCCCTATCTGTCATACTTTTGGAGATCCTATGGGGTACTCCAGGGTCAGTTCCACTTTCAGACATTTTTCTAATTTTCCCATTGTCTCATGGTCCCTTCATTACAGTGGAGCCTCGCAAAAGCCGCGACTCGGCCTACGGCCTCGCCGCGGCACTTGCTCGGCTCCTGGGTACCAAATGTATGGAGTTTGTATGGAGACAATTTTTTTTTCTTCGGGTCCCCAACTTTTTTTTGCAGATCACCAATGGGCCTAAGATGCCTAACAACATTTCTTCAAGCACCATCCCCCTACCTCTTATACCTTTGGAGATCCCTTTGGGTGCACCAGGGTCAATTCCACTTTCAGCCATTTTTCGATTTTATCTCAACTCTCCTGGTCCATACATATACAAAACCACGAATAAACCCTACCCCACAATTCTCCAACATGGAGATTTATTCCTACCCTACCAGAAAAAGTTACATGTATGGCGGCCATCTTTGTTTTTTGACATTTCCAAATTTTTATCAAAAATATGTAATCTGCAGCCCCTGGAGCCCCCGGATGCAAAAAATCAGCTCCCTGCGGCCATTTTGAAATTTGGCCGCCATTTTGAATCCGCCATCTTGGATTTTCGACATCACCCCCAAACTCTCCTACCCTCCCCCTATGACATTTGGTCGAACACCCCCCCGATACCTCTTACCGTTTCAGAGTTATAAGGGTCCAAACTTTGTATGGAATTTAAAAAAAATGTATGACTGTCATACATTTTTTTCCATTTTCCAGAACCGTCAAGCAGTTCCATTCAAAATGAGCCAAACTTGCAAAACTCTATCTCTTATACTTGCCGAGATCCAGTAGGGTACTCCAAGGTCAGTTCCACTTTTCCAAGTTTTCAGATTTTTCCTCTACTCATTGGAACATTGTCTATACAACGGTACTATACTCGTCATCCCCCCAAAACTCCTTCTAGGAGAACTACTATGTCAATCAGTCAGTCAGTCAGTGAGTCAGTGAGTGAATGGTAATCTAATTTTATATTATATAGACTAGATGTTGGGCTGTGCGCGGGCCGCAAGCGGCCCGCGGGGGGTGTTTTCAAAGAGGGGTAAAAATGGGCCACCTATGAATTTAAAAAAAATATGGAAAAAATTCAAGTCGGGCTTGTAAAATGTGTAAAAAACCTTGAATACGGTCAAAAATGGGCTGATGATGCTGATGATATTTTAAAATCTGTGACTATCAATTTGTAAAGCAGTAGTGTAGAATCAAAACTTGATAAGGATCTCGAAAAACTGACAATAAACCCCAAAGCAGTCAAATAAAAAGGTAATAAACATGTATGCAATTTTGTTAGGTTGATGATGATGATGATTTAGGGAGTGCGAGTGTAGAGCTCGGCCTTCGGCCTCGCTCCACCCTCGCCCTTGCTTCGCAAGTGCCAAGGCTCGGCCTTCGGCCTCGCCTTGGCACTTGCTCGGGTCATGCGTACCAAATGTATGGAGTTTGATGATGATGATGATGATGATTTTGGGAGTGCGAGAGTGGAGCTCGGCCTTCGGCCTCGCTCCACCCTCGCCCTTACGTCGCAAGTGCCAAGGCTCGGCCTTCGGCCTCGCCTTGGCACTTGCTCAGGTCCTGCGTACCAAATGTATGGAGTTTGTATGGGGGCGTTTTTTTTTTTTCGTGACCCATACATTTTTCATTAAATCATAAAAGAACCCAAGATGCTCATCAATATTTGTTAAAGCACCACCGTCCTATCTGCTATATTTTCGGAGATCCCCTGGGGTGCTCCAGGGTCAGTTCCACTTTCAGACACTTTTCTATTTAGTCCCATTGTCTCATGGACCCTTCTTTACAGTTGAGCCTCGCAAGTGCCGCGACTCGGCCTACGGCCTCGCCGCGGCACTTGCTCGGCTCCTGGTTACCAAATGTATGGAGTTTGTATGGAGTCAATTTTTTTTTCTTCGGGACCCATATTTTTTTTTGCAGATCACCAATAGGCCAAAAGACCTTAACAACATCTCATCAAGCACCAACCCCCTATCTGTCATACTTTTGGAGATCCTATGGGGTACTCCAGGGTCAGTTCCACTTTCAGACACTTTTCTATTTTGTCCCATTGTCTCATGGACCCTTCTTTACAGTTGAGCCTCGCAAGTGCCGCGACTCGGCCTACGGCCTCGCCGCGGCACTTGCTCGGCTCTTGGGTACCAAATGTATGGAGTTTGTATGGAGCCATTTTTTTTTTCTTCGGGATCCATATTTTTTTTTGCACATCACCAATGGGCCCAAGGTCCCTAACAACATTTCTTCAAGCACCACCCCCCTACCTCTCATACCTTTGGAGATCCCTTGGGGTGCACCAGGGTCACTTCCACTTTCAGCAATTTTTCGATTTTATCTCAACTCACCTGGTCCATACATATACGAAACCACGAATAAACCCTACCCCACAAGTCTCAAAGTTGGAGATGTATTCCTACCCTACCAGAAAAAGTTACATGTATGGCGGCCATCTTTGTTTTTTGACATTTCCAATTTTTTTTTCAAAATATGTAATCTGCACCCCCTGGAGCCCCCGGATGCAAAAAATCAGCTCCCTGCGGCCATTTTGAAATTTGGCCACCATTTTGAATCCGCCATCTTGGATTTTCGACATCACCCCCAAACTCTCCTACCCTCCCCCTATGACATTTGGTCGAACACCCCCCCGCTACCTCTTACCGTTCCAGAGTTATAAGGGTCCAAAGTTTGTATGGAATTTGAAAAATTTGTATGACTGTCATACATTTTTTTCCATTTTCCAGAACCGTCAAGCAGTTCCATTCAAAATGAGCCAAACTTGCAAAACTCTATCTCTTATACTTGCCGAGATCCAGTAGGGTACTCCAAGGTCAATTCCACTTTTCCAAGTTTTCAGATTTTTCCTCTACTCATTGGAACATTGTCTATACAACGGTACTATACTCGTCATCCCCCCAAAACTCCTTCTAGGAGAACTACTATGTCAGTGAGTGAGTGAGTGAGTCAGTGAATGGTAATCTAATTTTATATTATATAGACTAGATGTTGGGCTGTGCGCGGGCCGCAAGCGGCCCGCGGGGGGTGTTTTCAAAGAGGGGTAAACATGGGCCACCTATTGATTAGAAAAAATATGGAAAAAATCCAAGTCGAGGTAGTAAAATGTGTAAAAAACCTTAAATGCGGTCGAAAATGGGCTGATGATGATGATGATATTTTAAAATCTGTGACTATCAACTTGTAAAGCAGTAGTGTAGGATCAAAACGTTATATGGCAGTCGAAATACTGATAATAAACCCCAAAGCAGTCAAATAAAAAGGTAATAAACATGTATGCAATTTTGTTAGGTTGATGATGATGATGATTTTGGGAGTGCGAGTGTGGAGCTCGGCCTTCGGCCTCGCTCCACCCTCGCCCTTGTCTCTCAAGTGCCAAGGCTCGGCCTTAGGCCTCGCCTTGGCACTTGCTCGGGTTCTGCGTACCAAATGTATGGAGTTTGATGATGATGATGATGATTTTGGGAGTGCGAGTGTGGAGCTCGGCCTCCGGCCTCGCTCCACCCTCGCCCTTACCTCGCAAGTGCCAAGTCTCGGCCTTCGGCCTCGCCTTGGCACTTGCTCGGGTCATGCGTACCAAATGAACGGAGTTTGATGATGATGATGATTTTGGGAGTGCGAGTGTGGAGCTCGGCCTTCGGCCTCGCTCCACCCTCGCCTTGGCCTTCGGCCTCGCCTTGGCACTTGCTCGGGTCCTGGGTACCAAATGTATGGAGTTTGTATGGGGGCGTTTTTTTTTTATTCGTGACCCATACATTTTTCATTAAATCATCAATGAACCCAAGATGCTCATCAACATTTGTTAAAGCACCACCGTCCTATCTGTTATACTTTCGAAGATCCCCTGGGGTGCTCCAGGGTCAGTTCCACTTTCAGGCACTTTAAATTTTTTCCCAACGTCCAATGGTCCCTTTTTTACTGTTGAGCCTCAGCTCCTGAGTACCAAATGTATGGAGTTTATATGGAGTCATTTTTTTTTTCTTCGGGACCCATATTTTTTTTTGCAGATCACCAATAGGCCAAAAGACCTTAACAACATTTCATCAAGCACCACCCCCCTATCTGTCATACTTTTGGAGATCCTATGGGGTACTCCAGGGTCAGTTCCACTATCAGACACTTTTCTATTTTGTCCCATTGTCTCATGATCCCTTCTTTACTGCCGTACCTCGCAAGTGCCGCGACTCGGCCTACGGCCTCGCCGCGGCACTTGCTCGGCTCCTGGGTACCAAATGTATGGAGTTTGTATGGAGACAATTTTTTTTTCTTCGGGACCCCAACTTTTTTTGCAGATCACCAAGGGGCCCAAGGTCCCTAACAACATTTTTTCAAGCACCACCCCCCTACCTCTCATACCCTCGGAGATCCCTTGGGGTGCACCAGGGTCACTTCCACTTTCAGCCATTTTTCGATTTTATCTCAATTCTCCTGGTCCATACATATACAAAACCACGAATTAACCCGACCCCACAAGTCTCCGACATGGAGATTTATTCCTACCCTACCAGAAAAAGTTACATGTATGGCGGCCATCTTTGTTTTTTGACAATTCCAAATTTTTATTCAAAATATGTAATCTGCAGCCCCTGGAGCCCCCGGATGCAAAAAATCAGCTCCCTGCGGCCATTTTGAAATTTGGCCGCCATTTTGAATCCGCCATCTTGGATTTTTGGCATCACTCCCAAACTCTCCTACCCTTCCCCTATGACATTTGGTCGAACACCCCCCCGCTACCTCTTACCGTTCCAGAGTTATAAGGGTCCAAACTTTGTATGGAATTTGAAAAATTTGTATGACTGTCATACATTTTTTCCATTTTCCAGAACCGTCAAGCAGTTCCCTTCAAAATGAGCCAAACTTGTAAAACTCTATCTTTTATACTTGCCGAGATCCAGTAGGGTACTCCAAGGTCAGTTCCACTTTTCCAAGTTTTCAGATTTTTCCTCTACTCACTGGAACATTGTCTATACAACGGTGCTATACTCGTTATCCCCCCAAAACTCTTTCTAGGAGAACTACTATGTCAATCAGTCAGTCAGTCAGTCAGTGAATGGTAATCTAATTTTATATTATATAGACTAGATAGACTAGATGTTGGGCTGTGCGCGGGCCGCAAGCGGCCCGCGGGGGGTGTTTTCAAAGAGGGGTAAACATGGGCCACCTTTGAGTTTTTAAAAAATAGGGAAAAAATTCAAGTCGTGCTTGTAAAATTGGTAAAAAACCTTAAATTCGGTCAAAAATGGGCTGATGATGATGATGATATTTTAAAATCTGTGACTATCAACTTGTAAAGCAGTAGTGTAGAATCAAAACATGATAAGGATCTCGAAAAACTGATAATAAACCCCAAATCAGTCAAATAAAAAGGTAATAAACATGTATGCAATTTTGTTAGGTTGATTATTATGATCATAATGTTGTAATAACTGACAACCTTCACTTAATGTAAGAGTAGTAATGTCAACAAAAAATCTTTTTAACTTGAATATATCTATTTTCATGGTTTGCAGTATGTATCAGTTTGATTATGATGATCTTATAAAAAACTGATTGCAAACATTCAAATCAGTAGTAAAGAATCCATATTTGATAAGGCAGTTGAAATGCTATATTATATTCGTCGTTTAGAAAATAATCTATTTACTATTACCCACAGCGACAATATATAATGTAAGTAATATAAATTGTGTTGTGTGTAATATAAAATGTACTATACTTACTATCTATGTATGTAACAGGCTGATGAAAGTCCTGTGACCGTCAACAACTAAATTAGTAATGGAAGAGTAATTAATACTTGAAATGGTATGATAATAGCATAACAAAATTTGCTCGTATTGATAAGAAACTCCTATTAAATTTACGAACTTTTATATAGGTATACTTGAGTACAGTAGGCAGTCGAGAAATTTCTATTTCTAGTTATTTAGTCGCCAAGCAGTATTATTACATTATATTATAATTACATCAATGATGAAACTTGATCGAGTGAGAAATTTATTGAAATGTCTTAACATGTCTGACTTGTTTTTATTCATCTTATAGGTTTGCTTATAGATAAAATCAAACTAATTATGTATATGAAAGTAAATATATTTTATTTCATAATATAATGGTCCTAAAAGAATGAGATTAATGCAATTTATGAAAACTACATGTACGTTATTATCACCAGAAGACAAACTGTTTAATTGTCAATATAATATTGCATATGCACAGGAAATATACTCGTTGTATTTATATGTCCAATGCATGTGCAAATCATTAATCTATATAATATAATTTTTATATAAAAATCAACAGAACAGTGCGCGCCGAAACGTTTGACGATTTGGACGTGGAACCAGTTTGTCGTCCGGTGAAAAAAAAAGGTGAAGAAATAAAATTAAAAAATTAGGATACATTTCACACACGGCTGGTTAACCCCATACTGAACAATTTCTGGTTCGTTTTATGGTTGTTAACTGATATACTACTTAATACATTAATATGCATGTTTAAATAGTCTTGTACTAAGACTATTTAACATCCAGACCGACAGCCAACAAATTTAGTTCAGCGCAAAGATTTTGACCGTGTCGGGAATCGAACCCGGAACTTTCCGGATTGGTAGTCCGGCATGATAACCATTATTACGCCAGACGTCGCAGTAGTTGAAACGGCGCCTCGATTATAGTTGAAACGGTGGTTTGATGATGCTCGGGGTCAATGTTGAATTTTGGTTCTGCATTATTACTGGAAAAATAGAAATAATTTAGTTTACAAAAAATATTGAATAGATAATTCCAGTTTTTTAAGTCTAAGAAATTGATTGAATAGATAATTCCACACTTTTTAGTTATTTACACTTAAAATGATTTCAATGAAATTTGCCATTGGAATAATTCAAACTTTTAATTAACGCATTGAATTATCTCGGGTTACCGCAGTTAATATGTATATGCGTTAGCTCTTAATATTAGTATTAGAAGTATCAAAGAGTATATTTTTATTAACAGGTATATAATTGTCAAAACTTACATGGCACAATGATATTGATCTTGGGGTTCTCTTTTTATCAGGGATGCGCGTTGCATAAGGACATTTGTGAGTTATGGTTTTCTGAAAACAATACAGAAACATAAATTAGAAATCATTAAGTAATAGTTGCAAATAGGTTACATTTATAATTCAATAAATAATTGAGTTTTGTTACTTGATTTTTGTTGTTTGGAATTTACGTTTTTATTGTGTACAGAGTAATTTCTGTGACTCAGACAGTAGAGTTTTAGTAATAGGAATCATTTTGGTATGAAATTATATTTATGTTATTTGTTCCCATTTCTCTTCGTAAAAGCCAAGTGGCCAAGCTCTGGTATCGAGATTTTTCAAACCGCCTGAAGGCCTCAGACTTGGCTGCTGCGACTGCTTGTACTAAGACTAACAGCCGGGTCCTACAATTTAACGTGTCATCCGACCCACGTAGGTGAAAACGCTGCTTGAAAAACGACAGTCTTGTGCATGGTCACCCATCCAAACATTGTCCGCATCGACCATTCTTCGATGATGGCGTCAGATCACCTTAGCTAGCTGAGCTACAGGCGCTACAAATGTTTTTAGTAAATTAGTAATGATTTCAAAAACTTTTACCTTTATTATATACTTAGTAGATTTTCTTCTGTAGTATCATCGTTGGTGACTTTTTCTTTTTGTTTCTTCTGGAAACCGCATTTTCTTCTGTCGAAACATTTGAAGTTTCTTTTTCAACTGGACAGGATGTTGTATTAGGACAATTGTGAGATTTCCTGTAAAGTAATAAAATTGAAATATTACTTTTTATTCAATTAAAATATAAATTGCCAATTCGTTAATGGTTTTCTGTGTGATCTTAAATAAATTATATAAAAATACTTTTATTGTAAAAATATAGTAATGATATCAGAAAAACATACCTTTATTATTAAGTGTATAGTTGATTTTCTTCTGTAGTATCATCGTAGGTGACTTCTGCATCTTGTTTCTTCTGAAAACCGCTTTCTCCTCCTCTGTCGAAGCATTTGAAGTTCCTTTTTCAACTGGACAGGATGTTGTATCAGGACAATTGGAAGATTTCCTGTAAAATATTAAAATTACAGATTAGTTTTGCTCACTTTAAATACAAAAATTAAGTCTTTAAACCAGTTTTCTGTTTGATTTGTTAAGTAAATTTTTTGGCTAACTGCAAAAGATGAGTCATTTAATTTGAAAGTAAAATAAAACAGACTAATAGTAATTTTACGAATATTACCTTTAACAAGGTGAATGAATGTAATAAATGTTACGGAGGAAGCTTTTAATTCATTACGAAACAATGTAAAGATGTAGCAGCTTTATTAAAAAAAAAATCTAACCTCTGTTTGGTATATATTTTTCTTGTGATACGGCCACGGGTTTCAGTGTAGTTTCTTCATTAGCTGCTGCATATTAACTCTGCAATCAGACACTAACTACATCTAAATACGTCTAGTTTACGGCACTAATTCGACATCATCATCATTCATGTTGGTTTCCAAACCACCCATTATTATCCGTTCAGTTTTTTATGTTATTAATGGCGTGCCAATATTCTTTTACATAAAATAATGACAAGATAATAAAGAGGTACAACATCCGATTCATTTTTTTTAACGTGGTGTCCCCAGGAGGTCTAGTCCACGCTAACTACAATTTGGATTAAATCCACACTAATTACATTAAAGCTATAATGATTTCTATTTACATTCACACACCTACACACACACATAGACACACACCTACACACACACACACTCACACGCACAGACACAAACAAACATACACGCACACACACACACACACATAGACACACACCTACAAACACGCGCGCACGTGCACACACACACATATACACGCGCACACACACCTACACACACACACAAACACGCGCGTGCTCACACACACACACACACTCACGCGCACAGACACAAACAAACATACACGCACACACACACACACACATAGACACACACCTACAAACACGCGCGCACGTGCACACACACACATATACACGCGCACACACACACACACACACACATACACGAACACACACACACATATACACGAGCACACACACACACACACACACATATACACGAGCACACACATATACACGAGCGCACACAAACACACACATATACACGAGCACACACACACACACATATACACGAGCACACACACACACACAAACACACCTACTTTCAGAGTATGCGCTAACTACATTAACTACAATTTGGATTAAATCCACACTAATAACATTAAAGCTATATTGATTTCTATTTACATTCGGGATTTAATATCCTCGCTAATTACATCATAAAACTAACTACATATTCTTAACAGTACCTACTCGGGATACAAGCACTAACTAATTAAATTTGTATGAGTGATGATTGTACTAATGAATTTTTGGAAAGTTGAAGTTACTGTTGCATAAAAATTGAATTCTAACAAAATATTCGACTAAAAAGAAACAAACTAATAAAAGGGAATTGTCACGTACCAAAACAATTTACAAATAATAGAGAGTCTACTACTTAATTGTGGAGGTGAGTTTAAAGATGCATGCGCAGAAGTGTAACTATAATACCATGAACAATAATTTTAGCAGATATTTTTAGTATAATGATTGGTCATATGAAACGTCGACATGGAATAATAGTACATACTTTTCATTACGAATACCCACACACACACACACGCGCGCGCGCACACACTCAAACATACACGCACACACACACACACACACCTACACACACACACACACACATAGATACACACCTACGCACACACACACCTACACACACACATAGACACACACCTACACACACCCATAGACACACACCTACACACACCCATAGACACGCACACACGCGCGCGCGCACACACACACACAAACATACACGCCCACACACACACACACAAACACACGCCCACACACACACATAGATACACACCAACAAACACATAGACACACACCTACACACACCCATAGACACGCACACATGCGCGCGCGCACACACACACACAAACATACACGCCCACACACACACAAACATACACGCCCACACACACACATAGACACATACCTACACACACACACATAGACACACACCTACACACACCCATAGACCCACACGCGCGCACACACACACACACACACATATAGATACACACCTACAAACACGCGCGCACGTGCACAAACACACATACGCTTACACATAGACACACACAAACACGCGCGCGCTCATACACACACACACACACACACACACAAACACGCGCGCGCTCACACACATATCATAAACACACTCTTACACACACACACACCCATAGACACACACGCACGCGCGCACACACACACACCTACACACACACACACACACATAGATACACACCTACGCACACACACACATAGACACACACCTACACACACACATAGACACACCCATAGACACGCACACACGCGCGCGCGCACACTCACACACAAACACACACACACACACACACACACATAGACACACACCTACACACACCCATAGACACGCGCACACGCGCGCGCGCACACACACACAAACATACACGCCCACACACACACAAACATACACGCCCACACACACACAAACATACACGCCCACACACACACATAGACACACACCTACACACACACATAGACACATACCTACACACACCCATAGACACACACGCGCGCACACACACACACACACACATAGATACACACCTACAAACACGCGCGCACGTGCACAAACACACATACGCTTACACATAGACACACACAAACGCGCGCGCTCACACACACACAAACACGCGCGCGCTCACACACACACACATATCATAAACACACTCTTACACACACACACACACCCATAGACACACACACGCGCGCGCGCGCACACACACACACACACACATAGATACACACCTACACACACACCTACGCACACACACACATAGACACACACCTACGCACACACACACATAGACACACACACCTACACACACACATAGACACACAACTACACACACCCATAGACACGCACACACGCGCGCGCGCACTCACACACACAAACATACATGCCCACACACACACACACAAACATACACGCCCACACACACACACATAGACACACACGCGCGCACACACACACACATATAGATACACACCTACAAACACGAGCGCACGTGCACAAACACACATACGCTTACACATAGACACACACAAACACGCGCGCGCTCATACACACACACACACACACCCATAGACACACACACGCGCGCGCACACACACACACACACACCCATAGACACACACACGCGCGCGCACACACACACACACACACACACCCATAGACACACACACGCGCGCGCGCACACACACACACATACACACACACCTACAACTACTTTCAGAGTATAAGTAATGAAAAGTATATTATATGCAATTTTTGGAAGTGAAACATCATATGTACCGCGTAATTACGTGCATTACCAAAAGAAAGTGAGACCATCGGCAAAATAGCTCATGCCACCAACCTCAGCTCTTAGTAAGTTAAAACAGCGTCAATCAATGGTACACCTTCAGGCACACAGCCAGATAAGCCGAGTTGTACGTAAACGAATATAAACGAATCGCTAAATGAAAGAGCGGTGCTTGTTAAATTAAATAACATTCGAGTTAGCCATTACTATGCGGTAAAAAATGGACAATAATTTAAGTATTAAGGATAGTCAATCGAATAACGACCGATATTCACACGTTAATAAGTTTATCCGAGATCGGTGGAACCAAATGCATGGGAGAAGGACGATGTGTGGCTTGATCATGGGAGTCGTACTATGGTGGCGGTGACATCAAGGCGAACCCGAGACTCGATCGGCGCAGTTGAGAAATTCAGGCGATGTACGAAAATGTTTGTATGAGTATACGAATGTGAGGATGAATAAAAGTGTGTATGTAAAAAAAAAAAAAAAAATAAGGTATGGTATAAAAATGTAAAAAATAATAAGTAAAAAAAATGTTCCATTAAATTATTTTTAGGGGTGTCGTGTAATAAATAAGAGTAAAATTTATGTTTTTCACATAAAATACAACGATGTACCTAACATAAAATCATTCGTACTCTATACACATTTTTGTAATGAAATAATGCTATGTTTTACAGAATGGTTGAATAATAAAACTATTATTTGAAAATATTTTACATGTTCTTTATGTATCGTGTAGGCTTTTCTTTAACTTTTTGATTCAATTCATATGAAATATTATCGCAGATTCATTGATAAAAATTGTAAGTAATAGGATATACTATTATCTTTTAAACTTAGTTACATTTAAAATCCAATAATTGAAATTGTAAATATATTATTTCAAGGATGTAATGAGCAATGTGACAATATTTGTGTTTTAATTGTGTGGCTGCTATATAATTTTATGTTATCTTAAATTTTAACATAGGCTTTAGAGGGAACTAAAAAAAGTAATTTAACTCTGGCAAAAGCTAAATTACTATATGTTAAATTATTTAACATTATGGTAATAGTTCCCTTACTTTTGTTAATCATTAAATAACATAATCTTATTATTTAAAATCGAGACTAAATTTGCTAATTGATGTAATAGTTTAAGAAGTAAGGTTTTCTTGGATGAAATAAAGAAAAACCAAATGCCTTAATCTATCAATCCAGAATAAGGTACATTATTAAATAGGTTTCGATTAAGTTTCAAGGAAAAATAACAAAACTATAATCTATCCCATTAATAATTACAATATCTTTAAAACTGTGTAATGTTTGAATCTTATTACTTTTGAAATATAGTCATGGATATTACAATGAATTAATCTTTGTTATCTTTTATAATAATTTATGAATAAGGACTGTTTTGTTTCAATTTTAAAATAGTATAACCATTTTTATTTATAATGTATGTAAAATAGATTAGACCAAATTTGCTAATTGATGTAGTAGTTTAAGAAGTAAGGTTTTCTTGGATGAAATAAAGAAAAACCAAATGTCCTTAATCTATCAATCCAGAATAAGGTACATTATTAAATAGGTTTCGATTAAGTTTCAAGGAAAAATAACAAAACTATAATCTATCCCATTAATAATTACAATATCTTTAAAACTGTGTAATGTTTGAATCTTATTACTTTTGAAATATAGTCATGGATATTACAATGAATGAATCTTTGTTGTTTTGTTTCAATTTTTAAATAGTTATAACGATTTTTATTTATAATGTATGTAAAATAGATTATAAACAATTAAAAGACACAATATTTGGGGAAATAAAGGTTACATAATTTTTTTTTATTATTAAAGTTTGGATATTCATTTATGTTTAGTTATGATATGTTATTAAGTTCACTTTCGAATGTTTTATATAATATTAATTTAATATTATTGTTCATGTGACCGATCTTTTAGTTATACGTTCATAAAACATACAGATAACGATAAATAATACATAATACAGTTCGACACAAAATGGTACATTTCAAATTATCATCAAATGCAAAACATGCCTTTGAATTCGAATATATAATGATTTAATGTACAACATGCCTTTGGATGTTGTGGTCCTTAGGGCGTGAGGGGTTTTATTCGATGTTGTCCATCACCGCGTGAGCAAGATAGCCAAAGAGGTGGATTTCCAGTCCGACACTCCCGACCAGGGCAAACCCACGACAATAAAATAATGATGAGTTTGATTGCACAAATAAAAATAAAAATGCACAACAATATTTAAAGATGAGTGACACAGAAATATTGTCACAGCTATATATATATATATATATTTTTTTTTTTTTTTTTTTTTTTTTTTTTTTTATTGTACCTATATTATTCGCTTATATTTCAAGATGACACTTTTCATCATATGATTTGTTAATAATGTAAACTTCGTATAAAGTATTACACTATTAAAAAAATCAAAAGCGTATAGGTACATATATAGCTTTCTTCAAATTTTGTCGTGCAGTGTGCGTTATCGTGGTCATTCGTTAGAAAGTCACACAAAGCACCAGATTTTAAATGTGTCAAATGCTCTTCCTGAACGAATGGTGGCACGATAACTTTTAATATAAACAAAGTTACTGATATTAACGTTAATTAATAAATCAAAAAACTCAGGCAAATGATGAATATGATGAGTGAATAAGTATATATTCGAATAAAAACATGAATTGAATCAACCAAAAAGGATTATCATTTGATGTACGATATATAATTGAAGAGTAATAGTTATTGCCATCTATTTGCTATAAACATATTTTATAAACAGAAAGGCATATGAAAAATAATCAGAATAAAATTAAATAGGTTATTTAAAACTATGCATATGAAAATTAATAACACATATAACGGAAAAATGTTGTAAAAGTAGAGGGGTCAAAAATCTAATATTGTTCTTATTTAAATACTTGTTGTTGTTGAGGAGAAACGGAGGTGAACAATTATATCTCATAAAATTTATAAAAATAAATAAATAAGAGAGTTTTTGTTCGACTTAATTGTTTGCGGTACATCACATTTAACTTCTCTCGATAAACAATTACCTATGTATACTCTTATATGGACAGTCAATAAATATTATAACTGTGTCTTTTAATTGTTTAAAATTATTCTTCATACATTATAAATAGTGGTAAAACTATTTTATATCAATAGATCAATCTAATAAAAGCTTAATAATTTTTAATATATATGAAGTTTGTTTGTGTATCTAATTTTAAAATGGATCATTCATAAAGTTAATAGAGTAATTGAATTGTTATTAGATCAATTGCTTATTTTCTAAATTCTTAATTGTAATTTATTTTTAAATTATATCTGTTGTTTATATTAATAGTGACAATGAAATTAGAGAATGTTATATATATAATATATAAATATAGTAAAAAAAAGGTAGACGGGTCAAGAGGTCAAATATTTATTTTTTACGGAGGCGAACAAATACATCTCATTATATTATTTAAAAATAAATAAATAAGAGAGTTTTTTGTTCGACTTAATTGTTTACAGTACATCACATTTAACTTCTTAACGAAGTTAAAGGAGCACGATAAACAATATATTTTTGTAAAAAATATTATAACTGTGATTCACTTGATTGTTTTTTTATGAAAGATAAACTAAAGTTTGTATGTCTAAAGACGTTTAGAGTAACAATGAAATAGTGAGAAGTAACCGTCGCATTTTATGTGAATAGCATAGTTTGGAAGTAAGATTAACATTGGTAATTAAGGATGGACTAATTGTTAACACGCAAAATACTCAAAAGTTCTAAATTAATAAATAACAATATCAGTGTTATTAAATATTATCAAGTAAATAATATGGAATCACTTTAATAAATATATAATAAAAGATGGAAAAAAAAAATATACATGAAAAAGGGCAAAAAAAAAAACTACCAAAATACTATAAACGAAAACAGGGGAAACTAAAACAAAGGGACAAATAATGAAAAACAAAAACTATAAAAGAAAAAAAGGGACAACTAAAAAACAAAAAAACATACACAGTCTTATTCACCTTCACATAGGCATCCCACACAAAAACATTTCCGTATATCGCACTGATTTTCTCAACTTTGCTGATCGAACCCCAGGTTCGCCTTAATGTCTCCCGCACACCCCCACCCACCTCCCGTACGACCCCGATAATCAAGTCACACACGTGTTCCCCTATACATCGAGTTCTAAACCAAGTCTCAAGACTACCTTAGAAACATGCTATCTAGTCCATTAAGCCATTGAGAATCCAACTACTACTATTGTCATTAATTACCGTATATCAATGACCTTTACTCGTATGCCATCGAATCCAAGCAAGCAGTAGCAACAGTCATTTATCGATCAATTTATATCAATTTCCGACGTCGTCAGCTTACTGGATGAAATGTCTGGATGTTCCAAAGTCCAACCCCAGATTAACCAAACTAAGAGACTTTCGGTCAGTATTATGAACTAAATTACGTCAAGTCATACTTTCAATTGATTTTATACACATAATATGACAGTAATACGACATCACAAACGCAATCATCGCAATAAAAAACTAATTCTGTACAACGAGACATAATACAAACACTATATTAAATAAATACTGAAATATCACCCAAAGGTCTTATAGTAGGTATGTTGATATTGTTGTGTTTGTTTAGTATTAAATAAAAAAAACCGAGTGTACTGCTTCGGCTACCATGATTTTAAACTTGTGTTCCGATTAAGTATAGTAGAGGTGAACAAATTTACATCTTTTCAGGAATCCAGCATTATTTTATGTGATCAAATCTGATATTATTTTGTTATTTGCATATGGTTTGCCATCTTTTACAAAGTTTTCATCTAGTAATATTTTTATAGAGTTTCTATTTTGGGATCTACTGAGCCCCGTATAAAGCATTCCATGGGAAAAACATGGAGAAGACAAATTTAATCCAACTTTCGACAGAGTTTGGCCTTGGCTTTTGTGAATGGTCATCGCGTAGCACACCTGAAGGGGGAACTGGCGACGACTCATTTCGTACGGACTATTTCTTTCGATGGGCGTTTTGAAAAGGATACGCGGTATTAGGTATGGTACATTGTCAAGGCAACCCCTTTTGCGAACTGTTATCAAACGCGGCGTGGCAGATGTAACTATAACTTTTGTACCGTTAACTAACCCGTCTACAAAGCTAAGGTTTCTAGTAATCATGCACACGCATCCTATTTTAATTTGTAAGTCAAAATCTGGAATCCCCGGCGGTTGGATTTTATTTAAAACGTCAGGTCCAAGGTACAGCTCATCGGCATCGTCGTTTTCTATTTTATCTGTTGAATAAAAATGTAGTAAATCTCCCGGCACGCGATTTAAAACGATTGAATTTATTTGGCGTGCTGCGTCATTGCGAGTACATAATATGGCTCTAAGTGCACAAACGTCTGGTTCATCGACAATTGCCTCTGAGAACACAAAATCAATCAAATCATTCAAGTCGGTGACATGTTCAATCATATCTAACGCAACCATTTTTTGAATGCTTCCACCGACTGTCAAAGGAAATGTGGGCAATTCGTCAGATCCTAGTTTAAGCAGAAAATCTGCATATTCTGGATCTTCACGACACCTCTGCGATTCAATTAGAGTGAACTTTTTTAAATTAGGCCAGAGCGGGGATGTTTTTAAAGAACAATTTACAATATCAGAATCTGACTTGGCATCTACTACTACTGGAGGAATTTGACGAAAATCACCTGCTAATATTACAATTTTACCTCCAAACATTTTATCAGGGACTTGCATGAGGTCACGCAACGACCTGTCCAGCATGTGGATCAGATATTTATGTGCCATTGGTGCCTCGTCATAAATTATGATTTGAGAGTGGTATAACAACTGTGCCCTCTGAGTTTTATTTGTTATACCCCAATAAGCATTATCATCAGGTAAATCTAATGGAAATTTAAACATGGAGTGTGCAGTGGAAGCATTCTCCAAATTTTGCGCCGCGATGGCTGACGAGGCCGTACATATAGCTACAGATTTTAAGTTACCGCGAACATGAGCGGTTATGGTATTTATTAATTGTGTCTTGCCTGTACCTGCTGGACCGTCTATAAAAATGGCATTAGAATTATTTTTAAGGAAATTTTCGTCTGTGCAAAGGTTTTTTACATACTCGAACACGGCCCGCTGTCCCGATGAAAGCCTGGGTAACCATTCGTCAACGACAGATATCTGATGCTCAACGTCGTAGCCTACGAGCTCCCTACCCAATTCGGTGGAATTGTCTTGGACTTGCGGAAGTCCAACTAATTCGAGGGTGAGACTATGTTTTTGGAGCAACCTACTGATATGTAATAATGCCATGTTGTAAGCTTTTTCACTATCATTGGGCAACCTATGCAAAAAGTCTTCGGCGAGTTGATTTTTGAACAAGTCCCACAGTGTTGCCACCGGGGCGCCGTTTACAGCTAAGAGTACGAAAAATCGACGCAAGCGGTGGCCAGTGAAAAAAGTACTCGCTTCTTGCATGCACATTTCGTACTCTATGCAATTGTCTACTAAGCCCTGCTTCTTTGCCGATTCCTGAAAAGATATGTTATCAACGCCACCGAGATGCAAAAGGTCCGCATATCCGCGGCACGGAAAGACATTTAAGAGAATCCTAAGGTAAAATTGTTCACCTCTGTTAGGCGCGACCCAAAATAACCGAGCGACCATCTGGCCACGTTGTCTTTCTGTAACAAATTTGCCGTTCGTAGTTTCAAAAACAACTGCTTTTGTCGTCGGTTTTTTCGAGTGTACAATATATTGTTCATAAAAATCGGTATATTTTAATGATTCAAATTGTTCACCCTGCGGCCTATTGAAGTAAGTTAATAAATCGGATGATTCACGATTTATTTCGGTTTCGTGCCCGGGTTTAAAATATACGGTCTGTTTATGTTCCAAGTGAACTGTCAACTGTTTAACATTGGGTTCTCGAGATGTGACGTCATATTCCAAAACGCGCCAAGCCGCGTCGCTTGACCCTATGTAACGCTTTGTGACATATTGTTCGATTTCGTTATGGATATCTGTCTCGTCAACAACGGCAACACGCGCTTCATCAGGTCCTTTGGTCATATATTTAAATAAATATTTTACTACATTTCGATGTGAGGAAACTTCTACATTAATGTGAGCATCATATTTCAATAACAGGCTGGCATTGTACGGAACGACCCACAAATCGTTCACTGTTATTTCACGGTTTCTGAACCTAATTACGCCTTCATTTTTACTATTACGTCGCAAATGCATGAAACCTCTGTCGTCACATATGGTGACTTCAGTCTCTCTTTTAGGAAAGCGTTTGCTACATTTTTTTTTTTCTTTGTCGTAGCATGGCAGATCGCTTCTTTGTTGCCCACACGGTCCATGAATCATATGATCCAGGACAGCTTTACGCAATCTGCCTTCCGCTTCCAATGGATCTGGTATGTCTGCACGACATACAAGATCCACTTCTAAAGCTTGCATGGGACCTCTTTCGACTCTAAAGCAAATGTGGGCGTGAGGTAGACCTCGTTTTTGAAATTCAATTACATAAGTTATATATTGAGTCGGTCCGAACCAAGCGCCGGATCGAATATCTCGTATTAAAGCAAGGAGGCGTAAATGAAAAACTCTTGCGCAAAGGAGAGGATTGGGGCGTTGGCCTTCTGGTGTTGATTGTGTTATCTCAGGCCATTTGGGATTACAAGTGAATGTGACAAAATAGGAGGGAGGTCCCAATCTATTAACTAAAGCAATACAATCCAAATATTTCATTTTCATGTACCGTGGCCCCCCAGTGAACGTATTTGGTAGGTATATACGCCCCGGTACAATGCCTTCGCCTCTAATTGTTTCGTCGTTCAATAATAACTCGTGCACTGTAGCCATTCTAATATCCGAGCGATTCGTTTGCATATAAAGTAAATACCGTAAACGTTCCTCGCTGATTCTACAATACATATCCACTAACCATTCCTCGGATAGGCGACTACAGTGGCTAAATCTATCTTCAGAAAGCAAAAGGCACCGGACATACTTGACCTGAGTCAGCTTATTGCCGTTGTTATCGAGTCTACCTGGGTACCACCCTGGAGTGCCTTCCGGGTACAAAAGTGGATACTGAAAACTTTCATACAAGGTGTGCATGATGTCAACAGTGTGTGGTTTTCGCTCACCCACTTTCCAAATTGCAATACAGCGTGGTACGTATTGTTCGCGATCAGTACTAATAATCGCGGCAACTTCTCGACCCACAGGTTGGTCGCCTAAAATATTTCCGTGGGTGGCCCGAGAAGTTTTTTCGAACATTATGTATGCCTCATCTGACGCTTCTAAACTTAACCTTTTAAAACATTCTATAAACGGATTGACATTGTGCAAAAAGCTAGTAATCGACCGTACAATGTCTAAATCTAAACTTTGATTCCTAGCCAAATGTTCGCGTTCAGATGTGTCGCTAATGTACAAGCCGATATTATTAATTGATTTATCGTAAGCTAAATCGAAAACGCGATGATAAGTACGACCTTGGATTTTAATGAAGGCTAAGCCTTGCGGATGGTGGAAACCGTGGGAAACACCCAAAGCTGAGAAGGCAAATAGATTATTATAGGCGCGCGATCTATCGTAAAAGTTTTGTTGAGTATAAAAGGACTCTTTAGAAATATCCCCCAAATCTAAAACGTTGAATCTGCCTAAACCACAACAAAAGTTGCGGGCAGAACGCTCTTCCTCGAAAAGAGGCGCGTGACAGTGTTCGCAAACATAGATATTAGGAGACTTGAGGGACGGGTTTTTGAGTGCAAAAGCTTTAACTGAATTTAATTCGTCGCCTCGTTTCTCGCATATTAAGTTACGTGACCTACGCAGGGGAACATCAATATTACGAGAGTTTTTGTTATATTGTGCACTCGTTTGTTTAATGATATCGGGGTGATTTTCTTGATATTTTTGAACGGCTTTGAGATTCAAATCTGGATGTTTTTGCGAATATTTTTGTACAGAGTCCCGGTTGACTTCTGGTTTGTTTTTCGCGTACTTTTTAGTAGAGTCCCGGTGGACTTCTGGTTTGTTTAGCGTATATTTTTTGACAGAGTCCCGGTGGACTTCTGGATTGTTCTGCGTATATTTTTTAACCGACTCGCGATTGATTTCGGGTTTATTTTGAGTATATTTTTTCACAGAGTCCCGGTGGACTTCTGGTTTATTTTTTATATACGCTTTGACTGCTTCGCGATGTACATTTGGGGTTTTGGCGTTATATTTTAATACCGCATCCAGATGTGAGTTATCTTTGATTTTCTTCGGACCTTTTTTAATTTTGATGGGTCGGCCTCTCTTAGCTGGAGCTTTCAAAGTATTTTGGACAGACACTAACCTATCGAGCACAACTACCGGTTTTAAGTATCTAAGTTTTAAATCATCTACTTTTTCAATTACTACCACTGGTTGATTGGTAATTATCGATTTAAAAGATTGCGCGGGTCCATTTTTATGAGTGCCAGTAATTGAATTTTTTACTGCATCAGCATAAGTGAGTACTGTTGCAGCTGTACAATCCAATATTGAAATTGAATTGTAACTATTTTGACTGACTTGACTTGTTTGAGCGGAGACGACGACGTTACATGTTATTTCATTAACGCTTAACATCAGCCCAGTAGAATCTCGAGAAACGGAACTCTTACTGCACTGCGTGCGTTGCGAATCGAGTACATTTATTATGCCAGAAGGGCCTTGATTTTTTGAAATTTCAGAACGGTCTGAATCTGAAATAGGTGTTTGCCACACCTATTTCAGATTCAGACCGTTCTGAAATTTCAAAAAATCAAGGCCCTTCTGGCATAATAAATGTCTCGAGAACCCACTTCGTAGTAAATGAATTTTGTTAATTTCATATTGAGCACCGTATACAATTTTGAATGTCAACAACGCATTTGCTAATGCCTTAATTGACTGTAATTCAAATACTCTTGCCACACCATCAGAACAAGTTTTATTATTTTCATCTACGGCGTGACTATTAAATATATAATATTTAGTATTTATAGTTCCGTTCTCTTCAATTACTTTACTTCGCCAAAAAGAAACGGTGTAATCGCAACCGGTAAAAAGACACCCGTCGTTGTCGTCGTCCCAACTTTCATTAAATACTAATGTTTCAAGTGTATTTTGTAATCTTAAGATATATATATCTTGGTCATTATAACCAGTTGGATACAAATCATTAGTTATGTAGTTGCGCTCTACTTTAACGTTTATAGAACCTAGCTGCAACTCATTCGGTAACTCATCGGGACACAAGTATCTGTTTGAAATATGTGCTGGGATTAAAGGTTCTAATTGAATATATAAATCATCTCCGGTGGAAAGTACGAAATCGAAATCGAAATTTTGAATACTAAGTATGTGCCGCGCGTGTAAAATAGCTATCATGGCGTTAGCAGTACACTGGCTACCGTTACCTCGGAATCTTACGTCAGATTGATGTATTGCTCCTATAACAATTTGAATAGAAAAAAATTAAGTAAAATTAAAAAAGAATTCAAAACCTACGAATGTATTAATAGTCAAAATTTCACAAACAAAGTAAAATAGCACGTAAACACATCCTTTGAAAATATAAAATCAAAATCAGCGCATCCATTTGGCAGACACACACACATACAGACACGTCAAACATGTAGCACACTATAGGTTTTGTCTTGGTGGTAAAAAAATATGACTATAATTTTAATAATACGAGTAAAGGGAAAGTGTTAATTACAAATTTAGGAAAATCCCGACAGAAATAAGAAACATCTAAATAAAACGAACAGATATGTAATGTAATGAAATTGCATATTGTAAATACCAAATGGTTAAAATACCTAAAATTTTGCATCACATGCTAGCGATAATAAATCGTGAGAATGTCTGTATGGTTATTAAGGTTAATTTGTAAAAAAAAAATTAGACGCGCTTGCTCGTTCGCTCGGTTCGCGTCTGGTAGTTTACAGTTCAAACCTAATCAAACCTTCGATTCTGCTTAATTTTTGAAATGAATTATTCTTACAGGTCCAACTGAAATACGTAAAAAAAAGAAAAAAAATATATTTAACGTAATAATTAGATGCCGCCAGCTGTCGACATGCTCGCTTCGCTCCCTCGGCTAACGCCTTGAGGTTTGCAGTTCAAACTCAACCTATATATATCTATCTGTACCTGATAGATTTTGTTTTCCGTCGTTTAGTACTAATGCATTACTTGTAACCATGAGCTACCTATTAGCTCCGACTAATCAATAGCTGTAAAAAAAAGCTACAGTATTATTATATGTATGTGTCCCCGTATTTACTTGAATTTATTTATTTTGAACGGAGGTATTTTAACGTGAGGCATTTAGATTAAATAAGAGACGTCTAACTTAAATAATTGGCCAAATGCGAGTCAGACTCGCACATGAAGGGTACCATAACATCTTAAAATAATACAAAAACATGTTAGTTATATGGGAGCCCTCTTAAAATAGAATTATACCATTATTTTATATTAAATTGATTATTTATTATAAAAGACAATATTAAACTTAATATTCTGTCAACTGTACAAGTGTCCACAAACTGTCATTATAATGAAAGAAAAAAAAACACGAATAATTCATACAACAAATTGTATGAAACGAGCCCTCCTCAGATATTTATTTTAATTTATTATTTATTTATCAACATGCAAAGCAGTAGTGTAGGATCAATACAACAGGATATGCCTGTTGAAATGCCAATAATAAACGCCAATCAATCATATTAATAAACATGTTTGCATATAATATTAGGTTGATGATGATAATGTTGTAATAACTGTGACAACCTTCACTTATAGGAGTAGAAATCTCAACAAAAATCTTATTTACTTGTATATAAAACCTATCCATCATGATTTGTTTCAGGTTAATTATGATGATGATCTTATAAAAACTGTGATTACCAACATTCAAATCAGTTGTAAAGAATCAATATTTGATAAGGCAGTTGAAATGCTATAAAGGTTCTTATTCAGTAGTTTAGAAAAGATAATATCTATTACATAGTATAATATAAGCTGATGTTGATTATGTTTTAACATTTTAACTATTATCCATTACATTGGCGGTAATATTTATATATATGTAATTATGTAAATTGTGTTATGTGTCTAATATAAAATGTACTATACTATCTTGGTATGTAACAGGCTGATGAAAGACTTGTGACCGTCAACAACTAAAGCAGTAATGGAGGAGTAATACTTGAAATGGTATGGTAATAACATGACAATATTAGCTCGTATTGATAAGAAACTCTTATTATATTTTCCAACTTTTATATAGGTGCTTGAGTACAGTTGGCAGTCGAGAAATTTCTATTTCTAGTTATTTAGTCACCAAGCAGTATTACATTATATTAAAATTACATCAATAATGTAAGGAACTCTCAGAGTGAGAAATTAAAAAGGTCTAGCTTAAAGATCAGACTTGTTTTTGTTTATCTTATAGGTTTGTATATAAATAAAATCAAACAAATTGCATTATTTCTAACCATAAGCTACCTATTAGCTATGACTAATCAATAGCTGTAAAACAAGCTACAGTATTAATATATGTATGTGTCCCCATATATACTTAAATTTAATGTAAGACAAATGTATGCATTTCGACCATATAAGGTCATTTTAGGTATTTGAACAGTGGAGTTTTAACGTGAGGCATTTAGATTGAATTATGAAAAACATCTAACTTAAATAATTGGCCAAATGCAAGTTAGACTCGCAAATGAAGGGTAAAAAACAATAAAAAACATGTTAGCTATATGGGAGCCCCCTTTAGATAGAATTATACCATTATTTTATATTAAATTGATTATTTATTTTAAAAGACAATATTAAACTTAATATTCTGGCCAAAGTACAAGTTTCCACTAACTGTCATTATAAAGAAAGAAAAAAATAAAATTATTATGTTTGTTGTATCCGTAAAAATCTCCTCAAATATCTATTTTAATTTTATTATTTATTTTAATAAGCAATATTGAACTTCAATATTCTGTCAAAAGATCAAGTGTCTATAAACAGTGGTTAGAACACACATTTAATTTTAAAAAGTTATATTGAACCTAATATTCTCACAAAAATTCAACTGCCCACAAATTGTCATTCAAAATAGATGAAAAACTTGCAATCATATTTGTTAAATGGTAGCTCCTATATGTAAAGAAAGTGTATAAAATATGCATCATGCCATGTTTACTATATGGGTGCCAGACATAGGCACTAACAGAGTCACAAGAAAATAAATTAAAAGTCTACCAAAATGGAATGGAAAGGAGTATTTAAGGTATAAAAAGAATTGATAAAGTAAAATTACAAAAAATAAAAATGAAAACAAAATTAACAAATGCACACACTGTTTACAGACAGCTTAAATGGCGTTAGACGGGACATATGTTAAGAGACAGCAAAAAAATGGACTAAATTAATAACTGAATGGTATCCAAGAGATGGCAAAAGAAATAGAGGCAGACAAATCAAAAGATGGGAAGATGACCTCAAGAAAGTGGCTGGTCCAATATGGACCCACTTATCAAGGGTCAGAAATAAGTGGAAGTTTTTAGAATAGGCTTTTGTTGACAGACAGGCTGTTACAGACAAAAATCCAGTAGCCAATAATTAGTTAAGAAAAACAATATACAAATAAATTAAGTATTTAGTTAGTAGGCAAGTATATAATATTTTTAGTTAAGAAAAACAGCAATAAAGGTTATTTTATTATTTATTTTAATTTAATTTATTTATAGCTCCTATATGGGGGTTTTTTATGTGATATGACCACAGCTGATACACAAGTGTACTAATTTTCATGATATACATGCTTAATATAATTATTAAATTTTAATCAAATACTAAGTGCAATAAAAATATATATGCAAAACAAATATGTTCAGTGAAAATATAGCAGTCCAATTAGGATGCTATATTTGTGCAAAGTTTAACAGCACCATTACATAATTCGAGCAAAGTGACATTAATTTTAAATGAAATAAATAAATAAATTCCTATAAAATCAATGTTGTAAGCTGTAACGACTCTATATATGAGTTGTAATAAAACAAAAAAAGAAATTATACTATGAAATTTGAGAAATCCCTACCTACCTATCATTGAGGTTATAGGAATTTAATGATATTTTCACAATTCACTGTATTACATCAATATAGTTTTATAATGAAATTGTGCCCGCCATTTTGAGCTCGCGCTCTAAACGAAAAACTATTCACTTATTTAAAGCGAACCAAACGATAGCGCGTGTTAAGGGCGTACAGAGACATCTATTGAAATTAGTTTGAACTAACAATAAGTAAAACAGACCACAAAGGTACCCCTATCACTCATCTCTACTAAATCAACTTTGAGCTAGTGATGTTAGTGACTTTATTGCCACTCATAACAGTAGTAGTAGTAGTATTATAACTGACGCTTGTTGCCAGTGTCTTAAACAAGAAAGTTGAGGGGACGTAGTTGGCGCCGGTGACTTATAAGAGCTTATCTCTGTATTGTTTTAAGCGCATCACAGACGAAAATGATGGATTATATTGTGAAATATAATACCTAGATACTATTGTATTGTTTAAAAAAATATATTTACTTATATTATTGTATCTAGTCACATAATATGGTCTCATTAACTTAAGTTTTTAGCACAGCTTCTAACCAGAACTAACCAGAATGCTCAGTATGTATCTTAAAAGAAAATACACATACAGATATTATCATAACCATGTGTAATGGATAAAGGTTGTATTGCAAGCGAAAAGTATCATTTAATCTTAAGAAGACATATTACAAATAGCATCTTTGTCGTCTGTGACACGCTTTCACGCACTTTGGAAAACAAAATAATGAACATGCATTACCTGCAGCTACGCAGGATAGTTCAGCCGGAGACTGGGGCTCGCCGCCGCTGGCTTTGACACGACGCGCAGGAACGCCGCCCGTCGATGTCGATGGCATGCAACGCTTCATCTGAAATGAATAGAAATTCAAATAGAATAGTGAACTGCAAATATTAGACCAAAGGCAACGTCAAACATTCTATTTAACTAAAACAACTGCGAAATTGCGAAAGCATACAATTGATTACTAAAAGAATGTGTCCACTTCTTCCTAGTTCGTTTATTGCATTACCTATTTGAATAAAAAAGTTAAAAATAAGTTTTCACATCGGAAGAGATGAAATACTTTTGATGTAACAGTATATCTAACGTATAGAAAGAAGGCAAACGTTACGAGTGTTTAAAACTTTTCACGTAATTGAACTCCATCTTCAATCATAAAGCTATTACAAATAGAAACATCAATTACAGTAATATTAAAGGGAAAAAATCCACATGTAAAATCAAAATGGCTTCCGACGCTATTAATCAATTACACAAAAATGTGCAAAAACTATTTTAAAACGAAATTTTGATTAAATCTTACCTTCAGAGTATTCTTGTTGTGTTGAGAGGCACCAAAAGATCTGAAAATATAGCAAATAAGTTGTAGAAACCACTAAATGTAAATTGTTTCACAAAACTTTCGTCACGCACCTGTGAACAGAAATCGGAGAAAGGCGGTCTTGGCGGTTAGCAGAGTATTCTTGTTGCGTTGAAAGGCACCAAAAGATCTGAAAATATAGCAAATAAGTTGTAGAAACCACTAAATTAATGTTAATTGTTTCACAAAACTTTCGTCACGCACCTGTGAACAGAAATCGAAAAAAGGCGGTCTTGGCGGTTAGCAGAGTATTCTTGTTGCATTGAGAGTCGCCAAAAGATCTGAAAATATAGCAAATAAGTTACAGAAACTACCTATTAAATGTTAATTTAATTATTTCACAAAACTTTCGTCACGCACCTGCGAGCAGAAATCAGGCAATGAGGCGTGGGCGACGCCAGTCGGAATTTGAAAAAGTTGATACGTTCCGAAACATGTAAAATGTAACGGATACTTTGTTTCAAATTTCTTTTCGCGTTATTTCATATAAAATAATATTTAAAAAATATATTATTCTTTAATTTAACTCTCTTTGTATTTTGCGAATAAATAAATACATACTTATAGTAAACGATTCTGAAATAAATTAATAAGGTTAATTTACCTTTTAATAGAATTATATTGATTTTGGAACGTAAATTCGACCTTGACCAATTAGAGCATACTTTTTGTTTTTGACAAATGTTTCAAACGAATGATTGGCGTTTTGTATCTGTGTCTATTGTAATTAAGGATGGGACATGCTTGTGAAATATCGACGTTTTTAAATTATCGACCTACGAACATATTATGAATCACATCTTTGAAACAGAATATTTAATATGATATGAATGTATCTACGCGTGTTTTCTTGAATTAATTAATTATTCCTACGTAAACATTACACATTTTATTCATGAGCTCTTATTAGTTATGTAGATAATAAGACAGTATACATAACAGACGTGGTTACTATAAAATTAGTATGCAACGAGTATGTACATATCTTTACAACTTTGAGATGTTATCGAAATAGATATTCCATTATCAGCTCAGCAATAAGCCAAGCTATAAACGAATTGATCTTATATAGTTATAGTTGTATAATATGAACATTTGAACATCGGTTTAGTAATATGTTATTGTATAAGATACGTTATTCAAGAAAATATCGATAATTATGGTTGATAATTCCACCCCTAGTTGTTTCATAATTGTCGTTTGATAATTTATAACCTAATTTAGCATGTGAATTATTTTGCAAGTGTAATTAATGTTGATTAACATATGCGTACAAATTGTACAAATCTTATAAGAAGAAAATCTGTTTACGGAATTTGACCCGGTCAATATGTAAGTACAAAATTATTTATTTGTAGGGAAAGAACGAATAATTATACGGAGTTCCTAGGCAAGATATTATAACAATAATAGAATAAAATATTTATTTCAACATAACATGTACAGTATAAATTAAATTAATACAGTAACATAATGGTATTTAAAACATTTACTACATTCAAACTCAAATTTATTTACTGCATAACATGCGTGCCATACATAACTTATAATTTATACAAACAAGTACAGAGTTTACCGCGTTATTGTCTTTTGGCATGCAGGATTTAATAAGACATAATGATTGGGATTGGGACTACATTTTTAAATTTAATATTGTTTATCAAATCATGACAACATCTGACAAATACTGAACATTCACAGACAGCAAACTTTACCTAAGATTACCTTTACATATTCAATATTATGCTTTGTACATTAAAAGAGAGTACACTTTTTGATTGATTGTATATATGTTTGCCTGACCGAAGATTTGACTGATAGGTAATTAAAATATTTTCTAAACTTTATATTTCATAAGTTTTAATCATATTTATTTTTATTTTCAGGTTCAGTCCATTGAAGACAAGCAATGATTGATGTAAAAAGTCTTAGATCTCAGCTGTTAATCTTAGTACAAATAGTTATTTAGCCAAGTCAAAAGGCTTTTGGACTGCATGAAAAAGTAACTTAAATTTCTCAAGAAGATCTGATTGCAGAAATTGACTTGGTCACTAAGTAAGTACATAATTGTATATTTGTAGAGAAAGAACTAATTATACTCAGACTCTAAGCAATATATTTGAATTTTGGTAAACATTTACTAATTTCATAAAATTATGACAATATCTAGCAAAAAACATTCACAGACAACAAATCAACGTGCAAACTTTACCAAAGATTACATACCTTTACCTTATTAATTTTATGCTTTGTACATAAAAAGAATAAACATATTTTTTGATAAAATATAAAAGAGAGTTACACTTTTTGATTGAATATATAATTGCCTGTCTGAGGATTCTTTGTTTTGCAATATAGCTTAACAGATAGATGGATTTTAAGAGATAGAAAGATATTTCTGTAATTTGAGAACGGAAAGAACTTTAGTTAACAAACAAAAAGAACCATGGGCAAATCTCATATATATAGGCTTCAATTATTATAAATATACTTTGTGTTGATACTTGGTTAAAATATTTTCAAAACTTTATATTTCATAAGTTTTAATTATATTTATTTATATTTTCAGGTTCAGTCCATTGAAGATTTAGTCAAGCAACAGTTGAAAGTCTTAATCAGTCAGTGAGCAAATGATGCACCAAATTGCGGCTTATAAAGGAGCATTTTCATATGACTACTGACTGAGTTACCATGAATGGAATAACACATTAGATCTTAGCTGTTAATCTTAGACAAATAGTAATCTTAGTACAAATAGTCATTAAGCCAAGTCAAAAGCCTTTTGTACTGCTTAGAACTCTTCATCAAAGTTTGGGTCACTCAGTTCAAAAGAAGTTTTTCTCTTTGTTCTTAGCTAAGCTTAACTAAGTAGCTAGGCTTTGGTGTTGAGAATTTTGAGCTGCCCAGAAGTGTTGGTTGCCGAAGTCTGAAAAATTAACCATTTCCAATTGTTGCCACTCACAATAAAAGTTACTTCCATTCTTACTTCTTACTCTAAAATCCATAGCCACAAAATAATAATGAATGATAGTTTTTGTATCACTTGGTAATATTATGGAGGTTATTTTATTGACAGACATATGTGTAATGAACATTATGTTACTAATAATTAACAATTGAAAAGAAATAGATAGAGACCATCGGGCATGAAATATGTATTATTATATTTTTCAATATTATAGTCATTTGGAATTGGTCATTTAACTATGCGTTTGAGTTTATTAACTGTAAAATGTTTGAAGTTGCATTTTTAATTATACTGTCATAATTTTTTTAGAGCATATAATATGTTTGTATAAATACACTTTCTGTATTATATGTGTCAACTAAAACTGCAATTCAATAATTACATTTCAAAAACTATCCATATTAATAATCTAGTCAAGAATATAGATTATTTATTTTAAGTAGTTTATCAACATGGTATGCACTATAGAATTAATTATTATTGTAGTGATTAGATCTAAGATATTTTTAAATAAATGAAATAATGATACAAAACAAATTGTCTTTATTTGTAATAATAAGTATGTATATTTATCACACCATATTCTACTACATTAAGTCTCTGCTATATCTCAGACACTGTGATAGAATGCTGAAATTTGGTAAATAATTTCTTTGATTTAATGAGTTATTTTTTTTAAGAAATACATACATAAATTGAAATACATTTTACACTTATTGAACCCTGCTTAATACACGGCAACTATATGAATAATTAATATATAAATAAAACTGATAGTTTAATATAATAGATAAAAAAAATGACAGAGTAATTCATCCACCTAATGATAGTTGACGTAGAAAACCTAAACTTAAGCTAATACATTCATAATTATATTACCACACCTTTCATAAAACAATTTACTCGAGTAATTAAGAAAATAAAATTTAACGGTTTAAAGCTAATATTATAAATTGAACTCTCTTCTACTATTTATTTAATATATAAAAATTCAAATCCGATATTTACTACAAAATATTACTACTCCTGAAGGAACTTTTATTACCTATTAAAAGAATTATCTGGCACAGCGCCAACTCTTTTGCCGCTTGAATACTACGTTATAAGATCAATTGAGTTTGTCCAAAATAGCTTGATATCCATTTTTATAATATCCAATATATATATAGAGCAATTGAAATAATCTATTTCAAGAGTATTTTATTTTTCAGTGTAATTATACCTTGAAATAATTTATTTTAATTTTTGTATTATTTGGGACGATGACGTCATCATAAGCTTAATAAATAGTAGTTGTTAGTTGCCTCTATAAAAGAAAACATTATTTGTTTTGTCAATGTCACTTTTGTTGCTCAATATCTCATGTCATCGTATTTATTTAAAACTTAACCAGTGCTGCCAACATAGCCCTTTCGGAGCTTTATCTAGCAATTTTTGCTATATGTGAAATATATTTGATTTGATTTAATATTGACGTATAAACCCTTAGAGGTCTTTGAGAGATATGATATGTATAAAGTTTTTTTTTGTTGCAAAAATATATTACATTTTGTGAAAGCTTTTTATTGTTCTCTCCTACATGGAAAATAATTATGTTTTTAATTTGAATAGGGTTAATTTTTAATTTTTGACATGTAATTGATATTTTACTAATATGTACGAATGAATTTTTTTACAGGTTTTGTACAGGTTAAAATTAAAATATTATTGTTATTCAAGCTAAAATAAGAACAAATAATTGAATTGAAATCAGTATAAATATGTTATATTAGCCTTTTTACATCAAGTCATGGTAACATTGATTGATGAAAATCGTTTTTTTTTTTCTAATTTTTTGGCTAAAGCATTATTTCTCATGACGTCAACGAAGGGCATTGAATAAAAGTCCGAAATACTGATGCAGAAATATAGGAGCGAAAATCTGATAATTTCCCTTATCCTTACATGTAGTATAATTATAGGCTCAAGGTGCCATAAAATTATAAATTAAGGCTGCTACTACCAAAATCAGTAGTTTATGAGCAATACTTTTAATTTAATTTAAAATATAGGTATAATTAACTTAAATGCAGTAATTGTACCTTATTTAAATTTTTCCCAATGTTTTTCCTAGCATTGGCTTTAGACACCTTGATATTAATTTATAAATTGCAAAAATACAAGTCGAGATAGTAAAAATGGTAAAAAAACCTTCATTTCGGTCGTAACTTGGCTGATGATGATGATGATTCTTTTAATTCTGTGACTTTCAACATTCAAAGCAGTAGTGTAGGATCAAAACATGATAAAGCTGTCGAAATACTGATAATGAACCCCAACTCAGTCAAATAAAAAGGTAATAAACATGTATGCAATTTTGTTATTTTAGGAGTGAGAGTGTTGAGCTCGGCCTTCGGCCTCGCCCTAACCTCGCAAGTGGCGCGGCTCGGCCTAATCAAATTTTAATTCAAAAAATGTAATCAGCACCCCCTGGAGCCCCCGGATGCAAAAATTCAGCTCCCTGCGGCCATTTTGAAATTTGGCCGCCATTTTGAATCGACCATCTTGGATTTTTGACATCACCCCCAAACTCTCCTACCTTCCCCCTATGACATTTGGTCGAACACCCCCCCGCTACCTCTTACCGTTCCAGAGTTATAAGGGTCCAAACTTTGTATGGAATTTGAAAAAATTGTATGACTGTCATACATTTTTTCCATTTTCCAGAACCGTCAAGCAGTTCTCTTAAAAATGAGCCAAACTTGTAAAACTCTATCTTTTATACTTACCGAGATCCAGTAGAGTACTCCAGGGTCTGTTCCACTTTCAGGCAACTTCTAATGGTCTCTTCTTTACTGTTGAGCCTCGCAAGTGCCGCGGCTCGGCCTACGGCCTCGCCGCGGCACTTGCTCGGCTCCTGAGTACCAAATGTATGGAGTTTGTATGGAGTAAATTTTTTTTTCTTCAGGACCCATATTTTTTTTTGTAGATCACCAATAGGCCAAAAGACCTTAACAACATTTCATCAAACACCACCCCCCTATCTGTCATACTTTTGGAGATCCTATGGGGTACTCCTGGGTCAGTTCCACTATCAGACACTTTTCTATTTTGTCCCATTGTCTCATGGTCCCTTCTTTACAGTTCAGCCTCGCAAGTGCCGCGACTCGGCCTACGGCCTCGCCGCGGCACTTGCTCGGCTCTTGTGTACCAAATGTATGAAGTTTGTATGGAGACAATTTTTTTTTCTTCTTTTGACATCACCCCCAAACTCTCCTACCTTCCCCCTATGACATTTGGTCGAACACCCCCCCGCTACCTCTTACCGTTCCAGAGTTATAAGGGTCCAAACTTTGTATGGAATTTGAAAAAATTGTATGACTGTCATACATTTTTTCCATTTTCCAGAACCGTCAAGCCGTTCTCTTAAAAATGAGCCAAACTTGTAAAACTCTATCTTTTATACTTACCGAGATCCAGTAGAGTACTCCAGGGTCAGTTCCACTTTCAGGCAACTTCTAATGGTCTCTTCTTTACTGTTGAGCCTCGCAAGTGCCGCGGCTCGGCCTACGGCCTCGCCACGACACTTGCTCGGCTCCTGAGTACCAAATGTATGGAGTTTGTATGGAGTCAATTTTTTTTTCTTCGGGACCCATATTTTTTTTTGCAGATCACCAATAGGCCAAAAGTCCTTAAAAACATTTCTTCAAGCACCACTCGCCTATCTGTCATACTTTTGGAGATCCTATGGGGTACTCCAGGGTCAGTTCCACTATCAGACACTTTTCTATTTTCACCCATTGTCTCATGGTCCCTTCTTTACAGTGGAGCCTCGCAAGTGCCGCGACTCGGCCTACGGCCTCGCCGCGGCACTTGCTCGGCTCCTGGGTACCAAATGTATGGATTTTGTATGGAGACGATTTTTTTTTCTTCGGGACCTATATTTTTTTTTGCATATCACCAATGGGCCCAAGGTGCCTAACAACATTTCTTCAAGCACCACCCCCCTATCTCTCATACCTTTGGAGATCCCTTGGGGTGCACCAGGGTCAATTCCACTTTCAGCCATTTTTCGATTTTATCTCACCTCTCCTGGTCCAAACATATACAAAACCACGAAAAAACCCTACCCAACAAGTCTCCAACATGGAGATGTATTCCTACCCTACCAGAAAAAGTTACATGTATGGCGGCCATCTTTGTTTTTTGACATTTCCAAATTTTTATCCAAAATATGTTATGTGCACCCCCTGAAGCCCCCGCATGCAAAAAATCAGCTCCCTGCGGCCATTTTGAAATTTGGCCGCCATTTTGAATCCGCCATCTTGGATTTTTGACATCACCCCCAAACTCTCCTACTCTCCCCCTATGACATTTGGTCGAACACCCCCCCGCTACCTCTTACCGTTCCAGAGTTATAAGGGTCCAAACTTTGTATGGAATTTGAAAAATTTGTATGACTGTCATACATTTTTTTCCATTTTCCAGAACCGTCAAGCAGTTCCATTCAAAATGAGCCAAATTTGTAAAACTCTATCTCTTATACTTGCCGAGATCCAGTAGGGTACTCCAAGGTCAGTTCCACTTTTCCAAGTTTTCAGATTTTTCCTCTACTCATTGGAACATTGTCTATACAACGGTGCTATACTCGTCATCCCCCCAAAACTCCTTCTAGGAGAACTACTATGTCAATCAGTCAGTGAGTCAGTCAGTGAGTGAATGGTAATCTAATTTTATATTATATAGACTAGATGTTGGGCTGTGCGCGGGCCGCAAGCGGCCCGCGGGGGGTGTTTTCAAAGAGGGGTAAACATGGGCCACCTATGAATTTAAAAAAAATAGGAAAAAATTCAAGTCGAGGTAGTAAAATATGTAAAAAACCTTAAATTTGGTCAAAAATGGGCTGATGATGATGATGATATTTGAAAATCTGTGACTATCAACTTGTACAGCAGTAGTGTAGGATCAAAACATGATAAGGATCTCGAAAAACTGATAATAAACCCCAAAGCAGTCAAATAAAAAGGTAATAAACATGTATGCAATTTTGTTATGTTGATGATGATGATGATGATTTTGGAGTGCGAGTGTGGAGCTTGGCCTCCGGCCTCGCTCCACCCTCGCCCTTGCCTCGCAAGTGCCAAGGCTCGGCCTTCGGCCTCGCCTTGGCACTTGCTCGGGTCCTGCGTACCAAATGTATGGGGTTTGATGATGATGATGATGATTTTGGGAGGGCGAATGTGGAGCTCGGCCTTCGGCCTCGCTCCACCCTCGCCCTTGCCTCGCAAGTGCCAAGGCTCGGCCTTCGGCCTCGCCTTGGCACTTGCTCGGTTCTGCTTACCAAATGTATGGAGTTTGTATGGAGTCAATTTTTTTTTCTTCGGGACCCATATTTTTTTTTGCAGATCACCAATAGGCCAAAAGACCTTAACAACATTTTATCAAGCACCACCCCCCTATCTGTCATACTTTTGGAGATCCTATGGGGTACTCCAGGGTCAGTTCCACTTTCAGACACTTTTCTATTTTGTCCCATTGTCTCATGGTCCCTTCTTTACTGTTAAGCCTCGCAAGTGCCGCGGCTCGGCCTACGGCCTCACCGCGGCACTTGCTCGGCTCCTGGGTACCAAATGTATGGAGTTTGTATGGAGCCATTTTTTTTTTCTTCGGGACCCATATTTTTTTTTGCACATCACCAATGAGCCCAAGGTCCCTAACAACATTTCTTCAAGCACCACCCCCTATCTTTCATACCTTTGGAGATCCCTTGGGGTGCACCAGGGTCAATTCCACTTTCAGCCATTTTTCGATTTTATCTCAATTCTCTTGGTCCATACATATACAAAACAATAAAAAAACCGTACCCTACAAGTCTCCAACATGGAGATCTATTCCTACCCTACCAGAAAAAGTTACATGTATGGCGGCCATCTTTATTTTTTGACATTTCCAAATTTTTATTCAAAATATGTAATCTGCACCCCCTGGAGCCCCCGAATGCAAAAAATCAGCTCCCTGCGACCATTTTGAAATTTGGCCGCCATTTTGAATCCGCCATCTTGGATTTTTTACATCACTCCCAAACTTTCCTACCCTCCCCCTATGACATTTGGTCGAACACCCCCCCGCTACCTCTTACCGTTCCAGAGTTATAAGGGTCCAAAGTTTGTATGGAATTTGAAAAATTTGTATGACTGTCATACATTTTTTTCCATTTTCCAGAACCGTCAAGCAGTTCCATTCAAAATGAGCCAAACTTCTAAAACTCTATCTTTTATACTTTCCGAGATCCAGTAGGGTACTCCAAGGTCAGTTCCACTTTTCCAAGTTTTCAGATTTTTCCTCTACTCACTGGAACATGGTCTATACAACGGTGCTATACTCGACATCCCCCCAAAACTCCTTCTAGGAGAACTACTATGTCAATCAGTGTGTCAGTCAGTCAGTGAATGGTAATCTAATTTTATATTATATAGATAGACTAGATGTTGGGCTGTGCGCGGGCCGCAAGCGGCCCGCGGGGGGTGTTTTCAAAGAGGGGTAAAAATGGGCCACCTATTGATTAGAAAAAATAAGGAAAAAATTCAAGTCAAGCTTGTAAAATTGGTAAAAAACCTTAAATTCGGTCGAAAATGGGCTGATGATGATGATGATATTTTAAAATCTGTGACTATCAACTTGTAAAGCAGTAGTGTAGAATCAAAACATGATAAGGATCTCGAAAAACTGATAATAAACCCCAAAGCAGTCAAATAAAAAGGTAATAAACATGTATGCAATTTTGTTAGGTTGATGATGATGATGATTTTGGGAGTGCGAGTGTGGAGCTCGGCCTTCGGCCTCGCTCGACCCTCGCTCTGGCCTCGCAAGTGCCAAGGCTCGGCCTTCGGCCTCGCCTTGGCACTTGCTCGGGTCATGCGTACCAAATGTATGGAGTTTGATGATGATGATGATGATTTTGGGAGTGCGAGTGTGGAGCTCGGCCTTCGGCCTCACTCCACCCTCGCTCTGGCCTCGCAAGTGCTAAGGCTCGGCCTTCGGCCTCGCCTTGGCACTTGCTCGGGTCATGCGTACCAAATGTATGGAGTTTGATGATGATGATGATGATTTTGAAAGTGCGAGTGTGGAGCTCGGCCTTCGGCCTCGCTCCACCCTCGCCCTTGACTCGCAAGTGCCAAGGCTCGGCCTTCGGCCTCGCCTTGCCACTTGCTCGGGTCCTGCGTACCAAATGTATGGAGTTTGTATGGAGTCAATTTTTTTTTTCTTGGGGCCCAAATTTTTTTTTGCAGATCACCAATTAACTTAAGAAACTTAACAACATTTACTTGAGCACTACCCCCCTATCTGTCATACTTTTGGAGATCCTATGGGGTACTCCATGGTCAGTTCCACTATCAGACACTTTTCTATTTTGTCCCATTGTCTCATGGTCCCTTCTTTACAGTGGAGCCTCGCAAGTGCCGCGACTCGGCCTACGGCCTCGCCGCGGCACTTGCTCGGCTCCTGGGTACCAAATGTATGGAGTTTGTATGGAGCCATTTTTTTTTTCTTTGGGACGCTAACTTTTTTTTGCAGATCACCAATGGGCCTTAGGTGCCTAACAACATTTCTTCAAGCACCACCCCCCTACCTCTCATACCCTCGGAGATCCCTTGGGGTGCACCAGGGTCACTTCCACTTTCAGCCATTTTTCGATTTTATCTCAACTCTCCTGGTCCATACATATACAAAACCACGAATAAACCCTACCCCACAAGTCTCCAACATGGAGATGTATTCCTACCCTACCAGAAAAAGTTACATGTATGGCGGCCATCTTTGTTTTTTGACATTTCCAAATTTTTATCCAAATTATGTAATCTGCACCCCCTGGAGCCCCCGGATGCAAAAAATCAGCTCCCTGCGGCCATTTTGAAATTTGGCCGCCATTTTGAATCCGCCATCTTGGATTTTTGACATCACCCCCAAACTCTCCTACCCTCCCCCTATGACATTTGGTCGAACACCCCCCAGCTACCTCTTACCGTTCCAGAGATATAAGCGTCCAAACTTTGTATGGAATTTGAAAAATTTGTATGACTGTCATACATTTTTTTCCATTTCCCAGAACCGTCGAGCAGTTCCCTTCAAAATGAGCCAAACTTGTAAAACTCTATCTTTTATACTTGCCGAGATCCAGTAGGGTACTCCAAGGTCAGTTCCACTTTTCCAGGTTTTCAGATTTTTCCTCTACTCACTGGAACATCGTCTATACAACGGTGCTATACTCGTCATCCCCCCAAAACTCCTTCTAGGAGAACTACTATGTCAATCAGTGTGTCAGTGAGTGAGTGAGTGAGTGAGTCAGTGAATGGTAATCTAATTTTATATTATATACTAGATGTTGGGCTGTGCGCGGGCCGCAAGCGGCCCGCGGGGGGTGTTTTCAAAGAGGGGTAAAAATGGGCCACCTATTGATTAGAAAAATAAAGGAAAAAATTCAAGTCGGGCTTGTAAAATTGGTAAAAAACCTTAAATTCGGTCGAAAATGGGCTGATGATGATGATGATATTTTAAAATCTGTGACTATCAACTTGTAAAGCAGTAGTGTAGAATCAAAACATGATAAGGAACTCGAAAAACTGATAATAAACCCCAAAGCAGTCAAATAAAAAGGTAATAAACATGTATGCAATTTTGTTAGGTTGATGATGATGATGATTTTGGGAGTGCGAGTGTAGAGCTCGGCCTTCGGCCTCGCTCCACCCTCGCCCTTGCCTCGCAAGTGCCAAGGCTCGGCCTTCGGCCTCGCCTTGGCACTTGCTCGGGTCATGCGTACCAAATGTATGGAGCTTGATGATGATGATGATGATTTTGGGAGTGCGAGTGTAGAGCTCGGCCTTCGGCCTCGCTCCACTCTCGCCCTTGCCTCGTAAGTGCCAAGTCTCGGCCTTCGGCCTCGCCTTGGCACTTGCTCGGGTCCTGCGTACCAAATGTATGGAGTTTTGTATGGAGGCGTTTTTTTTTTTTTCTCGTAACCCATACATTTTTCATCAGATCACCAATAAGCCTTAGATGCCTATCAATATTTGTTCAAGCACCACCGTCCTATCTGTAATACTTTCGGAGATCCCCTGGGGTGCTCCAGGGTCAGTTCCACTTTCAGGCACTTTTAATGTTTTCTCAACGTCCAATGGTCCCTTTTTTACTGTTGAGCCTCGCAAGTGCCGCGGCTCGGCCTACGGCCTCGCCGCGGCACTTGCTCATCTCCTGAGTACCAAATGTATGGAGTTTGTATGGAGTCAATTTTTTTTTCTTCGGGACCCATATTTTTTTTTGCAGATCACCAATAGGCCAAAAGACCTTAACAACATTTCATCAAGCACCACCCCCCTATCTGTCATACTTTTGGAGATCCTATGGGGTACTCCAGGGTCAGTTCCACTATCAGACACTTTTCTATTTTGTCCCATTGTCTCATGGTCCCTTCTTTACAGTGGAGCCTCGCAAGTGCCGCGACTCGGCCTACGGCCTCGCCGCGGCACTTGCTCGGCTCCTGGGTACCAAATGTATGGAGTTTGTATGGAGTCAATTTTTTTTTCTTCGGGACCCATATTTTTTTTTGCAGATCACCAATAGGCCAAAAGACCTTAACAACATTTCATCAAGCACCACCCCCCTATCTATCATACTTTTGGAGATCCTATGGGGCACTCCAGGGTCAGTTCCACTTTCAGAAACTTTTCTATTTTTTCCCATTGTCTCATGGTCTCTTTATTTATTGCCGTACCTCGCAAGTGCCGTGGCTCGGCCTACGGCCTCGCCGCGGCACTTGCTCGGCTCCTGGGTACCAAATGTATGGACTTTGTATGGAGACGTTTTTTTTTTCTTCGGGACCTATATTTTTTTTTGCACATCACCAATAGGCCCAAGGTCCCTTACAACATTTCTTCAAGCACCACCCCCCTACCTCTCATACCTTTGGAGATCCCTCGGGGTGCACCAGGGTCAATTCCACTTTCAGCCATTTTTCGATTTTATCTCAACCCTCCTGGTCCATGCATATACAAAACCACGAATAAAACCTACCCTACAAGTCTCCAACATGGAGATTTATTCCTACCCTACCAGAAAAAGTTACATGTATGGCGGCCATCTTTGTTTTTTGACATTTCCAAATTTTTATCCAAAATATGTAATCTGCACCCCCTGAAGCCCCCTGATGCAAAAAATCAGATCCCTGCGGCCATTTTGAAATTTGGCCGCCATTTTGAATCCGCCATCTTGGATTTTTGACATCACCCCTAAACTCTCATACCCTCCCCCTATGACATTTGGTCGAACACCCCCCCGCTACCTCTTACCGTTCCAGAGTTATAAGGGTCCAAAGTTTGTATGGAATTTGAAAAATTTGTATGACTGTCATACATTTTTTTCCATTTTCCAGAACCGTCAAGCAGTTCCCTCCAAAATGAACCAAACTTGCAATACTCTATCTTTTATACTTGCCGAGATCCAGTAGGGTACTCCAAGGTCAGTTCCACTTTTCCAAGTTTTCAGATTTTTCCTCTACTCATTGGAACATTGTCTATACAACGGTGCTATACTCGTCATCCCTCCAAAACTCCTTCTAGGAGAACTACTATGTCAATCAGTCAGTGAGTGAGTCAGTCAGTGAATGGTAATCTAATTTTATATTATATAGATATATATATATATATATATACAAGAATTGCTCGTTTAAAGGTATAAGATTTATCAAATTGTATTAATGGTAAGGCATAGTCAGTAAAAACAAAGCGAGTGTTAATAACTAAGAGAGTTTTTCAATAATATGAGCAGAAAGTATTTGATTTATACATTCTATCTCTCTAATTGCATCAGGTCTGGTGCCTCTCCACAACTGTTCGCAGACCCTCCGAAGCCGTGTCTTGCGCCATATGTTGCGTCCAATTTATTATTTTATTATGTTTTTATTTACTCAATATCCTCAGAGACGAGTGTTTAAGCCGACGTTTATGATATTCCTGTGTGGTTTGCGGCTGAGGGGTGAACTCGGGATGATGCGCTATTGTTTCATTTTCACCCTTGTTTTGTCAGTTTGATTCACTGCTTAAGTTTTGTTTTGAATCGAGTTTCTGATGTCGTGTCATTCGTGGTAAAGTTGCGTTCCTACTTGAGTTGGACTAACCCGATATTTTGGGCAAAATAAACTTTTAATTGGTCGGGAAACATTTGGGATGTTGTGGTTAAAGCGGTGGAATATATTTTCTTGCAGGTCGTTGGATGTCACAGCTTAGAACTGATTAAGAATTAATGACTCGTATTTATACAATTCGAGAATCCTTTATACACCAAAAACAATAAGTGTAAAAAAAAATTCCACAATATTGTTGCACAATAGGCAACTCTATACACTATAGGCTATTTATTTTAGGTTGCAAAAGGTAAAAGCGTAATTTTACCTATTAAAAAAGTTTTAATATTTGCATGTATATGGATTTTGAAGATTTATTATTATTCGATGTCAAGAAAAGCGCTATTTTTTATGATAAAGTGCAAGAGAACACAATGCACCCAAAGCGGATGTTTATCAAATCATTTTTGGGTTTTTTAGCAAAACAAATAGCTAAACAGTAACAACAACAAGGAAATCTAAATGCTACACAAGTCTATGAATCGATTTCGTAGAAGCTTCGTAGCATGGTCGTAGTAAGTTTGATATCGACGATTAGACGGCTTTTTAGGGTTCCGTATCTAGAAGATACAAATGAGATCATGTCCACTGTCTGTATCTCACGAACCGAGTGATACGAGTAGCTAGATTGTAAAATTTTCAGAGATGATGTATTATTATTAATGCTATAAAAAATAGAATAAAATAAATATTTAAAGAAAGCTGCCATACAAAAAACGTGGTTTTTGTTGTTTTTTTCATATATGCTGTGGTACGGAACTCTTCGTGCGTGTGACGATTCACACTTGGCTGTTCATTTTAGATAAGGAATAAACTCGATTCATGAATAGCTAAAGTATTTGGCAATTTTACATATCCTACTAATATAATAAATGCAAATTAATGTGAGTGTGTATGTTTGTTGGTTACTTCTTCACGACTGAACCAATTTTATGAAGTTTGATTCGAAGGTCTAACCTATCTAGGTTAGACCTTGGATATAGGTAACTTTTTATCCCGGACTAACGCGGGCAAGATCGTGGGGCGCAGCTAGTTAAAAGTATTTTTTCTTTAAGTACTTGGAATACCTATGCCATTCGTATTACTCGTAGTAATTAAATATTTCTGTAAAATTTCTTGATAAATTTGAATTTAATTAATGAATTGTTTTTGTTTAATAGCGAAGTCCTCCCTGCCACACCACAGCGGGTAATATTCATCAGTTCTGATTGACATCATGATCATAGTTGGAGAGCTCAGCAGGATATCACTGGGGGAACTATGAACCGATACGAACTTATTCTCCTAAAGGGAGATCTGTTAGTGATATTACCTGATATTAATGTTAGAATTATATGTAGTTGTTACTTGCGTCTTCGCCTATATTGTAAAAGAAGATTGTTAATATAACTTACTAACTATGATGGCTCATCATCATCATCATCATCATCATCATCAGCCTGTGTCTTCCCACTGCTGGGTATAGGCCTCCTCTCCAACTCGCCACACAGTACGGTCTTCAGCCAGTTTCCACCAGCTCTTTCCAGCGTGCCTAACGATGTCATCTGACCATCGGGCTGGTGGTCTGCCTCTCTGTCGTTTTCCGTTCCTCGGATACCACTCGGTGACTGCCCTGGTCCACTTAGAGACTACCACCTAGTGAGATGATGGCTCGCTAACCCCAAAATGGATCCTGGCCTCCGACACTAAGAGACGCCAGTTTTCTCTATCCTGTGCTTTCTGTCTCCTGTCAGTCTGTGGCATGAAGTGCGCTCAGGTCTTGCTGTACTTGGTCTTCCCAATACTTGGGATGACCGGATGATGAACCGGACGTCGGCAAATTGGTTAGATTGTTAATATAGGTTTTTAGTAATTGACGTTAAACTAATATTGCCCGTGCGATATGTGTAACTCAGTTTGGTTAGACATATGTATCGCAGTTTGTGTAATACGATCATGTTTTGAAATTGCTTACTAAAATTGTAATATATATTCAAAGCGTCATTTATGAATTTTCTGGTAAATGGTTTGTTACATCTGTAACATCTCTGCTGATGATTGACATTACAATTTTTACTATAGGTAATCTATAAGAATACATTTTTAAAATATCAAATATTTTTGTTTGTACAATTATGATAGCCTATGCTCGTTCTTGAGTTATATAGATTTTTTCTTCCTGTTTTCTAAACCATAGACAAAACATCTAAAATCACGTCAAACACGTCAGATTTAGAGCTGATACAATTGGGTGCGTTCTAAAATCACTTACATTTTTCATATTTGACGTGATTTTAGTTGTTTGGTGTGTGGTTCAGAACGTGCCGTCTCTTTCTGGCCACCTAAGATGAAAAGAGACGGGGCTTCTTTAAATTTATTTTAGTCGTGTGTGCCGCTGAATAGCCACCACTGGTTGGCAAAGTTTTGATAAAATACCATAAATAAATACTTATATTATTTAATATATTTTATGAATATGAATAATACATACGAAATTTTTGTTAACGAGGTCGTTTAGTTCTCCGAACTTCGGAGAATTATCAGAAAACTGATCAATCAACACCATTCAGAGTTGCTAAAGCCGTTGACACACTGGAGGGTCCCTAGACGATAGATAATAATAGAGCTTGTCGCAGGGCCCCGTTAATAGATGAAACCTTATTTGAATATCGTTCCCGATCACGGGGGGCCTGTGAATTAAATCAGCCCACTGTGCAGGTACGGTGCAGTGTGTGGGGGCCCTATTGTGTAGTGCAATTATTTTAGCGACATATTGGTACTGAAGCCGTATGTATGTGAATTAAATTTATTTGCATTTACCATGAAAAGCATACATATTTAGCATTAAAAGTAAAGATTGATTAGAGATTCGTAATATATTTTCAATAGCAATTTAGATTTAAAAAGTTAAAATAGATGTATGCTATTTATATTTCTGTATTGGTTAGTGTTGAAAAATATATTATTAGTACGTGGTGAAAAATATATTATTAACATAAGTAAATTAATTAATTTACGTGTACTTACTACTATGATACACATACTTTGCTTCTGCATACTTTAAGCCTTGCAACGACGAAATCATCATTTTTTTAATGAATACAACTCAAACAGTGCATTAGCTTATGTAGTTTACGCACTGTCAAATACAAACTCTCTAGTGTCCCCAGTCAGAATACAACCCATATTCTATTTACAATTCTAAGAAGTTTTTCAAATACAGCGTAAATTCAACAACTATATAACGACACTGAAGAGACTGTGCATTTATGGCGTTATGGAGAGTGGTCGTTAAATGGCGAGAATGTATCATTGTAAAGAATACATGCTAAACCAACTAAAGCCAATTGATTTAGACACTTTAAAGAGTTTGTCGTTAAATCGAGTGACGTTACATGGAGCTTACACAGTAATTGTATTCTAGCAATACCAAATTTATAAACACAACATTTTTCCCAGAGTTTGTCACATTAAGGCCACTAAACACAGCGGCCGGTAGCGGTCACAGGTTGCGTGAAAAATGAATGGCCCGCGGCGATAGAGCCGCCGCTCGCCTAATGAACCAGAACGCTGATAGCGTGGCCGTGTGCATGCGCCTTTATGCTGCGATGCGCCGCGAATTAGTCACATTTTAGAAAACAGGGATTTTATATTTGGTATATTTGTGAAACGAGAATGGAAAGAATAAGTTGGAAAGAAAAGAAAACTAATGAAGAGGTACTCTGCCTAGTACAAGAACCAAGAACCATAATAAATACACACAACAGAAGAGGAAAAATGGTTGGCCACCTTATACGACATGACAATTTCATTAAAAATATCATAGAAGGAAAGATAGAAGCCATGAGAGGAAGAGGAAGACCTAGAAGATCATATTTAGACCAAATTAAGGAGAAGGCGAAAGTCATGTCGTATAGGGAGGTCAAGGATTTGGCCGAAGACAGAACTACCTCGAAAAAACTCCACAGACAAGAGCCCAGCTCTTAAATATTGAATGAATGAATGTGAAACGAGCCAGTGTTTTGAATTTTAACAGTATCTGTAGCTTTCTACTCGTACTATAAAAGAAAGAAAGAACACGTTTATTTCAGACACAGAAGACACAAACATTAATTACAAATTACATAAGACGATCATGAAAAAAAAAAGAAGAAAGACAGCATAGTATGTGTCCCCTAGCGTCCGAAAAGGTAACAGCATAACCGCTACAGATTTCTCTGCAGCACTGATTTTCAGGACCAACCTGTAGAATCATTTATGCATATACATACATACATAAATAGTATATGTTTTCACGCGGGGATTATATTTAAACCGCTTCTATGTAATGAGGACAGTTCACATAGAATCCTTAATAATAAAAAACCTTATCTAATAAATATAATAAAATGTTTTGTAACAGAGGGAAAATATGTCAAAATTCTAACGCACATGAGCCAATAAGCTAAATTGAAATGCCTTCATGTTATACGAGTCTTTCAGAGTAATTGGTCGGGCTCAGATTAGGGATGCCCCGCTGTCTTAGCATGGTTCGTAATATTTTGACTAGTTTGATCTAATAAATAGTGATACCAATATAATAACGGTATTATTTATAAAAAGTTATGGAACAGTGAAAGTGTTCATTAACCTCACTATAACAAAAATGACTGAAAATCGTTATTTATAAACGCATTATAGCGCTAAACAGTTCTTTAAGCCTACTGTAAAGTTATAGTGGCAAGAACCCTACTACAGATATACCTATAGGCCTCAAGGTCCAATATGGGCGACTATCTGTCATCAGCTGATTTGCTGTCATTGGACATCAATGTTAACAATCATTTTTATCAGTTTTTGCCAATTCTTTGCCAGTCAATTAGAAAATACGACTGACTAACAACTTTTTGACGTTTATTTGTATCCATGTATAGACAAACTTTAGTTTTATATGACACAGATCACCTTTATTAAGCACTTAGATACAAGTTATTATTCTGTGACTTAGATTACTGTACTTGTACTTAGATACAAATAATCTGTGGTTAATCGTTCTTCTTTGACTTTTTCGTCATACTGGCAAGTATTTGGTTTATTGGGGCTTCTATAGCTATTGAAGGCTTACAAAATGTTTATTAATAGTAAACTTTGCAGAACACTTTAAATGCTTATTGAACACTTTAGCTATTGTATGGTCTAAACCTACAATAGGCATTTTTTATAAACAAGACTGTTAGTGTATACATATTTTTTGTTGTAGTTCTGTTTTACTTGGTGTTAGATAAAAGTGCTTTGGTTATTCATTTTTATTTTGGAACATGTTGCGCGTGTTTAGCTAACTATAATTATGAAATAAAAATAATAATCTATAAACTTTGAGTACGTATGTAATACATCAAATACGTTTGATAGCTTTTTTAGCTTTCGGCAGTAGCATTGAAGATAAATAGATCGATAGATAGATAAATTGTTTATTCTCACACACTTTATAAAGTAAACTATTTTCATGAGATACTTAAAAGTAATTCCAAAAAGAAGGCTCTATCGCTAAAAGTGATTTCATCAAGAAAACTATAGGAATTATATGAAAATAGTCAGTTAAGTTTAATTTATCCATATTTTTATCTAATCACTGTAGCACATCTCTAATATCGGTCGTGACCTCTTCCCAAAGTATTTCGATTTGAATAGAAATACCTAACATTAAAAATATAGGGTGTTTACTGAATGGATCTTCGACGACAGGCCAGTTCATTCATTCGCTAAGTGAACTTATAAAACGATGGCAGATCGCTCCAATTTCGAGGGTTTAGGATTGAACATCAATAATTTTACAAAATTAGGTATATTTTTTTATCTTGTAGAGTGTATTCATAATCGTAAATGGCTTGCGTACAACGTAGACAAGTATCGGGAGACCGAAAACACCTTTTTAAAAAGTATTTTTTATTTAAATGTAAAGGTTAATACTAAGTGTGACTCGATGCACAGGCTTAATTCTAATTTATTCTAATTTAAATCTAGGTGTGCTCGATGCACTGGTTAAAACTAATCTGTTAATTCTAACTTAAAACTAGTGTCTCGATCGGCGCTCTTATCTAAGGAATGCGCCCTGGCGCGGCGAGCGAGACGCAGTGTCAGCAATAAAGGCGCTCACGCGTGTACGGTAAATACCGGGCCAGAGTGCATAACGCCTCCCTCCCTAAGTTCGAAGTTTTCGGGTGGGTTCGTCCGAAAACTTCGAATTACATTAAAATACTTCCTCCATAGAACTGCTATAACTGTGATACCGAGTATCACAAATAATGCGACGGTACCAACGCTCACTCTTTTCAGATCAATAACACTTTCACTATTGCTCTTTTCACTGTGACTTTTTATCACGCTGGCCAAGTGTTGCAGGTTGGACAGCTCCACGTTGTCCAGCGTTACGAGTTTCATCTCCGGGGGTGTCCTTGCTGTTGGAGGCACTTCTGGCAGGTCTACGATTGGGAGAGCCTGCAGGCGGATGTTTGTTGCTCTTCCTTGGTGGTGTCGTCTTAGTCTCGTGCCTTTCACTACCAGCTCACAGTCATCATCTAGCGTGGCCACGTATGTTCCTTGCGCTGTGTGGTAGGTGGTGTCTCCGCTACAGTCTTGAGTTAATATCGTACTGGACCTGGCGTACACCATCCACCTGTCGGGTAGTATGTTTTCGACCTTGACGCCTTGTATGTGTACTACAATGGGCGTGCAGCTTGAAGCGTTTTGGGCAAAGGTGACCAGATCAATGACGCATTGGTCCTTCACGAAGGGCGATATATCGGCTTCTTCGCAGAGGAACTGTGACTCGTCTACTTCGTTGCAGTGGCCGCGCAGCGACACGGTTTTCAACCCTTTCGCAAGTAGGTACGGGAACTTGGGTAAAATAAGGGAAGTTTGGTTTTGGTTGTTGGTGGTCGGCAGTGGCAAGATTTTATAGTACGTATAAATGTCGTCATCAACAAGAGGTATATTAAGTATGAAGGTTATTTGATTTCCTTTTACATAGATTTTGGGTTTTATTTCGTGTTCTAATTTAACTATATTCTCTATGTTAGCCAGAAATACAAGTTTGTGGTTTTGGTTTTCAATAGCTTTCAGTATTACCAATAGTTCGTCTGTGTCAATTACAGCTTGGTGGAGCATTCCTAATTTGCTAAAAGCGATTACATTTTCAATTTCGTTAACCTTAGTATATAATGTTTGAAAGTTATGTAAGAATAAGCTGTAAACGTTATGAATTTTTAATAAACCTTGTTGCCTGTATGTTTCGTTTAATCTTTGTCTAATTTCGATCATAGCCCTATCGATTTGAATAAAATTGTTATTAGTGTTATTAGTACTATCAACCAAAGTTTCCAACATTTCCGCGATGACCGTGATCTTTTTATTTAAAGCGTTTTGTTGCGTTTTGACGTCATCGATTAATGAGTCATATCGCACTGCGTCATCATCGTCCAAATTGCCCGTTATGATTTTAATTACGGAGCCAAGAGGGTTGAGAAGGCCGCGCTTTAGTCTTTTAGGTGGTATTAGCTCGTTTAGCTTTTCTACGGCCAAGTCTCGTATGTAGTCCGTTTGCATCTTAATATTATTTATCTCTTTGAGGACATCTTCCTTTTCTGAGTGCTCTCTCATGTACTTGTTCAGATTCATGTATCTGTTAATGTTGAAGTCTAGGTCTTGACGGATTAAACTGAGGTCTAATATCTTTATGATGGTCCATTGATCTCTACTTATTTTCGCCTGACCTTCTTTGATCGGCAGGATCCCGGGGTTGTGGTCAATCCGTTGCAGCACTAGTCCCTGGCATGTTGATATCGTCAGGAGTACGCCTAGGTACCTGCGAAGGACGTTTTATGTCTTTTACCGCTGTTTTCACTTCACGTCCTTTGACAGTAATGGGGACTGTATTTCTTATTATCTCTCCTGCTACTTCTGCCTTTTTATAGCGAGGTTGGTCTTTACTACGCCTTTCGTTCACACCTTTAATGAAAACTGTGTCTCCCTTTTGTATATCGAATTTGGTTTCTCCTCCTCGTTTTTGTCTAATTTTCTCCTTTGTTTCGATCATTTTGTTGGTCAGGTATTCATAAAGGTGTTTAGTGCGTTTTTTGTGGTCCTGTACTAGTTTTTGGGTATAGTCTCTTTGGTAATCTGCATTGAAAGGGTTGCTTGCGTCTGTATGACCAAAAACTATTTCAAATAGTGTCATCCCAGTCGTACTGTGTATAGTATGGTTGTAAGCCATAAGAGCGTACGTCATTACTGACGCTGCATCGGTGAATTTATGCTCGTATTTTGCTAGACGATAGATTTCGATTAACGTCGAGTGAAATCTTTCTACAATTCCCATTGAGTTTGGGTTGTGTGGTGTTCCAATATGTAGGCCAATTTTATAAAGTTGTAGTGTTTCTTTCAGTAGGGTATTATTGAACTCGGCGCCTGCGTCGGTGTTTATCTTCTGAGGCACTCCGTATATGGAGAAGTACTTGATCAGAGCTCTAGTTACTTCTGGGGTGGTTTTACTTTTTATTTCAAATGCCTGTCCGATTTTACTAAAAGCATCTACTATTGTTAGGTATGTTTTGCTGTCTATACTAAAAATATCTATAAATAGTTCTTCGAATGGTTTTGTTTGCGTCTGTGTTAATTGTAATTCTGGTTTGATGGGCTTCCTGTCATATTTCATAGCTTTGCAGCTCTCGCAGGCGTTGATAACTGCTGCTACTGTAATGTCCATATTGGGCCAGTAATATGTGCGTTTGATGCGCGTTGCTGTTTCTTTCTGGCCTCGGTGGCAAGTTTTACCTTGGTGGTATTTTCTTACTAGGTCTTTTTGTTCCTCTTCATTCTCTACGTATACTACTCGTTCTGTGCATTCTAATAGTTTTACTGTGTCTTTCTTAAAAAGGGCGATGGTTGCTTCTGCAAACTGTTTACGGTGGGCCTTGTCTTCAAAATAGATAAAATATTTTATTTTCGGGTTTATGTATTCTTTTAAGAATTGTTTAGTCAAATCGGGTCGATCTAATGGTAAGTGTAGCTCTCGAATTTTCTGTTTGGGCCTTGAAATGTCTTTTACAGCAATTTCGTTTCTAAACCAAGTGTGTACCAATATTTGATTAGGCTTAGTGTCTATGGCTTCCTTCAAGATGGGGATACCTGAAGTGTCTGTTTCGAAAGTAGAGTGTTCTGTAGACTTTCCTGATGCTGTCAGTGTAGTGCTACTCACTGATGGTTGTATAGAGTATGGTGATTTTGGTTCTCGTGAAGATGGTATAGATATCACGCTGTCTGTTCCCGATGATATTGTCACCGTAATTTCCGTTTCGATGTTACGGGCGGCTAGTTCTTCCTTTAGCAACTTTATGTTCTTCATCAATTCTTCTATGTCTTTTTGTGACTGGTCGTCACCTACGTTCACCTTCATGGATTCGTTGCCAGTAATTGCGTTCACTTTTATTCGCGATAACGCATCAGCGACTACGTTTTGTTTTCCGTTCTTGTACTCGATGTCGTAGTCGTACTCTGCTAGTCTGAGTTTCCATCGTGTTAATTTACTGTTCTGTTCTTTCATGCTATTCAGCCAGGCTAAAGGCCGATGGTCCGTATAGATGGTGAAGCGCCTACCATAGAGATATGGTCTGAAGTACTTGACTGCCCACACTATTGCTAGTAATTCTTTCTCTACGGTGCTGTATCTTGTTTCTGCGTCGTTCAGGGTTCGACTGGCGTAAGCGATTGGTTTGTCGCTCCCTAAGGGGCCTTGGGATAACACTGCTCCGATTGCGAAATCTGAAGCATCAGTTGTGAGTATAAATGGTTTCTCGAAGTCGGGGAATTGTAACACGGGTGCGTTTACTAACAATTCCTTGCACATTTCAAAGGCTGCGATGTATTCGTCAGTTAACTCGATTTTGCGGCGTTTTTTGAGGCAACTGGTCATTGGTCGTGTGATCTTGGCAAAGTCTTTTACAAACTTCCTGTAATAACCTACTAAACCGAGGAAACTTTTAATTTCGGTCACGGTTTTCGGAACAGGGAAGTTTAATACGGCCTTTATTTTGTCATTGTTGGGTTTTAGGCCTTCCTTAGTTATCATGTGCCCGAGGTATAGGACTTCTTTGCGGAAAAACTCGCATTTGTCAAGTGTCACTTTTAGGTTGGTTGCCCTTAAGCGGTCGAATACCATCCTCAGCTTGTCTAGGTGTTCTTGTAGACTGGACGAGTAGATGATTATGTCGTCGAGGTAAACTAGACAATGAATGCCTTGTAGTCCTCTCAAAACATTGTCCATGGCACGCTGGAATGTCGCGGGGGCTGTCTTGAGTCCGAAGGGCATTCTAGTGAACTCGTAGTGTCCAGACTGGGTGGAGAATGCCGTCTTCTGTCTGTCCTCTTCTTTTACTTCTACTTGATGGAATCCGCTGGCTAGATCGATCGTACTGAAGTAAGTGGCTTTACCCAGTTTATCGAAAAGATCAGAGATGTTAGGTAACGGGTACTTGTCATCTGTAGTAATTTCATTTAGACGCCTGTAGTCTATAACCATCCTGTACTTAACCTCGCCGGGTACGTTGGTCTTCTTTGGTACCAGGTGAACAGGGGCACTCCACGGGGAGTGTGACTCACGGATCACGTCGTTTTGTAGAAGTTTGTCCACTTGTTTTTGTATTTCCACGTTATAAGCCGGAGGGTGACGGTACGGCCTAATATAGATAGGATCTTCGTTCTTTGTCCTTATCTCGTGTTTAATTCCACTGGTGAATGAAAGCGGTATGTCGTCGCTATAGAATATATCTCTATATTCATAGCACAGGGCTTCTATTTTCTCTCTCTCTTCTTTATTCATATGGTCTAGTCGGAGCTTCTGTAGATTTTGTTTCAGAAGATCGTCGACTTCATATCGGTCTCTTGTCGCGTTGACTGCGATTTCTCTATTTTCATGTTTAATGACTTTCAATGGTTTTTTAAATGTCATTATTACTTGTTCGTTTGAGGCGTTTTGTATAACCGTTGTGGCATAACCATTGTTGCAACTCACAAGGGCACTTGGCATTCGGACGCCTGTACCGAATTCTCTGTACTCAAGTATTGCGTCGCCTGTGTAGTGGTTAACAGGGACCTTCACTCTCGTTTCGGTTCGGGGTTGCAACTCTATCTCGTGCTCTACGTCGGGGTTGTAAATCTGGAATTGGGTGTCTGTAGTAGTCAGCACTGACCTACCTAAATCGATGGTTGCTCGAAGTTTCTTTAGTAGATCATGGCCGATTACTCCATCGTAAAGTGGGTCGACGGTATATAAATAGAATTTATATTGCTCTGAGCTCTTGAAGGATGGTGGTAGAGGCACATATATGACTTGGTTATGGTCACTGGATGCATGGGTGCTTACAACTCTGAACTGTTCGTATTGGATGAAATCTTGATAGTATTGGTAAGCTTTGACGGGGTTGAGAAAAGATCGTTCGCTCCCAGAATCCACCATCATCTTTGCGTCGATTTCTGGTAGATAAATATACGGTAGTTTAAGTGATTGGTGTGAGTTCATGTGTATTATTTCGGTTCCGGGTTGGAGGCTTGTATAGAAAAATTTTCGCCTGTCTCGTTAACACTGGGGTCTTCGTAGTGATATTCGGTCAATTCTATGGGCTCCTGTTGGTAATTTTCGTAGTTTTCGTCTCCGTACGTGGGGTCGGAGTATGGCTCTTCATGCTCGTTTATCTCTTCAGTATAGAAGTGCTGGTCCGTTTCGGGTATGTCTAGTCTATTTTGTTTAAAAGGGCGCGCAGTGCGCATTGAAATGTCTGTGTTTTCTAGCGGGTCACGCCTTGTGAAAGGGAACTGCTGATGTTGTGTGCCAAATTTAAATTGCTGTTGTTGCGGCTGCTGATGTTGTATGCCGAATTTAAATTGTTGCTGAGGTCGTTGAATGTTGGGGTTCCATTGCGGGCGGAATCCTTGGGTATTGTTCGGTATGCCGAATTTAAAGCTCGGTTGAGTGGGGTTAAATCTGTACCCTGTAGGCTGGTGGTTTGTGAAGTTTGGTTTAAATCCTGAGGGCTGTTGAAATCTGAACCCTTGATGTGCGGGGTTGTTAAACCTTGGCGGTTGGCTTGGCATCGTGAATCTATTTTGTTGGGGTATTCCGAATTTAAAATTAGAGGTTGGTGCACTAAACGGGGGCAATGCGGGTCGCTGTAGTGCAGAGTTGGCCTTGGTCTTGTTTTTCGCATGATACTGGGCCATGAAGTTAACTTCTTCAGTAACTATGCTCAACGCTGTCTCTAAGCTGGTGCATGCCTTAAGGCGTACGATTCTAATAAGATCTTCGGGAAGGTTGTATAAGAAAACGTTCATTGAGAGGTTATTGTATACTATCATTTTTGCAGCTTTCACACCCTCGTCAGCTATTAAATTAACTTTGGCAAATAATGAAGAGCGCATATGTTGAATCCGATGACACAATTCGATATATGACTCATTAGGTTTTATTTTAATCTGCTCTAATTCTATTGCAATGCATTCTTCAGATCGTGGGTCGCCGAAATGTTGTATTAAAATTTCTAGTAAGGCTTCAAAGGTTGTGACGTCATCGCGCTCACTTATTAAGTTTGCGGCCTTGCCGCTGAGGCGACTGGTAATAGCATGAAATGCATAGAGTTTTTGTGAATTTGGGGATGTTGGTTGCACATGTGCATTATATATGTATTGGGCCTTTTTTATAAATAGATTTAATAGACCTTCTTCCCCTTCAAATCTCGGAATTAGGCAAAGTAAGTCTTTAGGAATAACTCGAATTTGTTCCATTTTTTTTTTAAATTAAACTATCTACTATATAATACCTAACTATCGCTCTATTCCTAACTAATAACTAATACACACAATTTTATAATATGAAGTAAGTAAATTTCTAATTAATACACACACAATAGACACAATTTTGACGTCTAAAGGATTTATAATTAATACACATATAATAGACACAATTTTTAACGTTTAAGGAATTTCTAATAACTAACTAACACATTACAATAGACACGATTTTGTCGTCTAAAGAATTTCTAATTAATACACATGTAATAGACACGATTTTGTTGTCTAAGGAAATCAAATAATACAATAGACACGATTTTGTCGTCTAAGGAAATCTTAATCTAAAAGTATGCCGACAACCGGAAAAGGTGGGAAGTGAATGGAAAATGCGAAAAGGTTTACTCACATAGTCACCACGCCCATCCTCCAGTCTTCAGTCAGCTTGGTCCTTGGTCCTTGTCAAATTTGTTTGTTCTGGATCGAATCTCGTGATAGTGCTAGGCGGCGTACGGGTAAGCAGCAGCCAAATCGCGCACGAGATCCTACCGGCTGCGCCAGACAAGTATCGGGAGACCGAAAACACCTTTTTAAAAAGTATTTTTTATTTAAATGTAAAGGTTAATACTAAGTGTGACTCGATGCACAGGCTTAATTCTAATTTATTCTAATTTAAATCTAGGTGTGCTCGATGCACTGGTTAAAACTAATCTGTTAATTCTAACTTAAAACTAGTGCCTCGATCGGCGCTCTTATCTAAGGAATGCGCCCTGGCGCGGCGAGCGAGACGCAGTGTCAGCAATAAAGGCGCTCACGCGTGTACGGTAAATACCGGGCCAGAGTGCATAACGACGTATAGTTTTGCTATTATCTTAGTTATACTATTATATTTTTTATATCTGGCTAAATGCGGGTAGGACTAAGTGTTCCGTACCATTCATCTATAAAAAAACAGCAAACAATTTAGCAGTGGGAAACGGCTGTTCGTAGTGTGTAAAGGTTACAATACTCAACAAGATAAACAGTAACAACATATAACCATATATATATACATAATTACAAGGTACATGTTAATGTATAATTTAATTTATACTGTACATGTTATGCTGAAATAAATATTATATTCTATTTTGTTCCATTCAGTTAATTGATAATTAAAAAATTAAACATTAAAAAAAATATCAGTGCATTGCAATTTGTACATAATTAAACTATTGTAACGGGTTTGATATAGGAATCCAACTAACAAGCCGCAAGAAGAGATTACGCCGCTCGCCAAGAGATGGCGCTAAGTAAAAACCACGCAAAGCTAACTCGCGGTGAAGTTATTTTCCTAACTAACAGGGCCGCCCGTATCTTAGATCTTGCATCCACTACTGTTGGAATAAGCTTGAATATACCTAAAGCTACAACTTTAGAGCGGTATACGCAAGCACCATCGTGGGACGTTTCATGTGTTTGTTATGTTTTTATTATTATGTATATTTTATGTATTAACTGAATTTGTTCTTTTTTATATAATTATAAATAGTTCTCTTAGTCTTAATGTAGCATTTCAGCCTAGTATTATAATAATAGTCTTAGTATTGTTATTTATTTTAATTTCATTTTGTAATAGTTTGAGTGATACGCTTGGTTTATCTGTAAGTGTAATAGGTATGTAAATAAACAGAATTTGAATAAACAAAAGTACTGTGTAAAATAAAAATCATTACATATCGTAAAAAAATATTCTGTATAATTATATACATATAAATAGTACTCAGAACGAGGCTCAAGTACAAAAAATATCATTTGAAAAAAAAACAGATATAACTGGCCACATATTTTCTCTCGTGCCAGTCCTAGCCTTAGGGGATTTGTATAATCCTGATTGGGTGCGTATTGCGAACCGATGAAGTGTGTGGAGCCACGTGGCGACGTCACATTATCTTACTGCCATCGCTGGCTCGGCCGGTGATTGAATGCTGATCACATCTGTCAATACGACGAGTTAATTATTTTGCGGGCTATAGATGCCCCTTGGATGCATCGAACATGCTAATTAAGGACAGAGTTAAAACATGGACCAAATTTTTTAATAAAGAAAGTTATAAGCTACTAGTTGCACCCCGCGGTGTTACCCGCGTTAATCCGGGATAAAAAGTTGCCTGTGTTTGTCCAAGGTCTAATCTATCTTCACATAGTATATATATAATTTTGATGAGATCATCAACATTAGTCCAGCCGTTGGAGTGTGAAGGAGTAACATAGATTTTCAAGTTTTTTGCGTATGCTACGGGAACCATAATTGTTTTCGGGATAAAAATGATTGTGTTAATCCAATTTCTAACCTACCTTCAAACCAAATTTCATCAATCTCGCTTCAGCCGTTTGAGTGTGAAGAAGTAAGAAACATATACACGCACACACACACAAAATTTCTCATTTATTATACTAGAAGGATTAATCTAAAATTGGTATCACCAAAAATTATAAAGTGGAATTATTTCTGAATATCTTGGATTTTTTTAGTTGTTAGTCGTGAGTGTTTCATGTCTTCACAAGTGAATACATAATAAAGATTACTTCAGCATATAGTCTATCCAATTCAACGAGCACACAACGTCATAATTAAACCTCGATTGAATTAAAAATTCACCAAGTAAAAGGGAATTAAAGTTGACGACATTCCGGCTTGCCGACTGGGGGGCGACGATAACGCGACAATGGGCCTCTCCTGCAACGACAGCCTGAACTCTGCCACGCTAATTACCACCTAATTATTTAAATCTTAAAGCCTAATATCCCCTATTCTAGCCCTTGCAACGAAAGAACCCTGTTTAACCTAATTACCACTTAGTTCCTTGCGAGATATGTACCATTATTACGTAATTTTTATTAGCGCTCAGCTCACTCAATTGTTCCTAGGGTTGAACAGCCTATGGATGGATTTGGTCGCAATGAAATAATTCAATTATAAAATATTTATTTTTTAGGACAAAACAAAAAGCTATCAAAATGTGTAGCAGTAAAACATTTGATCTGTGTATTTAACAATAATATACTCTATAATCTATATACACTAATTAATCTAAAATAAACATCTCCTAATTTACATAACTAAAGAATAGGTAATATTAACAAAGCATAGTAAAAACGAAATTTTTTTAAACTAAAAAAAATAACAAAACAAAATTTAAAAAAAAAACATCTCATTATAAAATTTCACCTTTTCCTATTCTAGACTAGCCTTAGCCAGTTTCATCACAATTTAAGAAACAAACTTCTTCCAGTGAAACTTAAAAAGCGCTTACTTACTTCAAAGTATAAGGTGTCTCTACAAAACAAACGTTTAACGAGTAAATTTTCTCGAAACGAGGTATTAAAGCGAGAGTTATTCCATTCTTAAAAAGTTTAGGTCTTAGGCAAATAGGGGAACTTTGTGCCCTTTGGTAGTTAAAAGTGACATTGCCCGTCCAATAACCTGAATCACTAAGTTACGAGTAGGAGTTGCTACCAATGGTTATATTTATTAACTAGTTGATACGCACGGCTCTACCTGCTTTATTAAAGCCGATTTCGCAGGCAATAAATAATACGCGTTCAAGAAACATTCCCAGTAACATGGGTCAACTCAAATTTAACTGGCGAGCGTTAGAAAAAAACTATGTAAATAAAATTATAATTCGCATGGACGGAATCTTAAAACACGACACATTTTCAAAATGCCATCTATGAATTTTCATAAACCATTGTATTTTTTTTTTAATTTGGTGTTATTGATTTTCATAATGACGACTCCTACATTGCTAATTAAAATATGCCATAAATATTTTATATTCAACCTACGTTCATCCAAAGTATCATGTTCAAGTACTTTATTATACCTATGTACATACAAGTACGTTATATTTTTTCTAATAGTGTTACGATTCAATTTATGATGGATAATGGATGTACTGGATATCTGAAAATGAATCAAATAATTCTTATTAGCATATGGGATCAGTCGATTAACTCGTAAAGTAACTTTCCAATAAGACATTTGAAACTTATTCGATAATTAAAAGGTATCAAAATATTAAACACAATACAATTGCCGTTTTCTACACAGTGCTTCCGGAAGTTTCATGTACCTACGTCTTTAAAGAAAAGCGAAAGGCTTAAATTCAGTATTGAAATTAGATGAAACGAGCAAAGAAGAGTATTTGTATCAGTATTTTGTCATGTTATTTATTTATCTTTTTCAATTTGCAAATAAAATTAACAAACGTTTAGTATTTCGATATAAACGGTTAAAAACGCAAACATGACAAACAATCAAACAAAATACAATAAAAGCACACCAATAGTAGTGTCGCTGTGCCCTATGCTTTAATAAACAAGGGTTCACCTTTGTCCGTCTTCAAATAAAGGTTATTTACAATAAAGCGTTTAGCAGGTTTCTATTTGTTAACAAGTTTCGCTAGTAAACGGCTTCGATGTGATTAACTTCGCTACTTGTTTTGGCTATTTCATTGTTTCTTCTGTCAGGTAAAGTATGCCTAGATGTGACATGAAGTTAAAGAAACAAAATAGCAAACCACTAACGATTTTTCACAAGGGGCGTCGCATGGAAGTGTAAAAATAAAGGTTGTTTTTTTGGCATATTTTTATTTGACGAAAATTCTATCTAATATGCCTTAAACGCAACTTATCAGTGTTTAAGTAAACAAACAATATTTAAAGCCAAAGAATATACATAAATCTCATTTTAATAATAAATATGGAAATATATTGTTACCTTAAAATAAATTTATGCATGATATGTTGTTTACTTATAAATAGGCCGCCATTTTTATACCCTCGAAAAAACAATACAATTGCTCTTAATTATAATTATGTTTTATGTAACAACAAACATAAAATTATCTTTATTGCTATGCTACACGTAGGTATAGAAATGTGTCTGTTCCAGTGATATATTTGTTCCAAGTTCACGCGTATCAAAGGTGAATGATACATCGCGTAGGCGGATTATAGAAACTGTCTGAAACTATTTCTCAATAATTCTGGAGTTATTTTCATAGCTGATTCATATAGTGGTTGGGCAATGTGAGAATTGATAGCAGGTTCTAGGAGGAAAAATATAATTATTTGAACTTTGGATTCTGTTGCTAAGTAAACATTCATATATTGATAGGTAAGTCAGTAATCAGCTAAATGAATTTATGATATAAAATACTCTCCCAACTTATCTAACCTAACAAGTTCTTCGTGTTGCTTGATTAAGGCAGTATGAGAGAAAAATATAATATTTTGAAAAATCCTATATTATTCTTAGTAAATGATAGAGCTACGGTTTTTTCAGTTTTAGTATTTGTAATTCAGTGTTAAGTATCGTTAGCTCCAGAACACGATTACGTAAAATTAGCTCGAAAGCTATTTAACATAGTAGTTTTTAAATTTGAAAATGTTCTGCATCGCGAAGTAATAAAGCCTTAAGGATGTAGTTCCTGTAGCTCGGCTAGCTAAGGTGATCTGACGCATCATCGAAGCTAAGCAACGGTCGATGCAGACGGTGTTTGGATGGGTGACCATGCACAAGACGGTCGTTTCAAAAGTGGCGTTTTCATCAGAGCGCTATCGTGAGTCAGATGACATGTTCAATTGTAGATCCCGGCTGTTAGTCTTAGTACAAGCAGTCGTTAAGCCAAGTCAGAGGCCTTCGGGTGGCTTGAAAACTCTCGACACTAGAGCTTGGCTACTTAGCTCAAACAAAGAAGAGAAGGTTACAAAGAAATTAAAACAAATCTTATTTTATTTTCGTAGGTAATTAAATATAATATACTTAAATGAAAAAAAAACTAAACAATAATTAAAAATTCGTGCCTGATCAAAGCGAAGCCTGGTCAAAATGCTGGGGTATTTCGCTAACTAGACATCTCAGCATTACCATTTAACGTGATAATGCTGCCAACACATTGTCCACGCTGCCTTCTGGTAGTTGACTAGAGCTTTATTAAGCTTTAGTTGTTTATCTAAAGCTAATACAATTTGTTTTTTTGGTTTTAGTAGTTAGTAGTTTTATGTGACAAATATATGCCATTTAATAAATATATTGATTTATTTTGAACACAGAAAGTTATGAGTACGTTAAATTAAGTTCAACAATTTAATATATACTAGCTAACCCGGCAATTGTAGTTTTGCCTCACTTAGGGGTACAGATTATTGTACCCCTAAGTGAGGCAAATCTCTATCTATCTCTATCTATTGATTACCTACTTACTCAACCCAGTCGAAAGGTATCGACATCTGTTAGAATCATTTGGAGTTAACAGATAATTATGACTGTCAAATAATAACAGACAATAATTAGCAATAAATTAAAATTGCGATTATAATTTGAGATTTAAACTATCTTATCTCTCAAGTTGGATTGAACTGCACATGGTGTGCGAATTTTATTATAATCGGCTTAGTGGTTTAGGAGTCCATTGAGGAGAAACATTATGACACGAGATTTATAAATATTAAGATATTAATTAAAAGTTACTATTAGGTACCTGCTCGTCCCATTTTTAATTAATTTATAAAGTAAACATTTCCTAACACTCTGCGAATCTAATTCATTTGGGACGGGGTTAACAAAGACAACCCTTGTGTTCACCCGACTAGATCGGAATCGATTTATTCTGCCTTCATTAGCCGTACTCATGTCCATCTTTGTGATCCAGTTCTTTTATACAGTTTAAATTAATTAAGAAGGGGTAAAGTTAAAATAACCAACAAAATTATTTTTAAACTTTAAAAACTATAAGTAAACAGCTTATATTCTGAATTCTTTTACATTGTTGTTCTTGAGGATTTATCAAATACCTAATTGTGAAGGCAAAATTAATATTTTTTCGTATGAAACTAACTTTTTAACTTTCACATCATTATTATACTACAAGTTTAGTATGTTTGTCTTCTTTTTTCTTCTAAAGTTTCAAGACAGTTTCCAGCTATTCAACAGTTAGTTAGGTACATATGTACCTATTATTGTAAGCATAAAATTATATATATTTATAATCAGTAGCTTTTATCCATTATTACCTCTCCCGAGAGAAGTGCTCGCAATCTGCGTCTGGTCTTGACTCAAAAGAAATTAATTAATCGCCAGCCGTCCCAGCCGGGGCGGCGTAATGTTTTCTCATTAACAGCTCCACTAAGATTATTTCGCCATAAGCCCTCACCGCATTACTAATCACCGCTTCAAACGACCCTCGCGGCCACAGGACCCTCTCAGGACCCGATTGAGCCCGTACAGCACACACGCAAACTCCAATCAAAACGCTCACAAACAACACAAGATTCAGATCCATTTCAATTTAGAATGACTTCTCTCCGATGCAGGATTATCAATGCATCACGACACTCGAAATAATCAACCTGATTGCCATATCACTCAGCGGAAATTCGTATAATTTTTTTATGAAAAAATATTTTAGCGCACAAAAGGGATCGCAAAGCGCTTCACGCAACATAATACGCAAACAATGGATCGTCGGTGCAAAAACGTTTTCTACGAAACGGCACAGTACGTCGTTACGCGTTTCGCTGATTTCGTAAATACGCTACTTTTTTAGCGCAGGTAAACTTGGACTCGACGAGATATTTTATAGTTGTTCGTATTATTCGTTTCGCCGAGAGAGCTAACTGAGTTACACGAACTATTTGCAATCGAAACTAGGAAAGCGACCGTCCAATAAAAGCGAACGGGCGCTCGGAAACATTTTCTTTCGTTTGTTTCCTTTCACATTATCGTAGAAGGGGATGAGGCGGGTCCGGCTGAGCGTACGGGGCTCGCATTTAAAAGCGATATAAAAAACTTGGGGCTTTATTTCGCAGGATGACCTAAGTGGCCGGCCGGCCGGTACAAAACCCCTCTTGGACTTACCTGTATTTTTCCACTTATTTACCCGACGTTTTTACATTCGCAGTGTTTGTTAGTAGAGCTCGCTTTGTCTGTCGAGAAGATCATGTTTTTTAACGAGTACTTAGGATCTAATTAAAAGGAAAGCTTCGGACGGACAGTCGAGGCCTTTTGATGCCCACTGTTATTACATTTCATGTAAGTATAAATTTAATTTGGCTGGATGGAGCTTGGAGTGGGAGCATGTTAAGTATTTTTTGGACGCGTTATTGAAAAATTTGAAGTACTTGTTTCCTGGAGCCTTTTTATTACGATGCTTAGTTATACACATTCAGGTAAATTTGTGGATTTAATTACGTTATTTTTTATCGGAACCTGGTGCTTTCGAATCTACTAAAACAACTAACAACTACAACAATTTTATAAAAGTAAAAGTCGATTACATAGATTATTCAGTAATTAAATACTCCAAATAAAGTGTGTATTAAAATTAGTAAAATAAACCGATATTTTATCTTAACGGCTGTGCTAAAATAAAGATTCTTGCGGTAATGAGATCAAATAATGGGCCCTAGCCAGCAGTAATATAAGTCAATGCGACAGTAAACGTCACGGGCAAAATGACCAGCGCCGGAGTCGACTCCTGGTTCACAGAATACGCAATACTTTCTATGTGATGACTGGGAGTCCATTACACGTTTTATCTCCTTTATGACAGATGGTGTAATAAAATTTATTTATTTTAAATCAAAAACGAAATTACACCTAGTCTTAAGCATATCTAGAACTGATATTTTCGTGCATTCGATTTGACTTTTCGAAATTACCAAAAGTAATCATGCTATGTAGGTACGAGTATCTCTACTATTATAAATGTATAAATTAAATATTCAAATTTATTATGAATTCAGAGACGGCAACTAGATTAAAAATTAGAATAAATATTAATTCTACTTCGTGTTTGAAATAATTGAATTTACTTTCACACCTAATAAAAGCTCATCAGTACTCCAATGTTTTATTATTATACTCGTATGTTAATTCCAGTATGTTAATATTATACAATTTTTTTTTAATCTAACTCATGCCATATCTATCCAAGAAATTCAACGAAGCACATCATAATGAGAGTCATACGAAAGCACGTGTCCTTCATTATGGAAGGAATATTACAGATAGCTCTTTGATTTACTGCCTGACTTTTGAACGCACTAAATCATATTTTGTATGAAGCTCAAGAAAACTATTAGCTATTATTATTGACCAACTACGAGAATCTTTTGTGCGTAGACTTCGATACTTTTTTATCGATGAGTTATGTGATATTGTGATTTGCGTAGCGAATATGCGAATTATAAAATGACTTTTTTGGTGATATATTAGGAATATCCCGCTTTTGTGTATCTGACATCTTTTTTGGCTAGACAGGTCAAGATTGTTATCAATGAGAAATGATTTAGTAGCTACAAATATATTATATGAGACGTTTCAATTGTTATGGTTTACTTTATTTGACATTTGTTAAAATACGTAGCACATATTTAATGTACTTACTTATTCATATACTGGCTGACCTGGCAAACGTTGTTTTGTTTTATAAGCGTTAGAAATATAGCAAATATATAATTAAAACATATAAAATATTTATTAAGTAATAATGAAAAATAATATATCAAGAAATGTACTGTTATGATAACAGCTATAATAATGTTTTAGTGACAAATAACGTATACACGCTTTATTAGCAAACTCTTTAGTTTATAAAACGCGTAAAGTAAAAAACTCCATGGGCGAGCAAGCTCTCTCATTTTCAAATTAACACGTCTACTCTGTGTGGGGTTTCCATTGTGTGTGGGACACAAAACAATCGTCACTTTTTGTACCTTTTGGGATGATATTTACGAGTGCCATTAATTAATGGCAACACAGACTTGTTTCATCTCTATTGATTTGAAATTGGAACTTAAATGTTTCAAATTCTTGGGTGATGTTTTTTGCTATTGTCGATTTGGTGCCACGCTGTCTAGCTATGTGGTCTAATTCGAAGAGGATTTAAAAACCTTAGCAAGTAGATATTAAAATAATGTTTAATCAAATAAAGTTTTGTAAAAGTCAACTTTAATTCTATATCTATATTAATTTTTATTTAAATCAAAAATTAAAATATCTCACAAAGTGTATTTAGCATTCAAACTTACCTTTCTGTGAAAATTATTAAATTTTTGAAAATAATTCCGGTAATACTATTTTATGTGCAACCAGAAACAGTTATTACCTATTTATCCGCTATTAACAAATAACCAACGGATTAAATGTACCAAGAATAGCCATGTAGTATTCAAATCACCCACCCACGAACACCCAAATTCATTCATAGCTTTCTTTGTGAACGAACTGTTCGAATTACAAATACTACCAATAAACCTCCACCATTTTATTATCAATAATTTACAACATCGCGCCGGTGAGTCTAAAAATGAAATTAAAACAAACCATTAAACGATTTTGTACGGGAATCTCTAACAAGGACGCTTCCCTTAACCGGATTGGGAACACACCTGGGTACTCGAATTTGCCCCAAAAGGTCCCAAACGACACTCTATGCTGCCGACAAAGGTCATATGTCCAGTTCCAAATATATTGAGACACAATCTACGGGAGCGGTGTTACGCTTCCAATTCTATCGGGAGGGCGATATCATGTTGGCAGCATTGGACATAAGTCATTCCGGAAGCGAGGAGTGCCGAGATGGTAGATTTTAAAAATGGAACGTTTGATTTGCATTTGAATAAGAGCCCCCGGCAACCCAGGTGCGCCTCCGTACATTCGACATCAAAAGTTTTTACATTTTTTCTGGGCCCGAGTTAGGAAATTAATATGGATGCCAGCTTGTAATAGCCGATGTTGTCCAAAGTCATTAACATACGAATTAAAGTTAGAAGTGATTGTTTAATTTTAAATGTGAGAAAGTTTGTTCATTATAACTTTCGGGTTGTTTGTTATTCATATCGCAGTTATTTGTTGCTTTTACTTTTCAGAAACAGAAAGTATTAAAATTAATTATTCGTAAAAATTGTGTGTTTGACTGTATCATCATTTGGTTAGGTTATGGTACTTTGGAGTAATTTTACATGTTTTATGATCGTTCTTAGGGTGACGCACACGTGCAACTACTGTTTTGATTTTCTTTTGTATTACCTTTATTTAAATTGAACCGTACGTATAAATTAAAAATTAAGAATACCACTTAAAAAGCTAACCATTTAAACCAAATTTTCAACAATCTTCTTCTAATACATATATAAAATTACCATGTCACAATGTCAGTTACCGTAGGTAGTCCTCCGAAACGGCTTGAGCGATTTTTACCAAATTTTATATGCGCATTCAGTGGGTCTGAAAATCGGCTACTATCTATATTTAATACCCATATGTGAAACTTAAATATTTATTTATTAATTGTTGACGAACTTTTATGTTTTTATTTTTTTGATGAGGCAATAAAAATACACACAATCTTAATTTTTTATGCCCATTCTAGTAATTTAACCAATTTTCATCCCGCTCGATAACTGATCAATTTTAGTGTTTTTAACTATACTTAGGACAAAATAACGTTTGCCGGGTCAGCTAGTATTTTTTTAAATTGATGATTAATTTATTTAAATCAATAACGAAGGTTGTCCATAACTAGTTTAACAAGAAGCATATCGCGTAATATTTTTTATGAACCAAGTGGATTGTGTTAGCAGAAGCCGGTGCGTTCATTCTCTTTGTTTGAGTTTTTATTATCGCAACAGACAAAGGGCGTGTAAACGGTAGCTCGACTGTTATCGGCGCTTCTGATCAATCTTATACTCTGAGCCCGTCCTATAGTTTTATATTTCCTTCTTACTAGCTTCTTATCGCGGCTTCACTCGTGCTGTGTAGAAAATAATAATTTATAAATAAATCCTACTAATATAAATAAATGCGAATATGTAAATAATATAATAATAAATATTTGAGAAAAAAATAATTGAAGTCACAAAAAAATGTGAAAGCTTTTGTATGTGTGTATGCATGTTTGTTACTTCTTCACGCTCAAACGGTCTTATCCGTTTTTGATGAAATTTGATGTGGATACAGGCTAGGCCTTGGATTACTACAAAAGCTACTTTATCTATCCCGGACTAACGCGAGTAGTAATAAATTTATATAATGACACATTTCATACATGGCTGGTTAGCCCCATACTAAACCACTTCTTGTTTAACACAACTTATATACTACATATGTAAATATATCGATAATATTGAACACCTCGATTGACAGCCGATAGATTTAGTTCGTCACAAAGATGTTGGCCGTGCCGGGAATCTAGCCCGCAACCTTCTGATTAGCAGTCCGGCATGGTAACCATTACGCCAACGAGGTCGTCATAAAATAGCTTAGCTCTGTAGTACATATGTAGTAAATCAGTTGTGATTGCAACCATAATACAAACTAGAAATGCTTTAGTACGAGGCTAACTAGCCGTGTGTAAAATGTGCCCGAATAAAAAAAAACTCGGTACTATTCTAAATAATTTGTTTAAATGGTTTACCCGTGATTTTATTTTTTATATGACAAACAGACATATTAACAAAAAGTGACACTTGTGAGGATGAATTTTGACATGAACAAGACAAGATGTTATTTGTGCGGGCGCGATATGTGATACAGAAGCGTTGGATTTTGATTTGCGCGTTTTTTATCATGTAACTTTAGTGTTTTTTGGTAAAAAAAGATATAATGGCTATCTGATGTGGGAACCAAATTTGTAAACTTGGCGCTTGAGTTTGTCGATTGTTTCATTCATGTTTGTGGGAACCACAACCTTTATACAAAATATAAGAACTTTTACGAAATACATTTTGTCGACTTCGTTGGCGTAATGGTAACCATGCCAGACTACTAACTAGAGGTTCCCTGGTTCGATTCCCGGCACGGCAAACATCTTTTTAATTGACTAAATTTGTTGGCTGTCATAAAGTCATTATGTATATGTAGCATATCAGTTGTATTAGCAACCGTAATTAAACCATAAAGGCTTTAGCATAGGGCTAAACAGCCGTGTGTGAAAAAAATGATCTGATAAAAATATTTGATTCGTCTAACGAAAATCATAGAACTTCCGTAAGATATTTTGAACATTTAGTGAACCATTTGCGTTTTGTATAACCAAACCTGCAGAAAGTGATAGCCGATTTTAAAATTAAGGAAACATCGTTGTTATTTATAATCAATCCCATATTTGCACATATACTCGTATTATAACTTCTGCGTGTATTTGAATGATTGTTATTAAATTTTGACCTGAAAACGTAACCTTAGACTCTGTATTAACATATACCTATGTAGAATATAATAGTTACCATATAGATAAGATTTTATCTTAAGCTAATATCTGAATAAAAAAATAAATATTCTTGTTATGTATTCACTGGTTTGACGTATAACGGAGCGGGGATGACTGCGGCTCGGTAAACAGGCTCCAAGGAGACCCAACACGAGACGCAGTTTTTCCCACAACGTACAACAATTTTTTTTCAAACCTAGCGCTAAGTTATCATGTACGTACACCTAAGTTTACCACAAATAAATTTATCTTTACTTAAAGTATTAAAGTATCTTTACTGTTCACATTCATACATGTTTATTTATTTTACAGAATGATCTCATGTTAGTTTTTAAGTTAGTTCATAAGATTAGGAACACCCTAATGTTACTTAATTACAGCTGTATGAGCGTGAAAAAGATTACACTTGACTTGATTGACACACTTACACACACAAACTTTCGCATTTATATAATACATATGTATGTATTTTACTCGTACCTGTATAAATAATCTGAGCATCAAACATAAGGCGACAACTTGTTAAGGCACTACGCGACGACAAAACGCAGAATATTTGATAGTGAGTACTAGCTCTACTATTGACCTCGTTAGTAGAAACAAAAAGCCGCCGCATGTAAAACAAGTGAGCTCCACGTTCGCCTTTTCCTCTCGAAAATAACTCATCTCGGCTTTTCACGAGATGTCATTAAATCGGGCGGCTTTGTGTCTACGGTGTTGCCACTACAGTGACGGTTGTGAATAGCTAAAAAAAAAAAAACACTAACTATATTTAAACGTAAAAGTATGATAATCTCACAAAGTAAATAAATTAAAGCGTCTATACTTTATAAATATCAGCTATGAAAATAATATATGCTCGTTTAGGTATAGATTAAAATAATCTACGTACCATAACAAGATATAAAAGTACAGAAAAACATGAATTTAGGTCTAGGATACGTTAATTTCTGTATTGATAATTTATTTCCTTATTTTCACCACGCCGTAAGCTTATTTTTGAAGTCAATAAAGTCTCCAAAACTGTAGCAAAAATTATGAACTGGCAACATTTCCCGCTCCCGCTCCGCTTGACGCTCCGCTAATGAGGCACCACTCAACGCTCTTTTGTTTTCTTTACGTCATTAAGAAGATACAGGTGATATTTTTGTTACCAGTTTTCATTTGTTTTTTATTGACAAAAAAAGATCTAATTTCTCTCATAATCTATTTTGAGAGAACATTGTTTTGACATTTTGGAGAATTCATCTTATCTTAATAGAATAAGATCGATTTTTATATCATAATAATAATTTAAACCACAGTTTTACCACACTTTATAAAAGTACTAGGACACATTTTACACACGGCAAGATAGTCCCATACTAAACCATTTCTATTTTGTATTATGGTTGTTAACACATACATAAATATTTTGTATCTTCCTCCTCCTCGCGTCGTTTTCCTCACTGCTGAGGGTCGTGACCCCCGCCACGGATCATCTTCTCCCGCACGATCTTGCGCCATCGACTCCGGTCACTTGCCGTGTGAATGGCTTCATGAACTTTTGTTCCGAGTGTGGTGCAAATCTGGTCAGTCCAACGCACCGGACTTCGTCCTCGCGGTCTTTTACCCTCGATCTTGCCTGTGATAACTAGCTTCTCAAGGTTGCTCCCATCTTTACGAGCTATGTGACCGAAATACTCAAGGACTCTTTGTAGGCAGATGGATGAAAGCCTCGTCTTGATCTTCAGTTCCTTGAGTATTGAGACATTCGTACGCTTTGCTGTCCAGGGGATCCGCAGCATTTTCCTCCAGCACCACATCTCGAAAGCATCCACACGTTTACGGTCATTAGCTTTTAGTGTCCATGTCTCGAACTCGTAGAGAAATATGGAGAAAACCAGAACCCTCACGAGCTGCTGCTTGGTTTTCCGAGTGATGTTTCTATCTCTCCACACTTTCTCCAGTTGTCCCATGGCACCTTTGGCCATTCCATTTTGTATCTTAGATACTCATATATATTTTACACCCAACAAACATCTGATTGATAGCTTAATGAGTGATACAAGCCCGAGTACATTTTTTACGTAACATAAAAATATAACGCTGATTTTGTACCTACTTAATAAAAACCGGATAATAAAATTACCAAGCAATTAGGAGAAATATTAATCACTTCCCACCAAAATATTTTCCTTGAAGAAAATATGCGTGAACAATAATAAATTTTTGATTTTCCCGGGCATAGCCCTCCAGCTTCGTTCTTTTAATTACTGAGCTTGGGCGGGCGGCGGCGACCCGGGGCGGGCGGCAGCTAGGCGGCTCGAGAAAATATTTAGTCGCGCAAACAGATTACCTTGTCTAGATTACCTAAGCTGTTTGTGATGCTATTGTTGATCCAGTGTTTTGTAGTGCTTATCACTGTCGTGTCTAGCTAGAAATTTCTTTACATCTATGAAATGTTTAGAAATACGGAATGGTATAGTCGTCTACTTATAATTTTGACTGTGAATAGTCACTATTACACTCCTTAAAAAGTTAGGGACTAGATATATACGTGTTGTTTTTAAGTTTAGAGGGGACTTATTTGATTCTTTGATTCATCAGGACACGACCGAAATATGGGCTTCAAAATAGAATACATACTCGTAGTGAAGAGTTCTTGGCGTACCCGTAGGAACGGGTATATAAGTATCTACTTTTAAAGCCTAGACGTGCAGAACTGTAAATGCACAGTTCTGCTTGACTAAAAGCTAAGCTTTAAAAGTTTTTATTAACATCATTGGTGGCAATTCAGCGGTATACACGACTAAACTAAATTTAAAGAAGCCCCGTCTCGTTTCATCTTAGGTGGCCAGAAAGAGACAGCACGTTCTGCAGCATAGTCAAAACAACTAAAATCACGTCAAACGTAGAAAATATAGGCGACTTTAGACCGCACTCACTTGTGTCACCTCTAAAACTGCCTGCACATTCCATATTTTACGTGATTTTAGTTGTTTTGTCTGTGGTTCAGAACGTGCCGTCTCTTTCTGGCCACCTAAGATGAAAAGAGACGGGTCTTCTTTAAATTTAGTTTAGTCATGTGTGCGGCTGAATCGCCACCATTATCGATTGCATATTGTAGAATCCATTGAGATTAATCTGTGCCTGCACGCGTCCGCACCAGGCCTCGTAATTACTAATGAGCTTATACTTAAGTACATGTATAAGAGATACTGTTTTTTACCACATAAACCCGAGGCAAAATTATGTTTTAATGAAGAAAATTCAAGATTTCGCAATACTGGGATTAATTAATTTTAATTGCGGCTTGCGTGATTGCGTGCTCGTAAGACGCCTGAGGATTTTTAATTACATCAGATGCCGGTGTAATTATTTTACCCATTCTATTTAACACGTTTTTAATATAATTTAATGAAATTAAACATTATTAGGACACATTCCCACACGGCTGGTTAGCCCCATACTGAACCATTTCTAGCTCATATTATGGTTGCTAACACAACTGATATACTACATACACATACATACATATTATATATAAATACATATCTAACACCCAGACCCACAGCCAACAAATTTAGTTAAGCACAAAGATGTTGACCAGGCCGGGAATCGAACCCGGAACCTTCTGATTAGCAGACCGGCATGGTAACCTTTACGCCAACGAGGTCGTCAAAACCATATGCTTGTCTTTTGCACACGCAATTGGACCAAGTTTTGAAGTTTAAGGAGAATCCTAACTAATATTATTAATGTGAAACTTTTGAGGATTCACGGTTGTTACTATAACAACAAACCGATTCACATGAATTTAGGTATTGATATAGCTTATTCCTTGGATTACTCGTCGGCTACTTTTCTTTTGGATTAACGCGGGTGCAATTGTGGGCCCAGTTACCCATATTTTAGGTATAAATACATACATATTTTGAGTATCTGATTGAACCTACTTGACTATCACTTTGAATAAATTTGATTATTTTTCTTTGGCATAAATATTGTCACAAAGATACCTATCAGCTTATGAAATTGCTTTTTAAAACAATGAAGCAGTATGCACGAAGAAATGCGCCCAACTGGATTTTAATTTCGTCCGGGAGAACGTTCCTTTCTCAGAAGTAGGATGACTCCGTCGGGATGTTGGCGAAATAAGATGAATTTTACGAGCAAATTAGAGGCCGCAGTAATATGTTTTTTTTTTTTACACATTCACACACGGCTGGTTAGCCCCATACTGAACCATTTCTAGCTCGTATTATGGTTGCTAACACAACTAATACTACATATACATACATACATATTATATAAATACATATTTAACACCCAGACCCACAGCCAACAAATTTTGTTAAGCACAAAGATGTTGACCGGGCCGGGAATCGAACCCGGGACCTTCTGATTAGCAGACCGGCATGGTAACCTTTACGCTAACGAGGTCGTCGATTGGACTGCGGGAGCTGATAGCGACCCACATTGTTAAGCTCCGCTTCTATTTTTACATTTAGAGTTTATTTTTAAAGTAGAAATAACCTATAAATGATTATATATTTATACATCATGTATCGCCTCATAACTTCCTTGTATAATGAATATGTTGTTATAATGACATGATAATTGACCAGTTCTATTTAGGGTGAGCATAAGCTCTGTGTTGTTAATTGTTGATAATTGGCCAGTTCTTTTAAGGCTGAGCGTAAGCTCTGTTGGTAAGTTTTAATATAAAGAATCGTACATAGCTTTACCATTAAGTATGTATGTAGATAGCCCTTTGTGAAGAGCTTGCATGGGGGATGAGGAAACAGTCAAAAACTGCCTCTTAGATTGTATCATTCTGATAGTGTGCAGGGATAGAACAGCGAAGAAACGTGGACTTCCAAAGAGAATCATGGAGACTTGCGTGCCGTTAAAGAGCTGCTAGACTTCATGGAAGACTCCGGGTGGTTGGAGTAGACTCACACCGCCCGGCTAGATGAAGAAAAAGTCAACGAGAACGGTTGGTATCCAAAACCAACCTAGCTTAACAAATTACTAGTGCTTAGCTTTACACGTAGTACGTACACATAGCATAACTCGACACATATCGCATATCCAATAAGCAGTGAAATTGCCGAAACAAAAGACCTGAAATATCATTAACGGAAATTCTCTTTTCATGTCTGTATTACCAACAAAAATCCTATCCAGTTCAGCGAGCACTACAAAACTTACAGAACCGTTGCCGATCGATAGTGGCCCTTCACATTAATTTCACAGCAATTATTAAACGCGAGCAATTCGATAATTAATCGGTGCAAAAAGCCTGGCCGGGCGTCGCGTCGGGGGCGGATCGTACCGCGACGCAGATTTTATAAACTCTAGACTGAAATAATCATTCATGGAAATGTCAGATGAGTGAAATGGAAGGAGAAAATATACTATGCAGGCCACATCATAAAATAGGAAATGGCGGAGACAATGACGATGATAATGAACAATTTTTTTTTATGCCATTGCTTTAAATTTGGTTCTAATTACCTTTGTTTTCTTTTATTACACTTATTTACACCATTTCTTAAAATGTTTCAGCGAGTTGTATGGATGAGAATATAATTACTTTATAGATATACCTAAAGACGATCTTAAATTCAAATTAAACGGTAAATCTACCACAAAAACAAGATCTCACAAAATTGTATTTCTGGATTTTTAAGATACTCATATATTTGACCTTAATTTATGTCTACAAAATTTTAAATAGGTACCTATCTTTTTCTTTTGTTTTGTTTGTATGTTCATAGGTACGAGATAGCATATGAAACAAGCATGTATAGGTAAGCGCACTCCACAGCGTAGAGTGATCGTTGCAGTAAACGCAGTAAATCACAGCGCACAATGCCGGCAGGTGGCGAAGGCGTCGCGCGATAATGCCGCGTTTAATTACGCGGAATAATTAGTGAACGGAATATTTTCCGGGCCCTAACTATCTCCGCCGTCTTCCGGCGATAACTAGGCGGTAATTGCGGATTAACCTCTCATTCAGAATTTAATAGGTGCTCGCTACGTGCCGTACCCCAGTTCGATGACGCTATTTGTTTAGTGGCGCCGAAATAATTGTTCACGGAAAACATGAGAGAGAACAATGTGCTGTAATAATTTGATTATCATTATAGGGGTTGGTAAAACGTTATGAGTGGCACACGTGAGGTGTAAACGTTCATTGGTTATTATATTAATTACAAGTCCAAGTAATTGGACATTACTCTTACCTTACGCTAAATATCTTTTACCGGCTTTAATAAGTCTAGATCACACTTTGTGCCGCAGCAACATCTGGAAATTGACGAAACAAATGATAAATGTCTTTAGAAAGTAAGTTTTGAATACCTACGTTTGAAATAAGTTCAACAGCCCCGCGACAATGTATTCGCGAGTTTTTCCCGATTAGTTATAATAATTCACGTTTGTCTAGAAGAACCTGTGACTCTATCTTAAAAATATAACGTAGAAATTTACCTACATTATATATTAATACTATAAGCTCCAACAGCAAAGAATAGATAGCAAGCATGTAGTCCTACATTATAGTTAGCGTAAAATTATTCTTAAATGATTATGTAGTTTCTGATGCGCAGAAAAGTCAGATTTTTTGGAACCTAAGTTAATTAAGGTAGTACATCTTCTTCTTCTTCTAAGTCGGTACGCTCTTGACAGAGCGGTCGTGGTCGTCAAGAAGTAGTAGTGGATGGGACAGATAGTACACGCCTCACGATGCCTCGCCACTTTTCCCTGTTAGAGGTCATCCTGGCGCACTCATTTAAGGGGGTACCCACGATTGTCTTTATTTGGTCTGTCCATCGAGTGGGTTCCCGTGCGGTCTAGTACCCTCTACTTTGCCCTGCACGACTAGGCGCTCTATGGACAGATTATTACGCCTCGAAATATGACGAAAGAAGGAAAGAATGCGAGACTGTACTGTTGTAAATAGACGCTGCTTTATGCCGAGTTCATGGAGTATGAAGATATTTGTTCGAAACTCAGTCCAGGAAACTCCGAGCACCCTTCTCCAGCACCACATCTCCAGAGCGTCTATTTTATTTCTTTCCACGTCTCGCAGAGTCCATGTTTCAGGTAGTACATAACTAGACATAAATATAAATTACTTTGTCCAAACCAGTAGTTAGAAAATTTCAATCACGCATGCCATTCGGGCTAACAATTGTTTTGGCTGGATAACCGGATGGGCGGACCTCCCGATATTGCATATGGCGCGGCACGTGCTAGCGATGTAATTCGCGCTTTATGGCACGTGAATAATTCCAGATAATCCACCAATCCCCTCTAGGAAATCATCTGGGCTCAGTAGTGATGGGCTAGGTAATGTGTACTAACTTTGTAAAACTTATGTACATAAGTTAGAAAAAAAAAGAGAAAAAAGGCCAAGTGCGAATTGGTTCGCGCATGGAAGTTCCGTACCATTGTTGTATGGGAGCCCCCTTAAATATTATTTTACATACATAATTAAGTATTCGCAAGTGTCTAACAAATTTCGTAATAAAGATCGAGTGGAAAATTGCTTCAAATCAACGTTTGTTGTATGGGAGCCCCCTTAATATTTTTTTTTTTAAAGTATTTGTTTTTATAGCGGCACGGAAAATACATATCTTGGGAAAATTTCAGCTTTCTAGCTATTATAGTGTCTGATATACAGCCTGGAGAGAGACAGACAGATAACGGAGGCTTAGGAATAGGGTCCCGTTTTTACCTTTTAGGTATGGAACCAAACGACAAAAATGTCATTTCTTTAGATCGATATATATTTAGTAACTTCAATATTTCCTTATTCGAGTAAAGTGGGTCTTTCGCTATCTCATACGGACTCTTGTAGGTACGTCTTAGTAAATCTGATAAAATGTGGGTAAATTCGAAATAGGCAGATACCTAATTATTCATAAAGTAGGTTACAGTAAAACCATCTCTTTATTTTACACTCAAGTTACTCCGTACGTGAGTCCCCGACCTAGATATCGGCAAACGCCCGACCATCACTACGCCGTTGCCTTGACAACGTTTGATCCCGTAAAGTAAAAAATAATAAATACAAGTACATTTTCACCTGTGACAATTCGTCCGAGCTGCTAGTTATTACGACCCGGGGTGGCTAGTTGAGCGTGAACTTTTCATATCACCGGGAAATATTAATTTCCCAATGGCGATGAACGCTGAGGCGAACGTAATGCTGGCAAATTAAGCCGAGTGCCTTTAATATTGTACATTCTACTCGGAATTAAAATGAGTCGATTTTCTTTGAGGTATTTTGGGTGTTTGAGACTGGTAGATTAATTTGTTTTTTTATTGTTAAAATATGCGCAATATAACGCGTTGCAAATGATAGTTGTAAATTAGCTTGTTTTATATTTCATTTGATAATAATTAATTAAATGGACGTTGTTGTTTAGCGTATTATTGATTAATCCGCTCATAAAAGACTACGTATTAATCAAATCACATATTGTCATAAAATTACTGAAAAATATTCAACATGTAGCATGATTTGAAACACTATTAATGGATATTAAACTTTTTAAAATAACTATTAAATTATTAATTTTTTAAAATAACTTAATAGTTATTTTGTAAAGTTTAATTCTAATAGTTTCTTATCGTATGTCCGCATTAGTGGATAAGATAAGAATTGTATCGAGTCCCCGATAAATTAAATAATGGCACAGCTATTTGTCGTATAGAAACTACATGACAATATTTATTATATTAAATTATTAATATTTATTAAAATGCCTCCATCCCAGCTTCAGTACCAACAACAATAATTACCAACATTACATCTGTACGCCAGTCCGCCAGATGGCGTTGGCGATCATTTAAAAATCACTGCACATTGTTCTGCGCAACTAATTGCAGGGAAAGAGGGTTCGATAGACTCCCGGACTAAATCATTTTCTAATAGGGGCCCGGGGCTTGTACCATGAACTCTTAGAACAGGGCCGTACCTATTTAGAGTGATACGCATAACGTTGTAAAGTCCTTATTGTCATAAAACTTAATATCTAGTCTAACCAATATATACTGTGACTGCGTTATTTAAAAAAAATATGACCGTTTATCGGTTACCGAGGTTCAGCAAATGTCAAAACGAACAGTCTTAGGATAGGTGAACACGCGAATTGAAGTTGTACTTACATGTAGGCACCAAAGATCGGATGAAACGGTATCACCCCGTCTGTTTGACGTACTCGTAGTCATTCGTATCAGTCGCTAGGCAATGTTAAAAGGGTGGCTTGGAAATTTTGATCAATTTGATCGAGCGAAGAAATTGTTGAATGGCTCTATAATAACATAGTAAATTAATGTGTCCCTACACTAAATAGAACCAAGTCAGGAAATACCTTAGTTGAATCAAAATACGAAATACGAGTACATTAGAATATCTCATCTCCAGGTTTATCAAGCACTACACTTACTCATAGTTCATGGTAGAGGCCCAAAAGTAGTACCCTTCCCACTGTGCTTTGATTAATTTCTGTTTTGCCAAAGTGTATTAGATTGGGTCGTGTAGAGTGGATTTTAGTTGGTATTGTGATGTAATGTTTAATCTTGTAATTGGTCTTTTTGTGTGATTAAAACGCCGTTCTCTTTTTTTGCAGGTCTTCATTATATAGCTGGGATTCATTGACGATCACTCGTAAGTATTAAGCAATAAAAACAATTACTACCTACTGAGTTCAAAAGCATATATTTGGTCTTAAATCTCATACCAAAATCTTTCAAACCAGAAAAAAGGCGTGCTTGTACAACACTACCGATAAGAGAATACTGATAGACTAAAGACGTGAGACTTCCCTGAACAGTCATTAACACTATTAAAATTTAAGGGAGATTACCTAAATGTTTTCAGACATATCATAACATATCCGCTTATTATTATGTTCATACATAAATATATTGAAGTACCGATAGTTAAAACTGACCGTGACCGGTCCGCAGACAACAATAGGCCATCGACAATTGAATCAATGCCCTATTTCCTGTGAATTGGATTCGTTTCCTTTTTACTGAACGATGCTCATTTATCAATGTAGTTTTCGGTCCAGTAGTGCAGTGTTGCGTTGATTGATTTTAATAATGTTAGATTCAGAACTGGAATATAAATTGAGTTAATTTATGTGAGAGCTAATCGACTATACATATGTATGTGAATCACTCGAGGAAGACTTTCGAAAGTCTTATTTCAACAAAAACTGTAAAACTGTACACAGCAGCAGCAGTCTTTATTTAAACGCGATAAAATGTCTCATCGATTTTGTTAGCATCTAAAAATGTGGTGCCAAATTAAAAGTATAGCAGAATCTACGAGCCACGTTCTTTATTCTTTTTTTTACTCTTAATGGGCTTGCGCTTGATTGCAATTCACCTGGTAGTAAGCTATATTGCAATCTAAGGTGGAGCGCGCTTGCCCAGAAGAAACCGGTTCACTCTAGCCTTGATAACCAGTAGATCATACTCGTAGTTATCGGGGAACTGGGAATTTTGGAACTTTGCTAAAATTTGTCTTCCCCCGCCTGACAAACGACGTCATCGTAAAAAGCATATCTTTCCGTCCGCTCGATCTAGCCGTCAGTGACCATCTCGCCTCAATGATCAACTCGTCCCAGTATCCACGTCGTCCCTACTTGGTATAAATTCAGTACTATTATTCACCCTGTGGTACAACTCGAGATTATCTTGGCCCAGGGAATGTTGCCACTTTGCTTCCGCGCCATCGCCACCCGAATGCTTTTTTAGCCAAAAAGCTTTATCACTTCCGTGGGGATATGGACTATGGACACTGCGACAGAGGTAAAGTTGCTGGATGTGGCAATTAAACTTTTCCATTCGATGATAACACAATATGATAAAAATAAATAAAAGGGTCAAACATGTCTTTTAATTTTGATGTTGCTGATGAAGTAAATTACATAACTCGTTATGATTTAAATCTTCGTATTTTTGATATGGAATATTTATTTATTACTTAAATTATGACTTATTGACTCAGGCGTTATTTTGCGGGAATCCATTGTAAATAGAATTGCTTAAACTGTATAAAATTGAGTTTTTATCCTAGTTTCCTTGTCGCCTGCGTCACGAAGCACGTTGTGCCCACGAGGAAACCGGATGTTTCGACCATAATCACATTGCGCCTCATGCTGTGTAAAAACTCGTGCTACACGAGTTTATCCAAGTCGCTTTTCTTAAAATAGATTGAAGGTAACTTCTGACAATCGTGACGTAGACAAATGTAGAGCTTCGGAACGCGCGTCACTGTTTCTATGTCTGTTGATGTTTTCCTGTAATTTTTGTTGTTTAGCTTTTGAGTGGTTTCTTCTTAAAACAGAGTTTACAAAACGGGAAGAAAAATTACAGTAGCCAACTTTATGGTGTAGTGTCGTTTTGTGTGTTAGAATAGTTAGTTACACAAATAGCGTTTCAATATTTACTGTGGATTTTTCATATATATATTCTTAATTCTATGGTGTGTTTTTTGCTGTAGACAATGTTTTTATTACACTATCAAAAGGAATTTATTTGGGGAATAACGAATTACTACAAATTAATTATTACTTAATGTAAATCTAATCTAAAATTAATTAAATTAAAAGTATATCTAACCTAAAAAACCAGTGCCACTGGGAAGAGTACCTAAAATGTCAGCCAAGTTGCCTCTTTGTATATCCTCCTTCTATCTCTTTTGCTGTTCGTTCTACCTTATGGTGATAATATTTTTACCATTTCCATTGGTTTGAGTTCTATGCTCTTCCACTGGGCAACGCTGCAGAATGCAAGCAGTGGATCACTTTTATTGCCGGAAACCGTAAAATAAATGTCGTGGCCCATAGCTAGCCCCGGCTAATGACACCCCACATGTTATCCGCACTGTAAACAATGTTTCTATGGGATGTATGTACCTATATGCCATTCCAGTCGGAGCTAGAAAAAATATGTAAAGTTTATTTATTGAAAATACCTATGTAATTAACCTATTGACTCAGGCGTTACTTTACGGAAATCCATTGTAAATAGAAGACAAAATTAAATATTTAGGGTACTTCCTTAATTTGAGTTTCAGATCACAGTGGAAGTACACTAAATATTTAATTTTGTCTTCTATTTCTTACCTATGTAATTCGTAATACCTACAGAAGTAGAAGCAAAAAATATAATTATCATATGACGTTTAAAACACTTCAATAGTCAATGAGACAACCAAACGAAATAAATTTAATAAAATGTTATCATGATAGTAATAAAAAAAAACTCGATTCTATTCAAATCTACTAAAATAAAATATTATTTCCTTAAATTTAAAAAACTGCATCTGGCAAATGATTTTCTCGCGTCAGCACGCATTTTTCGCATTATTAAGTGGTATTCGTAATTAATAAGCCGTAGGGCGGGCGGCGAGTGTTCTTGAGAGCGCGCGTGCCACCGCCCGCCCTGCGACCGCTAATTGTGCTCCAACCACTCCTCATTCTATTTATGCATTATAAAATGTTGTATTTTGCTCTGTTATACTTATATTGAAATAAGATTTGTGAATTTTTGGTTCAATTTGACCACAAGCAGCGTGAGACAAACGTTTAAGTATGTTTTACGCGTTTCAAGTAATAAAAACTATGCAAAAATTGCACAGATTATTTTAGGGAAGACGTAGCTAATGGCATCTTCCTTTGTTTCTTTATTGAATGTTGCACTCGCTCCAGTTTGATTTCGTGACGACAAATGTGCAAGGGTGACATAAGATTTAGTAAAATCCTGACACATTCTATCATCCCCTTATACTATGTGATATTTGACGATAGCTATTCTAAGCGAACCTAAAGCGAATTCAACTTGTCTCGAGTCACTGAAGTTTGCAATTCACCAAGTCAGATCTGCTAAGACTGTTGCTAATTCTTCCATACGTTGCTACAATTTAACATAGACTATTAAATATAATAGACACGCAACCTCTTGTTAAAAATCGTACGTGTATTGAAATATACATGTATAGCGTATTTTCTTGAAATAACTTCACTCGGGCCACGCAATCTACAATCGTTATATCACTTTGCGAAAGCAGCGCGTTGCGGAATTTGGCGGCAGCTAAGTTGCACGCCCGATTTACAGCGCCATCTAGGTTTCAGTGGTAATTGTGGCAAACTTCCGCGCCACGTTTTGTTGTATGAGAATCAGTAATCCTCTGTAGCATTCTGATCCCTAGATTTATTTTATCATCTCCCCGATCTGATGACCACTGCATCTCGTTCAGGGCGCAGGGCGTGTCGCGAGGCGTACCGGACGCGTATTACTCGACTAGCGGCGGAAATCGGCAATATATCGCGATCGCCGCCAGCTTGGCCGGCACCGGGCCCGTAAATAACGCTAGATAAGGACTGTTTACGCCTTATGGCCGCCGCAGTGATTTGTGGCTGCAAATTGATGGCCAGAGACTGCCCTATCTAGGGAGATTTGTTTCACGTTTCTGTGTAACTTACAGGAGAAATAAACTTTATTTCGTTGAAGAAAAAATTTAAAGGAACTGTTTGTATCAAAAGTAATATAAAATAAATAAGTTTTTTTTACTATACAAATTTCACACACGGGCTATCCCTATACTAAATCATTTCTAGTTCATACTATGGTTGATAATACAATTGATATATTTGACTTATACCGACAGCGAACAAATTTAATTCATCACAAAGATGTTGGTCGTGCTGGGTATATCTAATTCTAGGAAAGTTGACTAAATTCCTTAACTACGAAATCATCGTTACAAATTGGTTCATTGGTACCTGTTACATTGGAACCTGGGTACATTGGTATCTATTTGTTGATATCATTTTGCCTTCGAATGCAGAGTGAAACATCAGTCAAAAACTATCTGCAAACTACACGCCTAAATGATTTAGAAATGAAAAAAATACTAAGGAGAATGATAAATGATGTTTGAAATGACGAGGGCCTTACCAGTCACGGTCTAGGTACTGCATGACACCGTAACTGGAGGAAACATAATTTGTTGTAACGGGTATGAATATTGTCAAAATAGTGTTAATGTTAAATGTTCAAAACGTTTGTTTCGTTTAAGAACAATTATAAACATCATGCCTTGACAATAACATTACATACACAGAAATTAAAATTATTTTTAAGCGATGACAGCTCAATCAGGCATGCAGCTGTCTTACGTCCCGTAGTTCGTAAGTTCGATCTCCGCCAATGAGTTTGAGCTATGAAGAAAACATTGTAAAAAAATTACGTATTGCATATTGGTAGAGTATTTTCTAGTGGTCCCATAGCTAGCAACCACCATCAAGTTGAAAAAGTCTGTCGCCAAGCACCTATGCAAGTGTATTTCTGCAGCCTCCTTGTGAACCTGTTATTACAGACTAGGCATAGGCCAGAGAGTCACTACCTCGTGTAGTTACGCGACCTGCACTTCAAATGCATAACTGTAGAAATTAAATAAGGAAAAAAGATACGCAGAAGCACTACACTTTTTTTTCTAATGGTGAATACTCTTCTCCCGCTTGGATAGTTCTGGTTATTGTTTTTCTCAAATGTACAAATGAGCGTAACATTCTCCCCTCATATCTAAGAGTTCACCGTCGATTACCCGAGAAATGTATTTATTTAGGGCTCCGATGACTTTCGAAGTGGACCCTAATGTGGTTGGTGAAAAATTACTGCGGAGCCTCTTGAAATATGGCGTTTCTAATGTCACTTCTAAGCGTGTTCTAAAAACAAAGTTTGGATTTACTGGCCCAGAAAAATAATATTAAGTTCTAGAAAGTTAATTTTGCAGATTCATAACTATACATAACTCTAACCTACCTTTTCTTTTGCAACATACGAGTATGTATGTATTTTTAAAAAAAACTTATTGGTATCTTTATAATATTCTGTGTCTGTTTGTTTGGATAGTTAAGTTTTTAATTCTAGTTTTAAATACTACCAAGCCACGATAGTCAAATATTGTCGCGATTAAAGATATTTTCATTATTTAAAAAAAAAAAAAAATACAACCATGAAGTTGGTCAAAAAATCATCACCTGTACCATCAACAAATGATCGGAAACTGAACAATTAGTAACGGTATAAACCTAGCCTAACCCGACGACGAGTATTAAGCTTTAGCCGATGCATGAAGTTTTAGAATCTATGATTGATAGACCCGTATCACACCGGCATCGGTCGGACACAAAACCCGGCTAATGGCTGCCTTTAAAAATACGAAACTCGTCACCTCGGTAATGGCGGCGATATGTTACCGACATCAATCCTCTATTCTAACCGCGTCTGCGCCGTGGGATCTAATTAATTATGGAAATTAAACAGACCGAGTGCTGCGCCGAGTGGGTTTGTTTCGAGGGATGGATCGCACACACCTGGGGGTAGATTTGTAGATACTGGCCATGTCTACTATACAAAAGTAGGAACAGACTATATAGGCCTTTGTAGACTTTGTCAATTTTGGTGTTAAACCAATGGAGCAAAGATACGAAGATACGATACTACGGCGACTATGCTATTCAGTTTATTTTATGAGATTGAGAGGGCAATATTCTTAGTTCTACAGTACTTGTTAGTAGTTTCACAGGTACTTTGTTTGATCTATTATAATAATAATAAATATCTTTTATTGACTTAAGTTTGTAGGAGCAGACTATGTAAGGCTTTGTAAACTTTGTCAATTTTGGTGTTAAACCAGTGGGGCAAAGATAATTCATGCTACGGCGACTATGCTATTCATTTTATTAAATGAGATTGAGAGGGCAATATTGTTAGTTCTAAAGCACGTGTTAGTAGTTTCACAGGTACTTTGTTTGATCTATTATAACAATAATAATAAATATCTTTTATTGCCTTAAGTAACAAATACACAATTAAAATGAAACCATTGGTGTTGATTTAGTCATATGCTGTGTTTCAACACCAATGGCCTCTCCTACAGTTATTAAAAATCTTAGATATTAAGTATTATTATTTTTATTTTTTAATTATTATACATTTTAATTTTAAAATTATTTACATATTATATTAAAACTAATTTACAATAAATTATAAAATTCAAAACTAAACCACTTACAAAACTAAAAGTATATCTAATAAACTAAAAAACCAGTGTCAGTGGGAAGAGTACCTAATAATAATTAAATTAAGTTTTATTAATAACAGTGATAACAAGTTTAAAACTGTTTATGTTAGTAAAATGTACTTCATCTCTTCATTGATAGAATATTATTTTACAAACCTTTAAGTTATTTCAGTAAAAAGTGGTTTCAAACAGATCTTTTGTTTGTATATACTTATCTGACTGAAAGTATAAAGACTTCGTTGCAATGCCAATAAGCTTTGAAGCTCGGATTGTGTCCCACATGGTTTGCGAAGTGATTGGAAAACTCAGACAGGCTTGGTGAGAATATTAGCCAGTTTAAATCATTAATATCGGATTGAAAATAAAAACTCTCCGCTATGACAACATAAGGTATTTTCCTAAAAAAAAAACCTTATGGTCGCTCTGTCCATCTAATAATAATAATAAATATTAGGACACATTTCACACACGGCTGGTTAACCCCATACTGAACCATTTCTAGTTCGTGTTATGGTTGCTAACACAACTGATATACTACATATACATACATATTTTTTATATTGAAACATATTTAACACCCAGACCCACAACCAACAAATTTAGTTATAAAAGCACAAAGATGTCGGCCGGGCCGGGAATCGAACCCGAAACCTTCTGGTTAGCAGTCTGGCATGGTAACGTTGCGCCAACGAGGTCGTCGATCAATCTGCCCATCCGCCTTATTTCTAACTACTACAAAGATGCACACAAAAGATTGATAGTCAGTACAAATAATATGTTATTGGTTTTCGTGTCTGCGTAAGATAAAATTATTACTAATGTTGTATGCCCAAAAACAAAAAAAATTGCACGTTTAAACGGTCACTCTTACTTAAAAAGCCACCGGGGTTTCGAAGCATTACGAGCGTCATCATCGGGGATGAGCATCACACGGACTGTCACCGACGAGGTCTTACGATAACAGTTCACAAAGCACTATATAAAAAAAAATGTTATAAGACTTATATATATTTTTAATACTATTTACTAGAACTTTGACTGCACTTTTATAAATACAGACTGAAATACAGATACAATCATGGTGAGAGTGTGTGTTGTACATAGCTCTCCATACTTCGCTGCGCTCCGTGCATGCTCTAATGACGTGGCCTAAGTACGGGCGACAGCGTTTTTTTATATGTTAATAGTTTGCATTTGACCACAACTTGCCTGATTTTGGGCTACTTTGTGGCCTTCGGTAAGTCATGTTTACCTAGAAGGATCCTATTTAGCTTTGAATTGAAATCCACCAGGATGGTACTTCTCTGAGGAAATAGAGCCTCAGGCATAGAATTCTAAGTTTCACGCTCTTCGCTATGCAAGTAGAGGATCATACTATTTTTTATTAGTTTTTTATAATTATGGATTGTTTTATGTATTATGGATTAAATGTGAATAATTAATTAATCCTTTCATGCCTACTCCGCATATTTATAGGTAAAGAAAAAGATGAAAGTGTGAAGACATAATTAGTTTGTTTACCATCAAAATACTTTGCTATGTGGCGTCTTGGTTCGAACACTAAGTTTTAGCATATCAATTGTTTTTAATTAACGTAATAAATTTACGCAATTTTTGCCATAATTTCAATTGTCTGTAAATATATTTGAACAAACCTATAACATTATTGAGACTTAAAAAAACTGCAGTATTAAAGTGATTTGAAAGACGACGAAATGATGAATAATTACATATCATTATTTTCATATTTAAGCAAAAGAACAATAGCTGAAAATTAGTTTTGCATAAAGATTTATTAAATATTTATTTCTATTTATCTAAAAAAAATAGACAATGTTGTGTTTCTCATTTTTTTATTTATGAGACAGGTAAATGTTTACTCCACTCGGAGTTCATGCCTCGTTCCCCACATCCACATTCCTGACGAAGAATGATGCTTTCGGCTCCTCGCGCGAGTAGGTAGTGCTTTGTTCGAGTGATTAACTGCCGGCGAGGTACTAAGCCCTTCAGCTAATGAGTCGAGAGCTGTATTAATCATAGTGACGAACCGGACCGACTGACAGACCGTGGGTGGTTGCCCTGCTTAGGTAAAGAGGCCGGTATGATCAATCAGTGACCAATGTGAGCTGACTACTTCAACTACACGGCTAGATATGGATGTGTATAAAACGACTTCATCATTATCGTCGTCAGATCCCAAAGTCCCACTGCCGAGCATATACACGATCTGCTATTTCTCTTGTACCTTCATGTCGTAGAAATTACACGGCCTACCAAAAACAAAAGCTATACATACAGCGCATCTATATTATTAATATTATCTCAGTATTTAATTATAATATTATACATAGTATTCGATTTTTTTCATGTTCAAAAATATATATGTAACTGCTGGCACGTTTTTTTTTAGTTTTAATGATTAAACTAGATGAATATATTAACAATATGTAATACCTATATTTCTAAAGAAATCTAGGATATGTAGAAACCTAGTGGGCGAGAATTGTACTCTAATGAGAACAGTAACGGTGAACCATGCTTCCTCTGAGTCGACAGACTGAACACTAGAGATACAGTTAATGACAGGGAATAAGCTAATGATAGTAAAGATTGACACACGATAATGAGAGAAAAATGAGCACTCTCTTTGTTTGGGGACTTGAATAAAGTTAAATTGATGGCTATCATTCCTGCGCGGCATAATCCGCGCATACCAGAGGTCAGAATCAAATGATCATCAGTTTCACACGTCGAGAGGTAGATAAATCGTGAAGTACCCGCTGACGAGACGTGTTGCCGGCACATACGTACGGATCCAGCGCACAAACTACCTAATGTACCTTTAACAAAATCCTTTTTTACCTTTTTATCGCGCACAAAAGGCAAAGACGCATGACTTATGCCGACTTGTAGTTTTTACCATACGCTCTCGGATTAAATATTTTAAAAATGTTCGTTCCTTTTGTAGGGAACGTGATGGCATGTGACATTAAAATGACAAATCGGTTAATTATTCTTAATCCGGCTGAATGGTTTGATCGTGTCAGAGTGATGTGGTGTCACGTCACTCGTCGCTCGAAGTTGTCGGGTCTCGGTTTATGCTGATTTGCGTGAACTCGTGAAGTTCATTGCCATTCAAACGTTTTCTTTGCACATTTTCCTCGCTTTGTTGAACGCTCGCTAAGTTGACATGCTCTCTGTACTTTTGTACCTACTTTCTACAACCTGCTTGGGAATGGCTTGAACATTATGAATGTTAATATTATACTTAACTTGTACCTTAAGGCGACGACATGGGCTGCATTTTGAATTTACAGATTTATCATTATTAATTGTAGACGATGAAATATTTTTTTAGTAATTTGTAGATAAAATCTTATTTATTTTTATCTTATCAAGATTATTTATAGTGTTTTTAAAAAAAGTAAAATTCATTTTCATTTTTTGAAGTTTTTTCTCTTAATACGTTATATTTCTGAGGTCGTTATCTACATTCAATAAAAAAAAAATTTTTATGTCATCGTCGTAACACAATAAGTATTGGCATGTAGATAAATATATGACAGTACTATATGCTTATTATTTTATAAAACAAATCTCAAAATTATATCTGCACTTTGGAAATCACAAAACAGCAAGCTTAAATAAAAACTAAAAATGCATTTTAGTGCACATTATTATGATAATAACGAGTAGTATTACTCGTTTAAACCCGCGGATGCGTTCATTTTTTTGCTGCAGTCGAACCGTAGCGAAAAATAAACTGTACTACGACCGCTGACTTGATACTAGATAAATTTATTTTAAAAATTATTGAGACTCAAATTAATGAAATAAAATACCAATAGCCTCACATTTGTGGAATAAAAAAAATATACGTTTCGAACAATATTTCATTCAATTTCCTTTTCCATGTGAGGTACGTGACTTTTAAGCATCGACTTTTGACATGGCACTTTAACCAATCATTCTAGTGGTAGGCAAGTTTTGGTGTCGATAGTTTTCAAGCCACCCGAAGGCGTCTGAATTAACGACAGCTTGTACTAAGATTAGCAGCCGGAACAATTTAACGTGTCATCCAACTCAAAGTTAAACGACACTTTAAAAAAAACCTTCTTGAGTATGTTCACTAAAAACCACTATACCCGCATCTACCGTTGCTTGAAATCGAAGACGCGTCGGATCACCTTAGTCAGCAGAGCCTAACAGGCGCACTACAAAACCAACAACGAGATTTATATATCTAGGATCAAGATAATTTTGTTCTCCTTTCTTCATTTCGCACAATGGAAGGAGTACGGACGTTGATATAGGCAAGTCGGAGAGGCACAATTTTTTCGTATCAGAATATGCTGGAAAGTTTACGAATTCACTTTTATTAAACCTTAATTTAACTTGATTTAATCATTTTGTAGCTTGTCTTATTTAAACTCTAACCAAATGTTATTTTTGAGGTTGTGCTTTGTAGTACGAGCGTAGCGCTTTGCACCGTTGCAGTACTCTTACGAATCTGCAGCTGCAGCGGTATCAGGGAGTTTTGTATGCCTACGTTAGAGGTTCATTCATCATTTAGGTATACTTATGAGTAGTTAAAAGTAGATAAAAATCCTGCTGGTTATATTTTACATGTAATAAGGAACAAATGTTGTCATTAAAGTTCACGGAACTATATTAATTATTACAAAACACAACCATAATATATATGTGATACTCGTAACTTGATCGTAAGATGTATGTAGGTATGTACATATATATAATATGAGCTAGTTCTAATGGTCAATACTACATGTCGTATGAGAAGACATCTTTTTTCCTGATATATATAAGATTGAATTGGCGTAACAGTGTCATGGTCTCAGTTATACCAATCTGGCGCAACCATGTTTTTTCTCGGCGTTCCATATTTTTTTAAAGTTATCTGTTTGCATAAACACACAAACAACCTCTCACACTGAACGCACCGTCTCTGTTCCGTTGCGTTCAAGAATTATTTTATTAATTCTAAATAGAAACATAACTACACGATCATTATGTAAAATAATAATAATTAAACACCTAAAATATACATTTAACTTTAAATGACATTACTCATAGATTCCAAATAGAGCTCCGGCTAATTTTGTCCTCTCTGGGTTTGTTGTATGCAGTTGTAGTGGTCCTTTGAGCTGCCGTCGCCGTCGTTAGACCGGACAAAGCATTGTGGACCAAGATCAATGTCTTCAGTACAACATAGGTACTAACAGTCGAGTGTACTCAATACCGCCTATGTGCTTTCAAATACCAATGCGCCTTCAAAACAACCAATGTTACATGTTCATCTAAATACAAGACGTGTTTAGATGAAACTAGAGAAGCCAGCATTTGTTATTTCATGAGGTTGATTTTACCTGAAATCCTAATACATGCAGTGAACAGAAAAGTTATATACTTTATAAACTTGTCTAACTCTATTGTCTCTTGTATGACTAACGAAAAACAACAGGTTGAAATCGCCAGATCTTTGAAACTTCTCGTATTTAGTGATGTTTATAAGTCTAAATTTCATATATATCGTATCAACAGATTCAAAGCTACTTTTTTAATTTAATGAATGCGTCTGAATTTTTACACAAACTGTAGCTATACTATTGTTATTAATTGTCCTATAGATCAGACACTAATGCATACATACTCTTAGGGCTAACCGTAGACCACGCAAACATTTTTTCTTAGCATTTTCTGGCTGAAATCAAAATTTAATAACCTCATATTTATTTTATTTTATCTACACATACTGACCATTCGTGTTTATATTCATAAAACTTTGTTATAATTTGGTAAAAGAAAACTCAAATTTATCGTAGTCAGCCAGTTAAAAACCCTACACTAAACTAAGCTTATTATTATTTTTATTTATTGTATTTTTGCATGTTATTTTTTTATATTGTATGTCCGAAATATAACAAAACTGTTAATACCATTGAACTTATGTAAGAACTTGTAACACCATAATCTGTACAGTTTACAATAAATGAACCTGAATTTGACCTTCCCTTATTTTTGTGCAAACTAATACCTGTTTTCCTTTATCTTATTAAACGTATAGTTACCCTAACCAATGTGTAGTGATCACTACCACTCGTGTTGTATAATTAGCCTGCACCGTTTAATTAATAGGTATTCCATGTCACAGAATATAGCCTAGTCAAACCGTCATGGTCGCAAATCAGGTCCTTTTTACCATCAACATAAAGTTCATATTACATTGTCAATTACGCAACTAAATTGCATATAAAATACATACATGTAAATTATGTACGAGATGTAATGATTGTAATGAAAACCTGATTCAGGATAACATATACCTTTAGGTTTTTAATCTTCTATGAATGTATGAAGCTAAGTGGCCAAGCTCTGGTGTCGAGAGTTTTCAAGTCGACCGAAGGCCTCTAAGTTAACTTAGGCTTAACGACTGCTAATACTAAGAATAACAGCCGGGACCTACCATTTAACGAGTCAACTGAACTGCGGTAGCCTCTAGGTCATATGCATTATAAATATAGTAATCTTTAAAAAACTTAATTTCAGTTACACATTTCTGATATAATTTCGAGTTAAACTTCTTTAGTTAAATTGCGTTCTTGGCAATTTTTTACTGACTACAAATATTTTAGTTACTAATTATGATTCCGCGTAAATGTTTACATGTAAATTATTTCTTAGCATTTTCTGGCTTTAATTTTTATATTTGTTCGCAAAACAATCGAGAGTAAACTTCACACAAACTTGCGGTTCACTAAACGCAAAACTGTTGCGCGCCCCTGCACCCGACGCGCAAGCTATCTCGTTTTGCCGAAGGTTCGCACGAACTACGGCAAAACAATGATAACGTTTGCAGGCGCGCAGAGTTATAATAAACTACCCTCAGACCTAAAAAATGTAAGCCCGTTCACCGCATTCAAAAGTCGACTTTACCAGCACGTAATAACGGATAGCTCACTTTTATGAATGCGTTGGACGGGCAAACTGTTTATTTACATGTACATTTAAATTGCTTTGTAATTTTATAGTGGCGACGAATGTTATAAATAATATTAATTCAAATATGTTCTCATGTAAGTGATAATATCTTTTGTGATGATAAATATCTTTAAACCTAAACCTTAATTTAATAATATGCTTGAGCTTGGCCACTTAACTCATACAAATGTCTTTCAACATTTTTAATTATTTGAGCCCGATATTTGACAAACAGGGCGCGTAACGACACGAGTTAGCGTTACTTCCTGCCTAAGGTGGAGCATTCCTAGTCTATAATAAGGTTAGTGGCCAATCGAACGCTAGAATAAGTCCTACCATCGTGCAAAATCAAGACATGCAAATACAAGACTCAAGCGACTCTAAAGCATTTGACAGTATAAACCATAGCTCCATATTTGATGCCCTTAAACGTCAGGAAATAGACAACACGTATATACAACTTCTACAGAGAATCTACGAAAACAGTACCGCATCAATAAAACTTAATACCATAGGACCCCCATTTCCAATAAAGAAAGGTGTTAAACAAGGTGACCCCCTTTCTCCAAAGCTGTTTACCGCCACTCTTGAGGAGGTCTTCAAAAAGCTAGCGACATGATGGGAAAATAAGGGCATATGCATCGGCGAAGGGAAGCTTACCAATCTTCGATTTGCTGATGACATTGTCTTGTTTTCCTCATCCACTTCCGAACGTACCATGCTAGAAGACCTCAGTCAGGCAAGCCTCGAGGTTGGACTTCGCATGAACATGTCAAAGACCAAGCTCATGACCAACAGCGTCAGACGTAAAATTTGCGTCGGAGAGGTGGAGATTGCATATGTCGAGGAGTATATATACTTGGGCCAAAATGTTTCTTTCCAGGCGAGACAAGAGAAAGAAGTTAACAGACGCATCGTAAACGCCTGGAAGAGCTTTTGGTCACTTAAAGACTTCATGAAAGGAAATCTACCACTGTCCTTAAAAAGAAAACTCCTGGACATGTGCATTCTTCCCATTCTCACATATGGCGCACAGACTTGGTCTTTGACACGTAAACAGAAATCTGCACTCGGGGTTTGCCAACGCGCTATGGAACGAAGTGTGTTAGGAGTGAAGTTATCCGACCGGATCCGAAACTCCACACTTCGATCCCAAACAAAGATAGAAGAAGTAGCTCGGAAAGTCGGAAAGCTGAAGTGGGACTGGGCCAGGCACGTCGCCCGCATGCCGGATACATTTTGGGCAAAAGCCACCACCGAATGGAGCCCACCAAATAGACGGCGTCCCGGCCGCCCCAAGATGAGATGGCGGTACGACCTCGACACACACAACCCACACTGGAAGACCGTTGCTCAGGACAGACAAAAGTGGAGGGATGGTAGGGAGGCCTTTGCCCTGCAGTGGGCTGATTTATAGCCTTAGATAGATAGATAGATAGATAGATAGATAGAAGCGTCTGAGTAGTATAATTTTTTTTTTTTATATTAGGACTCATTTCACACACGGCTGGTTAACCCATACTGAACCATTTTTAGTTCGTGTTATGGTTGCTAACACAACTGATATACTACATATACATACATATATATTGTATATAGATACATATTTAACACCCAGACCCACAACCAACAAATTTAGTTAAGCACAAAGATGTCGGCCGGGCCTGGAATCGAACCCGGAACCTTCTGGTTAGCAGTCCGGCGTGGTAACCGTTGCGCCAACGAGGTCGTCATTATTTCAAAGCACCGAATAATATAGCATGTGCCGTATTTCGAAATGTGAATGGCACGATTTACATATCATACAGCTGTACTATCAAAAAGATCAGTCGAAAATGACTATCACCGACGTACAGAACAGGTTCAGATGACAATAAATGCAAGGGCGTCGCTAATTCACAGCGACACCCAAACAAACGCTTTGTGAGATACACCTGTTGGTTCAATAGGTCAATGTTACATACAAGGAGTTTAGCGAAACAGACTTTTGTGGCTCTAGTCTGCGCTGAATACGCAACCGACGCCATTGTGTGCGAACAATGGCTGGCATGCGCGATCCAATCCGCCGTGGACCGCCTCTACACTCTACTCAATCGAAATTGAGAGTCGATTCCTGAGATATTTTTAAATTTTGGTGTAAATATGAAGCAAGTTTTGTTTACTATAGATCGGAAATTATTATATTTTGTGGTAATAAATACGAGAAATATATATTTTTACGGCCTCCGTCCTTAAAAGTTAAAATCAGGACCCTATTAAGGCCCTACTAAGGCCTCCGCTGTCTGCCTGTCACCAGGCTGTAACACAAATACCGCAATAGCTAGAAAGCTGAAATTTTGACAAGTTATCGATTTCCCGTGCTGCTAAAACAACAAATACTAAAAAAAAATATTCATGTGCCCGTGGAAGTTAAATTATATTTATGGATTAACTTTAAAAATTAAAATTAAAGGGAGCTCTCATACTACAAACGTGTTTATTGAGCATTTTTTTAAGATAATGGTACTGAACCCTTCATGCCCAACTCACACTTGGCCAATTATTTATAAGCTATAGAGAACGTCCTCCTTTTGGGAGTCACTTTAAAATGTGTAGTATAAATGTGGTTTTGGTTTTATTATTTCTCAGTTGAGATTATAATGAAGAAACGTAAACAGTCTTCATATCCTAAATATACTCCAAAACCTGCAAAAAACAACGCAAACACGAGCGCTATGAGGGTAGATTAGTAAATATTCCCAAATCAAACATTTATCAAGAAAACACGCTACTGGGTATCCGAACAATGGATGTATGCTTCCCTCAAAACCACTTAACATGGGACTGACAGGTTAGTTCAATCACTATTATATGCCCTCAGGCAGCAATTCGAGTACATTTTTTTCCGCACTTTTTTTATTCGGGAGTCATAACTGAGAGAGTTTCTCACGATGACTTCCAGTGGACGAATTCGCACGAACATGCCCACGCATTGAGACTACTGCTATTTATTATGCGGAGTTATGAATGAATTCCTATTCAAACTTAATAGTAGAGCAATTTACGAAATTGGGTGGAGGTGTGGAGATTTGAAATTGATTTATTAGTAGAAATGTGATCCATATGGATTTGACTCTGCCTAGTTGGCCTAGTTAATATGTGGTCAGACTACAAAACGTGGGGATCCCGGTTCAATACCTGCGGCGAGACTGACTTTAGTAAGGAGAGTAAGTACGCCAGATTCTCCTGCAAACACAGGGTATCCTACTGCAGGAGCTAGGCACCATACTTACATTAAGACTTAGTTTCTAGAATTAGTATTAATTAATTAAGGTACCTATACTGTTTGCTTTGTTTAGAATGTATGTTGGTCCAATAAAATTATTTTGTATTTTGTATTGTATTGTATTCAAGTTTTTTGTATGTACGAGTATAAACATCTATGGCGTTTCCGATACAAGAAAAAATATCTTAAGCGTGAGTTTATATTACACGTTTAATAATTTTATTAGATTAAAAACCGGTTCCCTTGCAGTTACGCGGCATAATATATGTAGTGTAGTGCTACGAAACTGATAAATTAAAAAAGTTCGTAGAGGGTCTACGAAAACAAATGTGTTCTTAAAACACAGTTTCACGTAGCACATTCTACGTTACTATGCAACATAGAAGCTCTCGGCAGGCGAGGACCTCGGCATTATGAAACACTCGCGACGTCACGGCGCGGCTAATCGATCGAGAACAATGTGACGTAATACCGGGGGGAGGTCCTCCGGGAGAGGGGAGCCGTTCGCAGTCCAAATATTTACCCCAGCATATGTTTGGTTTCTTTTCCTTCGCTTCATATATTTTTACTTTGATCGCGTAATGGTGCCCCGAGGCGCGCCCGATTTGTCCGATATTAATTTTTCTCGGTTGGATGCTGTAACAATTCTGCGGATTAAAAGTGGGAAAGAAAATGTTTTAAGGCGATGAGATTGTGGACAGTACTGTTTTCTATGCAATTAGTACAATGCAGAGAGAATACACTTTTATTGTCACTGAAAATCGTACTCTATTATATTTATTTTTTACGTGTTTAAAAACTAATATAATAAAATATAATAAACAGAATTAGTTTATAATATAATGATAAAGTTGTTAGGATTCATTAGCTTTTTCAAACACTAGATTTTCTTGTATGTGTTTCTTAACAAATCTGTTTCAATTTTGGACTGAGAAAGTGCTCGTTTAACTAGAAAATCCGATCAATTGAAATCCCCCTTAGAAATTTCGTCACGACAAGGGCAGTTCACTTGAACTGCACGTTTAATGAATTGCATTAATATTGCATTAACGGGTAACTAGCCGCCCCTTGCGTCAACAATCATTAGAGCCGGATTGCGGACATGTTTGCGCACTCAGATTTGTTTGCGAATACAAATTGCCATTTAGATCGCTTGTATTTTTAGCAAATTTTCGACTTTAGGACTTAAATTTGGGCGTATTTTATGGGTAACGTAGAAATTGTTATTGTTAACGTTTACTTTCCAAAAGTACATTGTTTTACCTAGCTTAATATTCAAAATAGTAGCTTGTTGGATTCTTCCTCTTCTTCGTATGAGATAAGTGGTCAAGCTCTGGTATCGAGAGTTTTCAAGCCGCCGTTTGACTTGGTGTAACGACTGCTTGTACTAAGTCTTACAGCCGGGACCTACAATTTAACGTGTCATCCGAGCCACGGTAGCGCCCAGGCAAAAATGTTCACCCATTCAAACACCGTCTGCATCGACCGTTGCTTAGCTTCGATGATCACGTCAGATCACCTTAGCTAGTCTAGTAGTTGGATTAAATACAAGAAATTTTAATATTACAAAAAAATTATGTACAAAAAGGTCTGTGTGTTACTATATCCTGTACCTTACGTACCAAAATAGATACGAGTCGCTAAGCGACGCCTGTTGTCTGTCCAACTAATGCCGACGGTCCGTCGCAACCGGAAAATTGGACAACGGCGTCTGCCCAATCACACGCGACACTCCACGCAGATTAGCACGCTCGACCAATGTCCAGTGTAGCCCGCACCACGGGCCCGCACCAGAGCGAAAATTCACACTCGTCCGCTCTACATCGAACCCTCAATCCGGGCGCCACGCGCTCGCCGCAACCATCCCAGAATTGGACGTCAACAATATTGACAAAGTCGACAATTCCCCAGAAAATCGACTGCTCGCTACAACGCACATATATTGGAACCACATACGCTCTTCCGTCCTTCTGTCTGAGCCGCTATGATGACCATCCCCGCTTCCAACTTTCAGTACACGAAACTGGTAAATAGACTCGATAATGTACTTGAGCGAACAGAGCTCGAACAATAGAATGTAAATCGAACGTGTGACCACATACAAATTCTAAACTGTGGCTCATTAATCGATTCTATTCGACTGAAAGGAAGTTCTCTGAGCACGTCCGACTTTCGAACTAAAAAAAAATAAGCCGACGACGTTACGAGGGTAAGTCGGCACAGCGTTGCGGAGAGCGTTCCGCGCCATTCAAATCTTTACTTAGCATTCTAAGTGCCGTCGGTGGCTTTAATTTTTTAAGGTTCACTACAACGCCCATACTGTATTCAAGTCTCGTTCCCACTACACTTACAGACATGGTACGTAGCTAATAGTGGGCTGCGCCGGTTCACGCTATCGAAATATCGCAGCACTAAACTTCAGCCAAAATGATGCCCTGAAACAAAGAATATAAAGTTTAATTTCAGTTAAAGAATGGCAGTCGTTAAGTTGTTTTAGATGCAAGAAAACTTGAAGAAGTAGTTTGCATAGTTATGTGCGCGTTTATCTAAGCTACATCGGGTGGCGTAGGTATAAACATGAATCAGAAGGGCGGAACTGGTTGATAAGTTAATAACATACTCATGTCAAATCTTTAGATATATAGGTAAATAAAAATGAACTTAGTAATAAATGAATCAGTGTTTCCAATTATAAGTTACACAAAAGCCTAATTTCATTTTTACTAATTAATGTACGTTGTCATCTATAAACAATATAATATATAAGACATCAAGGTTTTTTTTCTATACTTTATCAGTCAGTCTCTTTTCTGGAACCCGGAGGTCAAATACATACATATTTCGTAAGAGCAGAATCTTGAAGCACGTTCGATAGGGCAATGTATTAGGCATTCATTACACAGCGCTGGCAGTATGTAGTTGTATTTACTCCATTACTCGGAGGCCGGGTCCCGTATCAACTATTTATAGTGTTTGAGGTGGTTCATAAATATGCAGCGGTAGGCGCTCGCCTTGCCGACACCAGCTATTCAGCGCGGCTATGGCGCAAGTTATGAGCGACGCATTTATTTAACATCAAGAAAGAAAATACTTGAATGTTCGTTTGCTTGCTAAACGAAATAAGTTCAAATAAGAGGAGACGTATATTTAAATGTTTGTTAATTTATAATCAAGTTAGGTAAATACTGTATAATAAAATAAATAAATATTTGGACACATTTCACACACGGCTGGTTAGCCCGATACTCATACCATTTCTAGCTCGTATTATGGTTGCTAACACAACTGATATACTACATATACATACATACATACATATATATAAATACATATTTAACATCCAGACCCACGGCCAACAAATTTAGTTGAGCACAAAGATGTTGACCGGGCCGGGAATCGAACCCGGAATCTTCTGATTACCTTTACGCCAACGAGGTTGTCAATAAGGTTAGGTTTCTTACGTACTTCAAACGTGAAAGCGTTTGTTGGTTTATTTTTGTTGGTTTTTATCTATGGCCCCTAATTATTTGAAGAAGTTCAAATCAAAATTATTATCACTATATTTTAAATATTTATTATTATAAACAAATATTACAATGTCAAAACTTAAAACTAAAAAGTAGCCATAAAGCTAGCAGCATTGCCGCGCTGTATTACAATGGCCAATCATTGAACGAGCCAGCGCGAGTAGCTTAACTTTTCCACCGGCCTAAACAAATTCAAGATTATTTATGTTTAAAAAAGTTTTTTTTATTAGATTCTCTGATGCCACCCCAGCATCTAAAAATACGTAGAATCTGAGTTAGAATTATCACAAATTTTGAAGCCAATTTTTAATTTTTATAAAAGTAAAAAAAATATATGTAGTTTTTCAAAGCTAGCTATTAACATCATAACGAGCATCATAAAATTCCCTTTAAAAGTGAGTAATGCTAATTATTTAGGTATTTTGTCCTTATCTTACCCAGAGAACAAAAATGCAGGCTGCTGTGTATTTTAAATTATTTAAAATTGTATATGAGTTAGCCAAGAACAGTTACATAAGATAAATGCGTCACGAGTCTCCCAACTTAAAATATATTATTAGAAATTGCGGTTGTTTATTTACCGCAGCTTTTTAAGAAAAACTTTCCTTTTCTTAGGTTAAAAGTTTCAAGTTTTTTTGTTATTTTGGTCACGATTTCACGTTTGTTTACGAACTCATGACTCGTGAGCACACCTTTTATTTTACCCTCATTACGTAACTGTTACGAATATTGAATCATTTTACATAACAAGTTGGACATATGACGTCTTTACTGAGAAAACTTTTTTATTCTTACGTAGGTTATTCAATTCTAATTTTAAAATGTTTGTCGAGAACATGGGCTTAAAGTCAGATCATTGATTCAGTATAATTTTGAGTACACCACTCGTACATGTCGGTCTGCATGTATTTATACATCTGTTTAGCGGCCTATCTACCAATAAATAATTTTTTTATTTTATTACTAACTGTCACCTGCTTTAATCCAGGATAAAAAGTAGCCTACATGTCAATCCAGGATCAAAACTATCTTCATACCAAATTTCATCGAGACCGGTTTATCATTTTGAGGGCGGAGAAGGTACACAAACTTACTCATTTATAATGATAGTAAGATACAATGTTTTTCACACCAATAAGTACCCTAACTCTAGAATGCACTAGTTTAAGTACATATGTCACACTAAGAAAGGATTTTACAGCGTTTTGTATCCATATCCGCATATGGATACAAATCGCTGTAATATCCTTCCTTGAGCCGCCTCTTCAACTCCATGGTTGGTTAGTTGCAACGCTCCGTGCGTTACCTCACTTTCAACAGAAACTTCGCGATGTATTCCAGTGCATTTTTAAAGTATCGCTTTTGTAAGCCCGCTTGTTTTAATACTAAAGTTACTTTGGATTTTCGCAATATTGTTGCTCTCCTACTGCTTTGCTGCAGTAAATTCTGTTCAAAATGGCGAACTTTTATTTTTTTGTTTCTGAGCCGAATAAATAGCTCTGGTATTTTAGTTAATGGAATTCCCTTTTATTTACTTTTCTATAAAGGTATAACATACCTATTTATTCTACTCATCTGTTTATTTTTATAGATAAATACGTAAAAAACTAATCCTCTGTTTTGTCCTACTAAAAAACTAAACCCACATCAAGTAAACGAGTGACGTAACTTCTAAATAAAGTCTTGTACAATGTTTGTACCAAACTACGATACAAAAGTCTACCTGTAATCCTTTGAAAATTAAACAAACAAGATTCGGTATCGGGTCAAGTTCCCGAACTATTGAAGCGCGGTTTGAAGCAGGGTGATCTGACGTTGTCTCATTCATGTGGTTGACATCTCACCTGTCGGTAACCTCGAGCTTTTCAATGATAATAATCATTGTAAACCCATTCAGAGCTGCTGATTGTTCGTTTCCCTGCCCGCCCCCGAGAAAGGGTTGATAAACATATCAAAAGAGCGTTTTTTTAAACAGATTTTCGTGAGGGAGGATCTACGTTCAGCCGACACCTGTTTTTTAATACAGCAAGCAACCATTGTGGGTATACAATCGAGCATTATTATCGATAATCATTCGATATCGATGCATTGTACGTCTTTATTGATCTGTTCAAGGACCTCCCATGTAGAGATGTGACAATAGATAGCTCCTGTGACATGTCTGCATAATGATGATGACATTTTACTAATGAAAATATTCTTTTATAGTACATAATTTTCTGTGGCTGCTACATATTTATACGAGTAAATAGTTTACTAGCAGCCTGACTTCTCACGGGCTATTGAAGGCCTGTGTTACACTATTTGATTTTCATTAAGGATCTCTAATATTTTTGGAAACAAAATACAACCCATATTACTCGGGGATAATGTAGTTTCCCAACGGTGAAAGTATTTTAAAAATTGGTGTAATAGTTTCGGAGCCTATTTACGTCAAACAAACAAACCAACAAACATTTTTTCTTTACAATATTGGTGTAGATAAGGCATGCTAAGAAACAATATTTTCAAAAAACAATTTGGACTCACAAAGGCACTAAATATGTATAAAATAAGTACAACTAATAAATAGCTTTATTATTAACTTTCTCTTTTATTAGAAATTAATTACCGATTTATAAAAGACCTTTATTTTCTTACAGAAATTAACTTTTTATCACAATTTTAGCCGAGTTACAACATTCACTTGTTTTTTGTTCTCACCAAAAGTAAAATTGACACACAATATTACACAATAACTTCTAAAATTAAGTCACAATGTTTTTACCATTTCACGTGATTTTAGAATTACATCATTGCGTCTTTTGTTTTGATTATTATGTCATAATATAACTTTTCTTGTATATTTCAGAGCTTCGCTAAAAATAATAAATGTTGTAATACTTCTGTTCCGTTGGAGATTTTCCGTAACAAAGTTATTTTAACAATCATGGGGTAAATATAATTCTGCTTGCCAAATTCGACTTCTAAGAATTTTAATTCCATTTACATTATTTTGTTTCACTAATATTCTATAGGGTTTCGAGTTTTGTTTTTTGTTTGTTCATGCCATGTTTATTTAAGTGAATAATTATATGCCATAATTGAGTACGGATTTTTTTTTACTTGCACATTTGTATGATCTAGGGGTCTTTAAAACCTTTTATAATTAAAGTCACTATTTTATCCAATAGGCACACTATATGAAGGAGGGATTACTAGTTCTAGTTATATTTATCTTTGTAAGAATTTAGAAGTTTGAGATAAAAGAACACATTTGTCAAAAAAACAGTGTGATACAATAGGAAACAGAAAACGTTATTATAAGAAAAAAAAATATGTAGCATTTTTTTTTCTATATCCTCAGTTATCCTGAAATTAACTAACCGCTTTACTTTTAACTAGAAAGTAGAGATATAAGTACGAGTACATAACAATTCATGCAATATATAATCATACTCGTAGTTTACTCGTAGCGCCTGTAGCTTGGCTAACTAAGGCGATATGACGCGACCATTGAGGGACATATAAAGGAATGTATTTACTTACGTTTCTTTTGTGGTTATGATTTTATTTTTTATAATAAAAATGTATATATTTAAGAAAGATTTTCAACGCAGCAACTTTTCGTTACTTTTATTAAAATAAAAGATTATAATATAAGTAACGAAAACGAATCAATTGTTTCTTCTAAAGCTGGAGAGTTATTCCACTACTGCAGCAATACATAAACCAGACATATAGCCTTGAGAAATTTGGTAGATGTATCATAGTACAATTTTAACATAGTGCAATCATGAATCAAGCTGTTCAGTTAAAGTCCCATAATATCGCACAAATCGATTCAAAACTTTTAATAGTCTCAGCTTCCTAGCTATCACGGTTTCTGGAGACAGACAGACAGACAGACAACGGAGGCTTAGTAATAGGGTCCAGTTTTTACCTTTTAGGTACGGAACCGTAAAAAAGGAAAGACGAAGTGCTCAAAGTGAGTTAATCAGTGTGGTGGTAATTGGCACGCTAGTGGCACGTGCCGTGACGACTGCGAGTGACAGTGCGGATGGCCACCCGCCGCCTGTCTCGCCGCGCTCTACCACTCCACTGATGGTAGGATGACCATACTCACCCATCTATCGGTTAGTGATTAAATAACACAGCTCTACAAAAAAACAATTTTTTTTGTTGCCCTGTTTATCATCGCAAATTGTTACGTTTTTAAGTGCCCAGATTACAAATATATTCGTAAAAGTACTAAGTTTGCTCGTTTTTACAAATTGAATTTTAAACGATTTATCGTCAAAATTTTAATTTTCAGTCATTTGTTGAAAAAAAAAAACGAGCAGATCTTACAAAATCATTGATATTTTCACGAATTGTGTGTATAAATAGACCCAAAATCATCATCATATCAAAGGCAACGAAACCACTGTAGACCAGTGTAATCATTGTTTGAAGTATATGGTATCTGCATATATACCTTGCTATTTGTTTTAATCCATACCAATAATATTTGTAATTTATTGTACACTACGTCCTTCCCACTTTAGTTGTTCATAAATTCCTTTCCATCCAAAGGTTGCCTGGAAGAGATCGCTTCAAGGGATAAGACTAATTGTGGCACACAAATTTTAAGTTAATTGTCTTTTACTGTGTTTTTTATTTATGTGTCCAATAAAGAATATATCTATCTATAAGATGCCATGAATGGTTCCAACAGAAATACGATGGTATCATTCTTAACAGCAAAAAGTAAATTTAAGTAAACAAAATTCCTAAATTCCTATCTATCTATCAATATTATAAAGAGGAAAAGCTTGATTGTTTGTTTCTTTGTTGTTTTTTTTGACGCGAATAGGCTCCGAAACTACTGGGCCGATTTGAAAAATTCTTTCCACGTTGGGAAGCTACATTATTCCCGAGTTACATAGGGTTATTTTGTTTCTTTTTACAACTTGGATTATTTTATAACCTGTGCGAAGCTGGGACTGACTGCTAGTGTATGAATATTTCTGAAGACGTATACAAAATTATCTTGGCATATAATCAGTGTCTTACAGCTTCTACATTTCAATTGGTTGTGGTTATACAAGTTATTTTATCTAGTTAACTTAAATTTAGATCATGTGATATTCAAGTTGTATTTCATTTAATTTGCCTTTAAAAAATTCAAATCGCATTTAAATATTATATCAATAATATTTAAATGCGATTTGATTTTTTTTTATCTGCAACTATATAAAATTTATTAATTCATTCAGAGCTGGTTCCTTGTCTGTGGAGTTTTTTCCAGGTATGATGATATATGACTTAGGTTTTTCTCTTCTTCTTCTGGCTTCTATCTTTCCTTCTACGATATTTTTAATGAAATTGTCATGTCGTATAAGGTGGCCTACCATCTTTCCTCTTCTGTTGTGTATTGTATTTAATATGGTTCTCGGTTCTTGTACTATATAAAATAATAAATGAATATGTTTTTAATTATGTACGTTTCTATTATTAGCCCTCATTCCTGTTTAATAGACTTGGTGTATACGTAACATAAACAGCGTCGTGGTGAATTGAATGCTGCGGGTGACAGGAGTGCGATAAAGTGCCGATTAGCCTGTCGCTGCCTCACCGCTGCCTCCGCTGTACATATCCCCACTTAGGAAAATATATTGTAAATAATTATAACAACATATTGTAAATTATTATTCTTTAAATTAATATAGGCATATTATTATATAGATAGAGTGTATTAGATTTAACTCTTCTTCATATTTAGAAAATAATGTTATAGCATAGTTTTGTGCACGTGAAAGCGATAGTGTTTTTTTTTAAGTTAGGTTCACTATAGGTAGTTCTACTTTACTTATGATAAATATTTATAAGTTTGTAATTTAGATAAATTAGATCTAATATTTAGAGTATTTTATGAACTACTCTATTTGTGGATTTTTCATAATAAATAAATAAATATGATTGAAGCTGAAGTCCTTCCTACAATGCCTCCATGCTATCCTTCTGATACATTTATACTGGTTGCCAAATTCGACTTCTTAGAATTTTCAATTCCATTTAGATTATTTTGTTTCATTCATATTTTATAGGGTTATGTTTTTTGTTTGTTCATTCCACGTGTGGTCATAATTAAGTACGGATCTTTTTACTCGCATATTTTAATGATCTTGGAACCTATAAACCTTTTTAAAATTAAAGTCACTGTATTATCCAATGAGTACACTATATTTAAGAAGTATGACTAGAACTTGTATTTTTTTGTTTCTAAACAACATATTATTGTTTTTCTACTTTGGATTGACAGCTGGCAGTTTTTGTCATTATAAAAGAATTTCTACAAGTTACCGATGTGTCTAACAAGCTTTTAAGCTATATCAAACTGCAGAAAAGTCTAACTGATAAAATTGAAATTTCAACCGCTCAACTTGGAGCGTAATTATTTGCAAACTCCCCGAGCAACTCACCGAAATAGTTTATCTAGACGAGCGGCCCAAACATAGTGAACGAGCAAAACAAGTGACTCGTCACACCTACCTACCGTTTCGCACACAGAGATCGGTATCCTTAACTACACACTTCAGTAGCTGCGTCTCCCTCGCGCTAAGAAAATGAAACGGACCAATGAGGGGGTGAGGTGACACGCATTTCCGGCCCCGGCTCCAATCAGCTGCTAGAACAAAGGAGTCGCGATAGCTACTTACCTACGAGTAGCTACAGCGACCCTCGGCTATAAGTAGAATTGTCTCACACATGTGCATTCCGCACACATTAGTTTTTTTTTTACCTGTGGAAGAGTTTTAGTGGGCGTTTGTTTGTGTGGCCCGTAGTGTCTAGCCAGGGATCACTCCGCAAGTCGCGGGAGTAATGGCTGGAATATATCGGCTTTGAGCCCGCTCTCGCCTCGCGCGTCCTTTGTGACTACGCTAACAGCTATGAATGAAGAAAGTCTAGGTCGTTGAAAATATTCCAGTACCTACGTTCTTTGACGTTGTTCCTAGACGCACCGGTAAAGACTTTGACTTATTTTGCTCATTTTCTTCAGCTTCCGCCGAGATGCAATTTGGAACCGCCTGTTACGTTCACAAAGCAATATATTTGAGTATTTATTTAAATTCTCATAAGGGGAAATAAAACGTAAAGAGGCATTATCCTGAACGACATCCTGTTACGGCTTATTTTCTTCTCTCGACTCCCAGAATCCTCACGTAGTCGTTAAAGGTACATTTTTCTTTTGCAGTCCTCATGTGACGAACCTGCCTTATCCCGCGGACCCTTTTTAAGTTTTTCTTAATGCAAATAGTGCCTTATACGACGGTAACACAGTAGCAAATGTAATAATTTGACGGTAACACACCCTGTAAGACTACAATTTGACTATCGCGAATTTCCTACATGACTCAACTTCAAAACGCACCAAGGAGATAAACACTCATGTCGAAAAGTGTGACTTAAGTTGATTTGTGAAGGTTTGTTTTAGATCGGAGTGAGCGGCGACGGCGGGAAACAAATCTGCGTAAGGTACATGGTGTCGAGTAACTCGTGTTCTTACCCTCTCTCCTTTGTTCAGGCCGGAAGAGTGCGCTAGAATTACATGCTCGAGTCTGATGTGCGCTTATTTTTTACGGAGCTATATTGTGTTTCGTGAGCTCTCTTATACTTATACAGTTCAACGACTGAAGAAATGAGAGGGTGGTGAAGAGGGAAAAACAAAACAAGTTTACAGTTTTGATTCAGAGATATTATTCTCACCGGTGACAACGTGGGAACGCAATTTGAAGAGTTTACTATGAGTATACTATGATGAGTATTTTGCTTTAAGGCTGGTCTGAGTTTATTGACCGAAGTTGGCATGACCCCAAGCGAGTTGGAACAAACATCGTTCGGTATATAACAATATCTTGGCGCAGCGTGGCTCATTGGCTGGCGAAACTCGTAGCCGCGCGCCACCTCGAATACTGATATCTGGATTAAATTACTCCGCCAACTATTTTACACAAAACCAGAGGCCATAATTAGAGTCCGGGCGAAAATGGGGGAAATCAAACGTCTTATCTGACCAGCGGGAAATAGCGTTTCTTCGCTGAATAGTTTCCGAGTCGGGTAGCAAGTGAGCGGAATAAATAATTATTGGCGCAATCTAAAGTTGCCGTTTGCGATGCGGCAAACTCGACGCTTCCTTACAAGATATCCAATGAAACAGTTTCTATTGGCCCCTGTCTTTGTGATCTCCGCAAGTTAGTTTGTAATCGCTGCTTCATTTATTTCTTCGACCTATTTCGTCTGTAACTCACGTTTCTAAGAATCCTTCTGGTTTGACAGCGTTAAGTGTCTTAGTTCTTAATTAATCTGGTAGGTACTAAAGTTTAGTCACTTTAACATTTCCCTTAGTCGGAGTCTTAGTTTCAGTTTCACATAAATACGTAAATGTACTCACATAAAATCAATAGCATAAGGAAATACAATTCACTTTCACGGTGTCTGAAATAAACCATTCTTTCCATTGAAAGGGGAATAATCTCGCAGCAGGGGCTTAATCAAAATCCGTGAATTGCTTTAAATCGGGGAAAACGCAGGAAATATCTTTGTGTCGGCAATTTCCTTCATGCGTGGGGCTAATGCGTTATCGGAGCGTAATGACTTCCTTAATTAATACGCAATATTGTCGCCGCGCCGTCTTACGCGGGTGTGGAGTTGGGAAGTTAATAATGTTTGCTTTACGCCTCTAGTGGCTAAAGTTGTTCTACACATGTACAATCTTAGTTGTAAGAATATTTTAAAGCCAAATTTTGTTATAATTACTGGCATTTGATAAAGACGCGCTTTCGAAAACATCATGATTATTCATTTGACTTTCGCAGAAATATGATACCTTAAATACACAATACAGGTAATACTTAGTGGTACATAAAAACTTTTGAGCAACTATTACATTACCTTTTCCATACTATATAATATAAGAAAGAGGAAAAATGTTATTTTTTCTTTGTTTGTTTGACGCGAATAGGCTCCGAAACTACTGCACCGATTTGATAAAATCTCTCACCGTTGTGTAGCATTATCCCTGAGTAACTTAGACTATTTTTGTTCCCCACAATATTAGATATCCTTAATAAAATGTGTAACAAACGCCCTTATATAACCCGTGCAAAGCCAGGGCGGTCTGCTAGTTATTAATAAACGTATAGTACAAAGATCAATTGAAGCTGAGATATTTATATTTTATTTCCCAGTAATTTAACGATAAAGCCTACATAAGTACAGAGCGGAGGGAGGGCAGCCGTCGCCTAGCACCGGAGGCTCTAAGAAGTTATTTTAGGGGAATATTACGTAGCATCAGGGGCTTATCTTTACGGCAGGTGTTCCGTCCCTCGCGAACAAATTCACGAAATATGTCACGACTTAGAGGATCAAGGCGTAATGGTGGCGTTACCGCACCCACTGGATAGCACTGCTTACTTACCGATGATGATTTTGTAGATATTTTCTAGAATAGAATAATTTTGTCTTGTATAATAGTTTAAAAAACAAAAAAACACACTTTTTATAGAAAACCGTAATTTTATCAAATTAGTGTATTGTCATCGGTCCTCAATAAATCTACAAAGTTTGAACGAAATCTGGCCGTTTAAAGTGGGTCAAAATCGCGCCCAAAGAAGTCGGTTACAAACAAACAAACATACAGGTGAAGCTAATAGAAAGCGTGTAAAAACTAGCACGTTTTATGATATATATATTTAGTAATAGTGTTCATAAATGCTCTGAATAATGATAAATATATAATTTAAAACTACTTTTTTTTCTTTTACACTGTATCTATTATATAATGTTGCGTTCAATAAATAATGTTCTATATATCTGCCTATTAATTATTGTTTGTTTTTCATGAATCAAAAGATAAATAATACTTACTTTTAGAACATTGCAGAAATACCGTAAAACATATCCCAGGAATATTGAGATACATCCATTCTGCTATTACGATAAATAAAAAGTTTTTTGAAAAGATATTTGTCAATCAATTTATCACGAAAGTACGTCAATGTTTTAAATTTTTCCCAACACGAATCTCTAGTTATTCCCTCCCTTGTTGCTGGGTAAGATCAGCTAAGGTACTATATACATATGTAAGCGTCGTGTTCGCGTCATGTAAGATTTTGTTCAAGTGCGTAGTACACACGTCAACCGTCACGCACCCCTGATCAAAAGCCACAACACTATACCTCCCTCGTTAACTCACTTCGTATACTCGTAAACGCTAATAACCAATTAAACAGATTAATAAATATATTTACGTCATTCCAATTTACTCGTGCCATTCATCTATTCGATATTCGAATTCAATAAGCTTTGATCTTGTGAAGCTCCACGCAGAATCGATTTGTGAACATTGTTTGTGTTTGTAATATCGAGAATTCGATTGTTTACTGTATCGAATAATTGTCGGTGTAATAATCGGCTTATATTAATTGTGACGAGGTTGTTTTCTAAAATAGTAGCTCGTAAACACAGGTAAACAAGTTAGGTGAATTCTTTTTGTTAAATAAATAATTAGTTTTCGTAAACAAGGACGACATTATGCTTTTAGTAATTCACGTACAAGTAACGTATAAGTTTGAAGTAATAAAATAAAAAGTTAAGTAACTAAAGTGTTCCTTAGTAAACAAGACAAATACTCCACTCATTTCCCTATTTCGGAGGTTTTTAGCAAACCCAGTTCTCAATAAAAACTTTATGAAAGCTAAAACATTGTCAAATAAACTGTTGCTCCCGCCAGTTAAATAAAAATTACTGAGAAACGTCCCGAGGGAGAGGTCTCATTGTGGGCCACAATGTACGCGCCTGATTGGCGGAAGGATGTTCTCACTAAATAAAAAATATCGACGCGTCATTTCGCGCAATTTTCGACGAATTTTCAAACGATAAAACCTGTCATTTCGCTGTTGACGCGCCTATAAAATATTCATGTAGACGGGCGAGAGATGAGCGATTTTTTCTTCGATTTGCGCGACGAAATAAGATGTCATTTTCCGTATCATTAGCGGCGGCTCGGAGCTCTGCCGACACTATTTATACGCAAATACGATAAAATGACACCCGACCGATCGACTGTTTGATGCTCGCTGATAAATTGCTACCTTTTGAGGCCTTTATATTATCTTCTTCGTCATTCTATGCTCACTTTTTATTTGTGGATGGTAATTTTATTTCAGGGCGGGGAAATAAAGATATTTCGATCGTAATCGATTCAGTGTAATAGACGAACTAATTTATCTAACGTGACACTAGGCCACATTTTTTATTTAGGACAGTTAACTAGTTCAGTACAAAACTATCCCAGGTTTACCACACGAGGATTAGATAATGTTTTATGTCTATTATAGAAGCAGTGCTATTATTAGAGTTGCAGATCCTTCCTGGATGAGAACTGCACAAGGTCGACGCAATGGTTCTATAAATAAAATAAATATTAGGACACATTTCACACACGTCTGGTTAACCCCATACTGAACCATTTCTAATTCGTATAATGATTGCTAACACAACTGATATACTACATATATATTTTATATGATTCATATTTAACACCCAGACCGACAGCCAACATTTTTGGTTCAGCACGAGGATGTTGGCTGCGCCGGAAATCGAACCCGGGATCTTCTGATTGGCAGTCTGGCATGGTAACCATTACGCCAACAAAGTCGTCTATGTCCTAAAGACGCCTATACCCAGAGATGCAGGGAAAAAAAGGCTGTAGATGATAATGATAGACGTAGTGATTGCGGTAATCTGCATTCGATGATTCGTGATTGCATTCATGTGTGATTTGATTTAAATGAATTGTTTTCGTGTCGTAAGGAAAAAGACTACTAGTACTGTATATGAATAGTAAACTAGTCCATTACTGAACAATCTCAGGTTGTAGCGGGGCTAGGATGTTTAATGCCAGTACTCGTATATGCAGAGACAGAGATGACCTACATTCGAAAATAAAAATAAGTATTCGCGCCTATTTCATTATTTGAATATGCGCTTTCAATATATTTTTATTATAGTTTTTCGTGTTGTATAGAATGCTAGTTACATTGCCCACAACATGCAGCTATGTAGTTGTGTACTGGCTTAACGTGATTCGCGTCTAGGGCGGATAGTAAAGTCACTAGTGGGCTAATTAAAAAAATGGAAACAATTTTTATTAAAACCATCCTAGTTTGGTTAAAAAATTCATCATCATCATCAGCCATGCTCGTCCACTGCTGGACATAGGCCTCTCCCAAGGCACGCCACTTGACCCTATCCTGGACATCTCGTCTCCGATATAATACTAACCCAGAATAGAAACTAGTTCTATCAACACAAACCGAGCAGACATACGCTTTGTAGCTTTAGCTTTTGCTACTTTCGTACTATAGTAAAAACTATCCTAATGTAAGCCGGGCATTTAAAAGCGGTATTCGTTTTGCGATTGATTTAAAACCGCACGCCTGAATCGAAGGCATAAAGCTAGGTACAGACCGCCGGTGTATTTCCATTGTAAGGTAAACTGGTTCGGAATAAAACTCGATTGCGATGGAGCTCGTCCGTTGAGCCCTCTCTTTGCAGCGAAATCGCGCGGAGTAGTTTATCTCACCCCTTCGTCGATACCACTGTGCCTGTGCACAAAAGAATCTTGTATGATAAATCTGTAGATCACTCAGATAAATGTTCTATGTAGGTACGACATTCAAAGAGATCTTATCCGTTTTAAAATGGAATCCAGTGTATGTAATGTTGATATTGGTAGGTGTTTAAAAATTTGAATGAAGATAGAAAGGTACATAAAATTGAGAAGAAAAATTTATTTTGTAAACCACAATTTTGTTAGCTTTTTGTTTCACAAAACTCAACTGTTCACTCGTCAACCCGTACTTTACCAGCATAGAGGGTTATTGCATACGTAATTTCTTGCGAGAGAAAGCCCCAAGTCTCAATTGTGGCATAGTGGTATAGTGGGCTGCCTAAATTAAGTTTCACTGACGATAGTACTTGTGTGAGTCATCAGGACTATATGTTTGCGGTTTTAATTATTAAAAATTTTTGTAGGTATGATTGGTCGTGCATATTCCAGGATTTCAATATACACAAGTTGCTGTCAAATATCAAAAAGTTTTATCATACAATTCTTTCAATGTTTTATTTGGAGCTAGAAAAAAATTAACTAGCACTAAAACCACACGCGTATTTTTTTTTTATAGGACATACCGGTGTGTTTTCGCAGTCTCCCTAATGTAGTTACTCGATGTGATGGTCAAATGTCTAGCTGTATCGAGAAAAAAACTAGTTATGCAATAATTGACGACCTAGTTGGCGTAAAGGTTTCCATGCCGGATTGCCGATGAGAAGGTTCCGGGTTCGATTCCCGGCCCGGCCATCTTTTTGCTCAACTAAATTTGTTGGCTGTGGGTCTGGGTGTTAAATATGTATCTATATAAATTATGTATTTATGTACTTATGTATATGTATTATATCAGTTCTGTTAGCAACCATAACACGAACTAGAAATGGTTCAGTATGAGGTTAACCAGCAGTGTGTGAAATGTGTCCTAGTATTTATTTATTATTTTATTTATTTAGCTATAAAAAATGCACTAGCATTAAAACCACACGTGTAATTTTTTTTAAAGGACATACCGGTTTGTTTTGGCAGTCTCCCTAATGTAGAGTTACTCCCTGTGATGGTCAAATGTCTAGCTGTATCGATAAAAAACTAATCTTATGCAATAATTTAATCAAAATAAATTTTAAATTCACCGAGTAAGACTAGCAGGAACGTATAGTAAAACATGTATCACCACGGTTGCCAGCTTACTCGTACTCGTCGTACCCCACGTTGGGCGCCAATATTACGAGCGCCGTGTCCCGCGCTAATCCCCAGGATTCATTTATTTTTGACAACGCAATACGATTTTATCTCACGGCTTCGGATGCTGTTTGCCTTCTGTTATTATGCTCCAGCGATACTCGGGCTACTTATTTATTTATGTACCCACCCTTGTAGGGTTTGACTTTTAATACGACTTTAGTGGTCGGTGAGATTGCATGTGTGTTTAATTTGAAAATACGGGATTTAATTGCCGTTTTGAATAAATAATGGAATCAGGTGATTTAGAATGTTATTATTAATTGTTACATTCCTTGGCTGTCTTGTCTAAGAAGTAAAAATCGTTGTAGATAAAGCTAGCACTTTACATCGTTAAGCGTATTCGCGTACTCTACACATTTGGCGAATTATTACGACGTGCGGATTATGTACTCGTAATTAAAACTGTATCAAATAGGCGAAAAAATAAGTTATATCAAATGTCTGTGTGTTTCTTTGTGTGGATGGCCATACTTGCTTGTATTCGGATGCTCGCGCCTTCGTATTTTTTTTGGCAAATATATTTAGCGAAAACAGATATCGATACAAGGTCGGTATATGATTTGATACAACACATAAAGCATTGTGAAAGCACACAATTCTAAACTCTACTTTAATACAAATCTACTTTAAAATCTTTAACTTCACTAACAAGTATTATATCTAACAATCTTACCACCGGAAAAAAATCTCTTATCTCATAATATACACACAGGTAAATGTCTACTCATTGCACTAGTATAAAAAGATCGCTCAAAGTAGAACAAATTGCCAATCTTACACGCTAAATATTGCACTGGACGTAAAATTAATTAATACCTTCCAACTATACCTAGTCTGTCATAAGCAGCGGCCCTCTCCACGGAGAGTGGGACTCGAGGCTACACGTGAGAGAGGTTATTGATTGGCTGGCTTTGTAAAAAGACCAACATTATGTAAGGAAAAATATTGTACAAAACTATGAGCAAAACTTATGAATGAATGAATGAGTTATTGTCCATAAAACTTGGTACACATACATAGATGGTATTTTAAAATGTCATAAAAAGTAAAAAACTATCTACAACTCAAATACAGTAGGTTCTGGATTCCTCTACTCGTAGTTTTTACCCGTAGGGCTTACAGACATAATTTAAATATGAAGCTTATTAAACATTGTAAACTGTTCACGTAAGGCATCTTAATATGTTCGCGTAAGTGTGACCGTTTTCTACGCGAAAATATGAAGCTAATTTTTACAAACATTTAGTTAAATTCACATAATTTCATTATTGTCAAGGAAGAGTTTAACACTATAGTAGGCTTTTTTACACAAAAAGGTATACAATTAAGATTTAAATATATGTAAGTTACATACATCGAATATCTTTAGGTAACTTATTATATATTAATGGAGCCAAACTGTATACCTACACTTTTAGACATATAACTTGTTTTACTTACAAAGTGCCGCATTTTGCCTTCTTTAACTAGAGTTATCGATTTGAATAAATTTTACAATGAGGCAAAATAAAACAGCTATCCCCTGCAAAATGTTTGTGCACCAGTGGTAATTTTTTTAGTTTCCTTCTTGAAGAAATTCCTATTTCTTATCCCTTATTTTGTAAAATCTGGGCCACGTCACGATAATTTGCATATCTTATTAAAACCCAGACGTCACAGATAAAAATGAAAATGAGACACGTCAAAGCAAAAAATACGACGAAACGCGCACGAGACAATAGATATTTTTCGGCGATACGAAAAATGCTTTTTTTGTCATGGAAATACGGCGGGGTGGACACTTTGCATTTTCTTTATTTCCTCTTTTCCTTCGAGGAATCTGTTTTTTTAATTATCGTGTTTGGTAATTAGTTTCGGGAAACGATCTTTCCCTTCCATTTCCTCTTTCTGTGCAGTCAACTTGTCCATGGTTAATTAGGTAATTTATAGTCTAAGCATTGCTTCGTGCAGTTTCGTTTTCAGGAGACAAAGGGTATTAGAGATTTAAATGCAAATAATTCCAGCCTTCTAGTTTTTATTGCTTATTTTTAGTATGGGACATGAATTTCAATAAAAAATTACAGACAGCAAAGTCTTAGTAACAAGGTCCTGTTGGTATATTTGGGTACGTAAAACACAAATACAGGAGAAGTACAATTCGTGTAGAAACTGCGTGGTTGTGCAGTATCTGCCACAGCAGTTGATGATAGACCATGTTGAAGGATTTGCTGAGGTCTACGTAGCAAGCTAGAATGGCTGTCTTCCCACTTTTATTTCTTAACTAAAAAAAACGCAGTACCAGTGGAAACGCTTTCATTAATTTAATTCATGCCACCACGTCTATTATTTTATTGTAATAATAACTTTTAATGATAACCATAACTATTATGTATCTTTATCTATTATAAGATGCATACTTTCCATCTGTATTAATTTTTTACGAAGTTTTCCTATTCGGAAACCTAATACGGGCGTGGTGTAGTGCGAATACAAAACCAGCTTTTGAAGTGGCTAAACAAATTGGCAAGCCACTTGGCGGGTTTCAAGAGAAGCTTTATTTTCCCCAAATGACATACACGTAGTCGAAAACCGTCGGGACAAACTAGAACGGAATATGCGGCTACGTATTTGTGATAGACGATGTGTGTTATATCCCAATACCTTGTAAATAATGTGTGCTTAGTTGCAGTCCTTCTCTTGCTTTGTATTTTAATTGTTGTATGACTATGAATCTATACGTAAAAAATTGATAATAGTAAATTACAGTCTAATATTTCGCGGGCAGCACCGATGGGCGTGAAAAAACAAAAAAAAAACTTTCAAATAGTTTCTGTACTGACACAAGTTATATGTAGTCTCATTGAAAAAATATGCTAATAATTAGTCGATAAGTAAATATAATTTATTTTTAGTTAGAAACAATTGAAAATACGAAATGTAAGCAATTAATTAGATAAGCTTTCCACAGTATGTTTGTTTTATAAAACATGCCAAGTAGGATGGTAAAGTTGGTTAGGTGTGACTGTTATTTTGTCCCCAACACAAGGAGGTACTTTTTTCGGATTATATCGATTGGTTTCGTCTTATAGGATTTCTTTTTCAGGAAACTTACCTTGTTTATTTGGCAACTTATTTAATGATACCAAACAGGTACTGTTACTGCCCATTTATAATATATATACTACTAGCTGACCCGGCAAACGTTGTTTTGCCTCATTTAGGGGTATAAAAAATAGATAGTGTAGCTTGTATGACACGTTCGTAGATTTACCATAGCAGCGCCATCTATTGATTACTTACTCAACCCAGTCGAAAGGTATCGACATCTGTTAGAATCATAATTGTGACTGTCAAATAATAACAGACAATAATTAGCAATAAATTAAAATTGCGACTATAATTTGAGATTTAAACTATCCTATCTCTCAAGTTGGATCAAACTGCACATGGTGTGCGAATTTTATTATAATCGGTTAAGTGGTTTAGGAGTCCATTGAGGACAAACATTGTGACACGAGATTTATATATATATTAAGATATATTTCTAAAATCTCTATATATGAAGAAGGGGGCCGTTACTGACTGATTAATAAACACGCACAGCTTAAACCAGTAAACTTAGGTAACCTCAGACTATTTGCTTACTTATAACTTTTTTAATACGTTGTACACTCACTCGTTATTTGCAACAAACCACAACAGATGCTCAAGTGGCAAATCAACGCAAATGACACTGTGCGATTGAAACTGCCCTCTGTTTTTTACGGAGGGTCGTCTAATCCACGCTAGGTATCGTGCCTCTAATACGGAGTAATTTCGACCCCGTGTTTGCTAGATTACCACTCTGCTCACTTAATATGTCTTTCGGATTTGTTTAAGTACATTGTTTAACGTCTGGTTTAAAAGGAAAATACGGAGCTTTCATTTATCGATTTATTCTTCGAAATATACATAGTGATGGTAAACCTGCATATTTATCATCGTCATTCATCATCATTGTTCACAACTAGTTCTCTCACACTGCAAGTATCATAATTTTCTCATTTTAGTATTATGTTTATCAATGATTATGGTGTACTGTCCATAAGTTAAGGACTAGAACTCTGATATATCAAAGCTGGAATACTGAAAATCATAGGTAAAAATATCCTAAAATGAGATTATGATATTTATCTACTTTAATTTAAAGATATTCATTTTCGTTCTATTCTTAGAGATATTAGATTAATAACAGTGTAAAGTCAAACACCTCATAATTCAATACGCGACGTAACGACAGCCTCAAGGAAATTAAAATTCTCAAACAGAGGGCAGTTACAACAAATCCCGCCACTAAAACTCCTATATATATCCCGGAGAACGTTGTAAAAAATCATTGCCTCCATCTACCCTCGTCCCTCGCTGAGGGGAAAAATCTAATCTGTGCATTTTTTGCGGGACCGCGATGCCACAAAGAATTTCATTTCCCACTGTTCATCTATCTCTATTTCACTGACGGCTCTTGTTCTTGGCCCCTCTCCCCTCGCCCCTCGCGAGCCCCCCATCCGTTTTTTAGACTTCCTCGATCGGAGATAAGGTTAAGCGAGCTCCTCTTATTAGTGGTTTGTACGCGACATTCGCAGAGATGTTTTAAATATTTATTTATAGCGTCTACGTCGGTCTTTTTCTTTACTAATGATGAGTGTATGAATATGTCAGAAAAATTGTGATTACCGGACAAATCATAGTGGCTTTGATAAATTTTTAATAAGAGGAGTTAACCAGTGTTCGTAAACGAGCACTTTCGCTTGTGGCTGAACCACTCTATCGGTAAGCTGCGGCCGCGACAACACCGGTTGCATGGAAATCTATATTACTCGATTACGGTGTTTAATTCTACCAGATAAATAAATTTTAGCATAAGCAGCCCACATTTCCACTGCTGAGACTCGGGGCCTTCTCTCACGAGGAGAGAGATAGGCCATAATCGCGTTATAAGGCAGATGACACACGTCTTCGGAAATGTAGTCCTCATACATTTCGGTTACCTCAAGATGGTTTCCTTCACCGTAAATCGATTGCAAATCCACTCAGTTCAAGTTATGTAACTTGAAAAGCAAGTCATTGGGGTAGGCCCGGGATCTAAAAAAACTATAATTCTCTTTAAATTAAAATTGGCTCCCTAGTGTCCTTGTGATCATTCTTTCTGGTTCCAAATATGCTGATAAACTTAGCCGCCCACATAAATTAACGAAAAATGTCCATAATTTGAAAACGATAACGGAAGCAGTTTTATGGATTAAATTGACATACAATAGCCAGGGGCCTGTTTATCATAATAATAAACGCGACAAAGAAACGGAGCGCAAGTCAGTTCGTCACTGTATCACTAGTCTCACAATCAAAATGAGCCTCCACGAAAACGGAATTACACAATTGTGTACAATTGACATTCAAATCTGTGGACATTGGCGCTTTGTGCTTTTATTGCCACTTATTGACGCGTAATTGTCAATAAATTTCTACGGGATCGGAGTTTAATGTGGGTTTGGGTGAAAAAGTTATGTTTTATTAATATTTTTACGAGAGCATTTAGGACGGCCGATAAGATCTGCCGTTTGGGAAGTTTTTTTCTTTCAATTTCCGTCACGATTTGTAGGCTCATTATTGGCGAGTTGATGGGGGCGATACGGGCTGCGGCCGCATGCTATCGCCTCGCTGCGATGTTATCGTCTCTCTTAGCGACTTTCATCGGGGCGCCGCCGAGGGGACTCTTGTCAAACATCTACTCCATGACATCTGTTATCGTCTTTGGAGACAAATGAAAAACGAGTGTGGCTCGATGGGAAAACGTCTGCCTTTCAATCTGATAGCCCAGAGTTCGATCCTGGGCGTAAGGCCGGTTGGTGTAGACCAACAGATTTTTCAAGTTATGTGGAGATTTACACTCGCTTTACGGTGGAAGAAACCAACATTATCCAAAGACGTGTGTCATCGGCCAACGCGCACTTCGCCAGCGTAGTGAATTATGGCTCTATATCTCTCACCTAGTGAGAGAAACTCATGAGTCCCAGCAGTGGCACCGTGGACCGTCGTGGGTTGCTTATGTTAAACATGCTTATACTTTGGAGACGAACCAAATGTACCTTAGATGTATGACTAACATATGTAATGTTCTTAATAAAAAAAGGTTAATACGTCTATATAGCCTGCTTACGCATAGAGCATGAACATTCGGATGTTCAAGCCAAGTCAACATCAGTTACGTGCTGTATCACGATAAAGTCGCATGCGCGTCAAAAGAAAACAATTGAAGAAAAAATGCCAACCTGTATTTTTTGGTACATACTGGGCATAAGCATGATTCACAAAAAAAATCGGTCAAAAAATATAAAATAAATAAATTTTGTTAAAATATTAATGCATAACCATAATTACAGATTAAAAGTCGAATGACGGTACCCTTAGGTATGCATAGTGGTAGAGTTATCTAGTGCTTGCCTAGCTAGCAACCAATCTTAAGTTGAAAAATCGGTCACCAAGCTTAACAGCGTGTTCCGGCAGCCTGTTTGAGGGCCAGTTATTCGAGACTATGCATGCTCCTCGTTAGGCCAGAGTGTCGCTAACTCGTGTAGCTAGTCCCCTTCTTGTCAAATAAATGCCTAGGTATAATATGTAAAAAAAGATTAAGGAAGTAAACAATTATTATAATTCCAACTCAAGTAATAACATATAAAACTCAAGTTGTGGGCCTCCCTTTAGCCGTGACATTAAATGAACCTAAATATAAAACGGTCTTATTAAAGTCACAAAATCGTTTTGTAGAAAAAAACATAGGGAAACATACAAATATTATAATTCCAACTCAAGTAATACCTAGCACATAAAACTTAAGTAGTGGGCCTCCCTTTAGCCGTGACATTAAATGAACCTACATGTAACACGGTCTATTTAAAGTCACGAAGTCGTTTACACCGAGTTACGTATCTCCACATTGAACCAGTATAGGTACTTGAAGTCCTAGTAAAATTGGTAATTCATAGTTCCATAAGAACGACTGGCGCACTTTGTGAGTCTTCAAAGGCTTGAAAACGGTGACTTGTGAAGTTCAAAGTCAATCCTGTGAGCTATTTTGAGAGCGACTAAGTTAGATTTCATTGACGATACTAACTAATAGTTTACCTAAGCTATTGTGTTCGGTTTCTATTCTACTACCTACTACATAACTGTGTGGAGTAACACTCCTAGTGAAGGGGTTTTAATGACTAAGTATTCATAAAAGTATCGAATTAATTAATATACAAGAATACATATTTTTGTTCTGACTGTTGTTCCTTATTTTCTGTTATATCACCATCAGGCCGTTATACTAAAACCTTTTAAATGGAAGAAGAGTTTAACAAATAAATCAACATGTATACACATTATTTGACTTTATTTAATTTTAAATTTATTATAACATACTCAAGTACTAACTTCGATTGCTAATTAATCTTCTAGTGTTTTTGTTTTAATTACAATAATGGAAAATAGATCAATCGGGGGTATATGCATATAGATCAAAAAAGTTTCCGACGACCTGAGAAACTCCTGCTAAATTAGAAGATGTTTAAAAACATAAATAATTATGCATTTTCGCAACATGTAATTATGAATATTGATGCTCATTATTTAAGTTCTGTCGTTATGAAAATATATATACTTACAATCTTAATATATATAAATCTCGTGTCAATGTTTGTCCACAATGGACTCCTAAACCACTTAACGATTATAATAAAATCCGCACACTATGTGCATTTCAATCTAACTTGAGAGATAGGATATTTTAAATCTCAAATTATAGTCGCAATATTAATTTATTGCTAATTATTGTCTTATTTTATTTTAGTTATTATTTGACAGTCTCAATTATATGTTAACTCCAAACGATTCTAAGAGATGTCGATACTTTTCGACTGGGTTGAGTAAGTAATCAATAGATGGCGCTGCTATGGTATATCTACGAACGTGTCGTATAAGCTACACTATCTATTTTTCATACCCCTAAGTGAGGCAAAACAACGTTTGCCGGGTCAGCTAGTATAAATATAAAAACAGATATTAACTCCTCTCACATGTAAACTTACGCACACACTGGCACTCTGAAATCTGTGTGTATTGTGATGTCATATAGAGGGATTAATTCGGGGCACGTTGCCGTCTCATATCAGATCTTCGGGCTGCGGGGACGGTGATTCCGCGCTATATTAAACACTAGGTATTTGTTCCTTAGCTTTGATATAGCTTTGAAAATAGTAATAGCTGAGCAGTTCATTGAACTCTGTGGTGGAAGAAAAGCACGCGAAATTTAAAGGAAATTGAAAGACTACATAGTTAATAATAACTAATTCGTAACACGTAATTTATATTATACCCTATTGTATATGTTAGAGGAATGTTTTATTTTAATTTATTCGATTATTAGTTCCATCCTATCGAATAGCAGCACTGTAAACGCAAGAGTTTGTTATCTATGCTGATTGAAGGAACGATTGAGTGAATGTACGAATGAAGTTGTTTCATATTGGTCAGTAGTGCGTTCACTCGAGGTTTGACTTGAATGCGCTTCAGTCTGCCACGAAACAGCGCCTGCGCCACTTATGCGCACTGATAAGTATTAAAATCCATAATTGCAGACAACGGCGACGACCACGCTGATTCTAATCTAATTGAATCCGCGACATATATGTACCTTAGTCTTATTATATTTATATCGTATCAATATGTTTAAGTTTTGATTATAGAAAAGTATACATAAAACTACATAAAATAAGAAATTAATTTCAAAATTAGAATATATTTAAATCAAAACAACAAAATGAATTTGCCTACTAAACACACTTTACTCAACCATTCAACCCCGTGAAAGTAGATTAACACGATACGTCATGCTTTTGATATTTCTCGAAGTAAGTAAAACATTATTTTGTTTTACAAACCTTTCTTTGCACTTTGGTTACATATTTTTGATATATAAATTTGATGAAAACTATAGAACACAACGGTGATGTGGAACGCAAGGATAGGTTTGTCAGTTTACGTTGACAAGACAAGATAAACGTTTATTAAACACGTCAGTCATCTGACACTATCTACCCTCAATCATAAGCGGAAGGCAAAGGAAAAATGACCGAAGTTAGTTTCCCTTGTTTGTTAAATGTTAACCTACACGTATAACTTGATTCTATTAAGAAAACAATTGACGGTTAGTTCCATCTTGCTCGCACTCATTTGGTTATCCAAGTGAGAAAAATCATGAACTTTCATATATTTCTTTATTGACCCGGGTTCCTAACTAAATCTACGACATGCTTAATATGCTACATATGGGTGCTAAAAATAACAAAATTACATGTCGTTTAAGCTTAATTGGTCAATTAGTTTAATTAATTGACTTACCGAGGATGAATGAAAATGAACAAGGAATAGAAATTTACTACGTCAAGTTTTCATACCATATCAAAGAGTTTTCATACCACGCGTAAAGTTATTTTAGTTAGGTAGGTAAAGTAGCTAGATTTAAAAACAACCTCTAAACATTTTCATTAACAAAAAGCCGGTATTCTCGAGTCCCAGCGCCCGGACAGGTCCGCGACCGTCGCGCCCTCTGTCGACATCAAAAAGTCCCAGCCGTTCATTTTTTGCAATCATCAAATTGATCTGTCCGAGTGCCATCTGGCCCGTAAGTAAAACGCTTTTGGCTCCCGTCAGCCGAGGAATTAATTCATATAAAACACATATCGTGCTTGTAAACCTCCGGTTTTGGCGGCAGAGAATGTTGTGTGAAGTGCTCCAAACTTTCTCTTTCATTTATGTGATCGGTGTTTTGGGAATCGTTTAACTTAATGTACTTATTATCCATTGTTTTTATTTTGAAGTATAATGTTGTTAGCTTAAACTTGTAGGTCATATTTGCAGGTTCGTTACTCATTTTATAATAAACATTTTACAATATTGTTGGAAATTCAAGTAAAAATTGTGAGTTCTCATACAAAACAAGAAAAAGTTAAAATTGGGTTTGTCTTTCATAGCCAGCGTTGTTAACAGTATTTATCCAGTAGGTAGAGTTTGAGCATGAGTAAACACGCCCCAACTCCGCTCCGATCCAACCGTGGTCAAAGTTCTCAACGTAAACTCATTGTGCGTGAAAGCAGTAGTTTCACTGAAACATATTTTTAACTGAGACGTACAAAAACATTTTCATATTTCAGCTGAAAATTGTAACAGTTTGGGCGGGCGGGCGCCAGCGTAGGGCGGGCGAGCACGTGTGCTCATCAACTAATGGTCCGTGTGCGGCATTTGAACCGAGCCTACACTCGGCACAAACCCGCCCGCCTCGGCTCGCAGCCTGCTTTCGGCGCACAATTATAACGTGTAAAACACGGCCTCTCCTTGCATTCCGCGCACGGGATTTTTATGAATGCCGCGATTATTATTCGCATTTTAAACTCGAATGCGGCTCTATTCTACCCGAGACGTATTGCAATATTCGTAACGAGTTTTCTCAGCGCTGTACCTAATTCCAGGTGGAGTGTAGCGCGCTGGGTGCGGCGCTGGCTGGCGCTCGTATCGCTCGAGTCCACTCGTCGCGAGTGGGTAAGCGCCGCGATTGTGGACTGGGATCGAACGCGATTGCAAATTTATTAGCGGGTGGCGACGCTGGGGCCGCGGCGGGCGGACCGCAGCCTCACGTACGCGCAGTTGTTTTTACTCTTCATGTATTTTTTCTCGACGAGGCTCCGCTCTCCCCTTTTGTTCTCAAGTGGACCAGCTGTCATTATACGCCATGTTACTGTTATTTTTTTCGACGTTTTTATAGAGTTTTGCGTTGCGAGGGCGTTCCGTTTGGAAAAATGTACGTTTTGCGTGCGTCCTGGAGAGTTTGCGTGTCGAGTGATGTCGACGTTGGCGATTGGAAATGAGTTATGGAATTTTTATTTCAGCATTTCTCTCTCATTGCGTTGTAGTTCAAGTGGATTTCTGCTGCTGACAACTTTTGAAAACGCTACAATTGCTTTCCAGTGCAATATTGTGCAAGTTATAAAAAGGTGAACAGCAAAACTGTTTGACGCTGGACGAATGCCTTATTTCAATTCCTTTTGAATTTTACTTTAAAATAACATATTTTTACAGTTCTACAACAAATATGTATTAAAACCAAATATAACATAATGTAATACGATGGCCAACATCAAAGTTCCAACTAAATGTTACCATGTGTCATTACAGTTTTCAAGAGGCTTCTTAATGCTTGATTGAAGGGAGCCGTTCCACCCTCGAGATTTAGATCAATATAGTTGATGGCTTCCTTTATTTGCATGTTGTTAGATACTTTATCTAAACAGTGACTTTATTTTGTGTTATAATTACCATTTAGGTACACTTGGCACACAACTAATCAACAAATAGCAAAAAAGTTGAGTATACATTTACAGCTTACAATCTTTTATTAATGTAATGAAAATTAAAATTTGCTAAATAAAAATATATTTGACATAAATAAATTATTTTCCTATATTTTACCTCATTCTCAATAAGTAGGTACATAGCGTAGGTAATACTCATATACGTCGACTGGGCAATAATGAGGGTTTAGATTGCTCCTCCTTTTCCCTCCCTCTAAACTCTTTTTATATCACAATTTTTATGAAAAACCACTTTAAAACTATTTAAAAATTATTATATTTGTGTGTTTTTGGCATAGCATTAAAATATTTTTTGTATATTGGGCTACCTCTTACGTTTTGTTCAAATATGCTTTAGGAAAGTTTCAAAATAATGACATACGAGTAGGAAAATAATGGAAATTTAAGAGCAACATTGAGGAACAACGAGTTAGTTACTGTGTAGTCAATAGAACAACTCGTTGTTAGTTGTTAGTTGTTGTAAAACAACGAGTTGTTCTATTGACTACACAGTTATCTGTGTAATAAATTATCCTAAATGATAGATTAGGTTAGATTCATATAAAAAATAAAATTAAAATCCTATAACATTTTATTAATTTAATTCAATTTTTAATGAACAACAAGATAAATAAATACTACGCTCATTTTACACACGGTTGGTTAGCCACATTATAAACCATTTCTAGTTTGTGTTATGCTCTAACACAACTGATACTTCATATACATAAATAAAGAATTTTAACCAATACAAAATTTCACGCCCAGACCGACAGCCAGAACAATGAGGTCGTGACATCGACCCGTTTTATTGATCGCAGGACATGGGCCATCAAGGAAGAGGTCTATATCCAAATTCGGATGCCCTAATGAGGATCATGCTTAATAAAAATAATATGAAATGTAAAATATTCTAATGTAAGACAAACAAAGGCTATTTCATTTGATTTATTTTATTATACACTTTGTTCTAGTGAAAATTAATTAAAATGAAATAATTTTATTTTTCAACAAAAAGATGTCGACCTCGATGGCGTAAAGGTTACCATGCTGGATTGCTAATCAAAAGGTTCCGGGTTTGATTCCCGGCCTTACAACATCTTTGTGCTTAACTAAATTTGTTGGCTGTGGGTCTGGGTGTTAAATATGTATTTATATATAATACTCGTATGTATGTATGTACCTATATGTAGTATATCAGTTGTGTTAGCAACCATAATACGAGCTAAGAATGATTCAGTATGGGGCTAACCAGCAGTGTGTGAATGTGTCCTAATATAAAAACAAAAAAATACAAAGATTAATTTCAAACTGACTGTTTTTGAAGATTATCAAGAGCCCAACCATCGACCCTGCCTTCGGGCGTACTTTTCACGTTTTTGCTATTTTTATTGGTTAGATAAGTCGGTTCGAGAGACCTCGGAAGCAATCTCGGCATTCAAGTTGCAATATTGCTGGATTCTGCTTACAATGGAACTCAAACGGCTGAGAGTACCAGGGTACTATACAGGGTACTTGGAACTATGCTTAGGATTTGCTAAGTCAAAGTGCAATAAATTTACATATCGGCTCGTCCGTAACTAAAACCCATCCAAAGGTTGCCTGGCAGAAATCATCTTAGGCGATAAGGCCGCCTGATGCACCACTTTCTTTTTTCTACTTATAATGTAATATCGTTTTTGTATTTGGTGTACAATAAAATCGTATTATGTTGTATTGTATTGTACATCACAAACAATAGTAATAACTTAAAAAAAAACATAATTATTATATCCATATACATAGAAAAAATAATCAAGTACAATACTTTTCAGTTGCTATGCGACTAGGGCCGTGACGTCATTGTACAATTTACAAAAGTATATGCTTTAATAATCGTCTAGTATTAAGTATATTAAATGTACTCGTAGCGCCTGTAGCTCGGCTATCTAAGCTGATCTGACACGATCATCGAAGCTAAGCAACGGTCGATGCGAACGGTGTTAGGATGGGTGACCATGTACAAGACTGCCGTTTTTCAAGTGGCATTTTCATCTGAGCCCTACCTTAGGTCGGATGACACGTTAAATTGTAGGCCCCGTCATAGAACAAGCAGTCGTTGTGCCAAGTTCTTGCCGAGGCTTGAAAACTGTCGACACCAGAGCTTGGCGACTTAGCTCATACGAAGAAGTTTTAAATTGGAAAGATAATAATATAATGAATATTTTTATACTTTACACTCGTATTTACTGTTTTATTACGTGTATTGATTACACAGCTCTACAAAAAAACTATTTTTTTTGTTGCCCTGGATATCATCGCAAATTGTTACGTTTTTAAGTGCCCATATTACAATAATATTCATAAAAGTATTAAATGTGCTCGTTGTAACAAATTTAATTTCGAACAATTTACCGTCAAAATTATTTTTTTTAGCCATTTGTTGAAAAAAATGCGAGCGAATCTTATAAAATCATTGATAGTTTCATGAATTATGTGCATAAATAGACCCAAAATCTTTATCATACTCGTATCTAAGGCAACAAAACCACTGTAGACCAGTGTTAGTACGTCCTCGTAAGGAACCTTACTCGTCGTGCAAGGGGAATGTATCGGAGGCACTCAGTTCGAGTGACACTATCCGTGCCCCTCTCGGGTACGTTTCCGAAATCACTCACGCACGGCCAGAGGGCGCGCTCGGCGGCACATCAATACCTTGAAAACATTATAAAGTGTTTGCTAGAAACGACATGCTTTTGTACTCCGTTCCAAATTACCTTATTTAATTAAACTACTCTTAGGTTACACAAATACATAACTTTAATAACCATTCATAACAGACGTTAAAGACAAGTCAAACTACAAAAATTACTTGAAAATAGTAGTTAGATTTCAGGGATCGTCACACAGTGGAATCCTCAAAGTTGGCGTAGTAGAGGGAGACCGAGGACCCGCTGGCGTGACGATCTTGTCCAGTTTCGAATGCCTGGCGAGAGGAGGCTATCGACCGGGATTCGTGGAGGGAGTTGGGGGAGACCTTTGCCCAGCAGTGGGACAGCAAAGGCTAAAAAAAGTAGTTAGATTTAATAAACTAACATAATAAACTAACAAATTTCAGGTAATAAATATTCTACACCAGTAAATACTACACACCATAGCACTAGTTTTTCATATGTATTAATGCTATGTTACCTAGGATTCGCAAGTTTCAATATCTTACTATTAATAAGTCAAAATTAATATTTGTTACTTAGCACAATATCTAATCAACTGTTTATTTGTGCATGTTTCGAAATAAGACTGTAGGGGAAATATATTTGGAAGCTGATTATAATAATAGAAATTTGTGGTTATTGTAGTGTTCATCATATTTTTTACTAATATTGGCAAATATCAATAATTTAAACATACATCTTCAGGAATTTCAAATCATCAGGACAGAAATTTTATTCTTTATTGCTTATTCTTTTCTATTTATAGATATTGTATAAATTTTTTGTTAAAACATTTAGTAAGAATATTATTATTCCTTTTCATAATTTTGGTTTATATCAATATAGTCCCATGTGCTTTAATTATAAAAACACTTGTCTATAACAAACGCTCAGTAAAAATTATAGAGATATTTTGTTTATACATATACTTCTACGCATGAGGTGTAGGCGTATGGAAGTTCCATGGATTGGTATCCTTAAAACTCCGAATGTGATGGAGAAATAATTTCCTAAAATGCATTGGATTGAGAAAGGCCTTACATTTGAGTAGTTTTCATTGGTCCGGTGTCATTTTACTCTAATGTAAAAGTAAGGGGATTGAAAAACGGACGCAAGTTTGATCTATTTTCTACAAATCGAACAGAAATTCATGAGATAAAACGGCTGACCTACTTTTTTGTAGACTAACCTGTATGGTATTTTAGCATTCAGTATTAATTTGGTAAATGTTATTATAGCATAACATACTAATAAGGAGAAATATATCTAAGTTTTGTCTCTGAAAGCATTGGATTTACTTTATGATCATCATCTTGTAATAAATAACAGCCTGCAATTTATTGGTCGAGCAAGAGAAGGCAGGAGTCTCTGCAATTTTGCTTTCGTTTGTTTCGTTACTTAGTGAATGTGAATAAAATTAATCAAGTAATTGTTGAGACACGAGTTCATTAAGTATTACTACTGTTTGAAAACAACAGTAAAACTCACAACGCAGTACAAGTAAAAACATGCATATTTTTAGTTTAGTTTTGATTTTAGCGTCAAATATCCTTATACATCTTTACTTTACAATACTAAAATTTAATTACTTGACTTACTACGTGATCTCATGAATGTATAAGAATAATGTACAAGGTTAATTATAAGACAATTGTGTAAATTCAATTACTTCTAAAAGAAATATATTAGTTGCGTTTCCTGTGTATGCATGACTAAACTTATTTACTAGAAAGAGGGCACAGTCTGAACCATAGATAAAACTATTAAAATCACATCAATTATGGAAAACATAGACAGTTTTAGAACGCACCCGCTTACCTTTATCAGTACTAAAACGACCTAAATTTTTAGTTGTTAGTATGTGGTTCGGATCGTGCCGTCTCTTTCTAGTAAGGTTGGGTTGTTTTAGTGAATATTTTTTCGTTTGTTCCGCCAGTCCTCCCTTAACACTTAGTCTTATGTTATTTGGGAAGAAACAATTGCTTGCGCAGTTAATGTATTTGTTAGGTAAGATCGGTCAATTTGGTACCTCGTGTAGTGAAATGCTTAATATATTAAACAATTATAAATACTAGAAATATACAATATAATATCTTTTTTTTTCTATCTTTAGTGAATAATGAAAAGAGACGGAGCTAGTAACTTAAGTTTGACGACCTCGTTGGCGCAACGGTTACCATGCCGGACTGCTAACCAGAAGGTTCCGGGTTTGATTCCCGGCCCGGCCGACATGTTTGTGCTTAACTAAATTTGTCGGTTGTGGGTCTGGGTGTTAAATATGTATCTATGTAATATATATATGTATGTATATGTAGTATATCAGTTGTGTTAGCTACCATAACACGAGCTTAAAATTTTAGTTAACCAACCGTGTGTGAAATGAGTCCTAATATTTAAGAAAAAAATAGTTACTAAAAATTTAGTTTAATCACATAATTACCACCAGTACTAACTTTCTTTTCTTCTATATGCTAATGTATGTATGTAGTAATTATTATAGACGCTTTTCATGAGTACCACTAGGTAACATCGGTATCAGCACATAGTATGTGAGTCTAGTTCAGTAAATCCCGATCAATCTGTCTCAAGCCCGCTTCTGTAGGCTTATGGCTACGTCTCCGACATACGACACGTATCCAGGAGAAATGTGAGTTCAGGGTTATTAGCTATTTCGGCCACTAGAACTATTGTAGAACACTGGTAGAACTAGAACACTAGTACTTACTAATATTTTAATGATAACAATACAAATGTATGTAAATTAAGAATAAAGTGAAATTACTCTAAAAACTAAAAATATTTAAAATAAGCAAATTATTAATTTATATTATTTTTTCAATAATTGTTTATTATTAAAAAAATACTTTAAGCCTCAAGACGAAAGTCTTTAATCAGTGCGTCCTACCTGTGATGACATACGGTGCCGAAACGTGGACACTCACGGCAGGGTTGATCCGAAAGTTCAAAGTCACTCAACGAGCTATGGAACTAGCTATGCTTGGTATTTCTCTGAGGGATCGTATCCGCAACGAAGTTATTCGCCAGAGAACGAAAGTAACCGACATAGCTCAACGCATCAGTAAGTTGAAGTGGCAATGGGCTGGTCACATCTGCCGCAGAACCGATAACCGCTGGGGTAGACGAGTTCTGGAGTGGAGACCGCGTACCGGCACACGTAGTGTAGGACGTTCTGCAACGAGGTGGAGCGATGATGTGCGCAAAACTGCGGGCAGTGGATGGAGACGATTCGCTCAGGATAGGGTCGCGTGGCGTGCCTTGGGAGAGGCCTATGTCCAGCAGTGGACGCAGACAGGCTGATGATGAATGATGAATGAATGATGAAAAAAATACTTGAATAAGTCCCCCGTCCTAAAGTGCCATCTTCAATTTTTTATGTTTTTACGCGTAAGTTAAAACACAAAGATTATATATAATACTCGTTTGTATTTAGATTATGATGTGCACACATTTGATAAGAATATGATCTAGAACGAAACAATTAGTAAAACGTTTAGTAATTAAAGGATGTATTTAATTTTATGCACCTTCTTGAATAAATAAGGTGTTATCTATGTATTTACATCTGAAGCGTCAAAGAAAATAAAATGTTTGGTAGTTAAAGGATGTACTTAATTTTGTGCACCCTATTGAATAAATAAGGGGTTATCTATTTACATCCGAAGCTTTCATAAGTAAAAAAAAACTCCTTATATTGGTTCGTTATTTATAAATAACTCTGTATCATGTTCATCGTAATCTGTATCTATGTACTACAGGGATACTGGTATTTAATGCAAAATCTTTGGGATTACCAAAGTTCATCTTGATTAACAGATTTTGTACTTTGACTTTTAGAACTTTGCAAATAAATGGGATGTTTCATATTAAGAGATAAAAAAGATATAGAAATTAAAATAAATAAATATTAGGACACAATTCACACACGGCTGGTTAACCCCATACTGAATCATTTTAGTTTGTGTTATGGTAGCTAACACAATTGATATATTACATATACATACGAGTACATAGATAATTTAATCAAATACATATTAAAGACCCAGACCCACAGCCAGCACAAAGATGGCCGTGACGGAACCCTTCGATTGGCAGTCCGGCATGATAACCATTACGCCAACGAGGTCATCTTACAACATACCATGTAAAATGTAACGCTCTAAGACAAAAATTAAGTATGTACTTAATTTATGTAAGTATGTACTTAATGTATGTAAGTACTAGCTGACCCGGCAAACGTTGTTTTGCCTCACTTAGGGGTATGAAAAATAGATGGTGTAGCTTATATGACGTTCGTAGATTTACCACAGCAGCGCCATCTATTGATTACTTACTCAACCCAGTCGAAAGGTATCGACATCTGTTAGAATCATTTGGAGTTAACAGATAATTGTGACTGTCAAATAATAACAGACAATAATTAGCAATAAATTAAAATTGCGACTATATTTGAGATTTAAACTATCCTATCTCTCAAGTTGGATCGAACTGCACATGGTGTGCGAATTTTATTATAGTCGATTAAGTGGTTTAGGAGTCCGTGGTTGAGGACAAACATTGTGCCACGAGATTTATATACATTAAGATTTACTTAATTTATGTAAGTATGTTATTAATTTATGTCCTAGAGCGTTACATTTTGACCCGAGTCAAGACAGTGTAGTTACCAATAGCCCTGTATATGAGAGGATTGTGTTGAAATGAAGACGTGTTAGTTGGCATGTAACAGAGCGACGTAAGACGACGGTCTCCGGACACCTTTCTATGTTCTTGTTCGTTTAGGTATAGACGAGTTCGTTCGACCAACACGTGCTCACGTGTGGGGATCTAACTAAGAGAATCCACGCACTGGAACCGTTTGTTCAATTGAAAAAAAAAAAATGAAAAATATTTATTGACCAAAAAACTTATTCTAACCCAAAGTATATCTAGTGGTTGCTTCATTAGGCGGTTGCCCTGTAATTATAATTTATTATAATTTCTGTTAAACATAACATAAAAAAACTTAGTAAAGTCGACGATTTAGGCAAAATCAAAATACAAATACAAAATGTTTTTATTTGACAGAATTACAACGTTACAGTTTACGCTTACAATATAATAAATTACTATAAACTTGATTTAAAAAGTGTACATGTAGAGGCCCTGCCTGCTGCTTTAGCGTGAGCTGTGTTGCAGCAGTCAGTCTTCCCCATTCTAATGATAACTAGCGCACAAAAATAAACTATCACATTTTTATAATAAAGGTGACAAATAATTTAAGTTTTAAGTTTTTTAAATTATATGACTGTGTGTGTGTATTTATGTGTGTGTAATTGTGATTTAACAGTTTTTTTTTTCACTTTTTAATTTTATCGTAAACGGTAAAAATAGCTTTTATAGACTGTCTTAAAACGTATCTAAGAATATTTACACTTATTTTGGTACCAATCAGACTTATGAATTAGAAATGAAACTGGTTCAAAAATCTAAAATTACCTTTTTAACCCATTTTTTTTTAATTTTTTAGAACTTTTCTTTAGACGGCCATTAATTGTTTTTAGCTATTTTACTATATTTTTACCGTTTAAAATTTATAGTGAAACCACTGTAAAATCAAGATTTTGTTTTCACCTTCTAATTTTCGCCGAGTATAATATAAAATTGCTCGGACTTGTAAGAGCAGTGGGGGAAAAGATTGAAACTCTTTTGTTCGTTCTGTCACCCCAAAAGGTCAGAGAATCCGTGCTGTATTTGAAAAATTTAAAATTGGTCTAAAATTGCCGCCATTGCAAAATGGCGGATGACATGTTTTTTCACAACTGCCCCAATATAGGTAAATGATAGGTCTTGACAAGTAGAATAATAATAGTATTGACAAGTAGAATAATAGTTCTACTTCTACAGGGTTTTTTTTATTTTTTTTTATTTATACTCTTTGTCGAGTATCTTAATAGGTACAACTTACTTATACCTAAAACTATTTTCTTTCAAACAATAATTATAACCACTGGTCCACAGTGGTTTTGTTGCCTTTGATATGATGATGATTTTGGGTCTATTTATACACACAATTCGTGAAAATATCAATGATTTTTCGTAACGTATAGTATCTGCTCGTGTTTTTTTCAACAAATGACTGAAAATTAAAATTTTGACAATAAATAGTTCAAAATTCAATTTGTAGAAACGAGCAAATTTAGTACTTTTACGAATATAATATTCGTAATCTGGGCACTTAAAACGTAAGAATTTGCGATAATATCCAGGGCAACAAAAAAAATAGATTTTTTGTAGAAGCTGTGTTATAATCGTACGTAGTGCGTATTAGTTGTAATTCTCCCGATGTATCTCGCACTCTGCGCCGGCATACCGATGTGTCTGCAAATTGAACACGGCCGAGCCGTACTTACAAGATTTGAACCACTTTGTAGGTAATGTGATTTGATTCAGAGAGTGAAATCTGGAAAGGGCAAAGTCGGGAGGCGGAAAAGGCACAATGTACTTAGCTTTTGTGCGACTGAGTGACAAGATGAGCGCATCGCGTATGCATTTACTCTACGAAATTTAACTTAATGTTGACAAGATTTCCATATACGAGCATATGAATGATAACGTTTTAGTTAATAATAATAATAATCATTAATTTGCCACAAAAACTTAAATCTAGGTTACACCGAGTTTAGAAATTATAACATAAGTATAGAATTTTAGTGTTTGGTAAACTCGGGGACTCTGTGCTCCACACTAGGTTTCACCTGGGCCGTGGAGGACAGGCTCTTCCTTACATACAGAGGTAATTAATATACATATAAACATACAAAGTTAATTGATATAGGTACATATAAAAGCTACTAAATTATACCATTTATACCAACTTAAAGGTAACAAATTATTGCTAAGAAAGTAATTCAATTCTCATATGTATACAAAGGTAGTAAGAAGGTAGCAAGTAATTGAATACGCCTACAACTATATAAGAGTGAGCCAATGGCAATGCATTATTTAACTCGTACATACAATTAAAATATAGTTTGTGATAATACTAACGTCTCTGCTTTTTCTGTACTGTTCTCACTTGTCCCTGGGCGGTCTCGTTAACTCAATCACCGTTTTAAGTGAAGAATGTCCCTAATTGTCGCGTTTAGATAGGTTATGCGTCATCACGAGCTACGGCAATGTCGATAAATACCGTGCTGTTCGTGAGATGTCGTCCACGCATACAGATCGCGGACAGGGGAGGACTCAGAGAAGGGGCAACAGGGCGTATAAGCACTGTTATATTGTCCAAAAGAGACTAGGAACAATTGAACAGAAATATGTTTTGTATTTACCTCCCCGGGAATACTACGTTTCATAAATATAATTATAGATTTTGTGTCCAATATTTGGAAAATAGTAAAAGCACAGCTGTTTCAAGTAGATACGTGGTTATATAATATGAAGCAGTATGTTTTATACAAGAGCTATGAGTGATGAAACCCTTTTAAAGTTGATAATTGCGTGCAACCAAAACGAATTTGGAAATCGAAATGCTATACATAAATAGACAATGACAAAGTTTTCAAATATAAACATTATGTTTCAGTATGCTTTTCTCATCCCACCATTTATCTGACTTCCCTTAGTACCTCCCTGCCTTCTCGGGTTGTGACTAATTTATGTTAATACCGTACCGAGCCGTCCATAAGTATGTAAAACACGTTCTTAGTTAGGTTTACTCTCAACGTGACAGCGAGAGGGAATATTTTAAACCTAATATTATGTACGGCAAAAAATACTGTTTCTTTTAATTGTAATATTTGAAAATTTAAAGAAAATACAATTCAGTCACCCATGGCTCCTGTTGAAGAGTCTTGTTTTCAAATTTTGTGTTGTATTTCCACTTTGTCCTACAGTGATGATAACATGCTCCGTAGACCAAAAAAGACACGTATCATATGACAAGCCTCGCTTGGCCAGCATGGTGGATTATTGAAACTTATATGACTTATGTATTAATAGGCCCAAAGGTTTAATAGTAACAATATAGTGGGCTGGTTATGCTTATGAAATAGTTAAGGTGAAAAAAATTGGACCTGACTTTCGTTATTCGGCAAGTGCTTATAAAACTCAGTTTTTTATCTTACTACTGACGTAAGTAGTGGCTGTTGTGAGACATAATGTTTTTATGTCCCTCACGACACTTTTACTTTTTAACGTAAGCGTTGTCACGAAACGTATTAACTTACACTTTCGCTCATCTCGAGAGCATTTGCTGTTCCCGCTCCAGTTTCAGTGACCCGGCAACTTGAATCCAAACCTGTCCGTATTTTAGGGCTACGATTTTCCACATCTCAGACAGCTCGGTGTCAGTAATACAATGGAGCATTCCCGTCGAGTGGGAGGCTCTTATCGATCTAGTGGGACGTCATCGGGCGATACGGCCGCGACGCAAAAAGCGTGTCAGTGTGGCGGGCACAAAGCCTTTGTGGCGGGACCGGACGCCGCTCGCTGCCGCCGGCTGCTTTGTTTGCTGTTTAGTACTCGCTCGCCGCTCCAAGTGGCGATTTTAGTGGGCGCAAGTTGGTCGTGGCGACCTGCAGTAACGGCCGATAGCGGCAACGGAGCGCCGTCGTTAGGTGAGCGGTATTGCAAACGGTCTCGCAGGAATGCCTCCGAAGGCCGATATTGCGTCGTTGTTCTCAAACATGAACGGTTACGAAGTATTTTTTCTTGCTTTTTAATTTCAGTATTGCGATACCTGACTATTGACTTCGTAACGGCCGGATTCGTTTAACGCATTACGTTCACATTTTCTGGTTCGTCAAATATTCGTTATTTACGACTATAACGGGTGCCTAAGTTGCTTAAATGAGATTTGTTTAAAGTGGCGCAAGTTTATCGAGCGTGAGCTGGCGGGTGCCAAAGTTGCGGCGACGAAACTCCGCGATTTCACTCAAAATAATAAGTCCCAAGTCTGGCACAGTCAATTTTTTGCGAACTCGGTGTAATGGATTGTTGGAAAACTTCGATAACTTTCGGAAGCTGCTCTTCGATTTATTTTGCGAAGGCATTTTTTAGCCAATTTCTCTCGGGGAAGTTTGAAATCTTCCAGTCACCCTTGAGCGAGTGTCGCTGCCGGGGAATTAGATTTATATTAATTTTGTTTTTGGTCATATCTTCAGAAATAAGCTTTTAGCCTTGGGAATTTTTGATTGGATTTAATTAAGTTTTACCCAATGATTTTCCTGTCACAACTAGGCATTGTTATGGAAGTGTTGATTTATTGCTCGTAACCTAAACACGAAAGCACACCTACCAAACTTAGTTAACGAACACTAAATTAAAGGCCCGTCACGCACAACCGCATACATAATTGAATCACTTGAACATCAGTGTTTTACCCCACAGAGTTATAACTCCAACAAGTTATGTTATAACCCCAACAATTTCTGTAGTTGGCACATTGATGGCGCGTAAAACAAACATACCGACACTCCATCCGTCACTAGGAGGGAGCGAAAGTTAATAAAATTCATGTATCGGAAACTTATAACCGTGAAATATGGTCGGATTGAAGGGAGCGCGCTACAAGACGCTCAAATTTCTTGTAATTTTATGTTATAAAATACATTATTAAGAAATAAAAGAATCCCTGTTTGTGAGTTTGTATCATAAAATGTACAGAAGAAAAAAAAATAAAACATTAAGTTTGAGCGAGTAATTTTTTTAGACTAACATAAACTAACAACAGAAACTTTTAAAACCTACATTTCAGTTCTGATTTCTCGCTAACTACATGTAAGATAATCAAGGTTTGTGTTTGCCCCAATAAAAAATTTCATTCTTTTTTCTATGTAACAGCACTAGTATAAGTACAAGTTGGGTGTCAAAGGATTATCTAGTAGCCGAGACACAGCGGCACCATCCGCATCAGCATTAAAATAAAAATAAGGGTGGTAATAAATAGAAGCGGACAAAGACAAGATATACGGTTATAGCGGCACTGGACTGCTCGCATTGCTGTTTGTACTTGTAGTAGGAAAAGGTGCAGTAAATAACTAGCTCCTACCTTTGACCTGAAATCAACGATTTGTGACATAAAAGGATTAAACTATCAGTTTGGTTTTACTGATTGTTTTACCAAATTCATGAATATATTATACGCTACTCGCACGATTCAATAACACACTCATATTTTATGCAAGTGAGTTAATAAATAAATCATAAATAAATAAATATTAGGACACTTCTCACACACGACCAGTTAACCCCATACTGAACCATTTCCAGTTTTGTGTTATGGTAGCTAATACAACTTATATACATTATTATTACTTATTACATATTTTTTATAGATACACATTTAACACCCAGACCCACAGCCAACAAATTTAGTTATGCACAAAGATGTTGGTCGTGCCGGGAATCGAACCCGGAACCTTCTGATTGGCAGTCCGGCATGGTAACCATTACGCCAAAAAGGTCGTCAAATTATACCTACATACATACGAGTAGGTACTTCTAAACGCTTTATTATTAGATCGTATAATGACCAAAGAAAAACGTAACAATGAAGTTGAAAAAGTCTTTTTGGAAGCCAGTTTTTTGAGACTAGACATGCTCTATCTTGTGTGCCAGTGTGTCGCTGACTCATATGGTTAAGCCCATTGCTGGCTAACCTGTACTAATATGGCACAAAAACTGAATCTAGCGACGAATTTTCTTACGCATTTTTAGTTCCTAACCGTCCCTTCACTACTTGTCCCAGCTACCAAAATAATGCACATCAAAGTGATTCTTAACTCACCATAAAAACATGTCAGGGCAAAATCCATTAGCTTCTCGTATCGGTCATCGTAAGCCATACTGTAAAGGTCACATCGCATGGTATTTTTTAGCACCGACGGGGCATAAAGAAATAAATAAGAAAGGCTTCAATCGACGTCAGCCCGTCCACCCTTTTAGAGGGCAAATGATAGATGAAGGCAGTTCGTTATGGGAACGATGGAAATTAACGACCAAGTGCCGGCTAGCAGTTTTGAACAGGTGAAATTTTGATCCTTTGGGGTATTTTACTCGTAAATTATTGAAACGCGATTTTCAGAAACGAAATTTAATTTATTTGTCGAGTCAGAAATTTTATGTAACTTTAGTACAAAAAAGACTACTTTTTCAGCTGTTTAAAATTATTTTATGAAACAAATTTCTTAAAAGTCTGATGTTTTTATGTGATATTCTGGCATCGTTGTTATCGAACAGATGAACACATTTTTGATTTTGTTTTTTTTGTTTGAAAATCATCTTAGTATCTTTAATGTAAACAAATCTAAGATGACGAAAGCCGTGTTTTTACAAACTCCTCGATATGATTATCAAATGAAACGATAACTACCAATGGATGGCTACCAATTCTTAATGTAGGTGTTTTCACATTTTGTTAATATACTCTAGAGTATAACCGACACTTTTAATAAAAATCTTTGACAAATATTAAAAAAAATGTAGTGAAAAAAATTATAAAATTAAGAATTATGATTACTGAATTGTGATCCGTTTAGATCGGTTTTAAACCTCAGCCGCGTATTTTCTAACCCCTTCACAGTGTCGGAAGAGAGGCGGCGGTATAAATGGATAAGTCGTGTCGCAGGAGTATCAGCTTCCGACGCGGCTCCACGGGCCGATAGGCCAGGGGGCAGCAAATAACATTATTTATTATGTGTAAAAAAACTATTGAAACTTTGACAGTAGGATAAACAAAATTGTTGGAATGGTATTTTCTTTAGGGTCACTGGACAACAAAAATAAAATACTAAGGCAATTGGAGCCTTATAAAATTCGGCGTTTTGAAGCTATGACAGCTCGGGCGAGCAGCCGCTTTACGTTCCGAATGCCGTGGATTCAATCCCTGTCAATGAGCTTTCGGCGAAAGAAAACCTCGTAAGGAATAATTATAAATAATATTGGTTTAATTTTCTGCATCACTTTTATTATGGTCGTACTAATGACCAAAAAATAAACGTTAATTCATAATATTTACTAGGATATAAATATAATAAGTACAAAAATGCTCAAGTTTTTTGCTACTTGATATGAGGTTTTGTGATACTTCTTCTCAAGTAGTTGGCATGGAGTAGCCGTGACTGCGCCAAAACTCAACTCAACAAAAATCCGGGTCGCAGTAGGTAAGAATTACATTCGGCAACATTATAAAACAACATTCAAATAAATAAAACATATAGTAATTATAAATAATACCAAAATACCAGACAAAAAAAGCTATTAAGGTTTTTGGATTTAATTTTCAAATAATTCTTCATTAACCGAGCTCTTATAAAGAGCCATAATCCATATGCCTTAAACCTTATTAGGTAGGTACTATACATATAAGACCTAAACACTAAAATAATAATAATAATCATACTAGTCCAGTAAAGCACGTACAACAATATAATAATTAACAGATACATAGGATACAATTCAATTTGTATTACATGTCCCACATTAGAGAAAACCTTGTGTTATTGGGCCTTTTAAATAAATAGATTTGCCAATCTTTAACAATAGCTGAAACTGTCCTCTATCTAAATGTACCGCCGTTTGTGTCACGATTTAAATGATTAAGTGCTGTTAAATTTTTATATTGATTTGTAGTTTTAATCTAACCAATAAAAAGTTAATCTATTTTATATATAATATGATATAAAATTTCCATGTCACAATGTTAGATACTCGTACCGTACTCCTCCGAAACGGCTTGACCGATTTTTACCAAATTGTATATTATACGTATTCAATAGGTCTGAGAATCGGCTACTATAGATAAATTTTTAAGGCAAAACAACGTTTACTGGGCCAGCTAGTAAATCTATATATAAAAACTCTTTATTGCACACCAAAACACAATTGTGATAAATCTATTCATAAATAAGACTATATATTTCTAGGAAGTAGTTAAAAACGACCTGTCTAATCACAGATGCAGTCACAATATCTGTATTCCAATTCACACGTCGCGAACACAATGAGTGAAGTAGAAGAGCTCTATCACCAGTTATTACCTCAAGTAGTCCGGTGATTACCCCACTCACCAAGTGTCCTGCAAAATCCTCGGCTAAAATTGCTCGACTAATAGTCGGAAATTGTACCCATTATCGGCGCACTCGTTTCAACTAAAATTATTATTGTTCGCACTAAAAGTAGCCATTTAGTTCGCGATTGCATCGGATTGGTCAGCTTATGACGGTGCCACTTTTAACTCGTAGCTCTTAGTGGCTTTTAAAATGTGCAGGCATTACTAGTGGGATATTAGACTTATAGATGTCAACTGAGACTACCTAATGCAGTAGGCAGACTATTTAATTAAAAGATTTTGTAGAATCTGTACTAATATCTATTCCACATCTCTTGTAGTGTCTATGAGCAAATGTGTGTCACTAAATTGTTTGTAACTGTGGAATTTAAGCTCGCTCATACGGTGAAGGTACATCGTAAGAACTCCACATGCTCCAAGGACCACAAAATTTGAAGACGTGTCTCATCCGCCAAGCCGCAAGGTGGTGGATTATGGCCTATATGGCCAATTGTGAGAGAAGGCCCCGAGTCCCAGCAGTGGTAACATAAAGCTCATGAGCCGACAGCAACCAAAGCACAAGTGACTTGCATCTGGTTGGTTTGGTGAAAGACGCTCAATTTCGTGTCGAATAGTTCTTTTGTCGGCAAATTAGTCCAACCAATCTGTCGTAGTGCTTCAATATACGATTACTGTAATGTTTTCTTTAGAGATTTAAAAAAAAATAACTACATACATAGTTTTGAAAGTTATAATCATAATGATATTTATTGGTTAAAAATATTTTACAAGTCAATATATTATACCTATGTGTAAAGTATGTAAAAAAATTACTAAAATGTAGCATATAATTTTATTTTATTTAACCTATTATTTTTAACATATAATTGATATTCAACTAATTTGAATCTATGAATGATGAAGAATGTATTGATTGCTATTTTTTTGCCCAGAACTACTTGAAATGACGTAAACAATGTTGTGTAAATAAATAAACTTAAACACTTAACAAGATTTAAAAGATTCCGATAGACTAATTTTATATTATGATCCGAAGACCGACAAAAACTCCCGTGGAAACCTCTTCAGGCTGGAAATGATAAAATTTAAAAAACCCCAGTGATCACAAATAAAACTTATACGGCGTAAAATTCTCATTCATCACCACTGCATCCCGAAGAAGCTCGAAAATACCTCAGTTGACATTACCCTCCCGAACCCTTGGCTTCCGGTTATCGCTACACAAAGAGGACCGGCCCTCCGACCCCCTCCCCGGCCCCTTCAGGAAGAGGAAATACCCTTCTATCGTTAAGGTCTACCCGCTTCACTCCGAAGTATTTCTCGCCTCGAGGCTAATGAAAACTTTTAATAATTTAATGGCATTTTTTTCTTTCGAGTTACTTATAAAATACCTCACAGTTTGTAACATTTGTTAGTGAAAGTATAATGTTAGTGTTACCCACTAACATTTTAGATAAGACATATCTAATGTAGTAAGCGATTTTATATAGTAATGTAAAGGTAGAAGTATTAAAACATGTATTTTTCAAAGGATTCGTACCTGAAGTTAAAAAACGGGAGCATATTACTAAACCTCCGCTGTCTGTCGGTCTGTCTGTCAAAACCAGACTGTACCTCAAAAACCTTGTCGGCTAGAAAGTTGAAATTTTCACAAGTCATGTATTTTCCGTGCTACTATAACAACAAATAATTAAATAAAAAGATATCAAAGGGTCAATCTCATACAATAAACGTAAATTTTAAAAAGTACAGAACCCTTCATACTTGCACTTAGCAAATCAAATAATAATATTAGAAAAAATATATTTGATAGTAGTGTTTTAGTATTATTTTTAATTATTTTAAACTCGTATGTCTACAACTAGAGTTGTAGGCATACGAGTTTAAAAAATCGCGTGTAAGCCGAGTAAAATGAAATTTATTCGTGTCAAATTTATACAGTATAAAAATATCAAATTAAATATTCCCTCCGAGAAGGAATCACACCGCATAAAACTGAGATTCCACTCCGACAAATATCGAAGGAAAATCATAAAAAGTCAGGGGTGGCACGCCGGAAGCAGCGCTAATGCATCCGAATGCACCCGTAGGTCACCGCGCCACCCTTGCACGCGATCAATTCATTAGCCGACTATTGTATCGTAAAATATTCGATATGAATAATCGATAAGGATGTTGGTTTTTAACTCGAATTGTGATTTAAGGGCAGTGGTACTAAATCGATGAATGACAATGAGACAAAAGATCTTGTTTTCTTACGTCTTGAAATTTTCCTACTACTGTACAAAATTCCTTGTATTGAGTATGAACTAACGGTCACACCTACTTAAAAAACTCCTATGCTGATGCTCGTCTACGATGAAGGCGCTCGTAATGAGTCGAAACCCGTTGGACGTAAGACCAAAGATTTTAAATTAAGAGTGACCAGTTGCCCATGCAAAAAAAAAAATACAAAATTCTTAAAAAAAATCATTTTTTACCTTTTACCGTTAGTCATTTGACTGACCTTTACTGCTTGTTATTTGACTGACAGAGTAAGCGACCCGACCTAAAATGTAGCATGCCTAGTCTGGAATAACTGACTCTCAATTAGTCTGTCGGAACACTGTCTATCTGTTTGACGACAATATTTCAACGTACTTACCTGAAATTATCGCTATATGGAGACGGCTAGGAGGCATCGCTATACAGTTGAAGTTCCAAAAATCCACACGAAGCGTTTCGCTTCTACATAATTATATTGTGCGGACTATTAAACTTTGGAAGTCATTGCCGGAATCCCTGTTCCCTATAACCTCACTGTCTTCAGGCGAGAGTGAATCGGTATGACGCTCTTATTTTCAATCTAAAGTTGAATTTTCACGTAAGGGTAACACACAAATGTTTTTTTTTACGAGAGTAAGTAAGTTTGCGGTTAAAAATCTGAAGAGATTTCGGATTAAATTGTGTTACAACCTTTGATTATTATTTTATCCTATGGGGTGAAACTAGTATTCGGTTTTTAAACTCTATGCCTAATTTGACCACTTCGAAGATTGAAATGTATGTATCCTATATAACAAGATAATAGAGATAGCATTTAACCGTTCGACTTTAAAAGTTCATGTCCTCTCGGTTACATAATTAATTAAATAAGTGCGAACGAGAAGGAACGAACTTTGAAATGTTTTCTTTACTGACTCAAGTTTATAAGATTTTTTTTTACACATTTCACGGCTGGTTAGCCCCAACCTAAAACATTTCTAGTTTGTATCATGGTTGCTAACGCAACTGATATACTACACATACATATTTTCATACTTTATATATATACATATTTAACACCCAGACAGTGAAACAACTTTAGACAAATTTAGCCCAGCACAAAGATGTTGGCCGTGCCGGGAATCGAACCCGGAACCTTCTGATTGACATTCCGGCATGGTAACTATTACGCCAGCGAGGTCGTCGAGTATGGGTATTGAGTTAAAAGATAAATTCATGTCTATTCATATACCTACCGCTCTAAACCACTTGATGGTTACACTATCTCGATCCCCAACAAAACGGAAACATTTGATAAATACAATGCTATTTATAACATAACTTTCGTCATTTCACATCGCGGCAGAAAAATGACGCAGCGGCTGCTCATCGGAGCGGCACTGAAGTTTCAGCGGGAAAATAAAAACGCGTTTAACTTTGTGTTATTATTATATTGTTCCATTATTACGCCATTTATTATAATGCCGAGGGGATGGGGTTGAGAGTTCGTAATGGATGTTTTGTTTGGGCAAAACAATTTTTTAACCAGTCTAACGATTTTCAGTTAAACCTTGCGGGAAGCGGGTAATTTTTCAGCGCTCGTGTTTTTAGCCTGTAATGTGGGGATGTCGAACGCTTTAAAATTCCATTATAAAGCATTTTTAACGGTTTTTTTATACCAATGTCAGGTACCTACTATTCATCTTTATTCGATTATGAAAATTTAAAGTTTATCGCGTAGAAAAATGGTGACATTTACTTATTGATCAGAAAACGGTCACACTTACATTTGTAAGTAAGCGTGACCGTTTTTCTATGTGAAAATATTAAGATGCCTTACGTGAACAGTTTACAATGTTTAATTTAAAGTTTGATAACGAGTATTCCTTTATTTATTCTACCTGATGTTGTTTGTTGTGAAATTTAAGTACTCCATTAAGCATATTAAATTGATATTAGGGTTGATATTTAATTTATTTCAAAAAAATTAGTTGACTTACATTTAACTCTCAAAAAACAATATTCACGAATACAACCCAAAAAAGGTCGTCCATTGACCCAACGTAGGGTTGTACAGATACCCCAATTTCCAACAGGGAACAAAAATCATTAATTTTATCAACGCTTTCCAAGTCTCACGCTCTGTTTCGAACCCTTCGAAGACATTTTCCGATATAAATGCCATCTATACTTGCTTACATGATATTGTTAGGAATCAATTCACTTCTGAGAAAATATTAAGTGGGAATAGGTACAATGAACACATGAAATATGTACTTGTAAGTGTATTAAGGTCACTTAAATAATTGTGATATGCGTCTTTGACAACGCTTCTTTGTTCTACTTTTCTACGAACTCAACGCACAAATAAATGAGGCCCTTAATTTTTTTCTTCTTTTGTCGAAATCATCACATTTATTTCAAAATTGTCTACAGCAAGCGTTTATTTTTCCTTTTTTTATGAAATAGTCTGGAAGCATTTGTGTCCATCTCACGCTTGGCCATTTATACCTCTATCGGTGTGCTCTTATCATAATTAACACATATAAATATCATTTTCGCACCTATATAATTTAACTAAAATACATTAAGATGCCACATCCCATAGGGTCAAATCTGTGAACCAATCAAAAAAATTAATAATGATACTAGAATAAATCAATAGACTCCCAGTAGAATATCGATTAATCCGTCGGCGACATTGACACGTCGGTGGCCCTTCGCGGCAGATGGCCCTCATGGCCTCTTGAACTCCTCGAGAGCTATCGGAGCACGTTCATGCCAGGCGACATACGCAGGCACTGATGGGAAACCACTGTGATGTAGGTGTATTACAAAGGTTAATGACATTAATATCATTACAAAGGTTAATGACATTGAAACTGTAATACTCGAAATAAAACAAGTATACTTAAAAAAAACCGTACAACATTTTTTTGCAGAGGTCACCTTACATTTCAAATTTATCATAATTATATCAGACAAGTCATATGGGCATTGATACCCATATGACTTCTTCAGTTGTAAAAATAGTATGAAAAAAATATGCGCCATTTTTGTGGTGGTCGTCATCTTGGAACGATCTTTCTAAACACAGCTAAGCATACTCTAAACTAATACACTTTTTAACCAAAAAAAAACAAATCAATAGCATTTCATCCGCTAAGGAGCTACATATAAGTAGATAGACAGTTACGTAACTTGTAACACTTTAATCAAATTTCAAGTGCGTCGTCACTGAACAGAGTGTTCCGGCAGCCTCCTTGAAAGCCAGTTGTTCCAGACTAGACATGATTCACCTTAGGCTGGACCTCACAACGACCTTACAAAAGATCTTACTTTATACAAATGCTTCTACAAATTCTAAGAGAAAACTGAAAATGCTCAAAATACTGAATGGGCTCGTGTATTATATAATAATTGTACTCTTAGTTCGCGGTTCGACTCCGTACTTGGTGGGCTATTAAATAAAACATAATTAAATGTACTATTGATTTTTTAATGTGTAGGTTATATATTATACAGGTAAAGGTACAGATATTTTGATGACCTATTTCACTTTATTACCAAACCAGCTTAGACAACAAACCGCGTGGTAACCGGACATCCGCCGTCACCTGGCGAGTATTTAATTGAATAAGCCCGATCATTAATCATATCACCCCGTCTGGAGGAGAGCTTCAATTATTTACACTGGCTGCTTGCGACTCCAAGACAAGTTTACGACTAAAACAATAACCGAACCTTATTTCCACTTTTATCTATAGATTGAACTATACAGTTTTGGTATATAAAAGTTGAACTTTCATAAATTCTTTATATACTCTTATTTATACTTCGTATAACTTCTTTATGTATATTTTTTGAAAACTTTGTGACATAAATTATGAACTAAAAACCTAATTAAGTTCTATACCTACGATTGGGAGAAGACATCGGCTTCCGTCATACAGTTCTGAACTAGTTCGGAAGCCTTTGGATTTCTTTATATATTTGTAACAATTACTTTGCCAAATAAATAAATTTTGTATTTGTATTTTGTATGTACATAACGCAAGCAAGTCCTTGACAGTACAGGGACATCGGTTACCCTGTAACAAATAGTAAGCTGTGTAAGAAGCAAGGCAGGTACGAGAACATCTCCTACATTTTGAACTAGAAAGCAAAGCAAATCAAATTGGGCCCCTAATGTAAGTAGATAGGACGGGTAGCTACATGTTTGCGAGCATCAACCAAATGAAAATAAGTCCGCTCCATCTCACATATAGGACGAAGGGCCGCACCGACATCAAAATCAGGAGGCCGAACACGTATACCCGACGCATGACCTGCCCGTCCCACGCCCTACATACCTACAGGAAACCCCGACTCCTTAACGCACACTAACAAAACCCGTGCACACTCCAACTAAATCACACTCACACAAACCATCGCCCCTTTGTCTTAGCTAAGTGTCAACCAATAAAAACAAAGGATTCGAAAATGGAACAAAAAGTGTTGGCCAATCGTACGGCTCGTCACGCGTGTTGATGCGCAGCTATTGGCTTGAAAAAAATCCGTTTAGCTCCGATGACTCCCGGCTAGACATTGAGATTGATGCGCCGAGACGGCTGCCCATTTACTAGCGCTATTTACATAAGAAACCTGAGGAATGCCTTACTTTGTTCAGTTTGATACATGTGCATTGCAGTGAAATATAATAAATAAGTTCTAACACGATCAATCTTAAATAAAATAAATAAATAAATATTAGGACACATTCCACACACGGTCGGTTAGCCCTATACTGAACCATTTCTAGTTCGTATTATGGTAGCTGACACAACTGATATACTACATATACATACATACATATTTTATATATATACATATTTATCTAAGAATGATCTTGACTTATGTACCTACATAATAAGGACTTATTTACATTATTTCTTCCCCGAACAATTAATGACGAATTGAATCATACTAATTTACTAATTTATACAGAAAGTTTATTCTAGTTAAATTATAAGTTAGTCAATTAAGTTTAAGAAATCAAAATAGTAAAATAATCTGATACGCCAGTTGTAATAATAACACTCTTCTAGCCTATTCATTCTCTCAACCTAATGACCTTACCAATCTAGATAATAACAGAAAAGGCAAGTTGCTACCTACAAAGTATAAAAGGCGCTTTCTTTTTAAAAATGTTGGCACCTAAAAGTGTTGGAAGTTATCAAATTTTGAAGAGTTTATCGCTAAAGTTCAGTGAGGCAAGGTCTGCTAAACAGAATGGGAATACTTCGACGCCGCGAGCTCACGTGTGAGAGGGGCTGAAAGAGCGTCGGGGCGCGGGGGGCAGGGAACGTTCAGAGGGTCATTTATCATTCATATCATCTTCGCTCCACTTCGCTCGCCTCACCGCCGTAAATAAATAAGAACAGACTCATCTTTTACAGCCGATTTCCATACATACAACCAAAACTGAACCTTATTACTATCCACATAGCTATCGTTATCAAAAACGCCAATTCGGAAACATATATCCTCTGGCTAGTGAAGAAATTGTTAGCGAGTGTAGGTAACTATGCATATGTTTTAGATATGTGTAGATAATAGGAGGTACGTAGAGGGTATAAATAACTGCGTTTACTCGTCACTGTTCGAGTCAGATCACGTATTTCATCAAGTTTAGTTTGCCAGGTAGGTTTATATTGATAAGATAGGTTACTCTGCAAATGTACAAATTGTGTATTTACATGTACTCGTATAGGTATATTTATCTGAATAAAACACAAAACACCCTAGAAATACGCGTTTATTAACCTTGATATTATTTATATAAGTATTTTTTTACTTGTATTAATTGGTGATATGATAACTAAGACTTTTCAATGTTTGATATTCATTTAAGATAAGTAGTGCCTAAATAACTTGAGTCTCTATAACATAATCTTAACTGTCCTGTCTCTTAAATAAAACAAGAATCCGCCGCCGAAGAGACAGATAACAAAGCGGCTGCAATTGGGAAACCTTTTATTATCTAAGCATATTAGGTGCTTAGATTCCAAATAATTCCGCTCGCTTCGCTCTAAGAAGATTAGCAGCGATTGGATGTTCCAAGAAGGTGCTCAGCTCTCCACATAATGGCAAGGTACGGCTTAGAGATGCCCATCAGGACTGGCATCGATCGCTGACCTTTTAGTGATAGGTATACTTGTTTCTATAATGATAACATTGGCTGGTGGTAGAGGTGATACTTTATCAGTGAGTTGAGGCAAATTTTTATATGTAAATTTAGTAAAATATATTTCTTAAAATTGTGCCAATCGTGCAAAATGTTAAAAGTATTGTTTACCTTGACACATACGAACTAGCTAGGTAATGAGTATAGGTAACTGGTAGCTGAAAGTTTTCCATAGAGAAAAAGTTCCTTTAGATTGTGTTCCTCATACTCTAGGGAACATAAAGTTGGTTGGTTTATATAATTGGTAGGTAAACTAGAAAGTTTCGCAAACAAAAAAGCCAATGAACTTTCCAACAACTATCCAAAGACGTAGCCGGTAAAGCAGTTGAGTCAGTAATTGAAAGGTCGTGTACGATCCGAGGCCCGTTTGTTTAGTCCGTCATAATTGCTCGGTGCACCTCTGCGCTGACGAGTCGCCGGCACAAAAACTTCTAAATCCAGTTCATTAGGGCTCTATTCATAGCCCACCCCTGGATGGAGATACGCGGTGATTACTGCAACCGCTCCCGACGGCTCACGAATAAAGACTGCATCATAATTTCACCAGATACAACCCTCGTGACGTATTAGTGCAAATAGCGAGCTTAATATCACGGGTTACGGTTTATTTTTCGACGTCGCTAAACCACGTCACTTGCACAATGACATGTAAAAATAATGAACAAACTTACGTGAGCGGCAGAGGAAGCTGGATCTTGGGGGTCGATGATAAGCGTCAGTTTGGAGTGAAGACTCTGGGAAGAGATGCTTTGTGAATTAATAGGAGGAAAAGTTTCGCGGGACGTCGCACCGGTAAGGTTGTCGCAGTTGTGATTCAATTTGGACGCTAATTTAATGACGTTGTCGTGGAGGCAAACAAATTGATATTCATATGGGACCACCGTGGGCTTGTTGTTGTTTATCTTTTTCATTAGGAACTGTTTATGATAAGTAGACGTGAATACCGGAATAATTGCTGTCATTATTTGTAATTTTATTTGCCTTACCAATGGAGAACCCTTGGGTTTGATTTAAGGATAATTATTATTATGTTTTTGTAATTCAAATTCACAGTCCAATACTGAATGAGATCACCGGATTCTAATGTCTTGGTTAACATTGGTCAGAAATTTGTAACAAACAATCCCAAAGTGAATGAATGTTTTCATACCAAAAATATCAAATTGCTAAAAAAGTAAGCAATTTGGCTATTTTTCACTTTAAAAATCTGAGCAATCGACTTATCATAGGAAGCAAATAAACTTATGACAACAAAAAAAACATAGTATCTTAGTAATATTTCCTAATGAAACAAAACAGCAACACGTTTAATTCCATTTTGTACACCAAAACAAGTCCTATTTGTACGCAAATCCAGTCCAGTCATCGAAACCGGTATGTACACCAAAATCGGTGTACATAAGAGACTAGTTTCCTTTTTTTATCATAAAATAGGAATATATCACATGACTGCAATCTATGCCCAATTATAGCTGTTGTCTTAGTACCGTGCCTAGTTAAAAAACATATTTTAACAGGCTATCTGTAGTGAAATGAGATGATGACTGTTTTGCTACAATGAGTCTTAAACATAAAGTACTTACTCAGTCGAGAGTCTTTCTTAGGTACTTATTGAGGTCATCATCCCCCCGGAAGACGTACCCCGGTTCCCATCGGCGCACGCGCATTGCCACAATTGGTAATTGGCGTGTCTTGGCCCGAGCATTGTTGGTGTCGTTACACCCTCGTTATTCAATTCTACGGCTGCGCGGATGACTCGTTGTTTCGTTAGATTGAGGCTAATAGCTCGACTGATGGCTTCTTGGAAACTGGTGACAGGTTGGATCACGTTGCGAAGACTCGAGAATAAACAAGCCCTGATTTAGACTGGTTACAAACGCACGCGCCTCTTAAAATGTATTGTAAAACAAATGACTACTGCAGCAACGTCTGATGAGTTATCAACCAGGGACTTATCTAAAAACAATAAGTATACGATGGTTATTCCAGTTAGAAAAAAATAAAATTCATGTAAAATATTCTCATGTCATTCAGGTATCTTATAGGAAATAATCTATCATGCTAATTAGTGTCATTAAAAAACTATGCGAATTCCACTCGTACCAATTGTACTATTCCTTAATAAAGACCTTTGGTTTTTCACTATCCTTAACTTATGAAACCTACACGGTAACGTATTTTATTTCACTATCCTTAACTTATGAAACCTACACGGTAACGTATTTTATATTTAAATAAACATATTGTAATATTGGAGAAAATTGTAAGTGTTAAATATGTTCACTATTTTTTGGCTCGAATAAATGACTTTATTATTTTTATTAATATTTTTATTTTACTCCTTATACTCCTAAAAAACCAATCTCTAAAAATCTACTTTCCACGAAGACAGAGCGCGTAATAAGGACGTAAAACGGGCGCATCCACTGTGAGCGCATTTAGGAGCTAAGCCGAGCTGTAAGGTTCAGATAAACGTGGCCGAAGTAATCCTCTTTGTGTAAAAATGTCCCCAGTGTCGCCCCCCACCGGCGCGCAACTTTATTAAAAAGCGAGTAATCTCCACTAGTGGACTGGGTAACGCGATTACGCTCTATATAACAACTCAATATGTCGAGCTCGATATGAAATTGAATTAAAATCCGTCTGTGTTGGCAACCGATGTCACCAATGTACTTTATAAGTATTTTTTTTCATTCCGCGGTCAATGATAGTTGTTTATTAAAACATATTTTTAATATTTTGACAATGATTATAATGATCTTGTCAAGGCAGAATGACCTTTGAGTTAGTCACTGATATACCAAATTTTAGCAATGAAATTATTTTACATGTTTTTGCACAATTTTGACAATATCAGAGAATATGAGAAAAATGGTTTATTTGGATTATAATATAGTTAGGTACGATAAATTTAATATGATTTACTCGATAGTCTGATCGGGCAAGATGTACACAATATTAAATTATCATAGACCCTTGCCGAGGCTAAAGCTAAATTTAGGACAAATTAATCACTCAAAAGTTATTTTTTTTATATTAATTTCGTGTAAACCTAAATTATATTATCTAACTTGTTTATTAATCAATTGAAACAAACTTACATAGTCACAAAAAAACTCAAGAAAACAATATAAAATTGAAGTCACAAAATCAGAATAAAGGCCTGCGCCTAACTCAAAGTACAGTATCTAAGCGATATGCAAAGAGAAGTCATCATTGGCCGTATCTTGACACCCGGCAGTCAGGAAGCGGGGAGAGGTGGCACACTTCATTACTCGCACATCAAACAATCGCGCCGCCGTCGCCATCTTGCCGGAAGTGACGTCAGTGACGCGCCGCCGCGATCGCTTTGATCCTCACAAAAATAACTTCAGTCAGAGGCTCGATGCAACGGGTAAATGTAATTGCTTCTTCTGACTACCTCCACCTATGCTACGAGTCGAGGTTTTCCACCTTGAAAATGAAAGGGTGCTTTTATTTTTAAAAGCATGTTAGGTGTGTACATTTGATTCAAATTCAATTTAAATAATTTATTGGTACAGTTACTATTTTTACAATTCGTAGCAAAAATGTTTCTTATACCTATATTTTTTTCATTTTTTGTATTAAAAGCCTAAAAGTATTTTGTAGTAATGATAGTAGCCTGCATCTCTAAACTAAGCATGGACTTCATACTCCCCATTGGACATGGATGCAATAATTTGCATTGCAATAATAATCATTATAGATACTTAATTAAAAATACAGTAAATTAAAAATTAAATTAAAGTATTTGTATTGTAAAGTAAACATTAAATATATATGGTCGCATAGATATACATTCGTACATTACGAATTAAAAAAAAACTTCTAACTTATTTCATATATTAAATTCTTTGATGAAAGATTTCAAGAAGTAAGGATCAAGCAAAACCGAAATCTAATAAATAACAAAAATTCATTCATGACACTTTTTATCAAAGCAGCAGCACCGTCATCAAAACACAACACGACACCACGTCTCCAATAAACAGGCAAAACAACACAAAGCAAGCTACTAAATCATGTTACCATTCAAAACACTAACTCCCGCATCTTAGAAAAAATCTCCCGAAAAACGGGGTAAAGAAGTGTGTCATCTCCCGTCAAAAGACAAAAGCTATTCTTAATTGAGGGGAAAAACGTCCGATGGGTCTTGGATCACAAAGGCGTTAGATGTCATGCCTTATCAAGAGAATTAAGGGCATATTATGTGCGTTGAAAGGCTTACACAGGTGTCCCGCTGATGTTCGAGTTACACGAAAAAAGACGATCAAAGTATGCATGAACAAGATTTTTAATGCACGAAAAGTTAGTTATATTATCTGTACTCAAAAAAAATACAAGTACTTTTTTTATCTACATATGTACCAAGGAATTGGCACTGTAGGTAATTAAATGAATAAATAAATATTAGGACACATTTCACACACGGCTGGTTAACACCATACTGAACTTTTTCTAGTTCGTATTATGGTTGCTAACAGAACTGATATACTACATATACATACATACATATTTTATATAGATACATATTTAACACCCAGACCTACAGCCAACAAATTTAGTTCAGCACAAAGATGTTGGCCGTGCCAGAAATCGAACCCGGAACCTTCTTACGCCAACCTTACGCCAACCTTGTAGTATATTTTAATAAAATCAACTCCTCTCATTTTATTCGCCTTGGGTCTTATTTTTTTGTCGAGTTACCTAATAAAAAAACTTGACCAAATAATAAGTAAAAGCAGATTATATTCCAAATAATGCACACTCAAACTCATATTTCAGTAAGAACGTGATAACACGAAGAAAAATACTGATCTATTTCATAATTATTAGAAGACGTCAGAGGGGAATCCGATAACACCCACCATTAACCTCTATCGGAACATGTGACGTCATTTCTGATGCACTCTGCCTTGTCTCAGGTTACCTGTCACAGGCAGCCATTAGTGTTGTGACCTCCATCTAACTTACCCTTCAAACTTACCCTCAGCGCCTTGGCGCCGCGCCAACTTATCTTTGCACCTGAATAACATGCATTTTCCGTATTCGCAACGATAAATTCTCCTGAATAAAGCGCAATTTTCTCGGACGGCTACTTATGTGACTGCAAATAATAAGTTTGCGAGCATGCGTTGACCCAAAACTTCTCATTTGCTCCGTGATTACTCGCGTCTCCGGGAAGTATGTTTGATATACTCCCACATACATTTTGACAGGCGACATCGGTTGTTATTAGTAAGTGTCAGTTTCAGAACCGATATGAATTTGGAGATACGAATCGTGTGGAATGTATTATTTTCGTAGACATTTTATTAGCTTATTCTTGCTATTTTGACTAGAGGCATTTATGGCGGCTCAATAACTCTTGACAATATAGCACAATCACTAAACTAGAAAAAGAAAAATACAAACATATATAAATACTTATATATATTATATCGGCGAGTACACATGACAAACATTATAACAATAATTTAGAAAATGACATAGGAAACAGATACCTGATAATAATATAACAGCGATTTGGCTAAAACATTTTCAACAGTTAAAATAAAATTACACACAAATAGAAAGAGAATATCTACGAGGGCCTTTAACAATTCGAAAGACACGTCATGGATATCCTCTTCCAGACTAGCTCACAACGCCACTTTGCTTGAACCTCAAGCTGACAGGCTAACCAAACGTCGACTAAAGGTACATCGTTCCAATATATACATCGTAAAAATGTACCTTTACTATACTTTACTATACTATAAGCTAGCATCTAAAAGTATTCAACTGATACACACCTTCTAATCTAAACACTAGTAGAAAGGGTAGCCTGCACCTAGGCCCCATTATAAAATATGTACTTTAAAAATGGTCACAGTTTTCCTAAAAGTGGTCAAATCAAAAGTAAATGACTCAAAAAAATTACAAACCAAAGTATCATATTTACGAATGCGTTATTATCTCATTACACCCATACTCTCACGACATTGTTTTTAAACTCGTGTAACATGTCATGTTCCAGTCACTTTAGGACTTTTACCATCAATCAGAGGTAAGCTCGCGGCGCTATTGCAAATATCCTTAATAAAAGACAAGAGAGCGCAACATTGTTCGCTGACACCCCGAGCGCACTCATTACAACCAATTACAACTATTAACGTAATTCGGTACGAGTATCGAGACAGTGACCGAAACAAAATAATATGAGCGGCATATTACGTCTCGCGAATAACAATATTACACGCTCTTTACATTATCGGTCTTTATGTCCCTGTGCCGCAGGAAATGACAATTATTTTTGGTCTCGATCCTTGAGAGTGGAATGGCTCGTCTTTCACACGAGCCTTTTGTGCGGACACGACATAGCGAGACAAAAAAAGCCTCCATTCACAAATATGGGTTAGTGAATATTGGTCCAAGTGATCATGGCGTGCAATTTCATGCAGTTGTAATATGTCATATAACCTATTTACAGGTACTACAAAACCTCATGTATTACGTGACGATTACTACAAAGTGTAAACTCATCTATTTCATTTTTATAACCACGTGAAATAGAGTTTTATTTAGTCAATGGTTTGAAGAATAGGTTCATGGATAGTCCAGTTATATCACGCGAAGTGTGAAACTATCATCGCCGTGATAACTGCCAGTCGTTAAACTAATGAATATAAATCATCAAATTCAATAGATACCGAAGATCATAAATAGGTGTTAATCAAAATCATTTCATTAAAACCACCGACTTCTAATACCCGCTATTAAATTTCGAACATCGAGACGAGAGAACGGACTAAGAACACGTTATTAGTAAGTATGAACTTCACTCGATCTCATTAAATACCGATAATGATAGTACCTAACGTGACTTTGGTTTTTCTAAAGTTTCATAATCGAACTGTTTAAAGCTTTAAAGATATTGAAGAAAAAAACTCTCTGGGTGATGGTAGACACAATGCCGCGCTGTCTAGCGGTGGACAGGTATATGACGGGGCACATTTTATTGGTTTTCCGAAACATTCTCTGCCCTATTAATAAATGAGTGGCGGGAAAAAAGCCGTAGAATCCATTTGTCAGGTCTGCGGTGATTTATGGGCGAGGACTTTCGAGATTCCTAGAAGAAGGACGAGTTTTGTTCTATTTGCTTACCTGTCACTGTGATTTAGAAGGGTACCTACTCGGTAATGGTTTTTGGACTAGGCGGCAATTTTTATGTACGTTACATAGTATCTACAGGGCTTATGTAGAGTCATGGCTGTAATGATCTGTCTTTATTTAGAATCTGATCTTTTTTACTTTATATGGGTGCCACTTAGTTACGTTTTGTTGAAACTTTGTAGCTCTTTCTCACTTTGTTAACACCAAATATCTATGTATTTTATTTGCTTTGCCACATTTGAAAATTTTATATGAAACTCTCCAGGAGACTTTACAACAAAAAACACTTCCAACGTAATTAATCATCAGCAATAAACATAAATCTATTAATTGTAGAACATATTTTACAAGGTTCGTCAAGATTGAATCAAAGTAACGTAATAAAAAGTACGGGATATGTGTTTACAGATGAGCGGCAATTTGGCCAGTCGATGAAAAGATATATTTACTCGTTTTGGCCGCTCAGTATGTAATTCAACATATAGTATATGTGCCTTATATTTCCTTGTACTACATAGTATATGGGTGTATGTACATACATATATGGGTGTACATACATAGCTGTATGCATATTTATACACCTACCTTTTACTTACTTTAAATATTCTAAATAACTTCGATTCTCACGCGCTTCAATAAATTACCCCAAAATTGATGAGCAGTGTGATCCCGAAGGTGGCAGGTAGCGTCCGAGAGTTTGTAGAGATGCCATCGCTAAATACTTGGAATACTTCGGCTTTCATTGTAAAATCATGCTTTGATGATTGGCGAAACTACTTCTTAAAAGTAAGATCCGTTTGACCATAAATATGAATTAGCTCACTATATATGGTAATTTGCTTATGCGTAAACAATTTGAAATACAATCAAATATGATATAGGTTTCTAATATTATTTTTAATAATCAAATATGTAACGTAAAAAAGTAAAGTTGTCATCGATTTTTTAATCGATAAGTAACAGAAATAAAATACTAGTATAATTTTTTAATGCGTTATAGTATAGGTTCGCGAATGACCACAGCTTGCCAAATGTTAAGCAGTGTTGTGATGTACGTGGAAGTACGCTTACCCTGAAGAAACCTATAGTAACACTAGATTTGAAGATCTCAAAATGGTACTTCTTAGGTAACAGAGCTTCAAGCAAAGAATTACAAAGCTCCTTAGTCTTCTCTACAAATATTGTGATGAAGCGTTTTGTGTAAATCTTCGGAATAGTTTGTGTATCGGTGTCTCTTTCCTGTTACTCTGCTTATTCTATAGTGGAACGGAAATGTGCGTAATTGTTATAGATAAACAATACTAATACATAGATAAATTAATGATATATTACTTCTTCCAAGATTATTTTTTTATTCAATTTATATGTAGGTATGTACATAGTACATGTGATAATTTAACATATAATCGGTACAACTTACAATTACTTCACTTATTCCATCATCCACGTCTTGTAGACAAGCAGGCGCTACACTTTCTCTCGCGCTGATATCACAGTTCAAAAATGTATCGAAAAAATAAACCAAATAATGACACGTTAGATATGAGGCATTCCCTTTCGACCGGACAGTTTGATATCGCATCGTCATCGAGATACGATCGATGGTCGTCGTATCAGACCGCGATCGCCCCGTGAATGTGCTGACGTCACGTAGGTGTTACTTATCGATTTACAGAATACACCTTCGTGTACGGTATTTTATTATTTGCTTCATCACCGTATGAAAATGAAACGCCGCCACTGAAACGGAAACTTGTTTATAAAATATCGTACTAGTTATTAATTTGACGACCTCGTTGGCGTAAAGGTTACCATGCCGGACTGCCAATCAGAAGGTTCCGGGTTCGATTCCCGGCCCGGCCAACATCTTTGTGCTTAACTTAATTTGTTGGCTGTGGGTCTGGGTGTTAAATATGTATCTATATAAAAAATATGTATGTAGTATATGAGTTGTGTTAGCAACCATAACACGAACTAGAAGTGGTTCAGTATGGGGTTAACCAGCCGTGTGTGAAATGTGTCTTGATATTAAAAAAAAAATCAATATACATATAACAGTTTTTAATCATAACTGTCTGATGCAATCGTGTCATCGAAACTGCTGAGTCTCAAGATTTCAAATTTGGCACGTAGGTTTTTGGAGACAAAAAACCCGATTCCGTGGTCAATTTATATATCAGTGATGCCAAAAGCCGGAATTGCTTGTTGTGTCGAGGACTGTTTAATTAATTCTCGGGGAAGAGGAACCTGGTGCCGTGGTCACTGTTCACATCAGAGATAAAAAAGACAAATATTTGCTCCAAGTAGTGACGTTTAATAGAATACCAGTATCAATTTTCACATCAGACGTGACAGGTCAAAATACCTGTTAAAATGTATTTCGAAATTGTTTTTGTACTTCTCAGATAAATAACAATTTTAGAGTTTCTTAGATAATACGAGCAAAGCCACAGGTTCAGCTAGTTATGGATAAGACACTAAGATTTAAATTTACCACTCAATTGACGCGCGATGATTCTAAGTTATCTGCACTAAACTAAGCTCCCAGCTTTTATCACTCGAAGTGGTGTTAGACACCCCAAATAATCTCCTGGTGTAATTCCGTAACTAAAACTAAGATAAGAGCGAAACACAATAATTGCGAGGCAGAACTTGATCCGGGTTGATCCCCGAACGCAATATTTCGAGAGCGTCCCCGGAAACCCATTGTTGGAATAACCCGAAGTCCCAAAATATAGAAACGCGCTAAACCTCTCGTTAATCGGAGAACGTTTCAAATTCAAGAGAAGAAAAAACTATTCGGGTAATCCGCGGCTTCTTTGACTGGATATTTGTTTCTGTAGTAAGGCTTAAAAAAGATTATTGATTTCGGCGAAAACTCGCCGGAGCGCGAGGATAATGTTCCTTACGGCTTGGGAACAAATTACTCGTTGAGGGATAAACTCACTTCTCGTTTCGGCAGAAATATCACAATCTTGAACTCGGTAATCTGAGTAAAAATTACCTGAGTAAGTGAGCGTTTTATTTGCTTTGGTATATTCTGCCGTTTCATTTATACTTGAGGTAGATAATATTGTACATAACTATATATGTATAAGTTACATATATGACTCATTTTTTACATTTAAACTGACTATTAAAATGTAGCATTGTTTTTATAGCACTCTAGTAACAAGTCAGTTTTTAGTCTTAAAGAATTTTGAGACCAATTTAGTAATAATACTAATCGTAAAAGTTTTGTGAGGATATGTATAAATACAAGTATAAATCAATAAAATAAAAATATCCAGACAAAATTTTGTGGAGGCATTAGGATTTCAAATACATCATTATGCATTCTACTAGTTAAGTACTTTTACTTGATACCCATATTGAGGAACTTGTGAAAAAATTTGTAAACCGCCAATTAAGTTGACGGCCATTTTGGACCAATTTTCATAAAACATAGCTAAAACACCAACATTGCGAACGAAATATCCCTGTTGTTGTTGTGTCGGGGGTTATGAAATAGATTTCAACATTTTGCCCAAAACATCCAGTTGCAATCAATTACTCAAACGCTCAAAAAAAACTTGCTCACTAATGAAATAAGACGGAGCGTGATCGATCAAAATAATAATTAATAATAGACCGAAATTCTCGCGACGTCCGCTCTGAGTCATCGCGTTTAATTAAAAATGGCGTCTCAAATTAACGGTTACATTTCAAATTTGGAGCCTCTTATCATTAACACCTTCTTCTTGCATTTGTAACGTCCATTGTTACAACATTTTGCTAAACATCGAGTGGACATGAGTTTAACAGCACACCGACAATTAGTGTTGCGTTATTTTAATTCATCAATCAAGAGAGGCTATAAATTATATTGACATTTATACTGGCTTATTGATGAGCGAACTAGTGATGTACCTACTTCAATACTATCAGTGTATCGAGCTTTATATGGAGTTGAAGGAAGTATAGTTAGTCTATATAAACTACATATCACTTTCATTTAGCAAATATTTAAGTACCTACCTATGTAATTTGTGACATGAAATTTGTGCAGGAGGGGTTCTGTACCCGTAAGTAGAGAAACGTTTGTAGTCCCTAGAATATGAATTTTAAATCCAAATATGTCAATCTTGCAATTTAATTATCATAAATAGCTTGCAGTACCTATGATTAATGTGCAGCGCCATCTATTGAAGTATGGCATAGTCTTCTTCTTAACGGGTTGTTGCAGTGTCTTGCGTATTTCTTGTAAGCAACAACTACCTCATCAGTGAAAATTTCAACTGTCTAGCCATCACGACTCATGAGAGCCTGGTGTCATACAGACAGACAGTCGGGCGGCCGGACAGCGATGTCTTAGCAATTGGGTTCTGTTGGTAGGTACCCTTTGTATACAGATCCTTTAAAACTACGCATGTAACATTCATTATTATTTTTATTTTTTTAATGATATATTGGTTCAGCTAGTTTGACCGCAGCTTACCTTATTTTATGCTTTACAGCGGTCTAAGATGTAACAGGCTTGCCTTAAAGGGACTTATTTAGATTCTAGATTTAAAGATCCCCAAATTGAACTTCTCAGGAAAAAGAGACTCAGGTCTTCCTAAGTCTCTTTTTACGGGAGAAAGTTCCAAAGCTTCGCAGTTCTCACAATGAAGGTCGAAGCAAAACGCTTGGTGCGAATGCGCGGAACTTCGACAGTATTAAAATGATTTTACAACAAACATAAGCGAATATAAATATAAGATATAAATATTAGGACACATTTCAGACACGGCTGGTTAACCCCATACTGAACCATATCTAGTTCGTATTATAATAATATAAACTTTATCGTCATACATACATAATAATATGTTAAGCCAATAAGCAGCACTAGCTACTATTTTAATGTTGAAACTCTCCTATTTGACAAATGTACTCGCGCGCAGTCAATCAAAGTAGTCGGTCAATCAAAAACTTCGAAGTTATTGCATCGCCACCGTTTGCAATTTCTATCAAATTTGTAATTACGCTCACCTTTGAACCGTGATTATTAGTGATAGGATTAGAATAAAATGAAGAATATATAAAATATAATTAAAATTTTCAGGACGTTACAATTAATTAAACCAATTCTTGTACGATAAGGTACTTTTAAGATACTCTACTTAAGATAAACAGGAATCAGATTTACGTAATAACTATCTTCACAGACTCTAGCGCGTACTGTGAGTTTATTTTATCAATACTGAAAAGGTTGCTAAAACTATCCACAGTTATTACATTGCTTGGAATTGGGCTATGGTGTGGCTTGATAACATTTGAACAATTAATATTTGAAGATCTTAACAGAACTACAAACATTATCTCATCATTATCATTTTACAACATCTATCGCCCACTGCTGAGCATAGGCCTCTCTTTCTGTACGCCATTCGTCTTGGTCTTATCCTGTCTAAACTGTTTCGTACTAAACATTATCTACTCAGATAATATCTAAAACAATTTGCTTACCCATTTGCAAAGCGTAATCAGTTTTAACTCATAATTGATCGACGAGAAACAAGTGTAGTTGCGTAATTAGATTAGTGGTTGTTGCGATAGGTTTATAATTGGTGCGCGCGCGCATCGGCGCGAGTGATCGACGCTCGCCGCGGGGAGGCTCTGGCGCGCCGACGCCGGCTGGCCTGCCTCGCACGCTGCTTAGCCAGGATACGACTTTTGTTTCAAATACAGTGAAATCTCCATATAACGTCACTCGATTTAACGACAAACTATCTAAAGCGTCGAAATTAATTGGCTCTAGTTGGTTTAGCTTGTATTCCATACAATGATACATTCTCTCCATTTAACGATCATTCTCTTTAACGCCATATTATGCACAGTCCCTTCAGTGTCGTTATATAGAGTTTATACTGTATTAATAACTTATTGACTCAGGCGTTACTTTGCGGAAATCTATTGTAAATAGATGACAAAATTAAATATTTAGTGTACTTCCCCTGTGATCCGAAATCCAATTTAAGACAAGTAAAGGAAAAATTAACTAAGATTAATTAACTAAAATTAATCAAGATTAACGTTACCTATCACAATTCGGAAATTCTTAACTCTACACGTGTTCCGCCTAACCACAAGGCATCATCAGGAGATGCTGACTCTTCGAACGACAAGTCGACTCTCAACTTGTTCCCTCTCGAATCTTCCTTTACTTCTTGATTTTTTCCTTTACTTGCCTTAATTTGGATTTCGGATCACAGCGGATGTACACTAAATATTTAATTTTTTTATCTGTTTCAAATATTGTTTTACTAAGCTTCAGTCTCTATTCAAATTAGGAACAAGCTATCAATTCTTTAGTAGTTATGAAGCTCGGCTAGCTAAAGTAACCTGACGCAATCATCGAAACTAAGCAACGGTCGATGCGGACGGTGTTCGTATGGGTGACCATGCCTTTGTCATTTTTTAAGTGGCATTTTCATCTGGGCGATACCGTGGGCCAGATAATACGTTAAATTGTAGGTATCGGCAATAAGTCTTAGTACAAGCAGTCGTTAAGCCAAGTCAGAGGCTTTCGGGTGGCTTGAAAACTCTCGACACCAGAGTTTGGCCACTTAGCTTATACGAAGAAAAAGAAGAAGAAGAATAAAATAGCATCAAGTAAATCTTTAGTAATGTATATATCTATTTTATCCATCCGTTCAAGAGGATTAACTTCTTAACAGCATATCAAACATAGTCAAATTATTATAAACATAAACGAGGATAAAAATATATAGACCCAAGTCGTATTTCTTCACACCGGCGTCCTGTAGTATTCGACATGTCTGGGTCTCACGCGACATATTTGTATTTTTTTTGTACATGACTCTATGATGATATAAGGTGAATTATTGGCAATTACGTTCTTATGAGATACATAATACACGTTGAAAATGTATAATTATTACACTTACTTACTACGTATATACTACTTTCTATATATTATTATAATTCTAATTGTGTATTCTATTATTGTATAAATGTATGACCATGACTAGCTGCCAAGGTACGGACGGGCTAGCCCTTATTTTGGCAGCTAGAGCCAAATGTACTAAATATATTTTTGTCCCAATAAATATTTTTTGAATTTCGAGTATATATTTGGAAACAAATAGATTTAAAAATAAAATGTAAAATGTGTATATCCATAGTAAGAGTTCGTCGGAACTCGAAGCAATCTGCGAGGCCGCGGGAGGTGTGCCCGATCGGTCTAATGATAACGCCGATCGACGGATTATTACGTTAAACCCGACCGTTCCATCCTGTTCACACCTACACGGCTGGCGAATTGCGCTTGCATCATCTATGATTGTGATCGTGTGTTATCGCACTCATAGGTATTTTTGATCGAACCAATATGAGGACTTAATTTAATTGGTATACAACCGATCTATATAATGGAAATGCATCATTGAAGTGCAGCAAGTCGATCAGTGCTGGATTTAGATCAGGTCTCAGGTCTTGAGCTGAAAACCTAAAGTGCCGCTCTGCCTTTACGGAAATAAATGTACTCGTACTTAATGGCACCTACAGAAACGACGCCAGAGTGAAATAGAAAAGAGACAATATAGTACGTTCTTTCGTGTAACTATAATATACATATGTACATAGGTACTTATAAGAATAGTTGACAAAAGATTCTTATAAAACATATGATTTTCTAAATGCTTGCGAAGTTATTTGCGCTCGCATTGTGCAGCAGGATACAAGGTCAGGCGGCGAGTGAATAGAGTGGCAGTGAATCGCGGCTGATTAGCGGGCGCGGCGAGGGCGCCGCGGATCGACTAAGCCTCACGCACGGCCGTAGCCGACCGTAGACAATCCGCCGAGTATCGATCTACCGCGACCCTTCGACTGAACGCCGACCGCCGCACAATGCCGCCGCTCTTTATTATAGCATCTCACATTGTTGTCATTGTTATTATTATGATTCTTTACCGCTTTCCATTGTCGGTCGGCGTTGTGGCGGTGCTTTTTCACGTCTCGCGTTTAGTCTGGCCACTGGGAGCGCGACGCTCGCACGTTATTTGCGGAAAATGAGTGTTTTTCTCGCGGAAATTTTGTCACATTCGAGCTTTTTGACGTGGTGATATTTGCGCGCGCATTGTCGTGTGAGTGACGGCTCGTCGCGGAATCCGGCGGCGACGAGTCAGCTGACTGCGTCTACACAACCACACCGACACCTACGTACCTAGCTATAACCTATATACACCGCCACACGATGTATAGGATATAGCTTAGTGACGCTCCGTGAACTAGTGCTTGTGTTTATGTGCTATGCTCTAGTTAATGTTCATATTTTAGTGCTGATGAAACTTTCTCTAGCGGTACAAGGTAGCTAGTGGGATGTTTGTCGTCCACTCTAATGACTTTATCGTACACGTATAGGTACTACTATAATATGTGAGTTACTTATTAGACTTTTTATAAATATTATATAATTAATAACGGACTTTTTCCTCAGATACTTATAGTGAGTACGTTGACATGCCTTACTTTCTTCTAAAAGTCCAACTGGAATAAAGTCTAACAAGTTCTCATTTTATTTCGTTCCAGCAAGATACAACAATAAGCTTGATTAAACTACTAGTATACTACTTACAAAGACAATATAATTAAATTAAGGCTTAGTTTCTTCACTTCTTAATTAATTGTAAGTAGTAAGAATGGTATAATTCTAATTCAGTGTTATTTATATTTACACACTTTTAACATTTTTGTTTATGTGATAAAATCATGTACAAGTGATTTTAGTCATTTTATTATTTGAATGTAGTTTGTGCAACTGAATTTATCCTTAATTATAAGTGCCATGCATATAAACTCTTTAAATACACATACAGAATTTAAATTCCTTACTTAATTTTGTACCTTGAGATTGCTTGTCTTTAATATACATAAAAGATCACATAAAAGATCTTACACACCATCCAATATATATTGCCGTGCGGTATAGATCCCAGAATGCTGGCAGCATTTCCTCTTTGAATACTAAGGCTGTGATTTAAGTTCATTTAGCTCATATAGTAAGAAATCATTTCTTCCAACAATCACACATGTAAACTGATCTATCGCTGGTACAAATAAATCTTTATGACTCAGCATTATACTCATTTAACAAGTACAAATAAGATGTTTAATCCCAGCCTCCGACGTTGGCTTGTGGTAATTTCTTTCCATCCAACAATGTATGTAATTGCTAAAGTCAAAGGTCTACCCGTGTCGTGAACTAAAATTACTTTCTAGAGATAAAGATATTATGTTTATTCGCCGGAGGTTCAGCATTTTAAAATAATGTAGGAAATAGATACTTTTTGTTATTTGATTGATGTCTATTTTGTTTTCGATTAAATCTTTTAATGAGAATCTACTTCGTGTGTTAAGGTCGTAAGTGTTGTACAGTTGTTATTTTTAAGTAAAAGTTGAATAGAATTATAATGCATTTAATTACGTTACGTTTATACGAGTATATATTCATATGTATTCTCCAGGGTTAATATAAAAACAGGAACTGATCGTTAATAATTAATATATAATATAAAAATAAGTCGGATTTTCCTTCCTGATGCTATATCTCACACACGAATCGATTTTGCATTCGTTGGAATGGTCAGGGATAATTCGATTTGCAAAATAATTGCTTTACACGCGGGCGGAGCCGCGGGCAACAGCTATGTATAGAATAAAGTACAGAATACATACCCATAGGACAGTTTTTCAGTTTTGTACCTCATTCTTTACTTATTTATATAGATAGTTATTAAATACTTTTAATAATAAGTGTAAGTTTATAATTTACAGTTGCAATACGTGCATTTCATTAAATGCATTTTCATTAAATTATATTATAGAATTGTCAATCATCTTGACCTTTTTTACCTGATCATGATGATGCACGATGATAATGTATGTCATCATCATCATAATGCATTGTAAATAATGACACAAATCAAATTATCTATCGTTTACAGGTTGTAAAATCAATATGGCCGACATGGAAGAGCTGTACATAAGGCCTGCTACATACGACCGGGCTGTCTCGCACGTTACTATTTAATTTGCGGGCAGCTCGGTTCCAAGATAGCCCTGATGAGACGGAGACAGCGGCCGGAAGGGGCTCGCCCCCTTCTCCCGCCACCCTGGGTCACCCATCCCCCCACGTGTGTGCTAGGCCTATTCAACTATGACGCTCGTTGTAAAATGTTAGTATTACCATATTAAATCTACCTACTTGCTAAGTTGTACCTCTATGGTTGTATATTTTGTTATTATAGTTCAATGTACCAAGCTCAATATGTAATTTTATGATGTTAACTACATAAGTATTAATTTTAAGAGTTTAAGTTTTAGAACTATCAAAAACAACTTTATATGTTATCCTTAAATAATAGAATCAATATTTATTTTATTATGTCATTTTCTCTTATTCTACGTTTATTTCTTGTAATAACGTATTTATTTTCGTAAACACTATTCTACTAGTAATTTTAATATTATTTCTTTGTGACATTTGCATAATAAATAATCAAGAGAGGCTAAATGCTCAGGTGCTATCGATAATAGGTTTAAAATCATAAAATATATAAAAACATATAATTTTGAACTAGACACAAAGACATAGGTGCCTTAGATATTTCAGACGTCATAAGAAGTCTTCAATACAATTCCATAAATTATTCTACGAATACCATTACGCTACACCGCAAGACTTATGCCGTATTGAGAGGGGTGTACGGGGGACACAACAAGACCACATGTAAGGACTGCCCAGCTTCCACCCTGAGGGGGCAGTTGAGGCAAATGTAGGCATTGAGTAATTGGGACAGAGCTATCAAGTAATCATTGCTAAATGTACATGGATATGTCAATACTGAGCTATATGTAACTATGTATGTATATGTATGTAGTAAACAAGCTCTAAATCAATTATGTTATATAATGTGTTATTCAACTTCTTAGTACCACTTTAATTCCATGCTTATCGTTATAAAAATCGTGATACATTAATAAAAGATTCTAAGGCGATATGTAAAAGCTATTGAAGAATTATTTACTTTTTGTATAATCGAAAATTTGTCTCAAAATACTGGTAGTTCTACTTCAACCAATAGTCTGTTAAAATAATAATTTAGTCTCATTAATAGCTTCCTTTTTAACCGGTACAAAATAATAATCGAAAATTAAAGCGAGTTTCGCGGTAACAATGGAGGCAGCCATATTGGTTCGCGACTCAGTGTTGCCATGCGCGATAATTATTAATTTGCACCGAGTGTCGCTGCACTCGCGCCTCGCGACTGTCATTAGTGACACCTCCCGCCAATTAGGAGGCTCGTAGAGTTTGATGAGCACTTTTTTTGTTTTTTTATTTAGCACAAGCGTTACTCTGGCAATTATTGGATGATTCGCGACGCGTTAAGACTCTAGTGCCAGTTTTTGTGTCGGAGTGTTGGAGGATTTTATAGTCGCTTCTCTGGAGGTGATGGTGTTAATGATGTTATGTCAATTAATATCGTTATTGCCAAAGGGGTTGTATATTTATGGGTAAAAAGTTAGCTACGATTCCATAATAAGTTGATTTTACTCTAGCAACTTTTATTGGTTTTTAATGTTTTATAATTTTATCATCTTGTCATATTGACAAATGTTTGAATATATTTATTATGTAAGGTGAAGATATCTATTATAAGTTTTTTCATATGCGCAATACTAAAATATAATTTTCCGCTTTGCTGAAATTTTATCCAAAGATATAAGATATAGGTCAATATCATTGGCTCTGCCAAACATTATCAATGATATTATTTGTTTACATAATTATAAAAACGTTAACTTTATCTAGCTTACGCATTCGAAAAAACTTATGATAGTAGTCCTATAGATACTGCTAATTATATAAATAAGTTGGGACCTATTGTAAACAAATATAGAAAATGAATTAATAAAAAGTTTCAGATATGCCCAGTTCCTTGTAAAATGTTTTTTTTTTTTGAATTTTCATTTTCCTTGTTAACGAGTTCAGCCCCATGGATGCGTTCAGAGAAACCCGCATTTAGCACTACAGGCTCTTACTTGGATTAATTTAAATCGAAACTGGGACAAAATGGCGTCGACACAAACCAACGACTCTTTTCACGCTCTGATAGTATTGTAGATTTAATTTGGTTTAGGTTTGACCTATCTAGTAAATTGCCTACAAATATAAGGTTTAAAAATATACTTTGTTGAGTGCCCATTTTCAATAGTTTAAGGTTCAGGATTAATTAGATAAATTATGGATTAATGTATTTGGATATAAAATGCATAGAATTGAAATTCTCATATTATAGATATATAATCTTTTATAACGTGTGATTAAAAACTAGTCTACCAAAAAATACGTTGCTCACCAGTATTCCACTAATTATATGTAGGTAACATAATTATAATGATGTATAAACAAAAAAAAAGTAACAATATTTCTTCATTATTTTTAGACATAAAGATTTCCGCTTGTTCATTTACGCATAGTTAATATTCAGCAAAAGGTTTTTTGGTAACTAGAGATAAGCCTTAGGATGCGCTAAGTACTTCTAGTCAAACTTTTGTTCTAAACACTTTATAAATTTGCAAATGAAAATGCTTGTTTCCCATTTTTGTCTCGGGTTGAAGATTCTTTTTCTAAGCCGTTTGATTTTTATTTACTAAGTTCTAAAGTAAATAAAAAATATTACAAAAGTTTAACGAGAAAGCTTTAAATAGTTTTATTTAAGTTACTACCAACTCTTTATAGGAAAAAAACCTGAAGCCTAAATTCATAAAGCTACTAATATAATCTAATAATAAGTTAATTATGTTATAAAAACAGTTATGTATAATTGTATGTACGACTTAATTGTTTTATCACGTTATAATTATAAATACTTGTACATATACAGTGCAAACTCTATATAACGACATTGAAGAGACTGTGCATATTATGGCGTTATAGAGATTGGTTGTTAAATGGAGAGAATGTATCATTGTATGGAATACAAGCTAAACCAACTAAAGCCGATTCGACGCTTTAGCGAAATTATTCTTAAATCGAGTGACGTTACATCGAGTTTACAATGTATATATTAGTACAAACTTGGTCACAAGTGTGTGAAACACATGCATTACATACTTAAATAAATAACATATTCAAAATATCCCCAAAACTGTTTTATTACTCCCACCCTTTACCCAGAAGTGAAAGTATATAATAGCTCCGACAGTAAAACCAGAAGCCATAAAATTTAGATTACCACAAAAATCTTCATTCTATTCTCTTTTCTAAGTATAGATAACACAAGAAAGAGGCCTTGAAACAATCGATTTTCTTAGAATTATATTTGGTTGTAGTAAGTAAACAGCAAAAACCTTGATTTTACAGTTGTATCGCTATAAACCGTAAACGGAAAAAAATATCAGTTAAATAGCTTAAAAGCAGTTTAATGAGCACTCCACCACTCTAAGAATATTTATACTTATTTTGGTGCCAATCAAACTTGGAAATATGAAACAAAAATGGTTCAAAAAACTTGATTTTAGATTTTGTAACCAGTTTTATTTCTAATTCATAAGTCTGAAAGGTACCTAAATTAGTCTAAACTTTTAGAGCAGTTCTTAAGACGGTCTTTAAGCGTTTTTTTTAATATTTATTACCGTTATCGATTTATAACGAAAAACTGAAAATTCAAGATCTTGCCCTTGGCCTCGGTATTTATATATTCTACAAAATTTATAAATAGATACAATACAGTGCAATACAAACATTGTTACATAGAAAAACAAACATATAATTAATTCCATACAGAAATTTAGCCAGGAAGACAGCTGCGCAACAAGCGGCCTTATTTCCTTTACAAATTTCCTCCAGGCAACCTTTGTATGGGTAAGTTAGACTATTATAATGTGAGGTATACGGTAAAAAGCCACAAGTATAAATGCGACAGTATTTTTTAAGAATGGTAGTGTATTATTCATATAATCGGCTAAGTTGATTCGTAAGAAATATGTCTTGATGGTATATGAACCTTGAATAAATACATTGGCTTTCTTAATTAAGATTAACGCGTATCACACCGCAGGATACAGTTAGTCATGTATTAGAATATTTTGTCAGACCCTAAGTAATAGCAATTTGAGGCATGTAGTACATATTTACTTAAGTCCTATGGTGAATTTGATGAACACCAAAACCAACCATACGATTATTTCACATTTCATCTGAATGCCTATTTAATCAAAGCGTCTATTTGTTTACCTAACAAACATTAATCTAAATTTTTACTTTAAACATAAATAAAATAAGACTGGAAAACAATCATTTTGTGTAAGCCTTTTACTATTGCAGTAAAAACATAAAAATCTAAATTACTTATAATTCATTTCATTAAACGAAAATGTATCGAGTACTGTGACGTTATGTGCCGTTAATGTGACGTCAATATAAGCTAACAATAGTGCAGATGAAAAGAACAGGCCGTGTGCCGGCGTCTACTACAGTTGTCTGTTCGAAACAATCTCTTTCACGGCGACTTCTTTCATACGAATAGCTAGGTAGGTACTCGAGCCACATTGTCACAGGAACCTTGAACTCGCAGCATCTACAGCTGAGCAAACTCAAATAGAGTATGTGTACGTAAGTGTGGATAAACTGCTCCCATTGTATCGACCATATGACTTTTATTTAGCCGTTTTGCTCTCAAACAGGAATAAATCGAACGCAGCGTTATCAGGTTTCATAACCGAAATGGCTCGTCCATTCAATACCGAAATTGCTCGCATCTAATTCTTCAAAATTGAGAGTCATGAAAACAAACAAGTTATTATAGTCTGTTTACATGTTAAACAGGAACTGAGAAGGTGCAGCTCCCGTCGGCAAACAGATCTGAGATTTGCATGAGGCGGTGGAGCCGGCGAGCGAGCGGAGCGTACGGCTCGCTCGACGCGCGATTAAAAATGCAGGGCGCCGCGGGAGGGAGCGCGCGCGGGGCGGAGCTCGGCGGCGCGCCGCTATTGGTGCGCTCGGCCGCGGGCGGGCCCGGGCGCGGGGGCGCGCGCGCGACCGCCGCCCGGCGCGCGAGCCTCCTCACAACGCACGTAGCCTCCGCGCCGTACGGTCCCGCGAACGTATTCCCGACGCGTTCCGTCGCGAGTCCATGTGACCGACGCACAGTTGTCTCGTTGTGTACGGTGACCGAAGGATCAGCAAGCTGTACGCGCCGCAGGAAGACGACATGTTGACGATGGAGACGGACCTGAAGGGCGGCAGCCTGCACGCCACGGTGCCGCCTCACCACGCGCTGCAGCACGGCTACGGCTCGCTGGGCGCGCTCGGCGGCATGATGTCGCTGCCGCAGCAGCAGCCGCTGGCGCAGCACCAGCCGCTGCAGCACCAGCACCACCAACAGCTGCCGCCACAGCACCACGCGCCGCCGCCGCAGCATCATCAGCCGCCCAACAATAACAACAACAACACCAAGGCCTCCAACGCCGACCGCGTCAAGCGGCCCATGAACGCGTTCATGGTGTGGTCGCGTGGCCAGCGCCGGAAAATGGCGTCCGACAACCCTAAGATGCACAACTCGGAAATATCAAAACGTCTCGGCGCACAGTGGAAAGACCTCTCGGAGTCCGAGAAGCGACCGTTCATCGACGAAGCGAAGAGACTGCGAGCCGTTCACATGAAGGAACACCCTGATTACAAGTACCGACCGCGACGAAAGACGAAGACGCTCGCTAAAAAACAGGAAAAATACCCTCTCGGTGGCGGAGCGCTGATGGGTGCGGGCGACGCGCAGCGGTCCGCGGCGCCGTCGGCCCAGCAGCCGCGCGACGTGTACCAGATGACTCCCAACGGATACATGCCCAACGGGTACATGATGCACGACCCGAGCGCCTACCAGCAGCAGGCCTACGGCTATCCACGCTACGACGTGTCGCAGATGCAGCAGGCGGGTTACGGCGGCGGCTACTACGGAGGCGGGCAGGGCTCGCCCTACCTGCCGCAGCCGGCGTCACCCTCCGCGTACGGCATGGGTCCGGGCTCGCCGGGCGGGTACGCGCTGCCGCCGTCGTGCGCCTCGCACTCGCCGAGTGGCTCCTCAGCCAAGTCGGAGCCGGTGTCGCCGGGCCCCCCGGGGCTGAAGCGCGAGTACGTGCCGCACGAGCCGCCGGCGCAGCTGAAGCGCGAGTTCGCGCACGGGCACCCGCACGAGGCGCTGGGCATGAAGCGCGAGTACGGCCAGCAGGACCTCAGCCACATCATCAACATGTACCACGTGCCCGACGAGCAGCGGTACGCGGCGGCCAACGAGCGCGCCATGCCGCTCATCTGAGAATCGCCCTTCGCGTGCGATATCGACATCCCGCCGCTCTGAGCTGGTCGAGTCGCCGCGGCTGACTTTGCTGACTGTGACTTTGTTGCGAATCGGTTTTCGCATTAGGACAGTGACCGTTATCTCCCGGCCGTACATACTGCTAGGTATGTCCATTTATTTGTTCTGTATTGTACTGACGCCGTTAGTGTTGCGAACTGTTAACTTAGCGGGCCGGCGCCGAGACGGGCGCACCCGCGGGCCCCATACATGTTGTTGATGATATCTTGTATTATATTACGATTATTGTATTTTTTTATGGTTTAAGTTAAAATATTCTAAGTTGTGAAGTGCGGATGGACGACAGGGTAGAGTGAAGTGCGCGCGAGAGACGATGTAGCGAGAGAGGTAAATTGAATACCAAAAAAATTTGAACAATTTGTAAATATAGTGTTAAAGCTAGTTGAGTTAGTGGTAATGTAGGTAGATAGCGATAAGTCGTGCCACGACGCCACTCCCGTACGCCCGACGTGCGTTGTACAAATAATTGTTATATGGAAACGAAAAGTTATAAATCCTTGAAAGACTAAAATATTGTAATACGAAAATGTACAGTGAGTGTTATATAGTCAGTGGACACAAAAGTATATGAAGAAAAGATGAAGTTATCAATAAACGACGCGTTAAAATTGTACATGATGTTTTGTTGTAACCCTTGATGTGACCCTTGGTGATAATAAACTCGGTACACTCTTTACCATAATCAACTGCAGTTTCACATTTTAAATCAGGTATTAAAATAATTACGATTAACTGCTAGGACAGAATCACTTTGACATTTTATTACTTTTGCTTAAGCCTAAACTTGTAAAATTTGATGCTACATTCAATTTTTTTTTATCTAATTCATCAAATTATAATTATTAATCAATATTCAGTGAAATTCCTTTATTTAATATTATGCAGTGTGTTCAAACAAAAGACATCAACGCATGGTATAAGCCTAAATTATAAAAAAAATGGATAGCATTAAAATAACCGGAAACACTGCTTTAATTTGACTTAGAAATTAAACTTTTAAATTATTAAGGACTTAAGAAATGAAAAGAGAAAAGAATAGCATACATTATTTATTCAATCGTATAATTTTATAATAAAACAAAAGCAAAGATATATAATTAATTATAAGGCTTACATCATCAAATTATCCGCAAAACCTATTTACGATTCCTTAACCGGAACTTCTTAGATACTTTGTAGCCTTTGTCTTATTTACATTGAAAGGCATGGTATTTGTGGATCATTACTATTAGGTGATTTTTTAAATAAATGTGGACAGTATTGTTTTCAACGAATATCCTCAAAAACTACATCTTCACATTCCTTTCAACCCAGCAACACCAAACGCCTAGCTAGTATTAAAGTCAAGCGCCCCTAAAAAGCTGGCATTTCAATCAATTACTGCCAACACGTAGGGGTGATATAGATTTAATGAAATCCCTTTCGTCGACTTGATTAGAATTCGGCCACTTTTTCTCCCTTGGGATTGGAGTGACTTAATCCCAGTCCGCCCCGATGTTTAGTTGATTTTAAACTATTTTCACTTACGGCCCTATTTGGGGGCGCGTGATATATGAAGTGGAAAGATTTGCAATGCAAGGATAGGTATGCTGAGTTTTTTTAATTTGTCTTTGGTAAATTTAATTGAATTTTAATAGTTGACAGGTAGTAGTAATAGTTAAGGCAAAAAACAGGGCAATCAAATCTTGATTTTACAGGTATTTCGCTATAAATCGTAAATGGAAAAAAATATCTAAAAATAGCTTAAAAGCTATCTAAAGAACCACTCTAAGAGTATTTATACTTATTTTGGTACAAGTCATACTTATCAATATGAAAAAACTAGTTCATAAAACTTAATTTTTGATTTTAGTGTAGTCAAAATAAGTAATGAAAAAAGAATTAATTAGTTTATTATAACATATATATTTAAGTATAATTATTTAAAAAAAAACAAGCAATTAAAAACTTAATTTATGAATAATAACTTTAGACGGCCTGTAGGATATTCTTCAATATATTTTTCCTATTACGATTTATAGTGAAATAACTGTAAAACCAATAGTTTGTCGTTGTCTCCACCTTAAAGTTTTCTAGTAAAAGTTCCATTTATTGATTTTTCTGGTAGTAAATTTGATAAAATATTAAGGTACAAGTTATGTGAAAATGCATAACTTCAATAAATAAACGTAGTAAATATATGAAAGATTTTATGCTACTTAATCGTTTCATATGTTATCGAAATATTCAAACATCTTGCAAATGAAACAAAAGGTATGTAGATAAATAATATATGTAGATAAATAAACATGGCCATAATACAATATACATATGTATTAGACTTTAAATATTTAGGAAAACAATCAGTTTTCTCAATATTGGTAACTCATGAAGTTCAATGCGTAAAGAAAATAGTGAAATTGCATATGTATTGATATAAAGTCCGATGCAATATTTCCTTCATACTAATTCAAGGACTTATGTTCGATCTATATGTATAAGTAAAGACTTAAATCATTGAGAATTTTCTCAACAAAAAGTACTGAGTAAAGAATGTTTATGTGCATGGATGTAAGAAAGGAAAATAATCGCCGGACAGATGCTGAAATGGTCATAAACGCAAATTTTAAGTTATAAGATCGTAAGTAAAATTATCTATTGGAACTTTAAACAGTATCTAAATTTGTTATACTTATCCGCTAGATTTTTCATTATTATCTGATTTTTAGAGCATTTTTTTTAAATTTTAGTATCAGTAGATATTACTTTTACGATTTTCTGCCAAATCATTAAGTTCCTACGATAGCTCATATAGCCTTGGCCTATTCGTTACTTTATTATTTTCATTTTTTTATTATTTCCTCAAGGTAGCTTTTTTTTTAGTTAGGCTTCGTCTTCTGGTTACGTTTCTGTACCCCTAAACACGTTAAATTGCACAATACAAGCAGTCGTTAAGCCAACTAAGAAGCCGTCATGTGACTTTAGACCTCCTAGACACCAGAGCTTGAGCATTGAGCTTATACTAAGGAAAGGGAGAAAGGTCCTAAAATACTTTTGTAGAAATATTTAATAAAATACAGTCCGGACGTTGTTTCGCACCCCACCGTCACGCGGCGTGGCTGCGGTCGCGGGTCCACGAGCCGCGACCCGCCCGGTCACCAATACCAGTTCCCACGACATTGCATTGTTTTGTCTCACGGTTAACTAACATGTGTGATTGCAGGACATGCAGCTTTCTATCCAGCGGTGTTGGTACCAAATTTTTTATTTTGCTAAGTACGTAACTAAAGTAAGAATGAAAATCATTTATTTTTTCTTCTTATTCCTTGCCTAATCCCACTAGATGGGGTCGGCACAGCAAATTCACACACTCCATCATTGTCTTCTTCGGTCGGGTTCTTGTCCTTCTTTCTTGCACTACCATTTCCATACATCTCCTCCTACTCTAAAGAAAATCATTAATTAATATTTTTTTTCACAAATACAAATACAACTCAGTTTGTGTCACACAAAAATAATACCTGCGGCTACGCGGCGCACTTGGTGATTTATCTGTCTAAACTAATAGCCTATATCGTGCCCAAATATAATCGATAAAGGAGCTCGTTCTAAATTATATATGAAGTTTTGCAAATACATTGATTCCACATAACTTGCGTCAATAAAGATTACATATCAGAGCTCACACTCATTTGGTTATGCAAGTGAGAGGATATGAAATTTCAAATATTTTCTTTACTGACTCGAGTTTTTTTTATACATTTCATCCGCGGCTGGTCAACCCTATTAGTATATAACCATTTTTAGTTTGTATTATGGTTGCTAACACAACTTATATACTACATACATACATACATAAATACTTAATATAGATACATGATTATTGTATTGTAGCTACATAATTATACTCATATTTTTAATGACTCGTCTTGTATTTTTTTTAAGATAAGAAAACTTTGTTAGCTGTGGTAAGACAATTCAAGCTAGAGAAAAGGCAAGTATAATTCAAATTACTACAACTTAAATCTCATGTAAACTCCGTACGTAAATATAATTCGGTAATGATCATCTAACTCAAATATCGGATTGCAAAACGGCTGCACAGTGACGCAGCTGCCACCCTTCTCTGATTTCTTACCTAAGGTACATCCGCCACCACGCTAGGGATCCAAAAATCCCGGAGTTTTTACCCAACCGTGTCGCAATTTCCCAAAGGCCAGCCGGCCCGGCAGCCTCCCAGGCGGTAGATTGTAAACATCGGAACAAACAGAACTAAAGTTGTCACGTAATTCGTTCGTCAAACATTTCGTTATTTGTTCTTGAGATTGACACCGCCCGCCCCCATCGGGCCCTTTGTTTTTATGTTGCACGGTGTCAATATTTAGTCCCATTTGTCATCAAGTGGTTTGAAGCGATTCGTCGTCGCCGAGCCTTGTGGGTGTCGATGTGTGGGATTTGTTCAAACACACGTTTTTCTGATGTACCCTGCTAAACTAGGTAGCAGCTTCTTCCCCTTCTTCTTTTATATGGGTTATATACAGAAGTTTTGGAGTGAATAAAAAACATCATGTTATTATAAGTAATATGTCTAAATATGTCGTTCTATTGTGTATATAAATTATGTCTAATTAACATTGTTAAATAGTATACTTAGATTACTAAGTATACTATTTAACATTGTTAAGCTAAATGTTCATAAAAGTAGGATTTTTATAGTATTTGTACTTAAATTTAGCGACTTTATATTTTTTTAGGTATATAATACGCTAGTATTATTAGGTAACTGTTAAAAATTAGGATTTGTTTTTGCCGTTAGTGCCTGCACAAGTGAATAGGAATGAAACAAATAGGTATTGTAAAACAAATAATAAGTTATACGAGTATAACTTCTAGATATGAATTTGTTAATTAAAGGTTCAAGATCTTATGACTCATTTCATTATTTGAATATTGATTAAAACATGCGCAACATTTACTGAGACAATGAAACACCATATCTGACCGGCAAGCTGATGCAGCCAACCTTTTGGGGACGTTTGAAAAAACTGTACTAAGTAGAATTTTAGCTTTACTGCGCATGGCCTTCTTAGAAGTGTAAGTTGTTAACGGTACTGTTGGCCAGGTACCGGCACAACTAGGTAGGTACGTGTTTTGGTCAGACATTTGTCGTTTAGTTACAGTCTATGCTACAGGAATAATTTATCGCTGATTTCAGAAACTCTCGGAGATTTGAGGTTGGACTTGTTTTCGTTGCTTTCAAATCTGTCTCTGTTCTGTTATTTTGAGTTATGTTTACGCTAAATAAAATAAAGTTGCAAAGTAGCGGCCTTTGCAGTAATTATTTGATTTATGAATTCTATTGTTTAATAACATTTTGAAAGAATGAAGAAGAAAGAGAAAGAAATCTGTTTATTGTGATAGTATCATATATAATTTAAATATTGTATATCATATATAGTTTTATACAAATAGTTAATCCTGTTACATGGTTCGTTCTAGGAAGTGGAAGGAGAAAGTAATAATATTTTTTTTTATTATTATCTGCGACCCGTGCTTCAGCATGCGTTAATCAGGGGTCAAAGTAACCGAGGACTGATTTTCTTTATTCATATTATTATTCTCTATTGCGTAACATTTTATTGCAAAACATATGCCCTATTCAGTCATTTACATATTTCAAACATACTTCCTGCACTACTTTAAAACAACCTACACAATCTTTAAAAACGGAACACACAAATCCAAGGTTGTTTTCTGATAATAATTCAAGCCCAACAAAGCGGTATATTTCAAAAAGAGGAACCAGGGCAATAAAAATGTTTTTAGAAAGTTATATTGCCGTAAAGGGGTAGGAACGACCACGGGCGGTCATATAATAATTAAATATCCCTGTCCTTTAATATTGTAGATATTTATTTTGTTTGAAACAATATTAGTCTGGTAAAACCTAACGGTATCTACAATCGTAAAGATTAGTCGGATTTTTTTAGTTATTTCAAGAACTGATACAGTACTGTACAATTACCTATTACAACTTATCTAAATATTTTTTTGGTGTTTTTATAGTACCTTGAGTTCCGAGGAGAAATTTTTCACTTCAAAACCCTGACCAATCTTGCTTTTAACACACCACATTATCATCGTTTGAATTCCACAGAAAAAAAGTGATGTTACCAGTAGACTAGAAACTTTTTTAGCTCACAAAATTCTTTATTCATTTAGTCATCATTGTTTTACGGCTTTAAAAGCCTACTATCAATCAGGCATCACGTTATCTACAGCTGTCTGGGATTCGCAAAAGATTTAAACCAATTCTGTAAAGTGATTATTTACTGATAAGTTTTCTAGGAATGTTTGGTAGATTAGTCATAATTTTGTTCAGTTCTTGTCGTGAGTTTTGCTTGAAATTGCTTTACAGATAAGGTTAAAGAACTAACTTTCACATATTTCTTACTTAGTTTGTTTATCAGTTCTTTACTGGGAAATTCAGCTGAATATTTTACGCTAAGCCGAAAATGCAATAGGTAATTTTTATTATACTCATATAATTTATAAGAGTTAGTTAAGAACACTAGGTAAATATAAGAAGTACCTATGTATATGTACCATAATGATTGTACTGCCAAAACTAGGTAAGTATCATCTTGGTACCTAAGCATTTCAATCGCAGATTACAGCGTAGCCTTTCGTCAGTTACATATATCATCTGTCATATACTATCGCAAACTTATTAATCAATTATTCAAAATTATAATTAACTGGAATTCGTATGATTATCTTAATTTTCAGTGTACGAGAATAGAAGCTTGTGCCACACATCCCTAAAGTTTTCTTACTATTCTTTTCTGCTCTTTAATCTATTAAGAATGAGACATTTAATAAATAATAATAAATTTAATATTACGACACATTTTACACACGGCTGGTTAGCCCCATACTAAACAATTTCTAGTTTGAATTATGGTTTTGTACACAACTAATATAATACATCCATAAATGATATACATACATAAATACTTTATATCAATACATAGTATTATCACCTAGACCGATAGCCAACAAATTTAGTTCATCATGAAGATGTTGGCCGTGCTGGGAATCGAACCAGGGACCCGTAGGCAGTCCGGCATGGTAACCAATACGCCAACGAGGTAATTAATTTTGTACTTATATCTGAAATCTAATATACAATAATATATATGAAATATAATTTACAGGTATACAATTACTATAATTAAGTAAATATCTTCAAATAATAACACTTCATATTACTAGCAGAACACTCCTTGAACAGTAGACTCGTAAGTAAATGCCTAAGATAATATAGATGATGAGTAAATGCTCATGACCAATCTTATAATTATCAACTAACATCTTTAATTTATAAACTTTTAAAGGGGTTAACTTATAGTAACATCGCAAAGTGTATATTTCTTTAAAACATTGATTAAATTGCTAGGTTATTAATTTTGCCTAATTAATGTTACTTTTTAAAATATAAATAAAGAAATTTGGAATCTGATTCCTTGAACAGTAGCGGTTCTAAATTACATTTTACCTGTTTACGCTTCTTTCATCACTACCAAATAGGTAAAGAAATAAAAAACAAAAGACCCCCATAAATCGCAGCGATAGAGTCATTAACCAGGGGCGGACCCAGGCCTGAATAATTAAAAACAAATATACCCGCCACGGATAGCTTTATCCGGCGATCTACACGATCATTATAAAATTATTTAGTAGTTTGTGTCGGTAATAGGGCTTGCACGGCTTTTAGGAACCTTGACGAGCGACAACTGTGTTGATTGTAGAACGATCTTTGTACAAAATTAAAATCAAATTATTTATTAGCCTTACGGCATCACGCCGTACTGGGCAAGTCAATTTACAATTTACTTAATTTCTAAAATTCTAAACTGTACTTGCTGTACTTGTAGGTCTGATTAAGTTTTGTAAAATCTAAGCTACAAAAAAGTGTTTTGTACAATAAATGTCTAAGTTCACTTATTCTCAGTAAAATACTCATAGTTTTTTGACGATCTCGTTGGCTTTATGGTTACCATGACTGCCAACCGGAGGGTCCCGGGTTCGATTCCCGGTACGACCATCATCTTCGTGATGAACTAAATTTGTTGGCTGTTGGTAATTTTATGTATATATGTACATATATACATAAAATTACTTTATTATATTATATATGTAGTATATCAAATATGTTAGTATCTATAATACAAACTAAAAATGGTTTAGTTTGGGGCTAACCAGCTGAGTGTGAAATGTGTCCTAATTTTTTTTTATAATGTAAGTAAGTATTCTGAGTTGAATTCTTTTTGATTTGTGAGTGATTTGTAGATTTGCTTAACAGGATTTACTACAAAAATGCATTAGTAAATCAATTTCAATATGACACCATACAAATAAGAAAGGCCCACCATATTGTTGGCTAGAATATTTTACAATCTGAAACAGTAGGCGTTTTCTCATAGCCGCCTATTTGTTCTTTTAATAAATGAATAATTTATTCCCAAGAACCTCCGCGATACGAAACGATAAAACAAAACTTGTTTACTCATTAGATTAGAACGTTTGATGTTGCCGCTCTCACCAACTGGATATACCTGCGTGAGTTAGCAATAATCACTGTTTACTTTGTGACTATAGCCTCATATACTGAGTGCTACGATAACTTTAATATTTTTCTAAAACTAGAAGAAATAGACAATATTTTCACGGTAAAATTCCAAACAAATGCACATTTATGAAGTCATTTTTTCATTCATATTATTTCGCAGACATAGGTGGCGATTCAGCGGCACACCCGACTAACTTAAATTTAAAGAAGCCCCGTCTCTTTTCATCTTAGGTGGCCAGAAAGAGACGGCACGTTCTGCACCATAGTCAAAACAATTTAAATTTAGCTTCTTTAAATTTAGTTTAGTCGTGCGTACGGCAGAATCGCCACCATTATGTCACTAGTGAACAAAAATAGGAAAATATAATCTTAACTTATATTATAGTGGAGTCTGGTGAGTAAGAAAAAAGTGGTACATACAATTTTTTTTTAATATGGTATTCACATTTTATTTACATAGAGAGTAAGTGGGTAGTTTGAGACACAGTACAGTACAAATAAGGAATGACTTAGACAGAACTGGTGACTTTATCAAATGTATTATTAAATGTGATATTTAAACACGTAGCCTAGTCTTGAAAGTTATTTCTCGGATTAATTCGTAAGAGCACATAGATACTTGTACTTAGCACACCCTGCGTTATACTGAACAAACTACGGGTAAGTAAACAAATAATCTAAGTTTATCCTTTCCACTACTGAGGCTTACAGAATTAATTTATAGAACGGTCTCGACTAACGGTCCTGAAGTCTCTTCTGCCAGTCACACAATCCACACACTAACATCACGTACTAAACATTTTACAAACCACTTAAAAGCTAGTGAAAAATCAACCGAAAAAACAGCACAACTAGATCTAGTTTTGCTTGACAACACTGCAGCACATGCGACTAGAAAAGCCTTAACAAAGCACAGTAAATAAACAGTTGATACTGACTACACATCATTACATCAAAGAGATGAATAGGCATTGTCACAGGACATTGCACTTTGTACAGCTGGCAATAGACGCCAGAGTGATTTGGTGCGTGTTTTCTTATCGAGCAGTGGGTTAGTGGGCGCGAGTGGAGTCGGGTCAAACGGTTAGCAAACAGATTCGTCTTGGTCGGAATGTTGGCAACACCGTGAAATGGTTGCAAAAGCTCGGTCCTACTAGCTGTGTATTGTTGGACATGTTTCGTTATGCTCGAAGTGGCGGTGCAGTATTTAATTTGCATACGGTAAGTTCTGCCCTCACGGTGAAAGCTAAATGACCTCTGCTAACATTCATTACCTTTCTGCAATATAAATCATTTTCTTACATAATTGCAACAAATCACGTTCCTCATCTCTGATTACAGGGCACAATACTTAACACGCAAATACTATCAGTTCATATTATATAAACAAGATACATCGCCACAACTCAAACTAACCAAGCTACGCAAAATATAGTCAACCAACTGAAAACGACAAAAACAAATTCTCAATAACTCTTGCAGTCAACAATAACAACTAAACCTAGAACAACAAAGTTAGAGGAACAACGAAGCGTGGCCGACCCGTATCGACTAACAAAACAACTCGGAAGACACTCCGATCAAATCCGAAAATAATCTAAAATAATCGTCCATCAATCAGCCGTAAAGAAACACTTTGTGATGCCGCTGTAATTGGTGGTTAAAAAACAAAAGTAGAAATTTATAACGAGACGAAACGCCCGAATCATGCTGTTTAGTGCAAAATTATAGCGTTTTAAACGCGGTGTTTAGGTTCGTACGATTGTTATAGGTCAAGAGCTCACTATTATTCTATTCGTTAACTAAGTTTTTTTAAATCTAACACATTGTTATTTTTTGTCTTATTATGTATTTGTATTATTTGATTATTTTGATATTGACAAAATATTATTATTTACAAGTTGAAAAAATATTATTTAGACGCTTTTTAAAGTTACACACCTTATGACATTTATAAATTTACTCCTTTTACCATAGACCTAACTCTAATCTTAGCAAACACCTTACACTGAATGACTCGACAGCTCCCGGCCCATAATGGCTGGGTTGCGTAAGTGGCGGGCACGGAAAAGCGCCGCAATCTATTAGCTGTACAAAAAGCAAGCTTAATTTCACACCTGTTTACCTTTAATTCCATAATGATTAGGGGCACTGGGCTTTTTGCACGCGCACTGGCTTTCTACTGAATATTTATTATGCGTATGGACCTACAAGTTAAGAGAACTTTGGATTGATATGTTAGTTGGATTGATTGTGGGTAATTTAGTCTTTGTTCGCAATATTATGTAAATTCACAAAACAAAGTAAATGATAAGTTATAAAAATAAATCTGATCATTGTAATTCTACAGACTGGTCCTGACCGTTATTGACTTTTCACGCTAAGAGATAAAATGTCTGACAAAATCGTTAACTTAAACTCAGTAGTTAAATCAGTAACCAAACTAAGCCACTGGGCGAACCCAATGACAAACAGTTCTGGTAAAAAGTTACATTATAGAATGCTTTTGAGTAATATTTTATCATTTAGCGCATAAGCATAAGCAGCCCACTATACGTTCCCACTGTTGAGACTCGGGGCCTTCCCTCACGAGGAGAGAGATAAAGGCCATAATCCACCACGCTGGCCAAGTGCGGGTTGGCGGATGACACACGTCTTCAGATATTGTGGTCCTCAAAAATGCCGGTTTCCTCACGATGTTTTCCTTCACCGTAAAGTGAGTTCAAATCCACATATCTTGAAAAAAAAGTCATTGGTGTAGAGCCGGGATCGAACCAGGGGCCGTCTGATTGAAAAACAGACGTTATCACACTCGCATTCTGTGGAATTTTTTTTTTTTTTTTGTAACTAAATAATTTACATTAGTGTTTTGAGTTGATGTTCGAAAGTTGACCTTACCCTTGGCCACCCGACACTGCAGGAAGGGGCACCCATTCGTGTCAGTATCTTAAGCGTGGTATTTAGTGAAAAACCGCCAGTTCTGTTGGTCGAGCAATGTAGGGCGAGCGTCAAGGCTGCTCTAACCTCGCTGTTTGTGGAGCGTGACGGCGACGTGTCGGCACCCAGAGTATACCTACAGTCCGGCGGCTGGCGACCACTGCGTGACGTCAGCCCTCCCTTCATACATCTCCACCAGGGGACTGGACTGTAGCGCCTCCTGGCGTTACGAGATATCTAGAGAACTTTAAACGTTTGCGGAACGTAGTGGATCAGAATACAGTAAAACCCCGACTTACGCGATAGGTTCCCACCGAGCGCTATCCGCGTAAGTCGAATTCGCGTAAGTCGGGGTACAATTTTGCATATACATATACCTATAAAGTCATACAAAGTATGTTTAATTGGGACCGGAGACTACAATTTAGGAAATAAATTTTAATTTAATTCTAGATAATATGACAAACTATATTATTAAAATGTATAAACACAATCTGAAGTGCGCGGCTTTCAAACAAAAAACGTTAAAATAGACGAGAAAATTAAATCGCGTAACTCCGAATTCGCGTAAGTCGAGGTAGCGTAAGTCGGGGTATTACTGTACTCCTCTCCATCCAAAGGTTGCCTGGAAGAGATCGCTTTAAGCGATAAGGCCGCCAATTGTGGCACACTAATTTGCATGCTCTTTCTTTTTCTTTTTAAATTTAATTAAAGTGTCCAATAAATAATTTTCTATCTATTTATCTATCTATACTCTAATGATATCTTATTTTGGTTATGTCTCAAAAATCATCGTCAAAGCATCCAACCAATCGTCCCCACTCGAAATGTACCTACTGTGAGTATGTTAAAGAACGAAGAGTATATCTAATATTATTTAGCATACTACGATTTTATAAACTATGACTTACGATTAACTGAGAATACTTAATAGAAGACAGACATATCTTCTTCTTCTTTGCCTTCACCTTTTCCCACTATGTGGGGTCGGCACAGCCCGTTTTTGCTTCCACACTCTTCTGTCAGCTGTCATATCTACATGCACTCCTTTCTCTTTCATATCCTCTTTCACACAATTCATCCACATCTTCTTAGGTCGTCCTCTACTTCCACTACCTTGTACAAGAAATAAGTAAGTAACCTTGTGTAAGAAGACAGACATATCTGAATATGATATTCAGAAGAAAATTCAAATAAACAATTTAAAGACAAAACAAAACCTACATGATTTGGTGGAAAAAATGTTGGTGGTAAAAATTACTTGATTTTAGTCAAGACGTTATGATTGGAAATATTTATTTAAACAGGCGTGGTCCATGCTGTGATAATGATGCCTTTGTTAAGGGACGCCAAAATATTACAAAATAACACGTTTAAATACAAACCCATGAAGCTGCACTAATTAGTGATCGTACCGCTAAAGCAGTAAAGCAATTCATCAGTGTAAATACAGCCATAACTGACATCTCCGTCGAAAATTAAGTAGTCAGAAATGACAAAAAAGTGCAATAAAACAATTGTCCTGTCTGGGTCTAGGAGAGAGCAAAAACTGTGATTGTCAAAACGTTCCTGAGTCGAGGCTGGGGCGTGGCTAATCAGCAGACGATGTGAGACAATGGTGTCAGCGTGAAAGCCTCATAAAACTACGGGGCCCGTAAAACCCCGTCCAAAATATTTACAACGCGTGACAAACGGAGCGGGCCTTTGTCTCGCGAGGATTGTCTCGGCGATTCGTCGCGGTTAATCTCGCAGAGGTACCTCCAGTGCAGCGGACATCTGCGATACGATACGCCACGATACTTGTTTCTCCACATACCAATCGATTTTAAAACATTCACACGTCGAAGTATGGAGCTTTCCACGTTTATATATTAAACGGTCCGTACTAAAACCTTAATGTACTCGTATGAACTACACCAACCACAGTTTTCTTTTGTGCTGAATCTATTATTTTTTTAAATTTTTTTTTTTGGACACATTTCACACACCATTTCTAGTTCGCATTATGGTTGCTAACACAACTGATATACTACACATACTTACATAAATACTTTATATCGATACATATTTAGCACCCAGACCGACAGCCAACAGATTTCGTTCATTACAAAGATATTGCCTAGAATCGAAACCGGGACCCTTCGATTGGCAGGCCGACATGGCGTTATAGTTACCATTACGCCAACGTGGTCATTTAAATCGTAACTTTTGGAATTAGTAACGATTCAAAGTTCATTATATTACACTTCTAACTCTTCAATTAACTTGTTATTTGTCTTTAAATTGTTAACTTGAATGTTCTTCTGAATATTATATATTATTATTATTCTTATTATAATCAGATCTAGAAACTTATTTATGTATTTTTTTTAAGTAAGTAGCTAGATAACGTTTATTAACCGTATACTGTCACAAAGATTTGAATTAGTTTACAAATCCATGGCTCGCACGTTTACTACGCCGTCAAATTCAATGCTAACTCTGACGCCAGTTCGCGGATAAAAAACATTTGACCACATTTAGCGGTGACGATTCCTGAACAAAGACTGAGACATCGCGATTTCATGTTACGATAATCAATCAGTTAAGTATTCGTTGCTGTTATTTTCGTCACTGCCTTATTTCGATCAGTTAATAGATTTTTGTAAAATATCGCAACGTGAAATTCAATTTGCGGTAGGTGTTGCGCTTGTTGAGTTAACGAGATATAAATTCATTCTTGAGCTCTTTAGACATGGACTAGACTCGAGCGCTATAGCTACATCCTTTTTTGTTATTAAACGCAATGACTAAGTTAAAAGTAGATAAGTACCTAATCGCCTTCTTCGACTGCCCAATTCACAGAATCGAGGAAAATGGCCGTATCTCTTTGCACCAATAAAAAATCAAATCATCCATACAGCAATCGAGAGATACGATAGCACGTGCCGTCGCACAACATAATGCTTTATGATATCGAAGAGCAATCTCGAATGAAGTCGTGGCTATCCGAAGTCAAAGGAAAAAAAACAAACACTTTCGGCTCTCGACCATTTTACTTCGCGTCGTTAGCTATAAAACCGATGCCCAATAACTGTGAAAGTTCACACAACAATTTAGGTTTTTAACACTGAGCTGCCACCGCGGCTGGTTCTCATTAAGGCGCGGACAAGAGAAGCGCGGTCCCGACTTGTCGCTAATCATTTTACAGTCTTCTCGAATTATCGGAAAACGTATAGGCGAGTTTATGAGCTCGTGTCATCGGTGAAGAATGCGTATTATCATTAGGTACTTTCTATGTGTAAATAATAGAATGCCTTGTACGTATCTACTATAATATTCCTTCCGGATACCGTTCAAGAATGTTTCTTCATAGCTAACACGATTTTTTATTTAACCGCACTGGAAATGTCCATCATCTCTTCAAATACTAATTATGTCTCAGAAAATGGGACCCTGTTCACTTACATCAGTAATGCCCAGAAGAACAAATAGCGGATTTCAAAACAAATGCTTGAAGAACAAGATATTTATTTTTAATATAAATACATTTTTTTTTAGTTTTCATTTAGACACCCCCTCAACCAATCCAAGTCATGCTCCTGAATCATTTTTATCATTTTATCATACAAACATTTCGTCAGAGTCAATTTTCCTCGTGCCGTCGTAAAAAAACGACCTCCATTTCGAATGTCATTTGCACGGCGCGGCGTTGAAAAGCAATTATTTCAATATCTGGCCCGCGCCAGCACCCAGCGGTCGGCAAAAAGTGGCAGGCGCACGCGCGCCGCGGCTGCGACCGCCGCCCGCAAGAAACCCGGAGAAGACATGAAGGACGACCGACGTCTTGTTGATATTGGTGCTGGATGGAGATTGTTTATGCCAGAGATGGGGGGTTAAGACTATGATTATGCTATGTATGACCAGATACTAATCTATTAAACATTGTAAACTGTTCACGTAAGGCATCTTAATATTTTCGCGTAGAAAACGGTCACACTTACTTATTATTAAAAGTCGGAATGAGTCCAACAGTTTCGGTGCTTTCCGAGCACCATCTTCTGGGGCGAGTGTTACACGGACCGCCGCCGACGAGCTCCGCGCGTGCACTCACTGTTGGACTCATTCCTTTTTTATAGCAAGCAAACTTTTAATAGCAAGTGTGACCGTTTTCTACGCGAAAATACATACTAATCTATTAATTAAACTAAGACGAATATGTAAATTAGGCACCTTTACCCGTGGACATAAACCTATGTATAGTTTATTATTTGTAATTTAGATTTTAAATTTTTAAATTGTTGTGTAGTTTTTAATTTAATATGGGTTTTTTTAATTAATATTATTTTCAATGTGTATTTAATAAAAGACGAATATTGCAATTTAATTTAATGTGCGATGATTCTCAAGTAGATTTGTTTGTACGACCTTATATGTCGGCCATTTAGCCAAAATATTAATTGAGCTTCAAATTATTGATTTTCTGTTGTTAGTATTATTTGCATTATTTTCCTCATCGTTAATTTCAGGTTGTACTGGTCAACGCATCATTTGGCATGATTCATCAAAATTTGATTTAAAACATCAAGTTGTAATTGTTAATTTCCTTGCTCGTGTCTGGTATCGTCAACGGATATTATCGGTGGCTTACACAATCATAAAAATAAGATAAAATAAAAATAGCTTTTATTATTTATTAACTCCCATTTAAGTTCTAACAATATTTTACAAATACATAGTTATACAATCAAAAAATATAACTGCCTCATTATAATTTTACACAACTACTTCTTGGATTTATGCAATTCAGCCCAAATCTTATTAAATCGCAACAACCTTTACCTACCTACTTCTATTGTTTAAATTTAATCACACCTCGAGATGTACCCTGTACATCTAACCTAATTAATTTGTGTAACATTAACCCTTCCAATTCAAATATATCCAAATTATTTTAGATTGTTGTGGACACCAAACAGAAACAGCTTGGAGTATAAGTTTTATCTCTGCAGTCTGCATATTAATTATACCAAAACTGGTTGTGCTAAGAAACACTTGCTAACATAATGTAAATAGGGTACTCGAACCAGCATCCTCGAGCCATCGAGTGTCATAAAAACATCAGGGTCCTCAAGCAGTTCCACTCTGTTGGTCCAAGTAGTTTGCTATCCATAGACTATTGCTCTAGATTCTAGTTTAAGGATGCTAAGTTAATACACTAACTGTTAGTTTGTTTTTTCGCGATACTCGGGATGACCATCTTAAAGATGTTTGTATCACTATCCAAGTCAATCCAGGGAAGATGGCCTGAACACACTCCTTGCCTTAGCATAAGCATAAGCAGTAGGTGAAGGGCTGGGATCAAACCAGGCACCGTCTGATTGATAAAAAGACATTTTTACCACCCAGCCACACTCATTTTCCACAGATTGGCATGAAAAATCGCAATACAGGAGAAAGCTGATTTTCTTAAGTCACAGACCGTTTACGTAGTCATCACAGAAATTAAGGCAATCGGTTAATATTTACTTGCAAAAATACAATTAACATCAATACTACACTTTATATAAACTCTTAATATTCTATTAGTCATAGAATGCGGACCAAAAAATATTTTCAGGGAGTAATCTGTGTCTCATAAACGAAACAAATAGCGGTCAGCACGCTTCCGCTGATCAATTATATTTTTTATAATAATAAAAATACGTTCGCTTACAAGGTTTGCTGGCCGATTAGACACGTCTATCTAAGTAAATAATTTACAAAATAATTTTATATAAAAATCACTCGAACCGCAAGCGTTTCATAGTCGCAGTTTGTTGCATTGTTTTAAATTGATATTGCGTCAAACTGAATTTGTTTGCAACGCGTAATCGCCGATTACGTTCATCAAATATTAGTTTTATAAATTACAAAACTAATGTTTTATTACTAAACAATTTCAATATCATACAATATATAATAACTTTTTATCGCTTAAGTTTTTGAGCCTAATACGCCTTTAGTACACCTACGCATTCACATGCGACAGCGAAACAAAAGTTTACTAGATTTTAGAGATCGTTTCGCCTAAAGCATGATATAAAACCACCTGTCTACGAGCGAATAACATAGGTCTTCATTTGCGATACAATCGTTCAAGCGTAAGAAAAAAAAATAAACATATGCAAATAATAAGTTTTCCTTCTTTCGTGTCTCATAAAGTTTACTATGAGACACGTTAAGATTATGATTTTAGAGATCATATCCGCTAAAGCATGATATAAAACCACCTGTCTACGAGTCTATAACATAGGTCTTCATTTGCAATACAATCGTACAAGCATAAGAAACAAAATAAACTCAGTGTTGATTGTACAATCCTCTTTTTGTGAAGAGGCAAACATTTGTGAGTGTCACTCGAGCGACAATGCATCGACGACATCATCGAATGGTCCAGACAGGGATGCTACTATTGTCACTCGATTGTAACTAGCTTAAAATACAGGAAGGAAGCGTTTAGTATCTCGATTCAAAATTATATTACATACATGATATTTTATTCATTCATTCATTCAGTATTTAAGAGCTGGGCTCTTGTCCATGGAGTTTTTTCCATCTTCGGCCAAATCCTTGACCTCCCTATACGACATGACTTTTGCCTTCTCCTTGATTTGGTCTAAAATGATCTTCTAGGTCTTCCTCTTCCTCTCCTGGCTTCTATCTTTCCTACAAGATGGTAGGCCATCTTATACGACATGACAATTTTATTAAAAATATCATAGAAGGAAATACTCATACATGATATATTCAATAATTAAGCAATTTCATGATATTGCACATGTAACAACACGTAAAAACAGTTCCGAAGTTTAGAACTACTTTCGAAGAAAATTTGATTTTTGACCAGTTAGGTGCGCATTGTTATTTTAGAACAAATAACCTGTGAGTTTTGTTATATAATATTAGCTTTGAAATAGTTTTGTATTGTATTTATGATTGTTTATATAGGGTTTTTAAATATAATCTTAATTTTTTGTGTAGTTTTTCAGTTTAATTAAGTTTATCATTTTAATATTATTACTATAACATACGCCAAAATCAATACTTTCTAAAATATTCATAGATACAAATTTGTTAATATCAATTACATGTCAAGAATAATAAAATTAAGTCTACGTCTATAAAGACTACGTCAAAGCCCCTCGCCCAAATTTACCCATTAGGCTGGCAGTATTTCCTCGCTGAATCGCGAGAAAAATGTGCCATTGGTATACATCTACAATAAAGATTTTTTTTTAAATAAATCCGTGTGTTTGTGATTGCTTACGCTATCATGTGGAGATGTTTTAGTTTAGTGAAGTCACAGTCAGTTGTCACGATGTGTGGTCCTTGGTAGGGCCTACCCGCGGTGGTCAGTAACGGTATGGTCGCACGAGCGGCAAGTGTGTCGCCCGCCAATCACTGACCGTCGCCGTGACGTGAGCACACAGCCTTAGAAAGTACACACGCTGTGACCGTTGACACATAGCTTTTAGCTTTTATAATGTACGATGTAGTTTTAGCAGAAAAACTCATATACCTATTCGTAAATAGATGATACTATGTAGAGCTCGACCAAAGAAGATGTGGATGAACTGTGTGAAAGAGGATATGAAAGATAGAGTGGCGTGGAAGCGTAAAACAGGCTGTGCCGACCACATTTCACACACGGCTGATTAACCCCATACTGAACCATTTCTAGTTCGTGTTATGGTTGCTAACACAACTGATACATTACATATACATACATACATATTTTATAGATATACATATTTAACACCCAGACCGACAGCCAACAAATTTAGTTCAGCACAAAGATGTTGGCCGTGCCTGGAATTTAACCCGGAACCTTCTGATTGGCAGTCCGGCATGGTAACCATTACGCCAGCGAGGCAATCTAAAACTTACAAATAAAAAACCATACCTAAATCTGTGTCCTTGGGTAAGGTGCCTAATATTCTGACAGCATTACCTGGCTTGCCAAACTATATAACAAGGTTCAAGCGATATCCTACTATCCTACAAAATGAAAAGTGTTTCTTTAAATTAAAAAAAAACACTTCTCTAATTATTTATAAAAATACTGGTTGTTTTAGTGTCTTTCGTAAACAGAATCTATATTTTCTAGATATTTCATACTTGGGGATAAGCTGTGATGTTATGTAACACTTTGTAAGATCTAAGTAAGTATATGAAGTATATGGCTCTCTATTTCAAATTCATTTTTATAAGTATTTGTAGATACATAATACATACATATACAGTAAACACAAACCTTTATGCTGCAGATACTATCCTCAAACTATTGCTCACACTACTGTCTTACATAGACATACGTAGTATATATGACCTTACCAAAATTCCACGTCCAAACAAGCGTGCAATTTCAAAATACAATATTACTGTCGAAGTGGCATCACAATAAAGTCCTCTGCTGCTAACTCGCTGTCACCCACGGAGGAGAAACCGTCAGTGTGAAACGTCGAACCGTGGTGTATGATAAATGTTACATGTACACCGTGACAAGGAGGTAGGAAACACTGGATGTGACTTTAGCATAAATAGCACATTATAAGTACCTTCTCATTGCATTTTATTCTATTGAACAACTTTTAGTAATAATTTATATAGTTTTCAAGTAATAATTATTTCCTTTTCCATACAATAGTAGTAGTAGAATCATAAATATTGAATTATGTAACTGTAGCTTACTAAATTAGCGCGAACTTCATACCAGGTAACAAAGGTACAACGGACCGCCAAGATACAGGCTCACGCCTAGGTTGGGGTCCATTGAACACTCACAGCGACCAACACAAGCAGTGTTATATCCAAACTTGAATGTAAGCTTTAAGTTATTACTGTATTATTTCGATAAGTTCTTATAAATCTTCTTAAATATTGTTACCACTAAAATATTTTTGTAATTTCTAAGAGGATCTAACATAATTTTGTAACAAACTTATTATAAAAAGCTTACAATTTTGGGAAAATTATTGTATATAGCTTAAGGTTTTTGGAAAATAAATATATATTATTATTATATTATTATTATTATTGCTATGCTAGGACTCTGACCTTCGCCTACGAGGAGTGAGATATGTGCCACAATCCGAGATACTGACCTAGCCGAGAAGAGACCTAGAAGAGGCCTAGAAGATTAGCCTAGCAGAGTTTAGGGCGCATTGCCAAATTATATAACTTAATGTGAATGGTAATAGATGATTTATTATTATTTAATTCACCACGATGGCCAAGTGCGGGTTAGCGGATGTATTTTACTGAGTGATAAAAATAAATAAACCTGAAAAAGAGTCTGATACGACTAGCGGTAGAGTCGGAGAGAGGCCATAGGAACTCCGGAATCTAACTCACTGGCCGAGAAAAAGCTATACCCGTCACAACTGTAGAGACTTTTTAAGATTCGTAAATAGCTAGCTTACTGTACAAACTTGGAAATCCATAGTCATTTGGTATATGACATCTGACGTTGACATATGACAGGGAAATGCGCTTAACGTTTACCGAGGAGATCTAGAGTTCGCTGAAACGATGACAGTGGCCATATTAGCATTTATATCATCATCATTATCAGCCCGTAGTCGCCCACTGCCGAGCATAGGCCTCTCTTCTTGTACGCCAGTCATCTCGGTTTTGCGCTGCTCTCAGCCATGTCCTGCCTGTGATGTTAGCAAAAACTGTATAGAGAGAATTTATATAGCTGTATAAAAATACTCTTTTACGTCATTATGGTTTTGAGTACATTATAAAAGTGTCATGTTATTTTATTTTTATTTTAATAAGATATATTGTCTCATCCAGTGTTCATAGGTCTCTCGCGCCAATCAGCCGCGTGCCCAATGCAAGTCTGACAGCGGGGTTAGAGCCTGCCGATTCCTTAATTGCCGTGACGTTTTGGTGTCACATACCACGCCGTATCACGGTCTGTACGTGTACGAGAGTATGTATAACCCGTTTCAACTTGAATTTCCCATTAGCTAACGCAAAATTGCGTAAGATAAAGAAAAAGTCGCATAATCATTCAACTTTTGAAAATGGAACTGTACTTTGTGAAAAAAATTGTTATGAAGTGTTTTTTATTAATAAATAATAAATTTGTTATTCTACATAAAACTGCAGGGAAAAAAAATTGGAATGGGCTTTACTCACTTACAACTTATACAGTTAGGTATGCCTTGTGCGAGATCTACAAACTTTTCTTACGAAATTTGAGGTTTCGTACATATTTCTTTATATCAGTAGTTTCATATACATATACTTAGGTACGATTCTGGTTGAATACCTATTTACAAATTGTAATGTTTACCATATTTTAAATTATCGCTGTTGTTGATGGATGGCTTGTGGGTATTTTTATCTAATAATGTATTGGTGGAAATGCAGAATTACCTTATCAATGCCTCCTACTACTTTAGAAACTACAACAATAAATATAAGCAAAAATATGAAGAAAGTAGACTTTACTTTAAATAAGCTATAAAAACACTATCAAGCGTTAATACCCATGCATAACTAATCCATAATAGAAAGCCTCGCTGTAGGTAATGATTTTCAAATACAATCATTAGCATCGGTTCATGAACATAAATTATTAACATTACATTCCATGATATCAATCGAATCGAGGTCTGATTATTACTTAATCGATCATCCACAATCGAATACCAACCTATGTAAACGAATAGAAAAACACCATTTATCAAAAAACACCCTTGCATCGACAAAAGTTACACATAACTTCGTATAAATTACTTAAAATCAAAAGGGATATTAGGACTAATGTCCGATTCGCATGACTGCCGATATTGGTGAGTTTATTTTATTATTTTATCCTATTTTTGTGGGCGGCGCGCGTTTAAATGCGTTTGAGGATGGTAACTGTGCGTAATCGTTTTAGTAATTATAGGAACAAACGACTTGATAAGCGAGTGTGGCCTATTTCTCACGATTACTGAGTCATGAGCTGGCAGCCCAAGATCAAGATAACAAGCCATTTGTAGATATCAGTTGGATAGCAAAATATTCCTTCCAAACTTCTAAGCCGCCGTAATATATAAGCACATTTAATAAGCGCATAAGCGGTGTCATATTCAATGTTATTATATACATATGATAAGGCGTTCCTAATTTAGTACATCCAGGCCAGATGAACAGTTTTATTTAAAATATTCTGTTTAAAAAATATATCAATCAATATTTAAGAGTGAAATTTGAACGGGCATGAGACCCGCCCGTGTATAATTTTTTTTAAAGTTTAAAGAGAAACTATTGGTCATTTTGGACTCCTGAAACCTCCACCCGCCGCCTGGCAAGTTCATAGACATATATACAGCTTATAAGTATTTCAATAAAATATACGTACTTAATTTTATAGGTAGATACTTACCGACTTTCCCGTGACTCGTAAAACAAAAGGCGACAACCACAAATGATTTCATTATTCGAGCTCTGCAATTTGTGTTTGCTATCGCGCCATCGTTCCACCCCTAATTTATGGCATAGAAAATTATAGTCCTCCATATTTTTTGATGCTAAAATATTCATACACTAGGAAAGTGGCAAGAAATTTGACATTCTTTAAGCTATTTGAGTCTTTTAACTTCCTGCGTAATGATTTTCACAACCTTGAATTGGTCTACTATACGAGTATAGAAAAAGATCATTCACTTTGATTTTTAGTTTTGATCATATTCCATAACTAGTAACCTACAATTTAACGTGTCATCTGACCCACGGTAGCATCCAGATTAAAATGCCACTTTTTAAAACACAGCCTTGTGCATGTTCACCCATCCAAAAACTATTCGCATCGACCGTTGCTAAGCTTCGATGATCGCGTCAAATCGCCTTAGTTAGCAGAGTTACAGGCGTTACTAAGTTAATACGACAATGCCTCCTTCTATCTGTTTCTGGCCATATCATGATTACTCACAAAAGCATAATCTTAGACAGAAAGTTCTCAATTAATTTCATACCCAAATAAAACTGCTACAAATCATTCTGACAAATCGTATTGCTTCCTACGTGAAATGCGTAATAATATTAATCGTTGCCACTGTTTTAATATTATAACGCGTCCCCTCTATAATAATATAATCGCTGCATTGGTTGCGTGTGAAACGCGAACCGGCAGTACCGAGTTTTAAGCACCTCTGTAATACCATCCTATCTTTACACTTCATATAGACCTTTTCTCATTGTAATAATGGCTAAAGTTGCATATTTCGTTGTCCACAGGTTGCTCTAGAAGTGGAAATGTGCAAGGAGCATTAATCACAACAGAATTAGCTTTGGCGATCCGCTCCCAAGTGTCCGGCAGGAATTTATATCCGCTGTCTCGTGGAAAAGAGTAGTAAGTGTGATTTTAAATATTTTCTCTCAGAAATTATTTATTTATTATGTTTTACTGGAAATTATTCATATGTTTATCAAATATACGAGTATGTAGGTTGTCGGACCTTCAGATACTCTATACGGCCAAATGTGAAACTACGGATACTAGATAAAAGTAGGCATATCTGATAATTTAAAAAAACTAAAATTATTTATAATTAATAAAACACACTATTTTGTAAAAGAATTGTTACATGACAAATTGATTAGTAATATATACATAAACTAATCGTAAAATGACTTGTAAATCCGTTTTTACCAATAAATTATCTGTATATGTACGTGAGGAAAACCCTGGTCCATAGTTATGCTAAACTGGCACATTCGAGTATTACGTCAAGTTTTATCTTCAATATATACGTTCAAATTTATCATTTGAAAATCTCTTGGCAGTCTGCAGAACAAGTCCCTAGGTTACCGGGTCATATGCCGGGTTATCTTATATGACATAGATCGGTTCTTACTTACTTGCTTTTTAACTCTTGCAAAGTAAAGTTTACATGATTAGCGGATCAACTGTTATTCTATTAAACTCATCCCGCTGTTCTCACTTAATTTCATTACGCAGATTTCTAGTTTTTTAAAACTCAACTTATGCCACTTGTTTACTGAACTTTGCACAGCACCCAAGTTAGTTCTTGACCAAATCACCTCCACGCCGCTGGGTACCGCATAAATACTACTTAACGCTCGTGACACTCCAAAAATAACGATAAAAAAAGAAACGAACCATAAAAAACTGACCAAGAAGTCCGTAACTTTTTAATAATTATTCGGACGCGTCGAGTAGCGTCACTAATGTGTGAATGTGATACCCTTCTCCAGATAATAATTATGTTTTGTAACCGTTTATAGATTTTGACATTATTTATTAGGGCAACTCTTTAGCGGTTGATTAAAAATAAAACTCTCGTTAATCCCTTGTTAATATTGTGATGAGCTTGGATTAAAAAGAAATCGGAGAGTTTTATATTTATTGGTTGCATCAGATAATTTCATTGCGTGTTTTTTTTTGTTGTGTTTCTTTATAGATATAAATTTAAGAGTATAAATATTTTTGATGGATCCTTTATTGTACCAGCGGGCTCAGCATGGCATAGGTTTAGATAACTTTTCTCTATGCATCACGGGGACAGAGCGTTATAAAATAAAGATCTTGTCCATTTACTTGTTTTTAATTAATCGTCATCGTCCAGACGTTCAGATCATGTTGCATATGATGTCAAAGTTTGTTAAGGTCGCCCTATTTGTGATGGTGTTTTTCGTCGTCAAATGAACTTATTTCTTCACTAAAAGATTGATATTTAAAATCAAAACTAGATTTTTATGATAATCAAATGTAAGAAACTCATACTTCAATTTCGTGTATAACAAAGAAGCTGCCACAAAGTTAGGTGTTTGATGGTGACAGATTTTTCAACTTGAGAGTAAGCGAGCACCAGAAAATGCGGTACCACTATGCTTTGGTGCTCCATTTTTACATACAGATTCTTGTTGTACTATTAACTTTGGTAAAAATAATAACCTACGAGGATTTTTAAATGTTGCATAGCAAACTACTTTACACACACTTACTCCTCTGACGCAGCGACCCAAAGATTATATTGGCCGACACAAGAGATTTTATTCATGATAGATAGTCTTACGCTTGATCGCAGCTCACCTGATGATGTTAAATGATGTTGTGATCTAGGATGGAGCGCGCTTGCCTAAAACAAACCAATTCACTCATGCCTTGAAGACAGTGAGTTTATAGTTCAGATGGTACAAGGATTCCGGCAAAGAGATTCTACAGAGGCCACGTTTTTCTCTTTTTTTTTATCTTTCGCCGCCTCTTGCCAGTCTGCAACCTGGACCTCTTACAAGTTTGACACGACGGCGTCCTTCCAGCAAGATCTGGGCCGGCCGACTGGGTGGAGAGTCACGAAGATTTCCGAGATACGCTGCTTTGACCTTACGATCCTGACCCATTCTCTCAAGATGGCCCATCCATCGGAAATTACACATTCACTTCATCCATTAGTTTTCAATGACATTTTAAGTTCCGAAGTTATTCAACCCGGGGTTGGTGCCTTACTTCGTAACGTGGTTACCTGAACATACTATACGTCTCTGCGAATGTGAAGCCTAGAAAGTTAGTAGTATACAAGTTGCACTAGGTTCAAGTGTTCAGGTTGGAACTGATTACAATATAGGTTTATATTAGGTCACGGTCGTAACCTGAACTCTATAGCAAGACCTTGCATAAGATGCCTTAGTATCTACCTACACATATGGATATTCGTAGCTCACAAGCAAACTTGGCATTTCGAAATTCAAAATATTTTATTCCTTTTCACATGTACATGAAACTTATTCACTAACCCTCAAACTGGATGCATTCGCGCCCGTCTCATGGAGTCTAGTGCCTTCCAGTGACTTAGAATACGTACTCGTAATATATATTAACTTATTGATTAATTATTAACAGTTATATTTATAGACGTCTTGGAAATTCCCCAAAACAAAGTTATTTTTAGGTCTTAATTGTGCTGATTTTTTGAGGTCGATGGATCATTCAGCTACTTTTAACAGATGAATATAAAGATGTTGATAACGCTGGATTTCTTTTCGAAAAATGTAAATAAAAACCCATTAGATGTATGTATATCCCTTAAATGGACAATGTTGTTTTTAAGCAATATACTAAAAATCACACATAATATTGACCTTCACATATATTTTTTTTTTTCAATTTTGCGCAATGTAGTTTATAAACAACACTCACATTATTGCAAAAAAAGTATAGTAAATTAATGTCTAGATTTTTTTACTCATTTTTCCTAGACAGTACATACATGTTTATTACACAAATATATATTTTTAAAACGTGAAACAAAAATTGACCGTTTAAGGGACCGGTTAAGCTACTCACTATGTACATTTTGTTACCAGGTTTGTAGAAGTTAAACTATGTATTTTTAATTGACATGCTGAGCTTTATGACTTCATTAAAATTTTGTAACAAAGTATGATGACTTCAACAGTTACCTTGCTTATTAAAATATATCTAACCTTCCCAGTGCGTCTATTAAAATTCCTTTAAAGCATATAATTACGATACTCGATGTCGAATCGTACGTCAATCACGATGTCTGTGCAGGAGTGTTCTGTGTTATTATGAGATATTGGATACGAATTGGAAACGTTGTAAGTAACGGCTAGATCTATCACTAACTATGCCTCTTATTTTTACTCACGTGTACCTATGCAGAATATATAAGTATGTTATTAATCGAAATTGAAATATTTAACTACATACTTTTAGTACTTGCAAAACTATCATAAAATAGTAATTTAGTTTGTTTAAAACTTAAATAAAGTAATTTTAAAGATAGATCGAAATTATTTATTGGACACAAATGGCAGAGACAATTTAATTTACGAGAAAAGCTTACAATAAAAAATTAGCTAAAAATGGCATTTCATAATTGTGTATTCGTCAATGATAGTTTACTTTAATACATATTTCATTGTGACTTTAAAATATACATTAAATTAACAAAATTAAAACCGCTTAAATACATTATAGCACAAAAATTTCATTCATAAAATATTTAACGGTACACTTACCTATTCTGTCAAATAGACGTTGATTTCGTTCCAATTGAAATTATGTCTGGCATAATAAGTGTTTATACATCATTCTCATCTTAGTATGAGCTTTGAGTCAATGCAGTAAAGGCTATAATTGATTGCTTTGTTTCTTAATCCTTGAACAAAGACTTTTTTTAATCATCTCCTACCTGGTGATATACCTTCCAGGAAAGAAGTAATGGCAAACTCAGTAATCCTCTTCTACGGAATATGCGATTGCAAAGATAGATTCGTTTTACGACTAGGGTTGTTGACAGACCATTTGTAAAATTTAGGCAACGACTTAAACCAAATTATAAATAGGTTTAGAAATAAAATAAAAGTTTAGATATCAATTATATAGGTTTTGAAATAAAATCTGTAAAATTACTATTCTTAGTGGTAAGATTTTAAGTGTATAATTAACTATTTATTAGTTTTTTTTTTTTTTTTTTATTAGTTAAAATTAACAATTGCTTAAGTGCAAGTGCACCACAAGAAACAAAAACACTATTCAGCTATATAATATTTGCCTCTAGATTTTATTTACAATTGTAAATTACCAGTTAAACTTTTGTACTCTGAATATATGTTTAGATCAAATAAAAACTTTTTTTCCGGAAATTGACTGCATAAGAAATTATTTTTTTGTGTTGCAAGAAATTTACAAAAATATAACTAATATAGAATTAATATGTAAGTTTGAAACAAAAGTAAATAGAAATTAAGGAAATCAAGTTAGCCCTATTTATGTATACTTGTAGTTTAAAAAGTAAGAAGTGACAACCCTATAGCACCTGAGTAGCTTCACAGCAGAGCGCCGACGATTACCAATTTCAGCGAGCAGCGGCGTCACAAAGTCTGCCGAAAGTCTCGCTCCGGAAGGATTAGATTCAAGGTTTTTGTCCACGAGATTAACCGAAACAAGCATTATTTACTCGGTAAATAAAAATAGAGGTGAAATTCCCGTGTTCACGATACGGCAGATATGAAGATACGGCGGAGAAAAAAATTATTACGTTTTGAGTTTACATGCTACTAAGTACGAGTATGTGTGTATTGTTAAGTGTTAGAAGTGTTATTCAATCCTGTGCAAGTGCAATTATAATGAATACGGATCAAACTAATTACATTAATAATCTAAAATTCAATTTATGGTATTAAAATAAATTCGTAAACTTAATCAATAATTAGCTATGTAAATTTCACAAAATGACTTGATTAAAAATCCTAAAAAAAAGAGTTAATACGTTTGGTATCTCAATATATTATCTTATAATCTGGCACAACACTTTGTGGTCGCGACAATTCATCAAGAAACTACTTTCATTTGATACCTTTATTGAGGTAGTTGTGCAAAAAATAAGCCACCTTTAGGTTTAGCCTAGTTAAGTTTTAGATTAAGTCTTTAATCAAATTTATTATAGAAAATAATATGTTTATGATTGAATAAAACAAAAAGGTACATCTGCAATTTTGTGGTGGTTGCAAAATCTGGTGTGGACCACGATAGACTTATAATCTCCGTCGTTTTTTCCCAGGGGGTGTAGAACATAAATATTTTAAAAGTAAATTTATTTTGTTTCAGAATAATAATGTTTTTCTAGATTTTAATACGAAACAATATGTTTCTGGTCTCCCTAGATGTGTCTAGCTGATATCACTGTTTGTAAATGTGTTATTGACACAGTTGTTATGTACTCGTATCTACTACCTACATATCTACTGAATACTGACATATCGACTGTACTGCAGATCGTATAAAACACAAAAATATTATTTTATAGTTGCAGTGGATATAAAATCGATAAATTTTATTAATTTAAATGACACTTTCTCTTAAAACAGGTTTTTGTACTAAGGATTTATTTATATATTTTAATTTATTTCTTAAATCCAATTAAATATATCAGAAACTAACTCCACTAAGACTAAATCTTTCATTTATACATGCTGGAAACAAATTTTTAGCAGTGTCACCTCATAAGTTTTCGCCGTAACACCTACAATCTACGTATAGGCCAATCAAACCCAAATTCATCCCTGAAAACTGGATTAATGTTGGACACTGTTAGATTGTTGTACTAGACAGACAGCAAAAAATTATTTTATATATATTTATATGTACATATGTTTTATTTTTATATGTGACATGTTCCACATACACATATATGTGTGGAACATACACCTGTGATTGTATATTTTATTATGTATGTATTAATAATGAGTTGCGGATACAGGGTTAATTGATACGATTTACTTACTTAAAACCTTTTAAGGCTCAAATACCTGGAGGTATAATAGGTAGCTAATTCATGTCCAGGAAATGTTAAATACGAACATTGTAGGCTATAAACAGGGTAAAGGGTGGCTTTTACGCCTTGACAACTTTTGTTAGGGAGCTTTTGCAAATTCACGAAAAAATTTGCTTATCCTTTTTTATCTTTTTCCCGAGGCTTCCAACTTCATATATGGCAGAAGCAATTTTTTTGCGAAGCCCTAAACATGATATAACAAAAGTTGTTCGTCAAACGTACCTCAACCGCTCGGTTTGTGTTTAACAACAGTTTGTCTGGTATTAAGCCACACTACGGCCTTCGATGTTCGCTCACCTAGAGAAGCTAGATTTGGAGACCCCTCCAAGGGGTCAGAGGGGGGGGGGGGGCTTAGAGACTCAAAAAGCGAAGTCCAAAGTTTTGCAATCTTCACAAGGAAGCTTTTGAGTTATTTATTTATTTACATTGTTTCCAGAAATATTTAACATATAAATTCACTTTAGATAATAATATATATAAACTAATTTAATCAAGGCGAATGATTCTCGCAGCTAGTTACTAAGTAGCCCTGTATGTAGCAGCCTGCGATGTTCCTATTCAACATTTCCTGGACATGAATTTGTGAAAGTGTCAGTTGTTATGCAAAACTGACCTATGAAGATCAATTTCTAAAGGTATAATGGAAAGAGATTGGTTATGTCCGTGACACACGACCTCACGAACTCATGATGTCATTGCACTATTTATTTGTAACTAGCAACGTTTTCTGGCGTCGCTCATGATACATACGTAGCGTTTTCCGGAGTCACTCGTGGTACGTCTGCCTGTAGATAAATCAAATTATTTTATTATCTTACATATAAAATTTTCATGTCACAGTGTTTAGATACCGTACTCCTCCGAAACGGCTTGACCGGTTTTTACCAAATTTTATATGCGTATTCAGTAGGTCTGAGAATCGGATATTATTTATTTTTCATACCCCTAAGTGAGGCAAAACAACGTTTGCCGGGTAAGCTAGACGTTCGACATTAAAATACAAAGTATTCAAAAAACACATTTTCATTCACAGTAAATTTTGTATGATGATTTATAACCATGATATACATTAATTAGATAAATTGTTAAGCTAAGTAGCAATAAAGTATTTTTGGCATTTATAAAATATATTTAATTACACGATAATTATAAATTAGATAAATAATTAAGCTAAATTGCATTACTTTTTGGCGTTAATTTTCCAATCGTTTATGAATTAAAGGAAAAAGTCCTTACTTAGGCTTAAATACACCACAAACAACCTGTTGTGTTTGCAGTATTATTGTGACACTATCAGCCTTATTTACCGTATCTAAGTAAATATTATCGTATGAATAGATTCATTTGTCATTATCAAGGTTATGTTTCATCGTATCAAATCGGTTAAATAAACGTGCCTTATTTAATTAAGCCATGTACATATACATTTGCAGCCGTATCGAATCGCTTTGAAAAACGTTGTCTGGAAAACATTTTAACGGATTGAGTTTATTTTTCATTATTTCAAATGGAAGTGAATATTCATAGGACAGAAATACCATTTATGTTTATGTTTCAACTTGTATCGGTCTCAGAATTGTAATGTACCTACCCAATATGTGCATATTTACTACATGTATATTATCGTATGTATACCTATAACTAGATAGCCATTTATAATATAATATAGTTGCATTGAATTTTATATCAATCTAGCATTGTTGAGATTTCACTAGTATCTCTGAGATAATGCAATAGTATAATGTACCTTATCAAAAGTTAAAAAAATGTATTCTATGAGTGAGTTCTATAACTTAAAATAACACTAGATTAAAATAAGTTGGCATAAGAAAACTTTATGTTACACTTCGTTCTGACGAATTTAATGAAATCAATATAAATTAATAGTTTGATCTAGAAACATAATGTTTAGTATTAGATGACGTGATCAACATACATATAATAAATAGTGACGGTATGATTAAGTCGTCATTCTGCGTGGATCGACCGTTTCAAAACTATTCTGCGTTTGTTATGTTGTGCAAACTTTCAATATTTCACCTTATTATATTGTATTTACGTATCAGACGTATATACATATACGAGTATACTTCAGATGTCTAACGTTAGAATGAACAGTGTCAATTTTTCAATTTCAATGTGTTTTTCTTGAACAAAAATTTAAGCTATGTACAATGTCAGGGTCAAAATGTTTACTTATCATGGTTCGGGAATGACCATAATTTTCCTACCAGCATAGAAGTAATTGCATGTAAAAGTGGCCAGTGCAGTTGTTTATCGGAGCTTACTCATCCCGTTCAATTCACACCATCATCTCGCGGCTGGTCGTCGACTTGAGAGCGTCGTTTTTTGAACGGCTGGCCCATGTTACAAGCTTCAGCTCTAACATTGGCCAGCCGTTTATAAAACTTTTATGGAATTGTTTTTTTTATTATTAGGAGTTTTCTTGATGGTTTGTTTATAGGTAATATATAGGTAATAATAACTTATAGGTTTGCGTTTAACCACAACTTACCTGGTGTTAATGCGTCCAGTTTGAGGGTTAGTGAATAAGTGTAAATGTACAATTTTGAACGAATAAATATTTTTGAATTTGAATTGTTTAACAATACTAAGGATAGGGTCGCGTGGCGTGCCTTGGGAGAGGCCTATGTCCAGCAGTGGACGCAGACAGGCTGATGATGATGATGATGATGATGAACAATACTAAGGCCTACGATGTAACACGCTTACCTAGAAAATACCTATACACTCTAGGTTTTCTAGTTTGGCGTCAGGATGGTGAAATTGAAATTTAAAATAAAGGTAACCCGATTAAAGCTCAACTCTTTCTGCAACTTCAACCTTTTCCGCCTACCACCTTTGTCGAATAAAGGAAGGGCTCAACTTTGGTCTGGATGAAATTGTGATATAGATGGGAAGCTGTTTATTCGTAGCTTATTTCAGCATTGTACGTAGTTGCTTCAAGCGTGCCCTTTCATACCTTGATTTTAACAGAGAAGTGTTTTACTCCTTTTAAGTAGTGTGTTACAGATATTTTCACCCATTGCGCAATCTTATATATTTAGTTATAATAGTTCATTATTCGAAGACATACATAAATCTAATCATGACAGGATTAATAAATAACTTATAATGCACATTAGCAAAAATAAATATTTTAGAAGGTACGCAACTTCAAAATTTGAGCACTATAGCGGCCTATCGTTTTAGACTTATTAAGTGGTTGTTCAGCTATTTTTTAATTTATCCGCCAGTTCCCTTCACCTTGCACCATCCATTTCTCCGTGTGTCCATCGTACAGCGAGCGACGCGCACCGTCGGCGCATCAAAGCAGGCCGATGCGCCCGCGACGGTGACTTGCTACTTCACTCAAGGTGCTGGCTTTTCCTCGACCAGCTGCATATTTTGTTTAGACATTCCTTATAATCTCAGATATTTCATTGCATTTAATATTAGATAGAAGAAATTCTGAAATATTTAGTGTACTTTTGAAATCCTAGTGATCAGATACCAAATTAAGATAAGCAAAGTATTTTTTTTAAAATTGGTGTGTTAATATAAAATAATATGTTAATATAAAATAATAAGTTAATATAAAATAATAAGTTAATATATTTTTTACTTATCTTCATTTGGTTTCAGAACACAGCGGAAGTACACTAAATATTTCAGATTTTCTTCTATCTTCAATGGATTTTCGCCAAGTAACGAGTCTATAAGTTACATTTAATATTTTTATAACTTGGATAAAAACACTATTTTTTTTTAAACATTTATTTCTTTCTATATTAAAATAAAACCATTTGAGATATGCTGGAAACACACACTTATACAAACTGTTTCATTAATTAGGATCCCAAATTATTAATCTAATTACCTAATAATAATTGTATTTATAAAAAAAAATTACATCAAATTTTTATTATTATAAAACCGTTAATCCAAATGTTTCTTCTACTAAAATAGGACAACGAATCAATTACTACCTAATACTTTATATCCTATCGGAAATCCTAACAAAATAATCATCTACTTCCTATCGTTATTCGATACCTTCACCCGACTTACAATTTGAGTTGGAGGGGTTGAAAACTACGTAACCACTTATTATTTGTTGAAAACAATTCTTCGACAACCTCCGGTAATCTTCGTCAATCTTCCAAGTCCTTAGCGGTTTGAATCCGGAGTGTCTGTTTCCGCTCTTTTGTCGTACCGGTGCTCTGCGGATCGAAGATAAGATAGGTCTCCTGGACCCCACGTTATAAAGTACCTGCCTATATACTTACTACATAACTTACACATGTAAGTTATGTGGTAAGTGTATATGTGTTTTATTAACGTATGTAATACTTACGATTTTATTCATATGGCATGTTTATATTTTCAGAAAATATAAACATACCATATCTATGTTATGAAAACATTGTTTTCTTTAGTATTGAACTTGATTATCGAAATATCTAAAAACATTTTTTTAATCAATTATACCGTACCAATACCAAACATCATCAATTGATAAACAAGTTAATACTCGTACAACCAATTTTGCACTAGAAATCCAAATCATGTGACAAAGAACTTATATAAAATTGACATTTGATTCATATCATATACTTTTGTATTGATATTAGGTATATTAGATACTAGAATTAGTAGTGAAAATTGACATTATGATTAATATCATATACTATTGTAATGATATTATAGTACTAGAATATAATTGAAAATTGACATGGATACATATCATATACTTTTGTAATGATATCATATTATTTGACTTGTAACTTTGGTGTTATCAATAAATGATTTGTATTTGTATACGAACATATAATCTACTACATAGATCGATAAGTACATAAGGCCATCAAGCGGTACCTTGCACGTGCAAGCCCACGGTGTAAACTTTCAGGCCCGCCTCCCGACTCCGCTCGTTTCGGCGGCTGGTCTCACGGACCGCGGTAACACAACACCGGCGCGCGATTTGACGGTCCCACTCACGGGTTGGGGGAGAAACGTACTCATACATACTGTGTTATGTTCACCGATATTGGATATGTCGGTATAAAATGTGGTAAATTTTTTGCAAAATATTATTTGCTGTATTCATTTATTATTCGTTACATTTTTTTATTTTTTACCAGTACAATTAAATCAAGTTAGTAACTACACTTGCCTTATTACGTTAATTTATTTTTATGGACGAATCTTAGAATGACTATTTCTAAGTATTAGATATTAGAAATGCAGAGCTCGGGCCCACATTCTATGGCTATTAAAATATTTAACAAATTACCAGAAGACCTAAAGCGTATCGATAATATCAAAATTTTCTGACAAACTTAAAAAACTTACTCATATCAAAAAGTTATAACAAAAAAGAAAGACATTTAAATGACAAAACATTAAAAAAATCAAATCAATTAACAGGGTTGTTCATGCAGTAAATAATTGCAATGCCTTATGGGTAATTATGTAACTGTAAAGTGACATAATATTGCAATAAATTGTTTGACTTTGACTTTGTATGCAACAATATGTTCTACCTTAAATATGTGGAAGACTAGCCCAAAAATAGTGAAAAACTGTACACACCGATATGTTTTTAAGTTTTTACATTTAAATTCTAATAAAACAAACAGTAAAACAGTTTATCAGATCTATCTTTCGAAAGTAGGAACTACGCTCTCTGTTATAAATTCTCATCAATGATTGAGCATTCACCGCACACATAATTACATTAATCGGTGTCGGATCACAAAAGTACACACTACAAAAAGTTAGCGACTATTGATATTACAACAATATCACGGTTTTGGAACCTAGCCAAGTTAACGCGACCCGCGCTGCCTCTCCAACCCCAATAAATTCGATAGGCACAGTTATATTCGTATGAGCATCTGAGGTCTTTATAAATCGGTTGATTCATAAAGAGCTATAGCGTGAATTGTACACTTGTAAACTTGCTTTGTTAGGCGGCGCTTGTCATTGTGTACAGACAATACAACTTGTAAGAAATGTTTTTTAGGAATCCTCCATTGATGAAACTGTTAGATGACTCGGTTTTGTGGCAAAATTGTGTGATAATGTCAACCTGTTGCGTGCCGCCGGATGAATTGAATGTGAATGAATTACTTGAATAGGTTCACTTCAATGCTAACACAACTTTCTGAGTATAATGGTATGGCAAGAAGCTTCATGTGCTATTGACTGTTTTGGGGCAGGTATTTTTGATCAATCTGCTATTGATATAGTTACTTTAACGGCAGCTAAGAACAAAGTCTATTTTCATTTAAATTCATTTAAAATCAAGGCAAATAACACACAAATCGGCTACAATACAACCTTCTTAGAAAGTTTGGCACTTCGTAACTCGAAAATTTTCGTCACATAATTTTACACTTTAAATTATGTAACACATCATATTACGTACTTGTTTTCCGTGTTCTACGGCTACTTGTTACTGTGCTGCCGATTATTAACTTCAATTACGAGTACCTTCGTATTTTTCAATAAAACATTTTTATTTTATTTATTTCTGGATACAGAATAAATGTCTAATCTTACCAAATGTATTTTCTTACGATACAAGTCAAAGCAGAAGATTAAGATGTTTAAGAAGTACTGCCTCAGAAAAATATTTAGCTCAGCTCTTCACAAAGCTGATTCCTGTATGTAAACTTAATAAAAAAATCATGTAAGTAGATAAAAACAAGCAATGTAGCATATAGATAAAAACATAGCAACCGTCTGAAAATTTCGTAATTTTTTTCATCCAGCAGAATCATCTACTATAACCTCGCTAGCGTGTGACGCACTCACACATACGCACGTTATGTAGAAGCGAGCATGCGCGGAAGCTGCGCGTGAGATTGCGCGCGCGCAGCTGCGGCGGCCAGGTGTGCCTCCCCGTCGCCCGCGCCCCGCGCACCCCTCTGTACCGACGAGTGCTGAGGTGCTGTGATTTTATAAACATATTTTCTTACAAGCTTGAGAGATACTGGTTGCTGTGATTTTAAAAACAATATTTTTTACACGCTTAGGCCATATTTCAAAGGAAAGCCACCAATAAAATGTTCTTTATAACGCTCGATTAATCAGGCCAATGTTAAAATTCGTAACTTCTTATTTTAAAGTTTCATCAAAGTATGTTTTTAGTTAAAAATCTTTTTTCAAAAATAGTAAAATTACCATTTCAACAGAAATCATAAGATTTGTATTTACAGCTACACTTATTACAACATGTGCTTTGCATATTTCTAGCAGAGAAATAATTTCCTGACATACTATGTACGTAGGTATGTCAGGTAATCATTACCAAACAGCAAATTAATGTCTTTTCTAGTCTATATTTTATTAGTATCAACGTTAACTTTATACGAACGACTGATATATACATAGTAAAACAGGCTTTTTGAAGACCTACGGCGACGCGCAAGGATCCCCTGACGTTTGCCAGAGGTACGTTGGATAGATACTATACTATATATTAAATACTACTATATACTATATAGATTATGAACCAATATGTATGTGGATTAAATGCCTGACCAAATAAATTTATCTTTTATCATTAAAATAGCTAAGTATAGTATTAAAATTGAGTTTGCTCATATTATTTGTGTGCGCGACTGTCTCATACAACCCCTCAAAATCTGTGAATGCTTGCGCAAACCCGCTTCCATGACATAAACAGCTCATGAAGTATTTTAATTTTTCTCTCCGAAATATATCTGAACATACACAGTACTTTATGATTTTACTGGCCGGGCTGGCTCCCCGCTAGTAATTATCCGAAATGTTTTTATATCATGATTTTTAGAGGATTATTATTTACGGTTTGGGTCGCTGTAGAATGATTTTGTGTACACCAATGTGGTGTAGTTGGTAATTGTTGAAATGCTATTGGTTTTACTTCAATAACTTTTACAGATTAGCTTAAGTAATAAGGTACGTAAATAATGTATGATTCAAAAGTCAATTTGACACAATTGACCAGAAAGTTAGTTTAAAGTAATATATTTCAAAGGTTACGTACAGTACTTAACAACCAAAAAAAAAATTAAAACCGAAAATGTTAAAAACTTGCTATTTATTTCAATGTTAAACACTAGAGTGGTATTAATAAAATTAGAATTTTAAACTTGATTGTGTCGAAGAGCCGATATCAATGGGTGCGTTCTAAAATCACCTACATTTTTTATATTTGACGTGATTTTAGGTATTGAGTCTATGGTACCGTCTCTTTCTAATCACTAATTAAGAAAAAAGAGATACTACTTTAAATTTACTTTAGTCGCGTGTACGCCAGAATCGCCACCAGTAGGTACCTAATAAATATAAAGGTTTTTCTGTCCATATGTAGGTTTGGCTAAAATAACTATTATGCTAACAGTCTTATATTTTTTACACTTAAAGTAAGGAATCTGGCTAATAGCAACCAATATCCTTTATGAACATCTTACGTAGTAAAACCTTGAAAGCCAAGACCTTTTGTGACCCTTAGAAATAAATAGGGTATATTGAATGATCGCTAAGTAGTATGTACTCCATTTGATTGAAAACTCATCCCAAAATGGTTTTGAAAGCGACGTTAGTCAGTCCCTTTAGTGACCGCACAAATACATCAGATTCACATTATTTGAGTAATTATTGGAAAAGTCGCTTTTGCATCTCTAATTCTTGCGTCGATTAGGAACGTGCGAGTGTCCACGCTGCCTACATATCATTAAGGTACCTTACACTTTACGATTTCTATAAGAAAAAGAAAAAATATGGTTGACACATTTACTTTGTAACTTCAGTTCAGTCTTAATATAAAGTTTAAAATTTTTAAGCTTTATTTCGACTGAACTGAAGTTGCAATGTAAATTTGTTCAAGCTTCCACAGCTGATAAGATCAAATAGAAAAATGGTAATTTAGAAATTATTAAATTCGAATTTATAAAAGTCGACATTCAGCGACCGTGTGAGTCCTTGTTTAATATCTTGTATTTAGTCTTTGTTTAATTAACTCAACTTAAGCAAGAAAGAGCGTATTGGGGAACTGTGAAGCGCACTTATTGTGTGTACAATAAATAAATAACTTATTCATATTAATATTTATTGATAATTTATGAATTAAAAGTCATCACATTATATATTTATAGAATGTTTTCACATTTTTTTATAATTTTTCACTTATATTACATAAATTTAATATAATTATTAAATAATAAATTTAGCTATCGTTTTTTCAATAGATTAGAAATTTCGACATAATTATATAAAGCTGTACTAATTACCCATTTTTAATTTATTTTTATGTATCAAAAAGTCCTGGCTGCAATGATCTCACTTGGTAACTTATTAGAGACTTGAGGGCCCATTACATGTATAAGTCTTGAGGTTTTTTCTAGTGACCTCTTGACTTCCACTACCTGATGTACACGCCGAGTGGTTATCACCTCGCTTGGTATATAAATGAAGGTTTTTCATTACATATACTTCATACTTCTACATTATTTCAAACCGTTCATTACAGGTCGTGCAGTGTAAAAGTCGCAAGCGGTGACCGTAAACCACCGTCGCAGCAGAGATTGGTCAGTGGTCGAGCACACGGCGATTTGACGCATTTCACGGCGCCGGCGACGGGTCACGCCCGCGGGTCATGCCGTCACGCGCTTTCTACGCTTCCTAGCTCACTAGGTATAGCTGGAAATGACCTACACCTAACTCAGTGAGTGGGATCTGAAAATCAAGTAACGACGCAGGGATAAACCACAGGTTAGACGACATGTCACACGGTTAAGACAAGCGTATTAGAAGCGTATGAGAAGCGTATTAGCCTGTACCTAACACCGACAAGATACTTCAAGATAGAACCCGGAGACCTCCGTTAAGCACAGAGGCAGGTCACCGGGGGGGGTTTAGTGGGTACAAATCCCACATAACCTGGCTGCGCCCCATCGTAGCCAGGTATCTTGTCGAAGATTTCCCCCTCGTCAACAAACAAAAATAAACAAATAAGATAATTCAAGATAAAAATAAGATGTGCATGATAGTAAGGCATGTTATAGCGCTCGCCTGGCTAGAAACTAATCTCAGGATGAAAAATTTGTCGCCTAACATCTAGCAGTGTGTTCCGGTAGCCTCTTTGAGAGCTAGTTATTCCAGGCGAGGCATGCTACACCTTAGGGCAGAGTGTCGCTTACTCGTATGGTTACGCAGCCTGCTGGTCAAATGCTTAACTGTAAGGAGTAAAAAAACGTAAAATTTAAACCTCGTTTTACTCTTCCCGCCTTCTAGGTAAGCGTGCCACACCGTAGACTGCAGTGCAGCTTCACATCAGGCTAGCTGTAGTCAAACGCTAACCTATCAAGGATAAAAAAAAACTCGTATTGTATGTAGTCCCTTTATGTACGCATTTTTTCATACGTATATTAGATGTCAAATATACATACATACATCACGCCTTATAAAAATCTTCATTGTAATCATGAATAATAAAATTATCATTAAAGTTTTATTTTGTAGTTTTGTATTCAATACATATAAATACTTAAATGTATGTAATATCAATTACCTTTTTTCTTTTTACCACACTTTTATATTCCAATTTCATTTGGATCTGTGTCAACTTCGGTAGAATATTAAATTTTATGTATGCCATTTCTAGTCACTACTTTATCGCATCTTCCTAACTTCCTATCACTCACGGAATGAAAGTCTGTACCCGCCACGACCACCTCGTTCGTCGAGATTGATGATTTTTGCCGTTTGAGGAAACTGTGTCACCGATGTACATCATCCGTGGCACAGTTACAGCTGATGGGAAATACTCAACTTTGGTACTCGCAGAACAAATAGTGGGTCTAAATGTATAACCCCAATCGATAGTATTGACACAAATATCAATGGACATTAGGAGTATGAGAATATTTCGAAGTCTAAAGAAAGGGCTACGTCAAGTTTATTCTTGCATGAGCAAAGTATTTAGCTTTGGTCTTGAGGTTTTAAACCAAAAGTACTCTGAAGTTAAAGAACATTGATATTTCTTAACGGCTGCTAAGCTAACAATCAACCGGAATCTACAATTTTAGGTCTCATTGGACCCAATCCATAAAGTCAATTTCACGTACATAATATTTTTTCAACACGCACTAATGACTTGTTCTTCATGTTATGTATAGATTTGCACTCGCTTTGCGATGAAGGTAACGTCAAGAGGAAATCGTGTTTGAGGACCAAAATATCCGAAAATATGTGTTATCCACCAACTCGCACTTGGTCAGCGTGGTGTTGGCCTATATCTCTCTCTATGAAAGAAGGCCCCGAGTCCCAGCAGTGGGAACGTAAAGTAGTCTGCTTATGTATGTGTGTAATATTTTTTGCAAAAGTTACTCAATTTATACTTCACCAGTTAAATAAAACTAATCAATGAGCGTGGCATTTAACTTTCAAGCATGTAGCTTTGACAACCTCGTTGGCGCAACGGTTATCATGCCGGGCTGCTAACCAGAAGGTTCCGGGTTCGATTCCCGGCCCGGTCAACATCTTTGTGCTTAACTAAATTTGTTGGCTGTGGGTCTGGGTGTTAAATATGTATTTATTTATAATATAATATGTATGTATGTATATGTAGTATATCAGTTGTGTTAGCAACCATAATACGAACTAGAAATGGTTCAGTATGGGGCTAACCAGCCGTGTGTGAAATGTGTTCTGATATTAAAAAAAATAAAATAAAAAATGTAGCTGTTGTGTTTTTGGAAATATGATATCGAAATATATTACTTTTAACCTGCAGTAATATAACGTAGCGCTATGTTCTAATTTCAATGTGTATATATTTCCACACGGCGCGGGGTTCGCGCCCGTGACTTCCGCTTCCGGAGCTGCGCCTGCGCAGCATCCGCGCTGCGCACCCGACCACGGCGGCTCTGCTCTAACTGTCAGTACAAATTAAATTATGTATTACTACCTATAGAAAATACTAGGTACACTCCGTTATATTCGTTATTTTTATAAAAATAGCTATTATTACAGTGAAACCTAGTTAAGTGAGACATCAAGGGACCTGCAATGTCGTTTATTCCACTTACCGAGTGTCTCAGATATACAGGTATAAATAAGTATCTGTCTCATTTACTGAGGGTTCCATTAATAAAAAAATGTACTTACGTACTTGGAATTACGTGTGGAATTTGTGTGTAGAATAAGAATGAGCAAACAAACAATGTTATCTCAGTTACAGAGGTTTATGCATATAAAATTTACTCGCTGTCTCAGTTATAGAGGTAACTATGATGATAAATCGAAAGAACAAATCCCAGATATAGAGGTTTACCTCGTCCTACTAACAGAGGTAATTCAGTGCCAAAGTGTTGGGACCTCAGCATGAGTTCCAGTTATGGAGGTTTCTCACTTATCCAGGTCCCACTTAACCAAGTTTCACTGTATTATTTTTTTCAGTTTACTAAATTTTAGTTTTATCTATGCTCTGTAAATATCATTCTTAAGTCCTGTAAAATATAACAGAGTACATTTATCTAATATTAAAATGTATCCAGATACGTCAAAATAGTTATCCATATTCACTCAAAAAGTAATCCAGTTTTATAATGTAGTTTATATTTTTAAGTTTTAGCCTAATGACGATTTTTAGACATTTAACTTTTTTGTACAGAAATTGCACACATGAATGTACTGTATACAAAGTTTCGCCTTGTATACAGTACATTCATAAGTGTACAGTGACATTCATAAGTGTACTTTTGTACCTATATTGAATAAAATAAACAGAAAAAAAAACCCTTCATAATATTGAGTAGAAGTAGCATAAGTAATGTTTAGTGGTGCGACGAATTTTGCTAACTCAGTGTACCACTGCAATTGTGATGGATCTCAAGACTCAAGTACCATTACATAAAAAAATGCGAAATTGTTGATTATTGGATGTGAAGCGTACACGATAAGAACCCCATTCTTGGAAGTGAACGAATAAAATTATAAAACATATTTAAACCACAATTCTCGAAGTAATTTAAAAAATATAGCAATTCTAAATAAATAACAGCAAATCAGAATGTCATATGCGCTTCGAACCATCTTGCACATCCGACATGCAGATCTTAGCGTCATGCTAAATGCAATTGCAGAATAATATCTACAGAACTCCAACTTCATTTTTGTTTGTTTGCATGTGAAGCACATTCTATATTCATCAGGTACCAAACAAGACTATTTATTAGCAAAAAAATAATGACATGTATTGATAAACTCAAAGTATTTTTGGTATATTTTTAAATAGAATGTATATATTTGGTACCATTAGATTCAAATTTGGTACTGCCTTGATGATAAATTTCTGAGCTAACTCATTGAATTTGCTCATTTATATTTTCTTGGTATTTCGGTGCTAGATAATTGCTAAGAATCCGATGATATAGTTTCGGCTCCATAAAAAAAAACTTCGACGCCCTTGGTACGGCATCGGAACTACCCTCATGTTGAAAAATCTGTCACTAAGCACCTAGCTGTGTGTTCTGGCAGTCTTCTTGGGAGCCAGTTATTCCATACTAGGCTCGGTGAAGGACGTTCTACAAAATAGCTTAGACCAATAGTATCTATGATGTAGGCCGTTTACCTGGAAAGAACATTTTATATCGTGAAATCTTCATTAAGATACCCAACTACAATGAAGAATAGCCTGGTTATGTGGGATTCTTAGCCATTAAAACTCCCTTGGGGCTCGGGAACCAAACTAGTCAGTAGTTTCCCCTCTGCATCGCTAAAGTCTCTGTCGACACGGAGGTGCAGCGTGACGTGCATCTACGTCACACGTCGGATGCACGCCCATTAGCCCGTCCGCGGCTTGATGCGTCCGCTCACCAGAATCTGATTGTTTCTGGTGGTAGAAATATTATCAGTAGAATATATTCTGATATAATGATAATGATGAACTAACTCGACGACCTCGTTGGCGTAAAGGTTACCATGCCGGTCTGCTAATCAGAAGGTTCCGGGTTTGATTCCCGGCCTGGTCAACATCTTTGTGCTTAACTAAATTTGTAAAAAAAAATGCTTATATTTAATATGTATGTATATGTAGTATCAGCTGTGTTAGCAACCATAATACGAGCTAGAAATTGTTCAGTATGGGGCTAACCAGCCGTGTGTGAATGTGTCCTAATATTTATTATATTTATTTAACTTGGCCATCATAATGCGTGATATTGTTTTCTTGACATAATGATATATTGACGAATGGCGAATATTGACATCACAAACACTACTTGTACTTTACACATGAACAAATGACTACTTACCCAGTTTTAGATCATAACATTAGACTGACTACATTACAGTGAGACTGAGATATTTTTCTAAAAAGTTTTGTTTAACACTTTAGGCTAGGCATTAGATCAAGAAAGCACGTAATCAAACAAATCGACAACACTCTGGCCGGAAGTGGAATGCCTAGTCTGGAATTAGACTCTTAAGAAGACCAAAATACCAAACACTTAACGGTGTTTTCTGACAGATTTTTAACTTAAGAATGGTAGCTAGCCGGTTGTAATTGAAAAACCATTCTATGGTTTTTAAAGGTTGAAACTTATTGGCGGGTATCGAATCCACATTCTGCGGACGCAAGGCGACCGTTTTTACCTGGCAATTTTATAATTTTATTTGTTTTATGCGCTTTTCCAAACAGGTTGAAGTTAATCACTATCAGTGTCCCACTATCAAACATAGACCCCGATTTATTTGTGTATTACCTTTTTAACCACAAATGAACTTAGCGTCGGTTAGTTGTCATTAAATATCTTCTCCAATGTGGTTAATAGGTTGAAAGTAAGATCCTAGCTCCCGGTATCATATGATAGTCAGTGAGACGCGCGAGCGATGCGCGCGCGCCGCATCCTGCGAGATGAGACGAGCCTTCCTGCGTGGTTGCATGCGCCGCTGAGCGCGACCGGGGAGACTGGGCCAGTGTGGAGCAAACAAGTTGAATATTAGATATTATAGAAAGACAGTGGAGGGTTGGTAGGAAGGCCTTTGCCCTGCAGTGGGCTGATTTACAGGCTTATATAGATAGATAGATTAACTCTTTATTGGGCAGATTATACGTTCAAGTCAAAAGAAAAAGTAAAAACACAACATTATTTACAACGTATACTACTATTATACTAGTAGTATATTATACTAGTAGTGCTGCTAAAAGTACATTTTGCGTATTTTACAATAGTTTTAAATAAAGAAATGAATTTAGGATTCATTCCACACATGTCTGGTTAACCCCATACTGAACCATTTCTAGTTTGTGTTATGGTAGCTAACACAACTGATATACTACATATAGATACATACATATTTTATATAGATACATATTCAATACCCAGACCCACAGCCAATAAATTTAATTAAAAAGCTTTCGTCACTGACAAAACCCTATTATAGTCTCATTATCTCACGACTAATTGAAACGTTATGTCAAAATTTCATAACTTATCCAATATCATCGTAATTAATTATTTCTATTTTGTTATGATTTTATTATTTGTTAATTTATTTATGTAACTAAAATATATATTATTAAAATATGAAAAAAGTTTAATTTTTTAACATAAAAGTGCAATTCTATCTTAGTTAACATGAACGAAAATGTACGTAGATCTAAAACCTTTGTTTCAGATAAGAATTTCTCATTTCTGTTCTCACCAACCAGCGAAATTAACAAAATATCAAACACCAAAAATATAAACCGACTACACCAAAAACCTATGCCATATTCCTCATACTGTCGTGTGTTTTCCCCCAACGCCCCCCCACTAGGTAGTTATCTGTATGTACAGGTTATACCACTGACCACCGGACATCACACGGTGGCTGCGCAATCACACTTTCATATATGTTACATACAATTATTAAAACCAGGCATTTGTTAGTCATTAAAACCATTACAACATATCATCGAACGACCTCAAAAAAGGAAGATTTACCTACATCAGTATGTTTAATTTTGTGACTTTTTCCTCATAGCCCTGTCGATTTTGGACAGATATTTTTAGGAAAAAAAATTACTTTCCAAATCATGTCTTACTTATATAAGTGTTATCGAAATATGTTTAGTTTTTCTTAAATTTAAATCTCTTGTTTTAGTATTTCCTCTTTTTTATTATTCACGTATTCTGTTCCTTTTTTACTTAAACTGTTTGAAAAAGTTATTTGTTATATAAAGAACCACATCCTACATTAAAATCTCTGTTAGTTTTCTTTAGTATAATATGTATATAAAACACAACCCTCTTTCAAAGACGGTTAAACCGAGTTTTGGAGTCACCTTATTTGTAATAAGATATGAACGTAAACTTAAAAAAAACATGAACCGTTCTCACATATGGTATAATTTGTTATCCCATACATACTAATATGATGTCGTAATTAGTCTACAACTTTACGTACCTATCCTAAAACCCCCGTTGATGTCTTTTGTTTCGCTTCAAAGATATCCGTTAACGAATAATCGAAGACATTTTACGTTGAAGTTCCAAACTTTCGTACAAAATGCTTTGCGTCAACCTTTATTGTGAGCACTGCGAAACTTTGGAACTCTCTACCTGAGTCTCTGTTTTCTGAGAGGTATCATCCGAGGATCTTCAAAAGTAGAGTTAAGATATCTTCTAGGTAAGCGTGCCGCACCGTAAACTGCAGCGCAGTTTAACATCAGGCTAGCTGTAGTCAAACGCTAACCTATCAATGATAAAAAGCTATTCAAACAAATTTGATTAATAATACAGCTCTGTTGTCCACAAAGGATTTTATTATAAGGTAATAAACGGTGAAAATTTATGCACCGATGAGAAGATCGAATCACAATCGATACCAAAGATGTTTATTTTCTTGCCACGTGCCGACTATAGCTCTAGTGAAGCTTGAATTTATGTAAATAATCGGCACGAGCTTCACTAATAATGGGATTAAAATTTATCAATAGTCATTCATTGATATAAAATGAAAATTTACGTATAAATACGAAGATTCCAATAGATATGCAAAATTTTATTCCACCTGACGACCTGATGATATTCATATGGTATCATCATTTTATAATAGCGGTCGTTGAACTGGATACAATTGCAGACAAAAGTGTTTAGAAATCGTCTTTCATTGGCTCTTTTGTTATGCAATTCACTTTTTATCGCCGTTATGTGGATGTCGAATCAGGTAAGTAGGTGTTTCCTATTTTGGACGATAATTGGATTTTAAAAACGTGTTGCTATGAAAAAAACGCTGAGGTTATTCTTTACTTATACTATTAATCTCACTTTTTAGTGACTTTTTGATTCTAAAAACTGTATTTGGATGAAATTTTCAATTCATGTAAATCAATGCAAGCAATGATTACATAATTTGAAACAGTAATAGTGGCAAGTATTTCTTCAAACTAGGAAAAATAATAATTTCCTATGAGTCAAGTGGGTAAGCCCTGGTGTCGAGAGTTTTCAGGCTACTCTAAGGGCTCTAAATTAGTTTGATAACTGCTTGTATTAAGACTGTGTCTATTAAGTCAACCTGTCGTCTGTCCCATAGTAGCGTTTAGAATTAAAAAGTCAATTGAATTAAATGTTCTGCATGATCACCCATCCAAAGACTCATAAAAGTTCGGTCATCGCATAAGATCATCTTTGTTAGCCTAGTTATAGACGCCATAGTAAATAAGGTTACGAAATAACCTTCGTTTTAAACTAGGATCTACGTAAATGTTAGTAAGAAAAAGTAAAATCTTAAATTATTACAGCAATCAGCGACATTCGCACCCACAAAACCTTCAGAGTGTTCGTGAAAATTGAACAAAAGCCTAGCTCACCTTATCATTGTCTAGTTATGATTAGAGTTCAACAACCTTATTAGCAACAGCGTTTTGTATTCACCAGTACGCAAACAGTTCTTTACAAACGCGTTATTGTATGGCCATATTGTATTCCGTAAACCAATAGCATTAACAATGTGATACAACCTCAGTTTATTGTTCCATTCTGTTCGCTATTTAGTGCCTGCTTCAAGACTATGGGTTATCAAGACTTTGACACTACTTTTTGTTGTTCACAGCTCCTATTGATTATTTTGAATGGTTTTTATACAGTCACTGCTGTATTGAGATGTATTTTATTGGTTCTTTGGGTCACTAAGCCAGTAGGAGTGTCTGTTTATACGTGCTTTGTTTGAGTCCTATTGTCGGTTTTATTGTTCAATCCTCATTGTGTTTTACATTTGTGGTGAGATAATTATTACATAGTAACGATGATCTTGCTACTTGAATTGATTGTTATTTAACATTAGGAATTCATTTAATATGTATTTATGTAAATTTTTGAGTTACAAAAATACATAATCATTATTGTTCTTCTTATGAGCCAGGAGTTTATAAGGCGCCCGAAGGCCTTTAACTTGGCTTGACAACTGCTTGTACTTAGACTACCATCCGGGACCTACAATTGAACGTGTTATCCGACCCACGGTAGCGCCCAGATGAAAATGCCACTTTAATGGTGGTCACCCATCTAAACACTGTTCTCATCAACCGTTGCTTAGATTCGATGATCGCGTCGGATCACCTTAGCTAGCCGAGCTACAGGAGCTAAGTGATCATGAACCTGTTATGAAACAATTTGCATAGTGAGCGACACAAACCATAAACATCTAAATACAAGCACTCAAACACACCTTAATGGCCTGTAAAAAAAACACGTGCACAAATTTCGCAACAGACTGTCTTAAATAATAAATAAATTCTTTTGCGCACCGAATTATTTCTGCCCTGAATAATTTTATACGCATTTTAAAATATCTTTTGAAAACGAACGTGGGATTTATGATGGAGAAACCCGTTCGAAGGGTGGTCCGCCCTTTGAGAGCTCAAGGGGTCCCTCGGATTCATTTTCTTATATTTTTTCGTCTTGACAAACCCCAGCTGCTATAATACGACATGTTATAAATAAAATCGCGATTTTGACCCGTCACGCGGATAAGGGATGCTCAGTAGATTGGCGTGCGTGAAACTATCTTTAACAACGCTTCTATAACTTTGCGACACCCTTATTGTAAGTGCATAAAGCCTATTTTTGCTTATCACTTACACTTTATAACTGTAAATACGATCTAGTGTAGGTAAGAGCAATTCGACGCAGGACGTCCTGTCTGTTTTGCACCAATTATTATTATACCATACCGGAACCGTTTGAATACGTTACTAGAAATATTTGCTGTAGGTTAATACTCGTACTTAACTTTTGAAATATCAATAAACATATATCTTTATACCTGTTCTCAAATATAAAATCCTATTATATTTAAAAAATTCAATTTTTCAGCTATATATATTGATAATATACTTTTCGGAAAATTATACAAGCGAGAGAGGCTCGGTGGTAAAAATGTGTGTTTTTCAATCAGACGGCACCTGGTTCGATCCTGGCCCTACGCCATAGAATTGTTATTAAAGTTATGTGTGGATTTGTACTCGCTTTACGGCGAAGGAAAATATCGTGAGGAAACCACCACGTTCGAGGACTGTAATATCTGAAGAAGTGTGTCATCTGCCTACCCACACTTGCTCAGCGTGGTAGATTATGGCCTATCTATCCTAGTGAGAGAAAGCCCCGAGTCCCACCAGCGGGAAGGTATAGTGGGCTGCTTATGCAGTGCTTATGAATAAGTAAATATTATAAAATACGTTATCACAATTGAGAAATATTATATTTATTCGGAATAATACACAAACTACTACAAACTCTTTAAAAAAAATGAGTCCCTGTTCATTTAAATCATAAAAAATAACAATAGCAGTTAAATATGACGATCTCGTTGGCGTAAAGGTTACCATGCCGGACTGCTAAACAGAAGGTTCCGGGTTCGATTCCCGGCCCGGTCAACATCTTTGTGCTTAAATAAATTTGTTGGCTGTGGGTCTGGGTGTTAAATATGTATTTCTTTATGATATAATATGTATGTATGTATATGTAGTATATCAGTTGTGTTAGCAACCATAATACGAACTAGAAATGGTTCAGTATGGGGCTTACCAGCCGTGTGTTCACACACGGCTGGTGAACACACGGCATGTGTCCAAAAAAAATAAAAAAATCTGTATTAATTATAAGTAAATTGCTTAATAGATTCTTAATCTCAGCTGAAAGTTTCACCCGTGTTTTTAGTTTGTAATCAGACCATGAAGTGAAACTTCTTTTGCCGTGGGAATATACAATATAAAATCACCCTAGAAAGCAGCCCCTTGCTACCCCTGCGCTACGACGTGATCAAGCAAGTACAACATGTGTCTCGTAATGTATGTTTTATTTAATTATTTTAATTTTACTTGCTATTCTAAGGGCATTTTTGCGGGTATATTGTCTTTACGAGATATTTTATCATTATTTCATATTTACTAAAAAAAAAAATTTTTTAATAATAAATAAAGTATCGTATTATATATTAATAAATCATAAACAAATCACTCATATAGATTTCTTTAAATTTGAAACCCTATTCGTTAGATTTTATTAATATTATTTAATTAAATTGAATCATATAATGTTAACCGCACAATAGAAATTCTACCACAGATAGTATTAATTATTATACACATGTATTTAATATATAGAATACGCAACAAGTTTGTTTAACACAATTGATGTTCGTGGTGTTTTTGTTATCGTTTAGGAATTTAATACAAATTTAAGAGATTTTAGGAATACTAAATCAGTTTTACATGAAACATCTTGCTGAAATAATAATATTTTCACTAAGCTCTTAAGAACTCAGACATATTGTCAACATATTAACCTTTACCTTATGATTGAAAATAACCATCTATATTATTTGTTTCGTTTTGTTTTCAACCAAACCAAAGTTGCACGATAATCTGTGGTAGCGGATCAAATTATTTTTTACAATCTCTAATTAGGGATATTTTCAATCACGTGTAACATAAAAAGTTTGTTAATATTAATTGACAGAAAAGGTCACCGTCGGATTAACATTTATCTACTAACAATGATTTCGAGGCAATTAATGTGATTACCACACTATCCAATGTAATACCAATATTATTAGTTCTTACATAAAAAACATAAACATATTTTTTCCTTGAGAGAATAAACACCTTAAAATAACATATTTACAAACAACTATGTATACTCCTACACTGACACGAAGGTAAAATGCACCAGGTTTGTTACGCCTCTTTATTTTGGTATAAAGATAATACCAAGTTTGGCGTACTTACTGAAAGTTTATTTTAATGTACTGGATTAGTGTGCACACAGTCACTTAAAACACCACGTCAATTAATAGTATCAAGTAAGAAATTACCTTTTCTAGATTTTTTATACATAGTACGTAGGTTACGTACTTTTCATACGAGTATGTCGTGTTGTATATAATGCATAAACTTAGTTATGCTTAATTATGTTTATATCATTTATTTGTAGAACATATTTTTTAAAAAATATCAGAATACATTATTATATACAACAAAAAATTTATAACAAATGTACAACTTAAAACAAGTTATTTATTGGATAATTGCATCTTCTATATATCACATGTACCGCTTTTTTACACTATGTAGTTATAATATTACTCGTATTACTACTACTTTATAAGTTATCAATATTTTAGACCTTGATTTTTACCCATCAATATCAGTGATCTTCTAGATTTTTGTGGTGGTCCCAAAGTTGTTTATACTGATGATAAGAATTATTTATAAAATAATGACCAGTAAAAAAAGTATTGGAGCATTATTACCACATAGGAAATTTGCAAAACTTGGTTTCTCGTACTGTTTGCCGAACTAATGCAGTGTGAAATAAAACAGAACGGTAACGAAACGCCATTACGCAACGCGTAATAACGAATCACTTTCGTTACAAAACGTCTACGTAATAACGAATCGAACGACAGTCTCGTAACTCGTAACGAACTCACAAAAAATAAACTTTCAATCCGGAAAGTCGCTAAATATAACAAACGCTATTCGCGAAGTAAGCAGTTAAAAAACAGTTTCAAAGTGACATAGCATACTTTTACAGTAAAGTTTTTTGTAACAAGCAATTTTAGAACGATAAGACGTCAAATGTCAAAAACAAAATGTAAAAAATGTAAGATTAGCACACAACGACAGACGAGTATTCAGATTTTTTAGCTATAAATAAATCTTATTTCAATCCAAATCTGTTTCAATTTTGATCGAAACTTATTACATAACAAGCTTAAAACAAAATGTACCGAATCAAACGTAATTCATAAATTGCTCCAAATACGAGAAGTTGCCAAATTCCTAAACTTTTCTGTGTAATTATTTAAAAGCAGAACTTGTTATTAAGCTCAAAAGTTATTTATTCATTTGTGCTAAAAGTATAATATTGTAACCGTTGTTTTTTTATTTGCCAACAAGTTGTAAATAAAGACTATTTCGGGACTCGAAATACTTCGGGTGGGTTACAACAATGAATAAATAGCTGAGAATATAGCCTGGAGACAAACAGACAGCGGAGCCTTAGTAATAGGGTCCCGTTTTTACCTTTTAGGTACGGAACCCTAAAAACTAGGTTTAGGTTATTAACGTTTTTATTATATCATAATATTTTAATAAATATTAATATAAAATATTTTGATTGTGTTATGAATCTATAAATGCTACAAGAAAACAGTCCCACGTAATTTCATGGCGAGTGTGGTACAACGGTCAGTCTACCCTTCCCAACCCTCGATCCGGTCACTTCGGAATTATTGTAATTTAATAACCCCGTTCACCGGACTCTAACCATCTTTTAACCGGTTCTTTAAGAACCATTCACTTGCGAAAATAGCACAATTGATCACTTGTCAACTGCGTCTTATTGTGTTCCATGCAAAATAATTTCCGTGCGAGACCTTTTCATATTATTTTGCCTCGTAAATTCCTAGGTATAATGGTTCGGCTTGATAATAGTATCGTTACACGTGTATTTTAATTTATTCTATGTAGATGGGCAGATAACGTCCGGTTGTAGTTCGGCGGTTTGTTTAACTTGCTAATCGTAGCGCAGGTTGTTAGATCTGCTGATATGACGCCCCAAGTTGTTGTAGTTTGCTCGAGTTTCAAGTGAAAGCCTATTGTGGAACATTGTGTATTGTTTACAACGCTCTGCAAGATGAAAGTCCTGTGTATCTGTAGTTGTTAAAAGTTCTTAAAGTGATACGTAACTCTCGTTTATATTACATCTAGTGAATACTTACGTTCAACCCGATTCAAGTGCTAAGTGACTTGGGTTCTGACGTCACTGGAGGCGTCAAGTAACAAAATATTTTAATTTTATTTTATTTTAGGAAACATTTCACGCACAGCTGGCTAGCTCTATACTAATACCAATACCTACTAATATATTTTATTATTTTCTAAATTATTGTGATATACTCGTAATTATAATTACAATTTAATGAAGAATTGAATATTTCAACGTATGTTTGTGCTATACAAACGACACTTATGTCGTCACAACGCTTAGCTATATACTTATTTTACACATTTATTATTTTTAATTTCATATAATCTTATAGGATACGTTTCGGAGTCCAAAGTTTACAAACAGTATAACCTAAAAAGTTGAGTGATTTTCCTCTTATACTTTTCGTAAGCCAATTTTTACTACATGGCTGATTTTTGAGCTTTTATTGAAAGCTCAAACTCGGATCCACGAGCCAAAGCGAAGCAGCGTGGTTCGAGACACAATGGCGACCATATGATGGCACATAAAGGAGTGACGACCTTGACGATTCATAATGATAAAAAAGGTTCATTTACACTAGTGCAACTGTTGTTGAAGAGCTGTATTGTGGAGCTCGCGCCCACATGGTTCGGGTGGCTAACAGGTGCGCCATTGTTACATGCAAATTACAACTTTCGCTCTCGTCTCTACAAATTTTTAGGGCTTGTACCTATTTGCGTTTTCATTCGAATTAGAGCAGTGGGTCGCGTGGAAAGCTACGTTTAGTTACGGTTCAGACGCTCGGGATGTTTGCGGCTTGAGAATATTGTGACTGTTGACATGTTTAGTTCGACGATATTTCTTGAAATGTCCATAACTTGTTTTTGTTTTAGAAGTGACTTTAAAAATATACTGTTGTAAAAATAAAAATAACAATGAAAATAGTGTTTTTGCTTGAAATATAAAAGTTTATTGGTAACTATCGCAAAATATTTTAAGGGCGGCTTTTATATATATAATATTTGTATAGATATATAGAATTTTTTTATTTAAAGAGATAATTTTTGTTCAACAAGTAAATAAACGATTCTCTTAACAAAATTGCCGTCAACGCACGGCAAAATGTAATGAGACGCGTATTTTTTTGTAAATTACTTAAATCTTTGAAAATAAAAATGTTTTTCAGATGTTTATATGACTCTCAAAAGGATTAACATTAGTGTTCAGAAATCCTGTAGACTTACATTTTGTTGAAGGTTGTCTCCCAATAATTTAATACGTTGTTTTATCTCTAATCCGGAACTCGGCAAAACCATTGACAATTTAGTCGATTCGCATTAGGTCTACAATCAATCTTGTCATAGATCTGACACGGACTAGCATGCACAACCAGACTTTACGTCGCAACCTGTTTATAAATCGACATTTCAACTCCAACATATCGTTAAACGTTTGTCTGGAGTGCACAAAACAAGGAACCAGTTCAGACCCCAAGACGGACAGATAGATAAATTGCAAGTGTCCCAGAAGAAGTAATAGTTACAGACCTGGCACTGAATGTGTTTCAAAACCAGGCGGACATGACAAACGGCTTGTTAATCGCCTTTGTCAAGCTCTAATGTCTTGTATTCGAGAAATGGATCGAGTTAAAAGGATTCGTTGATTAACAGTTACGTATGTAACGTATCACACAGGTAGACACAATACATACTTCCATGTGTGAATTTCGAATCAAGGGTCAATATTACAAAGGCTTTTTTAAGAATAGGTCAAAACTGGACAGTAGTTTAATCAGGTGATATTATTAATCCCATAAAAATTCTATATTTGTTGAAAAATAGTAAAGGGAAGACCTAAGAGTTTAGGTGTAGTTAGTAATTTTATTGTTTACTTTAACCCAATTTGGTTCCAGATTGCCCAGGGAATGTATAGTACAAGTAACAACTACAGATATTTTTATCTATCGTCTTATGTATGTTTATTCTTTTGTTCGCGGTCGCGTTCGGGAAAAATCATCATATGTGATAAGGACGCCATTGTACTCTACTATTAAGCCTTTAATTTTATGAAGACTAAATTTTATTTGTGGTTGTGGTTGTACAAATATAAATTCTATTCTTATTATTCTTCTTCTTCATCGTATGAGCTAAGTGGTCAAGCTCTGGTGTCGAGAGTTTTCAAGCCGACCGAAGGCCTTGGACTTGGCTTAACCACTGCTTGTACTAAGACTAACAGCTGGGACCTACAAATTAACGTCTCATCCGACACGGTAGCGCCCAGATGAAAATGCCACTTTAAAAACGACAGTCTTGTGCAAGGTCACCCATCCGAACACCGTCCGAATCGACCGTTGCTGATCATTGAAGCTATTCAATGATCCGTGTCAGGTCACCTTAGCTAGCCGAGCTACAGGCACTACGATTCTAGTTACGAAAATAACATAAAATCATTCAACTTTTAAATGTAAAAAATCCTGCAAATCATGTATACAACTGTTGCAAACAGAAACATCAGTACGCAAGAAGAGTGTTGTCCTCCAAATGACGTCGGTTAGTACAGGTGCGTGCTACTTCTGTGTTTGTCTTGTCTTGCGGCGGCAACCACTGACAACCGAGTGCGCTATTATTGTGGAATAGTGGAATATTGTCCCGCTGTATTGTAGTCGAATTAACTAAATCAGACAATTGCTTTGAAAGTTATACAAAAAAAAACTGAGATTGTTTTAATAAATATTTAAATAACATGCGAGTAACAAAGTACAGAGTGGTAATAATACTTATTAAATAAGTATTTTTTACTTTTGTTGTGTTTCTCACTTTTAATTTAAATATTCTATGTCTTGTTTGACTCTTTAAAGCTAGGCGATTGACCAGTAGGGCGCGTAACCACACAAGTTAGAGACAACCCGCCTATGGTGGAGCATGCTAAGTCCGGAATAACTGAATAACTGTAGGCTAACGAAATTTGCCGTTAGGTGCTTGATGATAGATTTCTCACTCTCTTAAATTTTTATTGTACATTCCATATTATTTAGTTTATGTTCCACAATAATTAATAATTAACCGATGTTGCATATAATTATTAATTATATGCAACATCAGTTGCCTAAATAAGATCGCTTTTCCATAAGACTTACTTTCAGATAAGTATTCCATATAGATTTAACTCTTTCTTGACCACTTTTAATTGTAAAATATTGTATAAACCTTTTTTTATTCAATAGTTTACTACATTTTTGTACCTATATATAAAAAAAAATCTTCTTTTAGTTACTTTGACAAAATATTTAGCAAGTAATCTCGTCATATTCTGATGGATCGGAAACATGGATCAACAAGCCTTTATAAGGCACAAACATTTATCATAGAAAGTAGGATAAGCTAAATAAGCTTTATCCCGCGTAGGCGTAATTAAGATGAAGTGATGAGCTAGAAAGCAAAGATGTATTAAAATTAGCTACATTTAACCAGTCACAAGACTGATAGGTATTTATAGGCCACGATTTCTGATTATATTTGAATTATCAAGCTAAAAATCAATATCAATTTATGGTAAATACGGAAAATTTACATTGTGCGTTTACTTTTTTATCACTAACACGCACTTTACAAGTGAAAACAAGAATTGGCAATTAAAAATGTTGGACAAATAAAAAACACGCCTGGATGCGAGAGAAATCGAAACATTTTAGAATTCATTAAAAGACTGCAACGTCATTGTTCTAAGTATCAAATTCGAGTTTTACAAACCTCAATTAATTTTAATAGACACCTGACACAGAATATGTGATAGTCACTATTAAGGCATAAGTTGTAAAAAATAGCGACTTTTTAAAAGTCGTATCGGTTGTTTTTATAGATTTTATTAGGATGACTGTTTATATTTATTTTATTTAAAAGCTGACGAAGCGTCTCTGTCTAGATTGATAGTAAGCGTACTTTTCTATCTATACCACTGGTACCTATCACTGTCTAGCTTAACAGCTAAGCGGACTTAAGTGACCTAGCACCAATGCAGTTGGTACCCCGATATTTGTGAGAAAAACCGACAACCTGTAGATCAGCATAGCCTTGCTTGACATGAAAGGTGCCATCTAAATATTTTTTGTTAGGGTGCAATCTTAAAAGTTAGGAAGCAGTTATGAAAGATATAATTGTAAACTGTTCACGTAAGGCATCTATTTTTATAATAATATAAGAATATTTTCGCGTAGAAAACGGTCACACTCACACGAAAAAAAAAAATATACTTGTAGCCAAAATTCCGTAAACACTTTTCGTGACCTCAGCGGCTTACGAGGTTGAATCCTCGAAATAAATTAAAAACTGCTCACTCATCATCAATCAAACGGGCTCGATTCCATCAATATAATTTACTTTTTGTAGTTTTTACCAAAAAGCGTTCGGTGACTCGCAGGTTGAGGCGCGGGCCCTTGCGCCAGGTACGGAGCTACCTTCAAGCTAATACATTAAGAGTTTGCTTGTAGATAATACATACTTTATTCTATTAAATTACAGATTCATACATCTCTCAAATCTTAATTCTTTGAAATTGTATAGGTATTTAGTTATTTTTTGTTTAAATCTTTTTATCTTCTAATTATAAAATTTTCATGTCACAATGTTAGTTACCGTACTCCTCCAAAATGGCTTGACCAATTTTTACTAAGTTTTTAATGCGTATTTAGTAGGTCTGAGAATCCTATCTATTTTCCATACCCCTAAAATAATTTATAAGGCAAAACAACGTTTGCCGGGTCAGCTAGTGTATGTATATTTGTCTCATTGGTGCAACCACTAATGAGTACAAATATAATTACACTATCCCGCTAATAAAAATTATGTGTGTGTCAAAAAAAATTGACCACGGTCAAATAACTGTATAATTAACCATGTAATTAATTATTATAACGTACGTCATCATCATTATCAGCCCGTAGTCGCCCACTGCTGAGCATAGGCCTCTCTTTTTGTACGCCAGCGCAAAACCCAGATAACGTACATACTTTTTTACTATAGGGATTTGCTTGATAGGAATTTATCACTATAGTAAACAATATGCACGATCCGTATTATCATCTCCTCGCACTAAAGCAGACACATCCAATCAGACAGAAAATAACATTAAAATTACAAAATGCCGTGGTACTACCGCACTAGTACCTAATACTTCATTTTTGTAATTGATTGCAAATTGATTGAAAGTTGATTGCGGTGTAAATGTCTCAGACTGTGGGTGGTAAAAGTTCTTCGTCATTGTGATACGTGATTATGATTTTACTTTCAACATTCTCGTGGGAAATTAATTTTTAATTACCAGAAGTAAAACTTGGATTAAAAGTTCAAATTGACATTATTATCTGGTCACCACTGATTTTAAAATGCGTATTATATGGATTTCTTGTATATGTTTCTGTCTAGTAAGACAGAAGTGAACTAGAAACAGCTCTACCATCTTGTAACTTGCTCAAGTGTTATGGTCTGTAGAGTTGAGTATGAATATCGTTTTACCCAAAATTATTATATAGCTAATAATTTTAGTATGATACTTTGGCCGAAGATAGAACTTGTCTTAGTGTATGCCTACTCTGGAACTGGCTCTCAAGAAGATTGCTGAAATACACTGTTATGTGTTAAGCGACAGATTTTTTAATTTGAGGATCGTAACTAGCCTAGAAAACACTAAAATATGCTTTACCACCATGCTTTGGTCTTCTCACGGTGTTTTCCTTCATGTAATTCTCTAATTTATTGATTAATAAAACGTTTATTTGGCCAAATAAAATGGTGTCATTATCATCACCCACAGCCGATTTTATCCCACTGCTGGGTATAGGCCTCTCTCCTGTCATGCCATTTGTCTCGGTCCTGAGCCAATCTAGTCCAGGTTGGACCCGCGACAGCTGTTAGGTCGTCGACCCATCTTACCGCTGGACGACCGACGCTCCTCTTCCCTAGCCTTAAATGGTGTACAGTAATATTAAAGACTATTTTTTACAAAATTAACCTATTAATTTAATGGTACAACTATAAGGAGTACCCTGTGCTTCACTATAGGACAAGTCCTGTGTTTCAAATCAAGTATTGTGAATTTTTAAACGATAACCTCTGAATGGTGTTTTCAGGGTTGTCAAGCTTATCTGTGAAACAAAAGTCTAAACGAGCTTTTTAAACTTGTTCCAGCTTTTCCAAGCTCAGTCAGTTGTAGCGGAGACATGGCGGCCCCGCAGCGAGGTTGTAATCGGTTTTCTCTAATAAACGCCGATTAGACGCGCTGGCGTCAGCACGCTTGGGCCCGGCTGGTACAGGTGACCACGAAAGTTAGATTGCATTGGTAAGTTTAATAAAAGTGGTATTGAAACTATTACAGAACTTTCGTCGTGTTCTAGTCTCAATACCTAAAAATATTGAGACTTGACACTAGTTACACCCAATCAACTTCAACCAAAATCATGAAATCCTATCTAGAATTATATAAGTATAAATAATTTGTTAAGTTATTTTAGTCCGTTAGTTGGTTTTAACATTCACGTTTTATGTAGATTATTATTTGCCATAAACAAAAAACAAATAAACTCAAATTGGAACAAGTGGCAGCCTTGTTGTTGATAGCTATCTCTTACCGGCTCGGCCATTGGTTGGAAATAAACACATTTTTAATATACGAGTATATGCGAGGTGATGACATAAAGTATAAACATATATAATTTAATAGTAACATAAAAAATCACATACATTACACACGATTAAAAAACGCTATAATGTATAACTCACACCATTTTATTTAAAAAAAAAAAACTTAACACTGTTTATGCGCCTGTACCAGCTTTGGTCGTGACCAGACAGCGATTTCAATTATTATCTAGAAGTCGCTTCACGAGAACACACCGAAACATCCTATTTTAAACAAAAATACCGTTCATTATACTGTAAAATATAAACAAAGTGTTTCCCTAAAGTTCAGTTTTATTTTTCTACAAATGAGATATAGATTTGCCTATCGTTACGGACAACAAAGCGGGAAATATAGCATTTTTGACACAGAATATACCGAGACTAGATTCAACAACCGAATAAACAAATGTTATACGTTTGTTTATGAAGTGATACTCATTTATTAAGATTGATATTTGTAAACAAAATACATAACAAGTGGAACGTGTCGTGTCACGGAATTAACATCATGAGAATCTTGTTTACATATTACATATATGGTAAAAATAAAAAGCGTATTCCTACTTTACACCTCATCTTGACGTAAAAAACACAACATTCCATCTGTCTTCTCTAAGCCTTCCAAAACGATAAATAAACACTAGCCAAGCTCTCGTGTAGAGTAACGCTCTTTGCTGCATATTATGATGTCGATCGATATTTTATTCAAGTAATCGGCAACAGGAAAAAAAGATCAAAATTTAATCTGCCACTCGTTGATCTTGCGAACAAGTTTTGTCAATTGAAATATATCAAATAGCAATATTATTGTCATGTTACTAATTGTAAGTAAACAATTTGCTAGACGCAAAGCTGTTTTCAAAGTATAAGATCCCAATTTATTCTGGGTATAATAGCACCCAGAATAAATTGAGATCTATAATACTTTTTCGCATAATAAAAATAATAAAGCACTCCATCTTAGTTTATATATCTTTTCATAGATCAATTTTGTATATTTTATTAAAACCAAATACATAACCATTCTTCATATGTATATCTTAACTTCAGGTAAATTATGATCAAGTGGAAGCCCATTAAATGTAAAAATAATAACAACTACTTTATTTGAACTGTCTCTCGATTAATTTAATATTAATCTTTTATTATGTATTTGATATCATGACTACAGTCTTTACATATTTCACATGATATTCAGGCAAGAGGCTAACTTATCGAACGCCTTCGAAATACCGCCAGTAGAGTCGCGGAGCGCGTTCGTCTCGAGGTGACGGCCTGGCTCAAAGCTTCGACAGGCGTCCAACGCGGCTCATAATTAAGAACGGTGACTGTTGAAAAATGGCCGCAGCCCCCGGCCGGCCGTGAATAATCGACGTAATTACCAATCGGAATAATTTCCAGCCAGTCATAGCGATGCTATCGGTAGGTGTCGACGAGCGCTTGTTACGCGCACGCACTGACTGTTTCCACCTGAATATTGCAATTTCTTTTATTCGTCATTCGAATTAAATTAAGGTGGCAACTTTTTGACCAAACTCTTAAGCCGAGCATTAGGCTCTTATGCTATTAGACTCCCATCTTTCCCGTTACGGTTTCGTTTCGCTCTCACGAGTATGGAAGAAAGTTAAATTTTGCTCGAAACCAAATGAGTTTTTATGTTTACAATGTGTTTTTGGCTTACAGACTGTAAATCAAAAAGACAAACGTGAACCACACTTTCCAGTAGAGACTATGTTTATTTCTGCTTTCCTACTAATCCCTTAACTTTTACTTGAATTTAGATCTCGTGTTTCGCATTATTTATGCTGCTATCATCATTCCTATTTACTTTATATTTTGATGAAATCATCGTAATAGGATAAAAAAATTAGAAGCACCGGTCACAACGTCCATATGTTCTTGACTCATGCATGAGATAAAAATTACTAAAAAACTCTTACAGATAAGAACTAAAGACACCATGGCTCTCATATCATGCATTTGTACACTAATAATTAGATACTTAGTATATTTTGGGCCTAATCCCCATTATCAAGGCAATGAGCATCCGTGCCACCCACGGTCAAAGCTCAATTCGCAAATGCCCCGTCATCAGCCTACTCGCTTCGATATGAAAGATATTTAGATAGCCCGATAATCGTAACTATAATTAAAACAATCCGAGTGGCTGTCGTGGAGGCGTGTCCATTGCGCCATCGACGTGGGTAGATTTAATTAGTTGTAAAGTTGGTTAAAGTACATTTTTTGCGTTGCATCATCGGAGCGCCTCGGGCCCGCGGCCTTACTGGCGCCATTTCTAATGTGTATAGCGGCTATTTTGTTTACATTCAATTTTTGTAACGGATAGCTTTTGCTTTCGTGATAGACACAATCACTTTTTGATAGCGGAACGGTGTTAGCATCCCGCAAAAAAATAATCTTACTCTACGAACGTAGTACTTTTGTACGACAATGCATACGCTAACAACCGTTAGGAAGTCGATACCGAGCTGAATTTAATCAAAGCAGCGTGTGCTCTTGAGCCATTTCAGATGTTTTAGCTAATTTAAGTTCTAGTTCTATACCATACAGCTTAGCTAGCCACTTATGTATGTGTTTTCACATGCAAGAAGCTACGAGTAATTCTACTGCAGTTGGTTGGAATAAATTCAATATATTATTATTATTTTGTGGAGTTTTAATACGTATAAAGGTAACAGGCAACGGTTATATTGAAGCACAGATTTTCCCCGGACCCAACTAATCTATTCCACGGAATACGATGATGGAAGCCGTTACTGCATTATTCCTGGCCGCTAATAGCGACAGCGTGATGGATTACACGGCTAATTGCCGGAGTCACGTCGACAACTCAAAAACACATTACTTACTATTTTTCATTATTTATTCTGGCAACTTACAGTTCCCATAATCGGTGGTATTAGAAGTTGTCAAGATGTATCAGGCACTGGAAGTGGCTTTAAACTTGTGATATGCAAAATTGCATTCAGATCTTGTCTTTTCATATAATACTCGCTAACCCGGCAAACGTTGTTTTGCAGGTTCATTTAGGAGCATGAAAAATAGATAGTAGCCGATTCTCAGACCTACCGAATACACATATAAAATTTGGTAATAATCGGTCAAGACGTTTCGGAGGAGTACGGTAACTAACATTGTGACATGGGAATGTTATATATAAGAAGATATACTTTGTATTCTGGTCAGATTTCATATCTTTCGAAAACTTATGTTTTATATCCATATATTTCATGTCATTTGACGATAATCATAAACATATTTATTGGTAAAATATTTTACACGTCACATAATATTCTATACGATAACATAGGTATAGAATAGTATACGAGTACTTAATCAAATTTAAATGACATGTGACACATAATAGTTAAATGTCTCAATTATATGGACATGTAACCGACGCGCACGCGTACAGCAGCGGCACCTGATGAGTTGTCACTGTAACACGTATATAAGAAAAAAAAACATGCAAATTTTTGAGGTAAGTGGTAACATTAGTTTGCACGACACACACACACACACAAAAACTACACAGCCTCTTACAGGCTCAGTTTCTTTACGGGGAACTACATGTATCTACTTAGCTAATATGAAATTTAGTGACACTGGTCAAAAGCCACATCCAGTAATTTACATCTTCAATCAAAAGTCAGGTAGCGTTGGGGCGCGTGTGTTATTAAGATTCTAATTTAAAGCTGGCTCTTGTTTTAATTGAGTTATGGTAGTGTTACGGTTGTTAGAAACGATATGTTAGAGGATAACTGATGCTACTTCTAGTTGATTATTACTACCATTTCACAGTATAATCATCTTACTAAAATGAGTTTTTTTTAATAAACAGTGATAGTATCATAACAGTGTACCCATTTTTCTCGCTTTTGACATGGTTCTCTAGGGAAGACTTTTTTTTATTGGAATTAATTTGACAAATATTTGTTTTAATATTAAATGATACATATTTAATAAACATTCAAACAATGGTAAAAAATATAAATACAATTCGCAATCAATATTTCGTTATCAAGAAAGAGAGCTTTATTTGTATTTTTTCTGCAAAATATAACTTTTCTATTAAATTAGATTCATTACATATAATTAATATGAAAGTACCAATACTGGTTTCCATCGATTGCTATCTTTTATTTATTTTTATAATCTGTAGTGTGGTTTTTAAATTAAATTGTCGAGAAAACTTGACTATAAACTTCTCAGCCACATGAGACAGTTCTATGGCGCTGCCATCGCCGTTGGAGGAGAGAAGAACTACTTATACATGCTTTTAACGGACGACACAATAGCAATGCAGTGCAAATACTCATTTGTAAAATATGTAACAGTGCAAAATACACAATTAATTCGAAGCAAGTATTTTGCTACAAATATTTAGAGAGAGGACACCCCTCTCTTTCAGTGCCCCATAATAAGTAGGCAGATTTACAACGCTTAAGTGAAACTTCCTAGAAACCGAAGGCCTACGCAATTACAGTCGCTACACATTCATAATACCTGACATGTACGTAGATTACATGTCACGTGAAACAATCCGTTCTCACGGGTTAATGAACGTGAATTTTGGCCGTAAACCGTACCTACATGTCTCTAACCCGCACCTACGTTACGTGGTTACAATCTAATCATGTTCCGTTTCATTCATTGTAAGGAATCAAAGTATTCTCACGGCGACTTATAATTTTTAGAAATGGAAATCTTAGAATTACTTATTTCTTGGATATATGTTGTGAGGAAAGTGTGTGATTGTTTTATCACGGGAACAATTCACAATATTTTAACTGTTTGATTGTCTTATGCTGAATATAAATAAACTCAAACGAAAATGATGATAATGCCAGCGAACTAGAATAAACGGAAGAGTAACTCCATACAATTGCCGATTAGAATTTGGAACCATCTACGCACACAATGATACTGCTACCCCAACGAAACACACACACACAAAGCTCGCGATTGGACGGTCGAAGCCACGCGGGCGCCCGAGTAGCTGTTTTGCTCCGCCCACCGCGGTATTTTACGCGTATACGGTGGAACCATTTTCTCGGCCAAGTTACTATTCTATTTACTCTAATTCGCTGGATTATGACAAATATCAAAATAAATTGAAAGGCATAATATAATTTAAGTCAATATTAATTAAATCTTAATTCTTGCTTCCCATCTAAAAGTAAACACGATACATTTACAAATGTATAGTAACGAAGAACCAAAAATGCCACAATGCAGTTTATGCAGCGAAGCAATGGTCGATGGGCGAGCGGCGACCTCCCTTCCGACTCCCATCAGTCCAGAAACAAAAAGACCTCTGCCGTTGGTGAACTTCCGATTGCGCTGACACCGCTGAAAAATTACACAAGCCTCATGTAAATCGCTTAATATTTATTGCAGCGACTGAATTGTAAAATACTTGTCGGAATTTACGTATTTTATTTTTCTATTTTGGAACTTAGTTGTTCTATTGTTCAGCATGTAATAACAGATGAAAACAAATATAGATATAATATATAAATTACTTTATTTGGAATTTGTACAGTTTTATAATAGACTTTTAAAAACAAGTTTATTTTACAGTTTTTAGCTAGATACTAAATTAGTATAGATTGTATAGTGTATGTTTGTTTAAATATTTTAGTAAATCCAACAATTTAACTAAACCTTAAGAAAATTGTCTAATCGATAGATAATTCATAACGCGAGTATAGGTATGTAGGTACATATTTATCCTTATCATTACTTTTCCTGGACCTAATGTCTTTTAACCGTCATAAAGTGTCAGATCTTATTAATGGCACCTCGCCGAAAAGGTAGTGCAATTCTTCAAATCCGCATAATGTTCGGCCATCATCTAAAGACGGTAACCGGTAACAAATACTCGTACCGCTCGCTAATGGCCGGACGAATATGCACCGCAAATTGTTCAAATGGTACAATTTTTTACTTATCACGTTCACCTTCGCCTTACTCCGACCTTCCAAGAACTTATGACGCATGGCTGAAAAAAAGTGTCGACAAGGACTTTTGTTGACGCCAATTTGGACATCTTTCGTCAATTGTTGCTGTAACTTTCTTTTGTTTCACTGTGTCCCCGCTGCGCTCCAAATGGGACCCGCGGCGACACTGTTTTTAGACACATGTTTTGACATGATTTTTTAGACTCTGTTTACTTTGTTAACTGCCACACCATAAATCGTATGAACAAGCGTATTTACGAGTTTACGCTGAACGGACAAAACAAAGGTCAAGCTGGAAGACAATGGCTCGAGCGTACCTGTAATGAGTAGGCAGATCGTCGCTAGCATGTAATGTGCGTTATATCGAACTCAGACATTGTAGCTCATGTGTAAATACTAAAGACTAATGCCCACGTTAAAGCATTTAACAGTCAGCTATAACAACGCTCGGTATTTTTAATGTCTCCCAATTACAGTCTTCACTCGGTTAACGATTTCGCTGAGCATTAACTATTCCAATTTTATGTGTTGTGTTCGACGGCATGCGAAATACCGAACATAATGTGCGTTCCTTGATAAAATCGTTAATATTCTTATAAATCAAGGCATCGACGCTTTGAGATTGAAAATGAGACATCGTTTCGTAATGTTTAATTGGATACTTGCCATTTAGACGTCTGTAATCCATCTTTTAAAGGAAGGTCCATCGTCTGACGGTTTATAAAATCAGTCAAGGTCCTTCGTTGATTTTAAGCCAAAGCATAAAATAGGCGAGTAATGATGTATATTACTTTGTCCCGGGTAGTGATGGCGCGTCGTAGTAAAGTGCTACCGTCCGCGAGCCGTGGAGCTCGAGAGCTCTCATGATGTTCGCGTAATGTGAATGGGCTCGCAGGTCCTCGCACGTCACACTCCCTGTTCATCGCACATTTGTTTTGCACTCGGCGACTTACGAATTTTATTATCTATGGCTTAAAATGATATATGGTCGCTCTTAACTGGAGAATCATAAAATATTTTCTGTTTGTGAAATATTTCTGAAGCAATAAAGCAATAATTCACTACGGGACTACGGGGAAGATGGCCAGCTTTATTTGCCGTCATAAACGGAACGTTTATGGTGTACTTTTTTGCTGGTTCCTCGCTCGTCCGAGAGCGGCCGGTGCGCGCTTGTACATAAACTTTAGCTTTATCATTACTGTGATTGAACGTGTCCTGCACTTTAACGAACTAAAATTGCTGAGCTGAATGTTCTCAGATGGCCACGAGCCCACTATTAAATGTCCAAGTCAAGAAACGAATGACTACTATACTTATTTATAAGTAGCTGCTACCTGACGTACAGGAAATCAAGTTTAAGTTTTATTCAACAACTTATACTTTTATTTACACAAATATCTATTGGCTTACCAAATAGACAAGATTTTGGAGTGTTATCAAGCTGATTGGAGTTGTCATTTAAACTATAAGTTTTGACCGATATTGCATACAGTTAAAGTAACTTTATCAAAGATCCCAGCAGACATCTCACACATAATATTTTGATATTATAACATCGGAATGTGTGGTGTGCAGAGCGGCCTCTTTACGTCGAGTCTAATTGGTAAACCCATTGATCATATCACAGACCATTCGTCCTCGTCATCGACGAGGCGAGACGGGGGCGGCGGCGTCTCACACGAACCGCGAGTGTGAAACTTAGGCATAGGAAGTGTCGACGGGGGGGCTCCATTAGTCAGCGTGATTAGTTCTCTTAATGTTTCAATGTGATGAATAATCGGCCGGTACAGTGACAAATGCGCCGGTCGACACGGACGCACCTGACTCCCCCACAAACACGCCGCTCCATCACTCAGCCTCGCGGTATACGATACACATGAAGAGATTTATATTTATTAATGGCATCACCGCAACACGGATCAAACAGACAGAGATTCAAGCAACACAACTCTTTCGACGTCTCACTCTCACTCAAAAATATCCTTAACACTCTGCAGGCGTTGATTAATCAATGTTGTTTGAGAATTTCGTGACTTTCCGAACAGATCTCGTGGTCACCCTGATTGTTGATAAATGACTCAGCTTACGTATTCGGAGTCAAGGGTTAAAGTCGGTCGAGATCTAGTGTCGGGATCTTTTTCACATCGACGATTCTGGTTCTCTTTTTTTTCGTAGCAATCGATATGTGTCACTTCAGTCACTTCGCTATGATTTAACATTGATTGCCTTCTTTGAGGGCACCGCCGGGCGATATTTACAACTGCGAGTGCAATAGCTACCGTCCACCATTATTGCGCTAAGAGTATTTGTAGTCTCCACTCCGGTTTTATGTCATTTCTGAGAAGTGGAGACGCTATTTGTGCGACGATATTGCGTTGGGATTAGTTCTAAACGCGAACTCTTGTACTATCTGACTGGATGTAATGACAAGTTGTGATTTTAATTATGTATTTATATTTTATCACGCGTGAAAATGAATTTCATTCCTAATTAACTACCAACGCAATAACGATGGGATGTTATAAGTTTGACGTGTCTGTGTGTCTGTCTGACCCGTAGCTCTGGAAATAATGAACCAATTTTGATTCAGTTTTTTTTTATCGGTGTGATAGTCCAAGAAATCGGTCCAAGATGTACCTATGCCGCTACAAAATGGTGGATGAAATAAAAATCTGATCCAACACGAAATGTCGGAAGATTTATGAATTTATAATTTATATACTTGTCTGGTCTTTTTAATTTGTTTATTTTTCATCACTCTTCATTGATTATTTAAATAAACATAAAAAATCAATACTGACAGTACCAATTTAATGTAAGATCTACTTATTTTTAAGTAATATTTGGTATAACAATATAATTTGTTAGGAAAAACAAGAAGTTTTTAAAGGTAATTCGCCTAAAACAGTTCTTGATATTTTGCTTCTATAATGTAAAAATAATAATTGCAATAAAATTATTTGTCTTTGTTACAATACAGTTTCTCTAAATCTATTTTAATTCTACTACTTACTCCTTCTTTCTTGCGCAGTGATGGCAGCCAATAAGCTTAGGCATAACACCGGTGCCAATGAGATGCGGCTGACCTGAACACGATAAATCAAAACGCTCACGTTTGTGATTAATCAAACATATCGGAGAAACGCGTCAGGTGGCTGTAATAGGAAATACGGAATAACGCCGAGATGGGATTTGAAAGTAAAATGGGTTTGCTGCAAAAGGTGGCTTGGTTTTTTTTTTGTTAGGTTAATCTATTGGTGTTAATAGATCTTGCATTCGTTGATTGATTGACGTACAATTTATACGATAGCTTGAACAGCCCACTACACGTTCCCACTGTTGGGACTTCTTTATCTCGGAGCCTTCTCTCATGAGGAGAGACGCTGGCCAAGTGCGGGTTGGTGGATGACACGCGTTTTTAAATAATGCGGACCTCAATCATGCCGGTTTCCTCGCGATGTTTTCCTTCAGCGTAAAGTTAGTTCAACCCCACACATAACTTGGAAAACAAGTCATTGGTGTAGGATCGAACCAGGGGTCGTCTCATTGAAGAGCAGACTTTCGTCCCACAGAGCCACACTCGCTTTTTTATAATAGCAATTATACAATATCACGTTATAAAGTAAATAAGTAAAATATTTTTAAAAGCTAATGATGTTGATGCCGATCCTTGTTTAAGCATTTGGTTTTATAACTTTAGAAGTTGCAGTATTCCCGCCCATACTTATAGCTAATATCTACTCGTATCTTATAATGTGACAGTATGCCACAAAGAGCAAAACACCATTCATCATTTTCGTTACGGTTTATTAAACCAAAACTGTGCTCTAATTTCGGTTACGTTATCATAATTACTTTCTAAGTCATTGAATATAATTTCATAATGCCATGCGGTCAGTGCGGTGGTCACAGATTATAATGTAGTCAGTACGCCGGCACCACACGTCGCGATGATGTAGCGATTTGTTCTCTGTCGATCTCATTTGAAGTTCTCGTACTATTCCTTTTTAATAACAATAAAAATATTTTTATGAAACATTCCGCGCCGATGTTGAATCGATCGCAATCAGGCTAATTCGAGAGATGGGTTCAGTTGAGAGCTTGCAACAGGTACGAGTATTTATGTTTTGATCTTTTTAATCATCTGTTGCATTTTATTATGCTGATACTTCTCTACCTACTCGTTCATAGTATCGGCTTTAATATTTGTTTTATTACTAGGGTACTAGGGTGAGGGAAACTTCAGTTTTTTTTTATATCAGGACTCACTTGACACACGGCTGGTTAACCCCATACTGAACCATTTCTAGTTTGTGTTATGGTGACTTAATATACTACATATACATACGTATATATTTGTCCGGCATGGTAACCACTGCGCCAACGAGGTCGTATTACGATTCATGTTACTAAAAGTTTATTAACTAATTGCCTTTAAAATTTATGATAAGATGCTGCGCTGCATGTAAATATTACCAACATACATATGTATCTGTTTTAAAAAAAAATAACCAACTTGCCCAAGCAATGCAAGGTTTGAGTGTCAAATATTTGGTTTTATCTTTAACAAACTGTTCAACATAGTTGTTAATACGGTTAGACTCAACTCTCCAATTTGTACGTAAACATCATATCTTTGATGCATCAAAAACCACGTTTTTATTATGAATTAACATGTTTATATAGACTCATTTGGTCAGAACTCTTCGCCGATAGTTTTTCTTTTGGATTCCGAAGGAAACTAAGTCATAAACGACCTTATTATAAAAACATATGATTGGATTTTCACTGGCAGCAGTGAAATACCCAACTTAGGTCCAGCCAGACTGGATGTCAAAGTTATGACGTGTTAGATTGATTATCAGATGGATGTTAAAATACATTTTACGACTTTTTATGGCAAGATTTTGGTGTAAAACCGACTTAACTGATTCGTTTGTGGTTGAATTGACCGCGGCTGTCGGACCCAGTGGACGGTTCGAGGATAATCGAAGGATTTCCAATAACTTTGTTGAGTTTATAGCTGCCCTACCACCTACCAAGCTTGCTCTAAAATTAGTTTTAAACTTATTGCATGTGTGTGACTGCCTTACCATAGGTATGACATTTCTACCGTCTAAATAATCTACTCTTTGATTATATTATTCATAGTACTCTTCTTTATACCCAAGTACTTCAACCATAGATAACGGAAAAACATAAATGGTACGTCAGTAAAACATGGCCTATGGTTGTGCCGAATTGGCGCAAAAGAAATACAATAACCATAACGCTATGTTACGCCAATTTTGACTTTTATACTTTTAGATCTGTCAATGTGTATACTCAACACGATATCTAGTTAGAACATTAGAACTTAATCGTTTAACAAATCAATGCTAGGCAAATTTTTACCTTAAAAAGGCTTCCCTAGTGCAAAACATACACCGTAACTTCCACGATTAATACGTGGCTTTCACAGAAAACTATTGAGTGACACCTAGTTGGTATAAACTATACTACCAACCACGTTCAGAAGTAAGTACATACGTACAAGAAATAGTTCAAAAATCATCGGTTCAAGTAAACTTTTCTCCAAATACCATATTTTTTTTGTGTGGAAAACTTTATTAATTTAATGCATAATCAAATCAATCAATTAATGTAAATCTAATCTAAAATTAATTAAAGTAAAAGTATATCTTATCTAAAAAACTAGTGCCAGTAGGAAGAGTACCTAAAATGCCAGTCGAGTTACCTCTTTGTATAGCAACGCTAATCCGCTGTGCAAAGTAGAGGCCGGCATTTTGTCCACGAGTATCATTTAGCATATTTATTTATTTTAAATTTGTAGAGATATTATCACATAAGTTATGGAGAAACTACAGCTTTTGCAAAATCGATTGAACTTTTTGTAACTTTTTGTTATATCTGATGTCGCCGAAAGCCCACAAATCTGTCAAACTGGTGAGCACTGCGCCCACGGCCGTACCTGTCGCATATCCGGAACAATTACTCGAGTTCAATGCTCTGCGTGACGCCAACCAGCCCGTGACGCTCCGTGTATTAATATGAGGTCAAAGGGTGTCCACCTGAAGGTGACCTGAGGAGACAGCTTCTGAACATCCATTGACATACATATATACTAGCTGTGCCCTGCAGTGCTAGCCGTGTTCATCTGGAACATAAGGAAGTTAGTCCGGGATAAATATTATGTCTTTGTGTTAATCCAAGGTCTGACCTATCTTCATAGTAAATCTCATCAAAATCAGTCCAGCCGTTCGAGTGTGAAGGAGTACCATAAATTTTGAAATAATTTGCGTATCCCTCGGGAATTGTTTTCGGGATAAAAAGTAACTTTCCAAGGTCTGTAAACTGAAGAAGTAACAAATATATACATACACACACATAAACATTCGCATTTATTATATTAGTAGAATAGGATGTTAGATATTGTTTTATTTTACCCCACTAAACATCATCGACTAAGTTACTGGGTTGACTTGTCGACCCAATTTGGATCCTGGCTTTTAAAACCAAGAGACGCTACTGTCCTCGGTCTTATAATGTCTTCAAGTACTGGGTGGCTTTTTCTATTCAACTGCTGGGTGTAGGCCTCTCTTTGGATATGATAACTGAGTCGATTTTTTGCAAATTACGATCAAGCCTAAGCCATGAAAAAACGAGGCTATTTCGTGGCAAAATCTCTTTATCAAGATCTAATCAAAAATATCTATATCAAGATATTACATCATTAATGACACACTTCTGAATTAGTGATTCTTAATTAACTGAGACTAAGCAGTCTTAGGTAAATTCACAACTGAAAAGCTTTGATTAATGATACTAACATACGAGTTACCAAAACATCAGCACTGCATAGTTGTAGTATCTGATCATAAGCATAATCATAAGCAGCCCACTATACGTACCCACTGCTGGGACTCAGGGCTTTCTCTCATGAGAAGAGAGATATAGACCATAATCTACCACGCTGGCCAAGTGCGGGTTGGCGGATGACGTCTTCGGATATTGTAGGCCTCAAACATGCCGGTTTCCTCACGATGTTTTCCTTCACCGTAAAGCGAGTGCAAATCCACACATAACTTGAAAAACAAGTCATAGGTGTAGGGCTGGGATCGAACCAGGGGCCGTCTGATGGAAAAGCAGACGTTATTACCACCGAGTCACACTCGCTTTTTCAATCAAAATAATATACAAGTACATCTGATCAATTCAGTCAAAATAATATACAAGTAGATGAAAAATCCAAACAATGTCATGGTAGAGCGGCGCCGGCGCAGCGCAGTGCCGGTATGTGAGCACGAGGCAAGTGCTCACATCGGAAGCGGAAGCTGCTCCCTCGCGGGAGGTTCCGATGGCGCGCGCGCACCAATCTGTGCCATGACGTCACTTCCGGCCCAGCCTGCAATCACTAGTGGTACGGTAACGGTGTATCACTGATCACTCGGCCTGATTGTTCAATGAGATGTGTCGTGCTGGGAAATTAGTTTTAAACACAATTCATCAGGTATCTAACTGGGCTATCCAATTTACGGCTACCAAATTTGACTTGAAAAATAATCTAAAATATGCGTCAATTATTTACTAAATATTAAAAGTCCGGAAATATGTGTAATTTCTAATATTTCACGAGTTGAAATAACAGTATTAAGTAGATGCCTACATCAACTCAACCCTTTGTTGCAGCCACCATGTTTTGATTTAGCTGTAATATTAATTTTGTGACTCGATAAAAACGTATACTTAATATTCCTGACTGATCTTTGCTGTAACCATATTTGCCGCGTATCTGGTATCACGGCAGTCCTTGAGAGACACCTACGCGGTGTTTTGACCGCTCCACTTCAAAAGTAACAATCAAATACTATTGTTTATATAATTACAGGTTGTCTCGCGATATAATTAACCGGTCCATTTGTTTGGGCGCTCCGACGCGAGCATCCATCACATCACAGGCGCACGCAAAACGCACCGACTCGTTTCCGCCACGCTAATTCATTCATTGTACTTCTCCGGCTCTATAATTTCGCCATAAGTAACAACTAATATCTCTCGTTATCTCCAAACTTGCGTTATGCCTCTCACGTAACGCAAATTATCGTAATAAGCTCACGTCATATCGGCTTAGCCTTCATACTCCTTTTACGCGAACTTACGAATTTTTTTAGGGGCTTTAAGTCAAATTAGTTGCGTTTTAAAGGAATAAGCTGCCTTATTAGCTTCCAAATGGTGCGTTCGGTTGAAATGACCGCAGACGTTTCGAACAAAGGGGTCGTTAAACCGCGCATACGGTTCGTAAACAAATAATTTCACTTCCCGATTTGTTCGTGTCTGTTGGATTTCAGAACAGATGAAACGGTCGATTCGTGAGCGAAATCAAATTACAGTACGTATACACGCTACCGCTACGGATACTTAAATAACGAGTTATTCCCAAATAACGGGCTCTGTCTAATTTATAAGAGGTAAATTGTAGGATGCCACGCGCGCGCTTGCATTAGACAGACCAAGAATTGTGTTTGGTTAAGTTTGTTCTACGCTGATTATATGTATTAACGTATAATAAAAAGGAAGTTGGTCATGCTGTCTTGTTGCAGCTGTGCGTAATAACTATACACGTTGTCGCGTAATAAGCAAGTAGGCTTTCATGTGCATATCAGGAATGTAAAGCCTAAGAAGTAGGAATAATAACTGCTAAGTATTTTAAAAATGAACGGGGATGGACGGGATTATGTTTGTCTATTTTACGCATTTATGGTATTTATTGTTTTAATGAGTAAGATGTAACAATTAAATCGTTTTTTTTTTCAGGTTGTCTTCGGCCTGCTTTCAACAGCCATTCACTAGGTTGAAGACATCATAATAATTTATAAATAATTTAACTTATCTAAGTCACTAAACCATTGTACGCACGTAAATATTTTGTGTATCTTTTATAAGACTTTTTAAGACTTTTTCTTAGCTATTCAAATTAAAATATGCAAGGGTTTTACTAAAAGTCGTTTTGAGTATTGATTTTCTGCCTAAGATCTGAAAAGCAAAGGGCGAGACATTTTGTCTGGCCCATCTTATACACCTGTTACAAGACTTAAAGACGTGAATGACGAGATTGTGAATTATGGGTGCATACATACACAGAAGACTCATAGCCGTGAGTTATGGCCATCCCAACTCAAGTAGAGCACACATCCCGAATTCTCGACAAGCCTAAAAAATCGGCAACGTAAGAACAAAGGGTGAGACAGAATGTCTGGCTGGGTATCGATGCATCGAGGGGCGATCGTCCAGGTAGGCATGAATGGCCGGCGCAGGCGCCCCGCTGGCACTGAGTTATGTGGCCCCCGGTGCGCGGCCGCTGCCTTCACACCTCCGCCCGCGTGTGGTCCCGCGGTTTATGGCCCAAGAGCTGCTGCTGCGATGTCATATGCCACACTGCACCATCACACTTAGAAAACAATACGAGTGTTTAGTCATACTTATTAATTAAGGCCTAATATTGAATTTACAGTTTTCTCACTATACTCATAAACAGTCAAAAATATTGAAAAAATAGCTTAGAGACCGTGTCTTAAAAACAACTCTAAGAATATAAATCCCACTTGGACGGACTCAATTAGGTACAAATTAAACTTATGAATTAGGAAAAAACTAATTCAAAAAATCAAAAATTAAATTTTTGTAGCGGTAATTCGGAATATAAATCAATCAAGTGTTACTATTTCCTATCCTCGTGTAATTATAATACAGTTTGTTAATTTGTAAGGGTAATTAACAGTATAATACGAGTATGTATACAAAGTATGGCGGTGTTTAAACTCGTCTGAATAGCCTTTTCTCCAAAACATGTTAAGCTAATTTACATTTTAAAGTAGGTACTATTCTTTCTTATTATAACTTCTAAATGTCGTCATAAAATAAGAAGAGTTCCTTTCTTATTAAAAGCTCGTAAAGGATTTAAATCTTGTTGTCCTCCGGCATAACTCCGTTCGTATGACACCTAAATCTTCCGGCGTAACTAGTAGATATCCTTACCACAAGATATTATAATATTAGTCACATTAGTGTGTATATTTTACTCGGGAATTATTTTATTTGTTAGACTTATTACGACCTGCCCGGTTTCCTGCGAGACACGATACCGGCCGATGCCATTTTTATTGGACAGGAAGGAAATTCTAACGTTTAGATATTCAAAGTTAAGCGTTTGAAGTTTATTTATTTCGGAGTGTACGTTTCGGTGTGGCTGTGAGGTCCACTCCACGGACTTGAGGTATTGAGATTTTACATTTGAAAATAGGAACCAACTATAAAACTTCTTACTAGTTTATTCAGTGCAGACTAATCTGCAGTTTCTGCTAGCTAAAAACGAGTTTTTCAAAAGTTCGGAGACGTGTGTCATCTGCCATCGCTTAGCCAGCGTGGTGCATTATGGCCTTTATCTCTCTCCTCGTGAGAGTCCCAGCAGTGGGAACGTATAGCGGGCTGTTTATATATGTAAGCTGTAGTTTTGCAAGTGTAATTATTGGATAAGCACGCTGGCATGAAACAAAAGTGTATTGTTACATAGTATGGAGACCCTACGAGATATATTTTCCGAGCTTGTTTTATTTTGACCTACATCATAAATTTCAGCACTATCAACGTAAATACACAGCTTCTTTAATCCATTATACGATAAATGACCTCTCCCACACGGTACGACAAAACCCTCTGCTCCCGACCATGAGTTAGGTGTCACCGTAACATAACATAAATAAACCTGCGACCAACGGAAGCTCATTCCGGCAAACGTCTACTATCACTTATATTGATAGCCCCTGGATAAAGTTACAAAGAATAGATTGTATGACACACATCGGTCGTATCACTAACATTAAAGTAATTCAAAAATAATATCAGTTGTTCAGTTCCAAATGTTCGAAAGCTCATGTAAGATACTGTTATAGGTTTGTTACTAAATTTTAATGGTCTAACTAAAGATAGAGTCATTGCTTTTACGTACACTTTACAAGCAGGCTTTTGATAAAGTTTTATTTCTTTTCCATCATAACAATCGTTTTTTATAATTCTCAGTGTATAAAAATTATATTCCTATATTAATTTAGAATTAACCCTGACAAACGACCATGCTCCAATGTACAGTACATGTGCAAACGCAAACCTATTTCAGATAAAAAAAGTATTATTATCTTGTTAACCTAAGCTTTAGCAGAACACTTAATATCTATCTATATGACACAAAAGTGCACCCTTCTCCCGTTACATTCACTAAAATTATATGCGTCTTGTATTAAACATTATGAGCACTATATTCTACTGTAAATGTGTAAATTCATCTGTCGTATTAAATTGTACGGTACGAAATCATTTAGGAATAGTATCTTGCCGGGTCGCCTACGCAGGCTCGTAGCTTCGGAGGCGTATGCAAAGTCAAGTTCAACTCATAAGGGCTTATTTAAGATGATACACCATTTTAGAAATGTTGCTTCTTATTTACATCGTATATTAAGATAAGTATAATAAGTCGTTTTATAGAAAATGACCTCAACATTATTTTCTGCTACTGTCCAAAAGTTCAGTGTAGCATAAAGTACTTGTGAATAATGTTGCTTTAAAATCTGTTAGAAGGAAGTCTATCGAGGTTTAGGAGTATGCAGTTATTAGGATATACTCGTACATATTAATCTATCTTGTCATTGATATGGAGCCGAAGGGTACAATTGCCAATAGCGATATACTTGTTTCAATTAAAAATAACAATGTTAAAATGCAGTAAAAAGCAAGCAGAACTTCACAAGCGTGTACAGGCGTGGTAAATGCGAGGGTCTTAAAACAGGCAGTCGGTATAAGCCTCGTTATTTATCGCAGTCCCACTGGCCACCAAGATTTATAATGGTAGGAAATCGCGACAATGCGACGGTTTTATATCGCCTACTGTGCTTAATCTGAATACGGTGTGAGATTTGCACGAGCATTTTACTTTTTGCCTTTATCGAGACGAGACGGTAGCAGGTTCTCTAGTACTCAATCTAGTTGCTTGTAGATTTTTATTAGCTCTTCTCAAAGTCAAAGTCAAACAATTCATTTTATTATTATGCCACTTTGCAGTTACATACCCATAAGGCATGGCAACTATTTACTGCAGATGAGCAACCCTTGTTTTTAATTTCATCATTTTAGCGTCATTTATATAATTTACTAATGTAATTCTTTAGATAGATCGTTGATTAAGATGAAAGATTTACGAGTATAAGAGATTATTACATTATTAGAGCAAAAATAACTAGTTATATAAATTGACAAAGTAAGCGGTCAGTAATATTTGACCGCTTACTTTGGCCTAGTTACCTATGACTCAGCCTGCATATCCCGGGTTCGTTTCCCGCGGCGAGACAGAGATACTCGAATGATGAATACAAATTTATTTTAATACCATTCGAGCCACTAAAAAGTATGACAGCAATATTAACTATAACATGTTGTAAAACAGTCAAGTAACACGCAAATACAGCGCAACAAAGTCCACATTTCCTCAGTAAATATATCAAGCACTTATTAAAAGCCATCGCATCCTCAAGAATAGGCCGGCAATCTGCAGGTATTGCATGAATCCACGCGCGGGGGCGGATGGACAAGATTTATCGAACGGCTCCTGTCCCTAGATATACTCATATTTACCGGACCTGCAGAGTACGGCGCCCAGTTAACTCAAATTTATACCTCGATTTAAAATAATTTCTTGTTACGCCTGATTGTTTAAGATTTAGGACTCTCTCGAGGAATGCTGACCGGTATGGTGTTGGAGACAAAGGAACTATTGTTGTGAGGTTTCAATGTTTTGTCAGGGGCACTCAGTAGTATATTTCGGGTTCGATAGTATTGTAGTGATATCAAGTATACTTATAAATTTTATTATATTTTTGGAAAGATATATTTATTTTGAGCACAAATTACACAATTTCAAGAGTAATTTATTTTTTAGTATGTATAATATATGGTATGTGCACAAAAGATAGTGCAGTTTCCAAGTTAGAATAGTAAGTTGGTTCTGTACTTATATATTTTGAATATTTTTAAACTAGTAAAGTTTCAATAATTGATGCGAATAAAACTATTATTTTCGAAAAAAAATCTACTTTTACACAATTGATTTGTATTTATGTATTTTTTAACTAGATTTGCTTTAGTTTTATTCAGAAGTCTTGTAATAACGTTACGTCTGAAAATCGTATAAAACAAAAAAAAGTGGGGTTGAGGTTTTATTATTGTAACAATTACAGAAGCCAATGATTCTAAAGTCGTTTTCTTTAGATTTCATCCATTTTCTCGCTACAAGGCCTTTTAATTGTCCACAATTATTTTCCAGGAACAAAATTTTATGCGTACTTGCGACATAGCATTTAAATTCGCGTTGGTTGGTCTTAGGTAACCTGCGCTTTCACATTCATTTCATATATTTTCTTTAAGTAGTCTATTCTTAAGTTATTGACACTTGACTTAGTCTACTAGTTAAATTGTATATTTTGTAAACTTATGAGAATCTATTTTTAAGATTCCGTACCTAATTTATATACTGTTGCCATTTTATCTGTGGCGCAGGTAAAAATTTAACTCAAAAAATGTATGACAAGAAATTTTAACGTTGATCTAAAAAACTATATATTTGGAGTACTCGGCCTTCTTATTAATTTATTACAACCATGTTGGCGTAATAGTATGGGGCTAACCAGCCTTGTGTGAAATGTGTCCTAATATTAATTTATTTAACTTTTTCAATATGTGTATGTTTGTATTGGTGGACTCTAGGTAATTATTAGATAAGATTAAATACAATCATATATCTTGTAATTCTATACGAACATTGATATATCGTAAATACATACAGACAGATGAAAGAAAATTTGCGCTGTTTTAGACGCTTTGCTCGCTCAGTCGCTGAAGCGACTACTAATATAATTTATAACAAGGGCTAAACAGCTACATTACGAGTATATAAGATACTAGCTGACCCGGCAAACGTTGTTTTGCCTCATTTAGGGGTACAGCGCCATCTATTGATTACTTACTCAACCCAGTCGAAAGGTATCGACATCTGTTGTGATAATAGATAGTGACTGTCAAATAATAACAGACAATAATTAGCAATAGGTTAAAATTGCGACCATAATTTGAGATTTAAACTATCCTATCTCTCAAGTTGAATCGAACTGCACATGGTGTGCGAATTTTATTATAATCGGTTAAGTGGCTTAGGAGTTCATTGAGGACAAACATTGTGACACGAGATTTATATATATTAAGAAGATACATAAAGGCATATCGTGCTAAGTCTGTACTGGCTAGTAGATTGAGTAGTTGACTGTGGACGGCTGGATGCAAATTAGCAACAATGATGATTCACTTTTTTACAACGTCTTATTACCGTAACGAGATAATTCCAATACAGTGATGATTGTCGTAAGTACTTAATACACTCGTATGGTGTACTTAAGTAGGTATGTTATACGGTTCTCAGAGATAACGACAATTACGTAGACAATAAATTTTATAAAAAATCCAATAGATTTACATTTGAATTATGTGAAGCTTTTTTAACTTATGGTTATTCATAAATAAATATTAGGACACATTTCATACATGACTGGTTAGCCCCATTCTAAACCATTTCTAGTTTGTATGTACATATTAATACTCTATATCGATACATATTTAACACCCATACCGACAGACAACAAATTTAGTGCATCACGAAGATGTTGACCGTAGCCGGTGCCCTCTGGTTGGCAGTTCGACATTGTAACCATTACGCTAGCAAGGTCCTCAAATAAATGTTATTACATTAAATTTATTATTATTAGGGACTTTGTGAAGATTGATATAGAAGATTGTAATAACACAATTGTATATTGTAAAAAAGTTATTAAGAAAACAAATAGCTGCATGGCGACAGACGAAAATAATAAGATAAACATTGTAGCACCAAGTCTACGCGAATAAGTTCGATGTAACATTTTCACAGGAACTTTAATAAAGTCCTTCTACATCTAGCCACAATGGACGTATTTCTAACCCACGCGAGAAGACCGTCGTCTGGAAACTTGTGTCAGGTAAATAACTACGATTATGGCAACACTTAGAATTGAAGTTTATAAACGTTAATCGAGTCTGTTGCCGGATAAATTAGTGGTTTTAACAAATATTCCTTCCTAAAATGTTGGTAAAAGATTGTTTTTTTTATTAAAGTTGTACTTTTGAACATCTTTTCATTATTTGAAATTATTAATGTATTATTTATTTTCCTGTTAATGCGCATACGTGATCAGTAAAAGAATGTCTTAAATATACAGTTTTATTGTTAAAAAATATCAGGCAGTCTAAAGTAATTAAAGAAGGAGAATATTTATAACAACTTTGGTGCTAATATTATTTACGAAAATAAAAAATATATGAGTATATTCAAAATGTCATGTGTAAATCCGCAAACAAACTCTACCGTAAGAGATCAAACCGAGAAGCTCGATATGATATCATGTTAAGACATTATGCTACCGCGAGCGAGCAATGTTTACATTGTGCGCGCGCGCAGCAGATCCAATCTGGACTGTAACAAATCGAGCAAGCCCTCTCTGCAGCGATTGAGTTATTATATCTTCCTGTTAGCTTACGGGCTACTTGTTTTTGTAGCTCCCGTGTGTTTTATTAATTACGCACAATAAATAATAAATATTTTATATGTAATGCGATCCGCGATGTCGTTGTCAGATATGCGCGCGCGTCGGGTGTGCGTATTATTCAAAAGGTGGTTTTATTGTTTCCGATATTAATGTTGTTCGGTATGTTTCTGCTGGGGTAATCAGATGCAGGGACAAATGGCGGTATGCGGCTACCGAGTTGCTGCTGTGACATAATTTGGTTTGTTTTGTTTATCAGTTGGTGTTATAAACATTGTTGATGGTAGTGGTGGCGCGGTGACCTCGACTGCCTTGCTGGACGGATGTTACTTACAAATTTTGACATATTTTTTGTTTTTAATTTCCACTTAGCTTAGCTTTACGCTTTATGGTATAGTATATGTGAAAGAAGGCAGTAGCTGACACTAACAAGCTCTTTTCTATAAAAACCTAGATGTGCTCCGCGGAGTTACCTGCTCGTATGGGTAAAACGTATCTTTGAGTTACCCAAGATTTATGAAATCCAAGATTTAGGCTAATTTCATTGTAGATTCCATTCAAAACGTTTAACCGTAAAAAAAATGATATATACACACACCTTTACATTTATGATTTTCTTGGTATTAAAAAAATACCACGAAAGTTTTAAAATAAAAAGTAATGCACTAGGGCAGGTCGCACAAAATCACGCTCCTAAAGCAAAGCTTTTCTTGTCAGGACACGGCTATATTTGTCAGGCATTAAAATTTTCACATTTCACGTTACAAGTTTGAAGGAATGAAGAGTTTAATGGTGTAAGGAACCTAATGAGCCTTCAGATTGCATCGTCACGTAGTATAATAAGCGCCTACAAGTCTCGCCTCTCCCGGACAAATATTTTATGGTAGAACTTCTCGTGTTGTTTAGGGATACGTGCAATTTTTAATTAAATTAAGTGGTGGGTAAGCAATAGCGCAATAATACAAGAAATCTTGTTAGCCCAATAATGTCGAAGAGTCGTGAGCTTTGACCGTGAACAAGCTCGTAGGTATAATTCCTTCTACTATTTCTTCCACTAGCTACGACCTGCGGATTTACCTATGTTAATCCGGAATATCTACGCCAAAATTTCATTTGAAGTAGTCAATCCGTATGAGGATGAATGTCCCTTACTCGTACAGAACATTCAATTTTTTTTATATAATTATAAAATGTGAGTATCATAAGATCTTCTGGTAAAAAATGCCCACCGTTTAAGATCCATTGGTCTTGTTTGCTGTACATGATTTTGCCCTGCATATCTGCACCTTAAAGACTTGAGGTACAAGGCATTATTGCGTTAAAATGAAAAAAAAAATTGCTAAACATAAAATGGTCAGTATAAGTCATTACTATTTTTACCAGTGCTGGCGTGGTGGACGACACACGACTGCAGAAAAATGCGACCAAAATCGTTTAAAACAAGTGTAAAACTGCACGCACGAGTTTTTTTATTTATTTTAAGTGTGGCCATTGATAAATACAGTCAGTATTTTCAAGCATGAGCATAGCGAGCTTTTAATAATATGCTTACCATAAGGTTAAGGATGAACACATACTATTTATACCTTATATATAAGTGTACTAAATGAATTTATGTTTTAAAAAATATATTATAATGCAGAACTAAGCGATAGGGTGGACGGACGGACGGTTGGAGGGACAGAGTTATACTATAAGGGTACTTTATGGTACAGATAGTAATATATGTAGATGTGCATATTTGAACTTTAAAATAAATAGACCTCCTCGTATTAGTGTCACAAAAATTATATAAACACTAGCTGACCCGGCAAACGTTGTTTTGCTTTAAAAAATATATAGTAGCCGATTCTCTGACCTACTACAGTAATACGCATATATAATTTGGTAAAAATCGGTCAAGCCGTTTCGGAGGAGTACGGTAACTAACATTGTGACATGGAAATTTGATATATTAGACATCTATGACCTGAAGATAGGTATTTTTATTATTTATAATTTATACTGTACAAGAAAACATTATACAAATCAAATTCACACTACTTATCCGACAAGATAGATTTATAGGATACGGTAGCCCGACTATGCTATAATCAAAGTTGATTTCGAACAAATTAACCAGATATCCGAAACAAAAAAGGCTGGAAACCACAATCGATCTCATTAGCTCGAAGGGTTCTATTAGACACGTCAGATTAGGCCGCGCTCCGAACGGAAATCCAGTTGGTTAAAATGGTTATATCCCGACATATGTCGATTGCAATTAGTAGAGTTGATCAAACTGACTGAACCGCGGTACTTTGAATGTGCATCATTTCAATGTGAAACTATTTACTTGCATAAGATATTGAAAAAGAATTGAAATGTACTCATATCTAAATAACGTATAATGTTTCACATTATACGTTATAATGTTTCACATTATACGTTATTTAGTATAAAAAAAAACTAATATTGGAAAAACAAAAAACTAAAGTAGGTACTTTCTTTCATTTCAATGAGATCAAGATAAATCACTGATGCTGTTAGAACGTGACAATAAGACTAGGTTTTCATCGGGCATGAAGACAATGTTTATCTATTCATAACTTACTAGCTGTTGCCCGCGGCTCTGCCCGCGTATAGGTAAATGTTTTTTGCAAATCGAATTTTCCCTCAATTTTGTTACAAACCTCACGGAGCCCGAGAACTTTCCAACGAATGCAAAACCGTGGAAATCGATTCGTGCGTTCTGGAGTTATAGCGCCAGGAAAGAAAACCCGACTTATTTTAATATAATAGGTTTCTGATATCCTACTCATTTATTCATATCGTTTCGTATGAGCTAAGTGGCCAAGTTTTGGTGGCGAGAGTTTTCAGGCCGCCCGAGGCTTGCCTTAACGACTGCTTGTACTAAGACTAAGATATGTATATCGTACTATAATAAAACACTAGAACTTCTATTGCCGCAAATGTGCATTTGACTCGCCAGTGTTCCTATTGTCTCACATAGCGCAACCCTATTTTTTGTGGAACGATATCACGTAGAGAAATGATGTAAAAACAAAATATTTCAATTCGTCACGCTTGTCCACGCCACCAGCTATTTATTTTGTTCGCTAATAAATTAGTTTCTTGTTCCACGTGAGAAATTGAAATAACATTGGGAACGTTACAAAAACTGCGGTATTCATTTATTTCTTTTCGTCAAAGTTGTTGCGCTTTGTTTTGTAACTATTAATCGACTGTCCGGAGATATTATTTTATAAGAATTAAATGTTTACATGTGGTGTTGGATTTCTTAGGTATTTATTTTCATTTAAATATTATACAAGTCAATTATAAAAGTAAAGAACGTATAAAGTATATTTATAAGAATTAAATTGAGGCAAATAAGAAAATTATTTACGGTTTGTGTGCTTATGCTATTTATGAATAAACACTTTAGTACAATTAATACTAATCTCAATTTATACAATTTAGAATCTTGTTTAAATTGTAGGTAATTGCTTTCACATAAATACCTACCAATATACCTAGTTATTTTGAGTAGAGGAATTTATCGTAAAAGATATTTATAAACATTAAGAATTTGATGGATTAAAAGTTGGGTAGTTTTTCCATTTAAGCACTGATATAAAAATGTATGATGTTAAAAATTATATCTTATATCGAGTACCTACTGCGAGAATTTTCTTACTATATTTGGTCTTGAAAACGTTTGTTATATTATATTTCGTCTATCACCTAAGAGTGTATCGGCAGTCCCCTTGAGAGCCAGTCATTCCAGAATATGCATGCTAAGAAAGAAAAAACGAAAGTGTCTATTGTACACATACATAATAAATATTACATACAAAAATTATAATATGGGATGTTAATACAAAGTATGCGCACCAAAGGAGCAGGTTCAGCATAATGCTGGGAATACACTAGGCACTCCAGTGCTGGTATTCAACCTGTTCCCTAACACATACAACCTGCTACACCTTAGGTAAGTCAGAGTGTCGCTAGTCCGTGTAGTTAAGCGCCCTGCAGGACAAATGCTGTACTGTACTGCGTAAAAAATACTTTAAACATATAAAGTAAATAAAATTAAGCTCAATTTGTAGTCCTTGAAAATTAAAAGCTAGGTGAAAGAACAAACCACTCTGCACATGTCGCGTCCCTCACAAAAGGGGGATAAATTAAGAGGGCGTGGAACGAAACACGACTTTAATTGCACGCAACCGTTTACTGGTTTACTTGAGTTACGAACGAGTACGTGTTACTTAATAAATTTATTTACATAGCTTTAAAAGTACAAATTTGTTATGATAAAGCATGCACATAATGGAAAAAGTATTTTGTCGAGATCGTACTTACTCGAACTATAAAAAAGTAAAAATTTTGGGTTGTATGTCACATTTTTTTTAGTGCCACATTATAAAAAAATAAAAACTACAAGTTTAGTCAAAAATTAAAAAAAAAACTTTTAAGGGTGAACAATCCTTATCACTAAGGGGTATGGAAAATAGATAGTAGCCGTTTCTTAGACCTACTGAATACGCATATAAAATTTGGTAAATATCGGTCAAGCCGTTTCGGAGGAGTACGATAACTAACATTGTCACATGAAAATTTTATGTATTAGAAAGAAAGAAAATACATGTATTGTGCACTAAACCAAAAAAAAACTTACAATAAATGACGCGAGTAGATACTTAAAACTAATAGTATGTGCACAATAGGAGCAAATTCAGCATAATGCTGAGAGCACTAAGTACTCCAGCGCTGGTTTTCAATTTGCTCCTTTACACAATTGTAGGCATATTAGATATACTCGTACTTGGATATTTCATATATTTTAATATATATAAATCTCGTGTCACAATGTTTGTCCTCAATGGACTCCTAAACCACTAAACCGATTATAATACAATTCACACACCATGTGCAGTTCGATCCAACTTGAGAGATAGGATAGTTTAAATCTCAAATTATAGTCGCAATTTTAATTTATTGCTAAATATTGTCTGTTATTATTTGACAGTCACAATTATCTGTTAACTCCAAATGATTCTAACAGATGTCGATACCTTTCGAATGGGTTGAGAAAGTAATCAATAGATGGCGCTGCTATGGTAAATCTACGAACGTGTCATATAAGCTACACTATCTATTTTTCATACCCCTAAGTGATGCAAAACAACGTTTGCCGGGTCAGCTAGTAGGTACATATAATGTACAGGCTAGTAAGATGCCGCTAATGAAGGAAGTAGCTCGCGTGCGGAGTCTACAACATATGGGCAAGAGCGCTGTCAGCTGCGTCTCCGGCACCTGCCACTCACACCACTCGGAACTATTACGCTTAGGTACAAAGATTCATATATGTACGTAGATCTATCCTACTAATATTATAAATACGAGTTTGTAATTGTGTATGAATATAGATAAATTTGGTGTAAAGGTTAGACCTTTGATTAACACTTAGACTAGTTTTTATCCCGAAAACGATTGTGGTTCCCATGCTCCAACGGCTGGACTGATTTTTATGAGAATGCGAAAGTTTGTAAGTGTGTATGAATATAGATAAATTTGGTGTGAAGATAGGTTAGACTTAGGATTAACACTTAAACTAGTTTTTATCCCGAAAACGATTGTGGTTCCCATGCTCCAACGGCTGGACTGATTTTTATGAGAATGCGAAAGTTTGTAAGTGTGTATGAATATAGATTAATTTGGTGTGATGGTTAAACCTTTGATTAACACTTAAACTAGATTTTATCCTGGAAACGATTGTGGTTCGCATGCTCCAACGGCTGGACCGATTTTTATGAGATTTTCTATGAAATTAGGTTAGACTTTGGATTAATACATAGGCTACTTTTTATCCCGGATTAACGTATTTTGTCCCGAATTATTGATTGAGGCAGGTAAGGTAAATAAAGACCAAATTTAAAAGTTGATGTTCTCTTGCTTGCATAACCTAATGTAAGAGTAAGAGGAAGCAGATACAAATGTTTTCTTTATTGAATCGAGTTTAGAGTAATTAACTTCAAGGATTAGGTTTAGAAGTGTAAGTGAGCTGACACCGTAATCGAGTTTAATCTACGATCTATACGGACACATTTTGGATGGGTGACCATGCACAAAACTGTCTTTTAAAAGTGGAATCGTCGCCCAGACGAATCTGGGCGACGAATGACATATTAAATTGTAGGTCCCGGTTGTTACTTCGGCCGGTCTTAGTACAAGCTGTCGTTAAGCCAAGTCGGAGGCTTTTGGCTGCCTTGAAAACTCTCGACACCAGATCTTGGCCGCTTAGCCCATTTAAAGAAGAAGAAGATAGTAATTATATACCATTGCACAGTCTTTTTCGCGCTCTTTTCGGTCGGAATAAATTAACTATAATGGTTACAGCAAAAAAAGACATTATACTTTATTGAACAGAATTGGAAATTGGACTATTTACCATTTCTCATTCAAAATCTTTTGGTTATTTTTTATTAGAATTTTCATAATACGTAACCCAAAATATTTCCCTGCTACAAAAGGTTTTAAGTAACATATAACAATACTATCAATAAGAGTTTTCAAATAACACTACCCAATATCACTCAATAGTACTTCCCACCTGTCCATAGCTTTCCACAGCACTACTGTAAGCAAACAATTTTCCACTCGTCACGGGCATTTGCAAAGTGAAAGCTTACAGGGAGTGTCACGTCATGTCTCTTTTACAGGCACAGTAGGCTTGGCAGGGACAGTCTGCTCTCGGCCCATCCCGCACAATGTTCAAACTGGCGACCGACATACTCGTAGGATTGAAATGAGGAGAAAGGAAATGCAATAGATATATTTTAAATTTCAATGTAAGTACAAATACAGCCAATATGTGTGGCAACGTATTTTTTTCGTAGATGTATAAGCATAAGCAACCCACTATACGTTCCCACTGCTAGGAAGCAGTCGTCGAAGCTTCCTCCCACGAGGAGAGAGCAATAGGCCACAACCCACCACGGCCAAGTGAGGGTTGGCCGCTGACACACGTTTTCGGATATAATTGTACTCAAATAGGTCGGATTCCTCGTGATGTTTTCTTTCACCGTAAAGCCAGTGCAAATCCAAACGTCACTTGTAAAACAAGTTACTAGTGTAGGTCTGGAAGAGAACCAGGAACCGTCTGATTGAAAAGCAGGCGTTTTTCCCACCGATCCACACTCACTTTCTTGATTACGAGCCACGCTAGTTTTAGTAATAAGGTCATGTTGGTATCAATTGGGAAAGGAACCGTAAAACAAAAACAGCGTATTTATATCATAACTGACAAAGGATTTGTACTCGCATCCTTTTCTCAGTAATTTTATACGATTTAACTATTTTACTTTTTGATGTTTATTGGCAAAATTTGCATGCACTGCAATTTACATTCACGAATTGCAATGCTCATACATTTGCTATCTCGTTATTGACCGTTCTATTCAACTGTAGTAACTTATCTCATCTGCGGCTATGTCCAAGATAGTAAGTACTCACACAGGCATGAATGCTGGCACCAATTGTATGTCCACAACGAATTCATTTTCACAAAACTCATCTTGCAGACGGTGGACGATGACGTGCCGCGGAGGTTCAATTCAGAGTGCGCTCTTTAGGAAGAGACATTGCAATTACATTCTAACTTTTTAGAGATATAGTTAAGACCGAAAGAAATGCTCTAAACGTGACGCCACCAAAAAAATCTACATACTTGTAGCAATGTAGTTTAAGTTCCCATCTCGAATTATGTTTTTTTCGAATTTTTTTTTGTCGTATTGTTAAGAACATAGCTACCAAACTTGAGTTCAGCATGTTCTTGATAATAAATCAAATCAAATTATTTATTCACTGAACACAGCATTAAAAAGATGTAACATGTGTTAAAATATATAAAGTCAACTATATTCTTACCCGTAAGGCGCATGAAAACACTCTGTGTACACATTTAACTGTACTTCAAAATGGATTCCAGTTACACCTATCCGAGGTACCCACTTACCTGCTCTGTGACGGCCACGGTCACAGTCCACACACATCTGTATCATTACCATGTCCTCTGTCTCTTAATTAACATCCATAACCGGCACATCAATTACAGCTATCGCATCCAGCGCGCATAGATCTGTCGGCGGCACGGCGGCGACGCGTGGCCGGAAGCGCCACGGCCGCGTGAAGACCGGAAATGGGCAGGATGACCGGATCCTATCTCCGGGCGGCTCCTGCCTACCTGTCGCCATGTTGTGACGTCACTCGACATGCTCCGCCGACGCTCCTACCTATCTGATGCTGGTCAGATTTCCGAAATGTCAGCGGAAAAACGTTGGGATGATGAAGGGATCTTAAGAGGTTATGACAGGTTGTTTCTTGAGATTGCGGCAGACTCCTACTGTATCGGTATATCATTTACTATTTAGTATATCGAATAAATTTTCAATCATTTACTCAACTGTTTTATTTATTCATGTCGCCTTTGCCGGGGTGAGCAGGGCGAGTTATTTGATTAGTATTAGTATTAGTTTTTAATATGTGACTTGTATAAAACCAATATTGACATAAATAATATATTCATATCACTAACGAAAATATAAAATATAGACCTTGACTGAAACTAACTGAAACTTGCCGTGAAAAATTTCCTAGTCTTCTAATTAATTAACAAATTTACGTAAAACGACGTCGATTAACCGACAACGTTCTTTAAAATGCTATTTTTAAAGAAGGTTTTAAATGTGGCACTAAGGAGTCCTGTAGAGCAAAATGCACTTATTGGCTGAGAAGGGTGCTGGAGTGCAGTGCCTAATGGTTCCCATTCACCGGCTGAATGGCATCGCGAAATTGCCAACAATTATATACTCTGGCAATGATAACTGGTGGATGCGAGACAAACTCTGCGCTTATGAGTCTAGGAGGCAAACTGTCTCATGGAATTCTTCCTGTTGAAGAAATTTCAGGAGCGTTTAACACTACAGCTTACGAGTACTATTACTATACAGATGGTCGAATGAATATCTAGTAGTTAGGTGTGGTTTGCGTTTAAAGGCACATGTGTTTGTATCAACTTCACTATGAAGATACAAATTTTTTGCTAATGATGAATAGGCTTACATTTGACCGCAGCGTTTCTGATGCTTTACTGTGGTCTAAGATGTAACATGTAACAGATGCTTGCCTAGAAAGAACCTATTTACTCTAGATTTGAAGACTCCCAAATTGTACTTCTCAGGAAAAAGAGCTTCTAGAAGAGAGTTCCAAAGCTTCGCAGTACTCACAATGAAATTCGAAGCAAAATGCTTTGTGCGAATCCTTGGAACTTCGACAGTGAATCGGTGTGTTTTTGGCTGTGCCCCTGTGGAATTATTCATTAAAAGGTAGCTTACATCCTAAATTTAATACTGTTTCTTCTGACAAACGTAAGTTTCTAATACCACTAAGTGGGCCTAGTAGTCTATGATACGAGTATAGTGCTCTTATTTCCGTTGTTATATATTTTTATAAGTAATTTCAAACTTTTAAATACATGTCATACTCGTTTAGTTGCGATTGTGGTTCGATAGAAAACCTCTGCTTTTCAATCTGACATCCCCTAGTTTGATCCCTATACTACACCTTGAATGACTTGTTTTTCAAGTTGTGTTTAGATTAAAACTTGCTTTACGGCGAAGGAAAACATTGTGAGGAAACTGACATGTTTGAGGACCACAAAATCCAAGGTCATGTGTCTTTCGTTACCATGGAAGCACCCGGTGCCTACCGTGATGTACAATACAATACATGAATCCTTCATTGTACACCAAAAACAAACAAAAACATTAAGTAAAAAAAACAGTTCAAGCAATAGGCGGCCTTATCACTTGAATCAATTTTATCCAGGCAACCTTTGTATGGATGTACTAGCTTAAGAAAATTCCACTAATGAATAAAACATGCTGAGGAACACAACTAAGAAAGAGGATAAGTATATTACAATATTAATTTAGATTAAAATACTATGTTCAAACAAAAAAAGGATAAGAAAATTAAGTAGGAGAAATGTGTGTTTAAAATAGTTTATACTCAAATGCAAGTATTATAGACACTGCTAGGTATGCAAGAACTATACTTACTTCAATTGGCCTCTCTACATGTACCTATATCAATCTATGTAAAATAAAATGCCTACATCGGAAGTGTCGGAGGTATCTATAGTAGCTCCTCCTACCGCGTCTGCGGCTTGAAGTCTCTCACTCGTATACCAGATGTCGTATTACTTAAGTAAAACTTGACGAATTACCGTAAGTACCTCTTTTACATCTCATTACGTCATGTAATTTCATGCAAAATTTGCAGTTAGCGGATACTCGGCTTTGTTCAGAAATTAATTATACCTGCTACTTATACATATGTATGTGCATGTCTTTAAATTATGTACATTGATTCCTTACTTTAATTTCGTATTTATAACTTAATTATAAATATTTAACTATTAAGTTTACTTTTAGGTCTGTAAGTATAGGTTTATATCCAAGCTAGACTAGTAATATATATTTTTGCAAGTTGTAATAATATCTTCCTATTATCTGTCTTTCAAGTGAAGAATGAAAACTTGGAAAACAACAACAATTGAGTAAAATGTAATAAATACTAAACTTATTTGGATAAAATTTATATAAGACCATTTGGGAAATATTATCCACCCAATAAAAAGAACCAAAAGCGTACCACTGCCATTTAGTTGCACTTTGGTTATTAACAATCACAAAAAAACATATTGTACAGTCCAGTTGAGAACCACCGCCTTCTTTTACTGTTGATCAAATGGCGTTAAATACTAATAATGATAACAATATAATATAGGACATAAAGACACTGATAAATTACACTTCAATTATAATGCGAGTCTAGCCTTACCTTGTAAGATTCATCACTACTAAACACCTCAAGAGAAACAATAATCCAGAACAAGAAACTCATCACAGGAAGCAGCGGCACCCTCTACCAAATACCAATGAAATTATGCCAAATTGGCAATTTAGCTTGTACTCGTACAGTATAGAGCTGCCGTCTCTTGAGTCATTTCATGAAATATTTCAATGGATATCCTGACAATGGGGGGCAGGGAGTAAGTCACGACTCAGAGTCCCGCGGGCGCTCACCTGTGCTCTACTCTGGGTATGAAAATGTCGAAATAAGCAAATTTTAAAGTCCTTTTTGATAATTTGCCTCCATTAAGGCTCGGATGTGATCGTGCCGCCAAAATGCGGTTGCTTTATGCCTGTGGTGATGGTAATGGCTGAAAAACAGTGGCGAGAGCCGTGACACAGAATAAATACAATACAAGTGGCTCTGCTGCTTTTCGTGGTACTTACACGTAATTGTATGTAAGTATTATATTAATATACTAGCTGCGTCCTGCGGTGTCACTCGCGTTACACCGAGATTAGCAGCCTATGCGTTAATCAAGAGTGTAATTTATGTCCGTACCAAATTTCATCCAAACAGTTCAGCTGTTTGAACGTGAAGAAATAACAAACCTACGCTTACGCTGAAACTTTCTCATTTAAAATATTAATATGGTATAGGGCTGAGTGTTAAGATGGTTGAGACAATGTTTTCAAAGAGCTCGCACTGTTTAATTCAAAGATATTGTTGGTCTTTCGGGAGTAGACATAAAGAAACTTCCAGGCGTTAAGCGCTGCTATATATTCTGTAAACGAAATGTTCACATACGTATAACCTATCTCAGGGTGAAAAGTCAAAAGCTATTAAAAACAGTTGTAGATAGATACGAGTATAATATGAAAACAGTTTATTTGTATTTATAATGACAGAATGCCTAAAGCAGTTTCTTTTCCATAAATAAAACCTTAATAACTTGATTTCATAAAGAAAACAACTGAAAGTTCGCCCCCTCTTGCTCAAGCTTATTAGTTTATTCAGAGGATTTCAAAATGTAAATGTTTTCTTTATAGATTCAAGTTACATCTTTCTGTTCCTGTCTGTGCTCTATATAAGAGTGACGTCATCGCCAATGTCGATAGCTTCATCAGACGGCCCCGGGCGAGCCTCACGCCGTGACAACTCCACCTCGAGTTTCATTGTCTCACTCCGAACCATCACGATAACGTAGCATTGCATTGCTGTCAAAGAGGTGAAACAATTGGTAAGCTTCCATTAGAGGTTGTCTCGTCACAATTCTTTTACGACTACATTGGATAACTAACTAAAGCATAAGCATAAGCAGCCCACTATACGTTTCCACTGCTGGGACTCGGGGCCTTCTCTCACGAGGAGAGAGATATAGGCCATAATCCACCACGCTGGCTAAGTGTGGGTTGGCGGATGACACACGGCTTCTGATATTGTGGTCCTCAAACGTGTCGGTTTCGTCACGATGTTTTTATTCACCGCAAAGCGAGTGCAAATCCACACATAACTTGAAAATCTAATCATTGGTGTAAGGCCGGAATCGAACCAGGGACCGTCTGATTAAAAAGCAGACGTTATTACCACCGAACCACACTCGCTTTTAATTTACTAATAATTTAAAATAACTATAATTTGAGTCAATAAAAAAACAATTGAAAGTACACGTTCCTCATTTGCTTAACCAAATGAAAGCTCATTATTTAAACCACTGAGAGGACTAGAGCGAGGCACAGTGCTCCTACAACGTACCACCATAACAAACAAATAAGTTAAGACATACGTGTTAACGTGCGTTGCAAATGTTAAAAAGAAATACCTACATTATATTATAGTTATTAGGACAAATAGATAGATATCAGGACACATTTCACACACGGCTGGTTAACCCCATACTGAACTATTTCTAGTTCGTATTATGGTTGCTAACACAACTGATATACTACATATAAATGCAAACATATTTATATAGATACATATTTAACACCCAGACCGCCTACAAATTGAGTTCAGCACAAAGATGTTGGCCGTGCCGGGAATCGAACCCGAAACCTTCTGTTTGCCAGTCCGGCATGGTAACCATTACGATAACGAGGTCGTCGAAATTTGAAAAAAAATGTATATTCTATTTTCAAACTTACCTATAGCAACTAAAGCGGCTGCCACGTCATAGAGCATGAGCCTCGAGAGTAGAATGATGGTCGGCACAAGAGCCGTCAGTGTGGTAGCTACCGAATAGTAGTTGTACAATCTCAACATGGATATATCTTTCTGAAATAAAAATAAATAAATAGACTGACAGTATATATACATAGGTAAAGTATACCCATAATATAATCAAATAAACGTTATCAGTAAATTCAGAAATAGATGAGTAGTAAGTATAAGTAGGTACATAATAAATACATAACAACATTTAGCAATTGTATGTATGTGTGTGCATATTTTATTCTTACCTGACATATGGCTACCAGCAGTAAAATGTTCAAAATAACACTCATCCCAAATATACTGAAGAGCACTGTGGATGTGACCACTTCTAAAGCGGAGTCATTCATGAAATGCGACCTCTTCGATTCGGTGGTCACCACTAGAACCGAAGTGGCCGCTAGGGAGAATATCTAAAAAATAAAAGAAATGTTTTTTTAGTTTTTACATACTCAATTATACTTTTCCTATCAAAAGCTACAAAGGAGGACATTTAATAAGGACCAAGATAATGTAACCTCACCTTACATCATACTAAAAAAGTTATTGGATATGTTCACCCAGCTTAGTTTTAATAGCTAAACTTCTAATCCCACAAGCAACTCTTACATATATGATCATAACTAGCTGCGCCTCGCGGCGGTACCCACATTAGTCCGGGATAAAGGGTAGCCTATGTTAATCCAGGGTCTAACCTATTTCCACACCAAATTTCATCGAAATCGGTTGAGCCGTTTGAGCGTGAAGACGTAACAAACATACACACTTACTCACTCATACGCAAACTTTCACATTTATAATGTAGGATTTGTCAATCCGTTGTCAAGAAGTCTTAATGTTTTGGAAAATGTATAAGTGAGGTCTACCGTTCGCATATAAATTGGGAGGGTATGGGAGCAAAATTGCATATTTTGAAAAATACTATAAAATCCTGCGTCAATGATCCGGTGTTTCCAATGTTATCATGGTAAATTCAGTGTTCAGAATCATTAGAGTTCCAAAACACGGTTACGTAAATTTTCTCTACTTAGAGTTATATAAAAATAGCCGTTTTAAAAACTTAAAAATGTTGTGATTCCTAAAGTAAAAGAATAAAAAATAAACTAAATATTACATTTTTAGTAGGTAATGTACGAGTATGATATGATATTATTTAGAATCGTTACAGCTTACCTATGATTTCAATATTGTTCATTTTACATAAATGTATTTCTTAAAAATCTTATTGCCGCTTTTTATAAGGCGCGGCTGAACTCTGTACAATAGCGGTTTTAAAGTTTCTACTTCTTCTTTAAGATTTCTATCCACTTACAATATTGATGACTCCAAACATAATAATCCCAGGCAAGAGCGGGCAGCAACAGCAACACCTATTCAGCTCCGGAACTTTAGGCATTTTTTTTTAAGAAATTTAAACACGCACACTTAAAATATTCTTAGAAAAAGAGGACAACGCCTTATTATTTTAAACCTTAAATAATGTGGCTAATTACTCAATGCTCGCAGAATATGCGACTGAGCATCAAAACGTGAGACATTTCTTATCTTGGATGCAGTAAATAAACTCTCCGATAGAGCAATGTCAATCAATGCACTCAGTTCATTGACATTGTAAAACTGTGGTTATGTTTACTCTTATCTAACTGAGAAACCTATTTAATCAATATAATTGAACAGAAAGCGAAGATTTGTCTCGAGAGGTACTTACAAGTAGATAGACTTAGATACTATTTTCAATGACTGTTACTAATCTACTTCAATCCACCAAGTCCGGTGTTTAGGCCACTAGCAACAGTAGCCACTGCCAATGGAAATAGCCACTTCTATCAGTGGTAATAGATAAACCAATGATTATGCCTAGTGACGTGACAGTAGACTACAATATTATTTAAAATATATTCAGTCTGTCAGACAGTCATAATAAAAAAGACTGTAGACTACTGTCGCGTCCATCAGCACTTAAATATCTAAATTGCCAATGATATAATTGACTACTGTTGCCAGTGGCTTATACGTAACTTGAGGACATGTTTTTCATATTTTTATAATACAATTTACAATAATTAATACCGATTATGGTACGTTTAAAATCACTTCCTTTTTCTAGTATATTTTCAATGACAAGATGAAAATTACAACTCTTTACGTTTCATTGTTTGTAATGTAGCTTTATTATTTTATTTTTGTTTACATTTCAACTTAGAACTTATACCAAAATTTTCATACCTAGGATGGTGGTTATGAAAAAGAAACTCGAATGATCCCCTTAAACAATAAATCAACTTTCGGTTCTAATAAACCGCTTATTGCCATTCATTGCATAATTGAGCCACCCACTGCAGACCTCCAGTGATGGCCAATTATCCCCTTTGTTTATTTTTCGTTCAGAATTACCATCTAGTTGGCCCCATTTAAACAAATTCGCAGAGCTATCGCGTTACACTGTAGTCTGCTAATTTTCCACACATTAACCATTTATATAACTAGTAGAAGAAATAGTGAATAGTGAATTCTAACATTGTACTTAGTTATAGCGGAGATAGTCAAACTTTTTACTAACATAGGTATAATCCTTCGTAAGAAAAAGTAAATATGTATATAATTATATATATACTCAATATAGTAACCATGAGCATTCATATAATTTCACAGTAAAGAACATATATTTATACATATTATCTATTGGGACAAAATAATATTCGGGGAAATAATTTAAGCATGCGAAGCTATAAATGACAGTGACGTTTGGCAGTGACAGTGAATTGAATCTACTTTTTTCATTTGTGAATATTTTTACTTTATCTGTGCTCTTGATTTTACAAGCGAGATCTAAAAGCAAATTCTAATTAATTTCATAGTAATTTCCCTAACTTTCGGTGGTAAAATAGAGTTTAAACTTATATATTTCCAAAGGTAAAACTTTCTTTAATCTCTACTACGTTGTGTTTCACTTCTGTGCATTGCCAGTTAGAATCGGTTTTGAGGTTAGATAACATATCGTGCATTAGGTAATTTCATATTTAAAGCTTGTTTACTAGACAAATACCTTAATATTTCATTCTAATTGTTGTCTTTCACATATACGATACAATTTAAAAACTTGGTAAATAACTAGGTACTTATTGAATTGCGTGTCACTGAATGTTGACTGACTCAATATCTCCTTATATCTTGCAATACTTCTACCGGTAAATTACTCTGACAAAAATCACATGTGTCCTGTGAACAAATTCTTTGCTCAGATAATCTGCATTTTGCTCTAAATGATGCTTACAATCACTATGACATTGTTTACCTTCCAGAAATGGCAGCGCAGCTTTTTAACCGCATCGGCCAATTGGGCCTTGGAGTGGCAGTCATGGGAGGAGTTGTCAACTCCGCTCTCTACAATGGTTGGTTCTACTCATATCAGAAGCATTATTAGGCCTCAAAAAGCTTTAATCTTGATATAAACAGACAAAACTTTTAATTATCATAAATATCCTTATAATGTAGCAATTGCTATGGTTTGTTTGGTTTACACAGTTATTCATGTATTGAGTTACTCAATATAGTGAAACAACCACTTACAATGTTGAAACAAAAGATTTTTGAGACCCCAATTAACAGTAATTCAAACGACTTTCAAATGCAATCCGGAATTAGGGCCTTATGTCATACATGTGTTGCAAGCTAGTAAATAAACTAGATATAAACTGGCTTCTTATAATGAGTTATTCTTAGTACATTTAAACATAGAGCAAAATTGTTTGCTCTCTGTTTAAGAAAACCTTTAATTTTGCTAAACAGTTAAAACAAGTAAGTCAAGAATTGCTGTATAGCTATATCTACTACACATACAGCTGTAGTATTAGAAACACTATTTACAGGCTCAGATGCAGACTCTCCTAAAATCTTTTTTTTATTCTAACAAAAAGCATATTTTTATAAAAAAACATTTGGCCAATAGTATTTAATATAATGCTTATAGTGATTATTCTTATATTATATTTATTAATCTATAGTTTTCTGGCAGGACTCCAGTTGGGTTGTACAATAATGTTGCATCCAAAATCTTTTTATCTGTGTTTGTAGCCTAATAATAAATTTTCCAATTTGTCTTCTTACAGTTGATGGAGGCAATAGAGCAGTCATCTTCGACAGATTCGCAGGAGTCAAGAACTTAGTTGTAGGAGAAGGCACTCACTTCTTCATTCCATGGGTACAGCGACCCATCATCTTTGACATAAGATCTCGTCCCAGAAATGTGCCTACTATCACTGGAAGTAAAGGTAAGATTATCATAATAAAGTTATCCTGTAAGCAAATACTACATTCTGCTGGAAAGAAATAAATTGACTTCGAGAGCTAAAAATATATATTAGTTTTTTAAGGGGATGCGCAAGGTTATCCTTATAGACATATTTACATATCTTAATATATATAAATCTCATGTCATAATGTTTGTTCTCAATGGACTCCTAAACCACTTAACCGATTATAATAAAATTCGCACACCATGTGCAGTTCGATCCAATTTGAGAGATAGGTTAGTTTAAATCTCAAATTATAGTCGCAATTTTAATTTATTGCTAATTATTGCCTGTTATTATTTGTCAATACCTTTCGACTGGGTTGAGTAAGTAATCAATAGATGGCGCTGTACCCCTAAGTGAGGCAAAAAATAAAAGTTATTTTTGTAAATTTGACATATTCATCTATGTCATAGAGTTTCCTTGAAAAGCCAGTGTTTAAGCTGAGCTTTAAAGCTACCTAAACTTGGTGCTTCAATAATATTGCGAGGTAATTTATTGTACACAGTTGCGCCCACAATATTTGTAATCTTAGTAGACTTGTATAGCATCCTACTCACATCCCGGAGCCAGGTCTAGTCTTCTGATATTTTTACTATTGTCAAGAATAAAAACCTACCTTACCTCAACACCGCACCACAACAAAAATAATAAATAGTGAATTTGACAATGCATAATAAATACCTGCCTTTTCTTACATTCTTTCAGATCTCCAGAATGTAAACATCACACTCCGTATCCTGTTCAGACCGGTACCAGACCAGCTGCCCAAGATCTACACCATCCTTGGAGTTGATTATGATGAGAGGGTACTACCCTCCATCACTGCTGAAGTCCTGAAGGCTGTAGTGGCGCAGTTTGACGCTGGAGAACTTATCACACAGAGAGAGGTAAAAAATATAATGCCATCATCAAAATCAAAAAATAATAATGTAATTGGCAAAGTGCCATTATTTATAAATATTTGGCCAAGTGCTAGTTCAGCTCGCGTATATGTAGGGTTCTGTGCTATTATCTTTAAAAAAGATACTCAGTTATATGGGAGCCCCTCATATCAATTTGTTTTTAGCATTTTTGTTATAGTGGCAACAGAAATACATCATCACAGTTCATGAGATATTACAGTATATACATATACAATCTTAGTAATAGGGTGCCATTGAAACCCTAATAATCTAAAAACAAGTTATTCGACTCTGGATTAAATGATTAATGCATGGAAATTTATTTATACCTAATATAACCCTTAAATATACCTAACCATACCTTATTAATAAGTGTAACCCTGTATAGATTTGTAAATAATATTGATCAATTTTATTTACTTCTGGCCAAAGATTATGAGTAGTTATATATTATTAGACCTTGTTCTGAGAACTTAAAAAACGCCTTATAATAATTACATCACTCTTCTACAGATTGTCTCCCAGAAAGTTAATGAAAGTTTGACTGAGAGAGCAGCACAGTTTGGACTCATACTGGACGATATATCCATCACCCATTTGACCTTTGGCAAGGAGTTCACACAAGCTGTTGAATTGAAACAAGTAGCTCAGCAAGAAGCTGAAAAAGCGAGATTCCTTGTAGAAAAAGCTGAACAACAGAAGAAGGCTGCTGTTATTGCCGCAGAAGGTGACGCTCAAGCTGCTGTCCTTTTGGCTAAATCTTTCGGAACCGCTGGTGAGGGTCTCGTCGAGCTCAGACGTATTGAAGCTGCAGAAGATATTGCTTACCAACTAGCCAAGTCTCGCAATGTCACATACTTACCTGCTGGCCAAAATGTACTCTTAAATCTCCCTACCCAAGGCTAACTTCCCTACAACTAGAACTGTTCAATGAAGTTTTGGTAAAACAGTTCAATCGGGTTAGTTCTGCTATAATGCATTTGTAATTTACACAAAATAATGTTTAAGGATGTTGCATTTGAAGAGACTATGGTATGGTTGCGCCAATAGATTGTAGTCATGATTAGCTTTATGTGAAATTTTAATTAAAATATAAATTGTTCGAAAATATATACTTTTATTTGTGTTCCTTATGTTATTTAACAAATTACTTAAGCATTGTATTAGTCTACATCTTAATAAAAATATATTAATTTCGAGTTCCATTAATTAATTGTATGAATTAATTTCCTCACTGCTTGATATTTTTTTTATCAAGTTACATAGGACCCAGATCACACTGGATGCCTCATTAATTTCCCGCTTGATAATACGAAAATGGTATGAACACAAAATAACATTGGTGTATTAACCAGATTAATGTGAAAAATCAGCTGTGCTAGTATTATTTTACTTTTATAAAAGGAATGTAGCAAGTAATTAAAATTTTAGGTTTGTATAATGGTCAAATCTGAACAAAATAGTTTTTTTGTTTGTTTATATTAGCCTCCTGACAATACTCATCTTGATATAAACTACCAAAAATCTCATGATTTTCTTAAAATTGTATCTATGATCTAATTATTGCAGTAACAACTTGTTTCAAATATTGTAATTCAACTTATCTGGCAGTTTCTATGTATCTGCCAAATAAATCTTCAGTTATTTATGAATCTTTTTCAAAATGTTCACAACATTCTTTATCCTCATAGGTACTACATAAGGCTTCAGTTTGATCGTCACCAGATGCTTCATAATCTTCTTTATCAATAGCTATTGTTGAACCCAGGTCACATTTGATGTCTTGTGTGTTTCCCTCTTCAATGTCTACAGGAATATCGACAGATCTCATAAATAAGTTCTCCCTAACACACACCTCTTTTAAATATTTAATTTCAAAGGAACTCATTTCAGGAGGTAACACTAACTGACACATATCAGGGTTCTCTTTGAAATTTTTAAGTAGGGTATTGACTTCACGTTTAAAATCTTCTGTGATAGTATGTTTTTCTATCACTTTTGAACTAAAAAGTTTTTGTTGATTGCAGGCCTCTTTAGTCTTTTTCAATGTAATAAGTTCAGCCTCTATTTCATTACGATGAGTATCTTTACACAAAGTTTTTGCTCTTTTCAGCCTTTTTTCAGCTGCATCATACTGTCCTATTTTTATAAGGGCCTTCGCATTCTGGAAAAGAGCTTTGCTGTTATTCCAGAGATTGCTCAGTCTATTCAGTTCATTGCAAGCTATACATGCCTTGAGAGGTAAGTTAGCTCTGTTATAACAAATGGCTGAATTAAAGTAAAGTTTTTTAAGCCATTTCTCTTGCATTTTAGCTTCACTTTCATCAGCCAAACGGCATTTGTGAAGCATCCAGATTGCTTTTCCAAAGACATTAGCAGCTTGTAGGAAATTGTTTGATTTGAACAGAAAACTGCCAGTTGTATAAAAACTTTTAACTTCTTCTTCTACTCTTCCAAACATGTTTGGTTGTCTGAGGTTTATTTTCCTGTAAATAAGTGAGCAGATAGCTTAAAATGTATTACCCACAATAGACATTGTTATCATTGACAGCTAGTAACTATACCACTCTTACTCTACATTTTCTATTTACATTGTGATATGCTATTCTGGTCTAAGTTTGTCTTTTAGATAACAGAGATACTTAATTTAAGACACTCGTACTTACTTTTTCTCAGTATTCAAAGTGCTTTTAACCAGTTTGACATAGAAAGCACACTGAGCTTTAGGTGGTATTCGTGGAGGAATGCCTAGCTCCTGATAAGCAAACTCATGAGAAATTAGAAACAGTGATAGCTCTCCAACCAACATTGACTTGATTGCCACATCTAATCCTGATATCAAACCATGCTCTTCATTATCTGTCATTGTGAGATTGACCTCCTGAAATCGTATTAGCATGAATTCGATTGAATTATTTGTGTTAACATCTTATATATTAGGTACATTACAAACATCTTACCATTGGTTTCCGTAAACTGTGAACATCAAAAGGCTCATCAGAATTGTCCAGATAACCAGAAAAAGCAATAAAAACAGTGCAGGGATCTTTGAGAGGTAGTCCACCTCCTTCTTCAATTACTTTCTTTTTTACAAATCCTTGTGGATGTATGTTTGTCATATCTTGAGCCAAAATAGAAAATGGTCCAACTTTTTGCCCTATAAAATCTACAGCTTTTTGATCAGCGTATGTACTCAATTCAGTGCAGGAGTCAACTTCATCTAGATGCTCATTGATGTGTAATATGGATCCAGTCGTTTGTAATTTACTGTAAGAAGTAATAGTTTTGAAAAATGGGTAGAGAGTGCTTTGGTAAAGAAATGTTGTCTGGTCATTATTTTATTAATTACCTTAGGTCTAAACTCTCTTGAAGAGCGAATTCATTACGTGGCTTTGTTTTCATTTTTTCTGGGTAGTGAGTGTTTTATATATAAGATAGAAAAGTTTTGTTTAACTTTATCCACCTCAGAAAATATTTTTCACAGTTCCAGCAAGGTCAAATAGGAAATAGCAGTTGTGACCATTTCAAAATTTGCGAATCAGCCACACACGACGTAAAAAAAAATTCACTGCAAAATTCAATAAAATTTCACTATTTGCTCCTGAGTTTAATAGTTTATGTACTAGAAAACACATAAACTTCTTTCATAAGAAACCATTTTCTATTTATTTACATTGATTTTTATTTTTGAAGACTTGTTCATAATATATAAATCAATAGTAAAATGAAGTATGTACTTAACAAAATCTGCCAGAATGGCAAGAATCTTCTACAACTGTCATGCTAAATCTCAGCGACAGTGACATTATAATGCAATATGACACTTCCTCAGGTTCTTCTGACACATTTTTTTCATTTAAAGGTACTGAAAGGATTCTCTTTGCTTGTTCTTCTACTAGAACATGAAAGAACAAGTGTAAAAGTACCTTGCTAAGCTGAATTATACATCTAAAACATGCTCTCTTACTTAGAGGTTGACTCGAAGAAGAAATTATATTGAAATGAGAATATCTGACGGGCCGTTTTGAATAGCCATCATGGATTTGATATTTATCACATTATTCTACATATCAAGACCATTTATTTCATAGCCATAAAAAATATGTTATCCGCCATTTTGTGGCGGTGGCCATCTTGTATCTCTTTTCTTAAAACATGGGTAAGAAGACCAGACAGGTACATAGGTACACGCCAAGTCAAACTTATAACACCCCATCATTATTGTGAAAAAAAATTGTTCACATATTCCTGTGGACTCATAAAAAGAGTTGAAATCTGTGTGTGAACATTATTTGAACTAAGGTATATACAAATAAATAATAGAAACGTGATTGTGACATGTTATAAAAATTAAAACATTCGTAATTTATCATAATATTATAATAATTTAGTACATTGCTTATAATTAAACTTACGAGCCGTAACTAAATAACTTTAAAGTAATTACTTCTATAGCAACTTTGCTAGGTGTTCATGAAATAAAAAGTTGGGTACAAACTTTGCTTAACAAGAACAATCAGTTTGCTTTGTGCTTATATCTATCGTCTAGACTTTTGACTAAGTGACCGTCTCAAAACCGCTATATACGACGAAATGAGATCGTCCATTTTATATCCTAAAGAAGTCTCGCAGAGGATTTTGGTTCCCCGCAGGAAGCTGCCCATTGTCATGTGGAAGAAAGTGTTGCCTGATGACCAGTTTGAGAGCTGAGAAAATGGGTGGGTGACCAGAATGTCCTGTGAACCAAGAAATATTCGTAGATTTAATAATTATAATAAGATCTCTATATATAAAAATGAATCCCTATATACCTTGGTCACGCCATCTCGCGTGAACGGCTAGACTGATATCACACTTTTTTTGGTGTGTTTGTCTGGAGAAGAATATTTTAACAGTATTTTTTTTCAAAATCTTAGAATATTGCATGTCATAAAGTAAGAGTATAAGAATAATAAACTCAATTTATTTTATTAGATTTTAACAATATTAATTAAATAATCATCGTTAAGACCGGATAATGTCCGTTGGATCAGCTAGTTATTTCCTTAAAAAACAAAGGCTTTTGTTGATAATATAGTTATTTCATTAACACTCCTTATACCCAAACCAAAACTCTCTGACAAGGTAAGATTAGTTACGTTATAAGTTTAAGTAAAGAGATAATTTAAGAATAATAAGTCTGAGGATAATAATTTCTTCTAAAATATGTTAGTAATCAAACTGGTTTAGTCCATCATTCGACTTTGCGTTCATTACTTCTACAAAATATAAATAAAGAAAACAACTTACCCGACTTTGAGGATGAATGATACTAACACCATTCCTATTGATGCCGATCACAACCATTTCAGGATAGGTAGGATCCGATGTCTGTTTCACTTCAAAGAATGCTGTTCCGAACGTCGGCAGTTGGTATATCTTCTTCAAAAATCTTTCTTTCGCCTCATTCTCACTCATAATGCCATGCTGTAGGTACGCTGCTGATATTTGCGACTTCCATTGAGATTTGGACTGTACCTTAACCATATCTTGCGGTATAAGATCGTTTAACAGCTGCGGCAACTCAGGTAGTAAGGATTGGTTGCTCCCAAATCGTGCCCTATACACCAAAGCAGCTAATTCCACTAAATCTTGTTTTGAAGTTTTATGGTAGCCTCTCAGGTATTTTGGTAGCTCTTGGGGGTAATAAAATATTTGATCTGCATTTTTGTCACGACCAGGGATAGAGCTGATCCAAAGTTTCTTCATGAAAAATATTTGGTAGTTCAACTGCACTTGCGAGCCAGCTGGAATAATTAAATAATGATATAGTAGACGAGAAATATTCACACGCAAAGAAAGCAATACTATGATTATATATTATATTCGCCTTTAGTTCAAGAACTGATTTATTTCTTACCTCCGCGTACGGGTCTCGTCTGTTTCATCCATTCTACTAGCTCATGGACAAAGTCAAAGAAGTAGTAATTCTCTGGCACCGAGAAGACTTTATCGGTAATTTTCACGAACAAGCTAAATCCATCGCTGTTCTTCAAATTCAATCTCCCCGTTATCTGTTCACATAGATCTCTGGCTTTAGTTGAAGAATCTACCTCGAAAGCTTCGTCTGTATCATCGGGGAAGTAAACCTTGTGATATATCTGCATGCTTCTATGCTGAATGGCTTCTACTTCAACCACATACGGTGCGTACAATCTAGCGCCATGCTTTTGGGTTCTGAACACGCGTTTGATACAATCCTTCGCTATAGGATGGGGTCTTGTTTTCAAGAACTCTACAAGCTCTTTAATTAAAGTTTGCCCGCAAGCAAACACACCAGTTGCAAGCCACAAGAGCTCCCAGCCTCGCTCTTCACTTAGTTGTATTCTATTATTTGTCAATTGTTTCATTATCTGGCAGTATATTTCGTCTCGTAAAGCCGGTTCCGTTAACGCGGCCCTGAATATCTCATCCGTGTATTCTGTTGCCGATCTAGCTTTAGGAGCCGGCATGTCTCCCATATATTTCAGAATGCCATAAAACGCAGCAACAGCGCTTTTAGCAATAGCTTCGTTAGCCAAGACTTTTTTTAGTAAAGGTTTGCGCAGTGGTTCTCTAGAGTGTACCCATAAGTCACTTACAACTGCCCTCTTGGCAGTCGTCAATGTGGATTGTCTAGAAATTGATTTGTTTATATCATCGTTTTCCCTGAAGTGTTCCTTTGCGTATTTCTCAAGAGTGTGCATTCTCTTCCGCTGAACTGTGTTGTATTTTGATGGTTTCTTGTCTACCGCAACAGCGCCCTTCTTGAATACTTCCAGTACTTCACTTGTTGGTACTGTCAATGTCGGCAAGATGTAGACGTGTTCAGTCGGAAATAGGCCCTCATGGCCGTTACACGTACCGTGACCCCAAGTGGCATTCATCAACGTTTCTCCATTACAATCTTGTAATAATGTTATCAAATCACCTCTCTTGTACTCCAAAAACGATGACGCATCGTTGTACCCCTGTGATTCAGTTTGCGCGATAACGTAGACAGACCTCCGCTTCAATCCGTCGATGATAAATATGATTAGTGAACTCATTTCACTTGCGTCGACACTTTGGAACACAAATTCTTCTTGGTGGATTGTCCGGATTGTAATTCTTCCTACATTGTCATAAGTTTCGTCTTCGTTGTAAGCGACATACGTGACCTCCGCGTAACATATTTCTAACAAGATATGTTCAGACTGGTCGACTATATAAATACCAGTCCAGTTCACGGCGACTATCACAAGATCTTTGTTAATCGTATCTCCTTTCAGTTTAAGACATTCAAAGAACCTCGAGAACAACATGGGCCATTTCAACTTAGCGAAAATGACGATGTCTTCTTTGCTTCTCAACGGATCTATCTTTGACTGAATGCTTGAAGAAGATTCAAAAGCTTTTGTTACTAGATGTTCCCATTTAGTCAGTGCTGCGTCATTGGACTGGATGAACTGATTCGGAATGTAATTCACGATGACTTTTCTTAAAACGTTAGGATCGATACGAGTGCCGTATTCGATGTAATGTTGCTGAGCTGCGATCATCGCCAAGTCTTTTTCTGAATTGCATCTGTATTCGCCGAATTTCACTCCCTTAGCCACTTGGTGGTAAATGAGATTGGTCGCCACAGGATCGTCCATAGGATTATGCCACGGTGTGAACACTTCTTTCCTGTAGAACAATCTCCATGGGGCATTCTTTTCTGGAGTGCCCTGTTCTTTGGCAAACTGCTCACATTGAGATATCGCATCCATAATATGTTCTCCTTCGCTGCCCAGCGAAAGTACTTTGTCATACAAAGTAATGTAAAGTGAGAAGCCGAATGTATCCGTCAGACCGATGTTTTCAGCTATCTGCTGGCAGACTTCTTCCGCGGTCGTGGCTGAATCTGATTGAACGGTCTTGAAAGTTTCGTCCATAAGTGTGACAGTGAGCAGTATAGGTTCCTTAGTTTTTGTAGCTTGGAGTTCAAGCCAACTTGGTGGCTGAGTTCTGGGCCCATTCTTGAAGGTTCTCACCAATCTCCCTTCGCAATACGGTGCGTAGCCTGGTGGCCCGGAGCGGATAAACGAACGCAGGTATTTAACAAATCGCTCGGAAGGAGGGAAGCAACCGATGCAAAGAGATAGAAGGATCCAACCGCGAGCGTGAGATGCCTTGGACGGATTATTTGTTAGCTGCTTGCAAAGCTGGCATAAAATCTCGTCTCTGAAAAAAAAAACAATATTAAATTCATGTAATTTATATTCACACTATTGCAATGAGGTAAGCGGTAAACTATATCTACATAAATTGAATTTATATAAAATAAACAACCTCATTGCGTAGTATAAATCGATAGGTATGAAAGTCAAGGAAATAAGTGTTCTACTTTAAGTTTATAAAATAAAGCAAGTAAAATATACTTTGAACAAAATTATTTTGAAAGATCATCGCTGCTTCCTGCTGCTACTGGATAGCGACCAACAAAAGAAACTTTTAGAGCTTTTAAATATAGCTATTAAAATGTAGTTAATTATACTAGTTAATTTGACAAAAGGCAATAATTTTATATTCTTTGTTTGATATTTTGCAGCTTACCGCAACTCTTTCCGGATAATTCCATGTCCTATGATGAAATGCAGCTTTTCCAAATTAGTACTTCGTCGCGAATTTAGCCAAGAGCTGTACATTTCATTGGTGACGTCGTCATTCAACAAGCCTTTCATAAACTCCTCGTTTAATTTACTTTGCCGTTTCAACGTCTTTGACATCAACTTGTTTCGGTTCGATTCGCCGGCATAGTCTTTCGCTAGCATATCCTAAAAAATAGAAGTCAGTGAGCTTGGGATACTATAGGGGGTTACAAAAAATCTTTGAGTCTCGCCAAAATGAACAACATGGGCCAATTTAACGCGAAAATGACGATGCCTTATTTGCTTCTCAACGGATCTATTTTTCACTGAATGCTTGAGGAAGATTCAAAAGCTTTTGTTACTAGATGTTACCATTTAGTCAGTGCTGCGTCATTGGACTGGATGAACTGATTCGGAATGTAATTAACGGTGACTTTTCTTAACACGTTATAATTGATACGAGTGCCGTATTCGATGTAATGTTGCTGGACTGCAATCATCGCCAAGTCTTTTTCTGAATTGCATATGTCGGTTTTTTGCATGAACTTCTTCTGAATGAAATCATGAAATCTTACCTCAAATTCTTTACTTTTCTGGAAAGCCCTTCCCACAGTATCAGTCAGTCTGGTCATGACCGACACGTTATCAATTTTATCATCCACATATTTTGGTTCCGCCAAATCTCCCATGAATCTAAGTATCGTGACCCAAAGCGCTTGCGCAGCTATCTTATCAATAGGTGAAGGTAGATCTAAGAGAGAGTGTTTGAGCGTTTTCCGCGAGTATTGATGGCTAATATTTCCGATGAAGTAAGTCGCAGCGAATTTCCTAAAATTGAACTCTTCAAAATCTTCTGCGTCTGTTTCTTGCTGCATCGGTATCACACTCGATATTTCAGGCTTCGCTATCGCTGTCTGAAATTTTAAGAATTGTGTTTTGTTTATAAGGATCAAATAATATATGTTTGTATAGCCCGTTTTCAACTTTCTTTTAGTAGGTGCTACAGTGGTACTCGGAAACTATTAGACGACTGTTTATGTATCGGCTGACAACAAATATCGGTTTGAGCTCGGTTTATCTCTGTATTTATTATTTTATAATAAATAATTGTCCTAATGGTCTTGGATTAGATTAAGTTTCTAGGAAATCTTTTCATTATCTTCTTCCCACTACCTGTGCTACGTGTGTGTGTGTACGTAAGTATTTATGATACTGAGAAAAAAAGAATAAAGTATTCATTTAAAGAAAGGAAGTGGCAAAACAGAAACGAAGAGAGTTTTGAAGCGAAGAAATAGGCATGCTAAGAAGAAAAAAGATGAAAGAGACACTTACCACACCAAAGCCAGTGCCGCGTACCGTACCTGCTGGGGTAGTACTGTCTTTCAAGAAACCGAACACATCATCTACATATCTATCATCTATGGCTTGGGCATTCTGTATCATGGTATCCAAAGGCGCATCTTTCACGAACCAGATAGACCTCATCAGCTCACTGTACTTCTTCTCGTGATCTTCTTCCGCAGCCTGAACATTGGCTGACCTTGATAATGCGTCTTTTTCGCTCGCAAGTTGCGTCAGTTTAGCTCTAATAGTGTGACCTTTCTCCTTAACCAATTTTCGAATGAGATACCCTCTGCAGTGGCCCTGGAACTTTTTAAAGAACAAGCGGAGATTGAAAAACGTTCTTCTCAATTCTCGGGATTTAATAGCAGCTTGTAGACGAAGGTATCCTCTTCTCATAACGAGGTAGCGTCTCCTGTAACCTCTAGCGCGGAAATATTTCTGTACTGTAAGAGCTGCCGCGCGCAACCTCAAGAATCTTCTTCTGCATATAAACCTTCTTGCATTGGCCTGAACTCTGATCACAGCCTTTATCACCACTTTGTGGCGCAACTCTTCCAGTATACCATCGTGAACGTCTTTCAAGAAGACTTTGGTATGGCCGAGTCTGAACTCTTGATCCTGCAGGACAGCGGTGCAGATTTTCTTGGTAGCTTCTTTACAGTCGGTTTTTTCTGCCGGAGGAATATCGGGGACGATTAATCGGTATTGGTGAACGAATTCAGCGTACGAGTGGCGGATGGGGAAGCCTGCTTGTCTTATTTTAGCTGTCTCCATTAGACCTGCGTAGCGGAGTTGTCGCACGCAGAGGGCGCGGTCGAATAGCTGAAATGAGAAGAATAAAACTTGTGTAACAATAATACTAACATTATTTTAACTAAAGTTTAATAAATCTTCAGTTGAATTTATTCGAGTTTAAAGTATTTCTTCGACATGAATCGTATGGATCAGATGTGGCTATATGGTGTCTATCGCTAAGAATGGCACTTCACCTTTGCAAAGCATCATGCATAATTAAGACATTACATGGACGCCAATGTAAAATGCAATAAATAATACATAAATTATAATAAAATGTTACCCTTGGCCTCTTCAACTCGTTAGGCTTGATACAACGCACGAAGAACGGGTGGCAAGCATAAAGAGTTTTCATGAGCGCATCCAGAGATGTTTTGAACTGGTGACTCAAAGATATAGCCTTGCGACTGCCGCTCTGAGAGCCAGCGTTGGACATGTCATGAGCAAACAAACTCCTAAGGAACTGATTGCTTGAGTCAAATAACATGTCTTTCAGGTCTGCTGTAAGCATGTCTCTGTTTTTGTCCAAAAATCCTGAAAAAGCAATAAATTAATATTAGTATGGATTAAATCAATCTGATATACTATAACAAGCTAGCCTGTTAACAATTTTGAGATACTACTTACCTCGAACTTCGTAGAATACATCACCAGCAAAATGTTTGACACCGAATCTATGTTCATGTGTAGACTTTGCTGCAATGTAACAACCTTTTGCACTGTGATTGCTGTTCAGCTTCGACAGCAACGTGAGATCTGTGCCTTTAGGAAACCGCGACTCTTCGTCAATGAGCGATAACAAATTCATCGCCTTCAACCCGATCACGTCCAGATTCTCCTGGTTATCAACATAATTGATATTATCCCAAGTGATTCCCTCCTTCTCATACTGTTCCTGCTCAATCTTAAAAATGTGTCTCACGAAAAACTGCTGCAAGTTCTCATTAGCGTAATTTATGCACAATTGTTCAAAACTGTTCGAATCAAAGTTTTCGAAACCGAAGATGTCTAGGATACCGACTGATCCACTGGAGAGCTGTTGGTCTTTGTTCAGTGTTTTGTTTATCATATCCACTATGTACTCGAACAAGTGGCCATATATGGCTTTAACAAGGGCATCTCGGCCTTCTATCGCGGCAGCAACAGAGAGTGTAGAAACCACTTTATCCCCGTGAGCAACAAAAGTCTTTCTCGTCAGAGCGTCGCAAAGAATAGTCTTGTTCACACTCAGAAGAGTGGCTATCCTGTTCGCATTCACACCGTCCGCTACCTCCGACGACTCGATATTGTTGAAATTAAACGACTTAAACTTCAAATTGCCCATATGCAAAATGGCCGCGAGAAGACTGAAAATTCCCCACACCTCGTTATCAGGGAAGTTCAAAACTTTGAACGCAGATCTGACGTCGGCGAACTCGTGGCTATCGTTGCGACCGTCACACGTCAGCATGTTTCCTGAATTTAGGTAGTGGTAATCTTCGGGCCGGCTCAACTCCAGCCTCCGTTTCTCCGCCGCCGAGAGCCCCGATACGAGAGCATAGAATATGTGGTAGTTCCTCTCTCCTTTGTTCTGCAATACTATTCTAGATTTTTCCAAGAGATACTGCTCTATGTTGCCGCCCTCGATGATGCCTTTCCTGTTGAAGTAAATGTTGACATACTTGCCAAATCTGGATGAATTGTCGTTTCTCACGGTTTTGGCATTACCAAAGGCTTCCAGAATAGGATTGGTTTCTTGTATCTGCTGCTCGATCCATGAATGTTTTCCACTCGCTGCAGCAAGGTACTGGAGAAGTAGCTTCGTGCTTTCTGTCTTGCCGGCACCACTTTCCCCACTGAAAATATTACGAACGTAAATTGTATACAATTCGGTTACGATATGGAACATTCAGACCAGCTAAAAACCTTAGAACATTAAGTATCTTAGAACATTAGAGTACATAAATTACTAATAAAAATAGGACTTAAAGTATAAATCAAGCTCAAAACAGCAAGTTTCTTCGTATTGAAAAAAATGGTTAGTTAATTGGCGGATGTTAAAAAATACAAATAACAAAAAAAGATTCACAATGTCAATAGTTAAATAAATAATGAAATGAGGCATGAAAAAAATAATAGGAATAATATGAGGCAATTTATGATACACATAATAGCATCATAATAGAAGTTGAAACTCACCTGATGACAATACACTGGTTGGAAGCTGTATCCATGAGGGCCCGATACGAACTGTCTCCAACAGCAAAGATGTGCGGAGGAATCTCGCCCATACTCCTCTCTTGATAGAACTGTATCTGGTCCATGGTGTATATAGGAAGGATCTCGTATGGATTGATGGCGATCAACATGGTGCCTGTGTAGGTCTGGAAAAGGAATAGTAAGTATGAGTCAAATATATCCTAATCCCTACTAATATTATAAATGTGTAGACGTTTCTATGTCGTCTACTTATAAAATGAGGGGAAGAGTCAATAAAATCACGGAATGTCACGTTAGTCAGAGATCGCTAACGCCGGGCGGAGCGAATAGCTGCATGTGTGCTTCGCGTCGTGTTGAGTGAGTTACTGAAGGTCATGGCGCGGGAGCACAGAATAATAACTTGTACTTCGTAGCGGGAGCATGGCGTGATCCTAGAGGCGACGCCCCTAGGACGCGTCCCCTGCGCCCGCGCCCCGCAATCTCTAATATGAAATTGAATCACTCCGTCCGGACGTACGTTCGTCTTATTTATTTGAACTTTATAAATATACACATGGAAATGCAAATGTTATTATTAATTACTTAAATATAGGTATTTACGAACTAAAGCTTATTAAATATGAGTATTATAATTAAGTGTCTTAAAATATATATACATAAGATAAGTAGTGTAACCTAGCGGCTACACCACACCCCCCCTGAGACCGTCACTACGGGCGATAACAATCTAATGCTGCGGGGAACCTAACTCTACGCCCTGACCTGGTAACAGTAGTCTTGGCCGCGGCGTCAAAAGGTGAGTTAGTGTTTTGTTTGGGTGCATGTGTGTCAGAGTTAACCTTTGTTTGGCTGTGTGATGGTTGATTGGTTGGAGAGGGCGTGTTAGCGTGAGTGGTGGTGTCGCGCAGTACATAAGCAGGCTTTATTCTGTCTATTGATACTGTGACTGACTTGCCATTAAATAATATTTTGAAAATTTTGTCGCCTCTCTCAATAACCTCATGAGGACCAGAATATGGTGGTTTTAGGGCCCCTGCAACAGTGTCATCACGCAGGAAGACATGTGTACATATTGCAAGGTCCTTGAACACAAATGGAGAACGATGTCCACTGTGACGTGACGCGGGAGGTGGTTTGAGTTTGATGACCACAGAACGTAATCGGCCTACGTAATCGGTCACATCGATGTCATCGTTGTTTGGTGGGAGGAAAAAATCACCTGGAATGCGGAGTGCCTCCCCATATACGAGTTCGGCAGCGGAAGTATTGAGGTCGTCTTTGTAGGCTGTTCTGGTACCTAGAAGGACTAGTGGCAGAGATTCTACCCAACAGAGGTCGGCGTGGCAGGTTATGGCGGCTTTCAGCTGCCTGTGGAACCTCTCCACGATACCATTCGATGCAGGATGATATGCGGTAGTGCGGCTATGAACAAATCCTACCATTTGCGACAAACACTTAAATAAAGACGACTCGAATTGTCTTCCTCTGTCCGTGACGATTTTGGCTGGACAGCCAAAACGGGAAATCCAGCCGCTGAGCAAGGCTTTTGCTACAGTTTCAGCCGTAATGTCAGGAATTGGTATTGCCTCAGGCCAACGAGTAAACCGGTCGATGCACGTGAGACAATAGCGATAACCCTGAGATAAAGGTAATGGACCAATAAGATCAATGTGTACCACCTGGAAACGGCTACGTGGGAGAGCATACGTAGCAAGCGGTGCAGAGGTGTGTCTGGTGATCTTAGATCGTTGGCAGGAGAGGCAGTTGCGGACCCATTCACGGCAGTCTTTGCGGACGCCTGGCCAAACGTAGCGGTCGCTTACCATCTTCGCTGTCGTTGCGGCTCCAGCGTGGCTGAGAGAATGAATACTTTCGAAGACTTGCCGTCGGCAATCCTTGACTATGTATGGTCGAGGCGTGACACCACTGACGTCGCAAAAGATTTCCTTGTCCACTCCGGGGAGTTTTACCTTACTTAAGTGTAGTGAGCTTGTTCCTCCGAGGAGCATTTTAAGTTCCGGGTCGGTGTTTTGTGCGTCTGCTAACCTGCTGAGATCTATAGGTTGAGAGATCTCGTCTATTCGCGACAAGGTGTCAGCGACTACGTTATCCTTGCCAGAAATATGTTTAACATCGGTGGAAAATTGTGAGATGAAATCTAGATGGCGAAATTGTCTAGGCGAGCAGTTCTCTTTACGTGTGCTGAAGGCAAATGTCAGTGGCTTGTGGTCGGTGTAAATGGTAAATTCGCGAGCTTCTATCATATACCTAAAATATTTGATAGCTTCATATATGGCCAAGAGCTCCCTGTCATAAGGCGAGTACTTAACTTGTGATGGGCTAAGTTTTCGCGAAAAGAATGCTAGTGGCTGCCACGAACCTTCGCTCTGCTGCTGTAGTACCGCGCCGATTGCAGTGTCCGAAGCATCAGTAACCAGCGCTAATTTTGCTCCCATGTCCGGGTGTGCTAGAAGAGCTGCGCGGCATAGGCTTACCTTACAGTCCTCGAACGCTTGTAGGGCTTCTCCCGTGATGTCAACGGGATGGGAGCCCTTTACGGATCCGGTGAGCAGGTTATTCAGCGGTGACTGGACCTTGGCCGCGTGTTGGATGAACCTGCGATAGAAATTTGTCATACCAAGAAACCTTCTGAGCTCCTTCACGGTCTTCGGGATGGGAAAATCCTTTATAGCTTGGATCTTACTATCCCATTGGATAGTAAGATCCCAGAGGAAGAGACACTGTAGCCGAGGAAGGTAACTTCTTCTGCCCCGAAGACGCATTTAGATGTGTTTATGACCATACCATATTCCTTCAGCCTTGAGAAAAGGAGATGCAGGTGGTGGAAATGGGTCTCTTCATCTGGAGAAAAAATCAGAAAATCGTCGAGATACGCAAAACAAAAATCTAGGCCCCTAGTTATTTCATCGACAAACCTCTGGAAGGTCTGTCCAGCGTTACGGAGGCCGAAAGTCATGTAAGGGAATTCGAACATTCCAAATGGCGTGGTGATAGCAGTTTTAGGGATGTCCTCCGGATTGACCGGGATCTGGTTATACGCCTTTACTAAATCTATTGTTGAAAATACCTTGCAGACATGTAGGTATACTGTGTGTGAAATCCTGTATGTGACGGATGGGATATCTATCAGGTACTGTTCGCGCATTAAGTCTACGATAGTCGCCGCATGGACGCCATCCATTTTTCTTGGGCGCAAGATGTAATGGAGACGACCATGGCGACTTGGAAGGGCGACAGGTGCCGTCCTGCAACATGACGTCAAATTCGGTTTTAGCAATTTTCAGTCGGTCTGGTGCCAGCCTGCGAGGTGTACATGACTCTGGCGGTCCTGGTGTAGTGCGGATGTGGTGTACAGTGTTGTGCTGTAGTTCTTTATGAATGCCGGAAGGGCGAGTGATGTCGGGGTATTGTGTTAGTATGTCGTGAACAGAGCTTGCGATTTTACCATATGACACTTTTACGGACATAATGTTGTCCGAACAAATCGCAAGTGAAGCCGCGGTAACAAGGCTAGTGTTACCGTCGATCAGTCGCTTGTTTCTTACGTCGACTAATAAATTAAAATATGACAAAAAGTCTACGCCAATAATGGCTTTAGTCACGTCCGCTACAATAAATTTCCAAGGAAAGTCGCGACGCAAGCCTATGTTTAGGTTTAAGTTGATATAACCGTATGTTTTAATTTTCGAGCCGTTTGCGGCGCATATTTCAAAGTCCGTTGCGTCGCGGCTTTCCTTGAGTGCTAACCTAGGGTATACACACACGTCACTACCAGTGTCTGCTAAGAAGTTCACACCCGACCGTCTGTCCGTAACGAAAATGCGGCCTAAACTAAGACAGGCGCCGGCCGCCATCACGCACTGCCTGGGGCTTTTCCCTCCACGAAATCACACGGTTTCACGCACTTCGCGGCATCACTTCCGTACTTACTATGGTATAAGTATGGTATAGTGGCCGGCAAATAACTTGAGCAAAAGTCGACGTAGAGGGGGTAAGTCCGCGCATGTACACTTCCGGACATATTTTATTGGTCATTGTTGATACCAATAGAAACATAAAAAAAAAAATATTGTGAAACATTATTCGTAAAAACAAAATTTATATGCAAAAAATATTAATTTTACAACATGAAATTATTAAACAATTACAATTTTCAATCTTTTTTTGCCTGGTGTCCTAAATACGGTAAGCAACTCCGAGTCTTTACTTTCTTTTACTATTCGTTTTACGGTACTAACAGACGTTTTAGTTGCTTCTGCAGTCTTTTTTATAGTTTCCATTTGTTTTGTAGATTCCTGTTTAAGGAAGCAATACACATCATACACCATTTTTCTAGCTTGTCTCTTCAGAACTGTGTTATGTTTTCGCGGCATAGTCAGAAAAGTTTTATGGTATAGGTATAAACACAATATAACAAAAAACAAAGTAACAATAATATAAATTAATATAAAAATTTAACAACAAAACTTCTTAACTCGAAATAGGCTATTCAAACTGCACGCAAGTGTAATCGATGCCAGTACAGATGCTAGCGGGACGTATATTCGGCGCGGGGGACAGCGGCAAACTGATCGGCCAATCGCGGGGCCGCGTGCCGATAGAATGCCCCCGCGCACCTCTCCTACCACCAATGATACCTTAAAATCGTCTACTGCGCACTCAAGGTCATTGCTCAAGATGTTTGCCGAATATTATACCAGCATACCGGAAACCTTCTGTGGTTGCTCGCAGACCTAGTCCGGGGCTGGCTGCCGCCGCGCCTGCCAGGCGCGCGCCGTGTGTCCGCGCGCGACATCCGCTGCACCGTCGCCGCGAGTGACGCCACCTGTCGCGTCAGCTCGGCGATCTGGCCGTCGACCGCCGAGGTCATGGCGACGTGCGGCTGGCTGGGTACGATGTCGAGCAGCCGGTCCGCCAGCTCAGCCACCTCTTCCAGCGGCGCCTTCGCCTGCGACGCTATGATGGACTGCGTGGCGGTAGGGAGCCGTCCGATCCAGATGGTTTTTAAGAATTCCTCGGGCACGCCTGGGCCGGCGAGGTGGCGTAGGTGGCGGAGGAACTGCGAAGGCTTACGGTCCCCGAGCTCTTCGTGGGTTAAGAGTTGGCGTACCTTCCGCTCCCTCGACGCCGACAGCCTCTTGATAAGCTCCGCCTTCAGGGTCTCGTATTTGTTCGACGCCGGAGGAGCGGTTATGATGTCCTCGATCTCCGCCGCGTGGACCGGGTCGAGGTGGCCCACGGCGTAGTGATACCGCGTGGTATCGGTGGTGATGCCGGCTAGGGCGAATTGGCTCTCCAGCTGCGAGAACCACAGCGCCGGCATCTCCGGGTAAAAGGGCGGCACCCGGACCCCGACCCTATCCACGTGTTGCCGGGTCGCGTCTTCGGCCTTTGTGGGTTCGCCGCCGTTCCCCATCATTTTGTTGTTCTCGTCTTGCATCACGTCGGGGTCACCAGTGTAGACGTTTCTATGTCGTCTACTTATAAAATGAGGGGAAGAGTCAATAAAATCACGGAATGTCACGTTAGTCAGAGATCGCTAACGCCGGGCGGAGCGAATAGCTGCATGTGTGCTTCGCGTCGTGTTGAGTGAGTTACTGAAGGTCATGGCGCGGGAGCATGGCGTGATCCTAGAGGCGACGCCCCTAGGACGCGTCCCCTGCGCCCGCGCCCCGCAATCTCTAATATGAAATTGAATCACTCCGTCCGGACGTACGTTCGTCTTATTTATTTGAACTTTATAAATATACACATGGAAATGCAAATGTTATTATTAATTACTTAAATATAGGTATTTACGAACTAAAGCTTATTAAATATGAGTATTATAATTAAGTGTCTTAAAATATATTTACATAAGATAAGTAGTGTAACCTAGCGGCTACAAATGCGAAAGTTGTGTGTGTTAGTGCGCATGTTTGTTACTTCTTCACGCTCAAACGGCTACACCAATTGCAGTACAAAAAAGGTCTAGGTTGCTAGCTTTAGGTGCTGGCTGTTTGTCTAAGTTACCTACAAGCAATCGTCAAGCCAAGTCAAAGGAACTTGGACTAATACGAAAAGGAGGATCTTGTCAGTCAGGCAAGAACACTGGGCCAAATTGGTAATACGAGTATATGAGTTATTTTTCTCATTCAATACATACTCATACCTAAACAGATACATTATTGTAGTTACCTACTCAGTGAAATCATTAGGCAATACCTCAGACTACAGGAATAAAGGTTTTATTCTTTTTTCCTGTAGTCTAATATTATATATATTATATATATATAGTTTCCTTTATTCCTGTAGTCTAAGGGCAATACATATAATTATGATGGTTAAAAAGATTATAATATAAAAAAACGAGTTCTGTTTATGGCACTTATATCCAAACAATTATTTTATCTTTATAATCCTTTAGTATTATCGTAGTTCCATGGAATTGATAATTTAAATTAAAACAAACATTGCTCCTTGACAACTTTTCATATAAGTTGGCTAAATTACGTTATTTAAGGCATGACAACTATACCTACTTTATATTTTTACCTGTTTATATAACATAATATAACAAATAGAACAGGTCTATTTAGGACTCTGATATTAGATTAATTTGATATTACAGAATCCACTTAAATGCAAAACCATTGTATTGCTATGGAGTATAGGTAATAAGAAAAAAAAACTCACATAGATCAGTTGCTGGTTATATCTGACATGAAGGTTTCGTAGAATAGTATACTCCTGAAGCTCTCCGAGTGTTATCATATCCTCCACTCCTGTCCTCGAGGTGGAGTGAAGTGGCTTCAATACATTCTGTATAGTTGTGATAATCTTCTTCCCATCGTCATCCTGCACTTCTATTTTGTCCCCAGATGAGTTTAGAAGTTTCACAGCTATTGGTATATCAAACTCGGATGATCCTTGAGGCTTTAGCCATACCAAGTCCTAGAATAAAAGAGTTGAGGAAGAAACTGTTACATCATGAATCTTACTTGTATCAAGAAATTATAAACCAACTTGTTGTAAATTAACTATCAATATTAACTTACAGATAATCTAACTCGGTCCGACATTTTTGATCCTGAGATTTTTTACACAAGTTTATTTTTAAACTACATTTAGCATTGTATCATGGTTTGGCCAAGACTGTCGAAGTTTTATCAATGTCTGATTGTCTTATCATTTTATCTATCTCATGATATGGAGGCACACTTATCCTACTTAATATTATAAAGGCGAAAGTTTGTATGTATGGATGTATGGATGGATGTTTGTTACTCTTTCACGTAAAAACTACTGAATGGATTTGAATGAAACTTTACCACAATATAGCTTATACATCAGAATAACACATAGGCTATAGCTTATACATCAGAATAACACATAGACTACAATTTTTGAGGTTTTTAATGTGAGGTCGTAAAAAAAAACACATTTTTTGCGCTTACATTGCAAACGCTGTCTGAATCCTACAAGATAGATCAAAACAATTTACTACAGTATTGTACAACTTAAAAAGGTCTACAAAAAAGTCCGTGATGGTATATGTTTATCTCTTAGGAATAATACACAATAACCATTTTTTATCCTTTACTTTGTACGAGAAATAATGGCTTATTTACGAAGCGATTTTAAGCAATACAGTATTAATCCTTATCCAATTAAGTATCTTAAATACATTGTGCATTTAATAAAGATCAATATGGCTTTTTACAGCATGTAAATTAAATAAATATTTTCGAAGATATCACAGATTTAAAATGCAGAGTCATCGAAGTGGCTCATGGCTGAGTGCGCGACCCGAACGCGGGCAGACGCGTGAGGGCAGACGTCATTGACGGTTGTGTCCGTTTTGCGAATTTTCGAAGCACTAGCGATTTGATAAAAACGTATGGTCGCCTACTTTAAGTACCTAATATAGGCCTAAGGTTAGTCATTGCCAGGTTTCTTTTTGGTTAGGAGTAACACGTACAAAAAGATACTTCATTTTTACGAATTACTTCATTGATAATTCAATTACTATATAGATAGGTTACTTACAGTTAATTATAACAAATTATATTAGCAATAAATTAAAATTGCGACTATAATTTGAGATTTAAACTATCCTATCTCTCAAGTTGGATCGAACTGCACATGGTGTGCGAATTTTATTATAATCGGTTAAGTGGTTTAGGAGTCCATTGAGGACAAACATTGTGACACGAGATTATATAAATTAAGATAAGATTATTAATATTATATGTATGTTTTTATTATTCTTTATTGTACACTACGTCCTTCTTTATTCGTTAATAAATTCCTTTCCATCCAAAGGTTGCCTGGAAGAGATCGCTTTAAGCGATAAGGCCGCCAATTGTGGTACACTAATTTTAAGTTAATTGTCTTTTACTGTGCCTTTTTTATTTATGTGTCCAATAAAGAATTATAAAATTTCCATGACACAATGTTAGTTACCGTACTCCTCCGAAACGGCTTGACCGATTTTTACCAAATTTCATATGCGTATTCAGTAGGTCTGAGAATCTTCTACTATATATTTTTAAGGCAAAACAACGTTTGCCGGGTCAGCTAGTGACTATATATAGATAAGAAGATGTAAATATCAATAACATGAATATGAATTCATTACAATATTCATTAAAATTGATTTAATAAATTAAGTTATATAATATTATAAATAAATAAATTCCAACATTCATTACATAAATATCTATAATGCAGGTTTTTAAAATAACATTTTGAAAAACCAACTTGAAACTGATTAAGAAACTATTTCCTTAAAATTAAGATCTACTTTTGTAAGGGAATACAAATTATAAAGGATAGGTAAAAATTTGGTAAAACAAATATACAACAAAAATAATCTAGAATTAGTAAATACAATTTATTTTAAAATAATTCAGCATTACAAACAACTTATATCTAAATTAATCTAGTTCACTTCTTTTTTTCTTCTTTCTCTTTCTTCTCAGCTTTAATTTTATCTTCTGCCTTTTTCTCCTCCTCTTTCTTGTCTTTTGCCTTTTCTTCTTTCTTTCCCTCTTCAGCATCTCTGTTTGTTATCTTATTATTGATGAGATTATGTAGAGCAATGATAGATCTCACAAGAGCTGCGAGATATACCACCAGAGATTGGTCATTGGTTTTGATGTACAAGTTATCAATAAAGTGATCATTTGCAATATCAGGCAAGAGATTGAAAATATCCTGCAGTTGGTAGATGATTTGATGATTCATAGGCAAAGAGCCTTGACCAACTTGGATGAGATAATCTCTGATTTCACTCAGCTGTGAGTGGAGTCCTTTCAGACCAAGTAGTTGGTTAGTTATGCGCTGGGAGAGACTGCCAACAGTAGTATCTTTGACATCTCTTAGTAAATGCTCGACACCAACTTCTTCAGCTTCTTCTGCACCAATTTCACTTGGCACATGCTCAAAGGTCCTAGTAGTTGGAGTTCCATCATCGTGAACTTCTTCAACGGCTCTGTAAGCCTCAGTTGGCAACCCTAAATCCTTGGGTTTAGCATCAATGATGACTAAAACAGAGTTGGGACAATAGCGCCTGATCAACTCATTGATAGCTACATCATTCTGGTGAAGTTTGGGTCCAGTGTGGTACCATCCCACTACTTTCTCTCGGGCATTGACTTTTTTAAACATGCCATACATGTTCTCTAAGTAGTCATGGTCAAGGAACCAGACAGATTTGTCCTTATCATCTTCATCAAAGGGCACTGGAAATAATAAAGAAACTCAATCAATAATTTCTCATTACTGCATAATAGAGATAAATTGGCTATTAACATAAAGGTAGATAAGTTTTATAATATCTGAACGACTGAAAGCTGTAGAATATCTGAACTAGCTTAATATGCAAGCCCGAGACCAACTCAATCACAGAGTGGTCTCTGTCCACTAATAAACACCACCAAAATATCCGAAAGACTACCAATCCTCCTAAACCTGAGTGAAGATCAATATGTAACAACAAAGGCAGATTAATGATCACCAAAGTTAGTGATTTGATGTAAGCAATGTAAGGCAAACAGCTTTAACAAGTGTAGATCACCAAGAAGTTTCAAGACATATCTCAGTGAGGAAATGGTAAGTTTATTAACAAAATACTTGGCAAATGATTGGAATGATAAATTAAACAAAAGTAATGCACTGTCATCACAACTAACCTGCAAAACTATTTGATACGTCTAAGACACCTTTCGCTCTCCAGCATCCTAGGAGGACACCGACGACGCGTTTCTGGTTTCCAATCTTGCCCATTCGGTTGAAATGATCCACAACGCTCAAGAGTACTAGCGGATGAACTACCACCTTCGTGGTCACAACTTCCTGAGAAGGCATTGTGCTTTTGATGGTAGAATATGTAACTTAATAAATTTTCCCAGCAAATTATCGCGGAATACAAGTTTAATTTACGAAACTTCGCGATAAATTCGAAGAAAATCGCAAATCAGTGCCGCAAACAAAATTGGAATTTGACAGTCATTCATGTCAATTTGCCTTGTCTACGAGAACTAGATATGTCCATAACAAAAATAATCGCAACTGGTAACGAAACAAAATGTAGTCGATAATCGATTTTAGTACAGCTCATCGTGGTCTTTTTACACCAAGAATATCTATCATATCACCGTAAATACCTTAAATCTTTGATCATGAATTACTATGATCGGGGATATGAATGGCCGACAATTTAGGCTTGCTGAATAGTCGGCTAGTACAAACGAAACTCGTAGTCGGTCACAGTAGTCGGTAGTCGGTACACCTCTAAATACAATTATAAAATCCTCTCTTTCTATCGTCTATTTATACTAGACATGCGCAGAATGTGTCACTAAAATGAAAAGATATGTACATAACTTTTTGTATCAGTGAACTATATCTTTCTTTTAGTTCATTTATTTTATACTTTCTACGCCGTAGACAGAGAAAATTCTACGCACTCTTTCTACGTTTCTACGCTTTTTACTCTTTCTATAAGCCTTTTATGCTAGTGAGACCGTAGAAACCACAGATTTCTTTCTACGGTAGAAAGGGATAAATCTGTGAGTGAGATATTTTTTATGACAATGATAGTTGTTTCTTAACACAGTTAAAATGGATACTTAAGACCGAAGAGTAAAATAAGTAACTGTTAATTACTGTGTTTTTCTATGTATGTCTTGAACACGTCTTAAAACTTTACATAAACTTTAAATCACTAATTTTTTAACACATCTTTATATCTCATTATTTCTAACTTTAACAATTATCTTTCTTTGCTTTGAAAAAGAATTCCTTCCTCTGCGGTATGAAATATGAATGTCTCACTTTTTCTACGGAATGTCTTTTTCATTTTATTTTATCACTGTCAAATGATTGTCACTTTGGTGAAGTTTGGTGGTTTTGTTATCATTATCACAGGTTGTTATCGTTGCACGCGCTGTGTGTGGGCGCGCGTGGTTAAAAAGCCTTATTTTTTTTTAACATATACATATATTAAATCCAATAATCACTTACATTACAAGCCACTACAATTATACGGTTCCTTGCCCATAGAACATAGAAGTGGCAATGGCTCAAAGAAGTTTAACTTTCGTTACCGGCAATGCCAAAAAGTTGGAAGAGCTACGGGCTATTCTTGGCAACAGTTTTCCATTAGAAATAATTAGCCATAAGCTAGACTTGCCAGAACTTCAAGGAGAAATCGACGAGGTGTCCATTAAAAAGTGTCAAGAAGCTGCAAGGAGGTTACAGAGACCTGTGCTAGTTGAAGACACGTCTCTATGTTTCAACGCTCTGAAAGGGCTTCCAGGGCCTTATATTAAGTGGTTTCTGGAGAAACTACAGCCAGAAGGCCTTAACACGCTGTTGACCGGCTGGGAGGACAAATCTGCTGAGGCTGTATGTACATTTGCTTACTGTGACGGAAAATGTGAAGATGTTCTCCTGTTCCAAGGTCGTACTGAAGGTAAAATTGTTCCGCCTAGAGGAACAAGAGACTTTGGTTGGGACTGCTGTTTCCAGCCAGATGGTGAAAACCTCACATATGCTGAACTGCCAAAGGAAAGAAAAAATGAAATTTCTCATAGATATAGAGCCCTTGATAAGCTAAAAGCACATTTTTGCAAATTACAAAATTAAATAGATAATAATGTTTCATTACAGAACCAACTTGATCCCAGCTGTAATCAGTTACTAGATATGTATGTAGCCCAAATGATGATTTTAATAATACAAAGAATTACTAGTGTACTTCAGTAAATACTTGTTTATTTTTCATATATATATATTTCCTTAGTGTTAATGTAGTTTTTTTTTATTATTAGTACAGGCTCTCAATTCCTATGACAATACATAATTATATATAATTATCTACTATGAAAATAACAATAATTAGTTTTAGACAAAAGTCTTATTTGACATCTTATTTATTACAATACCTACCTATTAATGATTACATCTGTCTATTCTACAATTAAATAACGAATGACAGTGCAATTACCATAAAATACCATTCATGTGATATTAAATAACTTGATGAAGTATGTACTCCAGGAGCTACATAAGGTTCTATGTTTGAATTATTATAATTCTTGTAATACCAGTCTTTATCATCAATGTCTCTAGTTCTCGTGCTACCCAAACTCATGCTATCTGAAAATCTTGTCTTTGCCTCTCTATTTGTAACTGGCGAGAATGTGTCTCTAAGTTCATGATGCTCTAATGGTGGCATGATCACTTTTGTAACGGTTGCTGGCCTTTTGCTAAAATTAGGGGATACTATAACTGGATTATTTGGAATTAAGATTGCCGATAAAGCTGTCGGTTGGGTTTCAATAAGCTTCTTAGTTGTTGGTGCTGTAGTCACAGCTGTTGAATAAGACATTGTACTTGACTCCATCCAAGTTTGCATGGACATGTCATTTGTTGTATCCGTAGTAATTAATAATCCATCTTTTTCAGTCACTTGTGTTATAGTTAAGTTAGATTCCATTAAGTTGTACTTGCTCATGTTGTTTGGATCCATGTTTTGTTCTTCGATATTTTTTGTTCTATTATAGGCTACATGAGTACTGTTGTCATCATTCACAAATGCTTGGAGCTCGTGAATTTCGCTTTTCATCTTCTTATGTGTGGTATTGCTTTCAACTTTATGAACAGGTGCTTTTGTTGTTGCATCTACCATACTATGTTCTGTGCTCACTTTACGGCTGTATGTCATTTCTCCCTCAGTATTCACAGTAGCTTGGGTCACAGACAATGTAGGATCAGGGATTGGCTTAAATCCTCCAGAAGTAGTAGGCATCATTGGTGAAAATCCTCCAGTTTCGAATTTTGGTGGTTCTGTCATCTGATATATTTTATTTCCATTACTACTGCTGCTGCTACTGCCATCAGAGTTCTTATTTATTGGCCAATCTATTTTACGACCTGTGTTCAGTAACTTACCGACGTCTATTGGAGGTATAGGCATACCAAAAAATGTAAAGCTACTGCTAGGTTTAGGAGTTGGAGGAGGCATCTTTGTATTGCTTAAGTTTTTCATCCCTGCGTAAATTACGGGAATTCCCCCTATATTGTCGTGCGATTTATTATGCGTCAATTCCATTTCGCTCTTGATTCCCTCTATAAAAGTTTCATTGTATGGATAGTCAACATAATCTTCATAAAAATAGTCTGATTCCTCTGGGTATGGACGATTGTTAATTTTGTTTGTGTGGTAGTTATTTTTAATTTGCGTTGCGTAGTCCTTAATTTTGTCTACAGATGAGAAAACTTGAGAAGTTGCAAGGTTCGGTAGCAAAGCCTCATTTTCGTGAGTAATGCATGACCTTACATCTTCTTCCCTAACTTGTGTTTTAGGGCAATCATTTCTTGAAAACGGCATCCCCTTAACGTAAGTTCCGTCCGCACATTTTGGTCCAACGGATGAAGATTCTGAGAGCCAAGATTTGAGCCAGATAATAGCGCAGTTGCATGTCAATGGATTACCTGAAAGTTGAAAATAACATTATTTTTTAAAAATTCATTTAATGAACTAAGTTAAAGCATGAGGTACTCACCGTCAATATCCAAAATAGCGATGTTGTTGCGCAACTTTGCAAAAGTGTCTTCAGATATTGACATCAGCTTATTTTGTTTCAGTGATAGAACTTTCAGTCTGGGCATGAAATCAAATGGATGTCCACTTATGTGGCAAATCACATTATTATCTAGATTTAGTTCTACCAGCCATTCCATGTATTGAAAAGATGCTCTTGTTATTTTAGTCAATTTGTTAAAACTCAAATCCAGCACTTCTAGAGAAGTCAATTGCCTCAGTCCAGAATTATCGACATTGGTAAGTTGATTATTACTAAGATTCAGATACTGTACAAGAGGAATATTTTCAAAAGCATGTGGAGAAATGTACTGTAAGCGATTTCCATGCAACTCTATTATCCTCAATTTTGGCAGGTTTGAAAATGCATTATCAGGCAGATCAATCACATGATTCCTTCCTAGGTATATTGTGATTAAATTCGGTAAATTTGCTATAGCTCTAGCATGAATTATCTCGATTTGATTATTATCTAAATCTATAGTATCTAGGTTTCGTAAATCCTTAAAGCTTCCTGTTCGCAAATGGGTTATTTTGTTATGTGGCATTTTAATCATCGTCAGAGTTTGTATATTGTTTATTGTGTTGCCATCAAAATTCTTGATGTGATTAAAACTTGCATCCAAGACTTTCAATTTAGACAGAATATTCAAAGAAACTGGTAACTCGTTCAAACTGTTCGAAGATATATTCAAAGTCTCTACATCCAGGGCTTTATTTACTGTACTTGGACTTATTGATTTCAATTTATTCTTGCTAAAATCAAGAGCAGCAAGTGCAGCATTATCCTTAATGGCCATGAAATCGAAGTTCTCGATCGTATTTCCGTGTAAGTTAACTTGTCTGAGATGAATAAGTTTACTGAAACTTTTTGGATGAATAGACAAAATTTGATTGTCGCTGAGATCCAAAGTTTCCAATTGAACCAAATCGCCAAAAGTATTTAAATCGATTTGTCGTAAACCGTTACGGTTCATGAAAAATCTATGCAAGTTATGTAAACTTTTCATACTTCCATGAGGGATTTTTTGGATGCCATTGCTTGAAATGTCTAATGTTCTCAAAGATGGTAAATCCAAATCCGGTGAAGGCGGTACTGGCAAACTTGTGATTTGGTTTCTTTGTAAATATAACTTTTCCAAGCCTCTTGGTAAACCTGGAATGAATTCGATCAATCTATTGTTACCAGCGTCTACTTCGTAAAGGTTTGGGAGATTCCTAAAAGTCGCTGGATGGATGGAGACCAAAGCATTGTTGGAGACATTTACATATTCAAGTAACGGCGATTCCATAAATGATATAGGATCAATTATTGTTAGCTTATTATTGCTTAAATTAATTCTTCTCAACGCTGGCAAATTGTATAGCAACTTAGGTTGCAACCGTTGATAGTAATTGAATGACAAATCCAATCCTTTTAGAGCAGGTAAATTCCAAAAAGGACCTTCATTCATATCTGTAAGAGAGTTGTTGCTTAAGTGTAATTCTCTAAGAGCGGGCATGGCTACAAATGCATCTGCTTCTATGAACTTTATGCTGTTCTTATTTAGATGTAGTCGTTCTAAACTCGGGTGGCCTCTAAGTGCACCTCTTGGTATTTCCTGCAGTAAATTATCACTCAAATCTAAAAACTTAAGTCGCGGCAGGGCATCCAGTAATGCTCGAAATTCGGAAATATACATTATTTTATTGCCGATGAGATTAAGTTCTTCAACGCCACTTCCCGATTGTTGTAAGAAAGATTCCGGATGAATTTGATTTATTTTATTGTAATTTAAATCCACTACTCTCAACTTTGGTACTCTGTGAAAAGCTCCATGGTGTATCACATGGATATTATTGTTGGATAAGAAAATCTTTTCCAGCATAGGTTGATCAACAAAAGCTGCTTCATTTAACTTGTCGATGGAATTATAATTCAGATCCAATATTGAAAGCATAGGTAAATCTCTTGTAGCTCTTCCGACCATTGTCGCATCTGTTATCATGTTATTACTCAGCGACAGTTCTTCTAGCGACGGAATCAAAGAGAGAGCTCGCATATGGATATGATTTATTCCGCATTGTGTGATTTCTAATTTCCTTAGCTTTGGAAGATTGAATAAAGCGTTTTCCTTGAGTATTCGCAAGTTAGGGCTTCCTTGGACGAAAAGCCTTTCTAAGCTTGGCAAGTTTTCGAATGTTCTCTCGTTTATGGCATTTAAACTTCCAGACTGTATGTTTATGTACCGTAATTTCTCCATATTAATGAAAACTGGTATTCTTTTCAGATTATGGGACTGAATTGTCACAGCTTGAAGATTTTGTAACTTTAATAAGCTTTCTGCGGGGACGTTCCTAAGGTCATTCTCTACAATAAATATTTCAACTATGTTTTGCTCCTGCGTTTCTAGCCAAGCGGCCGAAACTCTTTCCAGTCCATTATGTCGAAGCATTAACCTTAAAATCTTCACATTTTGGAATACTTTTCCAGGCAGAGATGGGAGGTAGTTGTTCTCGATAATCAATTCGTCTATAGGTTTCCTTATCAACTCTCCTATTTTCTGGATTCCTTTTGATACTTGGGCTAAATCGCTGTGCGTGCACCTGTAACAAAGGACAAATACAATTTATATACATAACTAGTTTTCTAGAAGCTTATGTAATGTTAATGAATAAACTTACCATATTTGAATATCTTCGTGTCGGTTGGTACAAATGCATGGTAATATCGATTCTGGACTAGGACATATTGTTGATTGTCCTGAAGCAACTGCTAGTATGTTAATGATGAGCCATAAAGCAAGCTCTTGTGTTTTGGAATCCATTCCTTAGATTCATGTATGAAGATCATTGTAGCATAGTCTTCGGCCAGATCCTCTTTTATCGCGTATTCTGTTATCCTGGAATAGATGAACAAAACGTTTTAAAATTTAGTGTGGCCTTCTCTTATCTGTTATTGTAGGCTTATGGTTTGGGGTTGCGACATACAAATGGACTTTAAATGGGTGTTTACACAAATTTCATAGCCGTCTGTCTTTTGAGTTTCTGAAGTGGTGTTAACAATAACTAATGGGTACCTACACCATTCAATCGAGCGAACTTAATCGCTGATTAAAGTATAATGGCGAGACTGGTTAACATCATTTTTCGAAACGACACAATCCGGCGGCGTCAAGGACCGGCTTTAATGAAAACAATGAAAATGGGGAACAATGGGCAACGGTCCGGTGGTTAAGATGCACTTTCACTACCATGCTGTACCTACTATTAACCATCGTATGTACCATTTACGTCATTCTTACACAATGCTATTTTTATTTGGAGGCTCTAAGACTATCGATGTAGGTCAGAATTGGGATACGGTAGAGTGAACTTTACAACGCGTGCTGAATGAAGATGAAATTGAAACAATGCGAGATCAGTCTTGCGTAATTTGTGAAGAATGAGATAATTGGAACGTCGAGGTCTTACCTATATGTAAAAACAAGAATGTTTAGGCGGCAATTAAAATTTTTTAGTTCTACCTTCGTAGAGCTTCCTTCCCAGATGTAATAATAAATTCAATGTTCAACGCAAAATATCAGTAATATCCACATTTACTTACGCTTACTATCCGGATTGTTCTATTTTATTCTACAGAACTAATAGCAATAGAACTAAAGCTAATAGAAAATTATACAGGATTAAACTACATATACAGAACCCAATAGGTATCATAGGTTTTTTGATTAATTATGTTATAGCTATAATCCGTTTAAATGAGAGATCCATATCAAATGTTATTCGAACCGCCCGTTTTCAAAATGATAAATAAAGCTGTTAAATTTCAGCTGTTTCAGAATGAAAGAAGTAAACTTAATCAGTTTTTATAATATTACTGTGATTATATTCCTTGGTATATAATTTGGAATTTACAAATTCACTATGATTCTGCTTGTTCTAGTCTGATCGATATGTAGACCATCTTGTATACATTCCATACAGAACATGTTATGTAGGTGAAGTACCCTGAATCAATGCATGCAGTCAACGGCACGAGATTACTGTACAGTTACGGCATTTACGTCTAACTGTCGCCGGTTGTCATCCCGTAACGAGAAAACTGCAAATTACTGGCTGGGTTTCTAGGAGATTGTATTGATGTGGTCTATAAGTAGAGCACAGGTACATTACAAATTATAGATTCCAAAGGAGATTTAGCAAAGCTAGGATTCATAAGAAGCGAGAATGTTTAAAGTACGTTTAGTGATTCCTCTTTAGCTATCTGTAATATGTTTAGGTATTAGAAATTCTAGTGAAAATGGCAAGTACTTTATTTTATAATCAAAATACAAATTAAACTTATCTACTATCTATTAGTTTAATATTGAAATAGACTATTCTCAGGTGGGAATGCTGGCACTTCCTTTTTACTGTTCGTGTTCGTGTATTGGCTGTGGTATTGGGCACAATTACAAGTAACCGGTACGCTGATTTTGATAATGTATGTCTGTGTCTTATTCGCTTATTTGACGAAACTTATTTGCCTGTATTTGTGTGTTTGCTTTTTTGTCTTTTATGCCTAATACCTACTGTCAGCAAACAAATAGTAAGTAGTGCCAGCTACATAAAAATCACCATATGTACATATTGTGACTTGTAGATAAACGTTACTTGTAATTAAAGTGAAAAAACGATGTGTTTGTTAGCGATTTGGATCACTTAGGAGGTCTAGGATGTAAGAACATCGGTGGATGATGTGCAACGAGAGTGAGAAACGATAGAGTAGTATGCAGCTACAAATAAAAAGGTTTGTAAGAGTTTTGATAGAACCCTTAATAGAAAATCATGTACAAACCTATAATGCATTTGTAATACATTTCATCTATCCTATACGGTACAGAATCTTTTTCTGTACCGTAGTAAACATAAATATACGGCGTATACATATACGAGGGTGAATCAAAAAATTCTTGGAATCAATATTAAAAAATGCAAAGATTTAAATAATAATATTTTATTTTTCTACATAATCTCCCTGCAATGCAATGCATTTAGAATAACGCGTTTCTAACTTCCTTATTCCTTGTGAAAAAAAATATTTTCTTGACTCTCGAAAAAGTCCTCTACGGCAGCTATAACCGCGTCTTTATCGTGAAATTTTGTTCCACGAATTTCCCCTTTTAATTTTGGAAATAAGTGAAAATCACTTGGGGCTAAATCCGGAGAATATGGTGGGTGGTCAAGGAGATTGAAGCCAGCACAGCGGATTGCGTTGAGCGCAACTTCCGATCGATGAGCAGGAGCGTTATCTTGAAGGAATAACACGCCCAACGACAATTTTCCACGACGTATTTCTTTAATCGCTTCACGCACTTTCGGGATTAAATTTGCATAATAGGGTCCAGTAATCGTCTAGCCTTTTGGCATGTAATCAATAAAAAGGATTCCTTCACTATCCCAGAACACAGAGGCCATAACTTTGCCAGCGGTAGGAGCAACTCGAAATTTCTTAATGGATGGAGAGGATGGTCGTTTCCAAGACATGCTTTGTCTTTAAGTTTCAGGATTAAAATGGATTGGACCCACGTTTCATCCATGGTAACAAGACGACGGCAAAAATTATCCGAATCACGCTGGAACATTTCGAGATTACGCTTGGAAATTTCCAAACGTCGCTTTTTGTTTTCGTCGGTAAACATTCGTGGCACCCATCTTGCAGACACTTTTTTGAACCCCAGTGAATCAATTAAAATTGGTTGAACGCTACCAAAAGATTTCTTTAGGATCTCAGCTATATGTTTTATAGTCATTCTTCTGTCTTCCAAAACCAGATTCTCAACCTTTTTGACATTTTCTTCTGTAACGGAGGTTGAAGGCCGCCCAGAAGGCGGGTCATCTTTACAGCTTGATCTACCTCTTTTAAATTCAGCCACCCAGTACGCAACCGTAGAATAGGGTACAGCATCACCCCCTAATGTCTGCTGAATGTCCAAAAAAAATTCCTTCGTAGACATTTTTTTCAAACTGAGATATTTTATCACCGCATGTAACTCACTTTTATCCATAATTTTAACTTTTTAGCAACTCGTTGCACAAAAAAAATTATTACATGCGAACGAACTGACAAAAACAAGTGACAGTCTGCATAAATATAGTGTGATATACACTCTTTAATTTGAATATCGAACTTGATCCAAAAAGGTTTCATATATATGCACTTCTAAGAACTTTTTGATTCACCCTCGTACATAGGCATCTAGCTTACATATGTGTAAGTTACGAAGAGATGTTGAAATCTCTTATTGCTTAAAATTCAACGAAATAATTTGCATAGCATTGCAATAGTTATGAATACATAGCTATTTTCACTTCTCTATTTTTTCTGCGCTAATAATTTTTCCACCAAACAATTTGACAATAATTTTATGGAAATCTAGGAAAATTACGACTTACCTAACACTGCGAGGATACCAAGAAAAGAATTAAAGAATTCCCAAATTTCAAAACATTTGTGGTGTATATACTTTTTTCATATGCTCAATTGAAAATGAACGAACCTTCCAGGCGTGAACACATCCGAAGACCACAAAATTAAAACAGGAGGGTTGAAAAGGCTTTTAGATAAGTGGCAAGCTTGTGTAAGTTGCGTAACACTGATATGACGAGTGCGGCTCGTGGTAGCCAAACACGGACTGGGATCCAGAGTATTTCGCATGTAAACACAAGACTTTCGGTTCACACCTCGATGCACACCAAGTAACTTATCTTTCACCATTGTGGCTCGTGCCGGTACGTAGTTGCAGTTCAGAAGGGACATCTGCGAGTAAAATAAAAAAATACCTAAAATTTTAAATAAGTAAACAATATTGGGCGCTATTAAACAATATCAGTTTAATTAGCTTTGATTCATTGCAGTGCTAAGAAACTCTCGAGTTCTAAAAATATGATTAAAATTAGCTCTATTAAATGTGCCATTTAAACTTAAATTTTAACGGTTGTTTTTTATCGTTAATAAAATTATATCCCCTAATATATAAAATTTCCATGTCACAATGTTAGTTACCGTACTCCTCCGAAACGGCTTGACCGATTTTTACCAAATTGTATATGCGTATTCAGTAGGACTGAGAATCGGCTACTACCTATCTATATTTTAAGCATAACAACGTTTGCCGGGTCACCTAGTAATATTATATTATTTTAAATAGTTAGAGTTTATAATTTTAAAATAATGTGAATATTGAGTAAAGTTATGTGAACTTATTTCGTGAGATGATTCTATATTACCTTTTACTATATAAGCTTTTGGATCATTCATTACTGAGTACCTTCAGCCATTTTTAACCGACTTCAAAAAGGAGGAGGTTATATATTCGACGTGTATGTATTTTTTTTTTTTTTTATGTATGTTCACCGATTTCTCAGCCATTTGTGGATCGATTCTCAAAATTCTTTTTTTAATTGAAAGAGTATGGTTCTGAATTGGTCCCATTGTCACCAAAATAGGATCTGATGATGGATTCCTAGGGAAATCGAAGGAAAACCTAAAAAGTTAGGTTATGTTTACGCCCGAAGAGAGATTCACGCTCGTTCGGCTGTACTGATATTCTTGAAATTTAAGATGAAAATAGGTAAGACTATGTGTTAACACATGGGCTACTTTTTATCCCGAATATAATTACTGTTCCCGTGGGATGCACCAAATAACACATAAATCTTTATAACTTCTTCACGCCCGAACGGCTGTACTGATGTTGATGAAATTTGAGATGAAGATAGGTTAGACTATGTGTTAACACATTGGCTACTTTTTATCCCGAAAATAATTACTGTTCCCGTGGGATGCACCAAATAACACATGACACACTGATTTCGCTTAAATTTGATATGGGGGTAGACTAGACCTTGTATAACACGAAGGTTACTTTTTATCTTAAAAGTCATTGCTATTCCCTTGGGATACCCAAATAACTCGATAACCTATTTCACTTCTTCGCGCTCATACGGCAATACAGATTTCACTCATGTAAAATTTGATAATATATTAATAGACTAGACACTCGAACGGATAAAAAAAATATTTACGGGCTCGCTTCGATATGAGTTATCCCACTTCGTTCGACTTTCCCCCAGGATGTTTTGGGCTTATAACACTCCAAATATTATATAATTTGTGCTGCTTTGGACTTCTTTATGCTCAAATGGTTTGAACAAATACGGTGAAAATTTTCGCGCTCGCTTCGCTCGCGCATTGCTCGATACGTTCGCATCCAGCTCGCTTCGCTCGCCCTTGGTCCTAGTACGTTTTGACACAACAAACATTATGTTATTTGTGCTGCTTTGGACTTCTTTATGCTCAAACGGTTTAAAGAAATACGGTGAAAATTTTCGCGCTCGCTTCGCTCGCGCATAGTTCGGATCGCTCGCATCCGGCTCGTTTTGCTCGCATCCGGCTCGCTTCGCTCGCTGTTGGTTCTAGTAAGTTTTGACACAACAAACATTATGTAATTTGTGCTGCTTTGGACTTCTTCAAGCTCAAGCGGTTCGAACAAATACGGTGAAAATTTTCGCGCTCGCTTCGCTCGCGCATAGCTCGCTTCGCTCGCATCCGGCTCGCTTCGCTCGCATCCGGCTCGCTTCGCTCGCAATTAGTTCTATTACGTTTTGACACAACAAACATTATGTAATTTGTGCTGCTTTGGACTTCTTTATGCTCAAACGGTTCGAACAAATACGGTGAAAATTTTCGCGCTCGCTTCACTCGCGCATAGCTCGCTTCGCTCGCATCCGGCTCGCTTCGCTCGCAATTGGTTCTATTACGTTTTGACACAACAAACATTATGTAATTTGTGCTGCTTTGGACTTCTTTATGCTCAAATGGTTTGAACAAATACGGTGAAAATTTTCGCGCTCGCTTCGCTCGCGCATTGCTCGATACGTTCGCATCCAGCTCGCTTCGCTCGCCCTTGGTCCTAGTACGTTTTGACACAACAAACATTATGTTATTTGTGCTGCTTTGGACTTCTTTATGCTCAAACGGTTTAAAGAAATACGGTGAAAATTTTCGCGCTCGCTTCGCTCGCGCATAGTTCGGATCGCTCGCATTCGGCTCGTTTTGCTCGCATCCGGCTCGCTTCGCTCGCTGTTGGTTCTAGTAAGTTTTGACACAACAAACATTATGTAATTTGTGCTGCTTTGGACTTCTTCAAGCTCAAGCGGTTCGAACAAATACGGTGAAAATTTTCGCGCTCGCTTCGCTCGCGCATAGCTCGCTTCGCTCGCATCCGGCTCGCTTCGCTCGCATCCGGCTCGCTTCGCTCGCAATTAGTTCTATTACGTTTTGACACAACAAACATTATTTAATTTGTGCTGCTTTGGACTTCTTTATGCTCAAACGGTTCGAACAAATACGGTGAAAATTTTCGCGCTCGCTTCGCTCGCGCATAGCTCGCTTCGCTCGCATCCGGCTCGCTTCGCTCGCAATTGGTTCTATTACGTTTTGACACAACAAACATTATGTAATTTGTGCTGCTTTGGACTTCTTTATGCTCAAACGGTTCGAACAAATACGGTGAAAATTTTCGCGCTCGCTTCGCTCGCGCATAGCTCGCTTCGCTCGCATTCGGCTCGCTTCGCTCGCAATTGGTTCTATTACGTTTTGACACAACAAACATTATGTAATTTGTGCTGCTTTGGACTTCTTTATGCTCAAACGGTTCGAACAAATACGGTGAATATTTTCGCGCTCGCTTCGCTAGCATACAGCTCAATTTGCTCGCAATTGGTTGCCTGCCTGGTATACGCCAGAGGTTTTTTGATCTTAAGTTTATTTGGCTCTCTATAGCTAAAACTTAAAAAATATCATGATTAACCACTAAAAATGTAAAAATAAAATTGTTTTAAAAAACAAAGAACCGACTTCAAAACACAACTAAAAAGGGAAAAATAATTTTAAGCCTACATCAAATCAAGAATAGTTATATAAGTAGAATCGAAGAGTTTATTTCATGTACTTATAAAAAACTATTTTAAATTTTTATTAATCCTGTTTTCTTGAAGTCGGTGCCATCTAAGAAGAACAATTTAATGTTTGTTAAAAAAAACTATTTTCAATTGTCTTTCTTTGCTGGCACCGACTCCAAGAATACAGGATTCATAAAAATTTAAAATAGTTTTTTTAAGTACATGAAATAAACTCTTCGATTCTACTTATATAACTATTCTTGATTTGATGTAGGCTTAAAATTATTTTTCCCTTTTTAGTTGTGTTTTGAAGTCGGTTCTTTGTTTTTTAAAACAATTTTATTATGAGTTGCATTAGCTGGTAGGTGTAGGTTACAAGCATTACATCAATACATGCCGATAGTCTTAAAGACTTTATGAGTCGATTTAGTTTATAAATACCTACAAGGAGAAAGACAATTTCTAATTCGCTTCTGTACAACCGCGCCTACCGGTCTTTGTCCGCAAATTGCAAAATAAAGAATGCTAAGGCGCGTTATCTCTATTAAATCAGCGATGTGGTAACGAGGAAGGGTGCAAGCTTGGACAATAAAATTGACTTGTCGTTTTAATTGCTCAATTCTTTATACCTAAGAACCTGTCTTTAGAAACTCAATTTTAGGAACTGCATTAATTTTTTTAGATGTTTTGTAAAGTAGACAATGGGTATGATTAAGCAAGTAAATAGCAGTTTTTTGAGCTTAGCTACCGACTGTTATGGACTATAATACTTGTTGAAATTCATGCTCGAAGAATTAAAATTTAAAGAGCCTTCCCAATTTGCCATAGCAGAAGCTTGAAATGTTAATTAATACCTACCATTGTTTGAGTGCACTAAAAACCTTATAAACTTATGAAATTATTCATTCGCATATTTACTTACTGGAGTTACGAAGGACAAAAGTGTCCAGTCATGACATGGCATGGCTGCGCCATCTCGCGGCGTTCCTAGGCATGCCGTGGTTGGGCGGAGAGAGCAGCGGCAATGCGCGAAGCGGTCCTGCATACCTGCATCCCTGCCCCCGTCGTGAGATGGGACACCTTGTAACGCTTCTAAATTGGAGGGTGGCGGTATGGTGATATAATTGATACACTGATTACATAATAACTATTTATTTATATTTCACAGTATGGTTGTAGAAGAAGTATTAGTTACACATAATCTGAATACAATATAATCAAAGTGGCGCAGGCTTGAGCATGAGAATAAAGATAAATTTGGGCGCCGTGACATAGAATGTCTTAAGTAGTATGTAATAAGGATCTCCCTTGGCTAGCGTACAAAGGTCCAAGGAGTCCTGACAATAAAATATGAAATCTCTAGGGTCGTGATTCAAAGCCTACATCGATCTTAGGTATTAGGTGCAACCATTAGTATTTAGGTATTCATTGTTTTAGTTAAGAACGACACATTAGTAAAGAAGACACCGGCCACAAGGAGGGTCCGGTGTTACCATTAGCCAAGTCGAGGGTAGGTGGCGACCGAAGGCGGGCTCCAGCGCGGCAGGGAGACGAGAAGAAGAGAGCAGAGGGCTCCCTCCACGAGCTGGAAGCTCCGTCGGCTCGCACCTCGAGGCACGTGGGTCAAGTGAGTGTGTCGTCGTGGCAGGTGTGTCCGACGCGGACTTGAAGCGGGCAGGAGAGGACTCCGTATCCCGTGGGATGCGACGCTAATGTCGCCACATTAGAATGTAGTGACTATATCAAAAAACCCCTAGTTTTGGGGTTAAATGATGCTGCCGGGGCCTGGCCGCGGGGCGAGGACTCTCGAGGATGAGGCTGCCAGGTCCACGGGTACGTCTTTCAACGTGCAGGAACACAAATCTTTATGATGGCGTCTGCGTGGCGGCTGCTAGTCCATCGGTTGGTGGTAGGCAGCAGGAGACCGTTGATCAATGACATCAGGGTGAGAGCGGCGCGGGAAAAAAGGATCTCGCGAGCCGGCGCCGAGCGCCGGCCGCGGTAGTTCGACACCAATCCCCGCGAGTAAAAAAAGCAAAAGGCCCAGCGGACTCGCTAGTCTGGCTCGCGAACTCCCTCCATCTTCTTGTTGACTTTGACATATAATTTGTCACCTGTCATTAAGTCTATTCTTCGAATACGCTGATCTACAGTCCTTGGAGTATCGAATCGAACTAATCGAATAAAGGGGTTACACAAGGCCCCCAACAGAAACAGAATTCACGCCAGTGAATTCTCGGCTGCCCCCAGCCGTACCCTACTGTAGTACGACCAAGAGTTACCTCTGGCGGTGATTGAAGATGACAAATCAAAAATCTAACGCGTCCCAAAACTACAAAACAAAATTGAACGAACTATCCAAACCAAAAAATTAAACGACCAAATTCTATACTTGAATTAATAAACCAAACGAATACTTGAACTACTAACCAAAATATTAATTAATCTAAAATCTGACAAAAGTCCAAAACTATACTATAAATTGAACGAAACTATCAACACTATAAAATTGTTTTAAAAAACAAAGAACCGACTTCAAAACACAACTAAAAAGGGAAAAATAATTTTAAGCCTACATCAAATCAAGAATAGTTATATAAGTAGAATCGAAGAGTTTATTTCATGTACTTAAAAAAAACTATTTTAAATTTTTATGAATCCTGTATTCTTGGAGTCGGTGCCAGCAAAGAAAGACAATTGAAAATAGTTTTTTTAACAAACATTAAATTGTTCTTCTTAGATGGCACCGACTTCAAGAAAACAGGATAAATAAAAATTTAAAATAGTTTTTTATAAGTACATGAAATAAACTCTTCGATTCTACTTATATAACTATTCTTGATTTGATGTAGGCTTAAAATTATTTTTCCCTTTTTAGTTGTGTTTTGAAGTCGGTTCTTTGTTTTTTAAAACAATTTTATTTTTACATTTTTAGTGGTTAGTCATGATATTTTTTAAGTTTTAGCTATAGAGAGCCAAATAAACTTCACGATCAAAAAACCTCTGGCGTATACCAGGCAGGCAACCAATTGCGAGCAAATTGAGCTGTATGCTAGCGAAGCGAGCGCGAAAATATTCACCGTATTTGTTCGAACCGTTTGAGCATAAAGAAGTCCAAAGCAGCACAAATTACATAATGTTTGTTGTATCAAAACGTAATAGAACCAATTGCGAGCGAAGCGAGCCGGATGCGAGCGAAGCGAGCTATGCGCGAGCGAAGCGAGCGCGAAAATTTTCACCGTATTTGTTCGAACCGTTTGAGCATAAAGAAGTCCAAAGCAGCACAAATTACATAATGTTTGTTGTGTTAAAACGTAATAGAACCAATTGCGAGCGAAGCGAGCCGGATGCGAGCGAAGCGAGCGCGAAAATTTTCACCGTATTTGTTCGAACCGTTTGAGCATAAAGAAGCCCAAAGCAGCACAAATTACATAATGTTTGTTGTGTCAAAACGTAATAGAACCAATTGCGAGCGAAGCGAGCCGGATGCGAGCGAAGCGAGCCGGATGCGAGCAAAGCGAGCTATGCGCGAGCGAAGCGAGCGCGAAAATTTTCACCGTATTTGTTCGAACCGTTTGAGTATAAAGAAGTCCAAAGCAGCACAAATTACATAATGTTTGTTGTGTCAAAACGTACTAGAACTAATTGCGAGCGAAGCGAGCTATGCGCGAGCGAAGCGAGCTATGCGCGAGCGAAGCGAGCGCGAAAATTTTCACCGTATTTGTTCGAACCGCTTGAGCTTGAAGAAGTCCAAAGCAGCACAAATTACATAATGTTTGTTGTGTCAAAACTTACTAGAACCAACAGCGAGCGAAGCGAGCCGGATGCGAGCGAAACGAGCCGGATGCGAGTGAAACGAGCCGGATGCGAGCGATCCGAACTATGCGCGAGCGAAGCGAGCGCGAAAATAAATTTTCACCGTATTTGTTTAAACCGTTTGAGCATAAAGAAGTCCAAAGCAGCACAAATAACATAATGTTTGTTGTGTCAAAATGTACTAGGACCAAGGGCGAGCGAAGCGAGCTGGATGGGATCGTATCGAGCAATGCGCGAGCGAAGCGAGCGCGAAAATTTTCACCGTATTTGTTCAAACCATTTGAGCATAAAGAAGTCCAAAGCAGCACAAATTATATAATATTTGGAGTGTCATAAGCCCAAAACATCCTGGGGGAAAGTCGAACGAAGTGGGATAACTCCTAGCGAAGCGACCCGTAAATATTTTTTTTATCCGTTCGAGTGTCTAGTCTATTAATATATTATCAAATTTTACATGAGTGAAATCTGTATTGCCGTATGAGCGCGAAGAAGTGAAATAGGTTATCGAGTTATTTGGGTATCCCAAGGGAATAGCAATGACTTTTAAGATAAAAAGTAACCTTCGTGTTATACAAGGTCTAGTCTACCCCCATATCAAATTTAAGCGAAATCAGTGTGTCATGTGTTATTTGGTGCATCCCACGGGAACAGTAATTATTTTCGGGATAAAAAGTAGCCAATGTGTTAACACATAGTCTAACCTATCTTCATCTCAAATTTCATCAACATCAGTACAGCCGTTCGGGCGTGAAGAAGTTATAAAGATTTATGTGTTATTTGGTGCATCCCACGGGAACAGTAATTATATTCGGGATAAAAAGTAGCCTATGTGTTAACACATAGTCTTACCTATTTTCATCTTAAATTTCAAGAATATCAGTACAGCCGAACGAGCGTGAATCTCTCTTCGGGCGTAAACATAACCTAACTTTTTAGGTTTTCCTTCGATTTCCCTAGGAATCCATCATCAGATCCTATTTTGGTGACAATGGGACCAATTCAGAACCATACTCTTTCAATTAAAAAAATAATTTTGAGAATCGATCCACAAATGGCTGAGAAATCGGTGAACATACATAAAAAAAAAAAAAATACATACACGTCGAATATATAACCTCCTCCTTTTTGAAGTCGGTTAAAAATCTTAGAAAACTATCCAATTCTATACATGAACTACCAAACTAAACAAACAGGTATGAGTGAATCAAAAATCTTACATAAAACTATACCATAAACAAACCAACAATCTAAAAAACCAACAAATGTCCGAAGACATGTTCAAAACACCAAACGAAACCAATATTAGTTATTAAAAAATCTAACTAAACTCCAAAAACATGTTCTAAACAATAAATCAAACAAGTATGAGTTATCCCCATCACGGTTAACTACAACAACTACTAAGTGTATAATTAGTACCTACTAAAATAATCTTAACCTTAGATAACAGTGTTTTTCTTTTGTTTATGTGTATTAGAGTACCAGCTGTAACTAGTGAAAATAACTTATTAAATATAATAATGTAAATGTGAATGTAGTAAATGGTATACTTTGTTCTGTTTTGTTATTAAATGACTTTGTGGAAGGGATAGGAATATATTTCACTTTAATAATGTTAACTCCCTACAAAACCTATATATTATACTAGTACATAGATATTCATACATAGGTATATAAATTACATAGGTATATAAATTGTTTATCAGATAGGTTCTGAAAATTAAATTATTTTGCAGGCCATTGGATATAACCAAATGTACTGGGAATAAAATTAACTTCTTCCCTTCTCTAAGTGATAGAATAAACTAATAAATTATCTCCCCGGTATAATCATCATCTTATCTTCACATAATATGATCAGATGAGTGGTATGCTATGGCTTATTTTTATCGAGGTACATCACCGCCCCGTTAAGGTTAAATGGGTTTGCTAAGGCTTATTTTTATCGAGGTACAACACCGCCCCGTTAAGATTAAATAGGTTTTTTGTGCTAAGGCTTATTTTAAGAACAGGTGCACCCCCGCCTGTATAATATCCTGTGTATCGGCACTGTTAAGGAGTCAGTATCCGCTTTACATGGAGTTTAATTTAATTAAAAGGTACGCGTTTATAGCTTATTTATAGAGTCCGCGAAAACTGCTCTAGTAACTTAGCGGCTTTGCCAATTTATGCAATAAATTTACATAATATAATCTTGATAATGTGTTATAAATAAACTTACATATGTATCTTATAGTCTATCCTTCCTAGTCTTATATATAAAATTTCCGTGTCACAGTGTTTGTTACCGAACTCCTCCGAAACGGCTTGACTGATCATTACCAAATTTCATATGCGTATTCAGTAGGTATGAGAATCGGCCAACGTGAAACGTTTTTACCCCTAAGTGATAAGGGTTGTTCACCCTTAAATATATTTTTTTATTTTTTCGATGATTTTTTTTTATTTGAATTTTATATAAAGTGGCATTAAAAAATACATACAACCCTAAATTTTTACTTTTTTATCATCAACCCCTATTTTTTTATGGCCATTTTAGTAAATTTCTGTGTCACAGTGTTTGTTGCCGTACACCTTCGAAACGGATTGACTGCTCTTTACCAAATTTTATATACGTATTCTGTAGGTCTGAGAATCGGCTACTATCTATTTTTTATACCCCTAAGTGATAAGGGTTGATCACCCTTAAATATTTTTTTTCATTTTTCGACGAATTTTTTTTTTTTTTGTATAAAGTGGCATTAAAAAATATATACAACCCTAAATTTTTACTTTTTTATCATCAACCCCTATTTTTTTATGGCCATTTTAGTAAATTTCTGTGTCACAGTGTTTGTTGCCGTACACCTTCGAAACGGATTGACTGCTCTTTACCAAATTTTATATACGTATTCTGTAGGTCTGAGAATCGGCTACTATCTATTTTTTATACCCCTAAGTGATAAGGGTTGATCACCCTTAAATATTTTTTTTCATTTTTCGACGAATTTTTTTTTTTGTATAAAGTGGCATTAAAAAATATATACAACCCTAATTTTTTACTTTTTTATCATCAACCCCTATTTTTTATGCCCATTTTAGTAAATTTCCGTGTCACAGTGTTTGTTACCGCACTCCTCCGAAACGGTTTGACTGATCTTTACCAAATTTTATATACGTATTCAGTAGGTCAGAGAATCGGCTACTATCTATTATTTATACCCCTAAGTGATAAGGGTTGATCACCCTTAAACATTTTTTTTTAAATTTTTCGACGAATTTTTTTATTTTATTTTTGTATTAAGTGGCATTAAAAAATACATACAACCCTAATTTTTTTACTTTTTTATCATCATTCCCTAATTTTTATGGCCGTTTTAGTATCTATTTTATTCCTTTTTCATCTCGCTTGATAACTATAGATTGATCAAATATAGTATCTAACAGTACTTCGAGTAAAAATCCTGTTTTTTTTCGAAGTCAATAACTAACAAAATTTAACCTGATTTACTTATGCTTATGATTATTACCAATCTTAAATACTTAAAATTTGCCGCGCCTTTACTGGTGAGTGAAATGCCAAACTATGCCATAGACCGAAGTCGGTCTCCTGTTTTACTCATAAAATTCTTCTTCACAGACTTCTCTCACTGTTTACACAAATTTCGACCTTCGTTATTGTTTATGTATCGTATGTATTAGTATTGTTAACAATTATCATTTTGCTATATCAATGTAACTCTCTTATTAACTTAACCGCGGCCCCACCCGCGTGTAAGTCGCTTTATTGCATAACCTCTCCTGCACATGACTGTTGTAAAAAAATGTATTTTCATCTGTGCGCTACTGTGGATCGGATTATACGTTAAATTGTCGGTCCTCTTAGCACAAACAGTCGTTAAACTAAGGCAGGGGCTTGAAAAACTCTCGACAACATAACTTGATCACTTAGTTCTTACGTAGAAGAAGCTATAAAATTTGATGTACTAATAAACTAGACCCCGAACGTATGAGCAAAAAATTTTCAACAAATATGATGATGACACTACAAATATTATGTAATTTGTTCTGCTTTGGACTTCTTTATGCTCAAACGGCTCGAACAAATATGCTACAAATTTTCGCGCTCGCTTCGCTCGCGCATAGCTCGCTGCGCTCGCATCCGGCTCGCTTCGCTCGCGATTGGTCCTACGGCGTTTTGGGTCATAGCTTAAGACACTACAAATATTATGTAATTTGTTCTGTTTTGGACTTCTTTATGCTCAAACAGCTCGAACAAATATGCTAAAAATTTTCGCGCTCGCATCGCTCGCGATTGGTCCTACGACGTTTTGGGTCATAGCTTAAGACACTACAAATATTATGTAATTTATTATGTTTTGGACTTCTTTATGCTCAAACGGCTCGAACAAATATGCTAAAAATTTTCGCGCTCGCTTCGCTCGCGCATAGCTCGCTGCGCTCGCATCCAGCTCGCTTCGCTCGCGATTGGTCCTAGGACTTTTGGGTCATAGCTTACGACACTACAAATATTATGTGATTTGTTCTGCTTTGGACTTCATAATGCTCAAACGGCTCGAACAAATATGCTACAAATTTTCGCGCTCGCTCCGCTCGCGCATATCACGCTGCGCTCGCATCCGGCTCGCTTCGCTCGCGTTTGGTCCTAAGACTTTTGGGTCATAGCTCACGACACTACAAATATTATGTAATTTGTTCTGCTCTGGACATCTTTATGCTCAAGCGGCTCGAACAAATATGCTAAAATATTTCGCGCTCGCTTCACTCGCGCATAGCTCGCTACGCTCGCTTCGCTCGCGATTGGTCCTATGACGTTTTGGGTCATAGCTTATGACACTACCAATATTATGTAATTTGTTTGGTAACGGCTCGAATGGAATCGCTAAAAAAATGTTGAATACCTAAAACTTTAGAAAAATATAACAACATTACCTACTAACCTTAAAAATTTTACAATGAAATTGTATTATACAAATAACAGACTTCAAAATCATTCCAACATTTATAAATTCTAACTGTATCTAAAAAGTGAAAAATAATTTTATGCCGACACATAAGTACCATCGAAGACTATATTTGGTTAACTTATAAACATGCTATTTTCAATTTTTATTTATCCTGTATTCTTGGCGTCGGTGCCATCTAAGAAGAACAAATTAATGTTTGTTAAAATAAACACTATTAAATAGATATGATTGAACATAATATTTTTTGGCGTTTGTTACTTTTATATTCCCTTAACGTTTGTTCATGGCGCTCCATACCCATTTCACGCATATACCATGCACACTTATAATAAGTAAGTAACATTTTAATTATACTAGAATTTGTCTAGAAACTAGAATAAAAATAATTAATAAGGCAAAACAACGTTTGCCGGGTCAGCTAGTCTGTATATAATATTCGTATTTAAAGCACTTTAGATCCAAAAAATAAATTTATAATTTAGTTGCTGATTTAAAGTGAGATAAGAAAACGGTATATTGCCAAAGGCATCATGGGTTGGGAAGAACCAAAGAAATATTTAAAAAAAAATCAGGTCAGCTAAACTAAATCAAGACTCTAAGTTAAAGCAACTTAAAATGTGATTAAAATTTAAATTAATATTGAAAACCAAACTATCTACTGTTATCTAGAACTAATTTAAATTATATCTAAGCTATTAGTGTATTTTAGAAGTATTTCAACCGCTCTTCAGCAATAAATAGAATAGATAAAAGAATAAAGATTAAGAATTAGAAAGAAAAGTGAAAGAGGAAAGTCACCTTGGCTTCGGTAAAGAGTGCCCGACAGAATGGCCTACAGTGTTATAATTAACACCTATACTATACCTACCTATCCTACATTAAACCTAACTAACTTAAATTATAGCCATTCATAACATCATGTTCCTTCACATTTATAAATTACATCACTGTATAGTACTAAGTTCCAAAGTAATGTTTTAAAATGTAAGTTTATGTGTATGTGTATATTCTGCATGCTGAAGTAAAAGTTATATTTAATAAAAGATATGCAAAACACTAGTAAGCTAACATAGTAACAAGTTAAACCAACAGCAAATTTCAACAAAAAGTGGTACTAAAAAAGTCTAGACAAGTGTGAATAGTACTAGAACTAGTGTCTAACCTAACTATCAACTTTAAAAAATTGTTCATAACATGCAAACCCAACTGTTCACCATACAAAATGAGACAACTCCCCATACCTGGGTAGACAGGTATTAAGAATACACCTATAAATAACGCCATAGGACGCCAAAGATCTCCCTTCAACTGAGTAGCAGCTGACAAGAGTAAATAGCAGTGTCGAGTAACACACTGAACTATATAAAGCACCTGAATAGAATAACAAGTGGACAAGGTGTAATTCCCATAAGTATATGAACAGAATAAGAAGTAATAAGTGTCCAATAAGGACACCTCAGTATTCAATCTAGTTGAACCTGGTAGCTCCCCTAACCAATCATAACTACAAATGAATAAAGTTGATAGTTGTACCATCTCTTCTATACCACAACAAAGCAGTGAAAACAATTTGGCTGCTGAACAACAAAACTATCCTATCCGACAGCAAGCAAGAAGAGGAATAAAACACAAGTTTATCTTTCTTGAATAAGAAAATACTACTTACCCGAGACATTGTGTAGTGTGTTGTGTTTCAAATTTTAGAAAATTAATGTTTATTTAAGTAATTTTTAGATTATTTATGCAGTGTTATCAAGTATAAATGAAAATGATTGAAATGATTAATTGAATTTACAGAAAAAGTCTCCAACTGATAAAATTATTGTTTAACCGAGTTGCACTATTGGTTGCATCTTTACAATATGTAATTTAACAAATTCCACTAAGTTTTATACATACAATATCACAAGAACACATGAACACAATATAAATATATGCAGAAATAACATAACATACACTTACAACTAAAGGAGTATCAAAACAACACAAATTTCTTTATAAATTGTTGAATTTTGATTGTTAGTACTTAAATTAAGACCTGGTTGCACCTAGATCCTAACCAGTTGAGGCGCCACTGTAACGCTTCTAAATTGGAGGGTGGCGGTATGGTGATATAATTGATACACTGATTACATAATAACTATTTATTTATATTTCACAGTATGGTTGTAGAAGAAGTATTAGTTACACATAATCTGAATACAATATAATCAAAGTGGCGCAGGCTTGAGCATGAGAATAAAGATAAATTTGGGCGCCGTGACATAGAATGTCTTAAGTAGTATGTAATAAGGATCTCCCTTGGCTAGCGTACAAAGGTCCAAGGAGTCCTGACAATAAAATATGAAATCTCTAGGGTCGTGATTCAAAGCCTACATCGATCTTAGGTATTAGGTGCAACCATTAGTATTTAGGTATTCATTGTTTTAGTTAAGAACGACACATTAGTAAAGAAGACACCGGCCACAAGGAGGGTCCGGTGTTACCATTAGCCAAGTCGAGGGTAGGTGGCGACCGAAGGCGGGCTCCAGCGCGGCAGGGAGACGAGAAGAAGAGAGCAGAGGGCTCCCTCCACGAGCTGGAAGCTCCGTCGGCTCGCACCTCGAGGCACGTGGGTCAAGTGAGTGTGTCGTCGTGGCAGGTGTGTCCGACGCGGACTTGAAGCGGGCAGGAGAGGACTCCGTATCCCGTGGGATGCGACGCTAATGTCGCCACATTAGAATGTAGTGACTATATCAAAAAACCCCTAGTTTTGGGGTTAAATGATGCTGCCGGGGCCTGGCCGCGGGGCGAGGACTCTCGAGGATGAGGCTGCCAGGTCCACGGGTACGTCTTTCAACGTGCAGGAACACAAATCTTTATGATGGCGTCTGCGTGGCGGCTGCTAGTCCATCGGTTGGTGGTAGGCAGCAGGAGACCGTTGATCAATGACATCAGGGTGAGAGCGGCGCGGGAAAAAAGGATCTCGCGAGCCGGCGCCGAGCGCCGGCCGCGGTAGTTCGACACCAATCCCCGCGAGTAAAAAAAGCAAAAGGCCCAGCGGACTCGCTAGTCTGGCTCGCGAACTCCCTCCATCTTCTTGTTGACTTTGACATATAATTTGTCACCTGTCATTAAGTCTATTCTTCGAATACGCTGATCTACAGTCCTTGGAGTATCGAATCGAACTAATCGAATAAAGGGGTTACAACCTTGAGGTTTTAGTCGGTAGTGACGGCCCTTCTGGCCGTCGAGTCCGACATACCCCGCTCGCCTCCCCCATGCTTGTAGCGGGAGATGCGTAAATGCATTTCTTCACGAAAAAAAAGGCATGCCGTGGCATCCTGCAAAAAGCCCAGCCGAGCGGACTGCGCATCATTAACCGTAATGACCCAGCGGTCATTTCGGTTAGTGATGCTGGGCCAGGTTTGAACCTGTTTAGGGAGTCACATTCTCTAGACACACAAGAGATCAGTGCGTCTCGGAATAGCAGCGGCGCGACGCGGCAACCCGCTACCGTGACGTGTCATCCTGCAGCCTGCTATAAAAGTATCGTGAATTCTACCTTATTGAAATTCAAATAACTTGGTCATTCGCCGCCAGCCCTTTTAAATACCGTTTTAGGACTTTAGGCAGGAATCAGAATTATTAATCGTATGCTTTAGGTCACCTAGTGGGTTCTTATTTATGGCACTGAATATACACTGGCTCTGTCTAACATAGTTAAAATACCGTAAAGAGATGTTTGCGTTATGGTAACCACTAGTCAAGCTTAGTCATGTGAAAAATATTTTTTAATTATTGAAATTAGATTTAACTAAACGTATATGTAGATACTAATTTAAACTAAATTGCAGCTCAACCTAATTGTCACCAACTAGTTTTGTATTTGTTTCTTTTTAATACTTTTATTTGATCATGTTGTCAACACATAGTTAGGAAAATATTCTTGTTTTGATCCTAGTAAATTAATTAATTTTATTTATAGTATTGTTTATTTTCTGTTTTGTGATAACCATAGTAAATAAATAAAAAAATAAAATAAATATTTGTGAACATTTGTTTAAATTATTGTTTTGTCAGTATCCTTTAGATATCAAACTATGATAGCGATTGCTACTGTTTTCTTCAAACTTGACCCCCGGTCAACTTTAGATGCAATCATATTGACCTTATGTACCTACCTACCGTCCCGCTATAAAATAACATACATAACACGTGTTCTCTGTCAACACGTGACTATAAAATACACTTAGGAGGTTAGAAATAAAACATATCTATTAATAAACAAGAAAAAAACAAATACTTATGTTGAGATTTGCCAAAACCTCGTTTACCTTGAAATTTGCAAAGGGCAAAAACTCGACGCTTGTTGTCAAGAGCGTTTGTCTGCTGATGCTTTAAATTTGGATGGCTTCGTAGAGATACTTAATTTTAAAATGAAAATCCCTTATCTTTTAGGTACCTACTAAAACTAAGTTTATATAAGAAGTAGTTGTAACTTATTTTACTTAATTAGCCAACTGCAAGTCGGACTCGCCCACGAAGAGTCCCATACCTATCTTATTTTTTTATGTGAATAACTAAACATGTGAAGATGCCCACGGGTTCCTTGTTTTCGTTATTCTAGTAATCTAGGGTTGTTATAGCCCAAGGCACAGAAATATATCTATTCATATGTGAAAAATTAAACTCTAGCAAGCACGGTTCATGCGTTACAGCCTGGCGGATATACACATAGACAGACGGACATCCAAATCTTAGCATTAAGATCCTGTTGGTATCCTTTAGGAAGGGAATCTTTAAAAAATATCACAAGATTATTATAAGTACACGTGCTTAATTCAAAACATTTATGTTGGTCGTCTTCTTCGTAAGAGCTAAGTGGCCAAGCTCTGGTGTCGAGTTTTCAAGCCGCCCTAAGATCTCTGACTTTGTACTGTGACTAACAGTTGGGAGCTATAATTTAACTATATTTTTAGCTATATTTTTAGTGGTATTAAAATATAGCGACCCACGGCACCCAGATGAAAATAAGACGAGTCGTGTGAATGTCACCCATCCATAGACTGTCCGCATCGATCATTGCTTAACCTCGATGATCGGGTCAGATCACCATAGATAGTCGAGCTACAGACGCTAGTTTATTATATATTTAAGTAGTAAAGTAACTGTACTATCTACCTAAGAGTAAAATGTATCTATACTGCAGCACCTACGAATACATTATAGCTTGCATCGAGGACGTTTGGGCTTCGTACCTAAATTGCAAGCATTTTACAAAAGGGGGGGCTGAGGTTTGTACCTAATGACAGGTTTCGCTTAGTAAGTACCTGATTGTTCTACGTAGCAGAATTAGAACGGAAAAATCCTAATAAACTAGTGTAAATACGTAACATGTTTTTCAAAATGTCTGAACGCGTCTAATGGTACCAGAATAGGTAGCAGTTAGTATTGAAAGACACACCCACCGCAACCTCGCAGAATCAGCATAAGTCTCAATTTGCAGATACTGTTGTGACCACGCTTTTCGGACAATAAGAAATTATATTAAGTAGGTACGTACTCGTGATAAGTCGTAGTTGTGTTTTCTTTTTGACGTAGTGTCTGTAGTTCGGCTAACTAAGTTCATTTGACGCGATTACCAAAGTTTAACGGTGGCCGAGGCTAGGGAAGAGGAGCGTCGGTCGTCCAGCGGCAAGATGGGTCGACGACATTACAGCTGTCGCGGGTCGAACCTGGACCAGATTGGCACAGGACCGAAACATATGGCATGACAAGAGAGAGGCCTATACCCAGCAGTGGGATAGAATCGGCTGTGGATGATGATGATGATGAACGGTCAATAAGGCCGTCTGTCAAAAAATGCCACTTTCATCTAGGCGCTACAGTGGGCCGGATGTCACGTTATTTAGAATAATATCTAGCCTCAACTTTAAAATCTAAAAAAAATATAATATAGGTATTAAGTAGGCCCTACATCTTGATGATTACGAAACATTTAGGAACGTATGGATTGTAAACGTGTGTGTTATTTTACACAGCAGTGTGCGTTACCGCAGTGTCAGCAACACGCTGGCTAAAGGTGGAGCATACCTAGAGTGGAATATCTGGCTCTCAAGGAAGCTGACGAAACACAGGTGCTTGGCGACAGATTTTTCAACTTGATGGTGGTTGCTAGCAAGACGAGCAATAGAAAATATTCTTCCACCATTCAAAATAATTTGACGACCCTCGTTGGCGTAAAGGTTACCATGACGGACTGCCACTCAGAAGATTCCGGGTTCGATTCCCGGCACAGCTAATATCTTTGTGCTTAACTAAATTTGTTGGCTGTGGGTCTGGGTGTTAAATATGTTTATAGTTTATTTATTAACTTGCAACACATGTAAGTATTATATGTAGTATATCAGTTGTGCTAGCTACCATAACACAAACTAGAAATGGTTTCAGGGGTTAACCAGACGTGTGTGAAGTGTATCCTAATATTAAAAAAATTCAAAACCACGAAGTATTTGAATATTCTTTGTACAGAATATTTCAAAAATTCTCGATTTTAAGCATGATACGTAATATAATATGGACTAGAATCTAACGCTCTATAGAGATTTATATAGACTGGACATCTTCAATTCACTTCACCGTCTCCATATTAACCAAACCCATGGAGATTCAAATCAAGAATTGTTTACGTCTAATACTATACACATCAGCAGTATAACCAGTTTTCATCATCGACAGGCCCCTTAGAGCTGGCAGTTACCGTTCGTCTCACACAGCGGTTTAGCGTGTCAACATGTTTTTAGTTAGGAATTTGTATCGGACTCATGCTAGATTGAACATTAGATCGTATACAGTGGATAAGTACTTGAATAGGACGCCGAAAATCTTGATCACTGGTAAGTTTGATTTGTGTCTTTTTTGGCTCTACCTGGCCGTCTAGGGCTTAGATCGACTGCTCCACATCAGAGCCTTGGTAATAAATAAGTAATTATTGGTAATAATAATGGTAATTATTGGTAGGGATAGAGGGGCCTATTCTGTTTTTTTTTCTGAACCGTGGGTCTATTACCTCGTCTTATTGAATACATAAAAAAATTGTTACAGAGGAGTTAACATTAATCTTTGAAAGGAAACGTTTTTTCTCCACAAACTAAGATAAATTCGTCTTTTTAAAAAATTAAATTACCTTTGTTCTACTAGGTACTATTTTAAATGTTAGATATTTTTGTACCAAAAATCTTACATAAATATTTACGAGAAAATATGTGACTGTGTAACTGCTACGTAAAATATAGATGAGGCTGTATCTTTTTTAGTACCTACTATATATTCCTGCCTAATCAATTTACCATCACATATCAACCAATATTGGTTAATGTGGCTATGTATACTTACCTAGTAAGTTACGTAGGTACATAATGTAATTGAACACGATAGCCAATTTACCGGACGCGTCACAAAGTAAAAGTTAGATTGCAATTATTCTGCAACTTTTTTTTATACAACCATACTTTAATTACGTAGCAATTTATATTTGCGGGAGACTGAGTTTAGTATGTCCTAGAATAAGAAACAAATAGATAGTAGTGATGACCTAGACCTGGACAGGGGATATGTACCTAGAACAAATTGTCAGCAACTCAAACATAGGTACCTAGAGATCTAACTAAGTTAGCTAATGCCAGTGGTTGTCCAGTGTTTTAAATAAAATACTTTCCCCCCAAGTATGGAAAATAATCATTTGGTTAAAATTTGCTCGTTTCTTTATACAATGTTATTGTAAACGCCTGTGCTAAGTCAAACGGGTTCAATGAACTCATCAATACGAACAACTTTTGCTATGGGGCCAACACAGATAGGTATCGTGAAAAATTGATCTGTTTTTCCATACATTTTGCCTCGAGCCTCGGACCGACGAATATTTTCAAATAAGTAGATGTTTTTTAAGCGATTTTAGCCTCAAGCCCGCCAAGTCTCGTGCTTAAGACACTGGCAACAGGCGTCACTCTCAATGAATGTCGCGTCACTGAGCATAGTAATTTTTGTTTCTATTGCCACTGCCAAAGGCATTGGTAATAAGTATTTGAAAGTGATGGCTAGTGTCCTAAACACGATACTTGTGGTACTGAGAAGGCCCCATAGTAAAAGTTGTTCGTGTTGGTAAGTATGTACATTGATCATTGATCTTCGGTTTAATAAGTATCTACAGGTGATCCTTAAAAACATTGTCTAAAAATGTAGAATAGTAAAGTTTGTTTTACTTTTCTTTGTGATCTTCTAAAATTCCAGTACGTCTTGGTGTTGTTCCACTTTTTCCCTTTGAAATATTCAATTCAGCATAAAAACTACTAGCCGGGACAGGCCGCTAGCAGTAAGATAAGTATTTATATAAGTCTATTTAATTTACAAATCCCTCGTTTTCAGGAGGTCTTGGTCAACTCGGAGTAGAATGTGCCAAATATCTTCGAGCCAAGTACGGTCGCGAGAGCGTAATCCTCTCGGACATCATCAAACCAACCGAAGAGATCGTCAGCGATGGTCCATACATGTTTGTGGACATCCTCGACTTCAAGGGGCTGCAGAAGATCGTCGTCGACCATAGAGTCGACTGGCTTATTCATTTCTCTGCCCTTTTAAGTGCCATAGGAGAGCAAAACGTCCCTTTAGCGGTGCGAGTCAATATTGAAGGCATGCACAATGTCATAGAGTTAGCCAAACAATATAAATTGAGAGTATTCGTCCCGAGCACAATAGGTGCTTTTGGACCTGATTCTCCGAGAAATCCTACCCCTAATATTACTGTGCAACGACCTAGGACTATATACGGTGTGTCTAAAGTGCATGCAGAACTTCTAGGCGAGTATTACCATTACAAGTTTGGATTGGACTTCCGTTGCTTGAGGTTCCCGGGAGTCATTTCCAGCGATCCACCGGGTGGCGGCACCACAGGTATGAAATATTTGTTTGAAGCTTTTTTCCTTTTACCCAACTAATAACCTAGCTATCAAACCTAAATTAAGGTGACATAGGTTACCGAAATATCATTTAAACCTGCTTCTCCAGTTTAGCACAATCAGTTTTTGTTCTATTTATTTGACCTTCAATTTCATTAGCAAAACATCGAGATCTATTGGCACAACTAAAGTCATTACGCTCATTTGTCGGACAATCTAAATCATGAGATACATACTTACCTATTCATTCATTGACGTCAAAGGTTTCTGTGGCAAGTTGGCGTGATAAATATTGTCCTAGACTCTATGACATATTATATGCAATTATTCACACTAGATATTTATTTAGGTTTTACTCATACTTTATATATCTACTTAACAAACCAAGATCAACAACACGGTTCATCATTAACATTATTCACTCTGTCCGAACTGTCTTTCAACAGACTGTAATACGGACAGAAAAATTGAAAATAAAATTCTGTATTCTGAGATAAAATGTTAGATTGTTATGGCGTAGCTCAGCATAAAGTGTTTTATCTATTAGAATATAATTAATTTATTATCATAATGATGCATAACTATTACATTGAAATAATTTATAATAACCAGCAACAATATGGCCTCTATTGCTACTAATAGCAGTGGAAATTACCATTTGCAGTGGCTACGGTTGCCAGTGACTTAAACACCGGATTTGAGGATCTGCACCGACACATTTTCTCCACCTGATTTATAAAATAGCTATTATTGTTTTTTCCAGACTACGCAATAGCCATATTCCACGATGTCCTTAGGAAAGGTCACTACCAATGCTACTTGAAGCCTGACACTCGGCTACCTATGATGCACGTCAGGGACGCCCTCCGTGCCCTCTCCGAATATCTAGAAGTACCCAACGAAAGACTGAACAGAAGAGTGTATAATGTGACCGCAATGAGCTTTACTCCCGAAGAACTAGCTGATGCCATGTGGAAGTATCTCCCAGATTTCAAGATCACGTACCAGCCGGATAGTCGACAAGATATAGGTAAGGAAAATGTTTATGACACGAAACTGCCATGTCTACAACATACTTATTTTCTCTTCCTTGGGAGAGGCCTATGTCTACCAGTGGACGCAGACAGGCTAATGATAATGATATTCTTTGATGATGATGATTTGTGCTCTATGGTCTTGTGAATAGGCCAAATTTAGTTTTGCCAAGTCAGGTTAGACTCTTTATAATGACGGTTGCGAATGGCACGTGTTAATAAATAAGAAAATAAGTTGTTTATATTGTTTAACCTTTACCAGCTAGGCATTTGACCAACAGGGCATAAGACCGCACTAGTTAGCGACACTCCGGCCTAAGGTGGAGCATGTCTAGTCTGGAATAACTGGCTCTCAAGGAGGTTGCCGGAACACTGTTAGGTGCTTGGTGACACATTTTTAAATATGAGCGTGGTTGCTAGCCAGGCAAGCACTAGAAAATGCCCTACCACCATGCTATGGTTTCCTCACGATGTTTTCTTTCACCAAAAGCTTGATCTTAGTGGGATCGAACTCAAGACCTTCGGGTCGGGAGGCGGACGCACACGCGACTTAGTTGTCATCGCTTTAAATACATATATACATACACTAAAGTTTAGTTTTAGGAAAATCCATATCAAGGTATTTACAGTAGGTAGCATTTAATGTCGTTGCTCTTTTATAAAGTCTAACAAATTTATTTCCAGTTCAAGTCGATATTTCATATCGGTCGAACAAGTCATGACCCATAATGTAGCTACTCGTATTATAGACTTTGGTACGTACAAACTACTGTAGACTAGGTAGAAGTTACCATGGAATAGTTGTTTGACCTAGATTTGATACTATAAGAAAAGGCTTAGGTATAGGTACTCGTATAATTTTATGCTTTGTAGATAAAACTCAAGGTTTTCAACCTAACCTAGGTTACCTGTTCAATAGGCTTTTAGATTTACTTTTGCACTATTTTTTTGTTGTTGTTTATATCATTCATTTTTGAACTCTCACAATTTTGATTATTAATTGATATGCATCTTATTAACAGAGCCGGATATACGAGTAAAGTAGTGAATGGCGTACTGTAAATCGCACTTAAAAATAGCTGATCTTAATAAACATACAACAAGTATAAAAAAGTAATATACTCCGACATTTTGCGTTGGCGGCCATCTAAGATTTGGAATTTATAAAATAGTATATTGGTAAATACTACTATTTACCTACCGCCTGTTGGCGGAAGTTAAGAATAGTTTCAATTAAAAACGACTCAATAGATGTTTCTGATTGAAACAACTGTTGTTTCTTGTTGAAACCACTGTTGTCTCTTGTTGAAACCACTGTTGTTTCTTGTTGAAACCACTGCTATTTCTAACTTGTTACAACTTTAGAATTTAAAGATAAATGATATTCAAACAATTTTTGGATTTCAGCTGATTCCTGGCCTCAAGTTTTCGACGACAGCGAAGCGCGGCGCGATTGGGATTGGAAACCAGATGTAAATCTGGAAGATCTGGTCAAGCTTATGTTGAAGGAAGTCAAAGAAAAAATGATAGCGAACGGGTTCGATCAGAAATAGAAAAGAGGAGACTTGAGTAAAACCATGTCTTCAAAAAAAATATGGTTTAAAATAGAACCTAATACCTACAGATCAAAGAAAGAAGAATGTGTCCTGTCGTGCGAAAAATGTATACCAATAAATTAGAATTATTATTATGTGATGGAACGACACTACTCGTTTGGCCAATTAAATGTACTTAATTTTGTTTATTTGGCTTTTTGTGGAGATTTGTCTACATAAAAAGAAATGAGACACAAAACCCCAAATTTGCTACGGCCGTGTTAATGAAATTCAAAGCATATGGCGAAACGATTATGAACCTATATGTTTTATGAACAAAATTGGTAAATTAGCTTCTTTTATTTTGTAAGATAAATAATTTTAAGCACATTTGTATTATTATTATTAGCATATTAGAGACCTTCACACATTCCTGATTCAGATTTTTTTGTATGGGAAATTATAATTAGTTAAGCTGAAAGTAGGGCCAAAGTATTTATCAACCCCCGAGTATAGACTGGTTACTCGCCATTGCTACTAGTGGCAATAGATACAAAAGTTACTGTGGCTACTATAATCTAATATCTTATTTATGGTCTGTATGTCAGTCTGTCAACATAAATAATAATAATGATTTTAGACTACCGTCGCGAGGCTCAGTATAGTGACTACTGTATCTACAGCCATTAATGGTAGTGGCAATTACCAATGACAGTGGCGACAGTTACAGTGTCTTAAATACCAGACTTGGGGGTAGTTCGAACAGTATAAAATATTATATAGGAGCTACTCAAATATAATTTCCTCATTACTAAGAGTATCTTCTGCAGAATTTATTAATTGGGGGAGTTTTCTAGGACAAGTAGATCGTAGTGGGTGCCCAGGTTCTTCGGAAATTTGTGATCCTCAAATATATCCTAGATGTTTTCGTAAAGCGAGTAATAATAATAACGTAATCCACACATAACTTGAAAAACAAGCCATCGATGTAGGGATCTATCCAGGGGCCGTCAGATTGAAAGCAGACGTTTTTAGTTACATGTTTACTTTAAAAATAAATCATTAGGTAAATAAAAAAATAATAAAATTATCTGAACAAATGCTTTTGTTGCTGTTTTTTATACACAATGGTAAGCCCTTCGTACGCGAGTATGACTCGCATTTTTACCAGGTAATTCTTCCTGTTATACCAACATACTACAGTATACATACTTAAGTATCATTTAGGTATGTATTTATCACTATCAGGGTAAAGTAAAATAAAAAAATTGTATTTAAAATATGATCAATTCCTTTATTAAGCTTCAATAAAACAAAATAATTGTATCTTAAAATTAATTAACTGTAGGCTTTAATTTAAGTTATTAAGCAGATTCAAGCCATACATCAAGCTTAAAGATATCATATTTTTCTTTTTAAATATTATTTTCATAAGTATAGTTTGTTCCCATTTGCCCTCCACTGAGATGACTGTTGGAGGGTTATATGGGTGAAAGTATTGGTAGATAAATGTTCCATCTTACGTTCTCTGCCCAGTCCTTTAGTATGCTACAAGGACATCGTACCGTCACCAACTATTTAAAAAAATACGGATACCGTTCCAAGGGGTCATGGTACCACTGGCTACAGGTTAATAAGACAGATTATTTTTCCACCAATAATGCTTTTTTGCTTAAGTACCTGCACAAATTTAATGGATATATGAGTTACAATGATAGTACAATTAAATTACATATTAATAAGAATGTATTGTCGATTTTTTAAACTATGTACTTGTTTCAAATCATCTGAAAACTTTAGGAACTTTATCGTTAAATTGGTTACAATTGGCAATCAAACAATGAGTAATTACCCGAATATATATAAATACAATTATAGTTAAAACCATAAAGTTAAATAAATAATATTTTGTTTAGGTTTTTATAAAATAAATATTCTAGTAAAATTAATAAGAATTTAAATGCAAAACTTTTAATCTGCAGGTAGCATTTGTGATGTATTCGATTACACAAAATAAGTAACTATAAAAATTGGGTCTATCTAACAAAACGGAAAAACCATGAATTTGCACTCAAAAATATATTTTGATAATTGAAATTAACCAAATTTTTGGGCATAAGTATTTTTATAAGCATATTTGAACATGTGTCATTTAAAATGCCACAAAAAATAAGTGGATACTTATTTTAAATTTAAAGGATTTATATTAACATTATGTGATTGGAAAATGTAAAATGCAATTCCTAGAAATATCGAGCTTCTCTACGAGTAAAAGATATATAAATAACTAATAATTTTGGGACCGATGTTGACAAGAACTTATAAGAATTTAATTATTTTAATAATCAATAAGATGAGCCGATAACCTCTATACCTTTGTCAAATTAAAACGATTAAAGCCACCACCGTCTCCCCTACATTTATGGGGTTGCTGCATTAGATTTTGCTTATTTACATGGTAGATGATAACAATTGGTTTGTCTTAGTACAGATGTCAGCCATAGCAGTGATTAAACAATACAAAACGAAAACATATTGGGGGTACGATGCTGCAAGCCTCTCCAAGTATAAGATGCGTTGTGGTGCTCATTAACTTTAATATGAAATATAGTTAGAATGTGATAATGGCTTATTAGTATAAGCCCCAGGGATTTACCACTTAACACACACCACATTTTTTTGGGATTCTAATGCCACAACCACAAATGTAGTAAACGACATAAATATTTCAGTATTGTGTCAGAACATTTAACTTTTACAACTCTACACTGCAGGCACTTCGCGGGCCGGCAGTTTGTATATATTACCCTCAACCACTCGCAATTATCTCTTTCGTGCATGCGTTCATGGTAACTTGCCTACAAAAGAGTGAGAAGATAATTGCGACTTGTTACTACTAATGCTCGTCAAACATTCAACTTATTGACTCGATTCACACTAAGACTCAGTCTTCATCTCGACTCTCGTCAGAAAAAACATAGTGACGATTTCAATACAAATAACTGTACTAGTGTCGCAATCAATTTCGTGATGTATCATTCCCACGCATAGTATGAATCAATTAGTGTGAGATATATTAATTTTGACAACAATACAGGTACACAATGTTTATAACGTCCTTCTTTTTTCATTACAGTATTTTTGATGACGTATTGTAATTATGACACCACTTTTATAACACAAAATGTTCTTTAGAGCCAAAATACAACGAGTCAAAATAAATACATTATTTATACATACCTTACATATACACAAATATAATATTAAACTTTACATTATTACTAGAAATGTGGACGTAATTATTACAACGGCCGTTTTAGCTATTATTATTTCAAGCTAATTATTTACCATAAAATAACATAAAAAGTTACTATAACCCTAAATCCATCTAATCAATGCCTAAAATGTTATTGCACCGTTTGTTAATTTTATTTTATTATCACAAAAACTTATCGTCAGCTTTAATTGACTTTTGCTCGTTATCACCACCAGTGGGGATAGGAGTAAACAGCGACAAAGGGAATCGGCTGCAGCGGATGCGGCAAGAAATTTGTATAATACTGATATACAATTTACTCTGATGAATTTTAGATTCCAGGTAATTTATGAAACAGTATATAGATATTGATTTTGTCCAATATTTACTAATCAATACACACACTCCGCAAATTTTGTAGTCTTCCGATTTCGTGGAAAGTCCGAGATTAACACATATCTATGGGTTACCTACATTCTTATTTTATTCATTCATGGAAATCATCATAATATATTATAATTAAAATTATTTTATTCTACATGCCGTTATATAGTTGCATATGGCACTGTTAAGTTAACATTTGTTTAGTGTTATGTCACACATGTTAAAAAATAAAGAAGAGAAACTTACATATTTATAAGTTTCATTATCACCAATTACTAAGTGATGATAATAATATATTTGTTAACGTTATTATGGGAATGGATATGAAATTAATATTATCATGATAATCATAATATAAGGAAATAAGTAATAAATAAGCTCAATTTTATAGAATACGTTTTAAAAGTAAGCACAATTAAATTTACACTAGCCAAAACCTAACAACACACTAGATTAAGTACATCAAAGAAAAATGCACAAGTTACATGTTGGAATATACAAGAAGGTCGGGAAATGTCAGAAATTCCTAACTAGTACAAACAATAAGGTATACATAAATGTACACGTAAGTCAAAGAAGTAAGTACGCTTTTTTCCTGAGGCCACAATCAGACTAAACAAGGGAGGTTACTGAGATTTTATAGTTCTATTTTGACCATATAGGCCCAGACTGCCGTAAACATAGGATATAATTATCTAGATTATTTTCTATTGCTCTACATACTTCTTAAAATGTGGGCATTTGTTTAAAGTACGTATGTATATCACATCGAAAATAGGTTCTTGAGATAAAATATATCGTATGCCAATAGTGCTGTTTTGAAGTTAGTACATGTTTATTGATAGAAGTAGTACTAGATAGTGCTCTTGTACTATCAAAATTGTGGACTGGCCTATTATTCAAATACGATTCTCTCAATTCAATTTCATCTTACGAATAATTTGCGAGATTGAACTGATTTTTGACTAATTATAATAATGGTATAAATGTGATTATTTTAGTAATTATTTTTGTGATTTTAGGATTTACTATAGATTTTAGCAAATACAGTAATTTGTATTTTTTTATGTAATTTCGAATTTGGGCTCGAAAGACTAATTTTATCCTAAAAAAAAATCATGATTTAATGGACTGTGTGCAAAGTAACTAACTACTCGCACATGCTTATAGTTCGATATTTACCAGTCACTTAGTAAATTGTTAGTAATTGATGTCAAAGTATCTTATCATTTGAATAAATTATATACCTCCTAGACACGACAGTGAGCCTTGTGATGGTCATGAAGTACATAAATTAGTGGCAAGATTACAGTATCTGGCCTGAAAGGCATCAGTTAAGAAACATTTGAATTAAAATCTTCTATCGCTCACACTTAATCTGTTGTAAACAATTTATAGCAAAGATACATGTTTTTAATTTTCTCTAGTTATAAATTAGCACAGCAATTCTATTAGCCAATATAATATGTTTAGATTATTTATATTGTCCATATATTTGATTATTAATATTTAAAAAAGAAGGGAAGAATATGTATTTTATTTCGTAGCGGATAGAGACGCTATTGACACGCTATCGTTCGCGGCTTCGAAATCAATAAATAAAAGACAGATCTAGTCATTGACAGAAAATCAGGATTTCGTGACCTCTTCCCCAATAGATTTCACGATAAAAATCACAAGAAAACTTCTCGCATCATTTCGTTGTTCCTATTTACAAACACATTGTAACCGTTAGAAACAATGCCCTTGATTCACAGTTCAAAACACCGTCCCCAACTCGACGACCTTTTCAAAAACTGCAAAATATGTTCATCTCTTTCATACCTATAATAATTGACTGTTCCTTTTAATCCGCTTTAACATGTTGTTGCTGTTCTTTGTTCAGATTCATTTCTTTGAGACGCTGTCGCAACTGGGCTTTCTTGATATTGGTCATTATTTGTGTCGATTGGTACAACCACGATCCCTGGAAGGTCAAAACGGGTTCCGTTACATACGAGCCAAGCAAGTTAATTACTTTAGATTCTATGCTACTATATATAGGCCCTAAGGTGTACAAAAGTAGTTAACCTCTGTGAACAATAATCTCAGTATATTCTACATTTAGCAAACATCGTACATTGTTATGCTAGAGTTCGTAAGTTTATGATTGTCTATAATATTAAGTATATATAAGTTTAAACAAAATGTACATTTTATTAATATGTACTAAATAAATCTTGCAACAGATGATAAATTTATTAGCCTACTGGTACATTTCACCCTGCTTTGAAGTTATCTAAATTTGAATATATGAGTACATACACCTACACATTTACTTGTAATATGGTTTCCTATTACACAAATTTAATCTATTCCAATAAGCAATATAGCTTTTACATAATATAATTTAATGTCTACATATTTAATCATGAACAAACTAGCGAAGATATCTGGTTGGTTTACAACCCAAACAAAAGAACATGCCATGTTTTTCAGGCATACGGTATAATAAATAGTTAGGTACCTACAGCAATATTTATAATGAGAATCGATAATTTCTTAACAGGTTACAGGTTGGGCATAAAAAATTGATAAGTAACTTGATTGGGTGTTACATTACATAATATTTGAATCGATTCTGCACTTAAATGACCTACAGCATAATTTATCAGTATAAAATTTAACTCATTATCAGATCAACCTTTACCTAACCCAATAAGGAGTCAAAAGCGTGAAGGTGGACGGGATCAATACCTCGTCTCTGTAGTATTTATCCATCAATATTTTTGGTAAAATAATATAAATAGCTGATCAGCAAACACCAAATAATATAAATAGCCGATCTGACGTGCCAGCATAACATGACATACAAATTAATATAGCAATTTCTCATCACTGGACGCTAAGGCACCTAATAGTATGAACCTGAGTATCCTCTGATTAGAAGTAGCTTAATTTGCATGTCAACAGTCACATTATTGTAATTAGTCTTGGTAATTCATTGACAGTTGATGAATATTTACTTGTGGCAATATACTATTGACCCTAGAATCCATGTTATAAAACCATGTAAAATCTTGATCCCTTATTTTCAATAAGTAGAGCCTGTCTGTCACCTGTTTTAAATTTATAATTCCACCTTAAATAATAAAATTGTGCATAAACCTGAAATGTCTAGCTGACCTGGCAAACGTTGCCTTGCTTTAAGTACAGTTAAAATTTTCCAAAAACCCTTATCATTTAGGGGTATGGAAAATAGATATTAATAATAATAAATCTGATTCTCAGACCTACTGAATATGCATAGAATATGAAACTTGACTAGAATACTTTTTACATCAGTTTGATGAACATAGGCATAGCATCACAGGCGGCAGTAATAGACAACTAAATCACACTTTTAGTGCTATGTAATATCACTTACCACCATTATCATGCAGTTCAGAAGTATTGGTATGGAGAACACAACTGATATAAACAGTCCTTTACTGTCAAAGTATTGTTGTCTAGAAAATAATGCCCAGTTTCTGGCAGCTACTTCATTTATGTTCTCCGAGAAATACACCAACAATACTGAAAATAAGAAAAGATAAAATTTTAAACAAGTTTATAGAAAAAATAATTTAATAGGCAGAGCAAAGTGAAGCTCTATAAAGACAAAAGATGACCTTGATAATTCAATGTAAACATGTACATTATTTCTTTTCTTTAATAAGACCTTTAAACTTTGATCATAATGCCAGATTAAAATAATAATTTAAAGATATCCTTGAGAACTATATGAAAGATGAATTAATGTTATATCTGTTGTGTTTAAAAAATGAATAATAATAATAATAAAGCCATTTATTTCCAACTTGTTAACTTATTTTACAATGCAAATGTTGTTAGTAAGATTGTTAGTGGTCTTTTTTATAGGCTAGTTGTTAGTAATGTTAGTCAATCAATCTTTAAGTTGGACCCCTCTTAGGGTGAAGGCCTCCTCCAGCTTCTAAAAAATGAAATGGAGATATATTTATATTACGATTCTTACTTCTTCTTTCTTGACCCTTTCTCACTAGGCGGGGTCAGAATTTTCTCATGATTCCCACTTCTTAAATACAATAATATTGTAAACAAGGGATACTTGAGAGTGAGTGAGGATATATGTAAATGTCTGTTTTCTGTAAGTCGGTATTTTAGTTATGAACAGATTAGAGACTTGTATGAGTGCCAAATTCCCTACTCCAGTAGTGTTTACTGAAATACTTTTTGATGATTAACATTGAAGAAATATTATTTATTATTATTAATATTAAAAGCCTGTTATGTCCCACTGCTGGGCAAAGGCCTCCCTTCTCTCCTTACAATCAGCTCGGTTTTCGGCTTTGGTCACCCAGTTTTTATCAAATTTACATAGATCATCGCACCACCAGTAGTGTTTGGCACCCATGCTGTGGTGGCCTTTGCCCAGCGGTCGTCCAGCATAAGACAAACGTGCCCAGCCCAGTCCTATTTCAGTTGAACTGTTTTTTGTGTAACATCTATTATTTGAAGAAATATTACTCACATAATATCATGAATAGAATAATCTGGAAGTTGCCATAGTTTCTAGTTGAGAAACATGTGAATGTGACAATAATGTGAAATGATATTAGAGCTATTAGCCACGGGTCCCTCCACTCAATCTGAAATATTAAAAATTAACACATTACATAAGAGATGCAGTCTTAATTGTAACCTGTGAAACTCATGTTCAATATATCTTAAATATTTAATATATCTTAGCAAACTTTAAAAACATGATAAAAAGGTCTCTTGCCTCTTGCGAGGAAGAATTGTGAATTATAAAAAAAACTCATGTTAGCCATTGAAGATCCAGACAACTGCCTGGGAGAAGTCTCATTTAAATATTTTTGCAAAGTATTGTTACGACGAGCATGATTCTAACTAAATATAGAATAATTATAGGATGTGACTAGTTATAAAATCCTACAATAGCATGTAGTAACACATCATCTTATGTCAATATGTCAATACTATTGTATGTAAATTACATGCTATGAATAAACCAGTGGAAATAATTGCTAAAATGTGTGTCTCATGTAAGAATACAGAAATGGTATTGTATTAACAGAAATACTTTTCATTTTACATGGTTTCGGCACACTTTTTTCTTAGAAAGCTCAATCTAATTGGCAGGAATTGCATACACACCCTTCAGGATGAAAGATAATAATACTCTCAGCCAACTGGCCAGTCATTATTATAAAATTATTCCATATTCAAAACTTTTCATTGTCAGATCCATCATTGGCAGTGTTACATATAAATTTTTGTATAGGTATTATAATTTTAATATTAAGTATGATGATCTTTGAAACTTTTTCATTTGTTAAAGAGCAGTAAGGGAGGTCAAAATATGACTCTGAAAGGTTTGCCCAGGTTGTGACATTACAACAAGCAGATATAAGTCACGGCGCGTCATGGTCAACAATATTAACGAATCGACATACAGTTTAATTATGTTTATATATACCTATTTTAAAGATTTATACTATGTAAAAAATTGTGATTGGGTACTTTCTCTGCATGTGCTATCAATTGATTTTCATACGATTAAACTTCAGCTTAAATTTTGTAAAAAAATAATGTTTTTACGCCCCTAGAATGCAAATAAAACGATAACTATAAATAGATATGATACACTTACACTACGCAGGTATGATATAAAGTCTGATATCTGGTTTACTTCTACAAATTCTTCCATTATTTAAGAAAACCAGAAACCGAAAAAGATTGAACGGAATTTATTTTTAACAGCCTCGTACGTAGTAATCATAAAATTATTTCGCCGTCGATCGAACTACGGGTAAGCCAGCGAGTCTTTGATACCAACAATGACAGTTGTCTCTAAATAACATTGACACAACCTTTCTTAGTGTACAGTACCTAAATGGTAAAAACGGAACCCTATTAGCCTCGATGTCTATCTGTCAGTCTGTATATCTGTCGGTCTTTCACCTGGCTGTATCTCGGAATCGGTGATAGCTAGAAAGCTGATATTTTAAGGAGTAATGTACTTGTCGTGCCAATATAGCAACATATAAAGAAATAAAATTTTCATAAATAACGTAAATATTTATCTCTCATACAAGAAACGTTATTTTTAAGCAATTTTACTGGATATTTATAACGATACGAGTATGTGGTAGACCCTCTAAACATTTACAAATTATTTAATTATGTAATAACTCTCAAAATAAATTATAAAATTTAAATTGAATCAATATTTAAAGAGGATTACCATATAAAACACGTGTATTTTTGTATTGACCGCATCTTGTAGTTGCTCCGGTGATTTTGTCCATTTTGTCAAAAAAAATAATACTGAAGCCTTCAAGCGCGAGTCCAACTCGCACTTGATTTTTTTTTTGGCCAACACAAAAATGCTAGATCGAAAGAAAAAGACAACATCTTAATGAAGGTAAATTAACTGTTTCGGGTTTTTCTTGAATATAAATTTTGATGAAAATGTTAAAAAATCGATCGAACCCTAATGACAATTCTACTTTATCGTTGTTCTTTGTGCACAGAGGTATTAAGTCTGTGGATTGCTTGTAATTTACGTTGCTGTCATGCGTCGTACTAATGTGACAGTCACTGTCAGAAATTACGCGACGCGATATTGGACGTATTGGCTGGATTTTTATTTTTTTACTATATTCGCGAATAAAAAATAAAACTAGGGACAAACTATTATGTGTTGTGTTATTTTTTTTGCACTTAATTATTTAGAGTGTTAAATGTGTCTCTTCTCCAAAATATTCATTGCAGATATGCAGAACTCTATTTGTTAATTGGTCCGTGTACCCGCCGGTATAAAAATGTTATCAAATAAAATAACAATACAGATATGCGGTTTCATTGTGTGCACTATATTTCTAATACAAGATAGTTGTGCCTCTGGCAACGGCGGTTTTGCAAAACCTGCGGCAGATAGATTCCATTTGGATGTGAGCGATTGCTCATTGTATCACAAGCTATGCTCGCATCTTGTAGAAGATCTGGCTATTTTGTCTTGCTCTCTAAATGCGTCATACAACAAGACGCTCGTCGCTTCTAATTGCCAGCACAAGTTATGGACCTATCAGAATTATTTAATGGACAATGCATATCTGGAGTTCAAGTTGACTGTGCCATCAAAGCCATGCCAAGATGAACCCGCGATTCTTAATTGTCTGAAAGCCACCGATCGCCCAATGGACTGTATATTAAAGAGAAAACCAAGTATATCTAATAAGAATTGCTGGAGGTTGGTAAACAAGATTGAATCACTTATATTTAACGACTGGCAGATAACTAGCAGTTTTTTGAAGAACTGTAACGATGATATACAAGCACACACATGCGGCAGAATTCCGCCGGATCCTAAGAGTCTTTCTCAGACTCAAACATTGAAATGTCTACAGAGCAATGAAGTAAAGCTTAGACCAGAATGTTTGATGGAAGTGACCGTGCTGGGTGATCTGAGATACAGTACACTTCAGATGGACAAATTGATATTTGCAGCCTGCATTGTTGATCAGAAGAACTTTTGTCCAGATGAAGTGCCTGGCTCTTGGCTAATGTACAAGTGTTTGCTCAGACATAAATATGAAAATGGTAAGTAATTGGGCAGTTTAATTAAAACTTTGGTCCTATGGTACATTATTTGTAAACCCTTTATTTACTTTACAAATGGTAATCCATATAAGCATTATTAGATAAATACTAAACATCAAATGTAATTGATAAATTCCTGTGTGTATGTTCTTATAATGCAATTAATATTAATATTGTCATTTTTACATGAATAATGTATGTAATGTGAACTTGATGAGAACATATTGTATCCTTTTAGCGATAACCTTCAAGTTGTAATAATTTAGGATGTGTTATGACAAATACAGGATATTCTATTGTAGTCTCAATTTGACCTAGCTTTGCGCATGTAATTTAAAAAAAAACTGGCAAATTGGCTTAAAAATTTCTTCTATGACAGTTTGCAGTAATATAATGTATTCAAGGAATCACCTTGAATACATTTAAGACCGGATGGTGAAAATCCCTTGAAAATATTATATGTATATAGTCTGGTTTATGAGTGTAGAATAGAAATACAACCTGACATATGCAAAGGCTGGTTTTATTTTATATTATGTATAATGATGATGTTTACATGGTTACATTTATTGTTTACAGGCATGCGAAAGAAATGTCAGGACCAACTATTTTATGATCAAAGAAACATAGTCATGAATTATAGAATGAGTAAGGGCATGGTAAGATCCTGCAAAGAAGATATCAGGAAATACCGCTGCCGCAAAGGTGTTGTTGAAGACAAGGATGTGAGGCTCGCACAAATATTACTCTGTTTAGAAAATGTAATGAGAAATGAAAGCACAAATTTATCACCTGAATGTACAGCAGAGATGACTGATCATAGAAGGATGTTAATGGACGACTACAGGCTGTCCCCAGAGCTGATGCAAAACTGTGCAAATGATATTACATCACTCTGCAGGGGCATTGAAGCTGGTGGCAAGACCATCCACTGTCTGATGGACCACACCAGACCCAGGAAACGAAAAGACAAAAGAATAAGTATACCCTGTCAGAAGTCTCTGGAAGCTTTAGTCCAGGAAGCTGACCCAGGAGAAGACTGGAGAGTAGACCCGATATTACGAAAAGCTTGCAAGCCTGTAGTAGACAAAGCATGCCAGGAAGTAGTTGGAGGCAATGGCAGAGTCATGTCTTGTCTCATGGAAAAACTTGGTACTGTCCACATGTCTCCTGACTGTGAGGCGGCTCTTCTACAAATTCAGTATTTTGTATCGAGAGATTTCAAACTAGATCCACAGCTGTACAAAGCTTGTAAGTATGACTCGGTCACATTATGCAAATCAAAGCTTGGTTGGCCCGATAATGATATTCAGTCTGAAAAGGACTTGTTGGTGCTCCCATGCTTGTACAATTATGCTTACAATTCCGAACAAAAAGGCAAACTAAAACCTGCATGTGAAGTGCAAGTGCGAAGAGTGATGAGACAAAGAGCTATCAGTGTTGACTTAATGCCAGAGATTGAAGAGGTATGTATGGATGATATGGCCTTATTGTGTGTGGAGAATTCAGGCAAGGGGGAAGAAATTGCTTGTTTGCAAGATAAAATCAAAGAGCTCTCTCCAAAATGTAAAGAAGTAGTTACCAATTTCACTGAAACACAAAGTGGTCATATAGAGCTGAATCCTATTGTAAATATAAACTGTAGAGTTCCTATGGAGAAGCTATGTTCTTCTGAATTGAAAAGCAAGAAAGATGAGGATGATGTGATGGAGTGTTTAATAATGCACAAAAATGATCCAGAAATCAAGGCTAATGTAAAATGCCGAGCAGCTATTGAACATGAACAACTAATCTCACTAAAAAACTACAGATTTACAAGGAAGTTTAAGAATGCCTGTAAGTCATATGTAGTGAGATTCTGTCCTAAAGCTCAAACAAAGAGTCAAGTTGTGACATGCTTGAGTGAGATAGTCCGAAACGACACAATCACTAGACGTAAGCATACAATTTTTAAAGATTGTCGGCAACAATTGAGAAGTCAATTATTTCAGCAGAAGGAAAACATTGACCTAGATCCAGAGCTCAAAGCAGCTTGTAAGACTGATTTACAGACCTTGTGCCCGAATATACCGCACGGAGAATCTGCAGCCCTGGAGTGTCTCCAAACTGCCAAAGTCAAGTTATCTGTGACTTGTCAAAAAGCATTGTTTGTTGTGAAGAAGCAGGAGTTCACTGATAATGCTATTGATTACCATCTGGTTATGAGTTGTAATGACATGATAGATATGTACTGTCATAATACAGAACCATCCAAGCTGCTTGATTGTTTGAAGGTAAAGTATATATTCACCACATTTTTATGTAGGTACTTACTTATATCTTATATATAAAATTCCATGTCACAATGTTAGGTACCGTACTCCTCCGAAACAGCTTGACCGATTTTTACCAAATTTTATATGTGTGAACAGTAGGTCTGAAAATCGGCTACTATCTATTTTTCATAACGCTAAGTGAGGCAAAACAATGTTTGCCGGGTCAGCTAGTTTTTTTATAATATTCAAACCACTACAGGACCTCTGACTGGACTGATGTATTTGTTCGAAATAGTTCTTACATTCATATTTTTGAGCAGCTTAAGGAATGGTTATGTTTTTGGTCACTAAATATAACATGTTAGCAGGTTTTATATGCACTCTGCAGTTTGGTCTGTGTCTATAACATATATAATTGTTATCTATAACATAAGTACCCCATGTGTTAATCTAACTTGTCCAAGCCATTGGTCTTTAATGAATAAACCAGTAATAAACATGCATACTAATAAACTTTAAATATAATTTGGGCTAACCCAAATTCACAAAATTATTGATCATTTCAGGGTCATCGAAAAGAACCTCAATTCAATGAAGACTGCAAACTTGTTATAGTCAACAGAATGATAGAACAGAACACTGATTACAGGTTTAATAACAACCTTCAGTATGCATGTAAAGTCGACATAAAGCAGTTTTGTTCCGATGTCATTGGTAAGAAGAATGTAGTTTTGAGTGTGAAGAAGTAACAAACATATATATACACACACACACACATAAACTATCGCATTTATTATAGTACCTGGTTGACCGAGCTTTGCTTGGTATATTTTTTTTTATTAATTTGACATTTTCTAAAAATGATTCCTAGCTAGATCGATTTATCACCCCCGAAACCCCCTATATACTAAATTTCATGAAAATCGTTGGAGCCGATTCCGAGATTCCAATTATATTTATACAAGAATTGCTCATTTAAAGATATAAGATAAGATAAGATAAGTAGGAGAGTAATAAGAAGTATATCAATAACAGTTGTTCAACTCCAATGAACAAAATTCATGTATAGTTCTTTCTGTTTGATTTAATCTAAAGGCAGCTTAATTGTGATAATATTATTTGTTTTACTGCCATGTTACATTTCTATTCAGTGGTAGAAATAAATCTTTATACCACCTTTAATTTAATCAGTCCAATGACGCACAAAGTTTGAATATGATTAGCAATAAATAATCCTATTGTATTGATTTCAGCCCATGAACCTCAAGACATAGAGCTTCAAGGCAAAGTGCTTTACTGCCTTAAAGACAAATTTAGAGAGTCTAAGTTAACGACATCATGCGAAAACGAACTAGCAAGCGTATTAAAAGAACAAGCATTAAACTACCGCCTCGATCCTTTACTTGGAAGACTGTGTAAGGCAGAAATACAAACCATATGCGCTATACCAACTGATATCATCAACACTGAAGGAGAGGTAAAATCAACCATATTGCGCACTCTTATGAGTCATAATGCATTGTGATTTCCGAAATGGCTTAACAATGATTATTTTTATAACAAGCGTGACGCCGAAATTAATAAATGAGTACGAGTAGCACATAACTGAACTGTAAATAGTTGAATAGTAATTAAAGGAATAGAAACCTTGTCAACATAGACATGACATTTTTTTATACTAGATGCGTTCGCGCTTGCTCACAATTCATTTGATGTTTAGTGACATTGCGATCTAAGGTAGATCGCGCTTACCCAGAAGAAACAGGTTCACACGTGTTTTGAAAAGAGCTCTACTATATGAGCGAATTCTGAGCCATTTTAACAGTCACTCATATTTAAATGATAATAAATATACCGCAAATTTTCTACAGTTCATTGGTATTCTACAGAGGGTACAATATCCTTGACCATTGTCTTGATAAGTGACTAGTCTACTAGTTTAAATGAGTAGTCACAGAAAATTTGGCTAACTAACGGTCTAGTGTTTTATTATGTACTAGTGCCCATGTCTTACATTATTGTCACTTATCATTATGAGAGTTTCCAATCGAACGGCCAAGGCTAAAAATGTACTATAAATCTGTACTACGAGTCAAGCTAAATAGGCAGTTTAGTAGCATTTGCAGATTAAACAACCACCTAGGTCGGCGAACTACGCTGACAAATTAGGTGCCAAGATATTGTCTCCCTATTAGATTGACTCCTTAAACAGAGTGTAAGTCAGAAACCGTATCTTTCGAAATTGGTTCGTCTAAATAATGTCTCTAAATCTAGCTTTTGTGTAATGGAGCTATAATAAATTTTACCACTGTTTTCAGGTGGAAGAATGCTTGAAAAACGCGTTGCTGAATCACAAGATAGTGTCAGCGGAGTGCGCGCGGGAGGTGGCACAGATCATTGAGGAGGCAGAGGTGGATATCGAGACCGACCCGCTGCTAGAGAGAGCTTGTGCTCTTGACCTACTCAAGTATTGCAAGGATTTAGAGCATGGAGCTGGAAGACGTAAGATTTATTCACTTTTTGTGAAACAAAAACCTAGCCTTACAAAATATCTAGATAAACTAGGTTTCTAAGTCTATCTTTGCTGTCTACAAAAACTAGCTTTAAAAAAATGACCTACTTTAATAACTGACGTAACAGTAGCGATTTTAATGTTATTTTTGACTCAACTGTAGATCTTAAGACCTAAATTTAGATCATTAACCCTAGACGCTAAAACGACGGGTGAAAAGAACGTGTCTATCTGTGGTATCATATTTCCCGGACGAATGCATTTGTTCAAATATTTTTTTATAAGATATGTTAGTTGGAATGGTCCTTAGCAATATTTGATGAAAATCTGTCCAAGATGGCCGTCGCCACAAAATGGCGGATTACACACTTGATTACATATTTTTCCACAAGTAGGTCAATATGAGTATCAAATGAAATTATTTACTTATTTTATTGTTACCTAATTATTACAGTTAACACCAATTAAGTCGAGGGATTTCTAATTTTTTTATTTACACTTGTCTACTAATCACTTGTCTACGAATGTACATGTTTTTTTGCTTTACAGGTCTCAAGTGTTTAAAAATAATCCTGAATGATAGCAGTAGAAAACTGGAACCAGACTGTGAGAAAGCCCTATCAAGCAGACTAGAAATGTATAAATATGTGGCGTCGGTTAGTATTAATTGACACATTATCTAGTATATGTAAATCTTTTGTTGACTTTCGCATGGTAACTATAAAAATGGATTAATACATATTGTGATCATAATCCCAAAGTATAAATTGAAAAGTGAGAGCTAGATTTACTTATCTTCAAACTTGGGTTCTAAATGGTTTAGATCTTAGTTTAATAGATAGGTAATTATGGAGTAACAATTCTAGAAACATTTGCATGTTGGTAAAGCATTTTCTAGTCATGATTTCAGTAATTCCCAATTAAGAATTTTAAAACATTGATATCTTATTTACAGGTATTTCTAAAAATCTTCTGCCACCAAACACTAGTTTATCTATTCAGATACCAAGTATGTAATAGCACACTGCATCTCATTAATTAGTGATTGGATTCATTTGGTGTTATTTACTAAGTCTAATTATAAGAATTTAGTATTTGTATAGTAGTACTTGATGCAGAAAAGAGTAAAGCTATGCGCTATCAACTGGAATATTGCGCGACCTTCTAGTCAAATGTCTAGTCTAGTTGTATAAAAAGACTGATTCAATATTATTTCTTTACAGATGAGAGTGATGGAGAATCTGGGTGATGTGTACAATGAATTGGCATCATCTCCTTCAAAAAAGTATTTCTTAGTTGTAGGTATCTCAGTGATTGGTCTAATTTTTATATTTGGTTTATATTGTGGACGCATGACTAAAAAAGCTATGTATGTAAAGCGGAAATAGGTAATCAATTTATAATATATTAAAATAAGAAATATCATGAAGAAGATTTAATTGTTTTAATCTAGTCTTAAGCTAGGGTTTCTTCAAAGTCCATAATATCCAAATCTTCAATATTTTCTTTCTTTATGGCTACAGATTTAGAAACAGTTTTCTGTTCTACTTTGACATCTCCCTTGACAATCTTTTGGCTTTCTTCAAAAAACTGGTTTGGATGGTTTACTCCCAGACCGAGGTCAATGTTGTGGACAGCATCAAAGTATCTGCTACAGGCTATCTGGAAGTGGCCTTTCTTGGCCATGTCTGCTATGTCATGGACAGCTGGAAATATAAAAACATGAAATTAGACAATTTATAGCTAATAGGTATATGAATATGGTATACAATGCCAACTGCTGTCGATAACAATATGTAGTAATTACTAAGAATATTATTAGATTTTAGTACATTTCCATTATCACTTGGTCTGTGGTTCCAAACATAGTTTCCAATTCCAAACTGCTGTTCCAAAGAATAACATTACAAAAACTACCAGTATCTGGCCGGTGCCAAATTAATGTTTCTTAAAAGAACCAGTATCTGGATGCTTGCAGTTGATGGGTTATGTGGGTTTGATTCATTCTTATATATTTAAATTTTCTATCTTCTCTTGCACTACTTCCCTGAGCTGGCAACATTCTAATATTTTACTTTTATTCAAAATCCATAAGTGAAAACTGTTAAGAGCCTTTGTTTCCATTATTATTCTTAATCTTAATTGTAAATAATTATAAATCTTAGTATTCCTTTAAAATAAAATAATAAAAGTATGATTATGGTATAATTTTCTTCAGCAACAAAAACACTGCAAAAAAGTGGATTAATTAATAATATCGAAGTAAATACTAAAAAAATTTAGTTACCTTGAGAATCAAATCCATAACCCTGCAGTTTGTTTTTCAGATTGCTAGTATCACAGTGTTTGTATGGGCAGCCATGACAGTCTCCAGGCCCTACATTTTCATTGATGATCCTCAAACAACTGAAAGGCGAGTAGTTTCTCTTACTGCCTTCTTTACCATAGTTATACCTTACATTGTAGGCATAACTTTTTTCAAACTTGTCCAATTCCATGATCTTTGTGAACTCTTCTCGCCAGAATCTCAGTGAGTCTTCTAAAGTAACTCCAATGCCTTTAAGAAACAGGCCATATTGCAATCTTCCTCCATGTTTTAAATGATGTGCAACTCTTAACTGCTCATGGAGTTGCCTCATGCATAATGGAAATGATTTCACAGAAAGAGAGTCCAGGCTTTCAATTGGGACCATTGCCTTTGCATTGGCATAGTCATTACCTGAGTAAGACTGGTGTAACCCTTTTAATAAGCTTACTAGCCTCTCATCTTGTTCAATTTCACCCAAATGATGACATGCAACAGCCAAACTTTGCTTCAGGTGAGTCCTGTACTGAGCAGTCAATACGGAAACAAAGTCTTTATGAGGTATGTAAGCATAACCACTGCTAAGGTACACTTTCCTCATCTTAACCAAGTCAAGAACTTCATAAAATTTCACTTTGTAGAATTTCATGTTGTCAATATTCTGATGGGCTGTAGACTCTCGCAAGTTGTGAATGATTTCGTCCTTTTCTTCATCTGAGATGTTAGTATAACATAAATTGTTGAGTTTGAAGAAGGTGTCAATAGCTTCACCTCTCATGATGATAAATCTCATTTTGAACAGTTCTAGTTCTCTAGCTATGAACCATCGTCGCAGCTCCTCGGTTCTGCAGTATGCTAGTCTAAGAATAAAGTGAGCGATGTGATCTTTACGTCTAGCTTCGACGTCAGCTTCAATAGCACTACAACCAGTTTTCTCACATAGTCTAGAATAGTACTTTAGCCCTTGAGTTCTTAACTCACTTATCACATATTCTGTCCACTCTTCTGAATAAGGTCGCAGTCCTTTCAGAGTTGTAGCTGTAGCTAAAGTTCTGAGCAACGTTACTCTTTCTAAAGCTAATGTTTCGAACTTCTGTAGCGTTATATTTTCTGTTGGTGGTATCTTGTACATTTGAAGATCGTGTGGATAACTATCCGTTACCCCTGATATTGGAGTTTTGGTTGACTTACGTTTAATATTTAAATCCATTATGAGTATAAAACTAGATCTAATGATTTTACTAAAAGTATCAACACACCACACCAATGAAGTTCCCCGTTTTCGCTGGTTTTCGCGCCAATGGAAAGATATGCTAATAAAATTTTTAACGTTGACATTTCAATACTTTTGACATCTTCCTAGTTTTTTTGAAAATCGCAATGGAATGATAATTTACACCTCACGATTTTTAGACAAAAATCTCGATTCGTTCATTTCATTCACATTGTTAATACACGTTAGCGATGCGCGACTGCGAATAATCTTACCAGTCGAATTATTTACAACTACTAATTTACACGTTCGACTTGAATATTAGTAATATACTAATGTTAATAATCGAATGATGACTACTAATTAGTTACTAATAGCGTTTTGACTCGATAAATAGCGAATCGTGTGTTAGTTTCAAATGAATAAAATATGAATGAATCGTTGGAGTGGAGTCGGCTCAAGTAGTAACTATTGTAGTATACATTCAGTCCGGTTAATTTTGAGCGGGTATCATGTAAGTTACTAATTTTCGGAGATCATACGAATGAGTCAAATGATTTATAAAGTCGAATAATTCAACTGGAAATTGGAATCACTCACAGTCGCGCATCGCTAGTACACGTTACTTCCGGTTTTTCTGTCAAACATTTTTTCACTCACTTGTCATGTCATATCACGTCTGGTTCTGGTAAAGTCGTGTAAACTCTCTTGAATAGATTCTAAATAAATTTATATTTTACTTAGTTTTACTGAAAAAGCCTGAATTATGTCAATCAATCAATTGCTAAGTTAACAAAGAGTTGTGTCCTAATAGTTGAAAGGTGTTTAGGCTGTAAATGTGTTGATTATGGTGTCGCAAAAGATGCAGTCGTCACTAGACGATTTAGTTCAATATACTCAGCTTTTTAAAGCTGTTCCTACTGTTTTGCAAGGGACGGTGCTGCCTTTTGTAATAATTTACCCTATAGTATTCTATTCGTGGATATTTGTGTACGGTTTGGAAGAAAACTTTGAAGCCGGGTTCGTCACAGTCGCTGCGATTGCTGTTGTGCAAATTCTTATTTGTCTATGTTGCTACTGGAGTGTTCACATTAATTGTTTCCTTTCTTGCTCTTCGGTAAGTGCTTCACGTGACTGCCAATGTAAGTACTAGCTCTTACGACGATAAAAGTTAATAAAACGCATTTCTGTTTCAGGTTAAAGATCCCATACAAGCTGAAATAGTTAAGGTGGTGCCAACGTCAAATAATGGGTCTGCAGAAATAATTCGTTTACACCATACAAAGGTATTATAGATTAATTAAATTATCCCTTAATTTGAACTTGACAAGTCTTTGATAAGTCCTAATTTTTCTCTGTTTATGTTCTCATTTTTCTCAGTTTCAATTATTCATTCATTCAATATTTAAGAGCTGGGCTCTTGTCTGTGGAGTTTTTTCCAGGTAGTTCTGTCTTCGGCCAAATCCTTGACCTCCCTATACGACATGACTTTCGCCTTCTCCTTAATTTGGTCTAAATATGATCTTCTAGGTCTTCCTCTTCCTCTCCTGGCTTCTATCTTTCCTTCTACGATATTTTTAATGAAATTGTTTCAATTTAATAATCTTTAAATTTTCAGTCAACAAAAAGAGACAGTGTGAAGCCAGATGTCTGGTTTATTTTTCAAAAGAGTAAATATGTTTATGACTGGGATAAAAAAATATTCAAAACTGTTGAATTTCCTGTGAACAAAACCTATGAAGAATATCTGGAGTCTAAAGGATATGTTGATGATGAAACTATTGATATTGCTGAGAGAGAATATGGGAAGAATGAAATGGTTATGGTAAGAGATATTATATAAACTCATAAACATAAGAATAAGAATGGGATTACAAATTTTTTACTCTCATTACAAGTTATCACATTAGTATTATGGTTTGTTATAGCCCATCCAACCATTTATTTTCTTTTTTGACTAAAATAAAAATCCTCACAACTCAAAACCTTATTTTTTATGATTTAACTTAATTTTTATATATACCTTTGGCAAGCGATCATCAAGACAGGCTTTTTTACGCTGTATTAACATGGCTATGTTGTATCTTGTCTTGTAGTCTATAGTGCAATTAGTATTTATACAATACTAGTATGCAAACATCACTAGTGTTGTCACTACCCAGGTTGCATAGCATGTGAATTTGATTGTATAAGCTCTGATGATAATGGAATGCAGCCTAAACTGACTTGTCTGTGGCGAGGCTAGCTTTGTGTGGTTTGCAGTTTTATAAACTTATATTATTACCTTTTCAGGTGGTCCCAGAATTCAGAGAGCTATTTAAAGAAAGAGCAACAGCACCTTTCTTTGTGTTCCAAGTATTTTGTGTTGCTCTCTGGTGCATGGACAAATACTGGTATTATTCAATATTCACACTTGTCATGCTTGTTATGTTTGAGTGCACATTGGTACAGCAGCAGCTGAGAAATATGGCTGAAATTAGGAAAATGGGCAACAAGCCATATAACATCAATGTGTACAGGAATAAGAGATGGCGGCAGATCATGAGTGATCAACTTGTGCCTGGTGATATAGTTTCGTTGACTAGATCTTTGAATGAGAACTTAGTACCGTGTGACATCTTACTTCTAAGGGGCTCCTGTATTGTGGACGAGTCCATGTTAACAGGAGAGAGTGTTCCACAGATGAAAGAACCATTAGAGAACCACAAGGATCTGAAACAAGTCTTAGATACTGAAGGCGATGGTAAACTTCATATGCTTTTTGGTGGTACAAAGATTGTACAACATTCATCACCAAGCAAAATCAGCTCATCCGGTCTTAAAGCCCCAGATAATGGGTGCATTGGTTATGTTATTCGCAATGGCTTTAACACATCACAAGGCAAGTTGTTGAGGACAATACTGTTTGGCGTAAAACGTGTCACAGCTAACAATTTGGAAACATTTGGTTTTATTCTGTTCTTGCTGATTTTCGCAATTGCAGCCGCTGCTTATGTATGGATCAAGGGTTGTGAGGACCCTGAAAGGAACAGATACAAGCTCTTTTTAGAATGTACCTTGATTTTGACCAGTGTGGTACCACCAGAGCTACCTATAGAGCTATCTCTAGCTGTTAACACATCCCTGCTGTCACTGTCGAAATTGGCAGTGTTTTGCACAGAACCATTCAGGATACCTTTTGCAGGGAAGGTTCAGATTTGTTGCTTTGATAAGACTGGTACGTTGACTAGCGACAATCTAGTTGTGGAGGGAGTAGCAGGGATTGGAGAGCATAAAGATGCGACTGTTGTCCCAATCTCTCAAGCTCCCATTGAGACTGTTCAAGTGTTGGCATCATGTCACTCTCTAGTACAGTTAGATGATGGAGTGGTTGGCGACCCACTAGAAAAAGCGACCTTAAAGGCTGCCGAATGGAACCTCACCAGAGGCGACGCTGTGGTACCAAAGAAGGGGAAATCGCCCGGACTGAAAATTGTACATAGAAACCATTTCTCAAGTGCTCTTAAGCGGATGTCCGTGATAGCCGGGTACCAAGTCAATGAACGCGGGTTTATAGAGTCTCACTACATTAGCAGCGTTAAAGGCGCACCAGAAACCGTCAAATCAATGCTTAAAGAAGTCCCTAGCCATTATGATCATGTCTATCTGACATTATCTCGAAGAGGCGCTCGGGTATTGGCGTTAGGTTACAGGAACTTGGGCAAATTGACATCACAAGAGATTAGGGATCTATCTAGAGAAGATATTGAAAAGGATCTGATGTTTGTTGGGTTCGTCATTATATCGTGTCCGTTGAAGAACGACTCGAAAAAGGCTATCGCGGAGATTGTCCACGCTTCACATTCCGTGGTGATGATTACTGGTGACAACCCTCTAACTGCGTGTCACGTCGCGAAAGAGCTGAAGTTTACACAAAACCTGGAAATTTTGGTACTGACAGAGGCTGAAGGCGAATGGGGCTGGAACTCCATAGATGAAGAAGTAAAACTGCCCGTTGTACCTTTCAAGACTTCCAAACAGTTGACTGACAAATTTGACTTATGCATAACAGGTGAAGGGTTAACATATTTGAATGAGAATCATCACAAGTTCTTGCTGGATCTGATGCCTCATATTAAAGTGTTTGCGAGATTTGCGCCCAAGCAGAAGGAGTTTGTTATTGTTACTCTGAAAGCTCTAGGATACACGACGCTTATGTGTGGAGATGGAACTAACGATGTTGGAGCATTGAAGCATGCAGATGTAAGTTTATTTCCTAGTTCTTATTATTTGTTTCTTATGTGTTATATCTCGAGGTGGTTAATGATAAATGTATATTAATGATCTCAAGTTGTGTTCATGACATCACTGATTAATGAAAAAATTGTAAAGACGTGATGCTGAAAGCGTATAAACCGTCGCGCTTTGTTCCTTTTATTTAAATAATAAAACTGACGTATTTTACAGGTGGGTGTAGCAATCTTAGCCAATGCACCGGAGAAGCTGCGCGAGCGGCCGCCGGAACGCCCTGCGGAACCCGAGCTCCCTCGCCGGGTGGTTGGCCCCCGAGATCCTCGTGCTGAAGCCAGGGCGGAAGCCGCAGCCAGGCTCAGACGAGCTATGAAGGAGCTGGAAGAATCGGCGGAAGATCAGCCACAGCTGGTCAGATTAGGTGATGCAAGCGTTGCTGCACCATTCACGAGTCGACTGTCCAGTATACTTTGCAGTAAGTTTTATTTAATGCAAATACATAATAACGAAACAAATTTTAAGTCATAGCTAAAATAAGGACTATGAGAGAGTTGGAGGAATTGGTTGAGGGTCAACCAAAACTGGTGAGACTAGTAGTCCGGGAGCTAGGTGCAAATTTGGTTAATTATTGGCTGGTTAGCCCCATACTGAACCATTCCTAGTCTGTATTATGGTTGCTAACACAACTGATATACAACATATATGTACATGCATATTTTATATAGACACATATTTAACACCCAAACCCACAGCCAACAAATTTAGCTCAGCACAAAGATGTTGGCCGTGCCGGGAATCGTACCCGGAACCTTCTGATTGGCAGTCCGGCATGGTAACCATTACGCCAACGAAGTCCTCTTTATCTTCCTTCGGATCATTGATATGTGTTTATATGTTTCCAGTCTGCCACATAATCAAGCAGGGTCGCTGCACGCTGGTGACCACCCTGCAGATGTTCAAGATCCTGGCTCTCAACGCGCTGATACTGGCGTACGGCCAGTCGGTGCTGTACCTCGACGGTATCAAGTTCAGCGACACGCAAGCTACGCTACAGAGCTTACTGCTCGCCTCCTGCTTCCTGTTCATATCCAGATCTAAGGTAAGTGTTTAATTTTTAATACAGTTAACCCTATGCTCCACAACACTGGGTTTTCTCTAGTGCATACTATAGAACACAAAGCGCATATTTTATTGTTAATGCACATTTATAATCCACCAACCCACACTTGGTCAGCGTGGATGATAATGACCTATCTCTCTCCTAGTGAGAGTCCCCGATTCCCAACTGTGGGAATGTATAGTGGGGTGCTTATTCTTTATATATGTATATGCACATTTATCATTTGTCAAGCGCAAGTCTATCATAAAACATAGGAGCCTGGATAATTATGGCCCATTATGTAAAAATTGAAGATTATACAAGATTCCTCCCTGGTTCGATCCCGGTACTTGACTACACCAATGACTTGTTTTTCAAGTTATGTGTGGATTTGCACTCGCTTGATGGTGAAGGAAAACATGAGGAAATCGACACGTTTGAGGACTGCGAGATCCAAAGACTTGTGTTTTCTGCCAACCCGCACTTGGTCAGCTTGATGGATTATGGCCTATAACTCTCTCCTAGTGAGAGAAGGCTCCAAGTCAGAGCAGTGGGAATGGTATAGTGCCTATGCTATACAAAATTTGAGAAAATCACAATATTTATAACTGGGTATTTTTTCGGCAGCCACTGAAACAGCTATCAAAGCAGCGTCCCCTGCCCAACATCTTCAACCTGTACACCATAATGACTGTGATGACGCAGTTCATGGTGCACTTTCTTTGCCTTATCTACCTCGTGCAAGAAGCCAAGGAACGCTCGCCGGGCAGGTAAATAAATAAATAAACACTTCTTAAACGTTTTTTTTTATATTGTTCCAGTGTTGGGTAAAGGTCTACTTGTGGCTAACACAACTGATATACTACATATACATACATTTTTGTTTTATATGAATACATATTACATTTTTGACGATTACTATTGCGTTAAATTATACTCAAGTTTACGAAAGAAGAGATAGAGAGAGAGAGAGAGAGAGAGAGAGAGAGAGAGAGAGAGAGAGAGAGAGAGAGAGAGAGAGAGAGAGAGAGAGAGAGAGAGAGAGAGAGAGATAGAGAGAGCATAGGGTAAAGTGGAATTAGAAAATATGCGCCCCAACCCCCTAGGTGGGGTGGGCGCACACCACTTAACCTGGGTTATGGTGAAGGCCCTAACAAGGGTCCTAAGGAGAACAAGGTAACTAAGATAAAATTATGACAATTTTTTTTTATTTTCAGAGATACCAAGCCCAAACTGGACATGGACCTAGCGGAGGATGAGGAGCGAGAGTTCGCGCCGGACCTAGTCAACAGCACCGTATACATCATATCCATGGCCTTGCAGATATCTACCTTCGCTATCAACTATAGGGTAAACACGTTTTGTACACTTAATAAATAACCCAATCTTGATTCTTATTTCTTTTTAGAGTAGCGCCTGTAGCTCGGCTAGCTAAGGTGATCTGACGCGATCATCGAAGCTAAACAACGGTCGATGCGGACAGTGTTTGGATGGGTGCCCATGCAAAAGACTGTGTTTTTTTAAAGTGACATTTTCACTTGGGCGCTACCGTGGCTCGGATGACAAGTTAAATTGTAGGTCCTGGCTGTTAGTCTTAGTACAAACAGTCGTTAAGCCAAGTCCTTCGTGCGGCTTGAAAACTCTCGACACCAGAGCTTGGCCACTTAGCTCATACGGAGAAGAATTTGTTTTTGTCAATTATTTTAGTTTTGACTCCCGACGAAAAAATGACGGGGTTTTGTAATTTTCACGTGTCTTTGTGGGTGTCTGTCTGTGGCATCGTAACTCCAGAACGGATGAACCAATTTTGCTTTCGACTTTTTTTAAATGTGTATTTGTCAAGAGTGTTCTTAGAGCTATATTAGATGAAAATGGCGGCCGCTACAAAATGGCGAATGATTTATTTTTTATCAAATCACTCAATATGAGTTTCAAATGAAAGGTCTCTACTAGTAGAATACATATACTATCATACATTTTTGTGGGGGGTTTTCTGATTTTTTTATTTACATCTATTACAAGGCATCTTCAGGAGGTGTTGACTCGTCTAAAAACGGATCGAAAGAACTATTACCAAGTATTTTGCAAACTGATATATAATATTTGTTAAAAGTATTGTTGTCTGTGTTGCAGGGCGAGCCCTTCATGGAGGGTCTTCGCGACAACAAGCCTCTCCTGTACAGCATCCTGGTGTCAGGCGGCGCCGTCGTCGCCCTAGCTACCGGCGTGCTGCCTGACTTGTCTGCCATGTTTGAGATAGTCTACTTCCCGCCTGATGTAAGTATTTTCAGTCATCAGTGTACTAGAGAGAATTGCCGATTCCCATACAATAAAGCGTGGCGCGGAAGCTTGCCATAATTACCGATGAAACCTAGATGGCGCTGCAAATCGAACGTACAGCCTAGTTGCCGTCAAATTCCGCAATATGCTGCAGTCGCATAGTGATATGACGATTGTAGATACGAGACGTGCCCCGAGTGAAGTCGTTTGAACGTAGCGAATAGATGGCGCGCTACTTGTACGATTTTCAACAAGAGTTTGAGCATCTAATATATTTATTAGTCTATGGTATTTGACTTGGCTATTTGATAGAAAGAGATTATTAGCGATCAAAGTATGAGGTACGACCTTGTTGGCGCAATGGTTACCACTGCCAACCAGAGGGTCTCGGGTTCGACTCCCGGCACGGCCAACATCTTGATGATGAACTAAATTTGTTGGCTGTCGGTCTGGGTGTCAAATATGTATCGATATAAAGTATTTATGTATGTACTAGTTGCACGCCGCGGTGTAACCCGCGTTAATCCGGGATACAAAGTAGCTTGTGTGTTATTGTTAATGTTAATCCAAGGTTTAACCTATCTTCATAGTAAATTTCACCAATTTCGGTCCAGCTGTTGGAGCGTAAAGGAGTAACATAGATTTAGAAGTTATTTGCGTATCCCACTGGAACCAGTCATGTTTTTGGGATAAAAAAAGCCTAAGTGTCACCGGTGTGTTTACAGGTCTGACCTATTTTCATACCAAATTTCATCAAAATCGGTTTAGCCATTTCAGCGTTAAGAAGAAACAAACATAAACACACACACACATACACACACAAACAAACTTTCGCATTTATTATATAAGTAAGACCAGAAGGTTATGTAGTATATCATATGTGTTAGTAACCATAATCCAAACTAATAACCTAGTAGTAGTGAGACGCTATACTGTTGTTATAGGTGACCATACATAAGACTGTCATGAAGAAACTGGCATCTTAAGGTTGACACCACATACGCTTGTAGTAAGACTAATAATTAAGCTAAGTCTCCTCCGGGCGGCTTGAAAACTCTCGACACCAGAGCTTGGCCACTAAGCTCATACGAAGAAGAAAAGTACTAATTATGTCTTTCTTTTGTTCCAGTACCGAGTGATCTTAGTACAAGTGTTGATAGCAGATATGTTTTTCGCTTACCTTGTTGACCGGATTTGCCTGTTCCTTTTCGGAGAGGGGCGATCCCTATATACATAATGAAAAAAACATGTGAGACTAGCTACAAATTGTATGTATATTATATTTATCTATATTGTGTAATGAATGAACATGAGTATGATCGAAAAGACGATTATAATACTTGGACAAGAGATCGGCTAAGATATTTTTACTGGTGGCATTCATTGAGAAAGGTTTTTATTTGTTAGTGAGTTTTTTTAATGTGTTAATAATGTACTCTGATGTGAAAATTTAAAAATGCGTACAGTTTAAGAGTTAGTAAATAATTATAATGTAAATTTTATTCAGTTTTATTTTTGTAATTGGAAAATCTTAGTTTTATAGGGTAGTAAATACATTCTAAAATATCAAATATGCTTCAAACGCGATCATATTTAGAAAAATAGGTAAAAAGTATTTTAAGACCAATATTAGTATTTGATTGAATAAATAATAAAAATTGGCTTTGTGATTTACATATTTCAATTTTTTGATTGCTGTTGCTAGTATATTATATCTCAGTCGATCTTATTTGAAACGTGTTTAAGTTACAAAGTTTTTTTTCATAAATTTAAAGTTTGGTGTATTTTTTCTACGAATAATTGCTAGATTTCTACCAAAATTATAATTTTTTTGTCTTTGTTTAGAAATAAATAGGTTTATGTAATGAAAAGATTGGTTATTCCATTTTCAGGGTTTGTCAAAGAATTATTTTTCTTTTTAAGATCTAATAATTGTATCATCACATTGTCATGATTGTCTAAAATACATATATAATCATGTTCTTGAGAAAAGTGTATAATATATACATTTATTCTTTATTGGAAGTGTGTTGTAATTATTATTTGATTTTATGTTTTAGTTGACAAATTAATTGAATATAAATCGCATTCCAGGCGGTAAATTATTATTTATGTAAATGTTCTATTTATATATTTGTGGTTCGGAATATTTTCTCTAAATATGAGGAATTCAGACGAAAAAAATTGTACCCGCTCAAAGTGATGTGCGTTAAAGGTATGTAATGGTTTATAAATATATTATGTAGTAAAATTTTTGTGAGTTTGCATTTATTCGTAATTATATTTAAACAATAAATTGTCGGAAACTGAAGGTAGATTTATACTCTTAAAGAAACAAACAAACAACTTTAGGAAATGCACCTAATAGAATCTGTCACTAAAATGAGTACTAAAAATATGAGAACATAATTATAATATGGCTGTTAACATGTTTCTTTCTTTCAAACTGATTATTTCCTATAATTAACATACGTATGCGTAAGATATGGTTTGAGTTTAAAAAAGCGAGTGTGGCTCGGCGGTAATAACGTCTGCTTTTCAATCAGACGGCCTCTGGTTCGATCCCGGCCCTACACCAATGAGTTGTTATTCATGTTATGTGTGCATTTGCACTCGCTTTACGGTGAGGTACCGAACAAACGAACCTAACGGACCTAAACGTCGTGAGGAAACCGACATTTTTGAGAACCACAAAATCCGAAGACATGTGTCTTCCGCCAATCCGCTCTTGGCCACCTTGGTGGATTACGGCCTATACCTATCTCGTCGTGAGAGAAGGCGGGAGACCCAGCAGTGGGAACGTATAGTGGGCTGCTTACGCTTAAGAATGAGATAGTGCTAGATAAGTAAAGTATAAAAAGACAATGTAAGAGATGACTTGATTTATTCTAAAACAAAACACTTGTTTAGAAGCACTTCGTCGCTGCCGAAATTTCTCAATTTCGTGTACGAAAATTATATCGTCCGTGAAATAAAGTTTCACTAGTGTTTCCAGCCACCTAGACCTAAGTCTCCGTGACCGATGGCGCCATGAGCAAGTCCCAGGTCGCTATGTCCGAGGCCCATTCCGGCATGTCCGTAGCCCATTCCACCATGTCCGAGACCAATGCTGCCATATCCGTATCCCATTCCACCATGTCCAAGACCAATGCTGCCATATCCGTATCCCAATCCGCCATGTCCCAGACCAATGCCATGTCCGTAGCCCATACCACCATGTCCCAGACCAATGCTGCCATGTCCGTAGCCCAATCCGCCATGTGTCAGACCAATGCCATGTCCGTAGCCCATACCACCATGTCCGAGACCAATTCCGCCATGTCCTAGGCCGATTCCGCCATAGCCCAAGCCCATGGTACCGTGGCCTAGGCCAATATCTCCATGCCCGAAGCCGATGCTACCATGGCCATGACCGCCAAGTCCGAACAGGCTGGTAGCTCCAACAGCAACAGGAGCGGCGATGGCGACCGGAGCTGCCATGTGCTTGACAGGGATCGTATGAGGATGTGCAGCCGGACCGACTCGCTTCACGACCGCGTTGAATCCACTCACAGGGTCCGCTGAGTAGTCGACAACGCGCAGGGTGCCGTCGGGCTCAGTGAGTGAGTACGAGCCCTTGACCAGGCCTCCGTCGCGAGACTCGGACTGGGCTTTGTGGTCGCCCGTGTGGGGATCGTTAACTGCGTAGTTGAAGCCGTAACGCGGGACGGCCTGGGAACATAACATGTTTTAAGGTGTGTGCGTAAGTATAAGAAATTGAACAATGTTTAGTGTAACATATTACGATTATACTTTTCAAAACATGGCCAAAAAGTAACTATCTTTAATGAAAGTAGGAAGAATTTGGAACTTACATCGTGCTCGATCGTTGCTATACCAACACCTCCAAAGCCAGATGGCGCTGCCGTCGCCACTCCCAGCACGCAAGCGATCTGGCAACAAGCATAGTAAAGATATGTCAACTAAATAACTATATTCTTATCTATAACCAGTTATACCAACAGAAATGCAAATTATACTATAAGGCACAATATGTATATGCCATAAGACGATTCATTGTATGGTAATTATAGTAGGTACGTAAGCCCTTTTAAATGTCCAAAAATCAACAATTTTTATTTCAATTTTTTTAAATTTAGAAGTCACTTATCCATCAAACTTGATACGATCGAGCTCTTTTTTCACCCACTCTTTTACAAAGAAAACGTTTTCCACCTTATGTCATATAAGACAATGCCCTGAAACTTCTTAATATTATTTATTTCAAAAGCTTGGCTTTGAATATTTTCTATATAATAATAAGTACCTGGTTGACTGAGCTTTGCTAGGTTTTTTTTTAAATATGACATTTTCTTGCCGCCCCTGGAATAGATGCAGAAATAGCTCGTAGAGTCGAAAATGCCTGGAGGAGCTATTGGTCCATGAAAGATCTAATGAAGGGGCATTTGCCACTATCCCTCAAGCGCAGGCTCATGGACGCGTGCATTCTCCCTATTCTGACTTATGGAGCGCAAACTTGGTCTTTGACAGAAGATCAACGGTTCGCCCTCGGGGTCTGCCAAAGAGCCATGGAGCGCAGTATCCTTGGCGTAAAGCTGTCAGATCGCATCCGAAACACCATACTGCGTTCCAGAACACAAATAGCTGATGTGACCCAAAAAGCTGCTAATTTGAAGTGGGATTGGGCTGGTCACGTCTGCCGCATGCCGGACGATCTGTGGGCAAAACTTGCTACGGAATGGAGGCCGGCCAATACAAGACCACGCGGCAGACCAAAAAAGCGATGGAGGGACGAGCTCGACAAACACCTAGAGGATTGGTCCACAATAGCGCTAGATAGGGACAAGTGGAAAGAGGGTAGGGAGGCCTTTGCCCAACAGTGGGATCAAACAGGCTTTTAATAATAATAATAATAATAATGACATTTTCTAAAAATGATTCCTAGCTAGATCGATTTATCGCCCCCGAAACCCATTATATACTAAATTTAATGAAAATCGTTGGAGCCGATTCCGTGATTCCAATTTTGTATACCTAAAGGTTGGCGTCTCTAAAGGTTGGTCCTGAAAATCAGTGCTGCAGAGAAATCTGTAGCGTTTATACTGAGGGCTGACCTTTTTCGGACGCTAGGGGACACATACTATGCTGTCTTTTTTTTCATGTTCGTTTTATGTAATTTAAAATAATGTATATGTATGTATGTGTCTTCTGTGTCTAAAATAAATGTGTTCTTTCTTTCTTTCTTTCTAATATACAAGAATTGATCATTTAAAGATATAAGATTTAATAACATGCCAGTGATAACAATAGAAAGTAAATTGCTAAAAAATATAATATGAAAATACTTACCGCGACGTAGGAATACATGGTTGCCGTAGTGTTCAACACAAACCTATGCCAGTGTGTGATTAACTGCTTCCCAGTACTTGGTATTTATAGCTCCTTGGTAGTAGAAGTCAATCCTTACATACTACGCTTGACTTGACTTAACAAACATTTTCATAACGCGTCCTAAAACCAAGTGTAATGAGTTAATTGCTTCGTTTCTTTGTCCAACTCATTCGATTCTGCAGTTTCATCAATATCCTGTTTTCATTTGAAATGTGAATAACTGAATATAAATCTGTTGCATTCGTTTGTTAATTAAGTGTTTAAGTTGATCTACATATATGTTGCATGTGATAATTATGGTTTGAAGTATACATACATACGTAGGTTTGTATGTGTGCTGTAACGCTTGCGCGATGGCTATTCGAATAAATAGGAATTTGAGTTTGTATCTGGCAACCGATTTTACAAGAAATAACTTGACTTTTGCCTAAAACAGAAGAGGCTAGAAAGAAGATTCTTATATTAAAACCAGTACTTTTCGAAGTAATATCTAAATTGCCAGTGTAAACATTGCTTGCATATAAACTGAAGTCAATTAACAATGTCTCTTGCACATTCATTCATGTGTATAAATGACACTATTGGAGCTAGTTCCAAACGGTTAACTAATTAACACTGATACATAATTATTTATGCCAGTTTACCTACTTATTTGCTTAATTAGTTTTTCCAACTTTGCATACTTGCTAGACACTTTATTTTTTAACTAAGAAATGCTGTTTATTTGATCGTAAAAGGCATGGTCTAGTGATTAATTATAACACAGTCAAAAATGGGTATGTATTATTTACTTCTTGTCGTATTTACTAACATATTTGTTCAATTTATCTGATTGCTAATAATGAGCTCTTTTCTATTTTACCTACTTATTTTGTTGGTGTCGTATCTTTCTATGCCAAGAAATTTATTTCACCGCAATTCGTATTGTATACGATTTGACGACTTCTTTGGCGTCGGAGGGTTTGATTACGGCAAGGTCAAATCTTTGTGATGAATTAAATTTGTTGGATGTCGGTCTGAGTATCAAATATGTATCGATATAAAAACATATTTGTATATGTATATGTACGAGATAAACTCAAAATGGTAGTGTGTGCATCCGTTCTTAATAGATATTTTTTCCTTCCTTCCATTTTTATGCTTCTTCACACTTCATTTATCTTACTACCTTTTTCATTAAAATTTCACATAGTTTAGTATTCTAGATTAAGTTACAGCTTACTGCAATCAAAACGATCCACCAGCGTTTAACGCGATTTGGAATCAAAAACGTAATTTATCTAGCGCGAGCAACTAATTCGCCGCCAGTCGACCGCCTCATTACCCCTTTTCAGTGGAACACTCTTTCCACTCAGACTTACACAAATTCACATTTGCAATCAGAGCCCGGAGAAAAGTTGTGCCACCCCTCTCTCCCCACGCCGCCTTTAATTAACAGAAAGTGGTTCATTAGAGCTTATTCATTAAAGCAAGGAGTAATTAGCGAACTCTAATGAATGCTGTAATAATGTAAGAGCGGCCGCGTCGGACTGCGGCCCCACTTCTAGATTAATCTAGAAGCTGAGAATAATTTAGTAATGGCGTTAATTTATTATCCGACTGATTGCGGGAATTAACTTTATACAGGCTCACGGTGAAGGCGACATTCGCACACATCATGATTTGGTTTTGCCCACTGACGATCGCGGAATGAGCGCTGAATCAATTTTACGCTTCGTAATAATTATATTTATCTACTTTCGGATTAACAAGAAATTTTGAATATCTGCAATTTCACTTAAAGCAAATCTTGAATTTACAGTTTTTTCGTTTTAAACCATAAACGGCAAATAATATTGAAAAATCAGCTGAAAGACCGTCTAAAGAACAACTCTAAGAATATGTTTACTTATTTTGGTACAGATCTGACTTATGAATTAGAAATAAACTCGTTTATTAAATCTATAAAAAACATTTTTTTTAATAGTTTTTTTCATATTGATTAATCTGATTGATGGTAAAATAAGTATAATATTCTTAGAGTTGTTCTTTACACGGTATTTGAGCAATTTTCTCAATATTATTTACCGTTTATGATTTTTAACGAGAAAACTGTAAATTAGAGAGTTTGCCCTTGAATAGCCTGAAGTAAATTTTTAGATTTTTAATAGTGCAAATATGATTTGCTTTTTAAAATATGTCTCTTACACTTTAATCTAAAGCTTTAAGTATGTACTCACAATCACGTCACGACTAAATCGCTGCCCCTATCTAAATTCCACAGTTATATTTACAATCATTTTCTTATGCCTTAGCCCTCATCGAACCGAAGGCAACAAACTTTGAACTCCATTTCTCCCGTTATGGGGTTGATTATTGAAAAATCTGCCAAAACATCTCTAATAGGTAGTTTTGTACTAGTGGTTTAGTCATGAAATAAGGATTAAGTACATTGATTAATTAGCTAGTTGTTGTTTAGGGTTGAAAAGTCAAGAGCACCACTTATTGAAGCGGACTCGCGTCAATAGCTTGTTTTATTTTAAACTCTTAACAAAATAGGTTTATTTGAGAAAGAAAAATTTACTAAAAACATAAGATAATAAATATATAAACTCTTAACTATAATCCTTTATTTTCTTTTGGATAATGATCGGTATTTAGCAAGATCTCTCGGCAAAGCAGTAGTCTTAAATAAAAAGTTTGATATGGAATTGCCAAACACGCGTAAAGTTCGGAATCCATTACTGTAGATCTCAATCTAAAGGCATACATGGTTACTAGTATATACTGGTACCAAAGCAAGATACCTTCTAAGAGCGGTTTAGTACGTTTGGAACAATCAACAACTTTTGTGGGACCATATAAATGTAATTGTAATTTGTCTTGCCCTATATGACGCGATGTCATAAGGTAAATAAATATCTATTATCTAAAACATCCGAGATGCTATACAAAATTATAATAAGAATAAATTATAATAAGTACTAAAATTGAGATCAATGAATAAATATTTCTTTTTAATATTTGTTAACTATAGCGACAACGGAAATACATACATATTTTTTGTGAAAATTTCAGTTTTTTTGTTATAACGATTTATGAGATACAGCTTAGTGACAGACAGACAGGCTTAGTAATAGAGTCCATTGTTTAACTTTTGGGCACAGAACTCTAAAAACATTTATTATCGGTAATCAGTTCGAGTGCAAATGGGCAGTCTTAAAACACACTCGTAACAATTCCCAAGACGCTATTTCTTATACTTGCTATGGTACTTGTAAAACCAAATAAGTATAAGTAATTAGCAAGTGTTGTGATCATTAGCCTTCGTACGGCGGTACAGTAACGAGCGATGCCTGATTGTACGAACAAAGTTGCTAACGAACTTACGTGCCTAACTAGGTGCCTTCACGACACGCAATCCGCTCCTATTTTTGAATTACTTTTGAAACCGAAAACCAAGCGAGGAGGAGGTTTATAACTCGAAAAGTAATAAAGAAAATATTTGAAAGTGTGACCTCTTGCTTGCACAACTAAAAGAGTGAGCAAAAGGAAATTTTCAAATGTTTTTATTGAAATAAAAAGACTTTTTATAATACGTATTTTTACCACGTATATCAAATATTTTACATGGCAAAATTAAATTTATGATAAATTAGCTCTAAACAACTAACCCGCCTCTAATTGTTTCCGGTGCAAAAAAAGCCTATCAGACTAGCTGCGTTCCCGCGCTGAATGGCAATCGCCATCATAAAAAGACTTATAAAGATACTTCATGGGAATAATTACTATTCCGGAATCAACATCAATAGGCCGATACCTTCGCACCTGTCACTCAAGAATAATGCTAGGTTACACAGTATATTTTGTATCCATTCTACCTCAGTTTTTAACCCCCGATGCAGAATGGGGGTGTTAAGTTTGAGTGTGTGTGTATGTGTGTGTGTCTTTGGCACAGTAGCTCCCAAACAGGAGAACCGAATTGGATTTAGTATTTAAGGTATAGCAGTCAAAAGTGTTCGTAGCTATGTTTGATAACAATCGGACTTTGATGGCCGCCGCCACAAAATGGCGGAAAATAAATAATAAAAAGTAACACAACTCCGCCCATGTGGGTAACAAATGAAAGGGCTTGAGTAGTAGAATACTCACACTGTAATATAATTTAAATCCAAGATGGTAAGACGCCACCATATTATAATTTTTGTGCGGGTTTATTAAATATTTAATTTACAATTCTTTTCTTTGTATTTATGTAATATTATGGGTTGATTCAATTACTCTTCTTCACAAAACAAATTACTTTATATATTTTTTTTTCATACTTCCAAGTAACTAACCAAACATAAAATAATAAATAAAGTAAATTATATGTATGGCTTTTGTCAATTTTGCTGATATATTTTTAGGCAAAACATGGGTCACTGTTAGACATGGCCGTAGTTATGTTTCTAACTACATTGGACTAATGTTACGCTAGTAATAAAACCTCATTATTATGAAAATGAAAAGATCTCTTCGTATCTTATCCTCATAAAATTTATCAAAACGGAATTTCAAAGAACGGTAACGTCAGTCAAAAAAGTTATTTCTGTCTTGAAAATATGAGAGCAATCAAAATATTGCGTAGGATGTCGTTTTCAAGAAATTTTGAAGCTACGCTGTTGCTACGCCGTCTTTGCTGCAAGATCTACGACCTCTACGAAAGCGTAGGATGGTAGCCCTATTCTTGTGTTGCTATTTATACAAAAATACCTATTAATATTACCTATACTATAGCTCTATTCAATAAAGAGCTGACTAAAAGTTAATAACTGTAAAGTGCTTGCTATTTTGGTAGATTTTTTATATTTATTTATAGCTGACCCGACAGACGTTATCCTGTACATATAGTTAAGTTAGTTAACTAACACTTATAATAAGTTTTGTGTTATCCTGGGACAAAAACTTTATTATAATACTCATAATACTCGTTTATTCGTAAAACTATTATACACGTCACACGTTCATTCAAGTTAGGACATTATAACTATGGTCATAAAGACATATGCAGCCCAGTAAACGTTCCCACTGCCGGGATTTATATTTAGGCCATAATTTACAACGCTAGCCAAGTGCGGGTTGGCGGATGACCGACGCCTTCGGATATTATGATTTTCAAACATGCCGGTTTCACGATGTTTTCCTTCACCGTAAAGCGAGTAAACCGTAAACCTACACATAACTAGAAAACAAGTCATTGGTGTAGAGCCGGTATTGAACCAGGGGTCGTATGATTGAAAGCAGACGTTTTTCCCATCGAACTAAACATGCTTCATATAGACCTAATTACTGGTATTTTGTATATATTGTGTATTTATCCCATTTCAACTTTAGTAGCATGTAGTTCGGCTAGTCAAGGTGATCTGACGCGATCATCTAAGTATAAGCAACGCCAACGGTCGAAGCGGACGGTGTTTGGATGGGTGACCATCCACAAGGCTATCGATTTTCAAATGGCTTTATCATCTGTGCGCTACCGTGGGTCGGATGACACGTTAAATTGCAGGTCCCGGCTGTTAGTCTTAGTACAAGCAGTCGTTAAGCCACGTTAGAGGCCTTCGGGCGGCTTGAAAACTCTCGACATCAGAGCTTGGCCGATTAGCTCATACGAAAAAGAGAATTTTCAACATTAGCGTCTTTTTTTCTAAAATGAAGAACTTTTGCCCTTTTGTAACCGACTGTACAGTAAACAGGTACAGAGGATGGTAGTGACCCTTAGTTTAGACATTCTTACCTAACAATTGCTCGGGGACGTTAGCGGACATCTCGTTTAGAAATTCCATGAATGTAAAATATAAGTAGCATGAAAATAATATTCATATTTTCGTAAACGAGATACCAAGCACGGACTTGGACAAACTACAAGGTTTGAAGTTTTTCGTCTTTTATAGTACGCAATGTTAGCTGATAAATATCGTTGATATTTTTTTTGTTTGTTTCATGTAAAGTTGTCTTACTGTAAAAATCTGGTCGTTGCTATTTAGTAAAATATACATAAGCTTTTGTCATACAATAAGCACATTAAAGTAGTAGTGTATTTACGTCTTTTTTTGCTTGAGCAATAATATAAACATCACAATTACTTACATTACATTTTATAAGAAATGGGTACATTGGCTTAAAATTACCTCTTGCTTGCTTTTGATTATATCTAATAAATAAGATTTTATACAAATAACTAAGGTCTTTTTTATTATAACTTATAAATATTATATTTTTGATAACTATTGGGTTCAATATACTAAAGCAAACTATCAAACAAATATAAAAGTCTAATAAAAGTGCATTGACACCAAAAATGCAAACTCAAACTATGACGTCATTCGTAGAAATTCACTTGTAAATACATTTCGTCGTTTAATTAAAAATACGTCAACGAACAAGTTGGAAATAACTATATTTAAGAGTAACCTTAAGGTTAAGCTACATGTGATTACTTTCTGAACTGAACTACCCTCTCGCCTGAGAGTCGAGTGGTTTAGACCATTACTGAATACTGCAATGGTTTGAGCCAACTCAGCCCAAGCTTTATTAGTTAAAAGTGGTGCTAAATTTTACTTTCACCAAAACCAAAACAATGGCAAGACGAAAGACAGAAAGGTCAATGAACCAGTCTTCTTCTTCGTATGAGCTAAGTGGCCAAGCTCTGGTGTCGAGAGTTCTCAAGCCGCCCGAAGGCCTCTGACTTGGCTTAAATGAACCAGTGACAATAGCTAGTAAAAATCTCTGCTTGGTTACTCGTCGCTGGCCTGCGGGCGGCTTGACATCTCTCGACACCAGATCTTGACCACTTAGCTAAGACGAAGAAGAAGAAGACTCGTCATTTCTTGCTATCACTCGTCCAACATTCACCGGTACGTCGGCCCGCCATTTCCGCCATTTTTCGCCATTCGTCGCCATACCATGCGTATTTGATAGTCTGTCCGTCAGGAAGGAAGTTCGCCACGTAATTGGAACAGCCGCTGGCCAAATTGTGACAAAACCCACGGGTTTCGATATCGGTCGGTTCTTAATGAGACTCTATTCAAAACGTTGCATTCATACAATATTGTTTAAAAACGTAAATAAAATGGTTTTATGTTTTTGCAATGTTTTAGAGTTATCAATCAGTTGTTCCAAAAAAGAACATGAAGCATTAAAAACAATGGTCTAGGTACATAAAATTGATATTTCCAGCATAGATTTCAAGATAATCACAATGATTAGATGACATATAACCTTGTTGGACTTCCAAACTTCAAGATGTACATTATATACTAGGTTTTTTTAAACGCCACTGATTCTTTCAAATTCTAATTATTTAATTGGATCAAAAAACAACCTTACAGAAAAATATCGGACCACCTACCCTGAGACACGTGTCTTGTAGGTACTTTTGGCGCTTCTTCCCCAGATATTTATTATCACTACGTAGTATACGATAATATCGCTCCCCCCTATCTGTCTGTCTGTTTGTCCGTACGTATGCTTACATATTTAAAACTACGAAACGGGTTTTTCTTTTAATACATATTCTTCTTCTTTTTCTTCATATGAGCTAAGAGGCCGAGAGTTTTTCAAGCCGTTCGAAGGCCTCTAACTTTGCTTAACGACTGCTTGTACAAAGACTAACAGCCGGGACATATTATTTAACATGTCATCTTACCCACGGTAGCGCCCAGATGAAAATGTCATCTTTTAAATGACAGTCTTGTGAATTTAGAGGTTACCCATCCAATAACAGTCTGCATCGACCATTACTTAGCTTCCGAGCTAAACCACAGAATAATAACTAGTACTACGTAGAAACCGACGCTACTATGTATACATTTTAAAATAGTCAGACAAAATCAATTAGAAAGTACATAAATTACATTTCTTATTAAAGTAGGTTTAGTTAGAAAACAATTTTCAGATTACTTTATCTTTAACGTGTACTTTGTTTTGCTTATACGAGTACATATGTGACTATGTAGCAGCATATTTAACTAAGCGTTTAAATTATTTACGAATCTTTACCAATATTTTTCGTATCCCATTGTTAAAGATTTACCAATGCCTCCATCGAAATATATAATCCAATTGTAGATCCAAACTCATGCCTAACAGGCGTGAGGTGCTTTCGTCTGGCTATTTTGGGGTCCCTACTGTGGAACTAACAACTATTTTATTCTCTTTTTTTAATTTTACAGATTACTAGATAATGATGTGACAAATAAAACGTAGTGTCTCAGCTTTGTGAATTGTTGTGACGATTTGGGTAATATAATATTGACGGAAACCTGAATACACAATTAACTTTTTTTTTTTAGTATGTAGCTTAAAGTTTTCGACTATTTACAATATGTATATTTTAAGAAAAATGATTGATCGTTCTATTGTATCAATTATCTCCTCTTTTGGTTAGATTCAAAAATTAAGTCCGTTAAATTGACTTTCAATTTTCTAAATTCTATACATAACGTACGCTAATTCAATATTACTTAATGTAAATCTAATCTAAAATTAATTAAATTAAAAGTATATGTAATCTAAAAAACCAGTGCCAGTGGGAAGAGTACCTTAAACGCCAGCCGAGTTGCCGTTTTTGTAGTAATTAGTTAATCCATCAATAAATGATTGGCGTAAAAACCGTCTAACACATTGCTTAATTTACGACTCATATTTCGTGCGGGTTAAATTCACAAGGCATATTACAAACCCTCTGATAATTCATTGAGTGTATACTCATGTTACCTGTCGATTCTGGAACTGGGATAAAAACTAGATTATATGTTATTCCAAAGTGAAATCGACCTCTATACCGAATTAGATCTAAATTTATTCAGTCGCATGATCTCAGATTATGAAACATAGACGCACAAATACTTCCACATTCATATTAGCAGGAAATTTGGGTATTTTCTAGTTTCTGACACATATATATTTTATAGTTGACTGTGTTGGTATCATAAGCACATATATAATTATCTAATTTCTCAATAAAATACACCCAGTGATTAACTAACATATAAATATCAAATTGTATGAAATTATTCTTACTAATTAATATTTAATTTAAAACTCATTTGAATTGTAGTAATAATTAATTATCTTCTTACTTCATACTTCTATATACTTGATTTTCCTACTTGTAATTGTATGGTTTTATAGGTAGTAATGAATGCAAATAGCTACAAAATTCAAAAGCTAGAAAATTTCCAAGCAAACTTTATCGTAAGTGTTTTAACCCCTTTTAAGGGCTAATTTTGACCATTTTTAATTGTAAACACCGACAATTCTCGCTTTTCACAACATGCATAAGTGCCTACATACAACATAATTAAAATCCAGTAGGTATTTCGAAACGCGCTTTTAGATTCAACAACTCTTCTAAATTCCTCCAAAAATCTAGTTTCTCCATGAACGTGGCAAATCAAAATGTTTTTGAATATTAATGGTGGAACTCACGGTCTGTCAAAAAAGCCTTCTGGGAGGCTTGTTTACATAATCGTTCCATTTGCAATGTAAAACATCGTCGACCAACTGTTTTCTTGCTTTTTAATCCGAACAATGCATATTACTGCGCATTTTTTGGTCGAAACAATACGCCGAGCCAGGGTCAGTAATAAATTATAATAAAATTAATTAGTTTTGCTAATTATGGAGGATTGTTCTTCGCTTACTTTGACCGTTGTTTCGAAAAAACATTGTTGCTTGAGCGAATAACCAAAGTTGGTGCAAACTAAAGGTTTAACTCGATTTTTTTAATATGGGTATGAATTTTTTTTATTATTATTATAAAGAAACATCATTACTTCCTTTACCTATTTTAAAGTTGTATGTGTTTAAGTTTTCGAACGCATTGTATCCACATCACGAATAAAGCACTTTTTTCCTTAAATTTTCTGCTAGATTTTTGCCCTTGTTAAGTGATTCCAGTTTTGTGGACCATGTTCAAAATAATGCGTACTAAAAATAAAAACATTTTCTAACGTAATATGCGAGTTCTTATGTAATGCGAGTACGTTGAATCTATCGTATCTCTGTACTTTTGTTAGAATTCGTTTGTTTCGAAAAAAATAATATCCTTTATATATGCAAAATTATTTAAATTATTTCTAACGGACCGATAATTCCTGCTATTTAGTACCTAAAGAAACTTATTTTAAATAGGGGAATAATATTAAAGATTATATTGAAACAATAAATTAATTTACAAAATTTTATTTCTTTTCCTTTTTCACCGGCTCTCTTAAGCTAAACGTATGTTCGTTCTTTGTGTACTGGTAACACCACAACTTCTCCGGAAACTGCTAAGACTTGAAACTTATTAATAATAACATAATCGTGAATTTTGCAGAAATTAATAAATAAGTAAATGTCTAATTGAGCGATTTTTAATACAGAAAATGGATATCGTAGAAGTTCAAGAGAAGCATCGGTATGCCTCATATAAATAGAATATCATAATAAACAGTCAAGTCTTTGCAGTTTTCCATAAATTAAACAATAAGATGGCAAGATTCACTAAACGCTAACATTAGATAATATGTATTTTATGCATGTTGGAATATGTACGACTACTTCATAACTACAATTTACTCGTATTTCAAAGAAAGGATACATATTTGAGTAGCACGCTCAAAATGTTATATTATAAATCTATCTAGAATCTTCATTTTAAATTGGATTAACAAATAGTTGGAAAGATGATTAATATAAGAAAGAGTATTCTGTTTAAAGATTGATAATAATAAAAATCTTTTTAGTCCGCTAAGTACACAAAAATAAATGTTAGCGTTTATGATAACTTACGTACATTAATTACTGTGATCAATACATAAATTGATTGGAACAAGTTAAATATACGGTAAGTTAACTTCAATATATACAGAGACCGTTATTTGCTTCATTTAGAGATGAAAAACGTTGGCATCGAAATTATTGCTACGAAATTTTGCGCCTAAACGTTTTTAGGTACAATATGTGTCTACTTACAAACTAAAAATTAATTCTAATATTTACAAATAGAAAGTAATAATGATAACGAGCAATAATTCAACAGCTCATCGCAAAGAAAAAACAATATTCGAGGAATTATTTACAGAGCAATATTGCAAATCACAGAGACGCGTGCGCGCAAAAGCGGCTAAGTAATTTATAGAAAACGTATTTGTATAGTTTAATTATGCAGTTTAATTGAGGATTTGTATGAACTAGTAACACATATTGGCAAGAATTTGAAACTACAAGATTTTATACATTAAATAACAAATATTTAAATTATATTAGCTAATACAGTTAGGTTTATATGAAAGCTTTTCTTCCACTATATTTCGACGCAGATCTGATATACATACATAATTCATAAATAAGTCGAGGAGTAGATACAGACTTTATTTATTCGCAGTGATTTGCATATTGTTAAATTTGCATATAATACATACGTGGGTACATTTTATACCTAGTCACAATGGGTAATTTAACTTCAATAACTTTTGTTCGATGAATACGTATGGTAGGGAAATATGAAGTATTATACAATGACTAATTAATGATATTACTAATGTAAAGAAACCTGAAATATCCATATACAGTTTCAATATCAAGTAAAGATATGCCATTGCGTTTTAATTAATTATCACTTTAATTTTATTTATAGAAACAACACACCTGTGTTTAACACATATCTTTCACAATACTTAAGTACCGAGTAATTGGAAATTTACATATATCGAGTTAAATTTTACATAAATTGCCATTTTCACAACCGAAATTAAATATGTAATAGGTAGGTACTAAAGTATAATTTAACAGTTTGTTGACCCTGGTGTACGCACTCGCGGCATAGCCGCTGGTGTGGGGGCAGGGCATATGGAGTCTGTGCACAGCACTGTCACTCGGGCTCGGGCTGCAGAGGAGCGGTGGAGAGGTCGAGCGCGGGCTCCGCGAGGCCGGCGGCCCCGGCCGGGAGCAGGTAGCCCGGCGCCGGGCCCGCGCCGGCCGGCGGGCTCCAGCACGCCGCGCCCGCCGCCTGCGCCCGCATGCCCGTCGCGCTCAGGTAAGAACACGCCATCATCTGCAAACAACGACACGTACATTAGCTAATCCCACAATTACGTAGATTGAACGTGTAATCTGAGAGAGTACCTATAGACCGAAGTAAAAACAGAGCTTCCATAAATAATGAAATATGTAGTATTATGAGATGAGAGGCCTAAAGAATTCGCGGCTGGTGCGAGGAGGGAGGTACTCTAATCACGCTAATGGGCAATGCGCCTCCCGCGCCCTCGCTCCAAGGAGGCTTTCAGGCTAATGTAGAGTGGGCGCAAGAGCAGTTCAATCCTAAATCGTATCACACGTCCGCCGCCCGACTACTTTATAATGTTCGCTTCTGGTGTATTCTTACAAGTATTATTTACAGACTCCTACAAGCTACATATTGTATGTGCTTTCTTTTTTGTTGCACGTGAGTTTCTAACTATTGCTTTAACGATTGAAATGCGAGTAGTTATTAAAAAAATGTTTTGAAGCTGCTATGTCAATAAATAGAATTGAAAAAAAAAGTAACTTATACCTAATTGAAATTTTATCGCAATGTAATTTAATTTTGCTTCGTATTGATCTCGAGGTTTAATACAATGTGGTCTTAAATTGTTTGTATCACGTCCGGCCATATATCGTAAAGTGATTGTAAGTAAAGCATTTAGTGGCTATATATCAGAGCGGGCGGGCTGGACGGTGCTCGCCTCATTTTTCACACATCGCTGCAAAATTGATTGCCCTATAATATACGAGCTGCGGGCTTTCCTCCGGCCTTAGCTCTGCGGCGATGGGAATAAGTGACATGTTTATGCAATGCTAATAGATACGTCTCAAGGAACAATAGTATCGAACTTGAATTGATTTATACGCTAGCTACGAATTACGTAGCTAGTAATATTAGCCGTAGTACCGTGGCGAACAAAAGCCTCCACACAATTGGCATAGTTCGTTACAACAGCTGCCGAGCCGCCGCCGCTCCAACAATGATATTCTAACTTTAATATTTATTGCACTTGATCGAGCGAGTTATTGTGCGCATAGACCTCGCGCTCGCTACACGCAGACCCGAATTAAAAAGACGAAATTTCATGCATAAATTTAATTTATTCGAAAGCTACAATCTACGTTAAGTCTCAAAACGAGCAGAACTTAATTAACTTGACGCCATTGTAGCCCAGAATGTAAAGTGCATAATTAAACCCTTTACGTAAACGGTTCGGTTAATATGTTTAAGCGACGGCATTGCCTTAGAAGACCTAAACTCTCCTATGAGAATAAACAGGGGAGCGGACGAGGCTCGCCGCACAAATGAATTAGTGGTGTTGCGCTGACCCCCACCCGGCGGCGGGCCGGGGCTGCGATTAAAATATAATTAGGCGGCCGGCAATCGTTTTGCCATCGAGGCAGGTGGCCGCACTATGTTGCCAGGTACATTAAACAGCCGTACGGGGCTCCCGTGACGCGAGCTTATTGACTAATAATACACGGCGAGAGCGCGCGAGCTTCCGCCGCTGATTAATTATAACGGTACGTATAAAAATCACCCCGGATATTGTTAGCTCGCGATCGATAGAGACGCGGGCGGCTGTAACGATACATTAATTGCTATCAGTGAGAACAACGCGACTAATAAATCACGTGTACTAACTACTTTCCAGTATTAATGAATTCAAACGGGCCGCGATAATTGCGTACCTAATTACGGCGGACGGAGCTGTCTAATTAATCACTGTCAGATTATGAATTAGGAATGGCGTTAATTAAACATGCATATTATTTGTAGTGGGGATCTATTGCGGGCTCGTTTCCACTTATTGTATCGCGCGCGGGGCGGGGGCGGGGGTGTAGAGAAACAATTAAGTTTGAAACTAATACGCCCGTTTGGAACTACCCGTACTATGTTCCAGTCCCGGGGGACAGAGCGGCTATTGCAACGTTTACAGAGAAAATTGTCTTTTGCTAGCTTGAAAGTTTCTATTAGTACGTGTTTACATGCAATTACACATAGGATTCCATTTTGTATTCTAGATTCTTCATTTCTATTATTCTATAAAGTGTTCATAATTCATTTGCGTTCTATTTTAATAAAGGTATTAATTAATATGAGAGGTTTTGTTTTTATTTATTCTATTTATAACAGGTGGCGAAGCTCATAAGAGAAATAAATTGATAAGCTGGTTTAATAAACAAAATACCTAAATCGTCAATTATAAATCACACTATAAAGTGGTATAAAATACGAGTATATTTCATCATCAGGCGATCTGCGTCCACTGTTGGACATAGATCTCTTCCAAGGCAAGCCACGCGACCCTATTCTAAGCATATCTTCTCCATCCATTTCCCACCTAGTTGCAGGACGTCCTACGCTTCGTGTATACCTAATATGTATCTATTAGTAACTGTTACTGTTAGGAGTATATTTAATCTTCTAGCATTCACTTCACTGCCAGTTTTTACAATTACCATATGAGGGCAAAACCAATAACTATTTCTCAAGTCAATCGAACCAATGAAAACATTGAAATTGCATATTTAGAAAAGTTCCCTTGCGGTATACATTATGCAGTGCTTCGGCGTTATAATGGCGCAATTTGTCGACGGTATCGCGTATCGGCCATGATTGCGGTGCAGCCGACCCGCGCGGCCGGACCGTGACCTGGCCAATTGCACCTTTACACTGCGATACCATAATATATACCTACTATTATGGTATAATATAACTTACTTGTATGTTCCTTAAACTGCCCAAAGTTTTGCTTAAGTTGGATATAACATAAATATATTTATACATTTCAATCATCAATATAAATTGCTGAGCGAGAAATATATGTAGCTCTGCAACACGGGCATATATCGGGGCGCAGTGCTCGATTATCACACGGCTTCTCATTGTTGTTATAATGTAAGTCATTATAGTAAAACCTATAAAACGTGCGCACCATTTTAAAGGTGTTATTTTTGAATACATAATACTCATACTTATATTATTCTATAAATACACAACAATAGTTAAAATAAAGTTTTCATTAATACGTGTACATGCGTGTCCTATGCCAACTGGGACTTGAACGGTGATTTAAATAATATATATTTCTTCTTGCCAGAGAGGGATGAGAAAAACTGCACTAATCTTTCATATATACAACAAACATTCACTTCTAATACAAATTAATGAACCCGTTACCTCATACCACAGTCGGTTATTAAACTGTCTATCCCTAAGGAAGTTCTATGTACACAATCGTATGTGCGTTCAATTTAATATCGAGCATTGAATAGAAATCGGTCGTACGCTCACAATAGCCCATCGGCATTCCATTAACTAGCGGAGCAAACACGGGACGCGCTCTAACTCAATACGAAACGATTCCTGCGACCGATACTCGCAGACTCGCATTCGGCACATTCCTATTCGATTGTAACTAGAACCCAACAACACTAACGACTGTTTATATTGGAGCGGCGGTCGTCCCCGGTCCGGCGACAATCGGCCGGGCCGGGCCGGCCTACTTTCGCGAGACAATGCAGTCTCGGCCTAAATAATTTAATAGTTGTAGGTGGTGGAGCGGTCGGCAAACAGTCGGCTGCACGATATTGTCGCCGGTGCTGACCGGCTGCGCTCCTGAATTATCTGAAGCAGATCCCTCCGGAGCGAATGCACGCGCCTGTTACAACGGTACTTCGGGACCGATACTGCCACCGGTCTGGGCTTTAGTAGCGATGCTAAATACATATTGGTTTTAGGTATACACGGCTAGGCTGATTAAATTAGTTTAATAAAATCAATAAAACTTTAAAATTTAAACAAATATGAAAAGCTTGTTTGAAAGTTCGGAAAATACATGCGTTCAAATAAATTCAATGGAAAGAAAGTACCAAGTAGTATAATAAATTATATGTATACTGTACTGAGAAGTTTTGATACAGATATAAGACAAAACCTTCTTTAATGTAATTGATATGATTAGCGTATCTCAGTAGAGGCAGGCAGGCAGCGCGCGTGGCTCCTGCGTGCAGAGGTCGCATGAATAAGCAATGAGCGCGCGCGCACGCGACGCGACAAACGGCCGCGGCGCACGCGACGCTGCCCGCCCTCCGCAGCCCGCCCGCCCTAATTTATTACCGCCCGCCCTTGCCGCGCTATCACTCTAATATCTTACGGCGCTATCATATCGCTCTCGACCTAGGCTTATCTTTTCGTTTTAGTGCGTATTCGAAGCTCGTTTCTAACTGAATTAGGTTTGTGGGTTCTTATATAGCAGAGTCATTTTAAAGAGTTGTTTTTTTTACACTAACTTATATATACATAGTTATCTATAACAGCTATTTATTGGTTCGTTTTTATCATAGTTTGCTTAAAATAAAGTTCCTTTTTCACTCTTTTAAATATTGTCTATCGGGAGAAACAGTTGTGCCCAAAAAGGTACTTAATACTTTTGAGAGAATAGTTATAACAAGTCCCAGTGATGGCCGGTCTACGTAATCAGCGAGAAAATAAATCATCGCATCGTACCCGCCGACGCCGACGGACCTGTTGCTGCGGACGGACGTCTTAATGTTGCTGATTGTTTATGAGACGACCTGTTAATTGCATCAAGCTGATTGAATCGCGGCTAAATTACATCTCGAGATAGATCTGTTGATTCAACGTGCCGATATACGTTTGATTGGATTGTATTAGCAATAGATTAGGTACCGACGCAATTAGTCAATACGCTGAATCGACGAATCGGGAGTTAAATTACAAGCTACAAATAAAATTACAGCTTTCGACGAAAGGTGAATCGACCCATATATTTGATTCGGAATCGTTTGTCGGAAAGTAGTTACAATAACGCAATACTTGACGCAAACTTTAAGAAGTGAACGTCAAAGGATTCCGCATAATTCTCGATAACGAGTGTTCGAGCCGTTCTCGTACTTCAAAGCCGCCGTTTCAGTTACAGTTTATTATTAATAAAATTTGGTCGGGTTGGCGAGTAGAGCGGCGCGGCGCGGAGAAGGGCGTAACGAGCGGGCTCGCTCGTTATCGGCCGCTCCGGCCGGCCAGGCCCGCGGAAAATTCGCCCGAAACTGACGCGCGTGAAAATTTAATGAACGGCCGGACGCTAGTTAACTAAAAGGTAAAGTGCACCCTCTTGACGTGTTCGGTAAATATTAATAGTGAGTGTGCTAGCGTGCGCCATTAAAAATGCACGAGTCCGCGGACACGGCCCGCCGCCGCCGCAGCCCGCGCGCGTTCATTAGCCTCTTTACACGTGACGTCTGCTCCGGCCACTCAGGACAAGTCTCGCCATCTCTTCTCGATTACCCGTGAAACTGTTTCCCGCGCAACTCCACACACCTCAATAAAACACTGCTCTCGATACACAACTTTACCCAATTCCGTGCTCTGCATGGCCCGAGAATGCTTTCAAACAAGTTTCACTATTCGAGCCATTTTAAAACTCTTACGATGCTATTAGGGATAACTGAAATCGTCTAGTGGAACGATGAGTCGAGGAGCTATGTTCTCGACTGGAATGACCTAAGTTCGAGTTTAGATAGAATAATGGAGTTTTGAGTCCCTGTAAAGTATCGGCGGGACGTGGCTTGTTTCGCGGGCTGTCTCGGCGATGCCCCCTGTCGGTGGGGACTCCAGGGGCGAACTCAAGACGGTATCTGTTACTCGGTAATGAGGTTCGTTAATTATGTATCGCTAGGTGCGTAAGCTTTTCAATTCGGTTCAGTGTCGCGGGTCCTCGCGAACGAGGTCAAGGGTTCGCGACTCTCAACCCTGAGGGGCTGCCAAATTAATGAGGCACTCCTTTGTAATAAAGAAATAACAAGAATTGCGCACGCGAGCCCGCCCCGCTGACTTGATGTCATTAAAGGCATCGCGAAGTCTTGAGCGAGTCGTTACCGCGCCTCGCCGACAACAACCAAGTTTTCATCAACATTCCAAAATGTACCCTTAAAATTACTTAGCAATCTCGGTAGAGGAACGAAACAAAGTACATTTAGGTCACATCTAAATTTGCCACGGAGTCACACAATTTTAATTAAATCTGAAGCTATTACAAATGAACTGAATCGTTACTCAGACTCTTACAGTTTTACATTTTCCTGGAAGGAAAATATTATTATCAAATAAAACACACCATATGTAAAACACACCATATGTATACATATGGTGTGTTTTACTCGTACAAAATATTAAATATGAACTGTTTTGTTTTTATCTTACGTTAATAGTAAATAGTGAAAATTTCATCTCTAAGCATACAGAAATAGAATCATATAGAAAATAATAAAATTACAAAACTTTATCCCCAGTTTTGAGGCGTAAACGTAAACTCTAAAAAGAATAAGATTAATAAAACAAAATAATGCGGCACTAGATTAGACATAAAATCTTGTTTAGATCTTATTTTCAGACCGAGAAACCGCTTTTCCCCGAGATACCGAAACAAATCTCCATTTTTCTACCAATATCCATTAACCTAAATGTTTCTGTGTTAAATAACCCCGCCATTCTACTTTGTAACATTAAAATAATTGAATTCGTCTCGGAATGGGTTGGGCCTGATTAATTCTTATCGCCGGGACGGGCACGCGCGCCTCTCTTGATTTGGATAAACTAAGGAGTCTAATATAATTTTTTCAAGAAATACTCCATTGTTGACGCAACCTTTTTTCGGCACCATTCAAAAAAGTTTTCATTTTTCATCCGGCGATTCCATGAGCCCAAGTTCATAAAGTAAAGAAATATTAGCGCTTGAGTACCTAAGGTAACATTTAGTTTTTTAGAAAATTGATTTGAATAAGAAATTGTCACTATGACACATTCAGATCAACTTTATGTAGGTTTAAAATAAAGTCGTTAAAAAGTATGGATCAGAACCACAACAAATAACCTTCTGTCATATTTTATTGAGACATCACAACAAATTCTCTCATTGAGTACAACTTTTAAATTTATCTGACCTTAAAGTTACTTGACAACAGAGCCAAGAGAAATAACAAGTGACTTGTTGCCTTTAAATAGACCGCAACTCGTAAATCGATTAATTATTCCTTAGGAACAAAATTGCGACACATTAGAGACATATTTATTTATAAATATGAAAAAAAGGACAACATTTTAAATTTAGAGTTAAAATGATTTAACTAAATTGTTCAAGATCGTTTAAAAACAGCCCAGACAGACTTATGAATCTGAAAAACAAACCTTTGCAAAGGTATCTACAATGAATTATTTAGAATACTTTTTTTCACATTGAAAAGTCTACTTGGTACCAAAATGTGTTCAATATTCTTAGTTATGCTATTTAGAAGATCACGAAGCTACTTTTTAAATAAACTTTTAAACTCTAAATTAAAGATTTGACCCATATCTACTTATTTATTAATAAGTATATAGCAACTTTGTTCGTATGAATTGACAAAACTATAAATTTATGATTTTGCCCATATATACGCCTTCAAAATTATAGACAATTTACTAACAACACTAGCCATTGAGGCATCGAACTATCCGCCCTGACGTGTGGTCACCCTCTCCGACGTTATTTACCCGAGAAGATCTATTGGTTTAGGATAACGTGTTGATTACATTTTCAGTGGAATTTGTTGTTGTACTAACTAGTGATTGTGTGGGTTAACACGGCGAATCGTTATGAGTATTTAACACTTAATGGTTCCGGAACAGAGTTGAATGTTCAAAGGAAGGATAAATCATGTTAAATCTTTACTGTCTATACCAATATTATAAAGAGGAAAAGTTTAATTTTTTGATTGTTTGTTTGTTTGACGCAAAGAGGCTCCGAAACTACTGGACCGATTTTGATTTCTTTCACCGTTGGGAAGCTACATTAGCCCTGAGTAACATGGACTATTTTTTGTTTTTCTTTCCAATTAGGTTATTTTGTAGACCGTGCGAAGCCGGGACGATCTGATAGTTATTAAATAAAATGTTCGAAACAAGGAACGAAACATCTATTTTACAATGTAATTTTTCTACTAAATATTCTGTTATTTTCTGAATACTTAAAAATCACCCCGGATTAACACTTACTTCATGAATAAAAAAAGCGAGTGTGGCTCGGTGGTAAAAACGTCTGCTTTTCATTCAGACGGCCCCTGGTGCGATCCCGGCCCTACACCAATTACTTGTTTTTCAAGTTATGTGTGGATTTGCACTCGCTTTACGGTGAAGGAAAACATCGTGAGGAAACCGAAATGTCTGAGGACCACAATATCCGAAGACGTGTGTCATCCGCCAACCCGCACTTAACCAGCGTGGTGGATTATGGCCTATATCTCTCTCCTTGTGAGAGAAGGCCCCGAGTCCTAGTAGTGGGAACGTATAGTGGGGTGCTTATGATCATGAATTGGCACTAATCAAAATGAACCAGCAGCTGGGTTCTGTTAAACAGACTGATTGTGATGATTATAAAGTAGGCTTATAAGTATAAGTGAGTCAATCCATCTCACTCTCCAGGTGATCGTACTTCCGGTGATACGTGATAAGGGCTCGCGATTAAAATGAATCGCAACGGTGCTAATTGGGCGGACGAGCTCGACGGTGACGTCGACTTATTCTGAAGGTATGCGATATACTTGTGATCATTTTTATAAAATACTAGCTGACCTGGAAAACGTTGTTTTACCTCATTTAGAGGTATGAATAATAGATAGTAGCCGATTCTCAGACATACTGAATACTTTGGTAAAAATCAGTCAAGCCGTTTCGGAGGAGTACGGTAACTAACATTGTGACATGGAAATCTTATATACATATAAGATTTCATAATATACTTTATTACAAGTTATTAAAGAATTTTTTCAGTTACGTGTGTTTCGTATTATAAATGTCACCACAAAACATAAGTGTACCAAATTTGATTGCAATATTTGATCAATTGGAAATAGGGTCTAATTTAGCTTGAATATTCCACGCTAACATACAAGAAAAAATAATACAAAAATATAAAAAAATAAATAAAAAGGAAACGAAGTGGTAAATTTATAAGCTTATTCGGTTTGATGGTGACATGCACAAATAATAAGCTCTAATTACTATTTATCAAGCATCAAAAAACGTACTACTATTTCAAAGTTCTAGCTAAATTCTAACATGAGAATAGACACGGTTAAGGCTCTGCCAATTAGCCACGACTTAGAAACCCGCAGCAACGCGGGCCCCGGGTGTAATCTGCCGCACACTTACACAATCCTGTACTCTGCAAAAATGATGAATACCATCGCCACTTCCTACGAAGATTCCCCTTAATATAGAAGTGGAGCACGTAGTACTCGTATCTAATTGATTACTTAAATCGAAATTTTTCTAAAGATGTATGTTTTTATAATAAAAACATAGATCTGGAGCATCGCCTTATATGGAAGTGAGGCTTGGACTATGACCCAAAGAGATAGACAGAGGATAGAGGCTGTTGAAATGTGGTGTTGGAGAAGAATGGAAAGAATAAGTTGGAAAGAAAAGAAAACTAATGAAGAGGTACTATGCCTAGTACAAGAACCAAGAACCATAATAAATACAATAGACAACAGAAGAGGAAAGATGGTTGGCCACCTTATATGACATGACAATTTCATTAAAAATATCATAGAAGGAAAGATAGAAGCCAGGAGAGGAAGAGGAAGACCTAGAAGATCACATTTAGACCAAATTAAGGAGAAGGCGAAAGTCATGTCGTATAGGGAAGTCAAGGATTTGGCCAAAGACAGAAATACCTGGAAAAAAATCCACAGACAAGAGCCCAGCTCTTAAATATTGAAGGAATGAAGTTTTTCTAAAATATATCTATCCGCATATATACTTGATACGGTGATCTGCGAAGTATACGATTTTTATAGTGACTTCGATGGTAGTTTCAAGGGAATATTTGTTAAAAAGTGTAATAGGTTCAATTAAAAAAGTGAAATTAGCATATGAAGGCAGTTGTGAAAAAAAAATCCGCCATTTCGTGGCGTCGGTTATCACGGATCTAATATTTTCATCGCACATATGAGTGGCTAAAAAAGCTCTCGACTAAGTTTTTTAAACAAATAAAACTAATTCAAAATTGATTAATCCGTTCGAGAGCTATAATACTACCGATAGATATGTATCTAACAATAAAAATCATAATTATTAAAATATAGCTATGCACTCGTCAAACTTATAACACCGTCGCGTCGGGGGTTAGAAATGGAGGTGGTGTATTTATTATGGTAGTGGTTTGTATAATATGCTTTCAAGTATAATAAGTAGCTCACTTCAGCTATCTTTTCATAATAACGTAAAATACTGGTATTTTACTGTATATGGCCACTACTGTATAAGCTGAAAACTTTGTGCGTGGCAACCCTAACTTTTTTATTTAACGTCTCAATACAAACGTGTTTCATGTAATTCTAGACGTAATCCTAAAAACACAATATGGCAGGATGGTTAGTAGGAAAGTGGCCGCCCGCCCAAACCACTTCCGGAATGAGATGGCGCACTTCCTGTGATTGAGGGCGGGCGGTGCGCTGCCTTATCTCCGATACGTATGACTTATATTACTACAAACTTATATTGCTAGTTGACAAGCTATTTGTAGTAATTGATAATATTTTTGATTCCTGAGAGGTATTCGGGGGTATTAAAAAAAAAAAAATATATTCTAGGTAAGCGTGCCACATCGTAGACAGCAGCGTAGCTTTACATCAGGCAATCAAACGCAAACAGTTTAACGGAAAAAATAATAATATTTCATATATTTTAGATTACAATTCATATGTTAATTCTCATGAATTCAAATAAAATAAAAAAAACAATAATGCGAGAAATAAGTTTTCCACGACATAACGATAAATAATTGAAACTGGAGTAAAGTTACAAAGATTTCATAATTTACCGAGCAAGTGAAGCGTTTTTGCAATAACTAGCCAATGTGTCGTTGGTTCTTGCGTAGAATCAATTGAGCCACAAACGATTTTGACGTGAGTCGGTAAACAGGTTCAACTATTTTTGTCGTCGGTAATTTTTGATTAAAAAGGGGTTGGGAAGGGACATTGCTGCGGCGTTATTTAGTTAGGCTTTATCGTTGGTTTTTTGAAAAAAACAACAAGGTTATATATGTATTGTTCATACATACATGGATAAGTCAGTTATCAATATTTGATTTGACGTCTTGAATTTTGGGGAGATAATTCGTCATTACTATTAAAGGTTTAATTTAAAACCAAAAATCTCTTTTTTCTTTTTTATATGTACACTTTTTTCTTTCGCAAAGGCGAGTTTAATTCCGAAATCCACATTAGTTTGTTGTTAAACGCGAAGCATTCGAAGCCAGCGTTGAAAGCCAGTACGTCAGTGTAATTTCCAGTGCATCCCATCTCTCTCGCTCAGCTAAGTAATGACTTAGATCCATTCCCGGATAAATAGCAAATTGAATGTGTTGCCCCTCGCTGTAACACACATGCTCACTACTGAACGTAAATACACACAACGCACACATGCACGCTGTACTTCTCTCGCAGCGCACTATATCGTGTTACTCAGAGATTTCGGTAATTAGTGGTGTTTAACAAACTTAGTCGTCTTCTATCCAGCTCTGTTTTAAAATAGCCCAATCGATACTCCCCGGCGAGGTTTATTAAATTAACTCTACTTATTTTTATGACGGCGAGCTACGATGCGATTTCTCGGGAAAAGTACTTACGGAGAAAAGTGGGTATTTCCAGGTGAAACAAACATAGTTTCAACTGTGTTTTAAAACTAATTCTCTCGTATGGTCGAGGCGCGGGATAACCCGCCACTATTTACAATGTTTTTCGACGCTCGTATTTTTTGGCTTGTTTTACGGCCGACGAATATGAAAAGTTTGGAGAAGCTCTCGCGGAGAGGCGTAAAGGAGGTTTATGACGCATCTTTGAGTTGAATGCGCCACACGTTAGCGCGTTCTGTTGAATTTCCGCGCGGTATACCGCATTACACGTGCTATGACCCGACCATGAAAATTTTAAACGTCTCGTTCAAACTAAAAACCTCGAGAATAGTGCTCTCCCAGTGGCGCACGGAGAGCCCCGGCGCGCTGCTTACGAACCAGTGTTCTGCGAGTTATATGGGGTTTGTTAAAAACCGAGATCTTTTTAAACATTGCACAATGCAATTCGAGCAGCTGCAAAAACTCTCAACCCCGGAACAACAAAGACACGTCCTTATAAATTCTCGATTAAATTTTGGATACGAGCTCCAATGAACACAAATTCCTAGAGTCGGTCCAATAAAGGACGGCGTGCAGCCGCGTTAGGAGGCCATAAACGAACGTATTATCCATGTAAGGCGGAATAGCCGTTGCACAATTAATTGTTTCATTTTGGGAAACAATTCCCGCTCCTCATTCAATTAAGAGCGGCGACTAGGGGTGCAGGGAGCGGCCGTGTGGGGACTCCCCCGCTCATGAGACGGACGTATTAATAGCGCCTGCAATATTGATATACTCGTACCATCGTCTACGTACGGCTTCCAATACGATATTGTTTGTTAGCGAATTCGATTTGTGTCGATCATAAATCTTGCGCCTTATGTCGAGTTCCGAGTTGATTGAATTCGCACGCGTCACGCAAGGAGAGGAACAAGTGAGTTGTTTCACTTAATTAGTGATACAAAATGAATAAAGAACGAGCGCGGAGACGCGAGCTCAGGTGATGCCGAAGCGGGACTCAATTAGCAAAAACACACAGAATTAAGAGACAACAAACATGTCGGGACACGTGAGGCGCCCTTCTCAATCCGAATTTTATATTGCGCCATTCATTATTCATTGTGTTTGTCAAGAAAATTACTGCGGACCTTTTAATATAACTTCCCGAGTGATACAAACGGAGCTCCAAATTGGAGTTGCGAACAGTTTGGGAGTTAACCTTCGCGATTAGAGCGCGCGTGTCGAGCCCTCAGACCGATTTTAATTCGGTGCTAAATTAATGCCGATCATTAAAAGTAACGCAGACTAAATAATTAAGACGGGAAATTAGCGGAGAAAAAGTTTAAATGACGTCGGTTTCGACCTGAGTTTTGTAATTATCCTGATTTGGCTTCAAAATAAGATTCGAACTCGTTCAGTGCCGGGTTTATCTTTAATTTCTACTATTAGTTAACTCTTAATGACTTGCGAACAGTATTCGAGAAACATTTTCATTTCATCAAGAAAGTTGCGGGTAGTTTTCGATGAGTATTTAATTTGAAAGATGGCGGGTTGGCGGTTGAGGCGCGAGCGCGGGTGCGGGCGATGCTTTCAAATCAGCCAGTGCTGGATGCTGGCTGAAGATTCGAGAGCAATCTGTTAGATTGGTTCATTACGGCTGCCATTAGTGGAGTAATGAGTCGCAATGCATGCCCGTGGAGTGCATCACACGGGCGCGATATAAGCTATATGCAAATTTGGGAAAAACGTTTCAAGCAAAAATTTATCACGTGCAAAAACTAAGTAAACAAAATAATTGATTAAATTCACTTGATATATTTTATTTAACTATAGTATGATTAAGCTCATTTTTGGTAATTTTATGTTTTTGGTCAAGTTATTACGAGCGCGTGTTTTTTATTGTTGATTCGTTAAAAAAAAAATATGTTAGTAAAGATTAAGATACGAGTAACAGAAGTATTCGCAAGCTGTACATATTTAAAATAAAAGTACAGTACCCGGCAATAAATAATATACATCGACCTTTGGAAATAAACGATCGGCGAATTTCGGTTACGTGGAGCGTTATCTCTGTCGCACACTACCTATGTGATGTTTTGTCAGTCGTTGTTATCGATACCGGAGGGTTTGTATTTCCTGCGACAGATATAACTCTCTACAAATCCGAAACTAGCCGATCGTCTCTTACCCGCGGTTGATTTTACAATATTTATCGCCAGGTATTATTTATAGGTTATTTTATGTCGCCAGTATTATTTTATAGGTTAACAGGAATACGTGATACAAACTAATAATACGCATTTTACGCTTCAGCGTTTAAAACGCTCGTCTGTAGGAGCCGTCGTTTAAGGCGAAAATTAGCTGCATGCAGCTTGGAGGATTTCGAGTATGAATGCAGGTCTGTGTCCATTAGCCTAATTGCAGACACGGCTTGCGGCGACGCACCACCTACGAGCCCTTTGTTATTAAACATAGTAAATTAGACACAGCCGCTTGTCTGCTCTCTACCTCCACGTCTAATAGAGTTAGGTGATTATTGTACCATTATAAGAGTTCATATTACATTATTTATACATTATTATTTTTTAATTATACAAATACAAATAAATACAAATACAATATGTTTATTACATTACCAAAAAAATTCTTAAAATATATACATATAGGTTCTGCCTGCTGCTTTAGCGGGGGCTGTGTTGCTCAGTCTTCCCCAATCAAATAATTATAGTTTAAACACTAACGATTTTTTTTCATATCAGTTATTTACATTAAAAATCCTAACGAAGTCTACAATTGTGTTGATAGGTAGGTTTATTAATAGCTAGTATTTAATTTTGTACGTTTAGTGGCAGGCGTATGTTATCAATGCTTTTAATTCTACATACGTTGATAGATTAAGGTTAACAAAATAATTAATACCACTACTGCTCATCAATTTAAATTCTCGCTTTTTAAATTTTTCCAACAGTAGAGACATGCAAGCTACAAAATGTATAGTAAAATAATTACATAAAGTTTGTTCGAATAAATAAAGTTAGGTCGAATAAAACGCGCTTTGAAAAATAAGGTACATTAATTAATACGTAACCTAATACGTGATTAACGAGGAACGTTAACTTGCTCTCATTCTCGTGGCATTACTACAAAAGGTAAGGGGAGGGCGGCGCGGGCTCCTTCTAATTAAATGGTAAACTTTCATGAGCACCCCTTTCTTACCCCGCTTCCCCCCGGGCCCCTCTTGTCCCGCTAATTAATGCGCCCGCGGAGCTCGGACGCTTCGTTCCCAGCTACGATTCGATACATCACACGTGCCATATTTCGTTGTTTAATTATTCGTTACTCACTTATAAAAAAATATATTTTCGGTAAGATTTAATTTTATTTTCTCGTGAATATTGTTTGTCAAAGTTTCTCGAGTTTTCAACTATCGATGCGAACACGGCAATCCTTTTAGTAAGCGCTAAAAACTAAGAGGAAGTCAATCCGCGGCACCTGTCCGCCCGGGCAGGAGCCGCCCGCCCCACGGCCGCGCCGCCCGCCCGCCGCGGGCCGCGTCTAGCTAAACGTATTGTCGTGTACCGCTTCAGATGTGGTCTGAACTAAGCCTCAACTACTCCAATGAAACCGTAATAGAGAGTCCAAATTACCCGGTAACCCTTTCGATCGGGATACCGGATGTGCGATAGCTAATTATTCGACACGCCTTTAATTGCCCTATAATGGAATACGACTGTAGCTCTCGTCCCAACAGCATCCAAATACCCACATAGCGTTCAAAATTCTCAGTGTAAAATTTTAAATTAATTCAAATGGTTGTCAGTAAGGAGCGTCTGCGCTAGCGTCGCATCTTCAGGGAGCTCGAAGAATACGGCAAAATGTTCCAAGTTTGTTCGAGCAATCAAGGCTTAATATCGTAGTGAAGTTCCAAGTTGGGAAATTATAGGGCGCGGGGCGAGGGGCGGGGCGGACGTCCGCCGCGTGTCATCTCGTAACATCAAAAATGCATTTAAATTCTGCGCAATAAAAAACTGTTGCGGGAAGTTTGAGCGGGCCGGAGTTGCGCGCCTCGGCTCGCGAACTCTGCGCTCTCACGCCTCTATTATACAGGTCCTGACCAGTTTACTACCCGCGGCCCATATACTGATAGAATCATTCTTTTATTAACTCGAGTCCGCAGACTGCAAAGGAAATGGAAGAGCTCTCGTGAGTTTCACCGCAGATTGTTAGCTCGAGCAATTGCCGCATTGTATCGAGGACTCTTCTGAAACGCGCAATAGATGTCGGCCCTTGATTTCTTGTTGTTAAACTTTAGGTTTTTTGGAATTTTTATTCGAGTAACATTGCATCATACAGATAAGATGCCAACGTGGTGGATTATGGCCTATATCTCTCTCCTAGTGAGAAAAGGCCCCGAGTCCCAGCAGTGGGACCGTAAAGTGGGCTGCTTATTCTCATGCTACAGATTAGTTAAAGAGACTGTTGATATAAAGATATTGTTCTGTATATTGAACAATCGTTATTAAATTACAAATCCTCATTTACAGAGAATAATTGTTATTGAGTATACGCTTCGCTTTCTGTTTTGGCCAAAACAATTGAAATAAACGGTTAAGCGCTCACAGCACAATTACACCCGTAGCTAATAAACGCTATACAGAGCATACCTACGACAATTTAACAGGAAATTAAAGCGGTGGCCGCAAACCGCGGACGTCATTTCGCAATAGTTTGTCCAATTTATCAGTGCCGAGAGTCGTTCGGAAATAATCGTAATCGAAGCGAGCTGCGCCGAACAATATGGACCGATGTCGGCCTCTCTAATTGGCCCTTACCTGGAGCGCACTCGAGAATGATAAAGCCCCCATTAGCCGCCCTATTATTTACCTACTCGTCATTAGCGTAGACTTCATTAGGATAACGAGATAACGGAGCCGGGGCTCGAGTACACCCCGCGTGTAGGATTTTTGGTGTTTTTGAACGTACGAGATCGAAGGGAGGCAAGTTACGGCCCGAGCGAAGAATTGGCTAATTATTTCCGAGTATTCTATTACGAAGACGCACTCGAGGCGGTTCGAGGGCCTAATTACGACGCGCGAATAGACGCCGCCGCGGGGACCACCCGCCGCACTATGCCGTCGATGTTATTAAGATTCGTATCTAGGGTAGGAAAAATTGCCGTTGCATCGAACCCTCGACGCTCAAAAAACAAACCGAATTTATTGTTAATTATAAAAGTCGAACGTGGAACATTAACGCGGAGATGCGGCGCGCGATAGCCGCCGTCTATTTATTTATTATTTAGATATCGGCCGGTGCGGTCACGACTCCATATTGTTTCGCCGTAATGGCATTAATGACCTCGGTTTAAAGTTGAAGTGTTAATTTAATTTAAAATTATGTTCGCGATTACAATCTTCACGTTCAACTTTCGCCCTAAAGCTTTAATTACGGTGTGATCCCGAGAGAGCGGTATGGTACGCTCAGGCATAATGCCGACCGACGCGACGCCAATAAAACCTGATCTCTATATGCACTACATTAGTGAAAAGTTTACGACAGTCACGTTTAAATGCACAAGTTGACATTATTAAAAAGTTAGATTTGATGATCTTAATCTCGATCCGTTACTGCATTAGCAATAAGCTGGGTAGGTATGCCGATGCGAGTGTTTATGACAAATTATGCAAACTGCCAGACAATCAACCTTACCTTGGTGACTGGATAAGAATCTGAACCACAGAATACATAATATGTCTGAACATAAAAAATATACTTAAGGCGGATTGACAGCGCTGAGCGGAAAAATTCAAATATGAAACAGTTTTTAGCTTTTTAATTTAATTACTAAACAACAAAAAACGCTTACATGCTGGACATAGGCCTCTCCCAGGCACACCACGCGATCTTATATTGAGCATATCGCCATCATCTGTTGCCTGGTTTTTGGCGTTAATTCGCTTCACATATTTACAGAACATCTTACGCTACGAATGCATTCTTATAATATTTTGTAACAAAATAATATTAACATTATTGTCGCAAATGTTCTAAAAAATAAATTCTGCCTTTCTTTTTAAAATAAAATAAATTCTACTCCGCGCATTCTATCCACCTTAAACCGCAGTTTAAATAAATTTTAATTTTACGATTCTTTTAGTGTTTCTGCAAGTTACTCCTGAGTTAACAACCTCCGCTATTAGCTGGCTCTGTGGATGTATTTGTTTTGCTACTTAAATGAGTTTTTGTAGTGGAGATGGATATCAAGTTAGGCATAAACGAGATGGTTGCTAGCGTAGCGATTGAAGTATACTTTGAAGTAAATTATATATTCAAGTAGGCAAAGATATAAATGGCGTTATTCTGTTGTTAACAAAAGCATAAAATACAGCTGTTTTGAAAAAAATACAGCTGATCCATACATAAAAGTATGTGTGTAAGCGCAAAATGTTTTTTGCAAAGAGTTATTTTCCGAAATTTTCTAAAATTCGTAAAACAAAATTTGTTTGCCTAGACGTACAAAACCCGCCTTTAAAAGGTTTTGAGTTAGTTGCCAGTACCTTACAAATCTTGGCCTACTTTAATATACTTCAAAGTATACTTGCTAAATAAATAAATGCACGTTCGTTAAAATTAGTTAACGTACAAATAGATACTGCAAATTTAATTAGCTTACGTTCTTCACTTGTCCAGCAGTAAAACGTTTCTCCTCATTAGCAGTTGCCAATTACTGCGACAAATGGGTGCTGATTTAACAACTCGTTAATTGAAATTTATTTCAAATTAGAAAATATTTTATCAGCACATATTATATGTACATGTATTAATTATTCCGTTCTCTGCAAAAAGAAACTTAAAGTTTTATACTTGTATTATAGTTCAAACCTAACCTAGCCTAACCTACCCCATCATTCATTAAGCTTCCGAAAAAAATTAGATTCCAAAGGTTAAACTTTTTTTGTAAGAAGCATAACAATATTACTGAGATTTTGTATGTTTTATTTTCTCTTCCAGTACAATTACCCAGGTTACTAGCCAACTTAATACCCGTACCCACACAGTGTGTCCAAAGTGGCGTACGTTAATAAATACGTCGCGCACAAGTCCTCTCATTAGAGCACCATAACTCCTCATTAGTGGGCATGCTAATTAATGTGACGTTAATACTGGCAGCACTGGCAGTAACTCACTGCTCTCGCCGTTCTGTGGAGTTTTTACTCTGTGGAGTTTCACTCTGTGGAGGTTTCACTCTGTGAAGGTTTTACTCTGTGAAAAATACGGTCTTCAGCAAAGTTAAAGCAATAACAGTTTATTGGTAAAAACGTTTCTTTGATTTAAAAAGGAGTTATAAAATTGTGTAAATATTGCGTGAAAAAGTAATAAGTATCTATTCCACCCTATTTATTATAGTGTCGTTACTCCCGACTGCCCTGACAGAAAGTAACAATAGGGATTCATTAATTTTGAGCAATAGTTTTGTTACTTTAGTTATTTAGCAACACCAAGTGATTGAACCTAGAAATTATTTTGCTTATATACTAACAGTCCCAACTCACCAAATGCTTCTGGTAGCACTTTGCCTTTTACTTCCCTTCTCCATGGAAAACATTATATTTCTTATATCATTAATTATTTCAATTAAATATGTTTCTTAAATATTTGAAAAGAGAATGAATTGCCAAAGGAAATATTTATTTATCAAGTATCACTTTCCAAGCTTTAATAATTTATACAGATTTGAGCCACACAGTAAGAGCAGATACTGAGCACACCAAACACTTACTTGAGCACATTACGCGTACTCTATATTACTCCATAAATTTATTAGCAAATAATGAAGACGCAGCACTTCACGGGACATCGGCGTCAACCCGTTGAGATAAGTGTGATTCGATGTTACACAAAACCTCGAGAAAGAACAAAGCGTGCATTAGGCCCCTAGGAGGGTGAAAAAGACGTTAATAATATTCGTCAAAGCACTCCGGTACTCTGGTTACATTAAATCAATTTGCCCTTTCCGCGCGGTAAGTAGCGAACGGTGTAATTGATAAGTTGAAACCCTTGTACCGAGAGGCTACAGTTTGGCACTGCCGCCGCCACAGTTTCACGTCACGTGCTCCGCCGACGGTTTCCTAGACCCACGCCGCTCTACAGTTTTGCTGTTTTTATATAATATTTATTTTAACAGTAAGTAAATGGTACATATTATATCACTAGCTGACCCGGCAAACGTTGTTTTGTCTAACTTAGGGGTATGAAAAATAGATAGTGTAGCTTATATGACACTTCGTAGATTTACCATAGCAGCGCCATCTATTGATTACTTACTCAACCCAGTCGAAAGGTATCGAGATCTGCTATCGAGTCCGTTATCGATCGGGTATCGAATCATTTGGAGTTAACAGATAATTGTGATTGTCAAATAATAACAGACAATAATTAGCAATTAATTAAAATTGCGACTATAATTTGAGATTTAAACTATCCTATCTCTAAAGTTGGATCGAACTGCACATGGTGTGCGAATTTTATTATAATCGGTTAAGTGGTTTAGGAGGCCATTGAGGACAAACATTGTGACAAGAGATTTATATATATTAAGATGAACTAATCGAGCGAACAAAGCAGCTGTTTGTATGTTTAGATGTCGGTACTGGTATAGCGGTCGTTTTTTTGAACCAATTCTGACGAAAATTGACATAATAGTTCTACTATTAAATAGTTTTTTTTATTGCTGAAATCTATTTTTGCTTAGGGTTCTCAGAAAAAGGGAAAGTTATCTGTAGCGCCATTTGCTGATCAAAATATACGAATTTTGGCGTTGCGATCAAAAACCTTATCCTGTAAAAAATTAAGTGAATATGAATAAAAAGATTCAAGTAACTGTTGAATGGGGCAATAAAGTTCCAGAATAAACAGAGCTTTAATAAATTGTGTGCGAGGCTTATTGTTCTGAGAAATAAAGTTTAATAATCTTGTTTTGTCAGTTTTGAAACATCAACTGGAACCGATTACAAAATAAGGAGTAATGCGAATATTAACTTAATTAAACTTACTAGTATTCTATTTAACCGTATCTATAAAAAGAGAGGAAAATCATATAGCCAGCCAGTTTCAGCTCTAGCATTATTGTTGACAGCGAATCCTGAAATCATTTGTTTCCTATCAAGGTATCGTTCACCTTAATACGGACAAAAAGCACTACTTCCATTATGAGTTTTTGTTCCGCGTGTGTAATCCCTCCAGTAGACGCGGCGTAGGCACGCCATGCGCCATCTATATTTAATGCATGCAATCACCTATGTGTACGTAATGGTATGAAAGGGAGGATCATAAAGGAGTGCACCGGAACAGATCGCACGACAATATCCTAATTCACTCGCGCGAATGTAATCCATTAGTGCTCCTCTCCCCCTGGTGGGAGGAGGTGCCCTTGCTCCCCGCGCCCCTCACCCCCGCTACGGTCTGTCATTCATAAACCTCCATATCATTTTGTATTGGCACATGTTTCATATGACTAATGGACTACCGTTAAATATAAAAAGAGACATCTCACTTACAGCTGTTACAGCTATCGAACTATCATTTTACGTTCATTATAAAAATACACACGTTTTATTGCAATTTATCAGACAGGTATTCTTTGTTTATAATAATTATAATTAGCATTTATAAAAGAACGGGTAAAATATTGTCTAAAATTGTGGGTTAATTAAACACACGAATTCTTTAGAGTTGTAAAAACATTACCCAAGTCCAGATGAGAGACCCGCGACGGTTAATGGGGCCTAATTAAGAATAATTATGTTACATTATATATAATGAGTGTGCATAATGCTTTGAAATATATTTAATTCGTGCCAGTGACGGCAGTCCAGCTTGACTATTTGCGCAAGCGGTTCTTATTTATCTGCGTTCGGTCTAACCTTGGTGTTTTTGTATAGGTAATTATCATTATCTTGCGAATGTGAACATTAAATGGCTAACATAATTATTCTAAAATATAGGCGCAGATAACAGACATAATATATGAAGTTTCCGACAATTTATAAGGACAAGCGTTTGGTTGTCATAAATATAATACATACTACCAAACCTTTTAGATGCCCTTAGTTAAAAAAATAATAACTACTATCAGTTTAATTTTTCTTTACTAAATTTCAATATAAATTTAACATATTATCATCGATATCGGGTTTGGTGTTTATTTAAAAAGAAACACAATACTTCAGTTTATTTTTTCTTAACAAACATGTAATGTCATGAACGTTAACATGTCAAATACTACGATATTAATATTGTCAAAATCTATTCAGCCGTTTGATGAAGATAAAAGATACCAAAACATCGATCAATACTTATTCTTCAGTAAGAAACATACAAATATAAATACATATCTACACACATAAATTATATAACTTTCCTGTGTCGGTTAATTTAATCTTGAAAAAATAAGACCATCAAATTATTTTGTGTAAATTTTCATTCGTTTTATGTTTGCCTTCCCCGAAGCTGTAATACACTCTACATAGCTGCAGATAAAATTAAAGAAAGTAATCAGTGAAATTACGACGGGCTACTAAAATATGTATTCATCATAAAAGTATGCGTCGACTTCTGTCAAGGATAAATATTCATTATGACGGATCGGCTAGCGTTTTAGCGGGATTAAACAGTATTACGACAGGAGACGGAGCACTCTCGACTGAATCAATCAAGCGTTGGGTATCTGTTACTGATGTAAATACACGCGCACTCACTTAGTGCGTGTAATCTAATTCCGAGTGTTCTTTTTCATTTTCGAGCAGTCTTTTATTGACTAAGCGTGTTTTGAAAGATTGAGAGAAAAATAGAAAAAAAATGCTTTTAACTTTTAGATTGCAAGTTGATATTTAATTCAACTTTTATGCCGGTAGCTATGCTTGTAATTTTTTATTTTTGTATCTCTATTCGTTGCTATTACCTATGTTTATATTGATATTTATGTATTTTATAAGATTTTCTGATGTTAAGACAAGGATATAATTCTAATCTCTGGTTAGTTTCTAGAAGGCGCCGCGGAGCCTCGTCGCTCAATATGTATGAGTCGGTGTTTACGCCAGTAGTAGGGGCACGCTTCATCCGGCTGAGAGCTCTCATTCGCCACTAATTAATTACTCAACTCGGTTTCAATTAAATTAACTCGAGATCGGGCCATCGACACGCAATGAATTGATGCCAGCCGCGATTCGATTAAGATCGTTAATGCCGATCTATTTAACTCGATAGCAATGAATAAAGTTATTAAATATGCGATAACTCTGTTGCAAGCACGCAATGTTTCAGTTTTTATCCCATTGATATAACTCAGAAACCGTCATTTCTCTAAGGTTTTAGCTGTCATGTTAAATGAGTATTACTTATTTGGTATAGTTTTGAACAGAAATAATTGAATTTGAATTAAACGCATTTATTCTAAAGGAGCAGTCAATAGGACATCTATGGAGGTACCTTGAACGAAAGCGGTACTAAAACTAAATTGGCCACTCCTCGCTAGTTGAACCGGGTTTAAAACTGTGCCCTCAGCGGGGTGAGGGACGTTTTAATTACGGCGTTTAAGTAAGAGCGGCGCTGCGTCTAGCTGCATTACGCAGATTCAGCCACCAAAAGCCTGCCACTTAGCTAATGAAACATGTTCGTGTATAGTGTTTTAAGCGTCGTCGCAGCCGAGAGGCCTCGCGCATTGTGAGCGGGACGGGCCGGATTCGGCGGACTCGTCTCCGCAAATCCTCATTTACTTGCATTATTTTAATGGAGCTATTGTGGGCGGATGTCCTTTGTCGTGTGCGGAAGCGGATCCGGGGCACCGGCCTGTGGGAAATGTGGCGGTGCATAAGTGCATCGTCGCCGACGTAACGCTGCCTCTGCTGCCCTAAATTTGCTGTCGATTTTAATGGAAGATGCCTCACTTTCGCAGAGAGTTGCTAAAGAGGGGCATCTTCCATTACCTTATTCAGACTACCGCTCCGATTTATTTTGGTCTTACAAACCCCGGGTAGGCTCTGATTATGAGAGCTGCGAACGAAAATAGAGTCAGACCCATTTAGCTAATTAAGTGCGGCGAATAGCCACGGTCCGTAGAGAAATTCCGCGAGCCTCTAATAACAGGCTTCCCTAAGAAGCTATGGAGCCGCGTTACTCGTATAAAAATGCAATCGGCGAGCCGGGCCGGCGACGTCGTTCAAACTTTTCAAATTTTCCACGCAGCCCGCAGTATTAATTTTAAATTAGAAGCCGAGACGAACATTGTCTCCACATGTGGACTGGTGTTAATTAAAGCTTTCTTTGAACGAGTTGTATTTAGCATGTTTGTTGTGTATATAGAAACGACTTCGTATAAGACTTTATGCAAATTAGCTTTAACTATAATAAATAATTCTCGGTGTTTACGTTGGCCTTTATGAAATTTACGAGCCATAATGATTATCATTTATAGCAATATCCATTTGATTATGCATTTTAAACATCCATATAGTGTATAGCTTCATTATTACAGCGCGTATTGCACGGTTATGGAAGGGAGTGGAGATTTCATTTCGATAATGGAGTACTAATTTCGAACAACGCAACTTATTTTCCATAGTGGAACTCTATCGTTAGGTGTGAATTATTCATGGAATACATATATGTATTCTATGAATATATATGAATTTTATTACATAGTGTTCATATGGAGTATTCAGATTTTATATGGAAGTTATTAATTAGTTATTAGTGTGTTTTACTAAACATGCGGTATACTTACCGTGTTATATAATACTATACATTATATAATGCAGATAGGCATATATTTGTAACCACACCATATTTTTATACCTAAAATATGGACTGCATTAATATTGCAAGTATGTAAAAGCGTACATTTCAAAAAGCAAATAAAAGCTTGCGTGTAATAACAGGTAGCTAAAAGTCACAGGGAAACGTCCTCATAAACAGGATGACATTTAGTTGAGTGTATTTTAAAACAAGGCGGTTTAAACGTTTGCATGTAGGTTTATACTCTACATGTACTAGCATGTACTAGTTATGTGCATGGCTTTGAAATTTTGTTATATATTAATTTAGAAGATTATTTTTTGCAAAAAGTTATTTGCCGATTTAATATTAACTTATCACAATATTATATTATATACAATATTGTCACGGAGAAGGCGAAAGTCATGTCGTATAGGGAGGTCAAGGATTTGGCTGAAGACAGAACTACCTGGAAAAAACTCCACAGACAAGAGCCCAGCTCTAAAATATTGAATGAATGAATATTGTCACATATGAATATGCCTTATTCTAAATACAGACCAGCTTTTCATTAGCAAAATATGCTAAACGTTCCTGATAGCGATATCAAAAGCATTGATTAAAACTAGCAGGCTAAGGAATGATGACATTATTTAAACATTATTAACTTCTAATCTCCAATAATAGCTACAATAACTAATAAGTAAACAAGGCACGAACCCGCTCAATGAATAAATTAAATAGTAATTTGTTGACATAGTTTGTCGCAGCCGGATCGCCTTGTGCGTAATTGCAGCAATGTTTTTATTGGAGCCCTGCGGTGGGCCAGGTAGTGAAAGTTGTCGTACTTTGTCATAAGTTTATTAATACATGTTTACTTAGTAATCATTTGAAATGAAGAGACTTTTTCATCAAAGTCTTTTTAGAAAATTCGACGAAATATTTATAAGTCTTATGAAAAGCTCTAGCATCCTGACGACCCCTAAACGTTTTGCCCGTAGCACACTCACTAGTTTTTCGCCAAAGCCACGCAATTCACCTGCATTCGTAACAGAAATATAGAAAAAAACCTTTTCCAGTATTTGAAAGTGAATATTGACAGAAACATCGGTATCGCAGCGATCGTGGCGGACGCAAACGAGCGCGCTCGCGTGCAGCATTGAGGCCGATTGAATTAGATGGACACTAGATATCGGTCATCAATCAAAGCGGCCTGGAGTTCGATTGTTTGAAACACTAGCACGGCTCAAAGCGAGGGCTGAAGACTTCACCTGTCCGCTGCAACGCGCTGATCACAGGACCTCGCCCGCAGCGAGCCTTTGTGCAAAGATTTGTGAGCACTTTGATGTCGGCCCCGGCAGGTAATTTGGAAAAACGTTATTTAATTAACTTTCGACAAGTCTGAGTAATCGCGTTACAAAGCCGCCGGGTGAACGGTCAAGTCTTTGAGCCGAGGGGTACCGCGAGCGCACTTCATTTTTACGCCAAACATAGCCCGCCATAAAGGCGCTGTCATTTTCAGGTGTTTTCCAATTAACATCGCGCCTTTGACCATGTCCGCACAAAGTAATACAACTACCGCCTCTTTGTTATTAACTCTGTAGTTTTATTAAAGGGGTTGATGGCTGTAATGGAGTAGCTTTATGAATTCAATTTAGATTTTTATTATTTGTAAAGGCCCCTTTTTAAAAGCGTTTTATCCTGTTTTCAATTAACAGTTTTTTATCGCAAGTAAATTGAAACGTACATTTGAAAGCATACTGCGATTTATGAACGCGTTCAGAAAATATGATGCATAATGTAAAATACTGAGAAAAGCTCTATTCTAGTGCAGAGTTTTCAAATTGATGAAGTTGTGTGTTTACCGCTTGCAGCGTTAGAGCGACAGTTAGTTCATTAACAGGGCAGTACAACAGTTTTATGAGTTGCCAAAATAAGTTTGATCCAGTGTTTGAAGTTCAGCGGTGCATTGAGTGCGCGCCGTAAGCAAGCGGCGGCGGCCGAGGCGGCGCCCGCCCGAGGCTCGGCCGCGCCGGACGCGCCGGCCCGCCCGACGAGATAATTAACTCTATCAACTACCCAGTTGTTCGACAACTACGGTAATTACAACGCTTTAAACCCCCACAAATATAATTAACACTATTTAGTTACTCTCTGCGGAGAAACACATTCCGCGGTCCCGAACCGCGGTCTTATAAAATGCGGTCGGGTATATTATGACGCGGGCCGAAGTTAGCGTTTTCCGAGCGAGTGACTCGCTCATATAAACAAAGCCGGTCTTTGTGTGGTGCTCAATGAACAGCTTAATTGCATTTCTTCGCCACTTCTCTTTGCGGTATTCACACGTCTCTAAATCGATTTAATTATTTAATGTGCGTCTTCGGGTGACGCTTACGGACGTATGGCCGAAGTTTCGCTCGATCTAGTTATATATTCTGCCAAGTTATAAATTGACGATAGAGCAGACGGCAGCAATTGCGTATTGCCGTGGTACGTAATCCCGCCATCAGCAGTGAGTGGCTTGTGTCGTGAGTGCAAATGGTTTGCGAGAGGAGAAGCTTTCGCCTTTATCCCTCTGTTTCGCTTATGATTCGTGAATTTTTAACATCCCTGAAAGGACTTGCAGTCCGCACCTATTGTGGACGTGCGCTGCGGATGTTGATTTTTTAAAATAATTTTTGAGCTCGTAATGGAAAACTTGAAAAATAAATTGAGCAAACAAACGAATGGGAAAACATAGAGCGAGCTTTGAAAGCTTTTTCGTTTTACGATATTTAGCATGATTTTTGTAGATTCCAATTTGATTTGCGTACATGTTCGTATAATTATTTTTTTCCAGTAACTGTGTAGAGTTTTATTTACTAGATAAATTTAAATTTAGAAAGTGGTTCGAACACGTGTGTTGCTAGTTTCCCCTGCGATAAGCGATAGTGTTGCCAACTACCGCTCCAGTTTCCCGGCGTGTCACCTGTTTTTATGACCCGTGTTACTTTTATCACCTCATATCGTAGACGTTGGCTGTATTACTCATAGAACACGGAACATGGGAGATATGACGATATTTTTGTCAATTCTAGAAAATGTATGATGGATGATAAATAACTGTTGTAACCTTGCGACTATGAATATGTTAATTCTATTTTTCCATCAAATTTTTATGCTTCTTTGAAATACATTTATATTTATTGAAAAGTGGCAGCACATTTACATGTGAGTAAAGATAATAATATTCTAATTCACCTTAATTATGGACAAGAAAGAATATATAGGTACCTACTAACAAAATATAAAGTATACTAGGGCGATATACTCGTACAAATGTATTGTTTTTCTAACGTTTATTTTTGGCATATCTATTAGTCGGAGATCCGAGGTAGCTACACGCTCATTACTCGACATTTACTCGACAATAGCAAATTACCTAGTTCAGGAAAACACGCGGAAAACTAACGCGGTTAATTAAACTGTATCCGTCTGAAAATGGGCTTCTATCAACGTAACATACTGGGAGTTAATCTGCTGGCCATATATTACACATAAGATTATACAGTTATCTAATTATCTATAAGGAATGCCAAAAAATGGGGTTTCTTGTTGGAAACACCCATTGAATATATATTTCTAAATTCAATACCTATTCTTTAAACAATATATATCACTAACTATGAAGCCAGTTGTCGTTATTAAGAGTGAGAAAAATAATCTAAAGAATGTCATGTTGTATGGGAGCTCCTCTTAAATATTTATTGTATTCTGTTTGTTGTGATAACGACAACAGATAGGTACATCACCTGTAAGAATCAAATCTCTAGCTATTACACTTCATGAGAAACAGCTTGGTGACAGACAGCGAAGTCATAGTAATAGGTAGTCGTTGGTATCTTTTGGGTGCGGAACCCTAAAACATACTAAGATATGAGACGTACTTATCAAAATTCTTAAGCCTGAAGCCCAAAAAAGAAAAATGTCTTTTATACTGGCTAATGTTTGTTGTACAGTATTTAAAACAAAAATTTGATTCGGTTAGATGTCTTAGGACCTTTTCTATTGTATTAATTAACTCAGAATAAGCCTCTAATATCTAACATCTGTGGGTTAATAAATAGTTTTATGTACTGTTAATTAGTGGTGAGGTAATATGACTTTTATTAACGCGATAAGGGGTTTTACCGAAGGATGTTTGTGACCCTTTACGGTGAGTCATAAAATACGAGTAATTTAATTATTTAGCTTTATCAGGGGTTTTAACGAGATGGAATTTTCTATTTTGTTTCCTTATAAGTAAATATACTATTTGATATATTCTTATGGTATCAAATTGAAGTCAAGCTATTTGCTGTTGGGTCGAGTAGTTAGTAGAATCGTTGTGGTGTATGGCAATGAAAAGGTTACATTTAGAGAAATAATTATATCAATGTGATCCCACTTAAACTAAAAGCATTAAACAATTTAATATTAAACAAAACATGACCCTGCTTTTTTGCAGTCAAGCTAAAAACGCCAAAGGCGTCCACATTTTATATCACCTATCGTAGAATTAACTTTAATTAAAATATATTAAAGTCACGCAACAGCACGTTAGGCAGGCCATAATTATCGCAATTAATTAAGCTTAGGAAACTCGATAATTCGAGCGCAGTCACGACACAAGTGTTAATAACACCGTTAAAGCACGTCAGGGGTCAGCCTGACCCGCCCACGCGGCACTGGTTTGTTGGAATTTGTATGGCGTTTTAATGGGAGATAGGTACGCCAATAAACGTAAGTACTTTCAATAGTTTTTGACAAACTTTAAAAATAAAGCAGAGATTGTCGAGTTACGACTTTGTTACTGGGGATATCAAAATAGATCGTCAGGAATTGCTCATGACATTTCTTCCTTTCCTGCCTGAATTAGAACGTAAGTTTTGACGACAGATAACACGAAGTTCACCTTGTAACACACACAAGTATGAAATGAAGTGTACCTTTTTGAATGACAAAAGTATTATCTTGTAGGAATATTGATACGAATAATCATTACGACTTATTAACTGAATATTATTAACTGGGTGGTTGCTAGCCAGGCCAACACTTCAGAATATCCGTCCACCATACAAATTTTTTGGTTATTATTAAGCTAATAATTGGATTTTTGAAGCTTTCATCAACATGCGCAAGTTTTCGATTTGCAGCGACATCATATGATCTATCTTTATTTAGAACTAGCAGCCAGTCCCAGCTTTGCACTGGCTATAAAATAATCCAAGTTGTAAAGAGAAACAAAAAAAAGCCTATGTAACTCGGGGATAATGTAGCTTCCCTACGGTGAAAGAGATTTTCAAATCAGTCCAGTAATTTCTAAACCTTTTCGCGTCAAAAAAACAATCAAACCTCTTTATAGCATTTTTTTTCCTGTCCTGGAGCGCGTAACACAAGGTTACCGTCCAGGCCCGCGAGCTACTCCTACTGTGGGGGGCAGGAACTTTATTCAGCAATGTTTATTTGTTTAATATACATGAATTACAATTTATACATGTTTTTAACAGTGTTTGGAATGCATACTCTACGCATACTCTTTATAGTATTGGTATAGAAGTAGATATTTTTTTTAAATAAAGTAAGTGGTCCCACCTCCTCATAGCGTAGCTCACGGTTAGCGTGGTACGGACATGTAATGCGTAGAGAGGAGATGCATGTGACTAGGAAAAGTATGGATATGATTGTAAGAAGTAGCGGAAGGAGAGGTAGACCAAAGAAGACGTGGATGAATTGTGTGAAGGAGGATATGAATGAGAAGGGAGTGAATGTGGAGATGACGGCTGATAGAGGGGCGTGGAAGAGAAAAACAGGCTGTGCCGACCCCACCTAGTGGGAAATGGTAAAGAAGAAGAAGAAGGTCCCACCTCCTCATAGTCTCTGTGCGAGTGCGGCTGCGCAGGCGCAGGCGGCGCCGGCGCTCATTCCCTTGAGCGGCGCGGGCGGCCCACCTTGCCCTTGCGCACGGGCGCGCCGGGGGTCGCGTTCGCGCTCTTCATCAGCTTCTGCCAGTCCTGCTCGCACACTAGGGACCCCGCGAGCATGTAATACCTGCAAACCACATACGAAATATGCTATTTTGTAAAAAAAATATCCTTATCCGTTCTAAAAACTAGCAGATACATAACATGTATACCGCGCAAACTCGCACTCAAATATAAATACAATTTGCAAGTACCAAGGTGTAAACTAGAAATGCAAAGCACGGGCCCATATTCAATGGCTATTAAAATATTTAACAAGTTACCAGATGACCTAAAGCGTATCGATAATATTAAAACTTTCCTGTCCAACTTCATCATATTACTCATAAAAAAATAGAAGACTACTTAAATGATAGAACACTACAAAAATCGAATCAATTAACATGGTTGCTCATCTCCAGTAATTAATTGCAATGCCTTATTGGTTATGTAACTGTAAAGTGACATAATATTGCAATAAATTGTTTGACATTGACTTTGAACCATAAACTAATTTTATTATATCCTATCAATCAAGAACATGGCGCTGTTAGCCTAATAAAAACCTAGCATATTTAAATTTATATTGTGCAGAATAATAACGCTGTATATACATGTTATAATTATTTCATGTCAACAAAGTGCTTTAAAAATAATATTCAAGAACATGACTGATATTAGATATTATTACAACAGGGAAACTGTTGCCAAACGCAAATATGTATATTACTTTACTTTATAAGAAAACCTATAGTTAATTATTTGATGTGTCTTATTTTTCTTCGTAGGAGCTAAATGTCCAAGCTCTGTTGTCGAGAGTTTTCAAGCCGCCCGGAGGCCTCTGACTTAGCTTAACTACTGTTTGTACTAAGACAGCCGAACCCTTAAACTTATAACCCATGGTAGCGCTAAAACACAACTTTTTATATAAGTCTTATGCATGGTAACCCATCTAAAGACTGTCCGCATCAACCGTTGCTTAACCTCGATGATCGCGTCAGATTACCTTTGATAGCCGAGTTTTTTTTTATTGATGAATAGGCTTACGTTTGTATTAGTCGTTACGCCATTGTATGTTGTATGACTACAACTTTTAAGTGAGATTCAAACCGTCATTATATAATTGTAAAGCTTATGAAGCTTACCTATCGCCTTGCATCAGGTGGGAGCCACATTTCGAGCAAGCGAAACACTTTATATGGAACACGTGTAAGGGTTGTTGCGGCGCATTCGTTCTCATGACGAACTCGCTCGCAGGGATGGCCTGGCCGCACGCAGCACACGCGCCGCCTGAACCGAACATTCTGGAACAATACCAACAAATGCTTTGAAATATACTACTTGGAAATGAAAATAAATCTTAATATATATAAATCTCGTGTCACAATGTTTGTCCTCAATGGACTCCTAAACCACTTAACCGATTATAATAAAATTCGCACACCATGTGCAGTTCGATCCAACTTGAGAGATAGGATAGTTTAAATCTCTAATTATAGTCGCAATTTTAATTCATTGCTAATTATTGTCTGTTATTATTTGACGGTCACAATTATCTGTTAACTCCAAATGATTCTAACAGATGTCGATACCTTTCGAATGGGTTGATTAAGTAATCAATAGATGGCGCTGTACCCCTAAGTGGGGCAAAACAACGTTTGCCGGGTCAGCTAGTATAGTATAAATTATAATAATATTTCGTGATCAGGGCCAGTGCATTGGTTTAGTACTGTCATGCATTTTATTTTTAGCCGGTTCCGTCCCACTGCAAATGCCTCTCTATCCTCTATCCTCTTTCCACTCATCCCGGTTTCGAGCTTTTTGAATAGATAGATGATTCTTTATTGGTAACAAAAGTTATTTAAAATAAAGACTAAATACAAAAAGCGATCTCTTCCAGGCAACCTTTGGATGGAAACGAGTTAATAACTAAACATGACGTGGTGTAGGTACATTAAAAAAAAATAAGATACATATAATAACAATAATAATTATAATAACATAATTTATACTAATACATAATTAAAATATACTAATATTATTAGTGATAATCTAAACTTAACTTCTTTATTGAATCATTTTCCTTAAAAGTTTATTATGAAGATCGTCTTAGATTGTAATTTACATATTTATAATTTGTGTTTACATTTTCATAATGAACGCTGTGTACAGTAGTAATGGGACTTAAAGTTTAGACTGTTATGTTATTTAATTAATTAAGTAAAATTTTAATTGACAACTATTTTTCTGTGACAGCACCAAATAAATAAATAAAAAAAAAACTTAAGTTCGTAAATTCAATTCATATTTGCTATATTAATAAAAGAAATTGCCTAGCTTCTAGACCCAGGGGACTAGGGGCCTATTCAAACCGGAACTCTAGAGGCCGAAGCGGCGAATGAAAAATATTGGTTTCTTACGTCAGGAAGCAGAGGCGACACGAAAGCAGCCGCGACCGGCTTTGCTAGTCAGGTATGAATTGGCCCTAACATAGTTTCTCCACGTGGAAGCTGCCACGTGGCGATCTGTAACTTAAGCCCTAGCTTAAATAGGAAAGTTCAGTTCTTTTTTATTAAATTGATGGCGCATATTTTATCAAATTACCCAATATAACTTATGTTTACAGAAATAAATACTCGTATTTAGTAAGTCCTATGATAAACTGTTAAATGTAACTTAAATGAGTGCGCCAGGATGACCTTTAGCAGAGAAAAATGGCGAGGCGTCGTGAGGCGTGTACTGTCTGTCCCATCCACCACTACTTCTTGACGACCACGACCGCTCTGTCAAGAGTGTACTAACTTAGATTGAAGAAGATGATAAATGTTATCAAAGAAATAATTACAATCCGATAAAACACCTACTAAAATTCTTTTAACTTAGAAAGCTGTTTGGCACCATTCAATCTCTCAATTTAGTTCAACGTTAATTCTTTTGAAATGCAAATGGACAAATAAAAGTGTTTTATATTCCTTCTACTCATTCCTGAAGAATTCCTGAACTTGTCATTAGAGTTATTGCTATCTAGTTAGAGCGATCTTAGACGTAGGTAACAATTTTAACAAGCAAGCTTTAATCCGTTAAAACGCCACGATTATTGCTCGTTAAGCTTTGATAAATGGATAATAAAGCAAAGTAACGACATCGACTATAAATCTTTTGAATTAGATAACTATTTGAGTTGAGTTTTGAGTGTAAACGTCTGGGTAAATATTGAAGTAAGTTTGGAAATTTATACGGTAGATTGTGATGTCAGGATCACTTACTTGGTTTATGAACTAGACTATTAATGTATATTACATTTATTAGATTTTCTAAAGAATACTAAAATTGAACTTTGAAAATTGTAACTCTTAATATACAAATAACAAGTTTCACTTGGAAATATCTATTTGTTTGGTTACAACATTACAACATAAAAATCTATTTTGATTCTAGGTACAGTAAAATGATTTCAGCTTATTGTTCTTTGAATTGAAAATGTTGTGTATTCAGTGCGAATAAATGTATCCGCATGATAAGAATATTTTTATTGACCACTTTTCTGCGTCATTTCATACTTAATGTAGAAGCTTTTAGCCATTTACGATATAACTGACACATAAATTAAGTAAAACAAAAGTCCGCAAAGTAATCCTAAAGTGAAAATTGGTTATGTAATCCAGTGACAAGAGAAATGAGTTTATTGAAGTAAAGCAGAACGTTTGTTCCAATTAGAGGAAATAAGATATAAAAATAATATTTATAATTTTTTTTTTAAATAACGTGGGAAGTGCAATAAGTGCGGTTCTTTTGACATTGCGTGCTAGATTCCAACATTCAAAGGGTTTATCCTTTTTTTGTTGCACATCAATAAATAGCAATATTCCCAACGAGAGCCCGCCGACCACCGCTTTAATAGGCGCATTTAATAGTTAATGAGTGATTATTGCGATCGCTATTAGCGTCGCCAGCGAGCCGACATTATTTACAGCCGCCCTGAATATTAATAAATCGCAACAATCCGGCCGAAAGCAATCAAAATTTAATTACCTGCGCTTCTTCGTGTTTCGCAATAATAACTCCGAACGGGTTAAAAGATAAATTTTGCGAGTCTTAACAGATAAATTCGCTTCAATCACTCGAAGCAAATAGGATTTCGTTTCATTTACTCCGGTAAGAGCGTTTTCAATTAAGGAGCGCCCGACAAACAGTATCGGCGTATGAAGGTAAAATTAATTAAACCGAGCCAAGACAAACATGTACGAATCTATTTGTGTTGGACGCGGGAACGCGGCACACATACGCGATATAAGGATTACCGGCCGGGATGCGGAAAAATAGCGCCAATATGCTTAGCGAGGCTCTGTCGGCTTGCTCCCTTCTTTATACACAAATACAACTCACTTTCTTCCCCGTTGACTTTGATAACTACCTCATTCGTACGAACTGATCAATAGAACCAAACACATTTCAATTATTTAAATACTCTTAGATAGATCGTAGTAAAGCGCAGTCTATTATATCTGGCGCGGTTGCAATCTACCTGAGCAGTATACTCGAATTGTTTCTCCTGGAAGCGTTTAATTAATTAACTGAAGTAAGCACATCTAATTTGAAACCGCACTTCAATACACGAAACAGACTTAATTAGAAACTGAAAGGATGTCAACACACACGGATACATTTTATTTATTCGACCGTATTACTTTACTCAACTTTCGGAAGGGTTTCTAAAACAAACTGATCGGAGATTTCTCCGAGCCTTTTCACCGAGATTGTAATTTTATTCGTATAGTTACAAGTTTTCAAGTTTGTAATCAGCAACTTTTAGGTTTCCTTTCAAACTGATATTAATTAACGAGTGTATGTTGAACGTGTTTAATAAATGTGGAAGTTGGGAGCGCTTCGCAGGTAGGCCGGGCCTAGTCGAACTTTACTCACTTTTGATTTACTTGTAAAATTGAATACGTCGCTGTGATGTGAATCCTCATTAATTTAAAATGAAGACCGTATCTTGAAATGTTATTTTATTCATTAAAGGAGCGTCTCGAGTCGCACGGTTGTGTACGTGTCGAGTTTGGATTGTTGTACGGAACATAATTTAAAACACCTAATCTATCTGCACAAAAATAACTAATGAGGATTCGGGAACAGCGCCCGAGACGCGTTCGTGTGTGTGACGTTAACCTTTACTAGATCGAATAAATCGCGCGAAATACAATGTTATCGAGTGATTTCCTCGATCGGCGGTGTTGGCGGAGAGAATGGGGTCGCGATAGGCGATCGAGCGCCGCTCCGAGACGAATGGCTCTCAATAAAGCCGAGATGCGTCCCCAAACGGGATGTCTTACTTGTTGCTTCAGCTGCGTGTTTGCGGCCTTCTTAAGGAGCTTCGGCTGGCTCAAAAGCCGCAGGGTTATTTTTGGGTAGAAAATATTTTGTTACCGTTTATTTGCTGGGTTTGTGTACCTTGCGAGTAAACTAAAATCGATAAATTATGAAATGGTTGGAGCGCAGAGTGGCTCTCAGCGCTGCAACCGTAGCCACAGCGCGTAAATCCACCTGAGCATGGCAGTAGATTAATTTAATTGATTGCTCTGCCACTGTAACGGGAGGAGATGTCACTTGTCACGCAGCGACGCTGTGACTGGATCGTGATGTTTGCATCTAGTTTTGCTTTGACACGGAGTTAGCCTACTGAAGCCGGTCACACAGATAAAGAGACTTAATTGTGCTCTCTGCGTGTAATGGCCGGCGTTATCTTCCCACGGCGTAATTATTAGCTCTGTTTTTGTACGTATTTAATCTTGGAACCCCAAAAAGTTTACCTAGAGCCACTAAACCACAAACGTCATCATAGATACTGAGGAGGTCAAGACATGATCAAAAACAAACAAAGACTTTAACAATCATTTCGTGCTTTGTATTTCCTCCAGTATCGCGGATGCTCTGAACATACGAGTACATACCTATACTAGTACATGCAGAATAAGCACTCCCAAATTTAAGACTCACGTAAAATTTACCATACTAAAATCTGACTCACCGTGGGAATCGAGGTTGGGGCCTCGGCCTACTACAACATTTTAGCGTAATTATATTTTATCAAATAATGAGTTCAGTGCTTAATGTTTGTAAATAAAGTACACATGAGGTTTCTCTAGTCAGCTTCTACGTTACTTAGATTTGAGTCGACATACATTATCCGTACCCAAATTAGCCAACCCCCAAGTTGGAGTAAGTCCTCGCGACAGCGGGCCGCACCGCGGTATCGAGTTAGCACATCGTTAGCAAGAAACTCGTTAGCGGCGCGTGCCGGCGACAAGCCAAGAATTTACTAATGACACATGCATCGGATCGCCTCGTAAGAAGAAGCAAGAAAGGATTAGCTGCCGCCCAAATCTGTCTTATAAAGACTTTTTTAGTTAAGGATCGGCTTGTTGCTTTCGTCACCAATCAAAATATTATGTGGACATTTTGAAACTATGTAGGCTTTATATTTGTGCTCTAGAAAACCCATAAAAAATAATTACTCTGTTATTTATATGGATAATGCTAATTAAGCAACAGTAGCAATATTACTTGGTACAAAAAGATGGCATCAGTGATTTTAAGAACTATTTACAAAGATTTTATTATGAACACTCACTTGAAAATCTATCATAAACTAAACTTTTAAGATTGTAAAAAATACATTTATCATCATCTTTATTAACAAAATAATAATGCGACAGTAAGACGATGTCTTTAGCTCCACTTCTTTTAATACGTTTCACAGGCTTCAAAATGTTATTGTCACCCGTCAACAAAAACTACAGCAGAGGCAATCCCGTATCCAAATTGACATAGTAAAACAACAGAGCCTGCGACTAAGTTCCATAAACTCGTTCCCAACTCCCCGCTACACACTCTATCGGCGATTTTTAATTAAGTCCCTAGCGGCAAGCGAGCAAAGTAACACCATCAATTCATTATCCTAAACTCCGGCTCGATTGTTCCTCGCTCGCTACTTACGCAAACTTTCATTTTAATCAAGCGTTTAATTAAAAATTATCCGAGAAAAACAAAATAAGCCCGTTAGGGCGGTCTGAACTAATTAAGGCGCATGCGATGAGCCGACTGACAACAGAGGCCCGCGAGGTGAGCGTCCTTAATTAAACTCTTGTTCCAGTCCGGCGGCGTCGCTTAGCGGCTGAACTATCGCGAGGAAAACCTGACAAGTGTAGGGCGGAGCGGCGCGGGCGGCCTCAGCGGTGTCCACCGACACTCGGGACTAATGATGACGTCATTACTGCACCTAGCGCCGCCGTCACGACACCAGCACTTTTCGGCCGAGCTGCTGGCACCTTTTGCTCGCGCGTATTAAGGTGTCTTGAACATATCTACACTTATAAAATAGTAAAGGATGTTATAACTTGGGACTTACATAAAGGCACCAATCTTTCACTTAAAAAGCAAAGGTAATCATTATGACAAAGTAAAGTAATCATCATTTTAGTTTATTTTCAGTTTTAAATAATCTTTTTTGTACAGAAGTAATATGTATTACAAAATAGTAGTGTACATACTCACCTTTGGATCCTACTATTTTGTTGCAGTATTTTATATGTATAACGTTTCAAAGGACCATTAAGCCTATCTAAACTATTTACTGCACCATAATTTTTGGAACACTTTGCGACAATTTTTTACATTTAGTGTAAAAACACACTTTGATTTTACTGTGCTTAGTAGGCACTACAATTAAAATACACACATAATTTTAGTGCAGTTTGTAATAACGTTCGTGACCTTCATCGCTTCTCTGCGAGCAAGTTAACTTTCGCATAAAATTACAACAAAACTAATTACTGAGCATATTTTGTCTCAAAAATAATTACGTTCCAAAATTACAAAAAGTTCACGAACAAAGCTGAACTTTTCTAATTAATGTTAATACCAATATCAATTAACTCGCGCTAAGAATTAATTATCTCAGTATTACGGGGCTCGTTTATTACTAAACTTTCACCAATCAATCTTGTAGTTTCCTACTTTACTAAGTAATTAGGATTGAAGTAAAAGTATACACAATAGAAATGCATTTTGTAAATCTTTTTGATGGCCGATTTAAGTTTATTTTGCTGTTACATGTTGATTTCGCAGAGTCAAACTTTCTTTTTTGTATTAGACAATTAATGTTATTCACTAACCCGCACTACATCATTGATGTAGTTGCTTTCTTTCTTTGAAAATAATTTTGAAACGACGACATTTCAGTTAGGTGTGCGGCAGCCAAGATTAAAAAAAACTGCTGCAATGATTTGAAAAATAATGTATTTGTTTGAAGTGGATATTTCTTGTTTGGTGCCATTAGCATAGTGTAGCAACTGAACATAGATTAATATTTCATTAAATCATCATAAATATTTTTAATTCTCTGTATTTTGTTTGTATCGTCCGGACTGTACAAAATGTATGTTATGTATAGATCTTTTACGCTTAGAACTCTGGGGCAGTACTTTTCACACTTATAACGCAGGCCTTAATTTACCTAATAACAGCACATAAAATATTTGACAATAGTCATCAGTGTTCAGTTAACTAGGAAAATATTTAATTTCAGAGTTAGTTACTGTCAGGTTTAGGCATTTCTAAACTTTACCTACGACAATAGCAAACATTATTTGGGTTACTTTATATTAGAACTGCGATAGAGTACTGTAGTATTATGTCCTGTATTTTGACCTGAAAATATGAAAAAAAAACTTAATTTTAGATTTTATGTATCAATTTTTTTTTCTAATTCATAAGTCTGATGGTATCAAAATAAGTATAAAAACATATTCTTAGAAAGTGGTTCTTTACAAGGCTTATAAGTTATTATTTCGATATTATTTATTTACGTCATACGATTTATAACGAAAAAAACTGTAAATTCAAGATTTTGCCCTTATCTTAATCCAAATATCTAATAGCTTTTTAAATACTATAAAGTAAGTACTGGTAAGTAACCTTAAACTGCTTTTAAAGTAATCATATCAATTATCTGCAAGATATAAATACCGCTATAATTTATTAGTAGCAACATTTTGTCAAAAGCCGCACTCGCACGATGAGCTAATCGACTATCACCGCTAATTGGCCCCGTCTGTCCCCCCGCGGGTAGGGTTGCCACCCGCTGTGCTTTATAAAGCTCGTGTTAATTATTAAGTTTATGGCTGTTTATAGATTTACGTTCCATCATTTAAGTTTCTAGTAAATACTCATATTGACCTAATATCGAATACCCTGAATTAATAAATCGTAACTCCCGATATGATTATCAGACTACTAGAAAAAAATAATCAAGGTAATATTTAAAACTTATATTTATGACAAGCGTGAATGCATAAGTTGTAAGTACAGATAATACAAATTCTCCACATTTTCAATTAATTTTAAACAAATCTATTTTATATTTCAGTCTTGAAATAAATTTGTTAAATATATTTTCATATGCTATTTTTTGACGACCTCATTGGCGTTATTATTGCCATGCCGGACCGCCAATCAGAAGGTTCCGGGTTCGATTCCCGGGATGGCCTACATCTTTGTGGTGAACTAAATTTGTTGGCTGTCGGTCTGGGTGTTAAATATTTATCTATATAAAATATGTATGTATATGTAGTATATCAGTTGTGTTAGCAATCATAATACGAACTAGAAATGGTTCAGTATGGCGTTAACCAGCCGTGTGTGAATTGTGTCCTATTATTATTTATATTATATATGCAAATTAAAATTTGCCAAACCACGTATCGAGCTTCGCCAACCCTAGCGTCCACCCTCCACCCCCGCTTCGTCCCAACTAATTAGATAAGTTTGCAACTCGACTGTACTTCTGGTGCCCCACTCCGTGGCATCAATCTTTTTAATTAAACATTTTTGACACCGCGCGATTAGCCATCGATCTCATTTCTATGCTAATAGCTGCTGAATAGTTTTAGTTTTAATTTAAATGCAAACTAGTGCGGTTGTAAGTATCTACTATCTATGTGTGTCTGTCTGTTGGTTGGTAATTTTGTGGTATTGGTGCAGTGCACCAGTTTCCGCTCTAGTGTTGTTATAATTCTTTGTATGCTCAAGGGGCTAATTGATATTTTAGTTATTGAAGTTGGTTTAAGCGATTTCATATCACTGACTGTGTCACAAAATATAAAAATTACAAGAATCGGCTAGTAATTTTTTTTTATTCAGACGAAAGAAAAATAATAACAGAGTTATTTTGAAAAATAATCTTCGTAATACGAGCGATCTCTGGTGTAGAGAGTTTTCAAGCCGACCAATGACCTCTGACTTGGCTTAGCGACTGCTTGTACTAATACTTTCAGCCGGGACCGGAATTATTACTTAACCTGAATGATTATTATTATTACACTTTTTAAGACAGTCGTAACAGTTGATAATACAATTGTATTATTGTTATATTATAAAAAAATATAATTCCTACTTATTATCTACCAATAATTATAAGTAACTATAATTAATATTCAAAATAAAACAAAAACTGCATTAGACACAATTTCATATCATCGTTAGAAAACTGTAGCCTAGGTTAGAAAACTGGAGTCTACGATGCACAGCTTCTGCTTCTACGCTTGTATCTCGTAGCAAGAGCAAAGGATATCAATTTTAGTAGTTGACAAGTTAGTACTACTTGTCAAAATACTGAAACTGGTGTAATGTATGAAATAGGATAAATGAATGTGGTAATTGCTTCTTGGATTTAACAAAAGATATAAAATAAGAAATTCGTTTAAAACTTTTAAGTATCACTCGGCACCTGCGGGCCGAGCAACTTAAGGAAACAACATTTTATTTAGTAATTTGTGACTGCATCACAGGCATTTGCCGCTGATTATTAAAATTTTTCAAAAACGATATAGCAGTAGATCGAATCAATAGCAGTAGAATGATATATTAGCCTCTTTTTATTTAAAAAATAAAACTAAATGTATTGGATTGAAGTTCACAATATTATGATAATGTAATGTATAGTTAGTTATGTGTCATGTAGTTGTCTATTCTCGTTTTTTTATAACTTTTATTAAATATAAGTAAACATTGTTAAATACAAATGAAAACAATACGTCATAATATTAAACAGTCAATAATTTATAAAAATCTAAACACATATACACGAGAATATGTATTATATTAGGCTTTACAAAAAAACCTTGTTTTATTGTAATTAATGGCATGTTAAATTCTAGAATGTGTTATATCACCTCATTTATGCGAAGGCTATGCGAAGTTTATTCTACGTTTTAATAATATAACTATACGTTCAGAAGAATATCAAAAACCGGTTCGTCTGTTTCTGTGAGAAAATATTGAGTTGTTAAATTAATATAAATAAATTTATTGCAAACATGTAGGAATACTATAATGAGATGGATTATATTTGTTAAGTTAATTTATTGCTTATTTATCTATTGTTTTAACACAATTATGATCATAAACAATCAATCAAGGAACGCCCTTAAATTGTAAGAGAGCGTGAATCAAATCAATTAATTGTAACACATACCTGTATCTGTCGCAGAGGACAAGAATCCGCCATTACAGACGAGCGACTAGCAATAAATCAGAGCTTACAATGGCACATTGTCTGTCGCTCAGGCTGATTAAATAAATATAAATAGGATAGGTGGCGATCGGCGACGCGAGATCTTATCTTTCGCGACATTTGGACGCTCGTTTGCAGTACTCCTTCACGTATAATAATTGTAAGGCTAATAAAATATAAAATATATATTGCTACGAAATCGCGGCATCTAATCAAACGACACCTTTCATTGGATTTTCGTTTTTATTACGTGTACCTAAGAACTGAAATGGTGCGCAGCTTGCGTGAGTGGTATTAGTTATTGTCCAAGCCGAGACGATCGAGATGGATGGATAGCGACGAGAGACTTGAGAGCTTTGCACTTCATCTTTCATCGCTCTATGCATGCTGTGATGTAAGTGATTTTATTGAAAGAAAGTGTGAAGTAGAAAATTTATTTTGAAATGTTGAAAAGGCATTTGATTAATCAATGGTGACGAATCATGATGCGTTTAATACACATAAGATATTCTATTAATATTATATCCTATAATTTCGAAAGTTTGTGATAACATATTTCATGTACGTTTATGTTACTCTGTTAGGCTTTGTTTAACGTTCGAATTGGTTTGGATAAAATCTGGTTAGGAAGTAGTTTGGAGACATAAATTGTTGTTATTTTTTGTCCCAAATTAACGCAAAATTACAGTGGGTGACGATAGTGAGATATAAAGTATTAACGCACAACATTTTCAATCAATGCCCAACGCCATCTTCCCCGGAAACTAAGAAACTAGCTGTTTTCAATGCACGTGTGAACCGCTTTCTTCCGCCAAACCCATTCAGTATAAAAAAAAATTCACATAAGGAGTATAATATTGCAAATTATGTCATTTTATACCCTATTATTATAATTCTCCGGATTGTTTCGAGTATGCTATAATTATACAGAGAAACACATGTACCAATTTGTCAAGATTGATGTATGTTCAATGTAGACTGGATGGGGTGACCAGTACATCGTTAGGCTTTATTTAGGGTAAGAGCGCAGTAATTGGCCGGAAGCGGCGCACAGGTGCTCGGCGCCCTCCAGTGGTGGCCGCAGGAAACGAGAGCCAATTTGAATCTCTTCCACGGCAAATCAATTGATTGGGATGGCAACACATCTTTTGAAGGAAGCTAGTGGCAGGTTGAAGTGCTCTTGAAAGGTGAGGTACTGGATGTGGACTATTCTTGGTAAATAAATAAATAAATTTTGACGACCTCGTTAGCGTAAAGGTTACCATGCCGGACTGCTAATCAGAAGGTTCCGGGTTCGATTCCCGGCCCTGTCAACATCTTTGTGCTTAACTAAATTTGTTGGCTGTGGGTCTGGGTGTTAAATATGTATCTATATAAATTATGGTATGTATAATATGTAGTATATCAGTTGTGTTAGCTACCATAATACGAACTAGAAATGGTTCAGTATGGGGTTAGCCAGCCGTGTGTGAAATATGTCCTAATATTTAATTTAATATTTAAATACTCTATTCAACTTAATTTACAGCAGTTCTTACTAAACATACTTACACTAATAATGATTCTTGTTAAAGCTGATTTATCTGCGGGTCAGCTGTTGCCGAACTAGGCTTTCCAGCCTGTGTTACAGCATACAGTTACTCCCTGGTTATGTACAATTATTGTTACTGGCAGTTAGCTTACAATAAGTTTAGAATAATGAATAAAGTTGTGTACAAAAATTAAGATTTGGTTTGTAGGTGATCTAGTATAGTAGGTTATATGGTACTTGTGGTTTGCTATTAAATTTAATTGCAGTATTTGGTAATTCTGATGAAATATCATACTAAAAAGTGTGTAGGTTTATTACTTGATAGTGATCAAATGGTTTAAACGATTTCGATGAAATTTGGTATGGGGATAGGTTAGACCCTGGATTAACACATAGGCTACTTTTTATCCTAGATTGATGTAGGTAACACCGTGGGGCACAGCTAGTAATAGATAAATATTTACTACGTTATTAAGCAACATTTACAAAAAAGTTGTGTCTTATTTTACTGTAGCTGATGTATGTTTGGAATTAAAAGAAAGTTATACGTCTAGGTAAATAATTCTTAATGTAGAAACGGTGATAAATCACGTTTTATTTCTTGGCTCGCAGTGGCCCATTATTATGTATCTTGGCATCTGCATCATAACAATAATGAGATCTAGACCAGTCGCGGGGTTCATTATCTGCACATAAACGTTTCTAATTTATTTCGTTAGAGGCATTTACGACGGAAATAAAATTATAATTTAGACACCGAAAAACGTTTTTATTGTAGTGACGAAAAATGGCGTCGTTGGTGTTGGAAAAGTTGGACGTTGTGACTAACTCATTAAAATCATTCATTTATGTTATTTTTGTCGTTTTTTATTAAAACTCTTGCTTTGTTTTCTACTCTCGCTGGAATTGTAATGGATATGTTCATATCACGTATGAACAGGAGGTTTGTTCTAATTGTTCAAGTATCTAGTGAAAATGAACTATAAGATTTTAATATTAATAAACCAAATTTCTGAGCAAATTAAGCAAAACAGTTACTGTTAGAAAACACGCGAAATAGCGGACGAGAAACAATACGCTTCATTACAGTCGTTTATTCGCTCACAGCTTTACGAATGGGTTGCCAAAAACAAATGTGTAATTAAGGCTCTAAACTGCATGAGATATAAACGTATTATTTGAAAACAATTCGATTAGGTACACGTCGGTATCGAGGTTCGCCTGCCCCGTAACGGGACTTGATGCTAGTAGAAACTGCGCCGTAATCTGTGGCCGCCTGCACCCCTAAGGTATACCAAGTATAGTAGCTCGAAGATAATCTGTGGCACGAAAGGAAGGGGGTCTAATTAGAGCAGGGCGGGGGTAATGAGCCACGATCGCCTCGCCGATATTACCGACGCTATTTACGCGGTGGTCGCTCCAAAATCGCCCGTTTTGTTTTAAAACGCGGTTAACGTTTGAGTTTTGCGATTAAGGAGTTTAATTAGACAGTGTTGTTTACAACCTCATTACCGACAACCGCAGGGAAAATAGCCTCAGATATTGGCCGATAATTTATGAAGTTGAAAAATGAGCTCCTTGCCGTCGAGTAGATTCCGCTGGTGATTGTGACCGAACAATCGGACTCTATGAATAAACATGGACTTAATTTTAACTTGGCCATTGTAACGGATATGGCTCTTATTACGTTGAGTTTGAGGTGATAGTTGCTTAGCGCTTAATACCTATAACTTGACCTTCAATTAATGACGCAAATTATTACTGTGATTATCGCTGATTCTTGGGACTGTTTTTAAATTCGTTCAAGCCAAAACACTGCTCAACTCAATTTTCGAGTCATTAAATGAAATATGCTTTTAGAGTGAGGTGATGAAAGTATAATAAAAGCCTATATATCTTTTTTACGTCGTAATATAATCCCGTAATAATTATATGATACTAAAATAAAACGCTGCAGTAATGAAGAATAATTAATTAATTTCACACCTCGCTTACTTTCAACCAGTCTTTTTATAGGTATACTAGAGGTTGCCCGCGGCTCCGCCCGCGTGTAGGTCGCTTTTCGCGTAACCTGTGGAAAAATTCTATTGTATCCCATTCCCGTGCCAATTTTATATAAACTTAACATTGCTAAGTGTTTTTGAAAACACAAAACTTTCATTTTTAACTTTCAACCCCAATGGTTTCCCCCTTAATGCACCCCTGGCAAAAAAATAATAATTTTAATTTAACCATTTAATAATATACTACCATAACAACTTTCAAGACTTTAACTTGATAAATAAAGAATTTTCCATACAAACTTTCACCCTTCATTACAAACCCTTAGTTCACCCCTGGCAAAAAAACTTGATACCATTATTTTTAATTTTACATAAACTATACATATTTCAAATTTCCTTGCTAGAAGTTCAAAAACATAGAAGTTTCATACAAACTGTTTTACCCTCTTTCACCCCCTTAAGGGTTGAATATCCACTAATCTATTCTTAGTACACGTTTAAGTACTAAATTATACACACAATCCAAATTTTACACCTCTAAGTTCAAAAACACAAAACTTTCATTTTTAACTTTCAACCCCCATGGCAGCCCCCTTAATGCACCCCTGGCAAAAAAAAAGTATAATTTTATTTTAACCATTTAATAATATACTACCATAACAACTTTCAAGACTTTAACTTGATAAATAAAGAATTTTCCATACAAACTTTCACCCCCCATAACAAACCCTTAGTTCACCCCTAGCAAAAAAAACTTGATACCATTATTTTTAATTTTACATAAACTACACATATTCCAAATCTCATTACTGGAAGTTCAAAAACAAAGAAGTTTCATACAAACTGTTTTACCCCCTTTCACCCCCTTAGGGGTGGAATTTCCAAAAATCCGTTCTTAGTACGCGTCTACATACTAAAACAAATACACCCTCCAAATTTCACAACCCTAGGACCAGCCGTTTGGGCTCTGCGTTGTCTATAGATGAATGAATGAATAGGTCAGGACAAAGAGTCTTATAGTATAGATTAGGAGCATTAACTTTAAACATGGAATTAAAATACAATTCATTAATTACAACATTCTAGAATAGGTTTCAGCTAAAATAACAAAAACTTATCTTTAGGACGAAAGTACATCTATTTCACAAAACAAACGCAGAAAAAAATTGGCGCAATTGAATTCATAGCACAGTTTCTACATTCTATAACGTCGGCAACAAAAAACATTAACAATTCATTTCTAAAAAGAAAAATCAATAGCCTCGTTATATTTCCAGCAAGTTTATAATTGACACTGTCAGATCTAAGTTAAGGTCAATCGTCTGGCTAAGATAGTGCGATAGCGCAAAGCTGCGGCGCGGCGCGGGCGCATCTCGGACCATTACAAAAGGATTGAAGAAGGTTTTTTCAGTCTTACCCTTGTTTTATCCCTCTAATAGACGTCCCGCCGACATCATTAACGTATCGGCAAAGTCAGCCGCGCAGTTATTCGCTAATGTGACAACAACACAGAGGAACCCCGCCACAAATGAGGGACGCGATCTTTTTGGGTAAGGATCGAGGCATACTGGATACGAGTATCTTCTACATTTCTTTGAAGCAATGTTATGTAGTATGGTTATCTTCTTTTTACATCATATTTTAGTTTTATTATATTTTTAATAAGAATATCAAATTCTTGTGAAAAAATATATTTGTACCAATTGAAATGAAATGTAAATATTTAGTGGCATAAAGATTATTATGGTTTTATTAGATTATTTTTTACATAATCACCATTTTGTTAAAAATTAATCGCTGATGTACTCGAAGTCTGACAAATCGCTGATTATTTTGGCATGCAAGGCTATTAATTTTTTTATCAATATTAATTTATATATTCATTAATTTGTTTTTGTTTTTTTAGTTATTCCTAGCCATAAAGACTACCTAAAACAAGAGTTTTCTAGTTTATGATAGATTTCTGTATGAAATCTATCATAAACTAGATAACAGAAAAATAATATTTCGTATAAAGTATTTGAAGTTAAAGACAACTGGCGTGAAGATGAGGAGGTTCGCTCAGTGTGCCTCGTTACGTCGGGGGTGTATTCTAATCGCGTGTTAGCGTGGCCCGTTTTTGCGCTAACGAACAGGTCGCGTTAAGGCGAGACGTCGACGTCGAATCGACGGGGAATTTCGCCTCATTAAAACTTGCGATCTGCGGAGGAGGCAATTTGGACGACTTTGCCCGCTACTTATTAACGACCGGCGAGTTTACACTATCACCCGCGGAAGCCGTCTCCGTTTCGATTCATACGGTATTATTACTAGCAGCATCCCCTAGTGCGGTCTGCCCCACCTGCCCCACTCGAATTAGTAAACAAACGTCTTTACGAGCGGTTTTACGAGTCCCGCGATATTTCGGTCTCGCGCACGCCGGTTTACGACATAATGAATTTGTTGATGAACTAGGCATTAGAAAGTTTGGAAATAGACGCGCGTGTTGACCGCGGATCGCTGCGGCCTCGCGCATCATTGTGGTCTGCTTTATGAACACATTTATTATGTGCTATTGTATGAAGCGTGTTTTTTTTACTTTTATGTGGAACGAAGAAAATTCAAAGGAGATGAAAGAAAACAGTTTGCTATTTTATATACCGCACAGTTTCGATGACGCTGATAAACGACTCAATTTAATTTGAAAAAATTGTGACAAAATCAAAAATATTTGACATCGTAAAGAGTTTTAATATGTCTTCTGTACTATGAATAGGTAATCTAGATCTACAAAACGAATCTTGGCAATGACTCAATAAAAGTGGAAGATTTTTTTTCTCAAAGCTTTTTTATAGATCGATTAACATCCCATAAAGCTTAAATTAAAGAGCACTAACAGTTCCATTAGCGTTAAGTCGCGCTTCCACAATATAACTTCATAATATTAATATTCATAAAGTAATGCCATCACATAACTTTGTAATATCAAACATCTCAGTTATCTATTAAGTAATAAAATAAACCACTTACGGGTTAAATTATGGGCGACGTATTACATAATTAAGGCATCTCCGATAAAGTTAAGCATAAATTTACATATCGGAGCCGGCATAGCAACGTTATTAATAAATGAGTAGTAGTTGGTGCACGGAGCACGCGCCTAGTTACTGTGAGTTAACACACGAGGTTAATTAAGATCAGAAGCGGGACCTATAACTAGCTAACGTCGCGTCGACACTTCCACCGACTCCGCCGAGTGCTTCCCCTTAATTGATACGATTTGATCGTCATCATAAGCACTCCCTTATTCCCGGAATATAATTTAATTAAAGTTTACGTAACAATTTATCGCCGCTGAGTTATTATTATTGCCGCCGAAGTACTTTATCACCCCGTGAACTCCGCGTCGCAGGCGGATCCATCGAAAGTTTCCAGTTTTTATGTTAATATTCGAGCAGGTACGCGACGAAATATTGAAAAGAATCAACACACGGAATACATGAAAAGGTTTAACCGGCGAGCAGTGCGCTTCACTATGTAATTCAAAATGGGAATAAAATGTTTTGACTGCGCGTTATTGGCGTAACATAAAGTCGGTTAAAGCAGCTATGTTATAGTGAACACCAAATCTCGGCCACTAAATATTGTTAGAAATTCTTTTGACAGCGTTGGCTATCGAATAATGATTTGTGTACGTCACGCCAGCCTTCGCTGTCATACTTGCGCCAAATTTTCACCAAAACATTTTTTTACTATTTTTCGACGGCAGCCGGACGCCGGGCATTGCGTTTATTTATTAACGAAATTCGTCCATGTAACACGTCTGGTCCGGTGAGCCGGGCTGGAGGCATTGTGGACCGCTCGTCCAACGTATAGAGTACCAAATACGCCGGTCACCGCTGTCCTCGTTGTGACGTTTTCCACGGCGCCAGTACCGTTTACGAGGCTGCATGGGCGCGACGCAGCATTGCGCTCCCGTGCGCGCTCCACCCGTATCAATTTCGAATAGGTTTCCTATTCCCGGAGAGATTGCGTTTTGATCGTTTTGTATGTAAAACTGTTGCCCTAAATTAAACGTTTTAATAATAGAATAGAAATAAAAACGGCGCGACAGCGTTGACATGCACGCGGCTCGGATGGCGTTTCATATTTCATTAGTTTTAGTGAGTCGTGAGGTAAATGTAAACAGTGGCTTGTTAGCGGGGCGCGCGGACCACATCAATGATTGGGATGATCAATTACGGGGTAGTTCCAATTAGTGATAGTGCAGTTACAAATCAAATTTGCCAGGTCCCGTCCGGGAGTCGTTCGCTAATTAGAGCTGCGGGCGAGGTGCCTCCTGCGAACTAATCAGGTGGCTAAATAATGTAGCCGTGACGAGCTCGTTAGCGCTCGTGAGACAGGCGTTATTAATTAACATCACATCGGAGCACCTCACCGGGCCGCGCGCCCCCTTGCGGCCGCCCGCTCCACGCACCTACGACAACCGGCCCGACGTATTATCCTTGTAGCTTATAATAACTTGCTAACTTGTAATTACGCATATCTTCCATATAATTATGTTAATTTTATGCCTAAAGTGCTCACAGTTTAATGAAGTCACAACAGAATTCTGCGTCTGTTGGATAACCGAGCGTAGAGTTTCATTAAACTTTCATGTACTACTTGCTATTAGTTTTACACTAACTGTGTTTGATCGGAACCCGCGTAATTCTAAAACTTGATAATATTGCCTTTCATCACTTAATAAGACGTTTGAAAATAAAATATTAGCTCTTAACAAGCTCTGAAAATATAAATGCAGTTCGTGTTGGTCGCATGCCGAGAGGGTCCAATTAAGACGGCAAACACAACGTCAATTTATAACAACAGAGACTTGAGGCCGAACATGTGCGAGCGTACAAGATAGGTTCATCTCGTGAATTTCTCCAGTGACACGGGCGACTTGGGCTGCGCGGCGTCGTGCGACGTCGCGCAAACATGTCCGATGACGGGAGACGACACTGAATTGATGACGACAAATATCTCAGCACATATTGACAGGACGCCTGCGAGGTGATTGCATCGACGGGGATTGGAACTAGCTGGGTGTCGGCCAGCTGAATGATAAACCTCTGTGCTAAGTCAGTAGTACAAGTTTTTATCACAAAAATATAAATATAAACACAATAACAGATAAAAATAGCAGTAGGAAAATCCTATACGAACAGGAATATAAATAAATCAATATACTTAATCTTAATGAAAATACTTAAATTACAAAGTAAACAAACGAAAGCTACCGTACACTTAGTAATATAAATTATAATATGGTGATAAAAATAAATTTAACATAGCTCAGGAATAATATTTACAAAGCATAGCTAGAAAACAATAACTAATTAATTAGATTATATTGATTTATTTATATGCCTGTTCATATAATAGCAGTGGGGTATTTTTTTAAATATATATTAAAAATCTGTCGCCAAGATATTCAAGTTTTTATTTTATGTTAAAATTATCTCGAAACGATTATATTAAAATTAATAATGTAATTGATAGAATAATTTTATTAAACTTAATTTACGCTAATAGCAATAACTTAATTATGGTTAAGCCATAAACATCTTCATCTTTAAAGAGTTGATGTTATTATGAATATTTAATAATGAATGCTAATAGCTTGCGATCAAATCATTTACTATATTGATTAGACTAACAGCCCGAGCTGATTAACCAGATTTTGTTTGTTTAAATATTGAACTTACATAACTGTTTCTGTATGTTTAGATAAGTTAATAAATGTTTGCAGGCAGAGATAAAACAAAAATCAACAAAATTAGACATCCGAGTGTAATACATTACTGTTTTCCAATCAATGAAAGTCGGCACCGACAGATTTCAAACTCAAAAAAATTCACAATTCAAAATCTTTTTATTCATGAAATGTATGTACATGATTTATTTCCCTAACCCTCAAACTGGACTGAGCGCCCGTATCATGGAGGTTAGTTCCTTCCAATGACTAAAATTAGAATTTCGTACATAAGTTTATAGGACTACAATTTCAAATATTTTTGACATGCTTTAATTTACTTATCTAAATTTACAGCAATCTATAAATTACAATCGTAATTTAAATACTTCCTAATTAGTGTAATTAATTTATATTAATATATATCCTTGCAGAGGTCATATATTTGACTAGTGCAGCTTGCGTCGCCCGTCATCGGGTGGGCATCGGCCGCCTTCCTGTGATTTACTGAACACCACATGTTGTCGTCTAGTAGAGACACAGCTTACAGCTTTAAGATAACCCAATATTATCCTTAACAGTCTGTTAGTTGTACTAGAGAATAGAAACATAGTAACATTTTTCGATGATCCTTATTATGTATTTAAAACTTAAATTTAATGTTGCTTTTTTATTTATAGTAAAACTAGCTGACCCGGCAAACGTGGTTTTGCCTCACTTAGGGGTATGAAAAAGATAGTGTAGCTTATATGACACGTTCGTAGATTTACCATAGCAGCGCCATCTATTGAATACTTACTCAACCCAGTCGAAAGGTATCGACATCCGTTAGAATCATTTGGAGTTAACATTGTGACTGACTGACAATTGTGACTGTCAAATAATAACAGACATTAATTAGCAATAAATTAAAATTGCGAATATAATTTGAGATTTAAACTATCCTATCTCTTAAGTTGGATTGAACTGCACATGGGTGCAAATTTTATTATACGAGTAATCGGTTAAGTGGTTTAGGAGTCCATTGAGGACAAACATTGTGACACGAGATTTATACATATTAAGATTAAAAAGTTCATTTAAGGGCTAAGAAAACGTTTTATTGATATGGTGGCTTCAAATTACTGGTAGCACAATTTAGTTTTGTTTATCAAGAATACCAGTTAGTATAAAGCTTACTATCCAGTGTTCACAATGAGTGTAGTAACATAAACCGATTAAGTTTATTAGGCTTTTAATGGTGTTTTCCAAATACAAAATCTATAAGGTTTAGTCTGTGACATTAGCACACATCACGCGCAGCTCCGGAACTAAATTACTCCTGACAAATGTACTTACACTGCCCGACTCAACTACCCCGTCGGCCACGATATTAGAAGGCTCAAACCAAGACAAGTCTTCTGAACGAACGATTGTAAAAGAAAAAAGTAAAAAAATATATTTTTATTTTATTACTAAATAATTGAAAGCTTAGTTTTTCTGTCAATAGCAAAAAACCACCTTTCACTTAACAAAAATGTTCTTACAATCTTCAACATTCAGCAAAAACTGTTAAGAACATTCACTTTCATTCTAAATAATGAAGTGGTCCGAACATAATTGCATTTATTCAATTGAGTACAATCTAAGGACCTCAACTTTAGATTAAAGCCGTAACTTGTAAACTTAGTTAATAAACTCGGCTCGGACGTCCATATTCTCGATACAGGTCAGCGTCTGCTCGGTCGAGATGGATATCAGTAATCAAATCCCGAACAAAGATTGACCGTTTGCCGGACGGTCTTTAGTTTCTATTTAGAAGCAAACGCAACGGACTACGACAAAGTCCAAGCGAGGCTCTGCGGACAAAGAGACAAACGAAATTAATCGGCTCCATGCGCCGACGTAACCCAATCCTCCTCGAGAGGAACGGCTTGCCTTCAAATTGACTGCTCTACACAGCCCGCCCGCAAGAAGCTTTCCACGAAATACTATGACCGGAACTGACTATATTCGTGTTTGGTTCAACATAAATTGATATTAGCAATTTATGTATAGACTGACTAAGGTTTGTGGACTTACAGGCACGATTGAAAACACTGGCAAGACAAATTTCATTCACCATAGATCGGAAACTAGTTCGAGCCAAGCGACAATTCGTGCCTCGTTCCTTTGAAGAGTCGGAGCGGGCTCATCCTTTAGCGTCGTGCATCGGAGTTTGGTGACATCAATTTACGTACAATGTCAATTTGTGCGGAGAAACGGCCGAGTCCGGGACACAGGGCCTCATTAGAGGCGAGCGGTTGCAATTAAACCGTGCGTCTTTTGCAAGTTAACGAGCGCCCAAATTGGACGGCGCCGCCCGCCCTGGACACGCCGCTTCATAAACAACATTTCGACATCGCGCAATAAATATCGCAGAGATACTATCGCGTAAACTTGTCGCCGTCACCGCGATTTAATATAAAGCCGGCTTTAAGATATGATACGACCTGCACGTGGAAACTGATAGCTTTTGAAAATAATTTCAAGAAGATCACCGTTATTGTGACATTTGGATCGTGTAAATATATTTAATTGACGCGAATGCAGATTTTGTCAGCTCCTAATTGGCATTATTGCTTTTTATTGCAGACATAGTGATAAACATGCCGGATCTTAACGAATAATGATGCTGTTTTTCAATATTTTAGGTTTAATTATGCAAAATCTGACGGCCGACTTATTGCGAACTGACATTTACATATACATATTTTTAAATATTTTTTTTTAACTAGTGGAAACAATTTATACCTACAAATGAATACGGAAGACGTAACGAAATCACAAGTTATTCATTCCGCACTATAAATCACATTACAGTAGTTGCAAATGTAAAAGTCGTTTAGTTGATGCGAAAGTGTTAGCGGCGGGCAAGAAGTTGGCATGGGGCGGCTCGTTAGGGCGGGCGGGCGGCTGATTGCCGATTGAGCAGCAATTGCCTTGATTGACGGCGCCCGCACGCGCCCTAACGAACCTGCTTTCAACTGCTGGTGGACGTGCCCGCGCGCTGCTCAGGTGCCTCCGACCGGCTTTCAGGGAATTGGTTAATCTCGCGGATTTTACTGTTACTGTTTTTGTATACTCTAACAACGATTAGGGTAACTTTGATGGCCTACGAGTAAGTAATGGACAATAATAAAAAAACTATATATCACTAATTTATTTACTTCATATTTCATAAAACATTATACACGTTGGGTAATGCTATGAAGTCTCAATGTTTTCAGTAATGAAAAATCAAATTAGCAAGTTAGGCAAGCTACCCAATAATTTATGCATTGTTTAGATGTGAAACAACTTTATTATACCTTAACCGTGGTACACAAATGGGTTATAAATGTCTTCATTCAAACAATAGGGGTAATAAATCATTATAAAACTCGTATTAAGCCGTCTTAATGTTTATGTAACACTTCCGCCGTGTGAATACTGTATAGTGGCACCCGCGGGAAGCCTCGCCTGGCAGCTCGGTGCGTACACATCGTAATCAGCAGGAGGAAACATCATCAGCGTCTTTGTGGAGCGGCACCGCAATCCATCATAGCGGGACAAAAGGCGCGGATAAGCGTCGCTGTTTGCGTGAGAGAACGTTAATTTGGTTAAGGAGTCTCAATCAGAGGCGGCGGCGCGAAGTCGGCGGCCGCGGGAGCGATTCGAGCGAATTACCGCACCTGGAGGCGCGGGGGCCGACTCGTTAGTTGTTGTTTGCCGAGTGACGCGGGTCAATCAGCAGAGACATGCACGGAACCGCACTTCTTCATCCCCCTGAGCCCCGCCCGCGCCCGGCCGCTCGTTAGGCCGCGCCGTCTCTGTCAACTGTGAGACGAGCTTTATCGAATCTACGACGCACGGCGCGCCGCGGTCGGCCCACTCTTCGCTCTAGTTTGGCTCGCAACCGCCGGTAAACAAGGGAAATCAGTGTAAAACGAATTTATGTGAACGTCAAATACGGGGGTTCGAATGTCTGATGTATTTATAAGCATTTAACGCTATAAATCAAGCTGAGCAGTCGTCGAGAGCGAGAGTTGCGGGGACAGAAAAATGTATGTTTAAAGGACGATGGTAAGGTCGAGATAATTGGGTCGGATTCTTGGTGTTTGGTTAATTAACGCAGCAGCTGGGCCCCATGTGAGCGCGGGCGGGTGGCGCCAGACTCTTACGGCAAACAACAATACTCGTTATGGCTAATTACAAAATCTCTTATAGAAATTAGTACGAAAATAGACGACCAAGTGCAAATTTACGTACGAAAAGTTTTGTATCAATATAGAAAGAGAAAAAAATCACGTTCGTTTTACGGGAGCTATCTTTTTATAAATTCTATATTATAACTAAATAATCAAAATTTCAACCTGGAATTATTAATTTTGTTTAGCTTTTAGTAATTGTTGTTATAGCGGAAACATAAATACATCACCATTGAAAATGTCAACTATCTTGCTATCACGGACATAGAGTAACTGTCTGATGACAGACAGATAGACTGACGGACAGCGAAGACTTAGTAATGGGACCCCGCTGATACGGAACCCTAATATTTCTTACACAGAGATGAAAGTTACATAGTAGTTGTTACATTGCCGTGTGTAGCAGAATTGTACAAGTACGTTTCAATTTGTATTATAAAGCAAACAAGCAGTATTAGTATCTCTTATGAATCACTTGATTAAAAGTAAATAAGAGCTTAACAAACCTCGTTAGGCCTGTTACTTTAATATCTCGTACTATATTTTACAAACAGCTAACTAGCTTCTTTACGGTACTTAAACTAATAGGAATAATTACAACCATATAAACCGTTCATTATTGGAACTAGTTAGAATATAAATAGAATATATTCATCGAGTTATTGTAGACCAATTATTTAAGTTTATTGGACAAGTTTATAAAAGTTGTTTACTTTAGTTACGTTAGTACTTTTTATACTATGGTTTAGGAACCTGTCGAAGTAAATGGTAAAATACTTTAATTGGCTCTACCTTTACCCATATTTGAAAACATAGGAAAATTGACGTGACATATCTACCGATAAGCTATAGCAGTATTGCCCTATTATATATAGCCAATCATTACCTTGTATCGCATTGGAATTATTCCTTAATAGTCAGTATTGCCATAAAATGGTTCTACTAATAAATAATCGTGCAATGTAACGCGAGTTAGTGACAGGCTTGTAGCAAAAACTTTGTACTCCCTAAATTAGTCCTCAACGTTCTCTAACAAGGCCAATTTAGCTGGTTTAAGAGACGTCGCCGATTGGCAGTCTTCGTGAGCAAAACTGTGTCCTTTTTGTACCTCGGCCAGGTAGAAAATACAACCGTTCAAAGCATTTTCATAACAATGTGCCCGCGGGCCCCGGAGCTATTTTTTGGCCGCCCGATGCATTCGCCAGACACGCCATTGTCATCCTCAGATGACGGACTAAAAACCGATTAAATCGATATAATCAATGAAAAAAATCAAAATCGGATTCCACACCGTAAAAGGTACTAATTAGCCGTTCGCAAGAACCGGGGAGATCATAAATAATGGAGACGCAAGGATTTTTTCCCGAAGCTTGTGTAGACTCACCTCGTGTAGTCGCTCTTGCAGAGGATCATGCCGCCCTTGAAGTAGAAGGAGCGGCCCATGTCGGCGAGCGCCTGCTGGCAGCACGTGCACTTGAGGCAGCCGTGGTGCCAGTAGCGGTCGAGCGCGTGCAGCAGGAAGCGCTCCACGATCTTGCCGCCGCAGCCGGCGCACTCCTTGAGCGCCGGATTGTTGTTGTTGTGCGGGTACTCGTGCCCGTTGGCGGCGAACGCGGCCTCGGGCGACGGCGGGTGCGGCGAGCTTAGCTCCCCGTACCCGTGGTAGTGCGGGTTCATGCTCAGCGCGCTCGCCGCCAGCTTGGCGGCTGAAGCGGAGACCGCTCGCACCGACCACCACGACTACACGCCCTGCGGACAACACATACGTTGGCGTCATTTCGCGAGCTTCATTCATCGTTACAAATATACGAGTGCTATGAGGCCCACAAAAACTTCTTATGAAATCTTCCCAGAAGAAATTAGCTTGACGAGCCCGACCCAGAAACGGATTCGGGTGTAGGCTTGCGGGTGGCGCGTTTATAAAATTTTCCAATTAGCAATTTCATACAATTAGGAGCGGGGTGAATCGGGCGCTGCGGGCGCGGGGAGTGCGTCAACCCGAGGCAATTAGCTCGCGGCCGGCGGAGCGGCGGGACGTCTCCGCGGCCCTGTCACCATAAAACTTAATTAAACGTTTTAAAACAAGTATTCATTAAAGCATAATCGAGCTTATGTAGTCATAAATAACCGGATTGTCCCGCGCGGAACGGGCGCCGTAATTAAGACTGCACAGAGTTGATCAAACGCACTGATTCCAAACTACCCTTCATTAAGAGCGCGAGCGGGCGGAGCTTCCGCTGCGGTGCAGAAACTAATTAAGAATAACGGACGCTTTAAAAGCGTAATTAATTTAGATTGTAATTCTATTTCTCCGAGAGTAAAGTAGACAATTATTTCAGTAGCCCTTTCTTTTGAAACGATTTGCTTTGCTGAATGTAATTTGCTTAATTTCTGTGTCCGACAGAATAAAGGGTTGTAGCGAGACGCTTAGATTAATTTCTTGCGTCGGCAGCGACGTCCGCGGCATAAATAAACAAACTGACGAATTTATTGAACCTTAGCGAGCGTAAGTAATAAACGTTTCAGTTACAATTGCAATTATTCATAAACCGGTGTAGATATCGCTTGCAGCTTTAGCTAGGAATGCGAGGAACTAAGTAAAAGGTGCTTTGTGGTGTTAAAATTAGAGTAAGATTTGGAGTGTGGTGTGTGCGTTAGGAGTGTTATTAGGGCTGTAGTATCGGGGCATGTCTAATGAAGGCTATAAGGGCCGGTGCTGGCGTGTGGGGAACGTAGCGTGCCAGCTAATGAGCGCCGTCGCGTGCGTGCACTAGTTCGATAGCAGCCGAAGTACGCGTGATCTAAGACAACTGCCGTTAATGGCTTTATTTGGACTCTACTATGAAAAGCTTCATTACTTTTGTCTAAAAAAAAATTCTCAAATCATGTGCACGTCTAATGTGTTTTAAGATGAAAATACATACGTAGTATAAGAGTAAGTGTATCACACTTTAAGCACTGTTCAGCACCAAATAAAAATATCTCTTACATTTATTTATTCACTTATTCAGACTTTTTACAAAATGTTAAAATACATAAAGAGAAAATCAATAATGTTATTCCTCTTACACAAAAAGACATCAACGCGTACGCATTATCGTGTTATTTCAGTCAATACTTTCTCATTTTCTCTTTTACTACATTCAAAATAGAATTACCAAATACTAAGCAACATTTGCCTATTACATTAATTACTACTCAGAACTTGGAGCGTAAGTGTATAACGATTTACTACTATTTCTTATTTGTATTAGAAACCTAACATTTTAAAATGTATATTTTTTTATCGATATCGACGTTTCAATTTTAACACTTACAGACTTGCCACATAATATAAGCTTTATTAGCATTACGAAAGAATTACATCGACATTCAGGACACGAAATGCAATTATGCATAATTACTCAAACTTATGTCTATTCTAGTTTATACGATGCAAGGGAAAATAGCTTATAAAGTTTGAAGTTTAAGGTTGATTATTCTACTGAATGTATAGTAGGTGTAAGTTGTGCGTGTTTAGGCCGCGAGGGTAGTTGGGAACAGACAGGTGCCGTTTTCATTATTCAAGCTCCATTGATTGGATACTTTGTTGCCGTTTAAAAATCTTGTTAGCAACCAAAACTGGAGTCTCAAGGCCTTCTATTTACCTGTTAAGTGATTTTTTTTTCAATTACAACGATGAGCAGCGAATTTGGAATTTAAAGGCCGCGAAAGTGTAAGTCATTCTTGTTAGTGAGTGTTTATTTCCGCGTTTTCTTCGGCAGCCTTTTGTATGTTGTCAGTGGTAATAAAAGTGATGATTGGGCAGAAATTGTGAATACATGATGAGATGTAATAAGCTTTCTAGGTAAGAATATGTTCGTTAATACAGCTTCTGCACTAGTAGTGCTAGAGAATGATGAAAGCCCGGCGAGCTTGATTACACTTAACGGTGTTATTTACATAAGTAATGAATATAATTATACGCTGCGCCGCATTATCTATTTAACCATCTAGTTACTAAGTAAGCTTAATGTAATTACCAGATGTTATATATACATACTATATCGTAATTTAAAAACAACGAAGCTACAGTATGTTAATGTAATTTTACAAACTCGTGTGTTCGTAATTGGAAATGTTAAGTTTCTAGATTGTATAAACGATTTAATTAAATAGGATTTGTGTGTGCTATAAGAATATAGAAAAAGTGAATGAAAGTATTTATTTGTATTTCCTTTTGCCACGCGCATACAAGTTGAACTTAACATGAAATAACTGCTTTTGTAGTAATAGCTTTCTTGCGTCTCTGTATAAGTAGATTTTAAAAATCCCTGACTCATCTTTTTGTGGTTGCGACCATTTTTGATTTGAAATTTTCCCTTTCATTTGATACCATTTACAGCATTTGATTCCAGCAGTTGTTAAAATATATGCCGCAGCCACCTTACCCCTTTTCAAAGCTAAAAACAATCATGGCTATGAAACTAATCTAAACAAAACATTTAATTTTTAAAATCTTTTCGGAACGGTCCATCAATTCGAGATCTGCGTTGCCACAGGCAGACACATTCACACATGTCAAACCTATAGCACCCCGTCGCTTTAACGTTAGGGGTTAAAAATAATATAGACTATCCAACAGTTGCACGCGCCACAGTTTGATTGTGAGTTAGTATGCCGCGAATAACGTAATTAAGCCGCGACCGCCACCGCAAAATATACACGAAAACGGAACGAGAATGCGAACCTAATTAGAGAAGAACTAGGCAAGGCGGACATGATAAGGCGAATTGCATTGGGATCATCTCGAATGCAAATATGACTTGATTTTTACTAAAGTTGTGACAAGTGCACTAAAAGGTCATCAAAATATACATACAAATACAACATTTAATGAAAAATAGTAAAGAATATGTTCTCAAATTATTATTTTAACCGCAAAAGTATACCTATGATTATTTATAAATTATGAAACAGCTGATTTTAGTCATAGTACTAGATTACAATTTCTTGGAATTTCGTTACTAATTACCGAAACTTTATCCATATCTCAAAAGTTACTTGACTAATAATTTTAATGTCCAGAAAACATTTTAAGAATGTAAACTCATCCAATGTGTAAATTATACAGTCATGGGCAAAAAGTTATATTTTCCTTTTGATATGGCATTCATGTAGCGTTAATGATCCGCGATTCCAACAAATCTTTTATATCACTTTTTCGTTGCTCTGCACTGCGAGTTTGCGAGTATAAATCCAATTCGTTTTCTCTCACATCCATACTAATTAAAAAACTGCGGACAAATTGGAGCCCACTCCTCGCCCACGGGAACATAAAATATCCATTGCATAAGGGTGTCCAGACTTTCGACGAGATACGGAGCTAAATCAGAAAATCATTTCTCTAGATTTCTAAATAATAAGAACATGTTTTTCAGTTATTACCTCATTTATATAAATGTTAATCTCAAAAGCTTTACACTTTATTGAAAATTTACTATTAATCCATGTGACTGCCAATTTAAGAGTGATAATACATATACAAATATTTTTATTTCCTTTAAGGTTGTGTACGAATATGTAATAATTATGTGCTAAGAGTGGAAGAAGTATGTACATTGTGTGGTACATACTTTATTGGGCCTTATACATACGTGCCAATACTTATACGAACGTACGTAATAATCACTCTATATATTGGCAGTTAGATGGATTAAATTGGTATATTATTTACAAATTAAAATACTTTTGTTCCTTATTTTACGAATATGTTTATTGTTTTTATTAAGTTTCTAGTACTTATACCAGTTTACCTGTCATTAAATCCCATTTTACTGTGACGAATGGCAACCCTAGGGCCCATTGACGAGTCAGGTCGGCCGGGCGGCTTTCCATTGATTAATTTTATCCAATCGGACGCGATTCCAAGGTTTTTATGAGTTAATTGTCATGCTTCATTAGGTAAGTAACTTTGGCGTTTTGCATTCACTCCCCTTTATTAATTTGTCGGGATTAAATAACAGCGATCGTTTTATTTCTTATTTTTTAAGGATGTTTTACAGTTTTTGTGAGAGAGATATCATGATTTATTCAATAAAAATTGAACACAGTTTACGCATAGCAATGTATGAGACATACTGTCACAAAATTAGGGCAAAACCTGTTCCTGTTACCATTCAATATGAAATATGTATTGCTGAAACATAGTACTTTACTTTTCAAGGCTATATCGGTTTCAGGTATACGAGTGTAGGTACAGGTAGTAGTAGGTTCAACGCGATAGTTAAACGACGAATGACGGCAATTCAAATGCAGACTACTGCGCAAAATTGGCACAGTCCGGTTTATTTTATTAAAAAGGTAAAGAAATGGACCACACAATGCCAAACAAAAACAAAATAATTCAAATTTAGCAATAAAAAGTAAGAGTGTGTGATGACACGCTCAAGGATTGCACTACTGTTCCTTTACAAAGTGCTATGGTGCAATATGACACAATCAATTTTACATCGCAGTCTGCTAACCACGAGACAGGTATCAGAACAACCTATTTAAAAAAAACTACGACTCAATAATTTCAAACAAGCATTTAAGTTTGTAATTGTAGAAACTTTAGACACAGGACCGAAGGACGAGACAGTGCGAGTCAGCCTCGTGCTGGAAATGGTCCGTACTATTTGGTTTTTAGTACAGTGTAAACTCTATATAACGACACTGAAGGGACTGTGCACATATGGCTTTATAGAGAGTGCTCGTTAAATGGAAAGAATGTATCATTGTAGGGAATACAAGCTAAACTAACTAAAGCCAATTGATTTCGACGCTTTAGAGAGTTTGTCGTTAAATCAGGCGACATTACATGGAGTTAACACTGTATTTAAAATTAATAATAATCTTCTCTCTAGTTATGACGGTTCACGTAATACAGTCAGATAGACGGACGCACAGCTAAAATCTCAGAAAAGTTTTCAGAGGTACCCTTTGGTACGGAACCCTTAAGATTATGCAACTTATGGAATGCACCTATTCACATGCTCTAAATTCATCTACATTTTTACAAGGAGATTTTAGTAATAGGTCATTTTTCTTATTCAATTTGACATGATTTTTGAGGTTCCGTACCTAGAAGTTATAATTGTTTTGACTGCGGCATCGTGTTAACTATTCCTTGTGTCAGAAAAAATACTGGGCTGGTTTAAATTTGAAGCAGTAGTGCGCTTGCCATAATATTCATCAATGTAGGTACTGGTTAACATGTAATATTATTAGCATATAATAACCGTTAGTGGCGCCCAGGCATTATTCATCCGGCGAGACTTCAAAATGGCCGCAAGTACCGTTTGATCGATGTACACCAACTAAATCTGTTTACAATGCAGTACTTTTGTCTTAGCACATGTAAAACTTATGGTAAAGCCATAGGACTGGTAAATCTAGACTGGTAGAGTAGACTAGAAACTTCAAATTTAATATTTAAATCTTAATCTTATTTTACTCAAGAATTAGATTTATGACATTGAAAGTTCACTTTTTTCAGAATTAATTATAATTCGTAGCGTACATTGAATGTAATATTTTTTGTATTTGTCATATTTTAATATAATGTTTATTTCAGATGACATTAATTATTGCTTTATTAGTTTAATAATAATATAATTAAATGAGGATAATCCAAACTATTATATTAATTACATAACATGATATTGCATGAAAAAACGAAAGTGAATATTAAAAGAAAAGGATTCTTGAGTAAATCAAAATATTAACAAAAATATTTTCGAAATAAAAACTGAATATTGTGCTTTCGTTCAAGAGAAAAATCGACTGTTTAAAAGATTTGATCATGAGACTATCAGATTTAAACGAACGCATTGAAATTTATTTTAAATTCCATTTATTGACGAAAATATATAGTTTTTAGTACAAAACGACCAACAAAATTACAACAACATATTTTATACGCTTGCTAAAGAAAGCCAGCTCAATAATGAAAGAAATGTTTCGGTTAATTCGAGTATAAATAAAATAAAACAAGGCTACATCTCAACACTAATATAAGTTAAATTCAATTCACATTGCCTCGAATAAACTAACAAAACTTGTTGCACAATGTTTTCCTCTTGCTGTCAGTTGCTGATTAGGTCACGCCTATTACCGAGGTGGTATCACTTTAATCCCAGACATAAATTACTATTAATAACACACAAGTAATTGCGTCTATTATTTTGTAGTCAATGCCAAAACCTCGCCAAAGATTATGTTACACATTTATTATTTGGTCATTCTTGCATAAAACTAACGCTCTTTAGTGAGGGACTAATACATATCATTTAGATTTCAGAGACTTTATTAACCAAAATAACATTCATAATTTTTTGGTACGTCATTTACAGTGATATGTTTAATGCTAAATATATAAAATAATTAAAAGGTCCGCGAAAGAGTGATATACGTCAAATTGCAAATAAATATATTATTATTATTGAGTTCCTGTGGGTTGCTGTAAGTGTCTTCACAACAAAAAAAAAAAACGTTAAATAAAAGTACAAATGTCAATTTGTTAATATTATATTTTTATACAAAAGTTAAAAAATAAGGTTTGTAAATAAGATGCCTACATACCAAAAACTGTGTTTTAATAAAAAAAATCACAACACTTCTCATAATTTAAATATAGTAAATGCACTGTCATATAACAAGACACTGGTTGTTGATAAATTACGCTTATATAATTAATTTGAAGTAAGATACCATACGTACTGTGACATATTTATTATTGTATTTCGATTCGAAACGATGACTAATTCGTAAACACAAGGATAAGATATAAATTAACCTATGACCAGCAGTCGTATTTCAAAATTAACCAAGATACTCAGGTCAATGCTTATCGCTTTGGGCTGAAACATTTAGCTATTTACGTCCGTATTTATCTGCACTAGTATTGGAACGGGGAAGTTTTTAAAATTATAAAATATTATGAGTAATATTGTGCTTTAGTTTTCGTACAAACTGAAACGGATTAATCATTTGAATCGGTTTTGATGATTTAGAATGAGTATGGGTATTTAGATCGATCCTAAAAGTCTTTCTTCTTCTAAGTATGATGTAAGTGGCCTAACTCTGGTGTCGAGTTTTCAAACCGCTCGAAGGTTTTCGACTTGGCTTAACAACTGCTTGTACTAATACTAACAGCCTGGACCTACAATATAACGTCATTGGACATTTCATCGGACCCACGTTAGTATATATATATAATTATACAAATACATACTTACTTAATAACAATACCTATTACCTTTGGTCGTGCTTGTTCTTAGACTCGGTTATATTAGCCTATTCAATTCTTTGTCCGAACACAGCAAGTTCTACAAATAGTAGCGTAGACCTCGGAATGAAATTACTTGGCACATATTTTTTTTTAAATAATAATATATTAAAATCTAATAACGTCATATAATAATGACTTTACTAATTTTACTAACATTCACAAAATATTTAAAAATATTTTATTTAATCGATCTGCCAAATATAATCGACAGTAAATAACGTCACAGAAAATTTCTTTCCCCTCAGAATTAAAAAAAGTGTATTGAGTAATTACTGAATACCAAGTTTTTTCGAGGTTTATTTAAATTTACAATCTCTATGCGAGAAAAAACATACTGACAGACGAAAGCAAAATTGGCCAGTTAATGCAGTTACTTCACTCAATTTGTTCGCTCGGGCAATAATGCTTTCTAATATACTCCTACAATTTCTATGTTTTTTGTAGGGGAGCCTAATACCTTAAGTCAAGACTGCATGTACACAAAATGAATACCTACTTATCATGAGATACAACACAACAAAATATCTCATACGCAGAACTATAGTCATAGCTGTTATAGTATGCAGCAGTGTCGAAAACTTCCCGCATGCAATAAATAAGAAGACAATCATCACACCATTCATTATCCCTTCATCAAAAGCCAATCTCGGCAAATGTGTGCACGCACCGACCCCGACGCGCGAAGAATTCCAACCGACCGTTTTGTCACACATTACGTTTTGTCGCGCGGTAATGACGTTGCTCCCCCATTAAATTAGTCGTTTTGATGAGTGGACTATATTTCCAAACTAGCTGCACCCCGCTGTGTTACCTGCGTTTATCCGGGATAAAAAGTAGCCTATCTGATAATCCAGGTCCAAACCTATCTCAATACAAAAAAAACATCGAAATCGGTAAAGCCTTTAGTGTGAAGAAGTAGCACACATACACACAGAAACGCTATTTCATAACGCTTTACAGCTAGGCTTTTGATGAGCAGGGCACGTATCTACACGAGTCCATGGCACTCTGGACGAAGACGGAGCTTGCTTAGTCTGGCTTTACTGACTATCAAACTACCGATACACTGCTAAGTCGGCAGATTATTTTTAACTTGACGGTGGTAGTCAAGCGAGTGTTTGAAAACACTACACACTTGATCGATAATTGCGTTTTATTTTATGAGTGCTAATTAAAACAGTGCAAGAGATATGATTGGGCAAACAATAATTGTTTTAAAGTCAACATATCAGCACAAGTAGCGAATGTTCGCAAACATTGATAAAATTTTTCTTTGTTGCCATCAGTCACTGCACTTTACAAAGATCTTCAATGTTCTGGAACACCTCTTATAACTAATCTATACTTATCTTATTTACTTTTAATGCAGCGTATCAACTTAGGTTATAAGAATGTTATCGACCATCCGATAAAACAAATATTAGTTTAACGTTGGTTGCTAACCCAAACTCATTGACACCGTTTCCAGGTCCCGTACAACTTTTACGTGCATTCAGAGAAAAGAGTGAACCGTAGAGTAATTTGAATTTTTGCTCTTTTATACACTAAACAGTTAAACGTTAAGCGGTTAACTGATGATTTACCGTTACATGCGCATGCTATGTCAACCGCAACATTAAATTCTGTAACTGGAGTCTTCTGTCGTGATTCCCTTCCACAATGTTCCGGCATCGAACCCGATGTTTATTAATATCGTTCGATTAATTGCGCTCTTTGATCAATCTTCGGGATAGCCCCGGGCCACGTTGAGCTTATAAAAGGTTCAATTATAACAAATGCAGCTAATTTCAATCAAATAATACTACTAATTATCTGACATCGAGCTCTCTTTGTGCGGCCCGCTAACAAATGACTCAATTGAAGTTGTTAATGGCCCAGGCCTTAGTGAGCTCATTATAACCAACTCATTCAGGGTTCACGAAAAGTCACGACGTATTAGGTATTCTAGACTAGGTGGTGCATAGATTATAAGCGTTGCAGATGTAGATAGCTTGAGAATTTATTTGCGTCTCATGTCATGTACTAAATAAAGATTTCTGCTATAAATTATGAACCCTTTAAATTAATTTCTTTCTAATACAATATAATCGTTTATTCAAGCAAAAGTTAGCGTTTACATTTCAACTACTAATTTTTCTTAGACTCTAAAGTAAAATTGAATTAAAATTGAATGCACTTGAAAGTTTGCTTATAAATTAATTTAATCTATTTACAATAATTATTGATAACTGATATTATTCAATCAATTACAAAATAGGTTACAGACAATACAATATAATACAATAACAATTAGATTCATTACGTAAGTGACAATAAAGAAAATAATAATAATTAAATCAGTTAAAATTAGAAAGTTCCTATAATTTTGCAAAAAAAGGAAAAATATTCCTTTATGTCTATTAATAATTCTTAGTAATTTTTATACGCTGATTAAATTCAGATGATCTTTTGACTAGTGACTAGTAACTAGTGTATTTTGTTGACTTGCCTTTTATGAAAACACACCAACAGAAAGCTCTCTGACAATCAGTCAAAATCAATTTATCACAAAATCCGGCGGTCGCTTTAAAAATACCATCATTACAAGCTGACGGTCGTGTCTTTGATATTAATTTAATGGCTTTAGCATTGAAAAATTACCGTGGTTTTATAACAAATGGCCGAACTGGGATTATAATCGTGGATCAGCTTCATTACGGCCTCATTAGCTTTTGCCCGAGGCCAGGGAAGATGTCAATCTGCGGACTAAAATAATATAATTTAGTTTCAAACTAATTAAAGTAGGTACACCGTCTGTTCCCTTGTTTCAAACGTTACCTTGACTCGTTATTTTATTTTCCTCAATTAATTGCTACACGTGTATATTTAACTTTGTTTATCTTAGGTATGTCTAATTTATTTTATCACAAATTTAATGTATATTTAGGATTCCGTAGCCTTTCTTAATAGGATCTTATATAGCTAGGTTATTTTAAATTACCCAAAAAAATTAGATGTACTATTTATTTACTAAACTGAAAGGCAACTCTAGTTTAACATTGAGATATTTAATTATAAAATACGTAAATATTTTATTTTTATTTTAAACAACATTAAACCCAATTTTTTGGTTAAGACGAAACCATTTTCAAATTCAAGACATTTGATGCAGGTACCTCGAAAGTTCCATTGACATTGATTGACCAGAAATAAGATGTTAGTGGACAGATAGATAGATTTACCAGCGGGAGGTCGATCTACGAGTATAAAATGTGTACCTATCTATGTCCAACATTTTTTAATTTCGTAATTTATATATAAATTGATTTCTTCATAGTTTTTTTTCTATTTATAACAACCGAAGCGAAAATCGTGATGACCAGCTGGATGTTTCTGTTTTCGTTTCAAGATTCCAATCATATTTTTGTCGAAATTTACAAGTCTAACTGGAGTTTCCTCCAGTTTAGTAAATAAGTAGTAACACAATTTCAAATGTATGTTCGTAATTTAAAAAATACCATAGAAAATGAAACAATAAAGGCTCCTTTTAAGAAAGACTATGGAATCTTAAAATTATCTTAAATTTGTGATGTGATAAATCAGATATTTAATATTTCGCAAAACGTAATTAGTTAAAGCGTAGAATACAGAAGAAAATCTGTAAAAAGTTTTTACTGCTCGAAGCGATTACTCATTGTTAACAAAATTTATAATCTACCTACAGATGTAAGGTTTAACAGCAACATACTTATAAATGTTTCTGTAGACGCGAGTTCATATACTACGGCCACCATAATGTCCCCTTCGTTATGTGTGTCACGCTTCAACGCCGTTTTGACGAGCACATTAAACGTTTTTATTGTAGCTAGACGGGATAATAAGTCTTTACATTCCATTTTGATGGACAGTTTGATTCAATGTCTGACAGTCGGTCGCCAGGTGGTCCCAGCGCATGACGTCTAGGGTTGTTATTACATATATTATTTTATTATTTATTAAGATTTCCTGAGTTTAGATTGATAAGAGATTGGGCTGTATTTCTATTATTCAGTAAAAACTTCAAGTTCAAAGTTTTGCTTAAGACAAATAAAAAAGTAAGGATTTTTATTTATACCTTTTTTATCTCTCTCTAACTTATACACACACGCGACGTTATTTAATTGTGTCTGTTACTTTTTTGTCCCAATCCCACCGTGTCATGTCGTGTCGCATGGAATTTAAATTTCTTATGACCGCTGGAAACTAGACTGGAACATTTTATTTGTCGCGTGTGTCATCCACATAATCGTAGCAGACAGGGTCGTATAATTCTCTTACACTTGTTTCACCGGCGTCATTCTCGTAACTCGTAAAGTACTAGGCAAGGTTCCAAAATTCCTTACCGAGTCGAACACGGTGTTCCGCGGAAGAATAGCTGCACTAAACAACACAATCGTTGTAGATAAAGATTTAGAATGTAAAGCAAACAACGCGGCATAAATCTAGGAGTTGTAATGAAGCGTTATTGGTACGATAATAAAAGCTAAATTGATTAGCGTTGGGCCGGAGCAGGTAGACCACATTCCGGCGAGCTCTCGTCGGCCCCGCGCGCCTCACCCCCCGCCCCCTCGAGACCAGCCGGACGAGGGAATGTTTGTCATAATCTAAGCATCTGAGGCAGGTTAAAAAATTAATAAGTTGTCAGATAAGAATGAAACTGTAAGGAATATTTCCCCGTAGGAAAAAGAAATAAGAGTCATTTTGGGCAACAAAGAACAGATATATTAAGTCAATAGTACTTGTAGGTATATATTGCTTGCTATCTACCATGTTATGTTATAAATTAAGGACAGTTGCTTCAATTCAAAAACAAGAAAGATAAGTTGTTTTCGACTTATTTTAAATCAGTACGCGACAAATGATAAATGAATTTATGTATTTAATTATCGCCAAGAAAAATAATAACATGTGGATGACAACGACCGTCACAATATGATTGATCCAAATATCTGCGTCTGGTAAGTGAGTCACCGGTATCGGTAGGGCAAGGTGAAAATAGGCGTAAAATTAATATCAGAGCAAGGCCGCAATCAAAAAATCCAACACCGTGTCTGAGTATTTTTGAACTACACGTTGTAAAATTGTAAATGATTAAAACAAATTTCTGAGAAGATCGCTCAGAAAACGCTGCAGATAATATTGGACAAAATAATGCGTTAAAAATTGTCTCAATGCCATTTCATTTCAACTTAATGCAATCATAATATAATGTTTGAAACCTAAATGACGCGATGGAAGGCAAACATTTGAACAAAATCTTCGTACCTATTTGTTTTTCTGTGGTCCGGCGCACTAGCTCTGACCATCTCGTCGAGAGACTGCGTAGGCGCATTTACCTACAAACTATAAATTTAAAGCCGGTCATAAAAATACTACTAACACATTTCCTACACTTTGATTCGACCTGTTTATACAGATCAAAGCGGTAGGAAATAAAGTTTATCTAATCTTCCATCATAACTTCGTAAATTCTGAGAATTAATGACCCGATCCCTGGTGCAGCGCACCGTGTTTATCGTTATTCGTTCGCAGGCGGAAGGCGAACGCTTTAATTAAACATTGTCTCTAGATTGCGGTAATTACTCGACACCTGTGTGGTACAATGTTGCAGAGGCTCATAGACTGCGGCGTGGCGCACCAACGACAGCGTGGCGACTGACACTGAGCAACTGTTAATTACAGGTATATCGATGACACGTGACAGGTAATTGCGAATCATTAGCGGATCGGTGTAATGGAGCGCGATCGGATCGCAAATTGCTGTAGAGTAGAATGTGTAAGCAGTTGTCGCGACAATGCTCGCGAGAAATTCGCCGGCAGTGGCACGGCGCGACCCTCGCGTGATGGCATCCCGGCTCCATGAATGAACGCCGATCGCACTCCATTCAACCAGTTTGGTCGCGCACTGATTACTTCCAGCCCACTTTTAATCTTATCTACTACACGACTTGGAAACTCCACGTGAACTTGAGAGCCGCTCGATTGGTCGCCGGCCGCTCGTCGATCCAAAAAACTGACCGTTGCCATTGCCTTCCTCTTTTCATTCACACCTTTTTATGATCTTTTTTGGTGAATGAAGTCGTGTTCGGGATAATTATTGAATTTCGATGATTCGTTACGAATATCGATGAGCCGGAAGCCTATCGGCGCGGGTGATTGCGTCGGGTGATCAAATTCCGACGTTCGGAAAGTAATTTTATGGTTTTTAAACCGAATCTTAGTTTCATTTCAAATATTTCGTGCTCGAGTTTTGTTATTTAGAAAAATTTAAGAGAGTATCATTATAATAAGCATACATTTTTGTACCATAGACGTAGATGCTAGCCGGAGAATCGTTGATTACAGTTATAAAGGCAATTCGTTTGTGATGATTGTAATTTGGAATGTCGATTAAAATTTCGAATAACAAACAAACCCGTGGAGTGCAGTTGGTACGTGTATAGGGTGGATATTAGACGGCATTATAAAACGAATCAGTGGTAGTAACGGTGGGGATCTAATTAAATTGCCGCCGATAATAATGGCACTCTGCGTCCCCTGGCAGACCCCTCGACATTTATTATTCCTGCTACACTACCCTGGAACAGTACCTGACACGTTACGGAAACAACGAATAATAATGTTTTTGGAGCGATCATTACTCGTAAGTTATGTGCGCGACTCTACGAATTTTCAGCAGGATTTTTGCGTTAACGTTTTTCAGCGTAGACATGAGCGGTAATTTATGATAGAATTCAACCACTGCTGTTTAATTTTGCATTCTATCGAGGCTCAGCCAAATAAAGTGCATAAGAACTTTCAAAAGAACGCTACAGAATGAGTTTTTTCCAAACTAGACGGGCAAGTTTCTTTATGAGTCGCGTTACACACTGGCATTGCAAGTCGTGGCAATTGAAACACACCTTCATATTGTGATATCTCCATCTCATGGGCTGGAGTACATCTGACTCTCTCACGCAGCACCCTACCCCACGTCCATTAGTGTTTTGTGAATGATTTAAAAGCTCTTTCGGATAACTACTCCGTAAGTGAGTAATTTAAGACCTGCTTCCCATTTTATCAGTGCTCCCCAAATTTGAGTGCGCATTAAAACATTACAGTGTTTCTGGTAGACGTAGCTGTATAACTCGTTAAGCTGGCCTGCCGGGTAAATGGATTGCGAAGCGCCTAATTACATTTAGTTTCATACATTTTGTATTATGCTGTAATTGCTTGCTCTGATTTAATATTAACTTGCTACTTATACTAGTTTGAGTTTGTCGTTTGATTTTCTAATCAGTAGATTAGCTACATAATTTATTTCAGTGATTTCCATTTTCTTCGTATCTTGATGCTTTGATCAATCAATCCAGTAAGTTATGAAGACAGAATTAAAATAAGTTTATTTTCTCTTGCTTTGTATTTGTTTACGTTATAACGGTTACAAATGTAATATACGAGTATGTTTCTTTCTTTCTAGAATTGACACAGATGCCAGGTCCTTAACCAGTCATCTTTGTCAATTCTAGATATTTATTATAATAACAGAAACATTATTTCTGTGACATGTATTGTTCAAGCAATAAAACGGAAAAGTATTTTCAAGGAAATCATCTGCGCCCCTACCGCACTTGGTACAAATGTATGAAAATCAGTGCTTATATTGTAAAATTTCTCTGATTGCTTATCATCAAGAACAAAGTTTTAATATCTGAGACACAGTTTTCATTTCGGCGGAATTAACCAGTTTTAAGATTTTTAAAATAAATTTAACATATTCTAATGTATTTTTTAAACAAATGAAACCGCAGGGTAAAGCAAGTGCAATATATGCTAATATCTCGTGGGCGCCGGGAACATGGGGTGAGAGATAAGACAACCGGACAAAGCAGTCGTCATGGCTCATGGACCATCGCCGGTCACGGTCCTAATCACTGGCGGGGTTAAAACTCTGCCCACGGCTGACCATTTCCGACATGCATTTATATTTTTAAAGGGTTATAAATGTAAATCTCAAAAGTTCGTATACATAATTAATTTGATATAAGTAATATAGAATCAATCGTAAAATAAGAACCCTAAAATTAGGTAAGTACAAATTTATTTACAAATAATATTACTTACAGAAAAACAATTAAAATACTATATACAAACTTAAAGATAACAAGAAAATTGATATTTGATATTGAAAAAATATATAAAAATAATGAAGTATTAATGTATGATAATATGGACAAAAACAATACCTATAAAAGTATTGAATTAATAATTATTATCAAAATAGTCCACGAGTGGATAAAAGATCTTGGGGTGAATGATCAAAGAAGCGTAGATAATTATATGAAAGGCATAGTAATAAGAATAAAATATAATTTGTATGGACCCATAGCTAGGCAACATGTAGTTGAGAAAATAATCAGAATCTGTGGACTTTAAATTCAATTCAGTAAGGTTCAAATTAGAACCGAGATGAGGTTATTACAAGTAGATTGGGTGATGAAGGGTATTCGATACATATTGCCATAATGTAAGAGCTAAGTGGTAGTATTATGATTGGATCTGTAGATTTTGTAAGCATTAAAGTAGTCTCAGAAACCATTCAGAATTTTTCTCACGATCATTATACAAACAATTGAAATTCGATGGTGGGCAGTGTGGTACATATTATCATCCTGTAATTTGTAGGCAAATAATGTTCGTCAAATTTAGACAAATATGAAGAAAAAGTTAATAGCTTTGGCTGGATTACGTCATTTACGATTTTGAGAACAATAATTATGACAAAAAAGTTTAGCAACCACTCGACTCTTTGGTGAGTATATTTAAATTTCCAATTTTCTTGATTAAATTAACTATTTTTGAGTATTTTCAGTTTAGGGGTGTACCTATATGTTCCAGAAAATCAATTAATGTATATATTGATATCTTTGCATGTAAATTATGTAATAGTGACTTCAATGTAGGTTTAATTTAAGAAAGATATCTGTCGATTTTGAAAGCCAGTGTGAACCGGTTTTTTTCTGGGTAAGCGCGCTCCACCTAAGATCATAATATCTCTTACCATCAGGTTAATAGTGATCAAATGCAAGCCCATTTATTGTAAAAAAATAAAACACAGCGATTATTTGAGATCTTGTCTTTATTAGATGTACAGTCACAAATCACTATGACTATTACAAATATAGATTTTTCATTGTCAGTTGTATGTTTTGTCGCTAAACGATGGCTGTCATCGTCCACTGACAATAGAGGAGATTGGGGTAAATTGGCAGATAAAAATAATTTATCTATAGATGTGTAGTTAACGAGCGACGCAGCGGGGACCCTTTCCCCATCATCTGCTTCCCCTGCAGACACAGCGACGCCAGCAGCTATTATTATAATTGTGAGATCATCGCTCTGTATTATCGTAGGTTAGTTCTTATGTATATAATATGTTGGATGCTACGGGAGAAAAACGCAGTTTTGATTTATCTAAAAACAGAAAGATTTATTGTTAGTTTACAATATTATATTACAATAGAATGAAAACTTAATATTTACACACACAATGTACAAACCTAAAAACAGAAAAATCGACAATAAAAGGTTTTACTTCCATTTATTTATTTGTAGATAAACTCTGTAACGCCTCAATTCAGTTCACTTTTTAAATTTCATTAATTCTTTGACTTTGACATTTCGGCTGTCCTGCCGTATGCAATGTCATCCTCCAACATACCATAAACAAAGCTTACATGTATTTTTATTTAAATAAAAAGAAAAGTTGTATTTTAACAAATTTTACTTTAAATGTATAAAACTCCAAACTTAACTGTTGCGTTGGCGGCCGTCTAAGATTTAAAATTATTAAATGTATGTGTTCTACTAATCCAGCTCCCTTATTTGACGTCATCATTGAGGCAGTTGCGAAAAAAAATTTCTTCTAAGTCTGAAGATTTTCATCAAACATAAGCTCATAACACTTTCGACTTCCACACGTTTTATACAAAAAAGCTAAATCAGAATCGATTCATCCGTTTGCGAGTTATGATGGATGCCACAGATAGGAAGATACACAAAGACACGTAAAACTTATAACATCCCATTTTTGCGTCGGGGATGATTCAAACAGCACCCATTTACGAGTAGATACGACCAAAGAGACAAATTCGCGAAAAATATGTAGATTAATATGAATATTTGATAAATATTAATAAACGTGTCGGATAGATAAGCCAAGTTTATTTTGCCTCGATTAATAAGCTCGTATTAAATTAATTCAAATTAAAAAAAATATTAAGCAAATTAACATAAGACATTTAAAATTAGAATTAGTAGGTATAAATATATGAATCGGTTTTCATATCTAGGTGCTAATCTTCTGATAATGAATAGGTATCAAAATAAATTTTATCTTTTAATCAGTATCATTAATTTATCATGCATGTTAACAGTTTGAGTGTACAATCACTACTTTATAATGTCAGTGCTTTGTGATACTTACTGATGCCGACATTTTAATCACTGATTAAGACAGGTAGCACATTACACACAAGATAGCTAAGTATTACGAAAATACTCAGTTATATTGATCTTACATTTTTGTTTGATAATTTAGTTTGCCATAAAAATCTATGCTTAGGTAAAAACATTGATTTAGATATTATTTTATTAGTATGATGGAAATAAAAATATATAGGCTTTTCTTTCTATTATTTTTACTTACTTTTAAACTTGATCACAATTCACCTTTTGGTAAGGAATATTGTGATTTAAGGTGGAGCCTGCTTGCTCGGATGACACCGTTTTATTCTTGTCTAGAAAAGTGGTAGATTATATGTAGTTATCGAGGAAAAGGGCAGGGGGGCATAGCTACTTATTACTTTTTTAAGTATATAACCTTAAGTAATAATCATTTTGACTGATGACATCTTTTCATATATAAATATCAGCCTAGCGGATTTTAGCTATTGGGATAGTTTCTTCTGACAAAAAGTATAGATGAACGTTTTCCTGGTGTGGTTGATTTAGCAAATTTATATGGCTGTTAATTTCCTAATCTGTCGACGCGGCTTTAATATTTATTTTTAATTTAATGATCTTATTTTTATTTTCCTATGAGTGTCTGAAATTCTGTTTGATAGAAATTTTAAAACCGCCCACATCTTTTGTTCTAAACTTATCTTGAATCTATTATAATGAACTGGATAGCAACAGGTTTATTTTTAAAGCCCATGACCTTTTAAAAGGTACATTTTCATAACTAAGCGGTAGCTGAGCGTAAAAGTGCGCGGGCGCAGGTCACTCATTGTTCGAGCTGATGAGCAGTAGCAGTGAACAAAGGGGGTACAAGCCAGCACTAAACAATGCTAATATGCTTTAACTAAATGCGCGGCGTAGTTTTCTATAAATTTTTACTTTTTGAATAAGACGATCTATGTTTGTTAACGTTCGAAAATTCACTCAAAATTCAACGTTTTACGAATAGAGATCTGTCTGGTCTGGGTGTTAAATATGTATCTATATAAAATATGTATGTATATGTAGTATATCAGTTGTGTTAGCAACCATAATAAGAACTAGAAATGGTTCAGTATGGGGTTAACCAGCCGTGAGTGATAATGAGTCCTATTATATATTTATTTATTTATATTTAAAAAGTGTTGAACCTAGCGTCGTATCGATTTTATTAAATGTATATATGTATAAGTTCCCAAGAAGACGCTAAGTGGACGTCGACCTATGCGAGTTAAAAACACAACTTCGAAAAACATGGCGTATCTTCCAAATGCTACAAGTTTAATTCTCGTTTTAGATCACCTACAATAGACGCCTAAACTAATAAGTATCGCGGGTCTCTGTATCAACCTCGTTAAAACTTCATACGTCTTGGAATACTTTAACAAGTTCCCGTTCCTTTATAATTTTAAACGACACAACTGGATTTAATTTACACGTGCTGAGAATGGTGTATTTATAGAGTTATCTTTTATCTATTTATATTGAAAATACTTCGATTTTCAAGTTAATTTAAAAATAAGTTGGTAATGTCAGCTGCATTATACAAAACTCAATAAACTTACTACGTCAACATTGTTTACTGTACATGATAAAAATTCATATAGGCAAAGAATTCTCAAAAATCAATGAAAAATTTTGAAAAACATCTCACTGTACGACAATTTCCCTATAGTATTTGTATAATGCTATTTAATTGACTATCCTATTTACGTGTAGATTTTCATTTCTGTGCCCAACCAGTCGGTACTAGACGATGCAATCCATGTATCAGTTTCGACATAAAATCTATACGTTTTTTATTGTTAAATTGTCCTACTCCCCAGTTTAATTTTTGGGGATCTTAGTCTACTTTATCTTATCAGTCTATCCTAGTCTACTTTATCTTACTATTTACTTTATTTTAATCTACACGTTTGTGATACCCGGTTAAATAGAGTTGTTAAAAACTGTCTCTGTTTCGTTAGATCTCCAATTCCTATATTATCAGTTGCCCTGAAATGTGGAATTAGTTATTTTCGTAAGCCAACAACGTCATTTAAATGAATATAATCATTTCCCACGTCGGAGTTCTATTTGTCGAGTTCGCAGGCCGTATAAATGGTTTTTGATCACTATCTCTCGAAAATTCCTGTGGTCTGACCAATGGGACTAACGATAAGAGAGCGATAGAACACGATAGTGTGAATCAATTAAGCATACAATGAGAAGATAAGATGATTATTTTTAGAAAACATATCGTAAACTCACTCAATAGAAGAAAGTATGTGATTTTTTAATTACCAATATCTAATTGTGCAAATAGGTACAGTACTATTAATTACTATTTTCTTTGTCAGTAATTTTAACACAGTTCATTTTGGACAGAAGTGAAGTGGAAAGATACGATAAAGAAATAATGACTTCTTTTTTTTTTTTTTTCTTATTTCTCTTCCTATCTGCAATCGGCGACGCCATGAGCAGAACTTTTGTAGAGTGGTCTGGGTTTTTGAGGATTGGGGTCCTGTGACCTCACATTCCTACTATTTTCTTACAGGTCGGCTATTTTGGCTCTCTTTAGCCGCCTGCATGTGCCTTCGTTGTTTTTAAGCTGAATAGCAAGTAAATAATGACTTCTGTATATTAGTTTATTCTTACTTCAGCGACAGTATTGATATTTTCCTGAGACATGCAAGGGACGCAATAATAATGAGTTAATGAACATATTTTTTGCAAGTGCTTGCAAAAATTATGTATTGCCTGCTATAAAACAGATTTGTGGTTTTTCATGCTGAAATCGGATCTCTAAATATCATAAAGTGAACAAAAACAATTCGGTACATATTTCTCTAAACGAGTGATAACTTTCTTTAAACGAGATAACGTGCACATATTTTTACTGAATAGAATAAAATTATTTACGTTATTTTATTTTAATATTGATACTTACCAAATAGGTGACTCAAAGATTATTCACATAACATTGACCTAGTGAACTGAACACCCCAAACAGAAATACACGTAATTGATTGCATCGACGCCAGCTCATTTTGCTGATTGTATACGACTCAAATTGTATAGGGCTCCAATTGCATATTTAACGTATGGGACCCTCGTGAAGGTTGCCAATTTAGGACGCCACCCTTCACAAGGTCTCCTTGCCTGTTTATATTTTAATAAAAAAAGCAATATGCGAGTTTTCGTGATAACTTATTAAAGGGTCCGGACATGGCATTTATCAGAAGTTGAACTTAGATTTATTAGAATTAAAAATAACTTATTGACTCAGGCGTTACTTTGCGGAAATCCATTGTAAATAGATGACAAAATTAAATATTTAGTGTACTTCCGCTGTGATCCGAAATCCAAATTAAGACAAGTAAAGGAAAAATCAACTAAGATCAATTAACCAAGCTTAATTAACTAAGACTAATTAACTAAGATCAATTAACTAAGATTAATTAAGATTAACGTTACCTATCACAATTAGGAAGTTCTTAACTCTACACGTGTTTCGCCTAATCACAAGGCATCATCAGGAGACGCTGACTCTTCGAACGACAAGTCGAGAGTGAGGCGCCGCGCTCACCGCACCTGCTTATAAAGGGGCGCATCTACCCCCACCACACGACCGTTAAACCGTTATGACTCAGCTCTCGTGCTACCGGCTTGTCGACTAATGACTCGCAAAAGCGGTGACGTCACTAGGTTTGTTTGATCATTCAGCAATGTAAATACTTGATTTTGATGTTTGAGTATCTCTAGTTGTTCTAAGACACATAACCGAAAGCCTTTTTCACAGATGTGCTTGATTTTGTATGTGTGGTTGTCTAGTAGCTCGTGACCGGTATCCAAAAGGTGTTTCGCAAAATGTGACTGTTCTGGATGATCATTTCTGTATGCCGACATATGTTCTTTGTATCGGGTTTCAAAATTCCGTCCTGTTTGACCGATATATACAGCGTTGCAATCATCACATATCAATTTGTAAACACCTGACTTCCTAGAGTTTTCCAATCGATCTTTTCCATTACAAAGACGATGAAGATTTCTCGTTGTTCTAAAGGCCACGTTGACATCTTTGTTACGAAGTACTTTAGCTATACGCTCTGATACAGATCCAATGTAAGTAATACTACCCACATATTTCTTTGATTTCTCAGGAGGTACTGCATATAACATCGTACGTATTTGAAGTCGTCGTTTGCTCCTTATCAAACCGTCAACCATCTGTTTGGAATATCCATTGGAAACTGCAATCTGATAAATGGTGTTTAACTCTTCGTGAAAACCTTCGGCAGTTAACGGAACACTCAACAATCTATGCACAAAACTGCGAAAAGCCGCCATCTTATGTTGTACTGGATGACATGACGAGTTTGGAATTACGACATCTGTGTGTGTTGGTTTTCTGTATATCTTAAATTGCAGATTGTTTTGACATCTAGTAATAGAAAGGTCCAAAAAGTTCAATGCCTGATTAACTTCTAACTCCAACTTGAACTTTATTTTTGGATGAATTCTATTAATTTTGGAAACAAAAGAATCTATTTGTCTCTCTGATCCCTTCCAACAAATTATTATGTCATCAACATATCTGTGATAAAATATAATATTAGACTCACCAACCAAATGTTTACACTCAAAATCATCCATGTACAACTCCGCCATCAAAGGACTCAGTGGTGATCCCATGGCTAACCCTACATTTTGTCGATAATATTGACCTCCAAAACGAAAGTAGTTCTGTTCCATACAAATTCTAGTCAAATTTAGTAACTCGTTGGCTTCTCCTGGGTGTAACCTCTGCTTTTGAAAATGATTATTAAGGATAAGTAATACATCCTCATATGGAACGTTGGTAAAGAGGCTTTCCACGTCTAATGAAAATAGTTTTGCTGACGTGGGAATGTTAATATCCTTAATCTTCTCAATCAGGTCTACGCTATTGTTAAGACTGTACTTTGGATGAAAAGAAGTTTTAACCCTTAACTGTTTATTCAAGAACTTCGCCAACAAATATGCTGGAGCTCCAATGTAAGATACTACTGGCCGAATTGGTATGCCTTCTTTGTGAAGTTTTGGTAAACCATACAGTAAAGGTGGTTTAGGATTCATTGGTATAATATGTTTGAGTGTACTGGCCTCTACATATAATGTATCCTTGAACGCATCTTTAATGTCTGCAACAAACTTTTTAGTTGGATCTGATCGAAGTTGTGTAAAATCTTCACCTCCAATCACACTGTTAACCTTCTGAGTATAGCTATCTCTGTCCAAAATCACAATTGAATTGCCTTTATCTGCTTTTGAAAGGATTAAATTATTGTCATTGATCCTTGACTGGAGTGATCTTACACTCTGCAACTGCAACGTAAGAGAAGTCAAGTATGAAGTGGCAGCCCAGATTAAAAAGATAGGTAATAAGTCGTTGAATAGTACTCTTACGTTGCAGTTGCAGAGTGTAAGATCACTCCAGTCAAGGATCAATGACAATAATTTAATCCTTTCAAAAGCAGATAAAGGCAATTCAATTGTGATTTTGGACAGAGATAGCTATACTCAGAAGGTTAACAGTGTGATTGGAGGTGAAGATTTTACACAACTTCGATCAGATCCAACTAAAAAGTTTGTTGCAGACATTAAAGATGCGTTCAAGGATACATTATATGTAGAGGCCAGTACACTCAAACATATTATACCAATGAATCCTAAACCACCTTTACTGTATGGTTTACCAAAACTTCACAAAGAAGGCATACCAATTCGGCCAGTAGTATCTTACATTGGAGCTCCAGCATATTTGTTGGCGAAGTTCTTGAATAAACAGTTAAGGGTTAAAACTTCTTTTCATCCAAAGTACAGTCTTAACAATAGCGTAGACCTGATTGAGAAGATTAAGGATATTAACATTCCCACGTCAGCAAAACTATTTTCATTAGACGTGGAAAGCCTCTTTACCAACGTTCCATATGAGGATGTATTACTTATCCTTAATAATCATTTTCAAAAGCAGAGGTTACACCCAGGAGAAGCCAACGAGTTACTAAATTTGACTAGAATTTGTATGGAACAGAACTACTTTCGTTTTGGAGGTCAATATTATCGACAAAATGTAGGGTTAGCCATGGGATCACCACTGAGTCCTTTGATGGCGGAGTTGTACATGGATGATTTTGAGTGTAAACATTTGGTTGGTGAGTCTAATATTATATTTTATCACAGATATGTTGATGACATAATAATTTGTTGGAAGGGATCAGAGAGACAAATAGATTCTTTTGTTTCCAAAATTAATAGAATTCATCCAAAAATAAAGTTCAAGTTGGAGTTAGAAGTTAATCAGGCATTGAACTTTTTGGACCTTTCTATTACTAGATGTCAAAACAATCTGCAATTTAAGATATACAGAAAACCAACACACACAGATGTCGTAATTCCAAACTCGTCATGTCATCCAGTACAACATAAGATGGCGGCTTTTCGCAGTTTTGTGCATAGATTGTTGAGTGTTCCGTTAACTGCCGAAGGTTTTCACGAAGAGTTAAACACCATTTATCAGATTGCAGTTTCCAATGGATATTCCAAACAGATGGTTGACGGTTTGATAAGGAGCAAACGACGACTTCAAATACGTACGATGTTATATGCAGTACCTCCTGAGAAATCAAAGAAATATGTGGGTAGTATTACTTACATTGGATCTGTATCAGAGCGTATAGCTAAAGTACTTCGTAACAAAGATGTCAACGTGGCCTTTAGAACAACGAGAAATCTTCATCGTCTTTGTAATGGAAAAGATCGATTGGAAAACTCTAGGAAGTCAGGTGTTTACAAATTGATATGTGATGATTGCAACGCTGTATATATCGGTCAAACAGGACGGAATTTTGAAACCCGATACAAAGAACATATGTCGGCATACAGAAATGATCATCCAGAACAGTCACATTTTGCGAAACACCTTTTGGATACCGGTCACGAGCTACTAGACAACCACACATACAAAATCAAGCACATCTGTGAAAAAGGCTTTCGGTTATGTGTCTTAGAACAACTAGAGATACTCAAACATCAAAATCAAGTATTTACATTGCTGAATGATCAAACAAACCTAGTGACGTCACCGCTTTTGCGAGTCATTAGTCGACAAGCCGGTAGCACGAGAGCTGAGTCATAACGGTTTAACGGTCGTGTGGTGGGGGTAGATGCGCCCCTTTATAAGCAGGTGCGGTGAGCGCGGCGCCTCACTCTCGACTTGTCGTTCGAAGAGTCAGCGTCTCCTGATGATGCCTTGTGATTAGGCGAAACACGTGTAGAGTTAAGAACTTCCTAATTGTGATAGGTAACGTTAATCTTAATTAATCTTAGTTAATTGATCTTAGTTAATTAGTCTTAGTTAATTAAGCTTGGTTAATTGATCTTAGTTGATTTTTCCTTTACTTGTCTTAATTTGGATTTCGGATCACAGCGGAAGTACACTAAATATTTAATTTTGTCATCTATTTAGAATTAAAAATGTTTCACAAATTACATTTCTAAAACTGACTTGTTTAATCTGTATCTTTATTACTTCTAGGTAATAGGTAATCTTTATTACTTCAAGTTATGGATGTGCTTGCTTTACGGTAAAAGAAAACACCGCGAGGAGACAGACATCTTTGAAGACCACAAATCCGAGGAAATAATATACTCGTATATCTATTTATGTCTTTTGTGGAAGGCTCACCTGGCCGAGCTTGCTCAAGTGGACGTATATGCCACATGCATCAGAGAGAGGCCCACACCCAGCAGTAGTATCATAAGAGCTGTGGATGATGATGGTGACAATGGTGATAGTAGTAATATTTTTTCGCTTTACGGTAAGTAAAGCACTTTGGCGATCGACATGTTTGAGAACCAGAAAATAACCGCAAGAGTAAGACGCTATAGATGACGATAATAATATCATTAATAAGAATAAAATACCTATTCAGATTTGAGGACAGACGTGGTTAAGTCAAAACAGAATAAATAAATCATTACTCAAAAGTGAAAAAGAGTTGTGATAATAAATAAATAATAAATTTAATATGTTACTGTACCTACAGTACTTAATAATAATTAGTCATAAGTGTAACTAATCATGCAAAGAAATTGCCTAGCTTGCCTCGGAGAAAAGATAGCCAGTGCCTCTTGCTGCGCCCTATTACAACAGGGCACGCGTAACATAGTTACATGTCATACATGTGTGACAAGCTAATAAATAAACTAATAGTACTAAAGTATGAAGGTGATGAAAAAAAAAACAAGAAAAGTTTATTTAATTAAAAATAGCCATGAGCACTTTTCGATAGGCAAGCAATTTTAGGCAAATTTGTTTATAAAAAATATTTAATAAAAAATACGTCTCATCTGGTTATCAGATCGGAGAAGGACGATCTTCACGGGCTCTTCTACTATAAGTAAATAAACAGAACTCAAATATCAATATAATCAGATGAGACTTGTTCAAGTGAAAAAATGTAGACCTAATTGAACTACTCAAGTAGCATGCTTTTACCAGTGTCGCAAAATGATCCGATTAAGGGCCGTTGCCATGTCTCTATCGCAGTGCAAATATCCCGCCCTCGGCAGATTAGATAAACTGAGGAAAACTCGACCGCGACGTGGGAAGAACTAGCAATAAGTGTCACCAATTACTTTGGTACTAACAACTTGATTGTACGTGTTATTGAATATTCAAATAGGTGTACTCTTACCTTAATAAAAAGCTTCATTTATTACATTTGATACCATTGCATTTGTTTGTATAAACTTCTTTTTATGGTAAAAAACCGTTTGCAAAAGTTTCTGTATATCTTAGGAATGTCTAAATAATGATCAAGGTATATACGAAATATTTTCGGTTATTATCTGCTGAAAAACTGAGGCCCTACAAGCCGACGCGTATATTTTTAGGGTTAGTATGTAGTTAGCCCAATGGGCTCCAACGGAACTCTATTACTAAGACTTCGCTTTCTATCCATCTCTCGTCAGACTGTATCTGATGACTGTGAAAGCACAGATGGTGTATTTCTGTGGCTGGTATATCAAATACTAAAATTAAAAGTGTTATAAACTTTTTCATATTAGGGATAGATTTGAAAATTACATGTTGTTCATTTCATTCTACTTCTACTAGCTGTGCCCCACTGTGCTACCCGCGCTAAGCTATCTCTACCAAATTCCAATCCAACCATTTAGCAGTTTAGCCTTTATAGCGTGAAATGAGTACCTTACAAACTTCTATGCATCCATACTTCCATCTCATCAAAAATAACAATGTATACATAAGGAAATAAAAAAAAATACTTAACCTACACGTAAATTCAGAAAGACTAACAACTTTTGTATATTGGTGAATTATTTAGGTCTGTGTTGTACACACTTCGTTATTCAACGGGTTAATGCAGCCAGCATTTCGGACTCGCTACCGTCTGGTAGCGAGTCCGACACGAAGTGTGTACAACACAGACCTAAATAATTCACCAACACCAATAGCAGATAATAGTCAATTGATAGAGTAGAATTAATGTTGTCGCGTGTAAATGAATGCGCATAATTTTACCAAACCGACGGATTTGCAGGAAACGTGCTCGACCGAACCGAGCCCGGGTGGATCTAACACACATCTATCTAGCATTTCATACAGCATTTATTTCCGAGTAAGCAACAGTTATCCGTGTATTTAAATATTTAGTTACAAATGTTCTAAATACATCTAAGCTATTTTTCGCTTCTTCTTTGTAGCTCTGCTAGTTTAAGTTATGCGACGCGATCATCGAAGCTAAGCAACGGTCGATGCGGATGGAGTTTGGATGGGTGACCATGCCAAGACTGTCGTTTTTCAATTTTAAGCATGATACGTTAAATTGTAGGTGCCGGCTGTTTGTCTTAGTACAAGCAGTCCTTAAGCCAAGTCAGAGGCCTTCGGTGGGCTTGAAAACTCTCGACACCAGAGCTTGGCCACTTAGCTCAAACGAAGAAGAAGACCTATTTCTTTCATCCACTTAGTTCGTAATATAAGTTAGTGGCATAATAGTACTACAATAATATTACGACATAGGTGAAAATTTAAAATAGTTATGTAAGAGTATTCATAGTTTAATTACTATTAAAATTAATACTTGTGATAAATATTTAAGTGTTTTATTTTTATATTGTACAAAGCTGTTATTGAAATCAATAATAAAGTCAAAGACGCAACACAATGAGGTAATCTATTTACATTCTGACTGGTGAATAAATTTAGCTACTTTTACGATCATTTCAATGTTTTGTTCGTAAAATTTTTAACACTTTTGGCGCTCATTAGCGACATAATAAACGTCTTCGACCTCACATCTCTGCCAATTTGGAGTTTAGTTGACATTGAACATGATTTTTTGCTTCAAATGTTGAGAATAATGATTGTTTCAGTCTCTTCTGAAGGTGACCCTCGAGCGTAGTCATTATTTATTGTTCGTTTGATGCTAATGTATTCGAAATGTCAAAATGTTATTTGTGAGTCAATTTAGGAGGCATGATCGCTAATGTGTGTCTAATACGTGTTGTGTTAGCAGCTGTGTCCACAAAATGCGCTAAATAGGTGAACGAAGATAACGTTGAGGAATCCCGGCCATTATGTCACGGAGATCGTCACTCGTCGTCGTGGTAACACATGCCTTGTGCAGACGAGATAAGCCATTTCTTTAATCTGTACAAGTGTTTTGTGTCTGTTCAGTTGTGCCACTATCACTGACTAATTTAATAATCAATAGTATTGGATTAATAAATTACTTATGCTATTAAATGATTAAATAATAATGATTCAGTGAAACAAGTGAATAAAAACACGCATTGTCTTAGTGGCTACCAAAATTAATAACAACAATGAGTCAGTGTAAACCGCAAATCAAATTACACTGCCTGCAATGCGGAACAATGAAAACAAAATATCGTTTAAAGTAACGATCAAAACACGAGACAATGCGGGAAGAAGGCGCGAAGCTGCTAACTCCGGAGCCTCATCAATCAGCGATCCGACTTTACTCGTTACACATAATTAATCACTGAATATAATTAAACACCCGATGACAAGGCGCTATTGCCGCAATATTATGTACCAAAAAAGGATATTGGCAAGCGCCTTGCGAAAGGACAAGTTTTATTTCAACCCTTCTTTTATAAGTACTAATTTCAATGACTCTGCGAATCGGTGCCGATCTTTATTTTTCGTAGTCGGATATGATAGTGTATGGGGCCGATTAGAGGAGGGTGGAGGCTAAGTTCTATCGCAGGCTTACAATAATGAGCCTTCAGATAATGTTAGATTTGAGGCGCCTTGCCGGCGTCTGCCTCGGTGTAATTACCTAGTGACTCAGCACGGCTTTGTTCGCCCTGCATAGGATCCGCGAACAAACTTGTTTTAATTAATTTCGTGTCTCGAACAAGCCTTCAGTTGATTGTTATCTACTTAGTTGCTGTTTGCGCTCCGGACGCGCTGATAATGAAGCAACAAATTGCTCCAAAGTCGAGTTATGATGACTATGATAGCATTACGGTAACACATTATGTAGACAACTTTAGATAGAAGCTATAATCTTACGCAAATTTCTTAAGGTCTGATACTACAGAGAGAAATAAATGTTATATCAAAAAGATACAATTATTTATAAATATCCCCAGTTAATATATAAAAAATCATTTCCTAACACAAACTAGTTAGTCAATATTATTATTATAAAACATTTGCCTGTTCGTTATAAATTAAAATGTCACTTGACACAAATGTCAGGTTTCCTAGCAAATATTTTGATTTTTTTCCTCAATTCAGAGATAATTAAAAAGCAAAACCTTACTTTACCAATAATTGGAGCTGCATATAATTATATTGTCATAAATGTAGTTGTTTAGTTAGTATTTTACCGCTTTAGTTTCGATCGACTACAACCTTAATCCTATTTACCCCATAGAATTCATATAACGCCTCCTTATACTCGTAATAACGATTCAACTAATAACTATTTATTTTCAATTGGCACTCGTTTGTAAGTTGTTTGTTGTTTTGCTAGCCCGTTGCCATGGTAACCGGTGAAATATGGGCGCTGTCTTCGCCCTTATTGCCGTTATTAGCCAAGGATAGCTATTCATTTGAATGGTTGCGGCACCGTACGTGTCCAATCAGGCTAACTTATCGCAGACCAGTTACATTTCATGCAACTGATGCGGCAAGCGCGGATATAGACTACTTTTTCTTCCACTAATGTTGCACAATTGCCGGCAATTGTTTTAGTGCCTCACACATTCATATTATGAAATTTGCATAGTTAAAATATGTTTTTTTTTGTTGCCAAGATATTTATTATAAAAATTACATTATTAATATTACATATATGTATATCATTTTACATATATGGACTGGTTTTAGTGAATTTGAATCTAAATTTGTTGTGATTGACTGTGATTAATCTATCGATTTTCGATACCTAATACCGGATATCGATAAATGTTTTTATCGATATCTTTTACATTTTTAATAGAGATAAAGTTTATAAAATGAATCAAAAAATAGGTCTTCATTTAAAACTACACAATATTTAAAAATTAAAAAGAATTAATATACTGTATCTTGTTTTTCAAAATACGTATAATAATAATAACGCATAGATATGTAGCCTGGTCCATTGAAGAGATCACCCTCTAAACAATAATTAGTACCAATTACAGCACAACTCCCACCACAATCAAATAGGATGACTAGCACTATTTGAGTGGCCGCACGCGGCGACGAATTAACGTTCTCTGTCCCTCTCAAACCTGTGTACAACTGCATCTATCTCGCCTACTTTAGCACAATCTCGAAGCCTTCAATCATTGACATCGAAAACCACTATTAAGTTGCTGGGATAAGTGGTCATTAAGATTATGGCAGATAAAGACATTGTTTAAGTAATTCAAAATAAACACACTTAAGCAAAAGAACTCCGTTTTAGAACTATTAAATTATCTTCTTTATTACGATGCATTCAAACAAAAGCATTTAAATGTTTCATTATTACAGCATTAAATTGTAAGTGTGCATAATAATGCAATAAAAGCGATATCCTGACCACATATCATAATTCTATGATATTATCTGCGTTCTTTGATTGAATAGTCTTTGATTTTTATTCAGTTTCTCTTTTTGTTAAATTAGTTAAATATGTAATGCAATTCTTGAAACAACAAAAGCCAAATTTTTGTTCCTAAATTCTTCAAACATCATTATTTTCAGAGTCCCCTCTTACCTACTAAACAAACAAGCCACAGTTGACTTTGTTTATTTTTGTATGGTAGGTAGTTGAATTGCTTCTTCCTGGAACGCCAGTTACTCCCATAATCGCTGGGTAAATACAAGTCTACACAAATCAGTAATAGAAAGCTCACCAAACATTACAGCAACTAAGAACGATAAAGAATTATAAGTCAGCTGTGATGTAAAATAAGTTTCTTTGTACATCGGTCATAATTATGCGTAGGAAAGATTATAAGTCGTTCAACTGGTACGAGAATCTGATTTCGATAATTGAGTTAGCACGATTTCCATGGGTCTTGATTTAATTTTGAATATGCAGAACGTTGGACGCGAGAGGTTCGTTTCCGCCAATGGATAAGTAGGCAGCTATAACCTGTAATCGGAACCGGTTTGCTCAATGTGGACTTACGGCCGGGGAGAGGGCATACGCGATATCAAAGCAGGTGCTCCATGAGCCTACTGCCTCAATGAGAATTCCAATTCGAGCCTTAAATAGTTTGCTTCGATTTAGTTACTTAGTTGCTAGTATAGTACTAGAACAACGATACCGCATTTCTTGATGTATGGCATTATACTTTTAGCTACATACGAGTATGTTGAAATTAATGGATATCTCCTTTTATGTTCGTACTGAAACTTGATTTGGATCTTTGGTCCATTACAAATACTGAACTCCTAAAACATTGAACCATCATTATGAGGTCGGTCGTTGAAAGTCCAATTTGGTGGGCATTGCCCTAAACTTCTTCCAAGTTTCGGACCCATGACCAATTATTTTTTCGTCAAGATTCTGCATGGGCTTTTGAATATGAATTTAGGGTAACATTTTTATATAATGCCTGTTTAAATGTAAGATGTTTGTCTGATTTTTTACTGGCTCTGTACTTGCATCACAGATGCTAGTGATGTTAGAAAATAAATCCTTAAATTCTATAAGTTTTAAGTGATGGGAATAAAAAGATTTTCTAAATACATATATAAGCAGTAAGTAGGTATCATTCATTGATGTTAAGTTACTAATCCTCTTACTTAAACAATCAACTTTCGTCAGCGGTACAGGAATATTCTCTTACAAAGGCTTTTATAACAGAAACATGGGAACGTACACCTGCCGCACCCGCGCTTAGAACACTCCAAGGTTGGAATCAAATAAATATAATATTATTTAATGTATTTCTCTGTTACATTATTGATCACAAAATATAAGGATAAACAATATAAAATATTCCGAGTGATTTAAGAGCATTTTAGTGTAGGTGCATTGAACATTCTGGAGGCATAACCTGTTATATTCTTACTTTATTTGCATAGTAAGCGAGCTGTTTATCTGCTATTTGAATGTAAGGAACTAATGTGTACAGAATCAACCGAGTGAAACCGGTCAAGTCCAGTAATGTTTCAAGAGAAACATAATTGCTGCTTTTAGTTTTATTCAAGGTTCTTTATTTACTCGGTAGCGTTTAACAACTGACACACGATATAAAATTGCTCGAGATTTTTTTCAAGAAAGACAATATTATCCTGCTCCAAATTAAAATTTGCCTAAGCGTGGTGCAATGAGTTTTTTTTATTTCCCAAATTCGTTCCATCCAAGTTTGTTTGTAATATTTAAGCACACAGGATGTAATTTGCATGAGGGTGCAGCAGAATGCGTTTAATTCGTTAATAAATCAGGCTGCGGGGGTGAGCCGAGTTCATTAGAGTGATCGCCCGCGGCCTTCCGGGCCGGAGCCTCTGCCCACTCCGACCGCACCACTTCTGCTGCTTGCCTGCTTCCGAACGAAGGGCAAGCGATGATGGATGCGCTGCTAATTTGATTCCTCTCTTTTTAGCTTTTAATGCATTTAGACTGGCTTCCATCCAGTCCATTATCTACCCTCGTAACGCTACCCCGATAATTGACTGATGTGATTTCATTTTGGACGCTAATGCATATTCCTGATCATCTATGTTTTTACATCGGATACATTCCATCGTGTTTTAGCTTTCATTACTTCAAGGTTCATCTTTTATTACTATTTTCATATGCGAGCAATAAAAAGCAAATACAAATAAGCCTGTCTGTGACAAAAATTTTACATTTGCAATTCGCATTATCTAAATGGAAATCTTACTTAAAATAAGTAAATAATTGGCTCTCATAACTTGAGCTTATCGTTGGCATAAATTAAGGTATATTCGCGGCGCCTCGTCCACGCACGTAGTGAAACTTTTAATTGCATTGAGCTCTATCAGTGTCGTCGAGCGCGAGTTGAGAACAACTGCAGAGATTGTGCTCTTCACTAACCCTCTACTTGAAAATAAGCTGTTAATATTTTAAGATACTTTGGTAGTATGGGCATGAGATGCGTAGATAGGACATGCATATTAGTAGAAGATGGAAATGGTAGTGCAAGGAAGAAGGGCAAGGGGTCGATCGAAGAAGAGAAAGGAGTGAGTGTAGAGACGACGGCTGATAGAGGAGAGTGGAAGAGAAAAAAATGCTGTGCTGACTCCACCTATTGACATAAGGGAAGGAAGAAGAAGAATATTTTAAGATAGGTACTTTTAACTACTCGAGCTGCCTGGATTGTTTCCATTATGCATAATATTTACAAAATTAAGCGGGGGAGTCTGTGAAAATAAGCTCAGATTTGATATGGGTAGAATTAATTAGAATTTTAAAAATGAAAATTGTCACTGTGTATCCGGGTAGCCAGCGCCAACATAATACAATAGAGGCTAACACCGGACGAGAGGACTCATTAATTTAGATGATTGTACAATTATCTAAATATAAGCGGAGCGAGACGGCGAGGGGGCACTCCAACCCGAAACCGGGGGAGGGGTGCGGGCACTCGTTTTTAATTAAACCGACGATGAAATGAACTGGTCCGTATAATATTGCTTAGACATGTTTTAAATTAATTTCAACCCGTCTTATTACTAATGATTTGATGAAGCAATATGTAAACGTCTATAATTAATAAAAGTATATACATAATCTAAGTTTGTCATAATTGAAGTATCTTCTATAAAGTTTACTATAACTGCATTAGCAACCTGCTTAGGAAGACTATGGTGAGGTTGTCATAACTTAAATATCTTACTATAACTATTATACCTATAAGTTTACTATAACTGCATTACCAGCCTAGTACTTAGAAAGATTATGGCGAGGAATGTCTTGTTGCTTATTCAATGAAATAATGTTGTTATTTTTTATCAACTTGGACATATTAAGTGTACTATTTCATCATTTTGTTTGTAATTTGTAAGCATAATTATCTTTTTTGTAATAAATATGTATTCTTCATCTTTATTTGTCTTCGTATTTGTATAATATTAACACGTCCTCCAATACAACACAAGTCCAAGTGTTCAATAACAATTAGGCTCCACATTGCGCCGTGACGGAACACCCTCTGCCGGCACGCAAGGGTTGCGCGCGCTTCTCTTCTCTATTTGTTTTTCGTTAAAGCTTTAATTAAAAGTACGTTTATTTTAAAGAAAATTGATGTTCAATGTAAATAAATCCTTGATGGGTTAATTATCTCTTAGTAATTGAGTTTTACCTGACGTCGTAATACTTTTAATATGTTAAATTCAAGACAATCTTGATGCGGTATTTATTATTTTGCCGAATGGGTATGTAGGTATATACATATTATAAATTTTATTTGACAAGTTTGCTATGACGTTTACTTCGGTCCCAACTTTTAACTGGGTCCAAATTAAATTCACTCCGGTAATAGCGTGGGTCGAGTTGAAAACTAGTCCAACAGCTCTTGAGAATAATGTTTCATTAACTTAAATGAGTAGTTTGATTAAACAATTAGCTAAAAACATACGTAAATACATGCAGCCTCAGGAAATTGAATAGATATTACCTACTTATAGTTAGCATGTAGCATTATATTATTGAGAATTGGTTTCATTAAAGATAGATGTAAACGATATAGTTTTCTAAATATATTGTTATATTATTAACGTCATTTGTTTCCAATAACGCTTAAATACAAAATTAAATAATAAAACTAAACAAAATAAAAAAATGTATTAACACTTAATTAAGTATGCAAAAAAAGGTACACGTGGTCGAAATTTTCTATTTCAGTGTCATTGTGTACTTAAACAGTCTTAACAGCCCTGTTTGTAACAATCCCAAAGCTATAGCAATTACATTGTTCTGTTTCGTTACAATTAACTATGCCATTGTCTGTTTACAAAACAAGTATCGCACAGATGACCGCCAGAACCGCTAAGGAATTACCCTGAGCCTCGCTACCAACTGAATACTTACCTAAAGGCTTTGTCCTCAGGGGTCCGACAGCCGCACGACCAGGCTTGCTGCCTCGAAGGGACCGCCGGTATCCGCACCGGCAAGATGCACCAAACAAAAAAACTTAACAATATCAAAAAAACACAACCAACGAATAAACACCCGAGGCTGCAGTTTTAAGCACAGCCTTTTAGTCCGACAGAATAAAAGACTAGTCACATGAAAACTTTCTTGAGTAACTTTAAAACAAAACTGAACAGAGAATGTCGAAAAAAGTAGTCGAGTGCGAGGGGATCGGCGACACTTCCCCGTGCGGCGCTTCGGTCGCGACTGAGCCACGCGGTCGGCGCGGGGCGGGGGGCGCGGGGAGCGGCGGCGCAGGGAGCTTCCCCTCACCTCCTCGGTATTATTTGATTAATTCGCCTCCCCCTTGTATACTCGGTGAGTCGTTACCAAGAAGGCGACGCGACGTTAGTTTTTAAATTCAGAGAGAGCCTTAACGCGATACCCGCAACCTTCACCTACTCCTAATACTCTAATTGAATTAATTAAGATGCCGGGAGCCGCTGGAGATTATTCGTTAATAAGCGAACCCTGAAGGATATTCAGTTGATGGTTAATTACTGGTGATTGTGGAAAAATCTGGAATTGAATAATGGTGGCATAGAGTAGAATATTCTTATAAAGATAAAAATTAGATAAATTAGAATACCACATAGATACTACTAACTAAAGCGATTATTGAAAATGAATAAATAATAAATATTTACTCATATGAGTTATGAATGCGTCATTCAAAAGTAAGATATTTATTAATAATGACACAGACGCTTTTTCAGCATTTTCATTTCAATTTAATATTTTCAACCTTATTAGAGCAAACCCGAACTGACAAAAATATAGTTAAGTACCAAAAATTAAGAAATCTTCATCGAGTTTGCCACAATCAATTTATGAAATAGATTTCTTGGTTGTGATCACTTTCCATGTACAGTTAGTAACCGTCTAACGATATCTAATAAATATCAGATTACCAATTAAGCCGACAAAAGCCAATAATTAGATGCTAACCATTGAACCGAATCCGTCAGTTCGTTTCTTATGTTCCCACGATGCCGAGGGGCGAAACGGGGCCGAATGTACGCCGAAACTTTCGGTACGATATCAGTTACTGTTTAGATGCAGTTGCATCATCTTTTACAAAACTTTCTAAAGACTTTTAAAATCATAACTTTTTATACACTTCACCAATTAAAAGATAAATACCGTCGTACACATAAAATCTTGCAAAAAATTGCATTGTCGCATTGACTAGACAACGTCTAACAGGGTTTTCTGTGAGGTTCTGTTGTCTCCATAATACATTAAATGCTTTTTTTTCGGTCTATTCTTACTGACTGGCTGAATAAACACTGGTTTCGTGAAATAACGACTGGTCACTCATAACTGCTTGTAATCGATGAAAACGCATTTTATCATTAGACCTGTCATACCGTTTAGATCCGAAATAATGAGACGAATGTGGCTCATATAACTGAAGTCCAAGCAAAAGAGATGCGACTGTTGAGATGATTGTAGAGTGATTTAATAATAGATAAGGTATAAGACGAAGTAAATATGAAAGGCTTTTGATTGATAAATTAAAGAGCGGAAGTGTATCTAGCTAGTATGGGAATGTGATACGCAAGAAGGAGATGCATGCGACAAGAAGATAAATGGAAATCTAAGTGCAAAGCAGAGGAGGATAAGTCAATTACTGGTATGGGTAACTATGACGAGGAAGACATAATTTAATGCTGAGATGAGAAAGAGAAAAATGCAAGAGAAACAATCACCTTTGTCGATCCTATGTTGTGGGATTAGATACAGATAATGAAGAAGGATCGCGAGTAAATAAACATAAATGTTTAATTTAAATCCTAAATAAATATGCAAAGGAGTACCTCTGTTTTGTAGCAACAGTTATGAGTAACTAAAAATTAGAACTACGACATCAAATCATATTTTTAACTGTTAGTGAAATCAAAAAGGTCAAAGAAAAAAAAATTAAATGAGCAACACGTATCGGGTTTCCCGAAAATTTAAATTACGTTTGCGATATTAAAACGTGTCAGATTCCGTGCAAGATTCGCATCGCACAATTTTTATCCCATCGCTGGGGCAGGAAACTCATTACGCGATTATGTACATCGCGTCGGGTTACAAGAAAAAGGTCGGACCAATTTCGGGTTAATTCAATAATTCCTTCGGGTATTATCGGGCTAATTCGGTCGCGGCCCGATCGATCATCTCAGCTGCGCCCGCGCAGGTGAGCTTTTAGAATGGAGCGGACACAGAACCCTTACCATTGCACTCGAAATTTGTCGGTGAGATTTTTATTATTAGATGTGCGTGAGATATAATTATTTAGTTTAACTATTATTGAACTCACTTTCTTTAAATAAATTACTACTCAATCTAAAGGATTAGCATAATATGTTTAACACAAAAACTTCTCAGAGCAACAACTGTTCCACCTTATTGTATGGAATAGGTGTTTTTATAAGACATTTTAAACTGTTAGAGAAAAAAAATCTTACGAATAACCGCGTAAAAAAATTGGGATCGAATGTTGCGTATTTACGTGCTAATTTAATGACTTTTCTATTTTTCTCTTTTATGTAATCTTCCTATATACATATTCCATAACGTCTATTTTATATCTATCTTCTTAGACATATTTCTTCTTATAGTCTTTCTTCTTAGATACATATTTCATAACGTCATAGATATTACAAAACGTCTATATTTTTTTTAAATAGGGATCGTAAAAAGGCTTGTACTAACACACTTGTCACCCATCTTAATAAATCTTAAGACCTAAGTACAAATGGTAAGGGCAACTCCATAAGGCCGTCGAGCTCCGTTTTCAAATTAATCTTTGTTTAAAGTTAATGGGCCATATTAATCATGGGCATTACGTCTAGATGGATTTAACGCAGTAATCGGTGACTTAAGGCAGAGATATCGAGGCTTTTATTACGAAAACAAATGCACTTAGTGTTGTTACACAACCGTCTCTTTGCTGGGCTGCAACGTATGGACAGTAAGGGGTGACAAGTTTAGGAGCGAATATTTATCTATCAAAAATATATATTAAAATAGATATCTACTTTTTTAGGGATTCATACATAATAGGACCGTGGAATGATCCGGGCATCCACTACGATGTACTTTCCTCCCCAAATCAGTGACATTTTGACTGAAGTGGATCTAGTCTGGAATCAATTCTTCTTCTTCTTCTTCGTTTATGAATTAAGTGGCCAAGTTCTAGTGTCGAGAGTTTTCAACTCGCCTTAAGGCCTCTGACTTGACTGACCGGCTGTTTGTACTAAGACTAACAGCCGAGATCGACAGTTTAACATGTCATCCAAACCACGGTAGCACTTTACTTTTTCTATTCACTTCAGTAAGTTCTGAGCCGCCGTAGAATCCAGACTATATTTGTTACTACAAATCCTTACTGTTTGTGAAACTGTACGTTGTTTTTCAGTTTACAGTAAAGGTAACCTCTGTCTTTGTACGAAGGTTAAAATCTCTATGAAAAGTATAAGAAATAGATGGGACAGGTGAATTTTACTAATATAGTCGCATCGTTTGTTCAATTAACATATCAAATGTACCTTTCGATCTTTGATATGGTACGAGTAGCTTAAATGAGTTGTTTTAGTGATAGACGCTAAATATTCATGTTTTTTTTCCTTCACCAAAAAGATAAGTTTCAAACTGGGAATGACTGGGAAAATTTATACACAATTTTACCAACAATATATTGACGTCATTTGTTTTAAACCTTATTAAACCTTATTTTTGGGAAAAAATAATGTTTATAAGTATTTTTAAGCATTGCTATTCTTTCAGCCTCAGGAAACTCACCTTATAAATGCTTAAAAATACTTGATTATCTTAATACGCTATTTTCTTTTGAAAGTATTCATACAAAAGTCCATGTTGATTTCATTCATTCAAGAGATAATCAGCCGGCTCCTGAGCACGCCCGCGTATTCTCCATCGTAGATCTCATGCAACAATATAGTTTTAACGATAATCTGCGCGATTTATACACGAGACACTTTATTGCCACACGTCCTTGGCATAGAACAAGGGCTACAATTAAGGCAGATGCACACTGCAGTGCAAGGGTGTCCAGGCGGCACAATACGCCAAATGACGCCCGTCCCGGTACGCAAATGAAGAATATTGTCGGACGCCCTGAATGCTCCTTAATGACGGCCCGCCGTGTGCTAGACTTGTCACCCGCACATTTGCGCGATTGTCAACTGTTAATTATCGGATCATTGTGCCCAATGTAAGGATCTGGTGTGGAGGTCCTTGGGCCAATAAGTCTCGAGTGATTTGATGATCGTTTGCGTCAAAACTCCCCTATAAAATATACACATTAAAATTATTCACCATTTCATAAAGATGGTGATTATTTTCAGTACTTAAAATGGCTTAAAATAAAAAACGATAAAATACTTTTTATCTATTTACACGAAATAAACGTTCACACTTACTTAAAAACGTTGGATATACGTCCAACGATCGATCCAGTTTACAAAGTACAATACCTTTTATCGTTTAAATCAGCAATCAAATCTTTATTATCACTTTATTATAGAAAATAAAACGAAAATGTATTTATTATTTCACGAAACCCTATTATACCGGTGCTTTACCTGTGTGTACCACGCCTATGGAGGGTAAATTAATTGTCTGCCGTTAATTGAAGATTGAGGGTGTTTAACGGATTGAAATTAAATTGGTTTTGCAATTCTCTCGGATTTGGTTAGTTATAATTGGGCTGATGATGCCGTGGCTTGGAATTGGACAGCAGGTACCTAGACAATATTTTTTGGGGCTTCAGTGTTATATTGATCTGGCTTTTGACGTGTCGTTTTTATTTTGCATCAAGTAAATATTAGATAGATCTTAAATGTCCAATTTAATTTACCTAATTGTTTTTTAGATATGTTTGTTAAATAACATAGTTTCAGAAACTAATCTACAAATGTGTCACGCATAAACTTTTCCCTTCTCAATTTCACATTATTAATGTATCCACGATTTTCTTTGTTTTGACAAGAATTTAATGACAAATTTAACTGAAAATTTACAACGTTGGCGGTAGTAAAGCGAGACAAGCTTATGATTTACATCAGAAGGGCAGTAAACGTCGTCCAACTGCCACGACGAGATGCAAAATTACTGCCGAAGATGTTATTCATAGTCGCAAATGGGTGGAATTTAGTTATGATGGTGTAACTGAACAAAGACAATGGTAATAATCTCAGAACTCTAGTCTTAGGAACAGTAATTAAATTAAATGCTTTGAAACGTTGAAAATAAATACCTGCTCAAATGGTGTATTCTTTATGATTAGATTAGCTGTTTTGTAGACTTTTCTACAGTACTATTGTAAAGGATAGAACTTAAAATTATAGCTACATCAGAAATAAGTCTTTGAGCCTACTAGTTAAATCTACTGGAAACAGTATTAATTAACTTCATACGCAGTTTTTTTATATTTAAATATGTATATTTAAAAAGTATTGTTAACTATACCACAGAATAAAAACTTGTACTTCGACTATACTTCGACCTTCGGTTTTGGACATGACCGTGTTTTATCCAGAACAAATAATCAACTAATAATGACCAATAAAAATTTAAGAGGCATTTTGTACTCACTTTACATCTCAAGTCGAAACGTCAACCAAATGACAACATAAGTAATTTCAAACCGTAAAATTACGAAAAATACAAATATCGAATTACCACATTACACGCACAACCTCACTAATTAAACAATTTCCTAATGAAATCGACACTTTTTGTGGAAAAGTCAACACTCGCCGCGGTCCGAGACTGAGGTCAAGAGTTTCTTGTATTAGTCATTCTAAGGTCTACAAACATTTATAAGCTTGTAGAGATTTATGAGCAGTTAACCCAGACCTCGTCGACTGTATGGGTAGTAGTTGGTATGCAAGTAACGCAGATTAGTTGAAAGTTGCTTGGCAGCAATTGGCCGTACAAAGAAGCGATGATAGACTTCAGACACTCGAGCTGACCTTCAACCTTGGCTCGCGAGGGGAAGTGCTCGTATAAAGAACCGAAGCCATGACGCGTTAAATTTGGCATAATACACATTGTAACGATAAAGTGCATACAAAAAATGTTAAACAAGTGAGGACTTAAAAATACAAATCCTATAATTCACCTTCCTTTGAACTGATAATCTAATACACTACAATTTGCATTCCATTCACAAAACAGGTCACATACTTGCAATGTGGAGGTTCTATATAAATGAAGTGAGATCGAAGCTGGAGCGGCTCGGCAGAGGAGTAGGTGTGGTGAAGTGGAGACAGCGTGGCCGTCATCGAACGAGCGCGCATTACGTTCGATTGTAGGGCCAGGCGGGCCAGGCATGGCCTAATTGCCAGCATTGTGTCGGCATGCAGATGTGAATGGGCTTTGATTTGGGCCGGAGCGCGGGGCCAGGGGACAAATCGCTCGTTACGGCTGCAGGTAAACTTTCATTGAGCGTCGGAAGGCGTCGGACGTGAGAGGCGGCCGACAAAATGCCCTCGTTATTCGCCGCCGAATCACTCGCTCATTGTGCTCCGGGAAACGGTAGACGCGGTCGCCGAATCACGAAAAAGACTTTAATGAGGCGTGAGAAAGCACCAAACGAACGATTGTGCACCGAGCTCCGTTTAATGAACGATTGATATTAAAGTGGCATTCATTAACGCAAATCACGGGCCATTGTCTCTGGATAAAGCGACCGTAAACACTTCGGAATGTTTGTTTTAGATGTTATGGAAGATTTCGTCGGGTTATCGAACCACCTGTTGCTTATAGAGGGTGAGAGAAAAAAATGAATGTGGCCGAAAGTCGGCCCGCTCCGTTCGAGGTCGAATCCGATGCCATGCCAATTAAAACCTGACTCCCGGCATTTTGTCATGTCGGTGGCATGGTGTGCGTTAGATTTAGCTAGCCGTGTTGAATGTTAATTGATTGAATGTTCTAGAAATATTTTTAATTGGCATAAACGAGTGTGCAGCGGCATGTGAAACGAGACAAGTACCTGTACGTGGAGTATTTTGTAAAATTCGTTAAGTATGCGTGCTACAGGTAGGGTAATTATATGCAGCAAAAAAAGGTTATTGTTCTCTGTCCAGCGAACAAATGGACACTCTCAAGCGCGACGAGGTTAGATTCCGGCGCAGATCAGATTTTACTCAAGTGCATGGCTCATGGGCTGCGGATCGTTTAAAGCACGAAACTACACGTTAAAAAAGATTATGATCAGTTTGTACCTGATAAAATTTGTTTAATGCATACTGGAATAATACACTAACGATATTATAATTACATTAAGTGTAATTTGTAATGGCTTCTCATATATACATCGAGGTTTTAAGGCGGATACGGTGTGAAGGTTGTATACATTAAACTGCGATTATGGTAGAGCAAACAAGAAATGTATACTTTTCACTCTTAGCTAGTAAGTCTACAAATGTATCCATGATATAACCATAAACATAACCGAAAATCTCCACTAGCTCACTACATAATACGTTCTAGTCAGCATCCCCCTACTTCAAGGATGCATTATTAAATGTAAAAAAAAAACATTTTTTCTCAATTTTACACGCTTTCTATTAGCTTCACCTGTATGCTTGTTTGTTTGTAACCGACTTCTTTGGGCGCGATTTTGACCCACTTTAAACGGCCAGATTTCGTTCAAATTTTGTAGATTTATTGAGGACCGATGACAATACACTAATTTGATAAAATCACGGTTTTCTATAAAAAGCGTGTTTTTTAGTTTTTTTAACTTTTATTATTTATTTATAATACTTAATACTTTTACAACAAGTAAGCTATTCGTATTTCAATTAGCAGCAGCATGCTTGCAGCATTACGTTGAAAATTATATATCCATTTTTATCATAAATTGTAATTATATGAAAAAAATAGTGTTAATATGAGTATGTATGTTTAATTATAATTATTTATTAAGTAAACTTATAAATTTCATTAAATAAATACCCTTGAAACAAATTATAATTTCAAATGGGAGTGATAAGACCTGTTCTGACATACGAGTACCGCTAGGGGCGTAAACATCATAATATGTATGTATAACATGAAAAAATATATCATTGTAGTAGTTTCATATAATTTTTAAAACAGTAAAAATGGTGTATCAAAGAGTAGGTCCGGGTAAAGAGGACAGGTGGGTGCGCGCCGGCGGCGCAACGGCCGCAACCTGACACCATGTGCGTACATTGTGTTTAAATTAAAAAATTAATTAATATCCCGACGTACAAACACTCCATTAATACACACATATATCGTAGTCGGCTGGCCTATTAATTTAAATCTTTTTAACATCAAAGTATTCATTGCTGTAAATTGAAATGTTTTTTGAATTGATTTTCTTGATTTTAGCCTCAAATAGTTTATTTTTGTTATGACATGATTTTTCAGAAATTTTACCAGCAAGACACACGAGCTAACGACTCTGGTCTAAGGTTTGTAAAAAAGCGGTGTCTAAAAACTTACGCTTAAAATAAAGACACAGCCATACTTATAAATATACTTTAATATCAGTGTTAAAATCATTAATATAAACTATCGAATTTATTTATTTTACTAATATTTTAAAATTCAAAACTTTGTGTGTAAGTTAATTTCCACACCCTAATGGCTGGTCCGATTTGGATGAACTTTGATTTGCAGGCACCTTACTCTTTGAATGAACACTTAGGGTACTTTTATCTGTTATTAACGCGGGTTAAACCGCAGGGCGCAGGTAGTGTAATATAAAACTACATAGCCAGTATAATTGATAACAAGGTAAAGGCATAATATACAAGATACTTATAAAGCAACGAGTTAGTTCAAAAATTCAAATTCAAAAATATTTATTCCTTTAAAATTGTACATTTAAACTTATTACTCTCAAACTGGACGCATTCGCGCCCGTTGCTTGGAGGCTAGTGCCTTCCAGTGACTTAAATAGTTTATGTACATAAATAGCTTATAGATTAATTTACAATGATATACTCGTAATAAGACGTATTTAGAATTTTTAAATACGAGTATATCATTGTAAGTTAATCTATAAACTAGTACGTACTAGTTACGTACCGAGTTTGATAATCTCGTAAGTAGAAACAAATGCAAGTTACTATTGACAGTTACTTTTAATTAATTTTATTGTGTATTACATAGCCTTCTTAATATAGCCTAACTGCCTGCTAGCCTTTCACTTCGAAGCCTAACTGCAAGCTTTCAATGTTCTTGAGTCATTACTTAGTTAAGGTCTCATAAGATTAATTACATGTTATAATGATTATTTCAAAACAATATTCGATTGTGCATTGCGCAGTGGTTAGTTATGGAAACGTTGTATACTGAGTCATATAATATGAGGTGGACTTGGTCTAGGTTATGGACTTCTCTTATTTAGTATTTTTTTAATATTCACTGACCGTGACTCAGGTGTCAAATTTAAGTATGTTACATAACAAAGTAACTTGATAGTAACGTAAGTACTTTTCGTTTTGTATAAAATTACATACATTATTCAACAAATGTTAATGTCCAAATGTGTAGATTAAATAATGATTAAGTCCATCCTGCTCGATTTACCAGATCGGTAACGATAGAGGAAAAATCTGAATCAGCTCAGTAAAAGTATATCGGAGTCAAAGAAAGAACAGAAAGAGTATACGTCATGAACAGATAAAACGAAAAAAAAACAACAGTCAACAGTACCTAATATTTAATATATCACATGGCTATTGGTAAATACTCATAATAAACTTTTATCTACTGCCTTTCGATCTACTCCAAAAGTAACACGACATGAAATAAGCTACTCCATACTCTCGTAATTTTTTCGTAAATTTCTTTGTAGAACAAAAATCGTTGGTCTAATTATTACTAACGCTAACCTAAAAATTGTTTCACAGATACCAGTAGATATCTATTCTATCCCAGTATGTGAATCCTTTACAAACAAAATAATTATTTGTATCTAATCGTTCCGTGGAACCGGTATTTTCGCATCACTATTCACTTTCACAGTGCGGTCTCGGCCCTCACGCTTTCCACTCCTGCAATTACGTGCTTGTGTCATATTTACAGGGTACGTAATTGCCATTCAATTACCGGCTGGCATGCTAGAACGGGACGCAGCACACCTATCGATATCTCCCTCTCCCTCCCACGCCATCAATCATCGACTGCCCCCCGCTGGGCACCGTAGGGTTGTGGGACTGCACAAAGCAAGTATCTCCGATGAACAATACACGATAAGTGGGTAAACGCCATGCTAAATTGATTTTGAAACGATTTGAAATCGAGCGTTGATCCGCTGGATTAGTTTCCACCTTGACTGTCAAGGCCTTATGTTGAATTGTTAAGTGGAATAAAATAAAATAAAATGAAATATGTATGTTTATTTTCTAACACAAGCATACAATTTATATAGTGCTTAGCAGTTGAAGTCTATCACAGATCTGAGATACATATTGCAAAAATGTCATTGTAAAAATTATGACGAAGAAAGTATTTAAACGGTTTTAATTCATAGGTCATTATGCTTTGCATTCTTAATCGTACCCCCTTTCAATTTTAAAGTCGCTATCTTTTCTGTGGTTGCGTGGTTATCAGTTTTAAATCATTCGTGTATCTAGCGCTGTGTGCTAATAATACATGACATTTTTTTTCAACAGATAATGCATATACTTAAATGATTTCTTTATTTGAGTTTCTTATTGAAGAAACTCAATGCTTTAAAAACACAAAAAAATCCTCCACAAAATAATGATAATTTAAAAAATATCGAAAGTGTTGTTTAGTCACAACCCTAGGAGAGGAATTGCAAGTAAGTTCATATTAAGACACCTTCACCTTAGGCTAACACTTATATGTATACTATTCGATGCGAACGTTAAGACCTGGGTTTGATGTCACTATAGCGTCTTTTGGTACATTATACCTTATTAAGTTCGGTATGTAGTCAATTACGCTGAAAAAACATATATTTTTTTAACATATAAATATGTATAGTATCGTATTAAACAAAATCTAAACAAAAAAAATACTGTTAAGTTTTTCAAGAAAATACTAAAAATACATTACCAATTACAATCAGCCTACACTACAAACAGCCAATTAGCGTATTATAAATAGACAAAATCAAGTAAATGCTTTCTGAGAAAAATCCGCAAGTATCTTCAATTACATTTACTAATGAGTTGACTCGCGGCACTAATTAGCCACCGCGTTAATTAATCAATACAGGACGGAATCAGGACATCTATTTAGGGCCACTATTTTCTTTGGAAAATTCATAAATTTTCTTTCTTTATAAACGGCTTTATTGGGAAACGGTATCTAGGACTGTATATCCTACTATTGTAAACGTGAAAATATGTTCCTTTTTCACACAAAAACTACATAATGGATCTTAATGAAAGCTAATATTTATATAGCTTATACGTCAGAATAACACGTAGGCTATTATAACTTTTAAAGATAAGATGTGAAGTGTCCAAAACATATCAATACATATAATAAGACTGTAAAAATCGAGTGTATATTAAATATTTTTTTAAACAACTGATTGGATGAGGTTAAAGAGGAGTAACAGAAAACAAATAAACAACTTTTAAAATGTTTGTTTGTCTGTCGGTCTGTCTGTCTGTATAACGCAACTGGTACAAATTAACTTAATGAATGATGACTGATGATGATAATGATATTATTTTTTAGTTACAATGTAATGACATTTTACATAGCTGTCCATCAACGACGTGGATTCATTTATTTTATCTTGAAATTTTTTTAAAGGCAAAATAACTTTTGGCGCGTCAGTTAGTTTCATACTCGTATACTTATGCGTTTGTTATCTCTTAAGATTTTTGTTGATTATTTTTCTATACGCTGATTAAAGTTCAAATCTGTAAATCTTTCTTATTTTGTATCAATGTAAATTAAAATAAATAAAAAAATTTTCTTCATCTCTGTTTTTTCGACCCAAAAATATTTATATTTATAATGTGATAATAATGAGTTTTGTTCAAGATATATGAGTTTCTAAAATTGCAGTACACCCAGATTTTAAACCCTTGCTCCGACAACTCCCTTGCTTACAAAGTTCGTTTTACACGAATTTCTTGTTTACTCTCTTAAATTATATCACTAATTAATAGATATCGAAGGATTGTTAGATGATGTTTCTAAGAAAAGCTCAAGTTTTAAGACACGTAATTAAAACTCAAATACTTTCAAGTTTTCATGTTACGGTTCAAACTTTTGCTGTGGTTAAAATATGAATTTTCCATTAAAACGAAATGTTAGCAAAATTTTAATCAAATAGAAATAAAAAACTTGCCTTACAAAAAAACTAAGACACGAAACTGGGACTCGAAAATAAATATGTATAAATAAAAATATGTACTGATGTAACTTATTTAGTATTTTTTTCGTATGTTATCATCAATAGATATTCCATAGAGTTGAACAAGTAAAACCCCGACAGCCGATGCCGATAGGCCAATATTGAATAGAATATGGCCGAGTATTTCTGTCGTTCCTCAGCTCTTGTAGCACTAAATCATATGCGATAAAATAATAAGTTGGCGATAAACCAATACCGCGGAAAAGATATTATGGGGCTCGAGATACAATCCCACTAGTCTGGAAAATGTTTATTGTTAATTCCAATGGAAATTAAGAATCTCGGGACTGGACGAGCAAATCAAGTGAAGTCTCTGCATTACTGTATTTAAAAAAAAATTGTACATTGATTGTGCTGAAACATGTCGGGTTTAATACCGACAAAATAAACGTTAGGGATAGGCTATACAAACATTATTGTCTCTGCATTAATTAACTATTTTTTTTTGCATGTTTTGATGTTGGTTCTCTCGCAGCGGTCATAATTTTGAACTAATGTCGACAAATTTTGGACATTTAAAGGTAGGTACTACACTAAAGTTACTCAATAGACATTTTGTTAGACCTCGATTATTAGTTGGAAGATGATGCCCACAGAAAAAGAGGCAGGAAGTTAGCCGCACATTGATTGAGTTTTATTATAGTGGTGATTAAAAATCATATTCTTTAAAGATTTTGTGGATATGAATTATATTAGTCAAGTAATTTGTGAGGTCATGAAGTTTTGTTTATTACAAAGGATATTTCAAGAATTTTCTTGCAAGGTCTAATGTAAGTAAAGAACTACTGTAAGTAATTGAGAGTGGTCATCTTGGTTGTTGACTGTGGGAATTGTTAAGTTTCTTTTTAGAAAAAGTCAAAAAGTACATCGGGTGTTCTTATCGCGATTAGCAAAGAGGTTCATACGTCAAAAGGGAAAAAGGCAAACTGATGTTACGAACTACAAAAATAATACATGGTGAATTCAATTACACATGTTAATAGTTTTAAATTGTGTTTGAACTACGAGTACCTAGTGAGATTCAACCCTAAAAGTACAACAAAGTTCCTATCTGTGGGTTCTAACGAATGGTTTAGAATGTTGGTACTGACAGACCACTTTTGCCGAAGGTTTCATAATGTGCTTTTATTCGTAATATCTTTTACCTTTCAGTAAATGGCGTGATCAAAATTACGTCTCGCTTTAATAATTATTGGATCTATCTTAGTTTTCACGATAGCGATAAGCACGCAATTCTTTGTCAGAGAACTGTTTAAAGTAAATATGTAGACTGTTTACTGTTCTACTTAAAATATTGATAAATCGTCTGAATTGGTATTCTTTTATCATTTGTTTATATTTAACCTTTGATAACAGATCCATAGCAAAAAATAGTCGCTTAATTGATTAAATAAACTAAATTTAGTGAAATACTGTATGATTCTGACGACCTCGTTGGCGTAATGGTTACCATGCCCGACTGCCAATCAGCAGGTTCGGGTTCTATTCCCGGCGCGACCAACATCTTTGTGCATAACTAAATTTGTAGGCTGTGGGTCTGGGTGTTAAATATGTATCTATATAAAACATGTATGTATATAGGTTATTTGTATTTATTCGAATTTACATAATTATGCACTTATAAGTAGGTTAACTATAACATCACATTAAAAATGTAATATAATTAATAAATTAATATTGGTATAGATACGCAAACATTTTTTGTATGTATATATCAGTTGTGTTAGCTACCATAACACTAACTAGAAATGGTTCAGTTTTGGGCTAACCAGCCGTGTGTGAAATGTGCCATATATATAAATTTAAAAAAAAGCTTGACAATAAAAGTGTCCACAAAAGCCTCATTTCTCTCGAAGCTATCAGCATGTCCGTAGTGTCATGCCATGGAGTGTCACAACACTCGTTCAATTAAGGGCATTACTGTTATCGCGCCGGCTCATTATATCGACGGCTGTGGATGGCCCTAAGTGTTGGTAACCGACGCCACATTATTTGCCGTCACAGATTGGAGCTTCGTTCACCCATCACTGGACACTCCAAACTGGTTCTAGGCTGGGAGGTGACGAGTAGTTTTGTTACTGTATACTCGGTTCGTGGATTTTAATGCCTAACTAACTATAAACTGAAACGGTTATGGTAAACATTATCATAATCAACTTTACTGATGAAAATATTTTACACGTTTACAAATTCACATTTTTTTTATGTAAGTAATAAAGAAGTATACATAAGTGTTTTACAAATATCAAAAATTAGTTAATATATTGATAAATTTTATTATACTTAATAAGTAATCAATATCGTAGATATACTAGATATCGTAGAGTAACTGCTAGTAATCCTTACAAAATACATATTTCATTAAAAAAACTTGTACTGCATTTATTGCATATAAACATATGCACGAGATTTTGTACGGTCCCAGTATAAGTGGTTGAGTTATAATCATGAAAACCATAATTAGTGACGATTTTGTAAAGGTTTTGTAAATACAATTAAATATATTTATGTAATAAATGTATTTATTAATTGTATTGATAACTTATACCTAAAAAGTGTCAATCTGCGAAATCAAATGTCCTTGTAAACACTGGTTGGTTGAGTTATTCATCCATCAGCTCCTAGCCTAAAAGCGACACTTTTCCCACTCTAAGCAAGCTTATAATAACCATTCAAATTTAAGCCGTACCTTAATAATTTGAAAGTAACTTTAACGTCTGTTGACAAATAAGTACCACGACACTTGACGCTAGCACCGTTAGAAGTATGAAGGGAATGTACAAGAGCACAGGGACTGCATGAGGGATTTACAAGTAATTCTTAAGTGAAATTGTAGAGTCTTTCTTCCAAAAGCTTTGATTTGCAGAGTTCCAGGTTTCTTGTCTATCTAATATTTGTCTTACACAATATTGATAAGTTTTGCCATTTATTTTCTATGAAATAAGCTTACCTGTAGAGAGAAATTCATCCTTCTGAAATTTTGATATACTCGTATAGGAATTCTTAATGTAGATGTCGGATAAAAAAAAGCAAAAATGATACCTTCTAAATATGTCTATGGACACGATTGACAAAGGAGCGAGGTGAATGGCATGTTAGATATTATGAAATATGATAATATGTCAAGATGAAATATGTCAAATTTTTCAAAATATATGTAAAACCTAATTACAATTAAAAAAAAAATTGTCCAGCATTTATTGGCCTTGGGAAAAAGAGCGTTGGTCGTCCAGCGGCAAGATGGGTTGACGACATTTAATGTCATATTTAACATTTTAAGCCGCGTTTGGTCCCTGCACTTCTCTAAAGTATACTCCTCGACGCATACCGGGAACTTAGTGAAGTAACTTACCATTTGTCAGTGTCATGTATACCAGCTCAAGAGCCTCCTCGACATAAGAGAAACCTGTCTTTGTCCACAAACAATACGCTTAGAATTCCTAGAAATGAGAAGGAAAACACTCAGTAGGGAATGCGACCGCCTTACGTCCCGAAGTTGGGTTCGATCCCTGCCAATGGGCTCGAGCTTCTGGTGAAGGAAAACATCGTGAGGAAACCATAGCTTGGTGGTAAGGCATTTGCTATAGTGCTTGCCTGGCTTGCAACCACTTTCATGTTGATAAATCTGTCGCCTAACAGTGTGTTCCGACTGACTCCTTAAGAGCCAGTTATTATATATAGTTTTCAAGGCATGCTCCATCTTAGTCAGAGTGTCACTTACTCTAGTTACGAGTCCTGCTAGTCAAATGCCTATCTGTACCTGTTTTTCTATGTTTATTCCTTTAACAGCATTAATATTAACTTCCATTTACACTAAGTATTCTAATACTTATTACATAGAAGTATTACCGCATTACGCATGCCATAATGGTAATATATGTATATCTAATAAAGAGTTATCCATCGATATTTTGGTAAGGTCATCTGATGCGATTGTAGGGAACCTTATCTATTTCTTTTAACCTTATATATTTTCCTTTTATGTCATATATTCACCTACACACAAATTACACATTTATTACATATTTTTACATAATATTTATTTATCGTATTTATCGATTACCGGCTCGTCGATATGGACAGTACCGGCATCACTGGTGCTGTCCCAACCCTAGCGGATTAGCGGCTATTGTTCGTCGTCGCGTCGATGCGCGAGCGCAAGCGAGACGGCATGACTAGCCGTCTGCTCTGGCCTTGAACCAGTCGGAACACAGCTCTGAACCGAAGCGCCGGTCGTTTTTTAACCGACTTCAAAAAGGAGGAGGTTATATATTCGACGTGTATGTATTTTTTTTTTTTTTTATGTATGTTCACCGATTTCTCAGCCGTTTGTGGATCGATTCTCAAAATTCTTTTTTTAATTGAAAGAGTATGGTTCTGAATTGGTCCCATTGTCACCAAAACTGGTTCTGATGATGGACTCCTAGGGAAATCGAAGAAAAACCTAAAAAGTTAGGTTAGTTTTACGCATGAAGAGAGATTCACGCTCGTTTGGCTGTACTGATATTCATGAAATTTGAGAAGAAAATAGGTAAGACTATGTGTTAACACATACGCTACTTTTTATCCCGAAAAAAAACACTGTTCCCGTGGGATGAATCAAATAACATATATTTTTTTTTAACTTCTTCACGCTCGAACGGTTGTACTGACATTGATGAAATTTGGAATGAAGATAGGTTAGACTATGTGTTTACACATAGGCTACTTTTTATCCCGAAAATAATTATTGTTCCCATGGGATGCACCAAATAACACATGACACACTGATTTCGCTAAAATTTGATATAGGGGGTAGACTAGACCTTGTATAACACGAAGGTTACTTTTTAACCGACTTCAAAAAAGGAGGAGGTTATATATTCGGCTGTATGTATTTTTTTTTAAAAGTCACTGCTATTCCCGTGGGAAGCCCAAATAACTCGATAACCTATTTTACTTCTTCGCGCTCATACGGCAATACAGATTTCGCTCATAAAATTAGCAGCCTGGCTAACAAAAGTAATCTGACGCGAATATCGAGGCTAAGCAACGGCCCATGCGGCCAGTCTTTGGATGGCTAACCATGCACAAGACTTCCATAAAAAAATGTGATATTTTCATCTGGGCGTTACTGTGCTTCGGATAACACGTTAATTTGTTGGGCCTGGACCACTACTCTTAGTACAAGCAGGGTTCAAACTAAATCAGGGGCTTGAAAAACTCTCGACGCCAGAGCTTGGCACTTGGGTCATACTTAGTGGAAGAAGGAACTGTAAAATTTGATATGTTAATAGACAAGACCCTTGAACGGATAAGGAAAATATTTACGCACTCGCTTCGCTAGGAGTTATCCCGCTTCGTTCGAATTTCCCCCAGGATATAATTTGTGCTGCTTTGGACTTCAAACGGTTCGAACAAATACGGTGAAAATTTTCGCGCTCGCTTCGCTCGCGCATAGCTCGCTTCGCTCGCAACCAGCACGCTTCGCTCCCAATTAGTTCTAGTACGTTTTGACACAACAAACATTGTGTAATTTGTGCTGCTTTGGACTTCTTTGTGCTCAAACGGTTGGAACAAATACGGTGAAAATTTTCGCGCTCGCTTCGCTCGCATCCAGCTCGATTTGCTCCCAATTGGTTGCCTGCCTGGCACACGCCAAATTTTATCATCGTGAAGTTTATTTGGCTCTCCATAGCTAAACTTAAACAAAATATCATTACCAACCACTAAAAATTTAAAAATAAAATTGTTTTAAAAAACAAACAACCGACTTCAAAAACACAACTAAAAAGGGAAAAATAATTTTAAGCCTGAATCAAATCAAGACTATATAAATAGAATAGGAGAGTTTATTTCATGTACTTATAAAAAACTATTTGCAATTTTTACTAATCCTGTATTCTTGGAGTCGGTGCCAGCAAAGAAAGACAATTGAAAATAGTTTTTTTTAACAAACATTAATTTGTTCTTATTAGATGGCACCGACTTCAAGAATACAGGATTACTAAAAATTGCAAATAGTTTTTTATAAGTACATGAAATAAACTCTCCTATTCTATTTATATAGTCTTGATTTGATTCAGGCTTAAAATTATTTTTCCCTTTTTAGTTGTGTTTTTGAAGTCGGTTGTTTGTTTTTTAAAACAATTTTATCCTATCTGAATTTACACGCGATTTAACCGTACAAAATTCTATTTTATCGTGTTACCCTTGTGCCTAACTGTTTTGTGCGTCTGATAGTGTCTCGAAGAGAAGGAACTGATAACATAAATATATATGTTTAACGTGAGTACTCTTGAGTTTAATTTTGGCCACACTCAATAACAAAACTCACGAAAATAATATATGGGCGAGAATCCATCACACACCATCGTATAATTGGCAATCCCTATATAACTGCCACCACTCCACCCCATATAAGTGGTGACCCCGACGTGATATAACTGTGGTCCACCATATAATTGGTGACCCGCATTTAAAATGAGCACTGAAAATGAATTGCAACCAGAGACACGTAGCACAAGGCCAAGGTCAAAGTCACCCGGCGCTAGAGATGGGACACAGTCGAGAAGTGGCCACGATGTTTTCAAAGTTGGAGTTCGAGTACCACCATTTTGGCCGGAAGAGCCGGAAATTTGGTTCGCCCAAATCGAGGGACAATTTGCCATATCCGGAATCACCAGCGATGCTACAAAATTTAATTACGTCATCGGACACCTGGACAATCAACATTCCAAGGAGGTGAAGGATTTAATTATCAGTCCCCCAAGCACGAACAAATACGAAAAGCTAAAAAGCGAATTGATAAGAAGGCTCAGCGCATCCAAAGAAAAAAACATCAAACAGCTGTTAATGCACGAGGAATTGGGAGATCGCAAACCGTCTCAGTTTTTACGGCACCTGAAGGGACTCGCCGGTACCGACGTGCCAGATGATTTCATGAAGACTATTTGGACCAGCCGTCTTCCGAATGGTATTCAAGCAGTACTCGCGGGCCAACCAGCTACAGCTTCGCTCGAGGACCTGGCTGACCTGGCAGATAGGATCAACGACCTCGCCATATCAACGCCGTCGATGGCTTCTGTAAGTGGAGCCGTGCCAAGCTCGGTACTCAGCGACCTGACTCGAGAAGTGGCGGAGCTACGCAGGCAAGTGCAGCAGCTGGCAACAAACCGGAGCAGCAGATCACACACTCGCACTTCAGGAAACCGCAACTCTTCAAGGCAGCGTTCTCAATCCAGCTACAAGAAGTTCCCGGTTTGCTGGTATCACAGTAAGTTTGGAGACAAGGCTGAAAAATGCGTCCGTCCTTGCGACTACAAGTCGGAAAACTTAATGGGCGGTCGATAATGGCGGCGAGCGATTGCCCTTCCTCATCTACTGGTCGCCTCTTTGTCACGGATCAATCGTCAAAAACGCAGTACCTCATCGACACAGGCAGCGACGTCTGCGCGTTTCCGCGATCCTATCTTTGTGAACGTCGAACTCGGACTGAATATACCTTGTGTGCTGCAAACGGATCTAGTATAGCTACTTATGGTTATATTAACTTAGTTCTGAATTTTGGTCTACGTAGAAATTTTTCATGGCGTTTTATAGTTGCTGATGTTACAAAACCAATCATAGGCGTAGATTTCTTAAAATTTTATAACCTTTTGGTAGATTGTCGTAACCAACGCCTTGTAGATAACCTTACCTCAGTGACTGTTGTAGCTAGCGTAGCCAATTGTAAAGATATATTTTCTGTAAAGGTTGCGACCGGCGACACGCGTTACCACCAAATTCTGAGTGAGTATCCTGAAATAACTCGACCAGCCGGTACACATCACACCACACAACATAACACTGTCCATTTCATACGCACCACCCCAGGGCCTCCAGTATCTTCTTCTCCCCGTCGTTTAGCTCCGGATAAGCTGAAAATTGCGCGGAAAGAGTTTCAGGCTATGTTAGCCTGCGGCACAGCCAGACCTTCGGACAGCCCGTGGTCATCGCCTCTGCATTTAGCGCCAAAGAAAAATGACGGTTGGCGTCCATGCGGCGATTACCGTAAGTTGAATGCTCGCACGATTCCCGACAGATATCCGATAAAACACATCCAGGATTTCGCACATAGCATTTCGGGGTGTAAAATATTCAGCACTTTAGACCTCGAAAAAGCCTATAATCAGATCCCTATAAATCCAGCGGATATTCCGAAGACAAGCATCACCACGCCGTTTGGAATGTTTGAATTTCCGTATATGACCTTCGGTCTAAGAAATGCGGGTCAAACGTTCCAACGTTTTGTGGACGAGATGACTAGGGGATTAGACTTCGTATATGCCTACTTAGATGATTTCCTAATTTTTTCACAGTCTGAGGAGGAACATCAACAGCACCTTCGTGAAATCTTTGAACGGCTGAAACAGTACGGCATGTTACTCAACACTTCTAAGTGCGTATTTGGAGTCAGTGAGGTAACTTTCCTCGGTTATTCCATATCAGAGCACGGTACGAAGCCTCTCGACTCAAAAGTGCAAGCTGTGCGTGATTTTCCTGTTCCAACCACCGTTCGCCAACTTAGAGGTTTTCTTGGTATGCTTAACTTCTACAGGAGATTCCTCCCGCGAGCAGCCGAGATCCAAGCCCCTCTGAATGCGCTGTTGACAGGTTCTGTTAAAGGCTCGCAACCGGTCAGTCTCAACGATGAAGCTTTGGCTGCATTTAAAGCTTGTAAGGACAGCCTAGCTGATGCTGCCTTATTGGCTCACCCTGACTGCTCCGCTAAACTGGCTGTAGTAAGTGACGCATCAGACAAGTCAATTGGTGCAGTACTACAGCAGTACAAGGATGACGCATGGGAACCATTAGCTTTCTTCTCTCGTAAGCTGAGCCCTTCTCAAACTAAATACTCACCTTACGATAGGGAGTTATTGGCCATTTATGAAGCAGTTAAGCATTTTCGATATATACTGGAAGCAAGACATTTTATCATCTACACCGATCATAAACCGATCAGTTTCGCATTCCATGAAAGGAAAACAAACTGTTCGCCAAGACAATACAGGCACTTAGATTTTATAGCACAGTTCACCACCGACATCCGACATATATCTGGCAAAGACAATGTCGTAGCTGATACTCTGTCTCGTATGGAGGAACTCGAAGCACCGGTAACTGTCGAGATGATAGCTGATAATCAAGCTTCTGATCCCGACCTTCAACGTCTATTAAAAGAAGGATCCTCGCTACAGCTCCAGAAACTCAATATTCCAGGAAGTTCAGTGCCCATATATTGCGATACCAGCACCACTAATCCCAGACCTTTTGTACCTAAATGCCTCCGAAAGCAAGTGTTTGATAGCCTGCATTGCTTAAGCCACCCAGGCGCTAATGCTTCAGCCAAACTAGTCGCTGAGCGCTTCGTTTGGCCTGGTATGCGCAAGGAGTGCAGGGAGTGGTCACGCGCGTGTATTGCGTGTCAGCGGTCGAAAGTCAATCGTCACGTGACTGCACCGCTCGGCACTTATAAATTACCACGCTGCCGTTTCAAGGAAATACACATTGACTTAATCGGTCCGCTTCCTACTTCACAAGGTTACCGCTATTGCCTAACAGCTATTGACCGCTACACTCGATGGCCCGAAGCTACGCCAATAGAAGACATAACAGCGGAAACCGTGGCAAAAGCGTTGTTATCCACCTGGATAGCACGCTTCGGTTGCCCATCAGACATCACAACCGACCGCGGTCGTCAATTCGAATCAGCTTTATTCAAACGCCTGTCGGAAATAGCTGGTTTTGTGCACAAAAGGACGACCGCTTACCATCCAGCCTGTAATGGCCTAGTGGAAAGATTCCATCGCCAGCTTAAGGCGGCGATAATGTGTCACGCCAACAATAAATGGACAGAGTCCTTGCCTTGGGTCTTGCTTGGCATAAGAGCTGCGTTTAAGGAAGATTTACAAGCCTCCTCCGCAGAATTAGTATATGGCGAGTCGCTAAGGTTACCCAGTGAGTTTTTCATACCCGTCACTTCCGTAACTACTGACGTAACGGAATTTTCAACCAGGCTTCGAAATATTATCGAAAATTTGGGACCCGTACCTACTTCCCGTCACTGCAAACCCAAAGTTTTTGTATATAAAGAACTTGAAACCTGCGAGCAAGTCTTCCTTCGTGAAGACGCCACGCGTGGTTCTCTTCAACCTGCATATTCCGGGCCTCACAAAGTACTAACAAGAGGAGAAAAGATTTTCAAAATTCTCTTCAAGAATAAAGAAATGACAGTTTCGATTGACCGACTAAAACCGGCATTCGAACTGTCCATCCCAAATGAAGAACCCACCCCAGTTATAAAACAATATGTCACTCGTTCCGGTCGTCAAGTTAGATTTCCTAATTTTTATCACCCTTGACGGGCTCTGGAGGGGGGTGGTGTAGGGAACCTTATCTATTTCTTTTAACCTTATATATTTTCCTTTTATGTCATATATTCACCTACACACAAATTACACATTTATTACATATTTTTACATAATATTTATTTATCGTATTTATCGATTACCGGCTCGTCGATATGGACAGTACCGGCATCACTGGTGCTGTCCCAACCCTAGCGGATTAGCGGCTATTGTTCGTCGTCGCGTCGATGCGCGAGCGCAAGCGAGACGGCATGACTAGCCGTCTGCTCTGGCCTTGAACCAGTCGGAACACAGCTCTGAACCGAAGCGCCGGTCGTTTTTCCTATCTGAATTTACACGCGATTTAACCGTACAAAATTCTATTTTATCGTGTTACCCTTGTGCCTAACTGTTTTGTGCGTCTGATAGTGTCTCGAAGAGAAGGAACTGATAACATAAATATATATGTTTAACGTGAGTACTCTTGAGTTTAATTTTGGCCACACTCAATAACAAAACTCACGAAAATAATATATGGGCGAGAATCCATCACACACCATCGTATAATTGGCAATCCCTATATAACTGGTGACACTCTCTCCCCATACGATCATCGAAGTTAAGCAACGGTTAATGCGGACGGTGTTTGGATGGGTGACCATACACAAGACTGTCGTTTTTCAAGTAGCAGTTTCATCTGGGCGCTGCCATGGGTCGGATAACACGTTAAATTGTAGGTTCCGTCTGTTTGTCTTAGTAAAAGCAGTCGTTAAGCCAAGGCAGAGGCCTTTAGGCGGCTTAAAAACTCTTGACACCAGAGCTTGGCCACTTAGCTCATACGAAGAAGAAGATCGACACTTTTTATAAAGAGTTTATAAGTTCAACGCCACATGCGAGAAAACAAGCAACTTACATCCTCTTAGCCCATAAAGGTAAGAACGACAAGGCTTATCCCATAGGATGGAATAATGAGATTGTGATAGCGGCCAACGCATCGCCTGCGCCTGCGATGCCATCTCAGATACCAGAGAAACAACTTCATCAAGACTCTATCGCGGTAAATTGTGATAATCTACGATAGAACAAAATTGATTACATCTAAGGTTAAATCTATACTGTAATAACTTCACTACTCTAACTAATAATGATGCTGTTTAAGATATTTATTATGACAGCGCGTTGATTAGCGTGACATTGTACGATAAATAACAATTATGAAAATAACTACTACACTCAAATAAGTTATAATAAAATTATTCAGAGAATAAAATACATAAAATGTAATAACATTTTGTATAAATTTCAATTTATACACAGTCATAAAACTTACGATCTACTTGTGCTGTACTCTGTTTGACTAATGCCTTTTTGGTTATTTTTAAACAGTTATGCTAGGCATTTGACCAGACGGGTGCGTAACTACACAAAGGACATTCTGGCCTAAGGTGGAGTATGCCTAGCCTGAAATAACTGGCTCTCATGGAGGCTTCACGAACACATCATTAAATGTTTTAGCAACAGGCATATTACTCTCGTATATTAGTTTAAGTTAAATATAAAGAAATATAAAATCTAAGCAACTGGTTTTTCAAGTGATATATCACTTTTATTTATATATACTATTATAGTACATATAAATTCTTCGATCAAAAATAGACTAGATATAAAGTGATGTCTCTAAAATCGGCAAAGAAAATAAGACCACAAGTAAGAGTGTGATCTTATTTGAGTTCGAGGAGTTTCAGCGTTATTAGTATAGTAATACAGTTGAATTTTCTAACGCTCACTGCGTACGGCCATAAAATTTTATAGCTGTTATCGCAGAGCAAGATGGCTTATGTTTATTACGGCACTAGTCGAAACTAAACCCTAAGATGTGAAAGTGGTAAGGTTGAATTGAATTGAAATATTTTTAAAACTAAACCCTAAGATGTGAAGTGGTAAGGTTGATTTGAATTGAAATATTTATTGTGACGAAGTATATTGTAGTAAATACAATAGTATAGTAAACTCATGCCATTTTTTGTGCTGTGTTTGTATGCAACACTGAATCTGGTATATATTTGATCGAAGTAACTAGGTGTGCTAACATGCTATTTATCAGCTTCGGTTGAGACATTAATTAAGGGTTAAGGCGGTATGGCTGCAAAATAAAATATATTGAAAAATCCTGTAAAATCTTGCAGCGCTTCAGGCGCTTAATAATAATAATATAATAATAATAATATATTTATTTGCAATTATCATGATCACTTGCGCACAGACAAATTTGCTTATAATCTATGACATTGTTGTGGTCGCGCATTGTAGGAGCGCTGTGCCCTGCTGTAGAACTCTTACGAGGTCTGTGCCGCAGGGCATCAGAAACTCCCGCTCCGCTTAATACATACAACACTGTGCTAAATAATTACATGATATCAGTAATTAAAATTAAAACATAATACATATAACAATAGTGACAGTAAAGAAACCTGACATAACCAATAGGTGTTGCCAGGTGCAAAATTAACAAATTTATGGTAGAAAAATTAACACGTACTTAATAATCAAATCTAAATATTTCTAATTATTTCTAAACACATGTTATTTACAAAAACTAATTAAGAATCTTTTACAATTATGTGTTAGTTAAATTATTGGGTGTGTGTATTATGTTTAATGTATATTGGGAACGGGTTTGTGCGTTTTTATGTACATATGTTAAAAAAATACAGTATGAGTGTGTGAGGGTATGTGTGCGTGTGTGTGTGTGTGTGTGTGTGTGTGTGTGAGTGTGTATGTGTGCGAGTGTGTGTGCGTTGTGTTTATGTGTATGAAGATTGTATGTCTCAAATTAATTTCTCTGTACTTTCATAGTTAAGTGTTAATAAATATTCAGTTACTTTCTTATTACATGTGAATCTCGTCTCGTTTATGAGGGTAATGCTTTTCGATAGTGTGTTATATAGGTATGGTCCAAGTTTTGCCACTGATACTGAACCGAATTTGGTGCGATTCTTGGGATATTTGTATATTTGGTCTTTTCTTCGCTTATTTGATATTTCCTCACATTTATTTTTATTTTGGTTCTTGATGATATGCTGTTTGTTTACCACTGATCTTATAAACAGCTGTCTGACTGTCAGCACCCTACATTCTCTGTATAAATCTTCAGTCCCAAAGCGTCTATTTTTAAATGTCATAATCTTGAGAAGGGCGCGTTGGGATATTTCAAGCATCAATAAGTGTGTTTTTGCGGCCGATCCCCAGGCACTTATACAGTAAGATAGCAAGCATTGGGCTAGTGCGTAATAGATTTTCACAAGAGAATCGAAACCCATCACATGTCGCAGCTTTTTAAATACTAGGATCAACTTTCTGATTCGGCCTGATAACGTTTTGATGTGCACCTTCCAATTTAAATTTTGATCTAGTATAACACCTAGGTATCTGATGTCATTTGTTTCTTTAAGATACTCACATTTGCATTGATGCACATCTATACATATTGGTTTATGTATCTTAAGTTTAAGTGTAGTCTTAGGTTGGGTGGCTTTATTTATAGTGAACTGTATGTATTTTGTTTTATTAATGTTTATAGTGAGCAAGTTCTTTTTTAACCATGCTGAGACCGTATCCAAACCTTTGTTTGCTGTCATTTCTATGTCTTTCCAGGTCTTCCCATGGAAAAGTAATACTGTATCGTCTGCGTATGTAATTACCTTCCCATTCTGGAGTTTTGTGCTACATAACTGATTGATGTAGATTGTAAATAAGGTCGGCCCCAGAATACTACCCTGTGGTACCCCAAAATTAACATCAGCTTCTCCACTGAGAACATCAGACACTCGTAAGACCTGTGTCCGATCAGTCAAATAACTATGGAACCATTTTAGGGAGGTTCCTCGTATCCCTAGGGATTCCAATTTGGTTAGGAGAATGGGGATGGAGACGGTATCAAAAGCCTTCGCCAAATCCAGAAAGATGCCAAGTACTTTATCTTTGCTATCCAATTTGTTTTTAATAAATTCTGTGACACTTAATACGGCATCCTCCGTGGACCTGAGAGCTCTGAAACCGAACTGATTTTCAGAGAGTAATTGTTTTGACTCCAGATATTTCTTCAATCTATTGTTCATAAGTTTCTCAAGTACTTTTGCGAAGGTTGGCAGCAGTGAGATTGGCCTATAGTTTGTTACACCGTCCTCATCCCCACCTTTGTGTATTGGAGAGACTATTGATTTTTTAAAGACTCTTGGGAACACTCCAGTGTCCATACTCATTTGACAGATATTAATAAGAGGTTCTAATATGCTTGGTAGTATCCTTTTAGCCAGTGTAGTATTTATTTTATCCCATCCTGGAGCTGCGCCGGCCTTTAGATTTCTGACGATATCGATTACCTCTGTACCATCAATTGGAAGTAGAGCAAACGAAGTTAATTGTCTGTCAATATCAGTTTGTTGCAAAGCGAGATTATCTTCTGTCTCATTAATAGCTGCTAGTGTTTCTTTGGCTAGGTTAGTGCCCACGTTTACAAAATAGTTATTTACTTCATTCATTGACTCTTCCGGTGTAGATTTAAGACATAGCAGATTTTCTACAGGGTTATCTTTTACTGGAAAATCACAGATCCTTTTAATAGTTTTCCAGGTCTTTTTGTTATCTTTTGTATATTTGAGGAGTTCCGTTCTTTCATAAGCCCGTTTCAGTTTTTTTAGTATTTTGTTGCATACATTTCTGTATGTGATAAATTCATTTTTAAGGTAAGTGTTGTCTGGGTATTTTTTACATCGTTTCTGAAGTTTATCGCGTTTCCTCATACACCTAACCAAACCAGGTGTGATCCATGGTTTGATGTTAAGTTTCGACCGAGGAATAGTTTTTAAAACTGAGCATTTTTCGATTGTTTGTGTTATCGTCTGCGTAAATATTTCTGTAGCTTTCTCAAGGTCAGCATAATCCAGTTTAGTTGACCAGTTTATCTTAGACAAGATTTCATGCACTGCGTTATAGTTTATCTGTGTTGTTTGCCTAAGTATACGTTTGCTTAGATATTGTGTTGTATTAATTTGCAGCAATACAGTTGCATGATCTGTCTCTGATGGTGGTATAACTAATGTCGTAGCCAAGTTTTTGGTTTTAATCATGCAATGGTCTATGCATGATTTTTTCCTTGTTGGATAGGTATGTGCGGGAAGTAAACCATGTTCAGCTAATAACAATAGATATTTATTTGATCGTTTGTCATCGTTATCTTTTTCTATCCTTATATTGATGTCACCTACTAGTACAATGCTTGGAAACGATTTCAATTTGTCCAAACAGTGGTTAAGGGAGCCAAGAAAGTCTGTAACATCATTTTTACAAGGAGGCCTGTATATCGATAAGACACATAATTCTTTCCCTATTTGCACTGTGATACAGCTTGCGTCTTTTATCTTTTCTTGCTTAACTTTTACTTTCCTTAGGGTTTTCCGTGTGTATACTATTACACCGTCATTCTGATTAATATTGTTCTTTGTATAGTATACATTATACCCATCAATTTGATGAGGTGTAAAATGTTCGTTAATCCAACATTCTGTGAGAACCATTACATCCATAGAAATTTTAATACGACTCAGTTGTACGAGGAATTTGTCTAGGTTACAATTAGCACTTCGAATATTTAGAGAAGAAATTGATACAATCTTAGGATGTGTTTTTTCAAAAAGTTGTTTGCATTCTTCTGGCCTGCTCAAGAGATATGATTTGGAGACACTGAAATCATCAATGTCTCTCAATACATCTACTGTTTGTGACATTATGATTTAATCTTGAACGTTTGAGATGGGCACTTACTGGCCCATGTACAAAGTTGGTTATTAGAGCAGGCTGTGGAAGAATGCAGTTTATGTGTAGTGTGAGTGTCGTGTAGGATATATGTGTGTAGTGTGTATTTTTATGTAACATGCTTAGTGAAAGTAGTGTAGGTACATTGTACAGAAAAAAACAATTATTAGGGAATATAAGTTTACAATACATATTTTCAGAGCTGATTAGCGTTAATAAAGATAAAGATATATAAACCGAGAAAACTACGCTTAGTAAATGTGTATTAAATGTCTTAGCTGAGTTAAAGTTATTGATATCGGTATAATTTTGATACATATACATCTCTAGTCATAGTTTTAGGTTAGCTTGTTCATTTGTTTCAAGAGCCTTGATTTGTCCAATCTCTCTAATTTCAATGGTTTCTGAACCTTCTTCTTTACGAATAAATACACGCCCTTTTGCCGTCCAGCAGTACTGCCAGCCCGATTTCTTGATGTATTCGCGTGCATAATAGTGCAACTTTTTTCCTTTCTTTGTTAATGACTCATTTATATAAACAGGTTTTTTTTCACCTGGGATGCCAATTGTGTGTGTATTCAATTTATCTTTATTAATTTGGTTGTACTTTTTCATGGCATTTAAGAGTGCTGTTTTTTTATGCATATTTGTGTACTCTATAATGAGAGACTTAGTCTGGCCTGCTGGCGAGTAGTAGGAGTTGCGTACATTGCAGTCATCATGGGCTACCTGAAGGGCTTGATGTATTTTACGAATCGTCTCCATAGTGTTAGAATTTTGTTTAATTGGTAAGTTTCTCACTTCAACTGTACATTCCTTTGTTTTCCTTTCGAGTATCTCCACTTGATCTTGTAATTCTATTACGTTTTTGCCATTTTGTTCAAGCACATCTATTCGCTTCTTAATGTGTATTTGTTCCTGCACTATCTGCTGCACAGTATTCATTATATCGTCATTTGACTTTAAAACTGCATCGTTTTGCGTTTTTACTGTGTTTAAGTCGCTGGACAACTTTTCAAATTGTACTTCTTGGCTCACTTTAAGATCTTCAAGCAGATGAATAAATTTTTCATACATATTATTTGCAGCGATGCCTGATCTATCCGCTAATTGGGGTACCTTCTTCCTTCTGTTTATGTTAGGTTTTTCCGTGTTAGTTTCAGGTGCAAGAAAAATATCAGAGTTTGATGCTACGTTGCCCAACGACCTTGATGGGGTGTTCATGATATTTGCTTAAAATAAATCTAAATAGATAGATTTTTTTTTTATGTTTGTAATGGCAGCACTTTTTTACACTTAGATCACGTGTAACTGTCACTGTCAAATGTCAGCTGCTACCAGTGCCGGTAAAGGTTATTTGCGAATTTGTGCAAATTATTTTGGCAAAACGTAATTTAAGAGGGTTAGTTGTTTAAAACAAGTGTTACAATTGGCTCATTTCAACAAATATGTATATCATGGATTTGTGTATGTGTGCCGTGTCTATTGTGAAACATATGAAAGCCAATTGTTCTGAGATGATTTTAAGAAGAGAAATGCACTTGCCATTACTGGTGGATCTTGAAATCAGTTCCTCCCGCTTTTATATTGAGATTTCACTAGGTTTCAGGAGGTATGTGATCCCGGTGAGCTTTATTTTCAGTGTTATACTCAGAGCAGAAGGTTACGCATGTTACTCGGTTGAAGTGCACACACACAATCGATAATTTAATTAATCGATAATTTTGGAGTAATTGACTTATTAAGCAGACTGATAGCTCTATAACCGGTTCATTAAAGAACTTTGGAAGAATGACATTGAGATAGCCGAGTGTATCGCACGACTCGATACCATCTGGAGATACGAGAAGTCACGGTGCGCCGGCGCACGAGTTACAACTTCATCAAGAAAATGAACACGTCGTCGCGACTGAAGTCTGGAGTAAAAAAGCACAATAGTCCGGAGTAATAGAGATTATAAGACCTATATTTCTGTACTTTTATTTAACGCATCTCTACTACCGAACTTTAATTTGGAATAGTGTTTAATGATTAGTTCAGTATACTAAATCAATTTATTTTACGAATATTGATACATGTAATTAAGGAAAAAAAACGATGTCATAATGAGATTTTACGATATCGATGTTATACCATCATGTGAAATTGGTTCAATTGAGTGTTTTGTTGCTTGGAAAAATAAGTAGTCTATTTCTTGACTTTTAAGAAGTTACAGTATACATACAATACTGCTTAGTATTAAAATGAAACGAGATGCTAAAATATTCATGTGTTACGCGAAAATAAAATATTCTTGGAAATGAATAAGATTGCCGTTCATTCCCAATGAATTCCAAATGAATGTAGCCACTACATGCGCTGTAATTAAATAAGCTTTCGTTATGGTAATGGCATTCAATTAAAAATTAGTTGCGTTTAACTAGCCCATAGTAAAATACGATAATGGCTGATGGCAATACTGATACTCACAAGTGTACTAACGAACTACATACTGCTTTTTCACCACTAAATGCTTTTGAGAAGTGTTAAAGAGTGATAAATAGAGGTATTATCAATTATTGAATGACAACCATTTAATTTTGTATATAAATCATAAGCAGGCCACTAGTTAAACTTTCCCACTGCTAGGACTGAGGGCCTTCTCTCACGAGGAGAGAGATATAGGCCATAATCCACCACGCTGACCAAGCGCGGTTTGGCGGATGACACACGTCTTCGGATATTGTGGTCCTCAAACATACCGGTTTCCTCACGATGTTTTCCTTCACCGTAAAGCGAGTGCCAATCCACACATAACTTGAATAACAAGTCATTGGTGTAGGGCCGGGATCGAACCAGGGGCCGTCTGATTGAAAAGCAGACGTTATTACCACCGAGCCACACTCGCTTTTTTGTATATGATCTACCTGCCTAACCTTTTTTTACCTCGAAGCAAGAACGAAGGATTTTTATTTTAACGTGATTGTCAATTTTAAATGTAACACGACAGACACCATAAAATATTGTGTCAGGGGTTTTTTAAGTTTTTAATTTATACATGAGATCTAAAGGTATCTTTCGATCCACCACACATGCATCCACAAGGTGAAGTTTAAACCGAGCGTAGTAGTGCGAGGCCGCATCTCGCTGGTGCCGATCGATGCGCACCCTCGCTTCAATCGAGCTCCATCAAAACTCGAGCTCATTACTCAAAATCAATTAGCGTTATTAGTGCGGCGCGTCTTCGTTAGCCCGTGATGGAGGGTAATTTATTGGCATCTCTTAATTAGGGATAAGTCTAATTGGAGGCTTAGTCGTAACGAGGCCCTCGAAATCTGACGTCCCTACGAATAAATTGGTCGGCCCGGGCGCGGCCTCGACGCACGCACTCCACTCTCTATTACCACTGATATTTTGACGTGCCAACTCGATTTATACCGGTCTAGTCTCCTCGCTTTAGCAGCCGCTCTAATAAGTTTCAAGCCTTCGAACATTGGCTCCGACCTGGCTTAAAGGGGTACAATAATGTGGGATTCGGTTGACGTATACGAGAGTTATGCGGTCGGAGCTAGTCTAATTTCTGCGTTACCGCAACACCTCATCGTTTATGGCGAATGAATATTGATTTTAAGATGGTTTCCCATGAGGTTAGTGCGGTGCTTCGTGGCTAATTGTGTGATGTGCGGCGCGCTAAGCGGTGCGGTCGCGGTCGCACAAAGACTCCAATAAGAACGCTGAGAAGCTAACAAATAAAAGAGCACAGACAACAGCATGATCAAGTGCACCGAAAGATGTAATACGATATGGGGCCGGTGCTTTATTCCGACGAAAGGCCGAGCTGGTCAATGCCTATAATTAGATTGAACGATGATGACGTGCTGCGGTTGTAACTTGTTTATGTTGGTAATAATATGAGTTACTTTATGGAAAACAATATGGACTATGCACTTATAAGGTTGTACTTAGATTGAACCTGAATATTTATGATACCCTGGTCTGTATTGCAATTGTTTCTTTTTTTGGTGTTATTAAATATCTGGTAGAGGTTAAGTACATCGATACTATAGCGTCCTCCGCGATTATTCGTATGGTTTGCATACTTTGCAGCCAAAAATCAATATTTAATGGTTCCTTGAAAAAACCTCAATGCAACACAGTTGATCAGAAGACTCGTTAAAATTTTACTTTCCATTCGGAATTCTCGCCTTTAAAGGATTAGTTTCGCGATATTTCATACGTGATTTACACAATACAGCCTTCTCGTTCAAGTTAAAATACCAGGAATATAAACGTTGTAGGTACACGTACAGGTCTTACTTACGTATGCAAAATTCAGGGCTATAGAACAATTCGCCATTCAAAAAGGCCATAAAGATCACCGCGCTAATCCTCCGGACTTGGAAATAAAATTAAAAGAGACGAAGGTGCTCGGCCCATACATTACCCTTTCTTTGGTCGACGTCCCGGCCACTAATACCTACAATGTGTATTATAGCATTTAATATAATAATAACGTAATGAAACGTCTGGCGCGGGGCGCGGGGCGCGGCGGGCAGGGGCGCGGGAACCGGTCGCGGAGGTCATCGGCAGCGCGCCTTCCGCGACCAGTGCTGCCAGCTTACACTTCACTTCGCTGCCCATTTATGTACTTTTTCGAAACGGCTCCGGCTAAGTGGGACAGCTTGTAGCATTTCGATGTCTATTTAAGTCGTCTATTAGTAGATCTTGTGGCGGGATAGGAGATACATTAGAACTAATGATGTGCATGAACAGATCCGTTAGCATGCATTAGTGGATCTGCGAGCTTCACGCTGATAACTGCGTTCATGTGGGAAAATTCTAGTTTCTTCGTAATCGAATAGGAACACGTCAATTAATATCTTATATGTACTGACATACATAGCAGGGTAAGATTATTATTTGTATTAAATGCATGGTGCTACTCCTTTTTTTTTTAACGTGAGGAAACGTATTTACGCTTGGTGCTACTCCTTAGGAGTCCCATTAGCTTTATATTTTTTACTTACTATAAATTGTATTTTTTTTTTCCAATTTAAAATAAAGTTAATATTTCTTTGAACACTGGCAACATTCGGTCGCCATGGTAATGCTTCGACGCCTCGCCCGCGCGTATGTTAATGCTCCATTAAGATTAAACTAATTGAAAGCCAATAAATACAACGGCTATGAATATTAATTTTATTTGGTTGGTATTACCGGACCGCGATTTCATCGCGACGGTTTGTTGGCACTACATGGGTGGAGCTTTTTAAGAGCTCGAAGAAGGTTTTTAATTAATCAACGCAATTTTCAAAGCATTTTGATTTTTTTGCAGATTGGTTTACTAAAGTATTATAAAGGATTTGAATTCTAATGCCTTATTTAATTTGTGTAGTTCATTAATACTTAATTTGATCTCATTGTCCATGCATGGTTTCAGGTGAATCGAACTCTATGTGACTGTTAACTCGAATGAGACATGTCTGGTCAATCCATCAGCCATCGATTACACGGGACGAATCAATTACAAGTAGCATTCCGAGCTCGACTGAGGCACCCGACGAATCCCCCCGCGATGAGATATCTCGGGCGAGCCTCTCGTCAGCCTTCAGACTGGATTAGCGCGCCGCGCCGACAGCCTGCAATGACGAGCTTCCATCAATTGTCCGACATTCCGAGCGTTCAAACATACGTCTAGATCCGATCCTCGAGCACCGGCCTCGGGAATTTCGTGCTCGATACCCGAACCGGAATGTTATCACCGCACGCATCAGCACTCGCCGTCAAACGCGTCAGAACTAGCGTACTACATTGTGCACCACTATTTAAATCGAGTGAATTAATCGAATGCGTCCGTGAACGGCGATACGACCGCAGCAATCTATGCGTCCTGCGGTAATCAGCTAATTGGATATGAATTATTGATCCCGTAAGTGGTAATGATCGCTCTGCGAGACGACCGGATGGGAATCGAACGAGATGGCGTGCTGTCAAACATCTTGAGTTTTTTACTCCTGCTGATTAACAATCATACAATTGTAGATACACAACGAAATGGGTAAATATTATGTATTAGCTAGGGAAACGGCGGTGTGTGTGCGCAGGTCAATGCCGGCTCTCGTGCGGTTCCCTTCGCAGCCGCTGTGAGGTCGACTAACTGCTAATTATTTTTCGACTGTCGTTGCGACATCGGTCGGATGAATTACTGACAAAATGTGGTTTGGCGGTCTGAGAACTGGTTAGTGATTATCGCAAAGCTGACTGTGGTCTCGTACCGCGACTTGTGAAAATTAGCTAGCTTTACAAGGACCGCGGGCCGTAAAGGATCCGGTATAGCACGAGAAATGGTCAAGAGCGCGCCCACACGGGTCTCGAGAACTTGCCTGAATTTATTTAGTAAGTACTGTTATATGTTCTGTGGTTTTATGTTAATCGAAGAGCCATGTCTGGTGCGACACCGCGGCCGCGACACGGCCTGTGATGCTACAAAACACATTAAATACGCCATTATCCACAACCAGAACAATTTAACATTTACGACTTTACACTGACAGATCGTAAATAAAGTTTATAGAGTTCCTATTGGACGCTTGTTTGCACGCAGCGTTGGAGCATAGGTCACGAGATTGGAATTAAAACAAAAGGACCCAGTCAAGAAAGAAATCCTCTTACATTAGAGATTATTGCAAAACTTTCATGAAGTTTGATAAAATTACTTAAGAGCCTACACTTCTTCTATGATCAGGCTTCGGCTATGATTAGGGGTTATGACTCTCAAAGACATCTTAGAATCTTTGATATACATATGTATGTGTATAGGTACTAACACTTTTAAAATTAAAATACCCGTAGCTTTTAGGTTTAGATAGTATTTCTAGAGAATACTCAGAGTATTCTGACATAGGTACACATTTCTTATAATCGTATTCTAATGTTAGGAGTAGTAAGATTATGATTAGAAATAACTTACCAAACGTGCAACACAGCAATTAATACCCACACAAAGATAATATTAGTATGTATAATCACGTTGCCAGATGGGTTTTCATTCGATGTTTTTTTGTAATATGGTGTGACTTACCTGAAAAAAAATGACACACCTATCTAAATAATATATCTGGATTAGTATTTAAAATGTGTAGCGCCTGTAGCTCGGCTACCTAATGTGATCTGACGTGATCATCGAGGTTAAGCAACGGTCGATGCGGACAATCTTTGGAGGGAAAATCATGTACAAAGATATCGTTTAAAAAGTGGAATTTGCATCTGGGCGCTACCGTGGGTCGGATAACACGTTAAATTGTAGGTACCGGCTGTTCGTCCTATTACAAGAAGTCGATAACACATGGGGCGGACCTTGAAAAACTCTCGACACCAGATCTCGGCAACTTAGCTCATACGAAGAATAAGTTAAAATGTAAATACTAGTATATTTACAAAAGACATATTACCTCCTAAAAATGTTCTTTATTGGCTAAAGTAAGATGTTACCAACATCATAACTGATATCAACCACACAAGGAATAGCAATAAATACATTACTTCATTCGCTTTTCATTTGAATTCAAATGACCATGTTTTGCATACGAAATTACGGGTTTTATTCCTAAAATGTCGATAACTTAACAGTTTTTATAGCATTTTAATGAATATATTTTACGCAATCATATTCAATTTAATTATTATGAAGCCTATTATTAACTTTATGTAAAATGATTGTGGTTAATAATGTAAGACGAGATGTAGGTATACATTGGTATGTATGGTTAAAGTAACAAAAGTTTTTACATTGCCTATAATTAAGTATTTTTAGGGTTACGTACGCCGCTTAGCAACAAATACTAAAAACAGAATACAATAAATAATTAAGTGGGTTCCTATATATTATTGTACTGACCTTCGTAATAAACCTTCATACACGAGCTGGACTCGCTGGACTCGAAACAACGATTTAAGCTCATGGACACCAAAAGGATCTGTCTATTCGATGGCCAGAACAAAATAGTCGTTATATTAACTGCTTTTATACTGTAACCTACACTATCGTTTCGTTATTTGAATAATTATTCAAACTCAAATATGTCACATGATATTTCTATTATCATGCTAAAAAAATTCCAAAATCGTAACAAAATACATGACAATGTCTTCATTTCCTCCACTTTATCTCTTACATAAATTACCACTTAAATGTCATAATCTGACCAAATAAAGACGCCCAAATGAACAGCTGCATTCGAACGGAATAAATAACACAATGTTCAATACCACCGTTTTCACCTACGCACACACCTACTCCTACTTCAGGGCTGCCATAAATTGGAAAATAAAATAGTTTAGTTTCTTCTCTTCTTAGTCTTAACTTTATTACTGACGTTCGTGTCTTATACGGAGTGTCAATCACTCGGTTTACTATGGTCTTCCACTTTTCCTGTCCTCGGCGGTGTTAAAAGCTTCGGCAATAGGTAGGCCAGTGAGCGAGGTCTGAACAGCGGGTAGGAGAACGACCTCGTGCTCTTTTTCCGTCATCTTGGCCAACTACGTCGAGCTTACTAAATTATCTGCTCAACGATCTAATACACAAACCTACTCGTTCAAATAAAATCAAAACTAGAATAAGATAGAATCCGGAAAATGCCGGAACACACTGTTAGGTGCTTAGCGACATATTTACAATTTATAGGTGGTTGCTAGCCGGGCGAGCATTAGAAAATACTCTACCACCAGGTTGTGGTTTTCTCATAATTTTTTCCTGCATTGAAAGCTCGATTGGCGGGGATCGAATTTAAGACCTTCGGGACGTAAGGCGACCATACGCCTGACTGAGCTGTCATCGACGACTATGAATTGAGTGAATGATGCTGCCATCTGCGCTATTTACACATTCCAAAAAAATATTTTTGGGTTATATAAATAACTATGTACTGTCATTTAAAATCGACAATTATTTGAGTCGGACAACCCTAGAGAATGCGCTGTGCAGTAAGATATCTCGGTTTATAGATTCGATGGTTACTCAGAGCTAGGTAACAAACAATCAAATGTTTGGAAGTATAAAGTAATCAAGTTATTTTTACCAGGCTCTACATTTTTTCATAGTTCCTTCATGTTTCGATTTTTTTGGTATAAAACTATGTAACGAACACTGTAAATATGGTTACAAAGCTCCTCTTTTGATATCCTCGCTCAGGTAACAAAAAAAGGAAGTAAAAAAAATATTTTTTAATTTTTACCCATGACGAAACGGAGACTAGATATGAGTTTGGGGTTTAATTTTTTTATTTGGTTTTCAATTCAATACTATTAGTCCGATTTTGGTTCAATTTTCAATGAAGAGTTAATATTTGTTTAGTGCGTGTTTTGAGTAGGTTTGACTGAGATGACTAACCAAGGGTGCTACAGCAAACCTTATTTGGACAAATCAATGTTGCCATTTCACAGTATCACCAGTCCGTATTTAATGCAGTTTCAATTATGAGTTTGGGTTTTAATAGTACATGTCTGTTACGGTAAAAATTCACCACAAATTCACAAAGCACACTTACGCAGTGTCGCAAAGTTTTTAATGTTTTATTTTAGTTCTTTTGGTGTAAATATGTAATAGACATGCTCCTGTTCTTTCGAGCATGCTCTTTAAATTCAGCTGAAAATCACAGATAAAGAGGAATTGAGCCGTTTGTCACCCTTGACATTATCCTCTATAAATCTCAGTATCCATTTTTTTTTATAGTAGATAAAGAAACCACTGAGCTGAACCAAGAAAGAAATACTAAGTAAGTGAGTAAATAACAAACAAACATACCAAGTCGCAATTTTGAAATACCACTGTAAAATTTTTACAATGTTACCCTAATTATAATGTTGAACACAATACCCACTCATGTTTTATCACGAATTAACAATTCAAACAAAACAGTAGAGGTAAGTATAAAGGCCTCCTAGGCACAAGTATTAATTAAGAGGGTTGGACCACTCTGTCTCTAATTAAGCGAAGACCCGAGCCACATTCGGCGTAATTAGTTCTCTGCAAGGGTGTTCCCACGCCCTCGACCTACCCTAGCCCTGTAATAAGAATTTCATCGATATTTATTATAATGTCCAGACAATTTAAATTATCTCATATTATTCTGATTAGTACTAAGTATAATAGTAATAATAAGTATCTTAATCTATAAATCTAATCTAAAATTAATTTAATTAAAAGTATATATCTAATCTAAAAACGAGGAAAATTTGTTTATTTACAAATAACTATTAGAGAAATTATCAATTAAAATACTATAGATATACAAACTTAAACACTACAATTTAAATTAGAGTAAGCTCACCATCCAGGCTGTCGCTGCGGGGCAGAGTTCCCAAGATGCTGGCAGCATTACCCCGTTGAACAGCTAAACTTAGTCTTTGTAAGAAATAGCTGCCAGCTCTTGGATCTCCAGAAGTGAGGACCAACCGCTTCCCAATGTCTTTACAAAAAAATTTTGTGTCGGACGACCACGGGCCTAAAGTCTCCACGGACAGCGCAACAAACTCATAGTTTGATTTTGAAATTAATAATAAATATAATATTCCTATATCGACATAAGTAGGATATACACAATTAAATGAAACCATTGGTGTTGATTTAGTCATAGACTGTGTTTCAACACCAATGGCCTATCCCACAGAGTTATTACAAGTCTTGGTTATACATACATACATATATTAGTGATAATCTAAATAATCCATTTAGATGTGGATAATTTTGTTTCGTTATTCATCAGAATAATATTAGATAATTTTAATTGTCTCTTGTTAATATGTACCCAGCTCTACCAATTAAAATCATTTACAAGAACGATAATAGCATATGCAGTTAACAACACGTTTCCACTGCTGGGACTGGGCCTTCTCTAACGAGGAGAGAGATATAGGCCATAATCCACCACACTCGCTTTTTTAAGAACGATAAAATTATAATAATGAGTATATATATATATACTCGTATTACGTATCATATTTACCTACTCAAGAATTGATTAGATGCAGCGTACGGTGAAAAACGGTATATACTTATTGCCCTTTTCAGACCATAGTAAATACTCGTAGGTGCCACTTTTCGTTCAAGGCAACATATTAATAGAGCGATTGTCAACAGTAGGCCTACACATATGCACATGTATTATCTTAATCACTCCTGCAGGTATCGGAAATAATTAATAATACTCTTCCTTTACAGGTTACTTTGATAATTATGTCATTGTCAAAGGGGAAAATAGCTTGTTAAATAATTAGTTACTAAAAATATCGATAACAAAATAAGCAACTCGAATGGAACGGCAAGGTGTAGTGCAGAGAGTCGTCACCGAGGGTGCCATTACTTGCGGTCAGCTGCAATTTGTCGGCTACGTGGATCGGTTATTAATCCATAGATACAATTACACCGACCGACCAACATTCAATTAATTGTGTCCCTTATCTGGCGAATTCAGTCGACGTCGGCTTATCGAGACATAAGTAACTTCTTGTCGAGCTGTCAAGTAACACTCCAACTGATATTTTTATTGCAGTAAAAAGTGATGAATGTCAACATCTCGTGCCCGCTACAGCGAGACACAAAAACGAACATTCGTTCACTCATTCACACAAAATACCCATTTAAGGTTCAATCGAAAGCCGTCGACAATGAAATTAACGATCGCTCGCGACGACAGCAATAAAATTTTCATAACACGATTTTTAAAACAATAAATGCGACCGAGAGGGTGGTCGAGAATCTTTATTAAAATCTCGAGAGAGAGTAATAAAAGCACAGTTAAATGCGGAGAACTCTGATGAAAATATTAATTAATGTTTCGGAATGGGAAACATGTTGCTAATTAAATGGCGATATCGCATAAAACGTAATTAGAGGTCGGGAACATTGGTTTCTCACGGCGAGGGCGATGCGTCGTCCCGCGCCTCTCCGCGGCCGCGGCGTGCGATACTCGCATATTGGCTTCTCTGACGAGGAATGCAACACGTACTCGCGAACAGGTCGCTCGGACGACTCGTACTGCTATAACAATTCTCTTTCAACCAGATTTAAGAGATTAAATCAAAGTTTCAATAACAATACTCTTTTTGTCGCATCGTGCTCGAGCTTATGCGTGTAATAACATTTAATATTTAATTTGCGAGATTGCATGAATCGCTGACGGATAAAATTAGTTTATGAAAAAACAGATTAAAAGCTGGACTTTATTAATAGAAATTCCGCGAGAGCGAAACTATGAACATTCCGAAGTCGGGGCCGGGCGCTGCGTTATTAAATGCACTGACTGGCAACTATTGCCGCGATGATGGACGCCTCAATGAGCGGCGTAATTAAAAAAGTCAATGATCACTTATTGTAATTAGCGGAGTATCGGCTCGCCGACAAAAAGGTAATTGTTTTCTGACGGCTATCAATCCGTGGAACACGTGCGAACGCCGCCGGCCCACACCTTCGGTACAGCTATTAGAATGAATAACAATAACGATGTGCCAGTGATCGTACCAATTTATTTAATGATCATTATAACGCTCTCCGATATAGTGTGGATTATTAGCGTAGATGTTTCTGTTGTAATTATAAAGCGTGACGTATTGAATTACATCGTAAAGAAGAGAGGTTTTTGAAATATGTGAAATAAGTACACTTTTTTTACTATTGCGATGATAATTATATAACATATTTTTTAAGGTTATATTTATATTTCTTCTGATAATGCCCTAGAATTTAAGTTCTAGCCTCTAGGGAAAATATAAGAGGGCGTATTTCAAGTTTATCTGATTTTCTTTAGGTGAAGGTATTAATTTTTTTGACAAAACAAATAGCTACTGAGAATCTTTACAAATACTGCGAGAGCAGAGCTACGTATTTCATAATGAGGTTATTACCGAGCATTCTAGCCACCTTATCTATTGGCTATTCCGAAGCCCGAACGCGCCAAATTGGCGTGGCGAGTGCGCGGGCGCAGCCGATCGACCCCCGATACAGCTAATTAAGGGCCTCGCAACCATCTATTTGGAGAGATCTAGCCGCTGACGTGTGAAAATACCCAATTAATTAACGCGAACCGTTCACCCGATCGCGGGCATCGCTCCTCGCGTGCTTCGACCCGCACCGACAGTTTCTATTGCTAGTTTCATTTGAAACTTTTGCAGCGCGCATCGACACTACGATCTGTGCCGCTTTTATTTCGCTTTCCAGACTTAATTAGCTCATGTTTTTATGTGCGATACAATGTAAGCTCATAGAGCTCGTCCACCTGATCACGACAGAGCCGTAAATCGAGGGAGTTTATGCCATAAATAAATTTGGCTGCGCATTAGCTGCGCCAACTATAAAGTGGAACGGTGAGCGGTATTTATGACGGCGTGCTCCCGTCAATCGGACGTCCTGGCCGGCGGATAATGGGCGTTAGATCGCTCGTGCGCCGTGTACTGGCCGGAGAGATGTGGGTGAGCGATGGCCGCGATGTAAACCGAGTGTTAATGGCCCATTAGCCCGCCGCCCGGTAATTGGCGCGCTGTGCCGCACGCCCAGCGTCACGCGCTAGATTCACCAGATACTACGCACGACTCCTCAACCACCAATGATTTGAACTCTATCTCACTTTGCAATGAAAAAAACAAGCAAAAACTACACGCAAATGCAAATCTTTAAGCTTACTTGGGAAGTTTCCACCTCTCTAAGAAATACAAATACATGTAGTGGATTCCAGTCTCCAAAGAATGGATAATCAGAATATACTATAACATTTCTAACACATTTTAGCATTGTAGCTTTTCGCTACATGTGTTGCTACGCAATCTCGTAGCACTTACTAAAATCACACCTATTAAAACGTTAGGTTATACATTAGGTTTTAATTCTCTGTACAAAGCCTTCGAGGATACAAAGTACAAACCCATTAGCAGTGGCTGTGGTTCTTCGGGACACAATCATCGGCGGCGTCAGCAGGAAATTAAACAGCAGGACAGTCGCGTCGTCACGTCATTCACAGCGCTCAGACTGTGCGCTGTACTAGCGCTCTACTTCTTTTAATTAAGGAATCAAATTGGATTAAGCGTTTTGCCTCCACCTTTGTTTTCCGAACCGCCAAACTTTGGAATTCGTTTCCGAATCGCTGTGCCCCAATGACTATAATCTAGCTATTTTCAGGGCGAGAGAAAACCGGTTCCTTCTAGGTAAGCGCGCACGGCCATAGACTTCAACATCACATACCATCAGATGAATCGTGGTCAGCCGCTTACATATTTAGAGTAAAAAAAAAGATCATGGTGCCGAAAGATGACGTACTAACTAATGTTAGCACTATATTCAAAATCAAAATAGTTAATAATGCAATTAAGTTAAAATGAAATTAGTGAATAGTCTCAATTAGATAGGACATCATCATAGGCTTTTTTTTTGAGCTTAGGTCGTATGTTTCCTTAACATTAATTTGAAGCAAAAATTACAATACTGACTACTTACTAGTGGCAATACGACCGACATATACGATTAATAAACCAGAGACTCTTTGTGCAGGATTTACATATTACAATTACGTACGGCGTTTTTGGCGTTTGGTATGAAATACTGTTTAAAGAGAAAATTACAATTTGACAAACATTTACAAAATGATTAAACTACTAGTAGTTTTTCGAACATGAAATAACATGATCTCATGGTAATTTTATTTATGTTTACAAAAAACCTTATAATTGACTAGTAAAATAGTGTTTCAGCTGATTTCCCCCTTTTTTTGGGAACTATGCCCCCTATCCAAAAACCACCGACCACTAACAAATTATATTATAACCTACATATGTACCAAGTTTCGTCAAGACACGTTTGAAATTACGGCTTCCACGCCATAACCAACATATATAAAAAGACGCGAAAGCAAAACTAAAAGCGAGTGTGGCTCAGTGGTAATAACGTCAGCTTTTTAATCAGACGGCACCTGGTTCGATCCCGGCCCTACACCAATGACTTGCTTTTCAAGATAAGTGTGGATTTGCACTCGCTTTACGGTGAAGGAAAACATCGAGAGGAAACCGGCATGTTTGAGGACTACAATATCCAAAGCGTGTGTCATCCGCCAACCCGCACTTGACCAGCGTAGTGGATTATGGCCAATATCTCTCTCCTCGTGAGAGAAGGTCCCGAGTCCCAGCAGTAGGAACGTATAGTGGGCTGCTTATGCTGAAAGCAAAACTGGCCAGTTAATGGGCTGCATGCAATTCACTCGCATCCCTGGCTATGTCAATTATTACTGCTGTTGTGACGGGTTGTGAAGTTAGGCTGTTGTACTAATTACTTAATTGAAAATTTCATTCTTTCACATTGTCATTACACTTAGTTTCTAGTTCCAGATTATCCAAAGACTCACTCCCAGTCAGAGAAAGCTCTCTCCCAACCTAATTAATCCCAGTGCGATAAGCAAACGCATCCCTTTATCGGCGGCGCGCTAAGAAAGTGACGTTTAATATCCGCCCCACGAGTCTACCATCATCTCATCTGATAGATATTCAATTAACACGCCCAGCTTTGTTCGGTGTCTCTTCTTGGAATCGAGATTGGCTCAGCCTAGTAGTGCAGACTGGAAACTACAGGTACGTAGATACTACTGAAAGATATTGTTACAGTTTTATCGACTGATAGAATAAGCATTTTTAAATAGACATGGAGATTTATAAGTAGGATTTTAGTCTCATATCCACTTGTATGTGGAAACACCGGCTCCCGGTATAAACACATTTTCGCCGCAACTGTTGAGATACCGGGAGCCGGTGTGGGTAATAATACTAAAACTTGGAACTTGGACTTTTTTCAACAGATAATACAAAATGGGCTAATGTCAACATACGAACGGATATATGGACATCTTTCTGGACATCACGATAGATCCTTAATATTTTTTAAATTAGATTTTTAGTAATTTTTGTTATAGCGGGACTTATTATAGAAAAACTTAGTTTGACAATTCCAGCTTTCTAGATACCTATCACATCTTCTGAGATACAGTCTGGTGAAAGACACGCAAACAGGCAGACAACGAAGGCTTAGTAATAGGGTCCCGTTTTTAATACTACTGAAAATATTTTCAACTGAGATCTTTGGCTTTCATCGAATTTGATTAACAAACAAGTTACATTTGTCACAGCCTAGCCTGCAGCTTCACCTAGAGCTACAACCCTTGATGTAGTGTATTCAATGTAGTGCATCGCGTTGCAGCGGGCGGCAGGAAATTAAAGCCGCGCCGGCCTGTCTATGCTCAATTACTCGGGCCGGACTAGTGTTTAGTTAAGACGGACCTCGGGAAGATTCAAGATCGGCAAATTACTCACCGGCTGCGCACTGAATAAGAAATTGGCGTAAATTAGTTTGGGAGCTTAAAGTACTGCGGGGCGCTCGAGTGCTAGTTTCTAATTCTAGTCGCGGGCTGATTACATGATTTACTTAGTTAGTTGCATAATTTTATCTAGCTAATTTATTTACATAGTTTAAATTCAAGTATACAATATAATGTTACTTTAAATCATAAACTTAAAAAACTTATGATATGTGGTGCTGGTCATAGATAAAAAAAGATATCATAGCGTATGTATTCTACTAGTCAAGCCTTTCTATTTGAAACCTATATTTATGTTATGGAAAAATGTAATATCTGCCGATTTTGTGACAGCGGCTATATTGAAACGATTTTCGTCAAACGTAGTGAATACCATTTCTTACTGACACTTTTTAATTCAAATCAAAATCGACCTACCCGTTTGGTACCAACAATGCTACAGACAGCCATTGTCAGTATCTTTTAACAACCCCGTCGTTTATACGTCAGGACTTAATTATTATTAATTTTGTAATAAAAGCTGAAAAACGCACGTTTCTTATCGCTATCATGAAAAATAATAAATAAAAGTCAAATTGTGTATAAGATAATAAAGTAAATCCTTACAGAATTAAACGTTACTTTGCAAAAATCTATTTTACACATATTTTCCTAACATAAATACTTCATAATCCCATGTCTTGATTTAAAAACCACATCTAGCTATAAACCCTTTTTTCTGTTATCCGTGTAACAACCCTTCTTAATGATCCGCCGCCACGCCAATATATGAATCAGAGGCGCACAGGTTCGACACAGCACGAGACAATACCTCGCCCGGACGATGCACAAAACACCGACCAAGTCATTTTCTCATTCGTAGAGATGTGATATACATACATTCCCGATTTTTTTAAATATTAAAGTTGATAATACTTATATGATAAAACCGAAATGTCACCATTCGAATACTTAAGATAACGTAAAAAGAAAATCTTCCCTACATTTGTACTTACTAAATATGACAGCTAAGTCGGGCGGCGATCACCTTACGTTCCGCACGTCGCGAGTTCGTCCATTCGGCCAATGAGCTTAGCTTTCGGTGAGGGAAAATATCGCGAGAAAACCATACTGTGGTGTTAAAGCATTTTGTCGTCTTTGCCTGGCTGGCCCACAAAGTTGAAAAATCTATCGCCATGCGTTCTGGCATCCTTAAGAGCCAGTTTCATTAATAGCTATATATGTATATATATTTAAAGCCGTTCATAGCTAGGCTTCTTTAGTTGTAAAATTTACGAGAAAAGTGAACGAGAGCAAAAGCAAAGGCAGAGCGAAAGAGCGCATCCCTACGTGCAGGTTTCACGGTGGCGCGTGGTTGCTAGTTAGAATTCGGGTGTAGTTCGGAAATTAATCAGAGCCCATTGTGGGCGCTTTGTCGCGGCCCTGCGCCAATTATTGGCTGCACGGTGCCGTAATTGAACCTGGCCCCAGGCGGTTGCCAACTTCGAGGACACCGCACAAAAAGTTGCGCAGCCTATTTCGTTCGCCAGTGCAGTTTTCATCAAACGTTCATTGATCAAACATCACTGTTTGGTCACGGAAAACTTTTTTTTATATTAAAACAATGGAGTATTAACCCATAAAATGTATAATATGTAATTGGACAAGTGCGGGTCGGCTTCGCGCAAGCAGAGTTCCGTACTATTTATTATCAAAAAAAATGGCAATACACGTTTGTTGTATGGGAGCCTCCTTAATTGTATTTTTTATTTCAATTTAATTATTTATTTTGAAAGGTAATTTACATGCATGCATTTTTAATTTTAATAATCTGTGAAAATTTTAAGCGTCTATCTGTTACCTGTTACCGTTATTTATATAAATCAAAAAAACACAAAAACAACACGTTTATTGTATGGAGCCTCCCCCTAATATTTCCTATTTTTAGTATTTGCTGTTATAGCGGCAACGGCAGTTCACGATCTGTGAAAATTTCAGCTATCATGGTTTATGAGATACATCCTGGTGACAGACAACCAGACAGCAGATACTTAGTATAGAAAATAATTAGGGGTTCATTTTTACCTTTAAGTACGGAACCCTTAAAGCAATTCACATAACGATCGCCTTTGTCTGAAGCGTCCGCACGATGCAATCATAAACAGCGAGCAAAAAGTATTGAATGCAACATTAACACACGCATCATAAGCGATCACTATGTATGAAATAAATTGTGTAGTCCCAAGCCATAGTCAACGCGGGAAAAATGGAATGAAAACGTGTTTCAGTCGTTTATTTGTTAAGTTCGCGTGTAATTTGGGCGGCTTGTGTCGCGCTGTCAGCCCGCGATCTGCCGCCCGCTCTCACGCAGAATCACTACCAGGAATTATAACTATTTCTACATTCTATACATACACATATACATATGTGTGTGTTTATTGTCTTATTTATGAAATGAAACTTACGTACATCTTAATACTAGCTGACCCGGCAAACGTTGTTTTGCCTTAAAAATAAAAATGCAGTAGCCGATTCTCAGACCTACAGAATACGCATATAAAATTTGGAAAAAATCGGTCAAGCCGTTTCGGAGGAGTACGGTAACAAACACTGTGACACGGAAATTTTATATATAAGATAAATCTCGCGTTACAATGTTTGTCCTCAATGGACTCCTAAACCACTTAACCGATTATAATAAAATTCGCAAACCATGTGCAGTTCGATCCAACTTGAGAGATAGGATAGTGAATCTCAAATTATAGTCGCAATTTTAATTTATTGCTAATTATTGTCTGTTATTATTTGACAGTCACAATTATCTGTTAACTCAAAATGATTCTAACAGATGTCGATACCTTTCGACTGGGTTGAGTAAGTAATCAATAGATGGCGCTGCTATGGTAAATCTACGAACGTGTCATATAAGCTACACTATATATTTTTCATACCCCTAAGTGAGGCAAAACAACGTTTGCTGGGTCAGCTAGTTTATAATATTGAAAAAAAATGTAACTGATTTAGGAAACATGTTTCTTAAAATATGATCTTTATGATTTATAAAGACAATCGTTACGATATACTATAAACAAGTGCAAGTAGGGCTCGCGTATGAAGGGTTCCGTACCATTATCTTAAATAAATGGCAAAAATACGTTTGTTGTATGGCAGACCTCCTTAATATTTTTTTTTTTTTAGTTTCAGTATCTGTTGTTGTTGCATAGCCAATACATAGCTTTCTAGCTATCATGGTTTCTGAGATACAACCTGGTGACAGTCATCAGAAGCTTAGTAATAGGCCCGTTTTTACCTTTTAGTTACGGAAACCTAAAAAAAACATGATTCTATAAAAGGTGTCTTTGATAAAATTACCTATAAATTAAATATGTAAATGGTGTATGGAGTTTATTGAAAATACTATGTAGTATTCATAGCGTAAGCACAGCATAATAATAGAAAGCAATAAAAATGTAAAACAGCCGCTGCTACAAAACGATGGTTGTAAAATTCATTTTCTCACACGACCGATAACATGGCAACATTATGAAAATGCGCAAATAAACAGAACAATGATAGTGGAGTGCTAAAGGCACATTGCCGCCAAGGGTTAATATATTTAAAGGTGTAAAGTCGGGGCAGCATAAACCGACGACATTAAACGGCCAGAGTAGATGGGAACAGCACCGAAATTTGCATTCCTCATTGCGAGAGCGTAAAAATGCTCTCATTAACCTGGGGCGGTCAAAAACAACCACTCCGGTGGAGCGGAGGAATGTGTTTTTTCTACATACGCTTTACAAAGCTGCGAAGTTTAACAAAAGACTAGAAAAAATAGAAAATACAGTCGAATTACCAAATTGCTGGGATTGCCAAAATTTTAATAAATGATCATAATACGATAATATACATCTATTATTATATGTCTACCTACGATTCCGACGAAATGTAAAGCTTTACATATTTGAAGTTGGTTTTGAAAAGCACCAAAATAAATGTATACATTGTATAACTTTTTTTATTTTGGTTGGTCTTGATTTGTAAAAAAAATGCGCTTTCATAAGCAGTTATACGTGCTGGGACTCGGGGCTTTTTCTCACTAGGGGAGAGATATAGGCCATAATCCACCACGCTGCTCAAGTTTGGATGACACACGTTTTCGGATATTGTGGTCCTAAAACATGTCGATTTCCTCACGAAGCTTTCCACCGTAAAGCGAGTTGAAAACAAGTCATTGGTGTATACATTGATGGCCGGGATCGAACCAGGGGCTATCTGTTTGAAAAGCAGACGTTTTCCCGCCGAGCCACTTTAGCTTTAATTAAAAATGCGCAAAGATAACTTATTATTTCCTAAATGTCTCACCCTGTTCATCCGTATTTTTTCTACATACAAGGTGTCACAGTAATCGTGGCAGACTTTAATTGCTGCCTGCTTAACATACCGTTTGCACTGCGTCCAGCTATTTTACACCTAGTTCTTCCTTTTAGCCTTTTATTGTCTACCTTATGTTTTAACATCGCTATGGTTTAAAACACTACCGTAACTAAAAAGGATCAAATGGAAAAAATAAAAAATACGATAATTAAAAAAATTAGAGCAAGAAACAAACACTTTATATAATAATAATAAAATCATTCATTCGGGTCAAAAATTAGTGAACATATTTAACAATTACAATTTTCTTCAGTATTACAATATGTTAATTTAATTTATATGTGAATGAAATAATTGAAAAACTTCGTAAAGGTCAGGAAGATAATCCACTTTCATCAAAACCATTAAATTACTTCACCAACTAAATTAGAGCACTGGGTATTCGTACACTCGAGTCGATGCTCATAATCTCCGGCTTTCGAGGGTTAAAATTCAGTCCACAACGCCGGCATTGTTCCATTAACACAATTTTATAACCGACATATTAAAATAATAAAAACTTATGCCTCTCTTAATTAAATAATTTAGCGGCGGGCTGAGCCGAGATATGTAAATTGTTTTAGGGGATAGATCAAACAACCCTTTTTTATGACTTTAATATGCGGTCGCCGGGGCGAGGGGGGGTGGGGTTGAGAGACACAGGAGGGGGCAAAAGAGGCGAGGTAAGTTATGAAATATTTAATAACGGCGCACACGATTCCATTTGAATTACTTTCGAGGAAATGACGACGTGCAAAGCAGGCGGCACATCGGTCTGCCCTTGCCGGGGTGTTGCTATGCTGCAGGACGTAGTACCAGAATCAGCAAAATTTACAACTATGGAACGATCGGTATTTTGCTGACATATCATTTACAACAAAGTTTCAAATATATTTTTGACATCGAATTTTGTTATATGAAAACTTTATATACATTGCAGAATATGCAAAAAGTATTAAAACATAGTATAACACTACCTACTATTAATAACTAAAACTGACCGTTAATAAAACGGCAATTGAGATGAGCACAGATAACCTACGTTTGTGCTTGCTTCGGCAGTACATAATATACAAACATTTTAAGCCATTCGTTGATTTTGCAACTCGGCAAAAATGATGAAATAGCGATGGCAACACTGGCCCCATAGCCTCGGTCCCGGCACGGAGAGGCTACGTGGGAGCGCCGAAATGAGCCGAGAAACAAATATTACTACAAACAAACTTTTCACTTTATTAAAAATTCTCTAATATAATACCTGAGCGTTTTCATTTCGCGCGGACTATTTACTACTCCTAGTATATTTCCTGAGAAATCAAGAAAGAATCAAAGTTATATAGTATTAGAATTAAATAAATAAATAATTTATAAAATATTAATTAAATAAATTATTAGGACACATTTCACACACGGCTGGTTAACTCCATACTGAACCATTTCTAGTTTGTGTTATGGTAGCTAGCACAACTTATATACTACATATACATAAATATTTTATTTAACACTCAATCGAAACATCCAACAAATTTAGTTAACCACAAAGATGTTGGCCGTGCCGAGAATCGAACCTGGAACTTTCTGATTGGCAGTCCGGCATGGTGACCATTACGCCAACGAATTAAGAGTTGCTACATTATAATATCAAACTTCTTCACACTCAAAAGGCTATATAAGAATTATAATAATTTACTCGATTTGGGTGAGATTTAGAAATAGAACATAGACTATATTCAAGTATGTAATTACGGGTAACATTATAACTTCATTAGTTCTCATATTGGTTTTTTATAACACGAATGACGCTTTCTAGCGATAATAGCTCGGTCAGAAGTAAGGCTGCCTTACGTCTCGCAGGTCATAGGTACGATCTTAGCCAATGGGCTTGAGCTTTCTATAATATAAAACACCGTGATGAAGCTATAGCAGGGTGTTAGAGTATTTTCTAGGGCACATTTAGTGGTGGAGTTTTCTAAAAAAAAAACTAAAAATTTGTCGCCAAACATACATCCATACGAATACAATTGGTGTGTTCAGGTAGCCTCCTCGAAAGTCCGTAATTCCAGACTAGCTATGCCCTACCTTTGGCCAAAGTATCTCTGACTCTCTCTCTCTCTCTCTCTCTCTCTCTCTCTCTCTCTCTGTCGAACGCTTAGCTAATGTACCGTCTAAAAACTCTAGAGGCAACATAATTAAATGTCCAAGTAATGAAGCCGCAAACTCAAATAGACGTATCATGTTACTAATTTAACGTATTTGTGTAACAAAATGTAAAGCTTCTTTCATTTTAATAGCCCACAATTACTCTAATGAGACGTCTTTTAGTCGATGATGGTTGAAGTACAAAAGCTTGTAAGTAAAAACGATGAGTTTTATAAAATTATGACTTCATTGATGTAACGTGCTTCATCCAATAATTATGCAGATGGGACATTTACCGTATGCGCGCAGAGAGGCGTACCTTTGCTTAATATATTTTATATCAATAAATTCGAAATTTTGTGCACATATCTTTTTAACTTTAACAAAGCAATATTCAAAACAAGACGATGTCACATTTTTTCCAGTTAACTTAATATCTGCGAATATTTTTTTGGAGTCATAATTTAGATGGCATGTTAAATAGTGTTTTACATTTACATTAAAATTACGTATATCTCATAAAACGCTAATGAAGCAATTTTGAAAAATCCTATAAAATCCTGCGTAACTGATAGGGTTTTTTTCAGTTTTATTATTTTTAATTCAGTGTTTAGAATCTTTACACTTCTAAAAAACTATTTCGTAAAATTCGCTAATTTTTTTTAAATAGTAGTTTTAATATTTAAAGATGTTGTGCTTCTGAAAGTAATAATTAACTTAAAACAAATCTTATGTTTTTAGAAGATAATGATAATATCTAGAATCACTAAAACTTATAGTTTAAATATTGTTATTTGTTGATCCTTCCTACTAATATTATAAAGGCGAAAGTTTGTATGTATGGATGTATGGATGTATGGATGTATGGATGTATGTTTGTTACTCTTTCACGTAAAAACTACTGAATGGATTTGAATGAAACTTTACCACAATATAGCTTATACATCAGAATAACACATAGGCTATAGCTTATACATCAGAATAACACATAGGCTACAATTTTTGAGGTTTTTAATGTGAGGTCGTAAAAAAAACCCTTTTTTTGAGCTTACATTGCAAACGCTGACTGAATCCTACAAGATAGATCAAAACAATTTACTACAGTATTGTACAACTTAAAAAGGTCTACAAAAAAGTCCGTGATGGTATATGTTTATCTCTTAGGAATAACCCACAATAACCATTTTTTATCCTTTACTTTGTACGAGAAATAATGGCTTATTTACGAAGCGATTTTAAGCAATACACTATTAATCCTTATCAAAATAAATTATTTCATCAATAAGAACAGTTTGTGTTGATAATATTTGGTCTTTGAATGATTAAAATTGAACGTTTGGTTTTGAAGTTATGGTGAAATTAAAATATTACGATTTCTGCTGCACGGCCCGTTGCGAAGAGGGCGTGTGCGGGGGAGGGGTGTTTAGATCTATGAGTAAGGTACCCGTGCGGCTCAGTCGCGAGGTTGGCTCCCATCGCAGCGGTCGTGCGCGAAGTCTAATAATTTTCGGGTTTTATTTTTGATTTTGTTCTTTTAACTACACATACGCAAAAGTTCTTCTCAGAGCTAAACTGTTGTCTAATATATAATACTAGCTGACCCGGCAAACTAGGTTTTGCCTCACTTAAGCGTATGAAAAATAGATAGTGTAGCTTATATGACACGTTCGTAGATTTACCATAGCAGTGCCATCTATTGATTGCTTACTCAACCCAGTCGAAAGGTATCGACATCAGTTAGAATCATTTGGAGTTAACATATAATTGTGACTGTCAAATAATAACGGACAATTATTAGCAGTAAATTAAAATTGCGACTATAATTTGAGATTTATACTATCCTATCTCTCAAGTTGGATCGAACTGCACATGGTGTGCGAATTTTATTATAATCGGTTAAGTGGTTTAGGAGTCCATTGAGGACAAACATTGTGACACGAGATTTATATAAATTAAGATAAGATTATTAATATTATATGTATGTTTTTTATTATTCTTTATTGTACACTACGTCCTTCTTTAGTCGTTTATAAATTCCTTTCCATCCAAAGGTTGCCTGGATGAGATCGCTTTAAGCGATAAGGCCGCCAATTGTGGTACACTAATTTTAAGTTAATTGTCTTTTACTGTGCCTTTTTTATTTATGTGTCCAATAAAGAATTATAAAATTTCCATGACACAATGTTAGTTACCGTACTCCTCCGAAACGGCTTGACCGATTTTTACCAAATTTCATATGCGTATTCAGTAGGTCTGAGAATCTTCTACTATATATTTTTAAGGCAAAACAACGTTTGCCGGGTCAGCTAGTTTTACATAAATTTCTTACAGCCGTGCGTCAGGCGCTGCTCTCAAATTTGAACGGCGCGGCAGAATTCAGTACAATAGCGCCTTAATCATAATATATATGTTTTACTATACATTTTTAAATTACTAGTTTCAACACCACTTCTCTAATACTCATCTATTCATTTGGTCACGCTATAACACTATATCAGTATCACTCAATATAGTATACTAGAAATATTATTCTCCTCATAAAAATATAGTGTGCAGTTCAAAATCAATGCCGTTGATTTACTGATTTGCCTTTACTTTGTTTTTCGAGTGAAATTGAAGTCCATAAGCAAAATAAGGGGTTATTTCATTGCGAGAAGATAGCCGTGCACTTCTCACGTGAGGGTATATCATCAGAGGCCATAGCTCAGGCTGAGTGCTAACTGTCTATACACGCCCTTATCCATGGCCTGCGAAAATTACTTGTAAGTCGAATGAAATCACGATTTTTATACCCGCGACAGAACGGAGACTGGTGAGAAAGGTATATGTTTGGTGAGAGAGGTATGTGACTGGTGAGAGAGGGTCTGTGTGTGTTTGTTTGTGCGAACCAAGGTTACAGTACAGGATTATTCTAGAAGTAAATCAATTTTTTTTCTTCGTATGAGCTAAGCGGCCGAGATTCGAGGCTCTGATGTCGAGAGCTTTCAGTACGCCTGAAGGCCTCTGACTTGGCTTAATTTTACGAGTGGGAAATCTTCTATAAGATACTCAGCTGCAATGGGGTGCAGCCGGGTTATGTGGGATTCTTACCCACTAAAACCCCCTCGGTGGCCAGCCTCGATGCCTGGTGGAGAGCTCCGGGTTCTCCGGTGGGAACACATCGAAGCTCTTCTGGCGTTTGCTTTGAGCAACTTCCACAGAGGCAGATTTTATTTTATTTATAATCTGACACCGTTCTCGGGCCCAATTTGGCTGGACTGTCGGAACCCCACTTCCAACAGCCCTTGAGCCTGATGATTGCCGGGACCTACAATGTAACGTGTCATCTGACCAACGGTAGCACCCAGATGAAAATGCCTCTTTTAAAACGACAGTCTTGTCACCCATCCAAACCCCGTCCACATCGGCCGCAGCTTAGTCTTGGTGATCGCGTCAGATCACCTTAGCTAGCCGCGCTATAAGCGCTACGTACAATTATCAATGAAAACAGTGAAATTTTTACTCGCTACCAAGGTTACGGAGCTTATTCTTAGCAATCAGCATTTCGTTCCTGCAAAGAAAGTACCTATATGTAAAACACTCGGTAAAAGTGTGTAAAAACTATGAATGGGTCGTGATCTTCGCTGCTAGGGTTCTCGCTTATAGAATAAATACGTAAGTATTTATTTCATTTAGATACGTTAGGAAACGATGGCATTCCGCGAGATTACTTCTTGATTTTAAAAGTTTTCTACTGATATACTTCATTTTCTTACGTGGGATATTGTATATATCTTTGTATTGTCACCGATCAAGTAAAATAAATTTTCATTAAATAGGACATTTCATCGAAATAAACAAATATACATACATTGCAAGTAAAATAAACATTAAAAAAAAACTGCTACATAATCATAATAGTAATACATGACAAGTGAAACACAATCCTATTACTTATTATTTATTCATAGCCCTTTAACTAAATACTCTGTGTGTTTTCTTGGTCCATCTTTTCCGTAAAGTAAGACAATTACTTAGAAAATTTTAATCATGTTGTACGAGTATTTCAGCTTTTAAAGTGGTCCTTACATTGTGTTTGTTGCTGTCAATACGACAATGGGTCGGTGCTAGGTGTAAGCCCTAGGGTGCGTGCCTCTATCGCTGGGCGGGACCATAGAGCAGGCTCGTGAAAACTATTCGCAGATAAATCGAAAGCTAATTCGGAATGGCTCATTGTTGTCTGTCCGTACAAAGGAACACAACTTTCACAGATATTGCGTGGTACAATGCTGTGGACATTCAAATGGCAGAGCCAGGCCCTCATGCAGGACAAATGGCTCGGGGGTAAAAACTTGCAGTGGTAAAGGGTTGTAAAACTAAGTCGTATACTTTTTAGGGTTCCGTAGTCAAATGGCAAAAACGGAACCTTTATAGGTTCGCCATGTCAGTCTGTAGGTCCGTATGCCACAGCCACTTTTATCCTGATTGAAAATTGATGTGTAGATGTACTCAGTGAACCACATTAAGATTTTACTTATATTTACTAAAACGAGTTTTTTTTCATCAAATCCATACGTACTCGTATATGTTCTTTATGGATCTTTAAAAATTATATTCAAGTTTCAGATATTTTTTTATAAATTTTTTTTTCTGAATAGTCGCGACAGATACTTCCTATGTGGTCAAACGTGTCCAATTGTGTCTAAACAAACTTCCTAATGATAAATCTAAAAAAAACATGTATATTATACCATGTAAACATCCACCAAAAATTTATTTGAACGAGATCTAGTAGGTAATTTTTTTATACGTCATAACTTATAAACTGCAATTTACCTTGCATTCAAAAGTTTGTAACGTGAATATTTTTTGAAGGATATTAATACTCGTAACTATCCATCAGGGTCATAAAAACGAAGAAATGAGGTTTGAAATTGATGGCTCAGTTACTTCCTTTGACGAATACGTAAGGAGACTGCTTTCGAGGCAGTGTGGGAGTAAGCAATTTATAAATTTTGATATTTCTAAACATTCAATAGAGAAAATATAAGTAGATATTCTAAAGTATTCGACCGAGATAGCAATTTTATGATGTCATAGAAGTGATTTTTTAATTGAAATTTTTTGATGTGAAATCTATATTTTGACTGCTAGAAAGTAATTAACTTTATTTCAAAGTATATATGTACTGAGTAAGAGTGTGTAGAGTAAGTATATTCTTATATCTTTTTGCGTGGGAACTTAGTGGCTTGTGGTAATATGAATTTAGTTCTTTGCACAAATGCAGAGGTAATAAAATTATGTATAAAACATTTTAAGTTAATTCACATCTGTAAAATGCTTAATAACAATCACATTTCAAAAGGTTTGTATTTCGTATCCACTTCCATCCCATTAATCACGGCTAGTTACACATAAATACTCAAAGTACAAGGATCTTGAAACAAATAAAAGAAACCAGTGTCTGGACAAGGTTGTATCGCTTGCATTGCTCTGACCTGCGATCTACCATTTGGCTCTACTACTCGATGACTATCACATTCTTGGGCTTAGAAAGTTCTTTAATCCCAACTATTTGACAACACAATATTTAATCAAAAAACAATTTAACTTTACATATTTTTCCGCATATAATTAACTTTCTAATTTGAACGATGTGTCGTTGACATCTTATTTAAATAATTGGTCAAGTGCGAGTTGGGCTCGCGCATTAAGGGTTCCGTACCATTGTCGTATGGGGGGAGCCCCCTTAAATATATTTTTTTTAATAATTTTATAAATTATTTTTAATTAAATACGTAATTTAATATTCTGTGAATGTATAGAGAAAGGGGTCTACCAAATATCGTTATAAAGATTGAGAAAAAACTACTTACAATTACGTTTGTTGTATGGGACCCCCCTCAAATATTTATTTTATTTACGGCGCAAGTAAATGGTAGTGCCACAAGAAGAAATTATAGTTTTCTCGTCTCTACAGTCGTTTCAAATGGTAAATCATGTGGTACATTTTAGTGCATTCCATCGCAAAATAAGGGCGTAGACACACCAAGCAAGAGGACGCGTGGGCCACGAACATGGCGTCCTAACAACTTAATAAGCAGTTGCGGGTGATTTACGCGGGCCCGCGGCGCCGGCGCACTCACGCGCCATATTTATACTAATACATGACAGATATGCATCGGTTTCTTATAAAGTAGCGCTAGGAAAGTGCAGGTGGCTTTCATTTTAAAACTCCTTACAACTAGATTTAAAAAAATCTTTTCGTAAAGCTCATTAACATTTGAGACGCATGTATCTGCACATACATACATGCGTCAGATCATTAAAACGACAATTGAATATAGCTCAGCAATGAAGTTTTATGACTAAGAGCTGTACTCAAACCATTAAGAATTAATTTGACATTCGAAATACCTCATTACGACTCAGCTATATTTAGCCCAACTAACTTCGCTTATAAATCTACCAGCGTGCTAATTACGCGGCACCTAATAAATCTCTCACATTATATAGGCCGTAAATATACCACAAAATACGTCATAAAATATAGTATAGTGGAGCGCGGCGGCCGGCCGCCGTGGGCCGTGGACCTCACTCGACGCGGAGTTACAACCCATGGAATGGGCCGGCCCGTGTACTCTTTGCCTAACAATCGGCGTGAATCGGAAATAACCGGAAAATTTCCACAACTTGTCTAATGGCTTATTGTTGTAAGATTGTTGTTCGCGCGCGACATAACGTCGCTTCGTCGATGTTTTTTAACACCGACTTCTCTGGAAACGTGTACCTTAATGTGCGTATTATTTACCACTTCAACGGGTTGTTTAGATAAACACAAATATTTATATATGTGTGCAAAACAACATAGATATAGCTAGGTAACTTTGAAACGTTGGTAGAATATTAAGTTCCATGTTTAATTTATACGTAATCCAGCTCAATATATCTAATTCTTGCGTCAATAGGAAACATATAAAAGTTCGCTTGTTCCTCATTCTCATACTCAATTGGTTAAAAAAATTAGAGGACATAAACATTAAAAAGTGACACTCATAAACTCATTTATTGGTTAGTATACAATAACGTGTCAGAAATAAAAAAAAATTAAATACATGTAAGAATTAATTAACAGTTACATAATCAATATAATTAATAAATTAATTATGTAAGTTTTTAACTAAATATGTGTATATATTTACAGAAGAAAAGAACTTTACATTACGTATCGAAAGCGTGTGATTTCATTGGATCGAATAATACAGAAAGCGTTCACGAATATGAGCGTATGCTAACTAGTTGGAAAGAAAAGCAATCCAATTGGCGGCTCGATCACTGAGAGCATATATTAGTGCAATTAAATCGAGAACATTCCTACGTTCTTTGATATATGAAGTGTGGAATGAAAACTATAACTCAACTTTACAAAGTTTTCACTGAATATAAGTAAGTAATGAATACGATTTAGCCAAAAATAAAAACTTTATTCAACCGAGTTTGATCAAAGGTACTCTTACTATTTTAATAACATACTTTATTCCCGCCAATGAACTCGAATCTTTATGAAGGATATCATCGTGAAGAAACCTTAGCATGGTGGTAAGTAAAGCATTTTCTAGTGAACTCGCGGCGCTAGTAACCACCCTCAAGTAGAAAAAAAATCACACAGCCAATCATATTTGTTTACCTTAATCTTTTCTCTTTATTTATTTTGTGTCTACTAAAATAATGTTCTTTATATATTTCGGAGCATTAATACTCGTAGTTTTCTATAATCCTTTGTATCGTCCCAAAGTAAAGTCATATTTGAATTTCGCGGCTAAGAGTACTGATAGCTAACATCATGTATGTGGGGCGTGCTAATCCAATCGGAGCTCTTCGTTATGTGACACACGCCCGCCATCTAGCGATTTTTCATCGCGGCAATTTTGGTGAAGCCACCGGGATGTGCAGCAGCAGCTCTGCACCAACACCACCGAAGTAACGTGCAAATCAATCTAAAATCGTACAAAATCTACTCCAAATCTATAATCAACCGTACAATGTGACAGTTGAATTTAACTAAAACCCCGTGAAGAAACCAAACTACGTGTAAAATTATGATACCAATAAACCTGCCGGCCGGCGGACCCAGGGCCAGGACGTGGAGCAGACCGAGGTAGGTAAGCCCCACATTAATATTCTCTTTAATGCGAAATTTCAATTTATTTTGACAATTTCTCCCTATGTACTGTCCCGTGACGATACATCCTTCAATATGCGCCGGATTTCGTAACTCAAAATTCGTGGCGACAAAGGTTTTGAACTTCTTTGGTTTCACAAAAATAGTTTTAAATAAGCGCTTTGCTTACTCAAGCCAACAGCTTACTAGACCACTATTATCAAAAAAAAAAGTGCCAAGAAAAGGCATTGGCAAGAATTATCAGGTTAAGAATGGAGAACTCTTCAAGACGAGTTAACGAGGCGATGCCGCAGCGGTGGTCATTAGCGGTCACTTCACCGCACTTACCTTCTACTTAGACTTACTTATTTTTACACTTACACTACTAACATATTCAATACCTGTGTTTTTATGAAAAACTTTAGAAGACCAGGCTGACGTTCTTTTGCCTTATTATAGGGGTCAGTAGTTGAAAGGTGAACATTGAGGCTTTATGATGAGGCAGAGCCCATCAAAATCAATCACACTAGTGTGATATAGATGACCTCGTTGGCGTAAAGGTTGCCGAGACTGCCAATCAGAAGGTTCCGGATTCGATTCCCGGCAGGGCTTTTTGTGCTTAACTAATCTTTGTGCTTAACTAAATTTGTTGGCTGTGGGTCTGGGTGTTAAATATGTATCTATATAATTTTTTTGTATGTATATGTATGTACCAGTTGTGTTAGCAACCATAACACAAACTAGAATTGGTTCAGTATGGGGTTAACCAGCTGTGTGTGAAATGGGTCCTAATATTTATTTATATATATTTAATAAACGCATTTTGAAATTTATGGCATATGCTTTGGTACACTATAAGTACGTTTTTTTCTAAAATATGATGTTCTGCTATCTCTTGTGCAGTGTAGCGTCTAAAGCCAGTGAAGCAAACAAACAAATCCTATTACGTATATTTTGGAACGTTTTGATTTCTGTCCGCACCCGATATTTCAACTAGGGGGGGACAAGTTAGAAAGAAAGAAAGAAACAATTATTTTGTGTCACGAACAACAAAGAAAAACAATACATAAGAAACAATAAATAAAAAAACATTTACGTGGCACAAAACCGGCCCCAGCTCAGCGTGTGCTGGTTGCAAGCAATCAGGGCTGGTCTTCCGCTGGAGCCGTACCGGTGAAGTCACATGCGAAATTACAGGAAGGGGTTACAAATTTAAGTATTAATATATACAATAACAATAACTACAGGTTTTAGTAACCCTACTTTTCCTAACGTTTTAGTTAGGTATCTAAAACCTGTAGTTTTCATGAACATGATATAATACAGAATAATAAACATAATGCATATAAATAATATATAATACATGTCGTCTTCTAAGTCGCTCTTGACAGAGCGGTCGTGGTCGTCACTAGTGGGACATTAGCCTATCATTATGAAAAAAAAATGCAGCAATTTATTTTATTTTTATTAGTTTTTTTAAAGTTATTACATAATTCAATATTCAGTGAATGTTTAGAGGGTCTACCATACATCTTTCTAAAGATCGAGCAAAATAATGCTTAAAGATTACGTTTGTTGTACGAGAGCGCTTTAATATTTATAATTATTGGTTTTCTATCGCATCTGGATAAGCAAAACCTGTCACATAATTATTGATACCCCTCTCAATCTTTGTACTTACGGCGGACCAATTTTAAAACAATCTGATATAATACATATATGCATGTCTAGTGAATTCCCAGATTTTTGGCTTGAAAAAACTCAGGGCTTCCATATAATAAATACATGGAGTATGCGAGGTACAAAGTTCGGATAAATACTACTATGTTCACATTATTATCACTTAACAATCTGTTTTCCCTTTGAAAACATTCTGTGAGAAATCTGTATACATACGTAAAAGTAATGAGAAAACTTAATCTCGAATCAAATAAATTACGACCATGAAAAGAGCTATTAATTAAAACAAAGCTAATAATTTACTTTCCAGACGTTAATTTAAATTTTCTTATTATACCAAAATAAAACAAAACTGTCTCAAATAAACCCAATTAACACATAATAGGGCTCATAAAATGTGATTCATCCCAACAAAGATATCTAATAAAGGTCGGCACCACGTATTAATATTATACAAAGCTATTCATTACCGACCGGGCCTTGCACGGCGTCCAGAACATGTAATTAGGCGTATTGGACTGGGTCATTTTCGATAATTCATAATGTATGTTAATTATGGGGCCGAAGGAGCCTCGGGACAAACGTACCCCACCCTCCTCCGGCCGGTGTTTGTGCTGGCTTATAAATAAATAATAATTGGTAACGGAGCCGGCCAGCAACGACCGGCTCGCTGTTATTATACATTGTTTGATTTCACTATATTAGTACGACAAATTGTAGCTGTTTGGAAACTCCGATTGTAGAGGGCATTCTAGTGTAAGCCGACACGCAACGCGATGGTTTAATAATCTTTTACAGGTAAAGGTGTACTGATTCCCACGTTTCTTTAGTGGGCACGTTTTCATAGCAATAAAACCGATAAAATGACACGGGAAACGGAGGGGTCTATTTAGATTTCCGTCCTCAAAGGTTTTTTGCAGGCGGTTTAAGTATATATTTTCTCATCGACAAAAGGAATAAGAAAAACGAATATAAAAAAAGATTCGTTCTGTAGTTGCTTTGTAAATAAAGCCCCCACCACGCGAGGAAGGCGCGAGGCACCACCGCACCCGTGCGATCTGAGTTCTGCGTTCAGTCTGCGCTCACAACACTTTTGTGTGTTTTTCACGGCATCAACGAGCGCCACGCTGAAAAGCCTCAGGCTCCTAATTAGGCTGAAGTCGGACGTGCCAATTAATTCAAGTTTCACTCGGAAACTTTGCCGCGTCAATTAATTTCATAGTTAATTAGCAAGGCCCGGACAAAACCTCGTCTACGAAAGAAAGGCTAACGATGCCCGCCCGCGGCACCTACAATGCACCAATTACACCCAGCTTTGTTGTGTGGAAGCGCTCTCGCTTCCATCTACCTCCACTCAACACGGATTTTAGAAATATAACTATGAAAATACCACATTGTATTTCTTTTCATTACACAATAGATAACTTATTTCTTGCAAAAGTAATCAAAATGGCTGGATCAAGTCGTTTAAACTAACATAATTTTACGAACCGAACCGTCGTAACAAGTGAAGTCCTCTCGATACTCTCTTGGCAATAAATAAAACAACCTTATTTTATTTGTAGGCATTGTCTTACATCAAGCTATAATGGGCCACGAGCGGTCCCGATGCTCCGAAGAGAATTTAAGTACATCACGCGGCCGAGACGCCGGCATTCGGGTAATAACTCCTCGCAAATAAAATTTTAACCTCTGCTTAATATCTGGCGGTACGTTTCTTCAAGCAAATTGACAGACAGTAAAATATTTTATTCGCGCAATAATTTCATTTGAACAATAACAGGAGGATCGCGGCGTGAACGCCCCCCGCGTGTTTCCACGTGAATTAACCTATTAAACACCGTTTCCGGAAAATAAACTCTGTTTCTTGTATTGGCTCGTAAATCGGTGAAATGTTTTAGCTTGAGACGACGTAGTGGTTATAAATTTACATTATTACTAATATTAAGAATTTACATCCATTAAACACTTAATTCTTACAGTTTATGATGGTTATTAACTTAGTTAATATTTTTTTTACTTACGAAAAAATTTATAGGTATGAATATGACCACTGTCAGTTATTTATCAAACTTTTTAGATAAGCTTAAATACGAAGGGTTTATTGTTTTTGATTAAGTAGTTCATAAGGCCATCTTTTAGTTTCATCATCATTTACATATTTTACTCTATTGCTTTCAAAAACATTCTTAAATAGAATTATTTAAATAATTATTTAAGTTAGTTATAGAGTACTAAAAACTAATTAATTAACAGGGTTACTCATCTCTATATCAATAATTGCAATGCCTTATGGGATTTTATGTAACTGTAAAGTGAAAAAATAATTCAATAAATTGTTTGACTAAGACTTTGAAGATATGCATTCATGCGTGTACCTTTGTATATATTTATAATGGCACCACCGGAAATAAGTCTTGTTTAGTTTGAATGATTCCACCCGAACACAATACATTTATACAATGAAAGCTAAGTCCGTAAAGTCGCCTGCAGGTCTATAATTATCTAGATGCCTTACAGTTAAAAGGCAAAATGCAAATGAAATGAAAATACATCCGATCGGTGGTCTCGATTGCGGAACTCTGACTGCTCACATACCTGAAGACTCATGTACGTCTTAAGTTGGTCTTAAGTGTGTGCCAGTTCAACCTAAGTGTGGTTCGTCTTGAGCTTAAATCAAGCAATCTCTAGAGCCGTCGAGCTGTGAGTCGAGATCGTAGAGAAAAGGGTGTTTTAAAAACTAGGTTTATTTTCTTACAAAAAATAAGTACCAAATAAAGCAGTTATAATTTTAATCCGAATAGTTCCAAAATTGTTTAGTTTAATAGAAGATATTAAAGATTTTGATCAATATTGAAGATTTTTATGATTTTTGCTTAATAAAAAGCATTCATTTTATTTTTTACCTTTTACTATTTTGTTGGAGTTAAGATCACAACTAGCAATTTTTTGGCTTCTTGCGCTTTTCGTACTACTTCTTACACCATTGGCTACAGCGTAGCTTCACATCAGACAAGCTTACGTGCCTAATTTATTATATAGTACTTTTTACAGTCATAGTTCAAATTCAGATATTTCTGAAATTGATTAGCTGAAGAAAGGCAATAATACTATTAAAGGTTTTGAATTATTTTTGTCTAATGAAATGCGTATTATTTACCATTGTGGTGAAGTTAAGCTCACAACTAGTCATTTCATTACGATTTTCTTAATAACTTCTTACAACACAGGCTACGTGCAACTTCAAATCAGACAAGCTTGCTAACCGCATATACGAGTAGCTAATTAACATCTATCATAACGTTCGTCAAAAAAATTACTTGAATTTGTACTATATTTGTAAAGATTGTTTTTATGGTTATGTACCGAAAAGATAAAAGCGGGACCCTATTACTAAGCCTCCTAAGTTGTGAGACAGACAGACAGCGGAGGCTTAGTAATAGGGTCCCGTTTTTACCTTTTAGGCACGTAACCTTAAAATCCAACTTTGCAAATATAGTACAAATATAAGATTATTTTTTTTGACGAACGTTAACACTTAGCCAATTATTTATCGTTTCTTAATGTTTTCTCCCCCTGTTAAATCCAAAGGGTCCTGTCTTTCAGCCAGTACGGTTTCTTAAGACCCTTGAGTGTAGAGCTCCCCAAGCCGCGGCGTTGTTTGCTCCCCGGTCCACACGTCGCGAGTACGGGAAGTCTCCAGCTCCGATCGAGCGATGATCTCGAAGTATACTCGCACCAAGGCGACCCCGTTCGCTTTGTTTTCCCGCGCCATGTCATTAGTGGAAAGCCCTCGATATTTTCGCAGGCATCGATTATTTTTAATGGTCCGCCGTCGGCGTAGACCGCCGCACGTCCCTACAAAGTAATTTGATTGTTACGTGTTCTGGGAAAGTAGTAGAGCTGACTAGATCAGAGAAACACAAAATTTTGCTCTGTACAATATAATTCCCGGTTTTTTTGGGATAAAAATTGATAATGAATGACATACGAGTATGAACAGATACGAGTAGATGCAATTAGTACATGCTGAGCTGGAGCGGATTTTGTGGCATGTAAATAATGTATTTTTTTTTTTTTGTCTTTCGTGTCACAAAATGAATGTCTGTCTTGAAAATATTTCTTTCTTACTTTCTTTTATGTATTTATTTTTTACCAAGACACGGAATATAATAAATATGGATAACTAATGGATTAATTAAATTAAAAGATATGGCATATCTTATACTACTTGTGTGTTTGTCAATCATATATTTTACAATAGTTGCTTAGGCAATTTTTTAGTCCTGGCAAGTACCTGATATAATTTTTGCTAGTAATTATCAGGTATATATCTATAGTTACATGTAATGTATTAACATTAGTATGTATGTATAACCTACGACAGCGGTTGAGAGTGTATGTTCTTGCCCGCAGCTCAATCATTACGGGATCATTAAAACTCGCTTTCAACCTGTTGGCCACCCTTTCTCCACTTTTGCGCTATTCCTCTCGAATCACGGCTTAGAAGTTATTTGCATTGGATTTTAATAGGACGGCTTAACGGATGAATAAATCCGCTTAAAGAGCTTAGATGAAATGCGCGGAAAAATATCAAGTAATCTCCTGTTCTAAAATAATGATTTGATTGAACTCTAAAGCTCTACGGCTAGCAATCATTTTAATAAAATTGTTAAGAATCCTTTCTCGTACTTTGTTCGATAGACTTGATAGTAAACAGTAAATTTTAATAACAGAAATACAACATTTTGAAAAAGCGTTATAGCAGTTTGTTTATTAATACAGGAAAATAAATAATTCAGCTTCTAATAAGCGCATCTTTTTACATATAACGAATATGTAATCTGAATGAATTTCATCCGTTAATATTTTTGATAATTGATTATTATTTGTTTGGTTTTACACGTGATTGATTTACAGCAATACCAGTTTAAACCAATTTGTTTCCCTAAAAAGAGAGGTATAAATTCAAGCTCTCCACTGGCAAACCGCATCGTTGAATGAACCACCGCTTCGTCACAGATGAGATAGTAATCTTTACCTGATAGTGAGAGGGGATGAAAAGAATGACAGAGGTGTAGGCACTCGTAGGTACCGCGGCGCCGGATGGTGGCAAGTAAATGAGGCGCGACGCTCACTGCTAACTAAACCAATCGGCCGAGCGGGCTAGTACACGGCCGGAGCAAACGCTCTGATTTAGGGTTTCGCACCCAAGAGTACCAACGTTATCATATTACTACTTAGTACTCAAGATTACTTGTATTATGTATATCAGAGCTGAACCTACCTTCTTATTAAATATAAACTAACATGCAGTGTACTCTGTTTTGGATTGCAGACTGGTTTTTGTTCTTTGTAGTTGTAATGTTATGAATGTTTGTAATCTGTCTGAGTGCCTAATAATTACTAAAACTGTCCATGCAGTCAGTAACTTCATGAACCATATGAGCTTTACAGTTGTATTTTTACATGTTTTTAATATGTTGCCGCTATTACGGCACACAACCGATTATACATCTACATAGCTTGTTTACCTTTGGTCATACAAAGATATTTTTTATCCTTATTATTTACAATAAACAAAGTTTGTCGCGCAAAAGTCCAACTTGCATTTGGCCATTTATCACGGTTCCGTAAGTCTACAAACCTGCTCCTGTAGTACGACAAATATATTATATTTAAAGATAATATAAAATTTTGTTCCTTATCAAAGTGGTTGGCTTCAACAAGCTAGATGTAGGTTTAATCTGTTGCGATCATGCCAAGTTACTGTTTTGAACAAAATTATTAGATATGTTTTAATGAAATGACATCTAATATATCTAAGTCATACAAGCAGATCTATATCTAAGTCATACAAGCAGATCCTTAAGCTATTTATTTTACCTTTCAAATTTACCTGCGAATTTTACAAAAAAATTTCAGTTTTACTCTCGTGAAGAAAATACTTGTTTTATGAACAATTATTATGACTGCAGCATTAATATTATGAACTATTATGGTTTATAAATACTGCACAGGCATGTGAAAATTCAAACGGTCTTTTAAATAAAGTTATAGATAGACATAAAATAATATTATATAGATATTTATTTCTTTGTTTGGCAATCTAGCGAGGGAATGCCGCAAACGTGTTAGGCATCCCTATCCACAGACACAGCCTTAGGTATTGTTTATTAACAAACATAAAATATCTTTAATTTAGGAACTTAGTATTCAAGTTTCATAAAACTTCAACCATAGAATACGAATAAATAAGATATTTAGAAAAATGAGGTAAATTTTCTAAATAAAAGTGAAATCATTTTTCTATCTCTCGTTTGTTACGTCCATTTAACATCATTTGCGAAGCTGGTTTTTAAACTCATCTGTTTTAATGCGGCGTTGAATCCTTTCGCTGCTGTTTGTTACTCGCAGTCGGAAACAACACGAAGTGACTTCAGAACTTACGAATGTGCGTACTACGCGTAAGCTAGCTCATAGTGGTTGACGACCTCGTTGGTGTAATGTTTACCATACCGGACTGCCACTCAAAAGGTTCCGGGTTCGATTCCCGGCACGGCCAACATCTTTGTGCTGAATTAAATTTGTTGGCGGTCGGTCTGGGTGTTAAATATGTATCTGTATAAAATATGTATGTATGTATATGTAGTGTATCAGTTGTGTTAGCAACCATAATACGAACTAGAAATGGTCCTAATATTTATTTATTTATGATTTATGAAATAAATAAATATTTTTTATCTTATCTTATCTTATCACATGTATTAAGTTCAATTGAAATATCTCCTAAATTAAACACTTTACTAAAACGGAGCTTATTAGTAAATCATAAATAAGTTTTTAAATATCTTTGAAACTTGGAGTTTTATGTCAGAAAAGTATTGCAGCGCCATCTGCATTTCACCGAGTACAACATCATACCTCTATTATCATTTGAATAAATAGATTGTGGGCTTATTTTACTAGATAACTAGATATTTAGAGATACTGAAACAAATTTACCAATAATGTTTTTATAACAGGCAATCACCTTACGTTTAATTTATCGATATTATCCCGACATGTTTATAACGTAAATAAAAAATAATGAAAATTAACGTAATCTCAAATCTATATTCATACATTGTAATCATACTTGTATATTTTACTTTAGTATAATTATAATTCTGACAACTATTATTTTAACAACATTAAGTGATTGACCGTTGTACAAACATTATTCGAATATGCCTTACTAAAGTTTTGATACAGTAATTCACCAATAGTGAAGCTTAAATCTGTATAAGTATAATTGTCACGCACAAAGCGCGTTGCATCGCCGTTAGCCGTTAACGTATAGCGACGTAACGAGTCCGTAACGACGGCGGCTCGTTATCGCTGCGGCCGCGCGCCCTCATTACGCTAGGCGATGCGACGCGATGTGCCGCGGTTTGCCTTCGTTATTATTTATAGGCCAGGAGTCCACTACACAACTGTTATACGCCCATTTTGATGACCTCGTAGGCAGGCGTAAAGGTTACCATCATTATCAGCCTATTAAACCAAACAATAGGTTACTTAAAGTGCAAAAGCAATAGATCTACAACAAAATATGTATGTTCAACAAACTGCCTCAAAGTATTACAGACCTACCTTTTGACACATTTAAAAGAAAATTGAAAAACTTCTTTGTGAAAAACCCTTTTTATGCTTTAAATGAATATATGAGGTTGCCTCTTTCAGAATCTCTATTTAAGTATGCCGGACTGTAAAGTGACATGAATTATGTGTAAATGTGTTGCTATTTTCTATTTTATTATTATGACATTTACGTATAATTATATTATTATGACATTGTATGACTAATTATAATATTAAGATATTGACTAATTCATTAATTGATTGTTGATGAATATAATTATGTAATATGTAAATTTGACGTGCCTAGTATAACGCAATGTTAAAAGGTTAATAAAGTTCTATGATTTCCATGATTTAATAATTGTCTACTGCTGGACATAAGCCTCTCCTAACGATCGCCACCGAGCACGATCACCTGCCTTACGCATCCAGTGCTTACCAGCTACCGTCCGCGGGTCGTCGCTCCACCTGGCCGGTTATTATGACATGCCATCATAAAGGTTACCATCCCGGACTGCCAATCAGAAGGTTCCGGGTTCGGTTTCCCAACATCTTTATGCTTAACTCAATTTATTGGCTGTGGGTCTGGGTTTTAAATATGTATCTATATAAAATATGTATATGTAGTATATCAGTTGTGTTAGCTGCTTGAAAACTCTTGACACTAGAGCTTGGCTAATTAGCTCATACGAAGAAGAAGAAAAAGATTAGTTTTATCTATTACATAAGTTTTAAATGGTGTTATAAAAACTTTTTTTTTCAGTGCAACCTTAATTTTGGCCAATTTATATTTAGATACTTTTTGTTTTTTCTAAATAGGTTAGAGCACGACCACAGTTCACATGATGGTAAGTAATATGATGATGGTCTACGGTGCAGCACGCTTACCTAGAAGGAGTCGGTTGACTCTCGCCTTGATTATATACAAATTTATGAAATTTTGGGTGAGATCTCAGACTATTTGTAAATACGTAAATATCTATGTTATACAATCGTCACACTGAGGCGTGATATCTCAGCATTTAGTCTAATTGTGATCTTTAGAACACTACAATTTGTTAGCTAATACATAATTTATATAGGTACATAAAGGACTCATATTTACTAGAATTAGATTTGAAAACATTATCACTGTAGATTTTATCTTCCTCTCAAGCTAAATTAGAGGCCTTTGGAGTCTGGCTTGAAAATTTTCGGCATCAGAGCTTGGCTACTTATCTTATACGAAGAAGAAGATTTGTCTCCCATATCAACATTTAATTACTAATTATACAATTACTATTAATTGAATTACAATAATAATTTAATTACTAATTATACAATTTTCATTTTAACCTAAATGACCCTACCAGATGATTCATGATAATAAATACGTGAAACGAAAATATATCAGTGTGTTTTATAAAAAACCACCGCTGCAAATAAAGCAACTCATCGGAATTCGCTGTCTCAATAAAAGAAACGAAACGACGGAATAGAAGAATGGTTCGCCACTAAAGCACCTACCCTAATCGAAATGGAAAAACGATCACTTCACTTAAAAAGATCGCGGCCAATAAAATTGAATCGACATTGTCAGCAATCAGCATACTGTCTACTGAGTATTCTGTGGATGGGGTTGCTAGTCACAGCTTTCGGAGTGTATTTGTACGCTATTTATCTTTTTAAAGTTCTAACGAATGACAACTTTTTGTACCTAAATTATTTTTTTTACGGTAAACAAACGTACATTTTACTATACTTAGTACGTTGACCTATTTTAAAATTTTACATACATATTAAAATTTTATATTTTATGTACTAATTTAAACTTAGAAAAAGACATGTGTTTTGTATACTGACAAAGCGATTGAAATAATACAAGTTTATTTGCATCATTGACTACTAGACTTACGTTTGTTTGTATTTGTACTGGCGTAGAGGTCTTCATTTTGAGCCAAACCTAATCCTAGGTGATTTTTGATCACATTTCTGTGATATATAGATAGATAGATACCAATCATACAGGACGTTATTTATAAAATTTAGTAGATTCATTACATACCAAACCTTGACTAGATTTTAGTAATATTGTAAAACTCAACAAGTTTACCCAGCGTGTCGAGGTTTTTTTCATTACATATTTAGATTTATTATTTATACATTGAGACATGAAGTTTAAGTACGAAAACTATATTAATAATAATTTCCCTAGTATCGGAGGCCAGGATCCGATTCGGGTCGACGCGCCAACCCAGTTAGTTTTAATTTTAGTTTTTTTAAATAATTTATCGAGCTGTACAGTCCAGATACATAAATAAAATACATTTTCTACGAATGTTACTGGGAGAAATTACGATAAACTTTTATACTCTTCTTCAGGACAAAGCGGGCAATACTATCCATGATTTCAAAATCGGGGCAGTCGCGCGGCGCGGGGAGGCGGTACACGGTTTGGGCGGGCATTTTTATTCGGAGACAGGAAAAACGCGGTCTCAAAACGTATTCGACTCGATGACGATTGATTTGTCCCGATTGAATTGAGTTCGGGATGGAAATTGGCGATAGTTGGCAATTTTGCGCTGGCTTTGGCGAAGCTCTGTTTGCTCCATGTGTAGAACTTTTCACTCGTTTTATTTTTAATCAAGGTCTGAGTTTTTTTTTATACCTTCGTTAGATACGATGTGTTAAAAAGTAGATGTGTATAGTAAGTAATATATTCTAATATTATTAAACCATTATCTTTTAATTAATAATGAATTTAATAACAAAAAAAATTAGGCCGATGCGTTCCTGTATAATTTGAAAACTGAATGCGATTTCCCCAAAGTGCACCGACAGAAAAGTGTTCTCTTTTAAATAATAAATAATTTCTCGAATAGGTCCGATTGATTTTATAACCAGGTATCGGTAAAATATACGAGGACCTAATTAATTTCAAAGTAGGTTTTTGTTTGTAATTGTTACCTCATAACTCTGTCATGTATGATCCAACTTTGAATATTTGATTATATTTTTTTACTGGAAAGTATATACTTCCCGAATGGTTCAATATAAATTGGTCCAGAATTTTTGAAATTCGCTTTTATAAATTCGTTATTACTTGTGTTGGTGAATAACTAAAATCTAGAGATCTTGCAAACGTCCTTAAAACCTTCTATCAAATCTTTTACTCCTTATGACTGTTAACAAAAAAAACCTATCCGTTAGTGTAATACGTAATCTAAATTATTATTATTCTTTGAATTCTTGGAATTCAGGAACGTTTTTATTCTGTGATGAAGCTAATATTGGGACAATAATTTTTAAAACAGCTTGTCTCTTTTTTCTCTAAATACCAAATTTTTTATATATTTTTTGGCGGTATTAATTGAATAGGGGATGGTATCCAATACAAACAATTTACTGGTCGTTCAATAAATAAATGAGATAAATAAGTAATACTGGATTAAAATAAAGGATTGTCAATGCAAGCAAAACTGGCCTAAAAGTTGTCAAGGTATAACGGTAAGAAGTAAAATAAACGGTAAAGGGTTTCGCTCAAAAGTTGGAATTCACGAAGTCTACTTTTGTGAGAACTGTTTGGTTTATTGTGCGATAACTGTCAAAAATAAAATAATTTCATAAAAGGCATTTCTTAATTTGATATTTTCTCAATATTTAGTATAGCGTGATAAATATCATCATCATTGTAATTTTAAGAGCAATGACAGCTCAGGCAGGCTTACATCTCGTAGTTCGATTCCTCGCCAATAAGCTCGAGCATTCGGTTAAGGAATACATCGTGAGGAAACCATATGTAGTATGGTGGTAGAGCACATTCTAGTGCTCGCTTGACTAGCAAAAACCTTTAAGTTGAAAAAATCAGTCGCCAAGCACTTTACGGTGTGTTCCAGCAGCCTTCTTGAGAGCAAGTTATTCCTGACTAGGCATGCTCCACCTTTGGTCAGACTGTCAATAACTTGTCTAGTTAATTACGCATCCTGCTGGTCAAATGAATACTAATTAGGCAGTAAAAAAACATCACCGTTTACAGCCTTCACTATCCTACTGCTTTTTGCAGATTCAACAAGGAGGTACACGCATGTTTCACGATGTCATCAATCCATCTCGCCGCCTGATGATCCACACCTATGGCGAGTGAATCGTCTTTTCTTCTCTATTTAGTTCAGTTATACATGTATCGTATAAAACTACGACTATGTCTACACAATATCAGTACTGAATAACTTTTGGAGTAAACTTCATGTTAAATAGTTTTAATTATTTTTGCATCTATTAACTGTACCTATAAACATATTTTTATTTTCATTTTTTCATGACTGGTAAGCTTCATACTAAAACATTTCCGGTTTTTATTGTGGTTGCTAACACAACTGATTGACTACATATGTACGAGTATGTATATGATTACCATGGTATTATCCAAAAATGTCTTGTCAATTGATGTATACAAAATAATATGACGCTAACTAACTTTGGGCACTAACTTTAATCTGAGTAACTGTCAGTAAAATGTCAGTTATTAAATAACATAATTTATATTTTTTTATTATAAGACTACAAAAAGTTTAACTAACAATTGTATTGCGTCCAGAGATACTTGAGATAGATATGCCGATATACTTATATAACACTTAAAATTCCTTTTTCGTACATTTTTTTAGTATAAACTTTATCTATATTAAATGTTTTGAACTTTTGAACAACTATAAAGTTACTTGTACTTATCAAAAACAAAAAAAAAATATTTAAATAGATACGTTATTCTAATAATTATTGTCACAGAGTTTGCAAATAGTTTGCTTACTTTGATCAAATTTTCAAACTGACTTTTGAAATTGAAAAATAATAATAATTGTTACTTGAACTTTGTTTAACTTTATGTGTTAATATTTTCTGGCCTACCTAAAACCATGTGATTAAAAAATATATCTTGACTCCACATACCCAACTACTGATTAATCAAATCAGTGTACGTATAAAGCACAATGCATTGATACCTAGTCATACAACCGGTTGTTGAGTTACATTCCGCATACAGAACCTTATAAAAGTGAACATGCCATCAAACTTACTTGGCGTGCGTGTGGTGAGGCACGAACCGAGTCCCGCGCGAGTCCTGGCGGACTCCCGCTGGCACACTGAAACGTCAAGTGCAGGCAACGTCTAGTTGAAACTTTCAGGCATGTATCGTAAGTAGTGGAGTGGAGCTGCGTCCGCGTCGGGCGGCGGAGGTCGCGGCGTCTGGCGGACTGGCGGCGCGGCGGCCGCAAGCCTCGCGCGCGCGGCTGGGCGGGGCGGCGACCGCCTCCTGCCGCCCCGCCCACTCCCCGACACGCCCACCTGAATTAATAAAGGCGGCAAACACCGCCGGACACGCGGACAATGCTGCATTGTCCTGCGTCCAAAATAGTTTCAATTAGAATCGAGGACAAGGCACAAAAGCCTGCGCCGGCGGATCATTCACGACGAAATTGGCCGATGCATGGCCGATTAGCGATACTCTCGCTGAAAGTTTAGCCGCTCAAACTGTCATAAGTTTCTAACTTGCTTTCAAATGGCGATAGAATAGATGCATTGTTTAATGTACCAAAGCTTAAATAACTCATGTTATTTAACTGTAAATTTGTATGACCAACAGATGACTTAATAAGAAATATGGCTGTAAAACAAAAGAATCTAATTTACTTTTTTGTAGCACAAAAGGCTAAGGCTTTGTTATTTGTAATAAAATCAGAACTCACCATTATGATCTTTTTTAACTTAATTTTTATACTGACTTCAGAAGGATTGCAAACACAACAATCCGAATTTCAAAAGAAACCTTTCAGATAATATTTTTGATATCCTTAAATATAATCCATTTATTATTAGAAGTGAGACGTCCTTCCTTTCCACCCAAACGCATACGGGTATTCACTAGTTCGACTGTGACTTATGCCGTGATTATGAACGGATTTCTGTACCTTTTTGTAGTAAAGGAGCTAAAGGTAAACTAAAAAGCTGTTAAATTTTTTTTGTTCAGAAAAGTATGTGCAAAATTTTCCAACTTTATTAAACAATTACAACAACTAACAATCAATTTAGTAGTTCAAATCTAGTATGACTACGAAACAGGTTCATTTTGAACAAGACCATCTAAGAACTAACTGAGTACCAAACAACAAAATGTTATATAGCTTTAGCTGGAGGTCATACCTTATCCTAAATCACTGCAATATGAAGCTTATTTTTGGGATATATTTTTCAGTAATTTCAGTTAATAATAATGTCAAATGGCTATTCCATACTCTCATATTATGACAGGGTCTACTTTGACATACGATTCAGATTCTATATTATAAACAAATATAAATAAGAAAAAAAACATTTATCGGTACATAAACGTATTATAAAACTCATTTATGGGTATACATATAATAAATAAATTATTTATTTAGCACAGAAAAACTTCAATCTATGTTACAACCAGTTAAGTTATGGGCCTATATTATGGACATTACTTAACTAGTTGAGAGGCTTATGTGAGATGAAAGGTATTAAGTAATATTTATTATCACTGAACTTGATGTTAAACATTAAATATTATATAAACATTAGAATTATAAAATTTAGAGGACTCCTCTAACTCATGCACAAATAACATCCTATATCGTCTGATGAATTGTTTTTCAAGTTATGCGTGGATTTGTACTCGCTTTACAGTGAAGAAAAACATCGTGAGGAAACAGATACGTTTGAGGACTGCAATATCCGAAGACGTGGCCAAGCGTTGTGATTAATGACGCATAACTCTTTCCTAGTGAGAAAAGGCACTGAGTCCCAGCAGTGGGAACGTATAGCGGGCTACTTATTATATGTAACTGTAGTTAGGTTCGGTTAGTTGTCTAAATAGAAATAAAACAGTAGCAAAGTTGCACTAAACGCAGCTTTATCGCCTGTGGCGCTTTCCCAGACAACTTTGCTCCTTGATAATGTAATAAAAAGCCCCTTTAGCTACCTGACTACCGGAAATCTTCAGTAAACTATTGAAACTGTCCGGCGTGACTGTTTGTCTTCCGCTTCACGTTTCTTATCCTCCGATATTTACACTCAGATTCACAAATATAAGGATCCCATGCTTCTGTTAAGTCAGGTGTCAGACGTCCGATTTATACACTTATGTACAGTTATAGTACTGAAAGTATTTTATTAAAAAATTTCTCGTAACAACCTACAATTCAATGTCTCAAATACATTTATGTCGGTTATTTGGTTCACGGCTCTCTAAGGTTATCACAAATTTATTTAGTAGAAAGGTACGGTAATGGTACATCAGATTTTATGGGTTATTTTGCACAGTGAAAATCTTAATGTTAATATTAATCAGTAGATTTTGAGTTAATAATTCAAACGTAGTAACCCTAAAAACTAGAAGTTTTACGTACAGTAGACCTCGAGAAGTAAATTTCTTGGTGCATTGTTTGCTATTAATTAATCTTTATGACATCATATCTCAACAATTATTTGATCAAGTTTATTCATATACAGGAAATCTACTAAAGACATGGAATATAATTGTTTTATCATATAATATTAAAATCGACCAATAAAAAGTGCTGCAACAAATTTCTCCCTCTTTTGTGGGAACCACCCCTCCCAATCAAAAATCGAGAAAAACTAAAAAAAAATGAGTAACAGTATCTGTATAGCAATTTTAGTCAAGATTGTATAAAAATTACGGCCTCTATGCAAATATCTACATACAAACAAATATATAAATATAATTCAGAGACTACTACTTCGCTCGTTCGGCTAATAATTGGAAAATACCCAAAATTACTCGTACATTTTATTGAATTTAAAATATTAATTTTATATTTTCTTATTATTTCTTCAACTCATCTGTGACAATCCTTTAGACGTAAAATTATTCCACGCTCCATCGAGTCACCTCCGCAGACGTAATTCCAATGAATTGTCTGAATGGTAAACACGAGCCCGAACACCGTCGATGGTATGACGAACTTTTTCATAGGAAACGACACGACTATTAAAATTCAAATACCATTTATTTCGACTATTTTTTCAAGTCATAGTATACGATCAAAACATTAAAACAAAAAGAAAAATAAATTAATCAACAGATAACCACTATATAAATAACTATTATTCATAGTTGTACGTAAACTACGACGGGTAATTAATAAGTGACTAAACGTATCTAGATGTTGCTAAACTAATATTGGTCTGATTGTACTGTTTGTTGACCGCCTCGTTAGCCTAGTGATCTGTACTCCAGTTTCAAACTTGCGCTTTAAATCCTGCATTTCTAAAACAAAAAGAAAACTCCTTAGTAGAGACCTAAGAGTTTAAAAGCGTGCCTTTGCCTCTTTCCTGTGTATTAGCCACGTCATGAATAAGACGGATTTTACGAGGGATTCTTCATTTATTTATTTATTCATTTGAACTCTGATCCACGCCAAAAACCTTTCAGACACACAAAGAAAAATTGGAATAGAATACAAAAACATAGTTAAAAAAAAACAGTAACAGAAAAATAAAACATATACTTTAAATAACAACTTTGAAATCGTCGTCTATAAAGTGGCTTTCTGAGGTAAAGAGCTTGGGACTTCGGTCACGTGCTCCAATATTTATTTTATCAATATTCAAACGTTTCAAATTGCTTGACGTTCTGTCTCCACAAGTTTGCTCAGAGAGTATTCCTTAGCGTTTTTGAATATAACAGGTGATGTGGAGAATTTTATTAAGAAACATGTTATTATTTTCAGCAAAATACCTCGAAGCATTGTGAAATAATATTAATTTACGTAGCATTTTAAACTAAAAAAGGTTGTTACTTTTAATTGTGTGTGTTATACAATGTTTGGAATTCTTTGCCAAATTCCCTGTTCCTAGATATCTATAATCTAGCGGTTTTCAAGACCTTAGATTGCAATATCGCTTACCATCAGGTGAATTGTGATCAAGCGCAAGCCCAATAAGAGTAAAAAAAAAAGAATTATGAGGTTATTGTGCTACGAGTTAGTTTAAGAACGAATTAAACCGATGAAAATAGTTAAAATGACTTAACATTGTTTATTATTGTTTTTGCACCATGCCGATCCCGGTAAGTTTTGTACATCTTATCGGCTAATATAGTAATATATACTTTGTTTTTCATTTTATTCTTAAAGGACATGGCTAAGCTATGCTAAAAGCAGACTCATATACTCATATAAGCATGCTTTGTTGCGTATACAAGTAGATGGGTCTTAAACACTTTTTTGGACACAAGATGCAGGAAACAATTTCAAATAAAAAGAAGGCCTTATAACTTTAACCAATACGTTCCATGCAACCTTTGGATGGAGAGGACTATAATAATCTACTTAGTTAGGACGTAGAGTTCAATAGTGAACATATTAAAATATTTACAATAATAAGATAAGTACTAACATATTTAGTTGTACTAATAAATAGGTACCAAAATTATAAAAGATATTCTAAATAAACAATAGCTAATTAATATAGAAGGTAAACAGTTTCAGGGCAGCCAAGATAAAATAACTCATCAATAAATTCTTAAAAACAAGTATCAAGCAAAGTATTAATAAATATCAAGCGTCTGAGCTTTCTTGATATTAGATGGTACAAAATTGTGTTTAAAATGGCCGAGTGAATAACCAAGTAACAAAATCAAAAGTAAGACTCTGAAAGAATCACATCTTATTTGAAACGAGGTGCGAGTAAGTAACGGTTTAACGAGATACCACGCATTCAGTGGGTTTGCTAAATTCTGTCACACCTTACCTTGGATTACGCAGGACTTCTTCTCCCTAACAGAAAGAGATTTCAGAGATTCTGATTCAGGAAATTACCTTCAATCAAATTCAATTCAATTCACTTCAATCAAATATTGTAGGAAACTTTAAACATATTGGAATTTATATAAGAATAACAGTACCACAATTATAATATTCCGTAGATTGTACTCAACATAACTACCTAACTAACTACTAAGATATATTTTAATTTTCCTCGGATTGGTTTCCCAAAATATTCTAATCAAATCATTTTTTTTTTAATCCAAGTTTAAGAAAAACGATATACTGACTCTCTGAAATAATAATATTGTTTACTAAGACATTAAAAAATTGAGCAAGTTTTATTGTACATTTGTGAATAGGGGAAGCAGGACCTTTGATCCAATCCCATTGGCATTCCACAGGCAAGTCGATCAAATGGAAAATACACTTGTTATGACTCAGATTTAACTTGGGATTTTGCGATTTAACCCGACGAATAGCGAGGTAGAGCGCGGTAGGCAGAGTAGGTTGGTTCAAGACAACGAAATTTGACTGATATTAAATATGTTTTAGAATATTAGCAAAAAGTCTAATAATTGATCGAGCGAAGCTGCTCCGATTAACGAATTGAATACCCGCGCAGAAGCTGTAATTTTGTACAAATCTTGACGAACAAAATAAAAACGAATAAAACTAACTTGACGAATAAAACCCGTATACAGGAAATAACTATCGAACAGATATTTACGACGGCTATTTTTGGGCGTCCCACAAAAAAGGAGAAATTAGCTGTAACACCAATTACACATGATCATGATATTTGGAAGGTGAGTGTGAAGGTGATTTTTTGTAAATACCATATTTTAAAAGACATTGGAAAATTTAAATAAAATTTGACAAATAATTCCAGTGATATGTTGGTGCTTAATCAAATTTCAGTTACAGTGTCAAAATAAAAGTTGACTTAAATAATGTCGCTGCCTTGGAAGAATACTGTCGTAAGTCAAAATGAGTAAATTTTTCAGTAGAGCACTTTAAAGTTTTTTTCAAATTATCAAATGCTGTATTTTTTTATTTACTGCGCAAATGTTGATGACACTTGAATAAAAACACGACACATATATTGCACTTTATCTTTATTAAATGCTTTTAAGAAAATAGTACTTATTTAGTACTAAATTTTGAAAATAATTACTAGGTCTCAGACTTATAACAAAATTATACAAACAATCTTATGAAGATTACTGTCTCATTACAAAAAAGTACAAGAAAATATAAGATTATTTTAAATAACAGTGGTGTTTTTAGATTTAATACATAATATTCATTGTGCTTTTCTCAGTGATACTGATACATTTTGAGTTGTTACATCTTAGCATTATTTATTTTTAAACAATAGCGTCACAATACCAAATCAGTCGCTCTATTACAAAAATGCCTATTGTGTGTAACATGTTTAATGGAAAAATAAAGTATTAACTGGTTTTACAACAAATAATAAACGTACAAAAATTAGAAACATAAAAGAAAATAAGAAACATTATCTTAAAAAATTGCTTAAGTAGGTAACTGTTATAGCATAGAATCTTATAAACACTGAAAACAAAACATAAAAATTGAAAAATGCTCATAATAGAACATGTAGCTCTTATCCACTTAAAGTTCGAAGAATTTTATAAATTCTAAGCCCAAAATAGACTCTCTATTTTGTACAATATTTTTTAAAGCTTGTTTGAATAATCCATTTTTTGGTGAGTATTGGGCGGACTAATTTGTCTTGAACTTGAATTTTTAGTCACTACTGAAATTGTGGGATCGATGTTGTCAGCAAACTTATTTCTTTCAAATTGCTTTGCGCGTTTCTTACTAGTTAAGTCACTAAGATCAGAATCGGAATAATAATCCTCAGTATTTACGTAATTCGGGTCTTTGACGCTGTAATCTGAACAATAGTCATGTACTAGCTGGTTTTGCGGATCTCCTGTTTCTACGTTGTTTTCAGACGGTAAAGGAGATAATACAACGTTCCGCATGATCCATTCTGTCCTCTGCTTGATTTTCCTATAACATAAACAAAACGTAACAAAATCCAATGAAACATGATTAAAAAGTTTAAAATAGTATTATTATCGATATTGATTGTTAAAAGATATTGTTATTATAAAATCTACAAATCCAACCACCTACAATTCATGTAAAAGTAGGTAAGCACCACTTCGTTTATTACCTTGATACTCAACGGGACATTGATGTTCCGGAATAAATGTAGTGTCCGTCGGTTTGCCACTAAAATAAAAATAAACAAGGAAAAGTTAGGTAGGTAAGTATATACTCTCGCTTTTAGACAATTACCTGATTCTGATTCCCTATCGTAGATATCGGAGCTAGATCTCTTATGTATTCCCGACAATATGGCTTTCGCCGGAACCGGTCAACTGGGGATCTTCTAGTGTACGCCACGCACATCTGGAGTGAGGTCATCGAATTCGGAGAAGCTCTAGCGGTTTCTCTCGATATTTCTAAGGCCTTTGACAGGGTTTGGCACGACGGCCTTATCAGCAAGCTTCCTTCGGTTTGCCCACTGGTTTTTGTTTGTGGATATTAAACTTTTTGAGGGATCGATCAATCCGAGTAGTCATATATGGCTGCTCGTCTGATCAAAAATGTCTATAAACACCGGTGTCCCTCAAGGTTCAGTGCTCTCTGCAACTCTCTTCTTGCTGCATATTAATGATCTGCTCAAGCCTGGCATCATAGGGTATTCAGGCGACAGCACGGTTGTAGAGAGCTTTATGTCCAACGCACGAGCCAGTGCGGCCGATATCCAGTTACTCAGAGAGGGCATGGTCGAGCGCATAATCGACACCTTACAGGCAGTCTCCGATTGGGGCGATGCCAATCTGGTTACATGCTGCTAAGACTCAGGCGTGTCTATTCTCCGCCAAGAAGAGGCCATTTCATCAGGCCCCCACTTTCCGAAATGTATCCGTTACGACCACAAACCAATTAGAGCTTCTCGGTATCACCTTGACCTCGTCTCTCAATTGTGGCTTATATTATATTGTATCCAAAGCGCAAGTGGCTGGAAAAAAGCTGGGTATCCTCTCAAAGGTGCGACAGTACTTCAGGCCTAAACAGTTGCTTATCTTGTATAAAGCGCAAGTTCGGTCATGTATGGAGTACTGTTCGCATCTATGGGATGGTTCTGCCAATTATCAGCTAGAAGCGCTTGAGTCCATTGAGGGACGAGCTAAGAAGCTCATCGGCAATTCTTGCGTTGCGAAGGCGAAGCTTCAAAGCCTAGAGCACCGACGCAAGGTTGCTATTTTGTCGATCTTTTATCGGATACATTTCGGGGAGTGTGCTTTGGAACTTCATAATTTGATTCCACCATCTCCGTTCTACTACAGAGAGTCAGTGAAGAGACACCGATACAGAGTTGAGGTTCCAAACTTTCTCACGAAACGCTTTGCGTCGACCTTTATTGTGAGGACTGCGAGGCTTTGGAACTCACTACCTGGGTCTCTGTTTCCTAAGAGGTATCTTCCGGGGGTCTTCAAAAGTAGAGTTAATAGGTATCTTCTAGGTAAGCGTGCCACACCGTAGACTGCAGCGCAGCTTAACATCAAGCTAGCTGTAGTCAAACGCAAACCTATCAAAGATAAAAAAATGTAGATAGTCTTAATCCTACGTAGAATACCTACTCTTTATAAGTACCTAAGTCCCGTAGCAATATAATCTGTTTACCTAGAATACAGCTACCTAGAATCTACTAACTAGCTACCTAGATTACAACGAGTCGATATGTAACATTAAAACCTGCTAGGTATCTACCAAAATATTAGCTTCAGTAAGCTCTTCACGATTAGTAAGGTAGTTATAATACATAAAAAAAAGTAGTATTTGTGGTGCTTTTTATCTGAAATACTGTATCAAGTACAATAACACGACCAATTGTTTTACAGAATAAAGTCTTATTACGAAAAATACTATTACAATCACGAAATAATTTATATAGAAAAACGTAGTAGTTTTAATTGTACCAATACTTATGACTCTATTTTTTATTATAAACAGTAATATCTAATTATAATACATTTAAGTTATACTTACTTTTTGTAGAACAACGTAGTAATCCCAAATGACACTTTGTTTATGAGAAGTTTCAAAAAGTGTTTGTAGATTTTTTTAAGCAATAGTGTCACATCTCGTAATAATGCAGTGTTTGAGATAAATGCGCACTCAAAATCTGAATTATTTTGGAATATGACCAAATTCAAGAAAACCAACAGGGGGTTCACTTCTAAACACTAGTTGCAACTGGCGATACAACGCTATCTATAAAAAAATGCGGCCAAATTTGACCAAAAGGATATAGTCTTTTGGTGGTGCCACGCCGTGAAATGTTGTTATAATAATACGATCTTAACTGGGTATACAAAACAGATCATTTTACGTTGAATGGCGTTGAAAAATGAATTTTGTAGTATTTGGTAATACTACGCTATTCTTCCAAAGCAGCGATGTGTCCAGTTCAGAATGATTCATATAAATCTGTGAAATTTTTCTTATGCATTTTTTAATTATTAAAAAATAATTATTATTTTATTGTTTTATGCTGGCACTGGCACCATAGTTTTCAAAGATTAACAGGGGTAAAATATATAAAGTACATTTGATTGTAAATGGATTCCACTAATTTCTTTAATGGCGATGTTTAATTCTATGAATATATTATTGTCTCAAATACCTAAGCTACGTTCTGTAGTACGCAGATATATACGTACGTACATATCAAATAACAAAATAAATGAAGGTATGATAGACAAAGTGTCAGTTTTTGGGCCTCTGTGGGATAAACGAAAAAATATGAAGGCACAGTGTGTTGGAGACCTAATTCCTGGCTCACGACGCTCTTCTTCCGTCAAATTTGCGAATAGGGTTGTCACTACACTCTTTATAAGAAGAAATAAATAAAATAGGAAACATTGAAAAAATACTCGTATATGTATACCCTCATTAAAGCTACGGTTTTTAATTTCAGAATACCATCTTTATAACTATATTTCTTTGAGGACACATAGGTATACGTTTAATATTTGTTTTATGCTTTAAAATTTTACAATACGACCTCCAATTTTAGATTATAAATACGTGTCGTGTCACTTAAATAGTTTTTAAAATATATATTGCATCTGTATCAAAACATTCGTAAGACATATTTGAATAATGTTTCATAATCATTTCTTAATCGTTTGTTTGTATAACTGGCCATCAATTACGTTTATTTGGTCGGTATTAGTCCGGTTATACTAATATTATATTATTTTATTCAGTATCTGTAACCTAATTTTAAATTATAAAGGAAATAAGGTCCTCTCAAATCATTGCCATAGTTAGTTAAAAATTACAAAAAACACAAAGTAAACGAAAACTCAAGCACAAATAACGTAGAGAACGCAAACAAGTTTCTGGTCCATGAATGAACGATACACGATGACACTAAACAACCATTGCACATAATTTTCTTGCTTTAATATTTTTTTTCTTTACCTATCTCTCCTATCCTAAAATTTTCAATTTTACAATACTAAACCATTCTTTTATAGTAGTTTATGCAACTGTCATATAATGAAGGGTATTAAAACACGAGTGTGAGTTATCGATATACGATATCGATGTGGATATTATACCATCATGTGAAATTGCTTAAATTGAGTGTTTTGTTGTCTGCACTATAACAGTAGTCATTATAAGTCAACTATTGAAAACATAAGTAGAATGTTAAAAACATTAGTGTAGATAAAAAAATATATTCAAAAAAAAGTCTAATACAAAATTAAAATTAATTAATTATAATTGACTTTTTTCTAATATAGCAATATCATTGTTTACATTTATCTCTCGAATTAAATATCAGAGTATAGTTGCGTTAACAAACCCGTTGCGCTGAGCAGTGGCAGCCCTCGGGGTGGAGTAGTCAGCGAACGTCTTCGTCCGAGTGACAGCCGGCGACATATTTTATTCACGACGCAGCGCCGTAATTCCGTCGATGCAGATAAATTGTTTTACCGCGGAGCAACGTCCCACGACTTTGGCGTTTGCATGATGAGCTCGTTTTTTATGCCCGAATAAAATTGTGTTAGCCACCGCGCGAGACGTGTGAAGCCCGATGTAGATTCTACAGAAATTGTTTTCGGGAAGCTGCTTTGATATTTATGAAAGTTGGCATGTCGAGATGTACGTTTGAGTGAAGGGTGAGGTGGATTTTGAGGATCTACGGACGGTACGGTCCGTGAGGAATTTAATTTATTTGCATCCAATTTTTTCTAGAAACTCCTATGACTTACCCGCTTTTTGAATGACTTTTTCCGAGGCCTAATCATATAAATTATTGTTAAAGAATTTTGTGTCTCTGTTGAAGACAGGAATGTCAAAATCTAGATATTTCCTAGATGTTTGTCAGCACTAGTTGCGAGCAGTAAACACGGCGGTAACGGCACGAGCCGCGACGCGCGCCCCGGGACCGCGCGCTATCAATATTAAATCGACATCGAGTACAAACATCCTGACAAGATGCAAATGCAAACGCAACGAGTTGATTAGTGTACCTGTCATCAACAAGACAAATGTGTTTAACTGTGTGTTTTAGAGAAGCTAAAACAAAGAGGTTGTTTGTATATTAAAATTAGAATAGTACGCATTCGCTAGTTTTGACTATAAAATATATTAATTATGTATAAAAGGCAACACTGGTTGACTTATATGAATGAACATCCGGAACTATTGGTCCTAGAAACGGAAACTTGGTACAGAAGTTCATTTTATGATGTGATTAAACACAGGAAATAAATTATTAGAAAGTTACCCACAACCTTAGGGGTAAGTGTAATATAGAATTTTCTTATTTTGAGCTTTTTTTTCATACAAGATAGGATTTCGCTTGACCACAACTCACTTGATGTTAAGTGACATTTAGGATGGATCGCAATTGCCTAGAAGAAACCGGTTCACTCTCGCCTTGAAGATAGTCAGGTAGTAGTTCAATGGGAACAGGTAGTGAAAATTGGTAAATAAATTAAAAATTTGTTAGTACTTACTAACACATTTTTAGCACAAACATATTTTTAGAAATTCTAATTTAGCTTTTAAAAATCCACTATGTGTGATAAAAGGGGAGATGAAATTGATACCTATTGTAAGGTTTCGCTTTTTCTTATTCAATTTAATTTAGTCGATTTAATCTTTTAATCGATTATTATTTTTGAGCGCGGCAATACTGCTTTTATTTTAATGGCAAACCCTTTTCTCCGATTGGTGGATTTCTGACGAATCGGGGAAAATGGTTGAGTGACGCGTTTTGCGAGGCGACGTTAAGAGAAAGGCTGGTGTGAAACGGCAGTCTGGCTCGAACGCTTGTACTGTAAAGACAGGAAGTGAAAATAAAAGAAGTACTGACTCTAATTCAAGGGTTTTTGTTGAAGTCCCCAGTAAATAGGCACCTACCCGTTAGGCAGTCTACATTTCAGAAGAGGGAACGACGAACGAAAAAAAAAATAACGTTCGTACACGCTCACCCCTTTTTTTATTATTCTCTTTTCAATAGGTGTCTATACATACGGACTGGTAAATTAATTTTCGGAGTGCTTTCCTAGGGCTGAAAAGGCCGACTATCTAGAGGCACTCCGGGGTTGGTAAGCCAGACTGGTCGTGACACGTAGTAAGTTTAAACCTCTTATTAACACTCCGGTATCTATACATACTTGGGTGAAGTAGTATTCAAAATCTCTTTCATAAAAAAAAAAAGCCACGATCGACATTAGTTATGAGACACATGAAGATTAGTAAACTAGATTGTCGTGTCATGAGTGTAATCCGATAAATTTAAAATATCATATTTTATAAATATCAGGGTTCACTGAATTTTATTTTTCTTTATTTTGATAAACAGATAAACGATTTTATTGGTAACATATTTCATTTACAAGTCAAAATATACATTAAATTTCATAATTAAATATAATGTACACAGTGCAATTAAAAAAATAATAAATAATGGCAATATAATTACATACCTATTTAATGCATCTATTCTTCTGGTACAGTATAGCGAAAGCTTTTTATTTAGCTACAAAAATATTCGTCAATTAATTAAAAAGTACCCTGAACGAGCCAGCTTTTTAACTTCCTTTTAAACATATTATCGCTACATACATTCGTTATTTCTTCCGGGAGACTGTTACACCGGGAGGATGTTATATACCTTCGGCCCTATCACGTGAGTAAGGTTCTCGGCGCGAGTGAGGCGCACGCGCGGCGGCACCAGCACATCCGCGCGCCGGCGGCACAGCGCTCCCGAGTACTTGTCGCCACTCTTCTCATACATCGTAAGTGCACCCAGACACGGGAGCACTCTACAAATGGGGCAGTCGATCTAAAGAACTGTGAGTACGTTCCAATTTACTAAAAAAAAAAAAAAAAGTTACGGAGTAACGGGATATATAAGTGTGGTATTAATTATCATACCAGTATAGCGCCGTTGACTACATTTAAAAACACCACATGTCTTTTTTACAAAAATAAATATTAGTTGAAGATAGATCCGCATAACTTGCGAAAATAATCGTGGTGAATATAGTTTAATCTCTTGATACTCCCGATAATGATAAGTTATGAAAGTGCAATATTGAATCTCATAGCAGTATAGTATAACTTCAGCGTTAGCTAAAATCAAAATCATCACGCGGTATTTTACAAGTATAAAAAAATAAGTGGTTATACATAAACTGCGAAAATAGCTGTAGTGTATGTAGTGTCATGTTATACGAATATAGGATTTAGTAGGAATTTTCATTTTAGCACATTACTTTTGTATCTACGGTGCTGAAATATTCAGTTCAATAATTTAGTGGCCGAATTCAGTGTCACATTCGTAATCGCTTTATAATTTATAATGAAACAATTATAATAAATTGTATTGTAATTGTCCTACTTTACCTACAATAGTGGAGTGCCCAAATACCATTCGGTGCGGAGTTGTCCAGAATAGTAAGTCATCAAAGACAATTATAAATGAGAACACATTTTCATAACGTATAACCTAATTATTCGTATGAAAACGAAATAGTCTGTATTTATAATAATAATAGTAATAATAATAAATAATTTATTTGCACAGAGACTTAAGGATAAGTAACATCGAGTTACATAAAAAATAATAAAAAAAATAATAAAAAAAATACAATAAATAAATATATAATATATAAATATAAATATACTTATTAAAAAAGTAAATCGCAGCTTATTTTTGTTAAAAGATGCAAATAGTGGTATGTTCTATTTATCTTCACTTATTAATCTATTTGTATCTTATAAAACTAAGAATCTACTTTAAAGTACTTAAAAGTATATATTTAAATTACATACGAGCGATAAAATAAATATATATATATATATACATACTATCTTAATATATATAAATCTCGTGTCACAATGCTTGTCCTCAATGGACTCCTAAACCACTTAACCGATTATAATAAAATTCGCACACCATGTGCATTTCGATCCAACTTGAGAGATAGGATAGTTTAAATCTCAAATTATTGTCGCAATTTTAATTTATTGCTAATTATTTTCTGTTATTATTTGACAGTCACAATTATCTGTTAACTCCAAATGATTCTAATAGATGTCGATACCTTTCGACTGGGTTGAGTAAGTAATCAATAGATGGCGCTGCTATGGTAAATCTACGAACGTGTCATATAAGCTACACTATCTATTTTTCATACGCCTAAGTGAGGCAAAACAACGTTTGCCGGGTCAGCTAGTATTATTAAATAAGCTTAATAAACACAAACATATATTTGTCAAAATATACCTGCAGCTTCACAAACAATTAAACGTTAGTTTGAAGAAAGACAGTATACCTAGTGCAGTAAAAAAAAAAAAAAACAGTGTAAGTAGAGGTTCTAAAACCGAATGTGTTGCATGCACCATTCAGGTGTTTCAGGAAGTTTCATAGAGTAGCTAGCACAGTCTGGTATTCAAAGTCACACCAAGCAAACTAAATTAAGCAAGCTAAATTTAGATGGATTTTAATGAGTTGCACTAAGTTTTTAGACAACAAAAGCTACGGCTTGACATTTGTGACCTTTTATCCATGCTGAGTTCGTTCTTAAAAAGTATAATATAAAGTGAATCATTTGATCGTTATTAGTTTGGTATTGATAATGAAGCTTATAATACAGCAGTGCCTACGTACCATTCAAATTCAAATTCAAATTCAAATCATTTATTGCAGAATGGGTAAGGTTAGGTTATTACATGTTAACATTTTATGTCCCTCACACTCTTCGCCCTTAGGCATGCAATATTATCAAAATATATATATACCTACAAAAATGTCATCTAAAATTAATGAATACTAGTGCCTTCTCTGTCTACGATACTAGCCTTCATTAAAACCGACATTATAAATACGTCTTTGTCTTACATAATGACTTATAAAATTAAAATAAAAAGACTAAAGAGTTTGACTTTACCTACCTACGTACGTGTAGCCTGAAACCTCACGTTGGTGGAATTTATAAATAACTAGTTATAATAGGTACCCTTATGTACAAATCTGCATAAATACAGTGTTGGTACACGAAAGAAAACTGCTGATTTAGCTAATTATAATGCTAAGGCAAACATAATTTACACTGATATAAGTTATTGTTTCAGTCTTGCCAGTAATCGGATTTGTTTAATGAATCTGAGATATACGCCACTAGATGAAGAGGTGGTCGCCATCGGGATAGTGCGAGCGGACCGTTCTTGGATGAACGTGCTGCAATGCCATCTGATGAGGCAACCCTAACTTTCGAGGAGGCCAAGGGGCTGAAGGCGTGATGGTCATCATCACAATGAAGGAAGCACAAGCACGAACTGTCGTTCGACGTGACCCAAAGGGGTGAAGACATGAAGGATGTCTTAACGAGTATTGTTATTCATAAATAGCTAGCTACCCGCCCCGGCTTCACACGGGTGCAAGGCCGGTATCAAATACATTACAGAAAATCCGTGAACGTAGTTTATGAAAATATGGCGGCCCGGGTATGGGTATAACATATATCGATCCAGTAGTTTTGATTTATTCATTAATGCCCGTGGCTCGCACGCGATAAATTTGGTGTAAAGCAATTCCCTTTTCCCTATATCACGAAGATATCCTGCTGTCTTTGGATTATCTAAATTATAATTACTGATACATTGTCGCGCTGAAAAGCACGTTTTACTCTAGCTCCGATAATAAACACGTCCGTTCACGTACCATAGGAAAAATCCCAGGCTCCGTCGAGCTATCTATAAGCACGCGGCCGCCGCCCCGGCCAGCCAGTACCGCAGCAAGCGCTACATCCGCACCCGCAATTTTATATCTGTGATATCTTCGAAAACATTCATTTAAATCTTGTTATGTATGGAGCTATATAGATTTATATCAAATCAAAAACGTATTTGGCTATTTTATTGGATAAGGATTAATGCAGTATTGTTTAAAATTGCTTCAAAAATTCGCCATTATTTATCGTAAAAAGAAGAGACAAAAAAAATGTTATTATGGGATATCCATAAGAGATAGATGTATACCATCCTGGAGTTTTATGCAGACCTTTTCAATGTGTATAGACAAATATTCAGCATTCAGCCGCGTTTGGGCCAGCAGTTCCAGCCACTGCGAGCGCGTCAGAGGGCATACCGGCAGCCGCGAGCGTTGGAGGGGAGCCAGGCGGAGACCGCCACGTCCCCTGCAGAGCCACGTATTGACGCCGGAATTTTAAAAAGGGTCAACCACGAGCATCGAGCGAGTGCGTTGATACATCCAGAGAGAGGCACGGTCACGAGTATTTGACCGGCTCGTGGTCCGTGTGAGGTTCCGCATAGAGCGGCAGTTGTTATATCTAAAGAGAGAGGTACGGTCACGAGAATTTGATTAGCTCGTGACCCGTATGAGGTTCCGCATAGAGCGGTAGTTGGTGCATTTAGATGATCACTGATCGTCTAGATGATTGATTGATTGATGATTGACGATGATTGATGATGATTGATGATGAATGATCGGAGAGGGTACGAATCGGTTCGTTCGACCCGGTGCAGAGACCGCTAACGCTGGTATACGTCCCTAGGTGTACGATCCTTGTGGACATGACCGGGTGCGGACCGGTTCGTGGCCCAGAATTGATTGATTGATGTCCAAAGGTGATGGTGTCCAAGGGTGACCCACCTGCGGAATTTGACGCTATTATACGTCCCTAGGTGTACGATCCTTGTGGACATGACCGGGTGAGAGAATTGATTGATTGATTGATTGATGTCCAAAGGTGAAGGTGTCCAAGGGTGACCCACCTGCGGAATTTGATGCTATTATACGTCCCTAGGTGTACGATCCTTGTGGACATGACCGGGTGAGAGAATTGATTGATTGATTGATGTCCAAAGGTGAAGGTGTCCAAGGGTGACCCACCTGCGGAATTTGATGCTATTATACGTCCCTAGGTGTACGATCCTTGTGGACATGACCGGGTGAGAGAATTGATTGATTGATTGATTGATGTTGTACCTCGCCCTACCTATTTAACTCTATTTTTTTTTTCCTCTTAGTTAAATCTAACCCTAATAGCTCACATTTTAACTTTACCAATAATCAATCTAAATTTGGTTTTATAATTCGTTACAGCATATCGTCGATGTCATAAAAGGTTATATTTTGGCAGTGATACGTCTAGTAGCTATAAGGACCGCGTCATGTATGTAGAAACTCAAGTTCTTTAAAGGTTCAAGAAAGTACAATCCTAATCTTATTTAAACATATAAAGACCGTATGGCTACTAAATACCGAATTGTAATGAGTTTGGTGAAATTAGATAGCTTTAGTGAAAGTCAGTGCTGGGTTCCAGACTATCAAAACATGTATGATAATCTAGAAGATCGAGGCTCCAACCTTTCGCCTCGATCTATGATTTTCAGCTCAGAGGAGGGGCCTAGTAAACCCCTACCCAGCACTGGCTGGTGACCTCGGGGATATTCAATTACACACTTCCACAATACTTTCAAGTCTCACCGCAGACCGTTCTCCACACACATAAGCAATTACTTCCAAATTACTCCCTCGCTCTCTCACTTTCGAACTTCTAAACAAGTTGACTTAATAGTCCATAGAAATTAATCTACTTCAAAAGGACGAGAGGGCATCCTATTGTTTATCAGTCAGTCAGTTGGGATATGTTACCTCCTATTATCTTGCATTCATCTACAACTTTCATTCTTCTTACTTTCGCTTGTTAGTAGAACCGGGGTAGAGGTTTTGGCCCTCGAATCCTAACTAACACCATCCTTCATCTCAGGTCATGCGGAGCGTATAAAGGCCTTCGGTGTAAAGCCTGAATACGCCCCTAATACTTAATCCTATTAAGGTTATAAAAAAAAACACCACTTACTTAAGAATATAGGTATTCATAAATGATTAATAAAAATATCTTTCTTACTTTTATTTATACTCTAATTTGAGCCTATGGCATTGAATGCATATCAATAATATTTTACATTTGAGCTTGAATTTAAATAAGTTTAATTTCTTTACATTAAAACTTCCAGTTTAAGGACATAAAAGTCGTTTGTATTTATATTTGTTAATGATAACATTAGAAGTGGTTTGCTCGTATGGGATCATTATAGGGTGGATCCAAGCCATACTTTATTTCCCTGAGTTGGTGAAATAGCAAACAAATAACAATAAATATTTAAGAGGTTTTTCTCTTTAATATGAGAATGCTCGTGTTTTGTAGAGCTATTGTAAATTCACTATATTAATGAATGTTTTTACAGTGAGCAAGCTTGACTCAGTTTGTTCGTGTATAAATTCTACACTTTAAGGTTTCTCCTCCTTTTTGATAATTAAAGCCGGTTTGTATTAGCCTTTACTTTGTTGTAGTGGGTTTTTCATGTGAAATCAGTAAATACTGTTTATTATATTCTCCTGTTCTGATGGAATAAATATACAATTATTATAAAGTATATGAGTGTTATTTCCACTTGATCATGCACTTTCCATATAATGTTGTTATTAAATTTACTTCATTACCAATAATTCTTCAAAATTGAGCTGGTCTGTCTCGATTCACTAGTGTATAAATTCTACACATTAACACTTCCCTTTCATGGAAATAAAAGCCTGTTTCTATTGGCCTTTACACTTGTCAGGTGGTTTCCTCGTTTGGATTCAGTAAAAGCGCTAAGCCATATCTCAAATAAATACAAATACTGTTCTCTTGCTTTGTATTCCCCTTTGCTGGTAGAACAAGCAATCAAACAGCGGTAAGCATTTAAGAGATATCTTCTCTTTAATATGAACATACTCGAACCTCGAAGAGCTATTTATAATAAATGTGCTACCTTGAGCAAATTTTACTCGATTTAATAGTGTATAAATTCTACACTCTAACTTATCATTTTCAAGGAAGTAAAGCCTGTTAGTATTTAAGGCCTTTACACTTACGTGGTGGTTTCCACATGTAGGATCAGTAAATTCTGCTACATAATTGTATTCCCCGTGCGTCGCTGAATAACCATTCAAATAATAGAAATTGTATAATAGTTATTTCCTCTAAAATATAGACATTCTAGATAAAGTTATTAGATTTACTTCCTTATTATTAATTATTCAAAATTGAGCTGGTATGTCTCGATTCGCTAGTGTATAAGTTCTTCACATTAAAACTTCCTTTTCAAGGAAATAAAAGACTATTTATATTGGTCTTCACACTTGTGAGGTGGTTTCCTCATATGGATTCAGTAAAAGCGCTAAGCCATATCTCAAATAAATACAAATACTGTCTCTTTGTTTCGCATTCTCCATTGCTGGTAGAGCAAACAATCAAACAACAGTAAGCAATGATATTTTCTCTTTAATATGAACATACTCGACCTTTAAGAGCTATTCGCAAATTCAGTTAATAAATGTGCTACTTTGAGCAAATTTGACTTGATTTAAAAATGTATACATTCTACACTCTAAAGCATCCTATTCAAGGAAATAAAACCTGTTTATATCTAAGGCCTTTACTCTTGAGTGGTGGTTTCCACATGTGGAATCAGTAAACCTGCTAATTGTACTCCCTGTCGCTGAGAGAATAATCATTCAAATAATAGAAATTGTATAATAGTTATTTCCTCTAAAATATAGACATTCTAGATAAAGTTATTAGATTTACTTCATTATTATTAATTATTCGATATTGAGCTGGTCTGTCTCGATTTGCTAGTGTATAAGTTCTACACATTAAAACTTCCTTTTCAAGGAAATAAAAGTCTGTTTGTTTTAGCTTTCATAAATACCGGTGATATAAGTTTTCATGTAAGAAATGATTACATATCAATTTATTTATTAAATGATTCGGCCTTTGAGCATAAATATGTGAAGATTTAAACCGATTTGAAAATATGATTATAATTATCTGTCAGAAAACTGTCAATTTTTATTCACGACAAACGAAAGACACAAAATCGCGTAGTCTAAATTAAGTGAATTAAAACTTAAACTAGGACTTAGCTGGGTTTATTTCCGCTCTCGCCTTCCCTGATGATCGGATCCTCTGGTCCAGCACACTGAAGTGTCGTCCTCCAAGTATCCACTAGATTTTACAACCGGATGATCGAGAACTACACGATTCTTAACTATTTTTACCGTTTAACGAATTAACATCAACTTTTCTAAAATCCGAGAGTTTGTGAGTCGTAGTGGCAAGGACTGACCTATTCTTCAATATTAATATAATGTCTTTAAATTCCCGTTCACATGCAATCCCACACTAACTAACTTAACAATAACTTAAATACAATATTCACAACTCGGAACTCTATTTGGATAGTCCCTCACTAGCTCGGCAGCATAGACCTGCCTCATCACTAAAGAATATTGTCCGCATGCAATCCCACTCTAGCTAACTTAACAATAACTTAAATACAATATTCACAACTCGGAACTCTATTTGGATAGTCCCTCACTAGCTCGGCAGCATAGACCTGCCTCATCACTAAAGAATATTGTCCGCATGCAATCCCACTCTAGCTAACTTATCGATAATTTAAATACAATATTCACAACTCGGAACTCTATTCGGATAGTCCCTCACTAGCTCGGCAGCATAGACCTGCCTCATCACTAAAGAATATTGTCCGCATGCAATCCCACTCTAACTAACTTAACAATAACTTAAATACAATATTCACAACTCGGAACTCTATTTGGATAGTCCCTCACTAGCTCGGCAGCATAGACCTGCCTCATCACTAAAGAATATTGTCCGCATGCAATCCCACTCTAGCTAACTTAACAATAACTTAAATACAATATTCACAACTCGGAACTCTATTTGGATAGTCCCTCACTAGCTCGGCAGCATAGACCTGCCTCATCACTAAAGAATATTGTCCGCATGCAATCCCACTCTAGCTAACTTATCGATAATTTAAATACAATATTCACAACTCGGAACTCTATTCGGATAGTCCCTCACTAGCTCGGCAGCATAGACCTGCCTCATCACTAAAGAATATTGTCCGCATGCAATCCCACTCTAACTAACTTACCAATAATTTAAATACAATATTCACAACTCGGAACTCTATTTGGATAGTCCCTCACTAGCTCGGCAGCATAGACCTGCCTCATCACTAAAGAATATTGTCCGCATGCAATCCCACTCTAGCTAACTTATCGATAATTTAAATACAATATTCACAACTCGGAACTCTATTCGGATAGTCCCTCACTAGCTCGGCAGCATAGACCTGCCTCATCACTAAAGAATATTGTCCGCATGCAATCCCACTCTAGCTAACTTATCGATAATTTAAATACAATATTCACAACTCGGAACTCTATTCGGATAGTCCCTCACTAGCTCGGCAGCATAGACCTGCCTCATCACTAAAGAATATTGTCCGCATGCAATCCCACTCTAACTAACTTATCAATAATTTAAATACAATATTCACAACTCGGAACTCTATTCGGATAGTCCCTCACTAGCTCGGCAGGATAGACCTGCCTCATCACTAAAGAATATTGTCCGCATGCAATCCCACTCTAGCTAACTTATCGATAATTTAAATACAATATTCACAACTCGGAACTCTATTCGGATAGTCCCTCACTAGCTCGGCAGCATAGACCTGCCTTATCACTAAAGAATATTGTCCGCATGCAATCCCACTCTAACTAACTTATCAATAATTTAAACACGATATTCACAACTCAGTACTCTATTCGGGTAGTCCCACACTAGCTCATCAGCCCGGTCCTGCCTCATCACTCAAGAATATTGTTCACATGCAAAAAGAGAAAAGAAAAGAAATAGAAAATAATAAAAAAAAAGAAAATAGCGTCCTCACCTCGGTTCGAAACACAATACCGACAATTTACAGACAGCCTCTCGGCGTCACGACTCACGCGATTCCCCGTTCGAATTTTAAAAACGCACGCACAACCGCCCGGTTCGATGTTCTGCGCCGACTCTCACTCGTCGCTAAGGAATATTGTTCACATGCATTAACTACTCTAATAAATAAAAGAAAAGGAAATAGCGCCTCACCGCGATTTGAAACACAATCCCGATAATTTATCGACAGCCTCTCGGCGCCCCGACTCACGCGAACCCCGTTCGAATTTCCAACGCCCCGCGCACGACCTCCCGGTTCAAATGCCTCGCGCCCACTGCCTCACTCCGCGGCCGCGCGTCCCGCTTCCTCCACGCCGCTACTAAGCTCCGTGCGCAGGCGGCGTTGCATTTTCAATTTTCTCTCTATTACAATAATGTTTATAATTCAATGCGCAACTAAACGGCTCGATTCAACTTTCCATGAACTTGATATCAAAACTCATGTTTTAATTTTATTTTCATTTTAACCATTATAACTGTTAAATTTTGAAGCTATGAATACTAATGATGGTTTAATAACTGGGAACCAATCTTGGTCAGTTACAGCCGACCCCTGGTAAAATCTTGAAAGATTTGCTTTTTACTGGAAAGATTTTACCACAAACACTTAACACCATCATTAACTTTATAATTCAATCCTTTATACTACTATTATTTAATAATCTCTATCTTCTATAATATAACAATATTTCATAATTGTCAATATCTCATTTTCCTTGTCTCTCTTCTACATTACATACCATATCGCTTAGGTAATCACTGCTAATCACACAGTTATTGAGCAAATTGATGTCAAATACATATTATTTCACAATAATATCGAAGATATTTACCTATATATAGTTGATTTTTATAATTTCAATATAATTTTCTCAAATACTTCTCAGTCGCGAGCAGCGTGAAAAGAGAAAAACAAAAGAAGATCTTGAAATATTTGAAAGTCCGTGTTACTGCTTCCCTTTTAATTATTATTATTGTGATTTTTCTTTTTTTTTTTTTTTTTTTTTTTTTGTTAGCAAAGAGTATACTAATAATCAATGAGTTCTGTTCTGAGTTACTGATAAAAGCAAAAATAAAATCAATCGTGTGAAGTCAAATATTACTGAAAATAGCTAAATAATACAATGTGTGAAGTCTAATGTTAACATTCAGGTATTAAAAATATAAATTGCTACTATCATAAATTACTTGATATTATTGTAACACAAGCTTAGGTTCATTTTGTTTTTATTTTAATTATTAGTAATGGGAAGCACTTTCTCAGTAAACGGAACTCTAATTTCCTTTTACCGACACAGTTTTTTTTTTTTTTATAAGCTTAGCTTTGAATTGACAACGCAATTATTTAATAACAAACTATATCAAAATGAATGAACTCTTTTTATTTATTTACTCGTTCCAAACAATCTAGCACACAATCAAATATAATGGGCCGGCCAAGAAGATTGAAATTTTGTGTTGTACAAAAATTCAAGCTAAGTAGCACACGACCCCGCGCATCTGGTCGGCCAAAGAACTTGATATTTTGCTTTCGTCAAGCGACAAAACATCAAATTAACCAGCTCACGACCCCGCGCATTCAGTCGGCCAAGAAATTTGCTAAATTCTTGTTAAAATACCAAATAAACTAGCTCACGACTCCACGTGAGATCGGCCAAGAAGCTTGGTATTCATGGTGCGAATACATATTATATATATTTAGTATTGACAGTGAATTTATATATTTATTATTGAACTTCAAACAAGACCAAGCAACTTAGCACACAATCACACTCATCTGATCGGCCAAATAGTTTGGATTGAATAAATAACTCAATACGCTAAACAAATTAGCACACAATCCCGCGCATAGGATCGGCCAAGAAAATTTGGCATTCGTTTTTTTTTTCAAATAACCAAATAGCCTAGCACACAATCAGCGCTCTGGATCGGCCACGAAGCTTGATTTTTGAGCTATAAACACGACTTGTCGGTATGCCTAAATTCAAGCAACTAGCTCACGACCCTACGCATTTGGTCGGCCAAGAAACTTGGTATATAATTATATATTCTTTTTTTCTTATTACATATTTTTTATTATTATTTTTTTTTCAACAAAATACCAAGTTAAGTAGCTCACAACTTCGTGGAAAAGATCGGCCAAAAAGTTTAGCATTTATTTTCCAAATAATAACTTTTTTTTTTTTTTAATGTGAATAAAAATAATGCGTTTTCACTCAAAGCTATACTCCTATGTTATTTGAGCAAACTAGGGCTAGATTTTCTGTTTTGAAAAAAAAAATGATCTTTTAAATTTTTCTATGCAATATGAAATCCCACTTGTTTAATTTTAATTCAATACAATCAAAATTAGCACCAAAATAATTCAATGAATAAAAACTGTTTATATCAATTATTGTTTTTGTCATATTCTCATGAAGCCACAACCGTTTATCCTCAACTTTAATACTATTTTCAATGACAATTATCTTGGTATTGAGTATTCCAGTTCTCAGTTGTTAGACCATCTGGGCCATTTTTTTGTTTATTTGTCAAAAAGATCAAAATTATTCATAGTTTTTTTTTTTCAATATTAAATGTTTACTACCCTCACCAACATTTACTATATATCCATAGTTACAACAATATTAATTATGGCATGCGGTACATATAAAATTTAACAACATTGCAATAAATAATAATTGATTAGTACATATTTTAATTTTAGTTCTTGAAGTAAGATCAGCCTAACTACATACACGTTTTGAAATAAAATATCCCTGTCTCAACATACAACAACAAATTTCAGCATTTGCGGTTCTAATGTTTTACAATTCCAGATATGACGACACATTAGGTGTTTACTCTTTAATAGTTGTACCTCATTACTGTGTCACCTACATTACTCCGAGGCCGGAAATAGCTTTAGCGTACTCCAAAGTTCAAACGATGTACGAACCAAACTTCATCAAAATCAACCCAGCCGGTTGTTTACGGAAAAGCAAAACAAACACACTTTTGTTATATTTTATATAAAGCAAGGCTTGAAAACTTCAACTAATTCTCCCTTCCCTTAATTGATTTGGATTAAAATTGGAACTAAACAAGTTTTGAGTACGACCCCAACTACGTGCAATCCATTTGTGAATTCTGCGTTCAAATTCACATAATAATCTTGAAATGTTACAAGCACACAAACGGACCAAAACCAGACAAACAAAGAATCAGACAAAACCTTGTAATACTTTTCTCTTTTGTTTTCTTCAGTCACCTTAATTACCCCTTTTTGTAACAATATTTCTTATACTGACACTCAATCTTACGTCTTATTGTATATGTATTGATCCTCTTAACATCAATCCCTAATTTGACATCTTCTAAATAAATAAATCCAAGTAAATTATATTAATTTATGGAGGAATTAATAATACTTACTGATCTAGCACATATGTAATTCGTAAAATGACACAACAATAGACGGTGTCACTCGTCACGGAGTAAGGTTATTTTTTCTTAGTTCCTTTTCCACTGAAAAACGTCCCTACGGCAGAAAATACTTATAAATATTTATCATAAAAACTACTTGCCGTTGACTTCAAAATGTTGATAATACGTTCCTTCCCTATAAATAAAAGGATAGAAAGTTTTAAAGAACTATCCTATTCTGTAAATGTATACATTAGTCAAACCCTCTTATGCAAGAAAAAGATACACAGTCCCGATTCCTTATATCTAAAAAGAAACTTCTTTTACGTGATTGTCTTTTACACTTCCCCACCTAACACTACTAAATTATTTGGCTGCTAACAAACTTAAAATTTTCCCTACTCCTTTTAAATGTATATGTATTCATTATTCTCAAGTATTGCGATTCCGATCGAAAGGAACGAACAAAGGTATTGTCAAAGAACATAACAATTAAATAATATTATAATCTACCCAAATATTATTCTATTAACTGTTGCATGGTAATTCTCAATGTCACCCAATATAATATGATAAAACTATGATTCCTTGTAGCAGTTACGTATTTTGTCTACGCCGCCGGTATTATTACAATCATAATTTCCACCTTAAGTTCGACAACTGAACTTTATATGTTGCTGAACTAATTCAGCAACTTATGAAACATTAAAAAGAATAAGGTAAATATAGATACGCGTTGTGTGAATTTTATTACCAAACATTTATCGCGTAGAACTGGGATAAATTATTTCGTAGCAACGAACGCGTTGATGTCCTTCGAAAATTGTAACCATATTTTCGTAGCACATCTAGTTGCGTTGAAATCTATTGAACTATATTTATCCTTACAACCAAAACCCGACCCCTAAATCTTTTTCCCTAAAATTAGTGGAACATAAAATAGTGTTTGGTCAAATTATTTTGTAAGCATAAAAGTAAAATTAATCTGTAAATAACTGGTAATATTCTACAAACTGTACTAACTCAACCTCTCCATTTTCACGGCAACATTTTATGCCAGATTTCTCCAGCATTCTCAACAATTTATGACACGACGATGTCCAACAACAAACAAAATATATATAAAGTAATTAAGTCTTCCAATTAATTTTTTTTTTTTTGTTTTTTTTTTTTTTTTTTTTTTTTTTATAAAATTTAAACTAAACATCCTGGTCATCGGCATCAACATTTTATGTACCTCGCCCTACCTATTTAACTCTATTTTTTTTTTCCTCTTAGTTAAATCTAACCCTAATAGCTCACATTTTAACTTTACCAATAATCAATCTAAATTTGGTTTTATAATTCGTTACAGCATATCGTCGATGTCATAAAAGGTTATATTTTGGCAGTGATACGTCTAGTAGCTATAAGGACCGCGTCATGTATGTAGAAACTCAAGTTCTTTAAAGGTTCAAGAAAGTACAATCCTAATCTTATTTAAACATATAAAGACCGTATGGCTACTAAATACCGAATTGTAATGAGTTTGGTGAAATTAGATAGCTTTAGTGAAAGTCAGTGCTGGGTTCCAGACTATCAAAACATGTATGATAATCTAGAAGATCGAGGCTCCAACCTTTCGCCTCGATCTATGATTTTCAGCTCAGAGGAGGGGCCTAGTAAACCCCTACCCAGCACTGGCTGGTGACCTCGGGGATATTCAATTACACACTTCCACAATACTTTCAAGTCTCACCGCAGACCGTTCTCCACACACATAAGCAATTACTTACAAATTACTCCCTCGCTCTCTCACTTTCGAACTTCTAAACAAGTTGACTTAATAGTCCATAGAAATTAATCTACTTCAAAAGGACGAGAGGGCATCCTATTGTTTATCAGTCAGTCAGTTGGGATATGTTACCTCCTATTATCTTGCATTCATCTACAACTTTCATTCTTCTTACTTTCGCTTGTTAGTAGAACCGGGGTAGAGGTTTTGGCCCTCGAATCCTAACTAACACCATCCTTCATCTCAGGTCATGCGGAGCGTATAAAGGCCTTCGGTGTAAAGCCTGAATACGCCCCTAATACTTAATCCTATTAAGGTTATAAAAAAAAACACCACTTACTTAAGAATATAGGTATTCATAAATGATTAATAAAAATATCTTTCTTACTTTTATTTATACTCTAATTTGAGCCTATGGCATTGAATGCATATCAATAATATTTTACATTTGAGCTTGAATTTAAATAAGTTTAATTTCTTTACATTAAAACTTCCAGTTTAAGGACATAAAAGTCGTTTGTATTTATATTTGTTAATGATAACATTAGAAGTGGTTTGCTCGTATGGGATCATTATAGGGTGGATCCAAGCCATACTTTATTTCCCTGAGTTGGTGAAATAGCAAACAAATAACAATAAATATTTAAGAGGTTTTTCTCTTTAATATGAGAATGCTCGTGTTTTGTAGAGCTATTGTAAATTCACTATATTAATGAATGTTTTTACAGTGAGCAAGCTTGACTCAGTTTGTTCGTGTATAAATTCTACACTTTAAGGTTTCTCCTCCTTTTTGATAATTAAAGCCGGTTTGTATTAGCCTTTACTTTGTTGTAGTGGGTTTTTCATGTGAAATCAGTAAATACTGTTTATTATATTCTCCTGTTCTGATGGAATAAATATACAATTATTATAAAGTATATGAGTGTTATTTCCACTTGATCATGCACTTTCCATATAATGTTGTTATTAAATTTACTTCATTACCAATAATTCTTCAAAATTGAGCTGGTCTGTCTCGATTCACTAGTGTATAAATTCTACACATTAACACTTCCCTTTCAAGGAAATAAAAGCCTGTTTCTATTGGCCTTTACACTTGTCAGGTGGTTTCCTCGTTTGGATTCAGTAAAAGCGCTAAGCCATATCTCAAATAAATACAAATACTGTTCTCTTGCTTTGTATTCCCCTTTGCTGGTAGAACAAGCAATCAAACAGCGGTAAGCATTTAAGAGATATCTTCTCTTTAATATGAACATACTCGAACCTCGAAGAGCTATTTATAATAAATGTGCTACCTTGAGCAAATTTTACTCGATTTAATAGTGTATAAATTCTACACTCTAACTTATCATTTTCAAGGAAGTAAAGCCTGTTAGTATTTAAGGCCTTTACACTTACGTGGTGGTTTCCACATGTAGGATCAGTAAATTCTGCTACATAATTGTATTCCCCGTGCGTCGCTGAATAACCATTCAAATAATAGAAATTGTATAATAGTTATTTCCTCTAAAATATAGACATTCTAGATAAAGTTATTAGATTTACTTCCTTATTATTAATTATTCAAAATTGAGCTGGTATGTCTCGATTCGCTAGTGTATAAGTTCTTCACATTAAAACTTCCTTTTCAAGGAAATAAAAGACTATTTATATTGGTCTTCACACTTGTGAGGTGGTTTCCTCATATGGATTCAGTAAAAGCGCTAAGCCATATCTCAAATAAATACAAATACTGTCTCTTTGTTTCGCATTCTCCATTGCTGGTAGAGCAAACAATCAAACAACAGTAAGCAATGATATTTTCTCTTTAATATGAACATACTCGACCTTTAAGAGCTATTCGCAAATTCAGTTAATAAATGTGCTACTTTGAGCAAATTTGACTTGATTTAAAAATGTATACATTCTACACTCTAAAGCATCCTATTCAAGGAAATAAAACCTGTTTATATCTAAGGCCTTTACTCTTGAGTGGTGGTTTCCACATGTGGAATCAGTAAACCTGCTAATTGTACTCCCTGTCGCTGAGAGAATAATCATTCAAATAATAGAAATTGTATAATAGTTATTTCCTCTAAAATATAGACATTCTAGATAAAGTTATTAGATTTACTTCATTATTATTAATTATTCGATATTGAGCTGGTCTGTCTCGATTTGCTAGTGTATAAGTTCTACACATTAAAACTTCCTTTTCAAGGAAATAAAAGTCTGTTTGTTTTAGCTTTCATAAATACCGGTGATATAAGTTTTCATGTAAGAAATGATTACATATCAATTTATTTATTAAATGATTCGGCCTTTGAGCATAAATATGTGAAGATTTAAACCGATTTGAAAATATGATTATAATTATCTGTCAGAAAACTGTCAATTTTTATTCACGACAAACGAAAGACACAAAATCGCGTAGTCTAAATTAAGTGAATTAAAACTTAAACTAGGACTTAGCTGGGTTTATTTCCGCTCTCGCCTTCCCTGATGATCGGATCCTCTGGTCCAGCACACTGAAGTGTCGTCCTCCAAGTATCCACTAGATTTTACAACCGGATGATCGAGAACTACACGATTCTTAACTATTTTTACCGTTTAACGAATTAACATCAACTTTTCTAAAATCCGAGAGTTTGTGAGTCGTAGTGGCAAGGACTGACCTATTCTTCAATATTAATATAATGTCTTTAAATTCCCGTTCACATGCAATCCCACACTAACTAACTTAACAATAACTTAAATACAATATTCACAACTCGGAACTCTATTTGGATAGTCCCTCACTAGCTCGGCAGCATAGACCTGCCTCATCACTAAAGAATATTGTCCGCATGCAATCCCACTCTAGCTAACTTAACAATAACTTAAATACAATATTCACAACTCGGAACTCTATTTGGATAGTCCCTCACTAGCTCGGCAGCATAGACCTGCCTCATCACTAAAGAATATTGTCCGCATGCAATCCCACTCTAGCTAACTTATCGATAATTTAAATACAATATTCACAACTCGGAACTCTATTCGGATAGTCCCTCACTAGCTCGGCAGCATAGACCTGCCTCATCACTAAAGAATATTGTCCGCATGCAATCCCACTCTAACTAACTTAACAATAACTTAAATACAATATTCACAACTCGGAACTCTATTTGGATAGTCCCTCACTAGCTCGGCAGCATAGACCTGCCTCATCACTAAAGAATATTGTCCGCATGCAATCCCACTCTAGCTAACTTAACAATAACTTAAATACAATATTCACAACTCGGAACTCTATTTGGATAGTCCCTCACTAGCTCGGCAGCATAGACCTGCCTCATCACTAAAGAATATTGTCCGCATGCAATCCCACTCTAGCTAACTTATCGATAATTTAAATACAATATTCACAACTCGGAACTCTATTCGGATAGTCCCTCACTAGCTCGGCAGCATAGACCTGCCTCATCACTAAAGAATATTGTCCGCATGCAATCCCACTCTAACTAACTTACCAATAATTTAAATACAATATTCACAACTCGGAACTCTATTTGGATAGTCCCTCACTAGCTCGGCAGCATAGACCTGCCTCATCACTAAAGAATATTGTCCGCATGCAATCCCACTCTAGCTAACTTAACAATAACTTAAATACAATATTCACAACTCGGAACTCTATTTGGATAGTCCCTCACTAGCTCGGCAGCATAGACCTGCCTCATCACTAAAGAATATTGTCCGCATGCAATCCCACTCTAGCTAACTTATCGATAATTTAAATACAATATTCACAACTCGGAACTCTATTCGGATAGTCCCTCACTAGCTCGGCAGCATAGACCTGCCTCATCACTAAAGAATATTGTCCGCATGCAATCCCACTCTAACTAACTTACCAATAATTTAAATACAATATTCACAACTCGGAACTCTATTTGGATAGTCCCTCACTAGCTCGGCAGCATAGACCTGCCTCATCACTAAAGAATATTGTCCGCATGCAATCCCACTCTAGCTAACTTATCGATAATTTAAATACAATATTCACAACTCGGAACTCTATTCGGATAGTCCCTCACTAGCTCGGCAGCATAGACCTGCCTCATCACTAAAGAATATTGTCCGCATGCAATCCCACTCTAGCTAACTTATCGATAATTTAAATACAATATTCACAACTCGGAACTCTATTCGGATAGTCCCTCACTAGCTCGGCAGCATAGACCTGCCTCATCACTAAAGAATATTGTCCGCATGCAATCCCACTCTAACTAACTTATCAATAATTTAAATACAATATTCACAACTCGGAACTCTATTCGGATAGTCCCTCACTAGCTCGGCAGGATAGACCTGCCTCATCACTAAAGAATATTGTCCGCATGCAATCCCACTCTAGCTAACTTATCGATAATTTAAATACAATATTCACAACTCGGAACTCTATTCGGATAGTCCCTCACTAGCTCGGCAGCATAGACCTGCCTCATCACTAAAGAATATTGTCCGCATGCAATCCCACTCTAACTAACTTATCAATAATTTAAACACGATATTCACAACTCAGTACTCTATTCGGGTAGTCCCACACTAGCTCATCAGCCCGGTCCTGCCTCATCACTCAAGAATATTGTTCACATGCAAAAAGAGAAAAGAAAAGAAATAGAAAATAATAAAAAAAAAGAAAATAGCGTCCTCACCTCGGTTCGAAACACAATACCGACAATTTACAGACAGCCTCTCGGCGTCACGACTCACGCGATTCCCCGTTCGAATTTTAAAAACGCACGCACAACCGCCCGGTTCGATGTTCTGCGCCGACTCTCACTCGTCGCTAAGGAATATTGTTCACATGCATTAACTACTCTAATAAATAAAAGAAAAGGAAATAGCGCCTCACCGCGATTTGAAACACAATCCCGATAATTTATCGACAGCCTCTCGGCGCCCCGACTCACGCGAACCCCGTTCGAATTTCCAACGCCCCGCGCACGACCTCCCGGTTCAAATGCCTCGCGCCCACTGCCTCACTCCGCGGCCGCGCGTCCCGCTTCCTCCACGCCGCTACTAAGCTCCGTGCGCAGGCGGCGTTGCATTTTCAATTTTCTCTCTATTACAATAATGTTTATAATTCAATGCGCAACTAAACGGCTCGATTCAACTTTCCATGAACTTGATATCAAAACTCATGTTTTAATTTTATTTTCATTTTAACCATTATAACTGTTAAATTTTGAAGCTATGAATACTAATGATGGTTTAATAACTGGGAACCAATCTTGGTCAGTTACAATGTCCAAAGGTGAAGGTGTCCAAGGGTGACCCACCTGCGGACTTTGATGGTATGGCCCTAATCTAGCTGTTGTTTAGGTGCCACTTTGACTTTGACTTCGACTTTGACTTTGCCATTTTAGATTTTGATTTCGTGAATTATGATTTATTGATATTTAGTATCCGAATGGGATAAGAAGTTGCCTATTTTCCTTATTATGTTTGGCGAAGATTTGGTTTCAAGTAGAAATATCAGATAAACTTACTGTTTAATTATTATTTGAATAGAGTATGGATCCTTTAATATTTTATAGATATATACATCAGATGTACCTACTTATTTAATCATCATGGATTTGTTGTTGCTCAGTAAGGTTAATGTGTGTTATTTACTTTATATAAATCTATAATTTTCATAGGCTGTATATATTGTTGGAGGGTACAATCTTATAGCTGATTTTATGATTTGATATTCGATACAAACAATTTATGAACATTTTGTTGTTGATGTCATCTTCACCTCACATCTCTTTTTCTTATAAACTTAAGCATTATATAATTCTTATGCCAGTTAAAAGGATATTTTTTGCAATTGTATTGTGTAAATATTAATTTGTGTAAGTTAAGAACTAATATCGATTTTGTCAGGTTGAGTTGCGTAATATAGACACTGATTGTACCCTTAGTAAAATAAAATGATAAAGATCAGGGTTAAATTTATTGTAAGTGTAATGTATATAAATGACATATTGATTGTAGAGTAAGATTGACGTATCAGACCAGCCGATTGTAAGGTTGCCACCTGGGATCGTGAGCGGGACGCTCACGATGTCAGGATGGACGATTGTAAGGTTTCGCTTTTTCTTATTCAATTTAATTTAGTCGATTTAATCTTTTAATCGATTATTATTTTTGAGCGCGGCAATACTGCTTTTATTTTAATGGCAAACCCTTTTCTCCGATTGGTGGATTTCTGACGAATCGGGGAAAATGGTTGAGTGACGCGTTTTGCGAGGCGACGTTAAGAGAAAGGCTGGTGTGAAACGGCAGTCTGGCTCGAACGCTTGTACTGTAAAGACAGGAAGTGAAAATAAAAGAAGTACTGACTCTAATTCAAGGGTTTTTGTTGAAGTCCCCAGTAAATAGGCACCTACCCGTTAGGCAGTCTACACTATGAAACTTCTACATTTCAAGAAGTTGAAGCGCGAGTTGTGCGTATGTTCCGAGCTTTTCATGAAAGTTATCCAAAGAGCTCAAATAAATTAAATTTTGTTTCGCTTTGGCAAATCAAATTTCTCAACTACAAAGCTCACCGATTTCACGTCGAAACAAATTTACCTTTGACCCGTCGCCCGTCGTCGGATTATGAATGTTTATACTGAAAATAATGCGCGGTTGCGGTGTTCGGTGCAAATATTTGAAGACGGAGTCAGAGGGCGGGTTTTTGCTGGCCCTTTGAGCTCGCGGTTTGCGGTCAGGTAACCCGATTACTCCGCGCCGGCCCAGGCTACATCTCCACAAAACATAGTTTGCAGGAGACAACTCCAGAGTAAATGTTTAAGTAAACGATGACGGGTATCAGGTTATTATATAGGCTGAAAGGATTACAAGAGACTGTCAAGGAGGAAACAATACAATGGAAGGGTAGTATTTAGGTTGCCGGCTTAAATTCACTAACAATATATGTATATTATGAGAATTAAAGCTAGTAGTCAACTCGCGAGTCTTATGGTCATGGCTGCAAACAAAAGTATACAATAGCGTTTATCTCGTTCCCGGCTGATAGTCTTAGTACTAGCAGCCGTTAAGCCAAGTTAAACGCCATCGGCCGGTTCAAAAACTCGACACAAAAGCTTGGCCACCTAGCTCATACGAAGAAGAAGAAGAAGAAGAAAAATAAGAATCTCGTATAATTTTTTTTGCTGATTGTATTATTTATAGTAGATTATGTTTTTTCTACTGCGTTCTGCGAATTGAAGAAACACATTTAGGCAACATTATTCGCTATATTCATATTTTCACAACTTTTTGTTTTTAAGTATTTAATCATTTTGCAAAATATCATCAAAGTTGGCAAGTATATAGCGCCGCAGCAAAGTTTCTCCCCTTTTTTGTGGAAATTTTCCCCGAATAAAAAGTAGCAACAACAAAAAAAATATTAAATAGCGAGTCTATATAGTATACTAAGTTTCGCCAAAATTGGTTCAAAATTACGGCTTCTACACAAACGCTAACATCCAAAACAATAACCAATATACTAGGATAGATATACCGACTCAGGATATACGGATAATATACGTACAGACAAAAGCAAATTAGGCCAGTTTATGTTGTGACGCTACGCTCGTTCGGTCTACTAATCCCAATGTAAGTCCAGGCTTCTTTGTTGGTAATTCAAATACAAATCTATCAAAATCTCTTATTTTCCAAAAAATATTTTCAAATATTTCATATTAAAGTAAACCTACTGGGATATTAAATGCTGGTAAAGTGAAATATGTTCGAGTCAGTGAATTTTGTCTGTATTTTAAAAGCACAGTTACATTTTCACATAAAGTAAAGAGTGTTTCACAAAGTTAACATGCTGCTTTACGACTGACTGACAGTAAAGTGTATCAAATAAAATTGTTATCCGTCAAAACTCCGCTCGCTGGAATGCATAGGCATGCCTACGAGAACACTTGTGAACATTACACAAAACTGGACGAGACATCCACAAAAACAATTTCTAATACACTTTTTCTTTGGAAAGAAGTCTTTTTCTTCTTTTTTTACTCTGGGTGCGTAACCGTAATATGAGCTAGCGACTCCGGCCTTTGGTGGAGCATGCCTAGTATGGAATAACTAGCTTTCAAGGAGAGACCCATACAACAAACGTGTTATTTGGCATTTGTTTTAGATAATGAACCCTTCATATGTGAGCACGACTTTCACTTGGCAAAGTTTTATAATTTAACATTTATATTTTTTTTAGACAAAGTTTTATAATTTAAAATCAGGACCTATTACTAAGCCTTCGCTGTCTGTCTGTCTGTCTCCAGCCTGTATCTCAGAAACCATAATAGCTAGAAAGCTGAAACTTTCACAAGATATTTAGGTATTTCCCGTGCCGATATAACAACAAATAGTAAAATAAAATAAATTAAAATATTAAGCAGGTTCCCCATACAATAAACGTGTTTTTTTCGTATTTCGCTATATATCATTAAGGGTTGGTGCTAGACACTTACAATTTCTAGACTCTAACCTAACCAATTTCAAATTGGTTAGAGACACTTTATTACAAAAATTAAATCAATGTTACATGCTAAGTCTGTAATAAGACGAAATATACTTTGCACAGACATAAGCACAGTAATAACAACGTGACTGGATATTTTTTTTTAAACATCTTCAAATGAATTTATAAAATAATTCCTGTGACACGGCCACATCTAGAACCCCGCACACAATATGAACACTGCTGAGTAATTCAGTAGGCAGCAAAGGCTTGCCAGCACTCTCCAACGTACCTGCGGTTAGGTGTAACTTAACGAACCCTTGCTGAATCTTTAATATAGTTTCATTTAATGTAAGCTAGTTGCCGACTTTACCGACCGATGTTTATTTTGAAAGGCTCCAACTTTCCGGCTCATAAATAAATTGGCATGTCGATATGAATTTAACATGAACAAGGAGATGTGGATACTTTGAATAAAATTGTGAATATTTGGTAGTCTTTCGTAGACGAATTATTTAAAACTCGTTTGTGAAATATGGTAGTTTTGTGTGAGCCCATATTTTTACTTAATGTTGTTTGTTTTTTTTTTTAATTTACATATTTTGTTTGCACACGGTATAGGTACTCGTATATTAAATAATTGCAAGTCGGATTCGCGCATGAATGGTTCCGTACTATTCATTAAAAATGGCAAAAATATAACTTGTTGTATGGGAGTTTTTTTAATACTAAATTTTACCACAAATATTAAAGTTTGAAATATTTGTGGCAACAGGAATATGTAAAAACCTCAACTCTTTAGCTATCACGGTTCATAAGATATAGCCTGGTGACAGATGGAGAGACAGACGCAGTAAAGTCGCAGTGATAGGGTCGCGTTGGTCACCCTTTGGCTACAAGACAATAGTAACTAAATAGAATAAAATAAATTATGAACTCACAATAGTAAAATTATCTAAACTTATGTAAGTTTCAATCCCAAAAGCAAAATAAACAGTCACAGGAACAAAAATTATAACAAGGATCTCTTTCACATAATAGATTAAAGCTCACGACACCAGAGCTTAGTTACTTAGCTCATACGAAGAAGAAGAAAACATAATAGCTTGCATGAGTAGACAATGAATAAAACGTTAAGTCTTTGTAAGAACATGATAATTGTGTAAACCGTTCATTAGAAACGCTCTAATTTTCTTGTTTACCTAAGCGGATGGGGTTTCCAAATAATATCAATCCACGGGCAGGTATTTGGAAGCAGAATTAATTCCATTACCAATACAAACACGCCTTCAGGTGGCCGCGCTCTTCAAACGAGGCACCCTACTTCGCAAATTAGATTTTGCATAAAGCCTATTTTAATTTGCGCCGTCGCTAAACACTGGAGGCTCTTTAATGTTTAAGCGGGGCACAATTTCGCTATTGAGCGTGGAAGGGCGAGCGGCGACGGTGGCCGGTTGACATTCGGCAAAGCAAATATGTTCTTGGCGGTGCGGAGGCAGCCGGCCAGCGCGATAATAAGCTTACCGGAGCTACGGGCGCCGCCCGCCCTGCTCAGCCCGCCCTGCCCCGCCCGCGCTGTTATTAAATTCTTTTGTTGCCCACCACCGGCCAAATGCCCAGTTATTTACGTGCCGACCGCGGGATCAGCGTAAATATCTCCCGTGTGTCTTTTGAACTCGCAGTTTGCTGGATAAAAGCGGATTATTTGCAAGCTTCGCATGTTTCCCTCTACAAAAGGTCACATACGTACTTAGACTTACTTTACATAAAAATATATTTTTTATAATTTCTGTATCTCGAATTTATTATTAAGCTCAAAAACGTAGCAGGTGTTTCAATCCTCGTCTTCATTAGATATTTGACGTGTATGTATTTTACGAGATGCGATCATAAAATGAGCTGAATAAATTAAAACGTGAAAATCCGTTCCCCCGCTTCGTAGATTTAGAGATCTAAGCGCGCTTCATTTCGAGAACATTACTCTCTGTTCAACAATAAAACTCATTAATTCGGAGGTGCGGTCGCGTTTTATAAATGTTTCACGTATTAATAAAATTAACAAAGCGGCGGTACGCGAGAGGGCTATTTTCCGACAAAGCGTCGGAGTGGAATACAATGGAATCTAAAATAAATACGAGGAGTTTCGCAAACAGGAGCTCACAAAGCGTCCACCTGACGCTGGTGGTAGGCGCTGGTAGAAGTTATGTATGTATGGGAAATTAAGTGTTCGCGACGGAGTTCAATGGATGGCCGCTAGCCGACCGCCGCGCCGGAAAGTCTCGCAGAGCCCGCAGGCTGCACGAAATCCACAGAGCCTGTAAACATTACGCAGTTCAATTTTAATTGCATGAACGGACACGTTACCAACAACCATGCTAGTCAATTAGGATACAGCTTTTATTTAAACTTAAGAAAATAAAATTTAAAAAAATAAACGAAACCAAATATGTTAGCTATTCGATGCGCCTATGCACTTTACCTGGAAATGTAGTTCAACACAAGCTCCTAAAATTCGGCCCCTACATGAAAAGCACTTTGCTTACTAAATAATAATCAATCATGGCTAAAATTCATCAAATTTATTATTCTTCATAACTTAATAACAATCAATCAGAACTAAAAAATAATCAAATTGATTATTTTTCAAAACTTAATTTAATAAATAATAATAATATTAGGACACATTCACACACGGCTGGTTAGGCCTATACTGAACCATTTCTAGCTCGTATTATGGTTGCTAACACAACTGATATACTACATATACATACATACATGCATAATATATATTAATACATATTTAACACCCAGACCACCACAGCCAACAAATTTAGTTGAGCGCAAAGATGTTGACCGGGCCGGGAATCGAACCCGGAACCTTCTGATTAGCAGACCGGCATGGTAACCTTTACGCCAACAAGGTCGTCAAATTTGTGTATTAATTATTAGATAGAATAATTAATTATTAGATAGATCTTATAGATTTTAATCATGCTCTTACAAATATTCATATGTTCTGTTACTGACTAGTTACGCACTAACAAAGCATCACATCTATTCGATCCGCCCTAATCCTAGTTTATCTAAAAAACTGTAGTTTTCTCCTTGCCAAGCGATCTGTATCTGCGTGGAGCGACCGGCAGCGTTAAACCTCGCTTATCGCACAAATTACACCACTTTACCAGACCCTCTCTAAAACTGAGAAGAGTAAACCTTTTTGTACAGCTTAGCACACTGCTTTTGAAATCGATCGCTACTATGTGTCTCTAATAAAATATTTTAGAATTTAGTAAGTTTAATATGTAAAGAAAAATAATTATTTTTCTTTACATATTAAACTTACTAAATTCTAAATTTTTTTATTTTTTTTATTAGAGGGAATAGTGATCAAACCTTAATTTCTCAGACAAAATAAATTAAATTTAACCACAATAAATAAAATATAAATAAATATTAGGACTCATTTCACACACGGCTTGTTAACCCCATACTGAACCATTTCTAGTTCGTGTTATGGTGGCTAACACAACTGATATACTACATATACATACATACTTATTTTATATAGATTCATATTTAATCTGGGAGTTAAATATGCCCACAGCCAACAAATTTAGTTAAGCACAAAGATGTTGGCCAATCCGGCAATCGAACCCAGAACCTTCTGATTGGCAGTCCGGCATGGTAACCGTTACGCCAACGAGGTCGTCAATAACGTCGTTATGTAAGCCAAATGAACGCATAAAACAGTGTTTTACTTCTAGTAAGTGTAAGCAATACATTACATGCCAATTTCTCAGATCTGACGAGTCTATATTCCAAGCGGCCAATTGAAGTACCAAATGATACCTTCCATTCACATGAGGCAAGTGGCTCAGGCGAGTATTCAAGCGAGCGATTGTCACATCACCAGTAGTAGGGGCGGGAGCTTAGCGATCGGGACAGAACCCGACATCGGATTTTATTGCCATTCGTATTGTCGGCCAGAGATTTACTTTGACGTGTCGGAAATTCGTTTGTTGACTCTTCGCAGCTATTCCGAGCGACTATCTGGAAGGTCGGACGTTTTTTGTTCTTATTTGAGCAATATTGATAGGGGATTGTGGGATATTCGGCGGTTGATGGGCTTTACTTTATATTCAGAGTTTAGATACGAATAATAATTGAAGCTTTACAATTGGGCTTTTTTTGCTGTTAGGACAAAATTAATCAAGTAACAAGATTTAAAAAAGTGTAATAGTGGATACTGATTTCCAAATTCCTATGAATAGAATTCATAATATAGTTTAATGAATTACAATATCATTTAATACACGTTAAGATGTCTAAAAACAATATTAGTTTATTAGTTGTTTAAAATTAATTATAAATATTTTTTAAATTACTAAGCTAGACATCTAATTTGCAATTACACTATAATAATTAAATTTTACTTACCTCAACTTCACTTACCTTACTCTTAATTTGTGTCAACATTTCATATATTATATAAGTTACCACTGATCAAAACCTTGACAACATTGGTTGACAAGACATTTAAATTGTACTCAGAAGGATACAGCTGCCCACAACACGAGATTAAAAAAATAATAATAAATGTAGTGTATTCATATAAGTAGTATAAAGTTCAACTGTAAAACCCAGTCAGTGGCATTAAATATTTATTAATTAAAAAAAAATAGGTACTGTATTTTTAAAATGTATTTAAATGTAAATTGCTGGCATCTGTACACCTACAGATATAAAGTGTAATACACGCGCTACGCCGCGCCGTAGCACATTAACAATGTTTCCCGAAAGCCTTTGTCTGCTCAGCGAATTACGCGAAAGGCGAAAATTTAAATACCCCGCGCTTTACCTGAGACCCAACATTCAGTTTTACATGTAAGATATGCACCTTGCATAAACTGTTCCAAAGATACAGCGAAGACGATTCTAAAAATACCCGCCATTATTATTTTTTACTACAAACTGCATCAAAATTGGGCAAATTTCGGAGGCTAAAAGACACTATTCCACGGTATGCATAAACATCTTCACCAACAAACTCTCACTCATATACATATATCTCTTTTCCATCGCGGAAAAAAAACAGTAATTAATATTAATATTTCTACCAAATTACATCTCAAAAAGTAATCAATATTATTTAACAAATCCTAATATACGCAATTTGAAACTCACCATAAGCTATTGCGAGCACCAAACAAAACCAATATCGGACCATTTCCGTCTCAATTCCAACACAAGAGATAAAAAAAACTCGTATGACACCTCCACCTCGCCTGCTTTTTTCTTTCCTTGTCCTCTTTATAGAGTGTCGCCACAAAGGTGTAGAGGGTAGACAACTCAATTAAAACAACCTCTCCGAGCCCCACTCGACCGAATCACATTACCGGGCGATTAAGCAAAGGCTTTTCAGACGCATGCAAGTCAATTGTGCACCGCATACATTACTCGGAATGAGGTGCTCGTTTGAACACGACTTTGGTTATTTCAGTCGTTCTTCAGGATCACGATCTAAGTACTCAAATAGGGACTAGCGTAGAAGATAGTCAATGGAATAAAGTTACTTTTACAACATTAAAAGTCGAGAGTAAAGCAACTACATTTAGCAGGCGTAATAAGTGCATATGTCTGCAAGTAGGTACGTTATAACAACTTCAACGAAGAATATCGTAAAGATAAGCGAGCCTCTCATTTGGTCAGATTTTTTCCCTTATCTGCCAGTTTATTGCGGAGGGCGTAAATGCGTCGCAATCTGGCCAATGGTCGACTTAGGGTGGGCTCTACTAACCACCGGTATAGATAACAACGAGTTTTTCTTCCAACACTCGCTGCCATCAAAACGGCAGTAAAACCACAGCTGAATAAAATAAATGTAAAGTCATTGTCTAATACATTCAAGTCGCGCGTACCAACAATATAATTTTACGTTCGAAAGACTTACGATGGTAAGTCTGAGTCGTTACTGGGTATACCCGTAGTCTCGAAAGGGTAATTCGTTTGGAAGTTGGCTCATTAATGAATTGGGCGTCTGCGGCGATGGGCCGCGTGCTTTTTACGACGATTGTAAAGTTGGTTGCTGTCGCCGCGGGAAGCTTCATTATCTACAGCCTCCGAACTTAACGTCTCAATTATTTAAATATATTTTGTGGGTAAATGGAAGGTGATATTTTAAACCGTTATGGTATGCAATCACGCGTCGACGAATTAATTTTATTTTATAAGCTTAAACGATCGTAAATGAAAACACAACGAGGTTTAATTAAAATGTATTTTTTTCTTTTTTAAAAACCTTTTACAGCATTATGGATCATAAATTATATTTGGTTAAACTAAGTACTTTATTATTGAGTAGTTTGATAGCCACCTAAATTATTTTATAATATCTGGGCTCACATTTAATTCACAAAGCCTTTGCAGAGTTGCCCTTTCAATGTGTACCTATGGGTATGTATAGCTTAGCATTTCCGAGCAGAGGCAGTAAACAGAAGAATACATCTCGCTTTACGCACGTTTAAATACAAGCTGTACGCAATTAAACAGTTTCTAGGCCGATCCAGTTTACGATGCAGCCCGTTCGAGGCTTTCGCGCCGCAATCACTTTTACGATGTTTTTTGACAGAAACAAGCAGTTTCATTGGTACGAGTTGGGTTTTGTGTGTGATTTAAAAGTATTTTAAACGTAGCCTGAAGAAGCTGGAGTTTGTTACATGATAGAATTTATGTATATGTTTGTACCAAAGATTGAGTACACTTTTTACTCAAAGTGTAACTTTATTCCCTTTTATCTTAATGCTTTATTTTAACGCATCTACGTCAGCCTCGTTATAAATATTTGGTACTAGCCGCGACCTTCGAGATGTGTGGTAGCTGCTCGCCAGACTGAGCTGTCATTAGTCACGAATATATAACATACCAGACAGATAGATCAACAGACAAGCAAAATTTCCTAAAAATTAGTTTTGGTTTTGTTGCTCTTCTTGTATCCCTCTATTAGTTTTTTGGAAAAGTATTTAATGTACAGACACTTGGATTTTTACTCACTTATTATACGTATGCATTTTAAGCTTATATATTTTTTTTTAACCAAGAATACCATATAATTATACATACGTAAATTGGACTACAGGAATATTAACAGGGATAGGGCTATTCCTAAAACAAAGAAAGGTAAGAATATAATTTCTTGCTACAACTGATAAACAAATACATTTACATTACTTCTATATCTTATGAAACAACTTTCCGCACATTATTCAGCAAGCAAACATCCCTCAAGCCCCCACAGTTTTGTTCTACGGCACTTTTAATAGCGCATCGCGTTCTGCATGTAAATCTCCCAAGCCGCGCGCATTCATCGTCGACTGGCAACACCTGAATATTTACCTTACACGATGACCGACTTATCTATACAAGCGGCAAAATATTGAACTAACAAAATCTACGTACAATTTACCAAGAGGACTTGTCAACTAGCGCCGCCAGCACACGCACGCTTAACTTTGCTTAACAGCACCTATACTCGCTCGGTTTCTCAACACAGTTCCCCGCAATTTTATAACTTCCCGAACTTCACGAAATTGCCGCAGTAAGAGAAATAATTTCACTCTAAACACCGCTTTCTTGAATTCTAAATGAAACAGTTGCGTTAAATCGTATTAATTTTTGGCCAAATATTCTTGATATTAAAATAGGGCTTATTCAAATAAGGCAATCTTGAATTAGACTGGTAAAATACGAAATAAAAAAAGTTTACTTAGTAATAAGTATATTTTCTTTATCTTAGTAACATGAACATAATTGTGCTATTACTATCACTATAAGATTTTAGATAACTAATTTAATATTTGATAACTAATCAATTGAGGTTAAACCTCTTTGAGGTTTATTCATTGTAAACAGTTATAAGTAATATTTAACGTAAACTAAATGAATAAATAAAATTATTAGGTACTTAAACAGCTTGTGACTTTGGCGATTTACTCACCAACCAGCTCAACAGATACAAAAATACAATTCTATGATATTTATTGAGTTATACAGTTGGCACTCACGATACATGAACACGGCTATATTTTTTCGCTTTTTTACAATTTTGGAAGGTTTAACAAAAGTTTTCTATTAATTATAATTACAGTAGAAATAATTTAGCAGCTTTATAATAAGGATATTTCTTACAATGCATGCATCTACAATAAATACAGATAAGTATAACTTTGAGACAGCAATACCTATCTATCCTTGGTGCGGTTTTCAGTACGTTATATCATTATAGTTATTTGTACACGCTATGTACATACTCATATATACATAGCCTTTATAATAAGACGTCAAAAAGGCGGTAAATAGAAGGATGAGTCTCATTACCCCCACTGAGCTCCACAAACACTTGCGTGGGAGTCGACCGGAGCGAGACTTCGCCGAATACTACTTACACTTTATGTACTCATGCAGGAAACCCGCGCTTACCTGCCCAGTATAAAAACACGTACAGGAACCGAGAAAGTTATATAATTAGATACATTTGTTGTATGAGATATCTGGATTTAACACTTCTCTTAGCCAAACAATACTGAGTAACATATCACGAAACGAAACAACGACATATTTAAACATAATTCCATCTAAAATCTGAAAACCATCTCTCAAATAAACTAACAATTAATTTTAGTAATAGTATATTTTCTGATGTTGTTTCTAAAAAGGGTACGTATATCAAAAATAATGTTTTTCTTTTGCCTTCTTGATTAGTTTCACTTGTAGAAATAGTGAAATGAATTTCGAATACGATATACCTATGCATGTTAAATTTACTTGTTTTTTTTTTATTATACGCATTTTACGCATACATATACATATGACACTCCCGGAGTCCAACATTGCGTACAAAATGTTTGTTTCCAAAACATTGTTTTCTCCATTCGAGTTTTAAAATGCAATCATACTGATAAAAAACAATTGATAAACGTTTGATTTAGCAAAAACGCGCGCCCTGTGTTAATTAAGGCGGTATGGGAGAAAAATTTGATATTTGGAACAAATCTATAAAAACCTACGTAAATTTAGGGCAACGGTTTAAACAGTTTTATTAGCTTTAACTCAGTGTTAAGAATCATTAGAACTCCAAATCGCATTGCATTTGCTTACAGGGTTGTTGAATTGAAAAATGTGAAGTGAAAGCATAGACAATTTATATATTCTTCGTCGATGGTGAGGGTGAAATAAGCATCGAGTTGGAATGCGTACAACAGAAAGAGGTTCTCAATGTGTATGTTTTTGTTTTTGTGCCTGTCACCTCCCAACTCCGTAATTTTGAACCGATTTTTAAAAGAGTTATTGGAAATATGCAAAATTGAGTTTCAGTAAGATAACCTTGTCTGATGCCATCGACTTGGTTAATAATAATAATAGATCCAAAGACAAAAATAATGCATACAATATTATGATTAATAATTAAGTTTGTAAGCGCTTAAAAACATATAAGTAGGCTTTAGGTATATGTCTAAAAACGAGAAATAAATAATGGCCGATGGTTTGTCTTTTAAATTTTCTTACCTATAGCGTAACTAATAATTCTTTTCCTATATCAAAATACTGCTTTGCTATATTCACATACGTCATATTGTTTATAATTGGTTCCGTATCTATATACCTTTATATCTACACATATCACGTATAGTTAGGTACATTGTATGGGTTAATGTTCCTAAGATTATTTATATTTTCACTAAGTACCGCAATGCAGCTCAACTGCCGGAAGATTGTGTGGCGTCCTGGAACAAAGATAATAGTTAACCAACCAAAAACAAAGTAAATAGTTAACCATGCATAATTAGTTTAACGAAATGAAAAGTTTTCTTTGTAAAAAGTCATAGCAAATCAATGTTGTGTCTACAAACAAATATTAGTACCTCTTTAGGGATAAATATAGTTATTATGGTATTCAGCTATGGTCATGATTTCATGATCAGTTCATGATTTGAAATCAGCAAAAGCTCACTTACTCACTTAATGAATTAAAATTAAAGGGCCTACATACAGTTATATTTAATATATAGAAACTTCTAAGTAATCTGAAGCAAGAATATTGTCAGGCGCTAGCTGAAATTGAGCTTTTACTCGTCATTTCCTGTAGAAGACATCTTTAAGTTCTTTGTAAACTGTTATCGTAAAGCATATTATTTATTTGTACGATCAAACAGTCACTCTTACTTAAAAAGTTTTTAAGCAAGTGTGACCGTTTGTTCGAGCAAATCATCTTTCTAAGTTCTTATTACTTGTGTAATTTCGTGTTCAGCAACGGAATAATAAATATGATCAAAGTAAAGCAGAAGTATGTACCTTGTCATTAAGAACTAGAATGAGTGGAGCATTGGGTGGTGTGGAATCTTTTAATCTCTCGCGGCGCGTTACGCCTTCATTGTCGAGAGCTGCCCGCGGCAACCATCGACGTACCACCGGAGTGAATAGCTCTGCATCCATTGGCACCTAGAAACGTTTGAACTGTTCAATGCTATTCAATAGAGAGGAAGGACAGATAATTATAGGTTACAATGCCGTTCAAATGCTGTGACGTCACTAGTAGCGTGTGGTACAAAATGAAAAATTAATAAGTACGCTGAAATATAAAATGTTTCGTATTAGCCCTTAAATGGACAATGTTGTTTTTAAACAACATACTAAAAATCATACATAAAATTGGCCTTCATTGTTTTTTTTTAATTTTGCGCAATGTAGTTTATAGACAAAACTCACATTACCAATTGCAAAAAGTATAGTGAATGAATGTCTAGATTTTTGTACTAATTTTTCCTAGACAGTATAATACATGCACGTACTATTACACAAATATATTTTTTTAAAACGTGAAGCAAAAATCGTCCATTTAAGGGTTAAATTGTAATAATACGAGGGTGAATCAAAAAACTCTTGGAATCAATATTAAAAAATGCGAAGATTTAAATAATAATATTTTATTTTTCTACATAATCTCCCTCCAATGCAATGCATTTAGAATAACGCGTTTCAAACTTCCTTATTCCTTGTGAAAAAAAAATATTTTCTTGACTCTCGAAAAAGTCCTCTACGGCAGCTATAACCGCGTCATTATCGTGAAATTTTGTTCCACGAATTTCCTCTTTTAATTTTGGAAATAAGTGAAAATCACTTGGAGCTAAGTCCGGAGAATATGGTGGGTGGTCAAGGAGATTGAAGCCAGCACAGCGGATTGCGTTGAGCGCAACTTCCGATCGATGAGCAGGAGCGTTATCTTGAAGGAACAACACGCCCAACGACAGTTTTCCACGACGTTTTTCTTTAATCGCTTCACGCACTTTCGGGATTAAATTTGCATAATAGGGTCCAGTAATCGTCTGGCCTTTTGGCATGTAATCAATAAAAAGGATTCCTTCACTATCCCAGAACACAGAGGCCATAACTTTGCCAGCGGTAGGAGCAACTCAAAATTTCTTAATGGATGGAGAGGATGGTCGTTTCCAAGACATGCTTTGTCTTTTAGTTACAGGATCAAAATGGTGGACCCACGTTTCATCCATGGTGACAAGACGACGGCAAAAATTATCCGAATCACGCTGGAACATTTCGAGATTACGCTTGGAAATTTCCAAACGTCGCTTTTTGTTTTCGTCGGTTAACATTCGTGGGACCCATCTTGCAGACACTTTTTTGAACCTCAGTGAATCAATTAAAATTGATTGAACGCTACCAAAAGATATCTTTAGGATCTCAGCTATATGTTTTATAGTCATTCTTCTGTCTTCCAAAACCAGATTCTCAACCTTTTTGACATTTTTTTCTGTAACGGAGGTTGAAGGCCGCTCAGAACGCGGGTCATCTTTACAGCTTGATCTACCTCTTTTAAATTCAGCCACCCAGTACGCAACCGTAGAATAGGGTACAGCATCACCCCCTAATGTCTGCTGAATGTCCAAAAAAATTTCCTTCGTAGACATTTTTTTCAAACTGAGATATTTTATCACCGCACGTAACTCACTTTTATCCATAACTAGCTGACCCGGCAAACGTTGTTTTGCCTTACTAAAAAAAAAAAAACTAAATATACAGTAGCCGATTCTCAGACCTACTGAATACGAATATAAAATTTGGAAAAAATCGGTCAAGCCGTTTCGGAGGAGTACGGTAACAAACACTGTGACACGGAAATTTTATATATAAGATTTTAACTTTTTAGCAACTCGTTGCACAAAAAAATTTATTACATGCGAACGAACTGACTAAAACAAGTGACAGTCTGCATAAATATAGTGTGATAGACACTCTTTAATTTAAATATCGAACTTGATCCAAAAAGGTTTCATATATATGCACTTCTAAGAACTTTTTGATTCACCCTCGTATAAGGACCAACTTCTAATATTTAAAAAAATTGCGTATTTGTTTGCAAATTGTCCCAAACATTTCTAGTGACGTCGCAGTTCAAGTCGCATAGCATTTGAAACGGATTGTATATATCAGAATCATTATTTTTAAGACGAGTTTAAATTCAGGAGGGTCAGGTTTTTTACGCATCAATCACGCTTAGTTTCATAATAAAAATTAGCGCGTCCATCTCAAAAGCGAGTGTGCCGGAACAAAGACATGATGAATGAAGTCACATAATTCTATAGATTAAGTACCTATATATATTTATTTTCGAATGGCAAAACCTTAAACAAAATGTTCATACATCATCTTGTTCGCATATTTTGACTTACATGTTCTCGCCGATCGAAGAAGTATCCCACAATAGCACCAACTAGAAGCGTAGCGAATAATCCCATGGGCGCTATCCAGTGGTACGACACCCGGAACAAGGGGAAGATTGTCGACGCGTCCTGGACAACAAGTGAACAATCAAATATTGGAAAACGACTTCAATTTAAAAAATTTGAAGCAAATTTATATGGGACCATTCGGAAAGTATACGAATTCCAATCAAAAACGTCTTTTTTTTCGAAGTCGGCTAAAAAACAAATAACTTTTAACAGTCATAACAGTAATGGTTAGGCATTTTCTAATGCTTGCCTGACTAGCAACCATCCTCAATTAGAAAAATCTGTCGCCAAGCACCTAACAGTGTGTTTTGGTAGTCTCCTTGAGAGACCGTTATTCTAGATTGGGCATGCTTCACTTTAGGCCGGAATGTCGCTAACTCGTGTAGTTACGCGCCTTGCTGGTCAAAATACTTATTTGTAAAGAGTAAATAAAACCCACCACAAGTTCTTCAAGCGCAACATATGTTGCGTTCTTTTTGCAGCCGTCGGTCATGCCGTGCGGCGGCCAGCGGTAGCCCTGGTGCGCCGCCGCCTGCGTGCCGAGGGAGATGGTGCCGGCGGTGAGGGCGCCCGCGATGCCGCCCACGATGGCGCCGCGGGGACCCACCCACCAGAATACCATGCCTAGCGTGAAGATACCGCACGTCGCGCTGGCTGCTATTGCTGATAGCGCTGTTGCTACACCTGGAATACACCAGACAATAACAGGGCCGGAACAGGAATGCCAGCGACCCAGGTCGTGCGTCGTTATTTCACGGAGTTTTTTTTCTCCGTTTTTTCGGTTGGCTTGGGTAGGCTGGTAAGGGGGGAATGCACAATACGCCCCTAGCGGGATGTCAGTGCAAGTCTCATTACCTACACTCCAAATTTGACCAGACAATACAGCTAGACGCTAATTAAATTATTGTGGAATTAATTTGATTCACTTATAATTTTAACCACACATTTGAAACAATTTTTTTTTCAAAGTCAAACATTTATTACATAATTAAATGTTATGTAACAATATCTTTGTTTAAATAACACTTAATATACCATTAGCATAGTTACTTGGCGATGGAACTAAGAAAGTCTGCTTCTTCTACACTCAAATCCTAAACAGATATTTCCAATGGATTTCCAACTACTGAAATCTTCAGAAAATTATACAAATGATGTCTTTTTTCTCAACTTCCTGATTGTTGACTTACCAAGCACACCGCCGAGTTTTTCAACGACGATGAGCATGACGACAGACAATATCGCCAACACTGCGCTGACGCCTCGCGCGAACAGCCCTTCACTGAGAGGACGCAACTTCAGCTTCAGCCAGCCGCGGAGCAAGTCCTCCACCACAACCAGAGCACACGCGTTCAGAATACACGACAGGGAACTGCAGAATAATATACACTACATTATACGGCCTATAGGCAACGACAATCTTTGCAGGGCAAAGTTTGTCGTTGTTTGTCGGTATTCTTTCGGTTGCATTTCAGCGAGTGTGCGAATGAATTATATGAAGTAATTCCCCCCGCCCCCTTTCACTATCGGACGAGCAGGGAAACGCCAAGGCGGCATTCGTTTACAGTTGAGGTGCCTAAGGCACTCACTAAGCGTTTAGCCTCCACCTTTATTGTCCGAACCGCCAAACTTTGCAATTCCTTGCCGAATTCTCTGTTCCCCAATTACTATAATCTGGCGATTTTCAAGGCAAGAGTGAACCGGTTCCTTCTAGGTAAGCGCACCTAACCGTAGTTTTCAATGTCAGTTACCACCAGGTGAATTTGTGGTCAAGCGCTGACCTATTTAGAGTAAAAAAAAACTATTTCAGCCAATCGGCACAATTCTCAACGAAATATTGGATGTTGAATGGAGATTTGCTGTATTTTTTATTGGCCCACATTATGAGATAACTGCTTACCTTAATCCCGCTCCAAATACGCCAGCCAGGAAGATACCCGCGAGTCCGGGTAAGTGCTGCCTTTGAGAGACGTACGTGACGAAAGCAGGTAAAAGTCTGTCGTCAACCAGCGGCTTGCCATTCGGGTCGCAGCCACCTTCCAACCAAGCAGCCCACGCTGTGAGTCCGCACCATACACACATAGATATCGCTAGCACAGCACCCACACAGAAGATAATCAGGGCACTGAAAAGTAATACAGTACTATAGTTTCCTCGATGATAAAAGCGAGTGTGGCTTGGTGGTAATAACGTCTGTTTTTCAATGACGGCCCCTGGTTCGATCCCGGCCCTACACCAATGACTTGTTTTTCAAGTTATGTGTGGATTTGCGCTGTACGGTGAAGGAAAACATCGTGAGGAAACCGACATGTTTGAGGATCACAATATCCGAAGACGTGTCCCGCACTTGGCCAGCGTGGTGGATTATGGCCTATATCTCTCTCCTCGTGAGATAAGGCGCCGAGTCCTAGCAGTGGAAACGTATAGTGGGCTGCTTATGCTTATGCCTCGATGATAATTACAAACTAACTAACCATAAGAAATAGAAAAGAAGATTTTAAACCACTCAAAAGCAGGTGGTGATATAATCTAGTATGACGACTCGGTGCTTGGTACCAGCCGGGATGCCGTTTTAGTTGTCACATCATATTATAGATTAATATAAAATTTAAGATGCACGATTAAGCAATAATCTATTTTACTTTAAAAAAATAACAGCTGGTCATATATAAAATGGCAAGAGTGTGAAATTGTAGTTGTAATTTACGCATAAATAAAATTAGTGCCGACATAATTATTACAGCCGTATATTCCAACAGTGTTTTCACAGGTGCGAAAATATAATATGCGGAGATCAGTAAGTTCCTTATAAATAGCCTCATCGCCTTTATATTGCGCTAACGAAAGACTAAAGGTTTATTAAAGTGGTTAATCTCATTACTAACCGACCAGTATGGTAAGTTACGTGTTGTACTTTTTTTAGAGACGGGAATAGCTCTTTGCGTACGTACGATTAGAGGAGTTGTGTAAAGTTAAAAGGTACTCTAAAGTCTTTTACTCACTGTATGGTCTTCTTCTTAGTGGGCAGAGAGATATACCTCTGCACCATGGTCTGGTTGACAGAGTTGAAACAAGTCCAGTAGAGGAAACCGCCTACCACAGCGCCCCAGCCAGTCTGACGCTCGATCGGGTTGAAACTCCAACTGTGTACATAATAATTTATTGATTCCACGTGTATTAATTAAATTAAACAAGCGACATATTTATTGTCAAACAAGAAAAGCTGTGAGCATGAATCAGATTTATTATTACGTCAATGAAACATTCGTCAAATCGATGAATCATGATTCCTTTCATAGCTTTGGAAAATGGGAGGAAACTAATGGTCCACACACTACCACACCATTTATGACGAGACTAGCAGCGCCCCGTGTTAGTTAGCCCGGGATAAAAAGTAGCTTTTGAATTCTGGGTCTAAACTATCTCCATACCAAATTTCATCAACATCGGTTCAGTCATTTGAGCGTGAAGATGTAACTAACATACACACTCACAAATTAACACACAAACTTTCGTATAAAATATTAGTAGCTAGTTCGCTGATTAGTAGGAATGATTTCATTACGTAAATTTATTATTAATTTACTTATTTCTTCTACTTAAGTGATGTGATCTGTGAGGTAAAACCAACAACTCATCGATATGTTATAGGTGACAATCGTCTCACAATTGTTATATACCTTGACTGTTGGTCAGCATAACTACAATAAATAAATAAACAGGTTATTTTTTTTTATCCTTGATAGGCTAGCGTTTGACTACAGCTAGCCTGATGTTAAGTTGCACTGCAGTCTACGGTGTGGCACGCTTACCTAGAAGATACCTATTAACTCTACTTTTGAAGGCCCCCGGATATACGTGTACTTCGTGATCTCTAATATTACTCAGCTCACAGCATAAGCAAAAAATCACAAAGACCATCATCATAAGCTGTATTCAAATATTTTGTAGCAAGTAAATTAAAAAGAAAAAATATATGGTATGTGTCCAGTGTTTATCCATGGCATCCCTGACACATGAGAAGATCTGAGTGGGTTTATATGTATACTATATACAAAAAGTGTTAGAGTTAAAACGTTTGTTTTAAGCAAGTATAAGATAAAAATTAATAAAACCCCAGACCAACGTATCGTGGTGGCTGCCATATTTTATTAGAAATGTATCATAGTGTACGTATTCCGCTAGTCCTTATTATTAACCGTATCTGTATCATATAAAACGTTTTTATTTCTACCAGTACTACTCTTGGTCAGGTAACGATTTATATTTTAGAACATTTGTGAAATGAATAAATTTAAAAATATTTTGCATGGTGGTGGGCTATTTTCTAATGCTCGCCTGCCTACCAACCACCTTCAAGTGGCCATCGCCAAACACCTAACAGTTTGTTCCGGTAGCCTCCTTGAGTCAGTCATGTGGTTATGAGCCCTGCTGATCAAATGCTGTCAGTACTAGAGCTCTACAGAAACTAACTACAAGTCAGTAGTGTAGTAAAAAAAAATAAGAGCATACTTATCAAAGCTCAACCGCTGCGACTGCCTCGCGACGGTGGCGATGCTCTTGAAGCCCCCCATAGTGATGGTACCGGCCACCGCGACCGTCAGCACTCCTACGAACATAATGACGGTCTGCACGGTGTCCGTCCACACCACCGCGCGGAGACCTCCCTGAGGACAACGGCAAGATCGTAATATAAGGCTTATTCATCTCATGCATAGTAACTTGTAAATCAAGCGAGTGTGGCTCGGTGGTAATAACGTCTGCTTTTCAATCAGACGGCCCCTGGTTCGATCCCGGCCCTACACCAATGACTTGGTTTTTCAAGTTATGTGTGGATTTACTCGCTTTACGGTGAAGGAAAACATCGTGAGGAAACCGGCATGTTTGAGGACCACAATATCCGAAGACGTGTGTCATCCGCCAACCCGCACTTGGCCAGCGTGGTGGATTATGGCCTATATCTCTCTCCTAGTGAGAGAAGGCCCCGAGTCCCAGCAGTGGAAACGTATAGTGGGCTGCTTATGCTTATGCTTATAGTAACTTAGACATTAAAAAAATAAATACAACTGGTACAACAAGTATTTAAGCTTTTGAGCTAGTTATTATCATATGTATATCGTTATTTTGCCCATTCTCGTCAAATTTGGCTGCCCGCTCTTTAGCTAAACTGCAATAAAAAAAAGGTGCAAAATCATCCCAATATTTTCTGCCACATTATTTAAAGGAATTACATTTCCAGAAACCGGGTGTAAGTGCATTAACTACTTTACTTTATACTAATTCGAAACACTACATTTTCCCGAGAAAACTAACCCGAAATTAAAGTTAAAAATACTTACTAATACAGTATAGAGACCGCAAATGACCACCATGATTCCGCCTATCAGTAATACATTGACACCCGTTACTGAAATTAACAAACAAATAAAATAAGCACTGACCTATAAAACGGAGTCAAAACTAGATTACATTCATAGTTCCTGCAGATCTTATATTAAATTCTTAAGATACTTAACTACATTTTGTACTTATACTTTAGCCATACAATCCGTTTCTTTTCCCGACAACCGATATATAAAAGAGTAGACAGGTACAGAAATTTAAGATTATTTAATTGTTGAGCCTTAAAGTAGAGTTCACACATGTTGTTTATTTTGACAAACCATCTTATAATCCAACTATCTTAACTTACCCACATATAAAGACATATCTTAGTATTTTATCATACTCGTACATACATTCATCTCTCACTCACTGCCTGTTTTTACGAATTGCAAATATTTCACTAGTTTATATTTCAATATTACACCTTAAAAATATATGTCAAATATTTCACAACTTATATCATAAATACACTCACATTGATTAAATGCTAGAGCAGGAACATACACCACCATAGGCAGGAACAAAATCTGTCAAACAAAGGTATATATATCAGTAATTGCCTGGAAGAGATCGCTGTTAGCGATAAGGCCGCCGTTTGTGGCACATTGTAAAGTACCTATAATCTGCCCTATAAAGTTTATCTATCTAATTATATATTTATGGTCATTAACGAATATTTATTTAATAGTGATTACTTAGATTATGTACCTACATATCGTACATTATTCATTAAGTTATGCCTGATTTTTATAAAAGGAGACAATCATTTATAAGACTAGACTTTAATATATTAATTAATTGAATAATAATCATAAATAGCTAAGGACTTATATTAAATCACAATTTGTGAGAAGAAGAAGAGGAGTATATTTTAAACGGGAATAAAATAGCAAATCATAAATGCACTAGCTGACCCGGCAAACGTTGTTTGCGTTATTAAAAAAACTGATTTGACAATCTTGTAGCTAATATGTCGTTGGCAGACAGATATGAAAATTCCATAAGGTTACATTATAAGTAAAAAAATAATATCATTCATTAAGTTATTTAATTTATTTTTATCTATCTTTAAATTATAGCTTATGTGTTATCCCGATGATATAGGTATTACTGTAAACTTTCATTAAAATCCATTTGGCAGTTTTTGCGTAATAGAAGAATCAACATACTTTCGCGTTTATAATACTAGTATAATCGTAGGTTAAGATTCTTTCTTTCTTTATATTTCCGTGAACTTTTTGTTCACTCGGTCATATGTAACGTTTCTTAATGACCGGTCAACGTCCAGCATAGTTCTCAATTGAACATTTCAATTAGACATTGTTTACAATTCTCGTGCACGCAACTCAATCCGGCCAAAGTCCAGTTCGACCTAGCCTTGTCAATGAAATTAGTTAAAAATAGATGCTAGGCAAAAATATTTGAGACTCATCTTGTGATAGGCTATCTAATTCTATATTTGAAAAATCGTTGGTAGTTGAAGGACGCTGTTCAAATGCTATGAGACCTGAGCTGTGACGTCGCTAGAACCACTTGGTTCAATTTGCCAAAATGTTTACTGAAATATAAAATCTTACGTATTAAATTGTAATGATTGATAATATAAAAAATAAATAATGTATTATTTTAAATATATTATATTTAGCGTATTTTAGGTTTTCTTACCTAAAGGTAAAAACACGACCCTATTACTAAGCCTACGCTGTGTTTCTATATAACTAACCTAATCTTTATATACGATTGAGATGTACGTATTTCATGTACAATATTAGTTAGGTACTTAATAGTTTCTCCTGTCAGTTAATATGCTAGTTTATTTTATAGTTTCGCTGTAAAACGAACAGTTTAGTTTTTAGTTACATATCCTTCTGAGTGTATAGAATCGTGCATAATATCCCTGCAAGCCGTTATATCGCGTCTATGAAACACGCGGACAATCGATGTTGATATTCATTGCAAATAGAGTATCACGTTCAAAGTTTACAATAGATTCTAGCTACAGAACTATTTCTTTATGTACGAAGTAATTAAAACACTGTTGCAAAATAACAGTACACAATTGTAGCTAGGCTAACTAAGGTGACTTGACGCGATCGCCGAGGTTAAGCAACGGTCGATGTGGACAGTCTTTGGATGGGAGACCATGCACAAGACTGCATTTTAAAAAGTGGCATTTTCATTTGGGCATTATCGTAGGTAGAAACATGCTAAATTGTAGATAAAGTGTGGCTGTTAGTATTAGTACAAGCAGTCGTTAAACCAAGTCAAAGACCTTTGGACGGCTTGGAAACTCTCGACAACAGACCTTGGGCACTTAGCTCATACGGAGAAAAAGAAGAAAACAAAAAACATTTTGCAACTATAACAACTACTTGCAATTAATTGTTGGAGCTATAGTTCGTTCAGCGACGTTTTCAAAAACACTTCCTACTCGGTTTTCTATCTTAATATTTAAATTCTTCACAAAATATTTCATATATCAATGTTACTACGTGTTACAGTATTATATTTCAGTACTGTATTATCTTCGATTAAATATATTAGAAGTACCGATTGTCAAAAATAACTTATAGAACAAATATAGATTCAAAACGAGTCAAAATACTATAAAACCGTTGGTTACCTATACACGCATACAAGCATATGAATAATTTAGATACCCAAGGATTAGAAGGAATTGACCCGCGATGGCCAACGCTACAGTTAATTTAAATTGCTGATTAAATGTCATGCATGATTAAACCGTCGAGCATTATTTACTTTAAACTAAAATACAACTTACCTTTTATTGACATGTTAAAACATTTCGTCCGTGAACTTCTGACACCTCCTAACTTACATTTGAGAATTTGAAAACTTAAAACTCCTAACTTCCGTCCAATAAAGAAAAGCTAAAAAAAAATAGCTATTTTGCAACATTAGTAGTGTTTTATTTTTTCAATAGTCTTAACGGTGGTTAAATAAATCAGTTTATTGTTCCTCTTGTAAAATGTGCGTATAATCAGATGAAGATCTCAGAAGTTCACATACGATTTGTTAGTTTGATCTCAGTGTAATATAGGTACTCGTAAATATTTGATAATGATTATTGTACTCTTATGTACCAAACTGTATATGTCAAAATTTTACCGACCCTAATTTATATATCTACTAGCTGACCCGGCAAACGTTGCTTTGCCTTAATAAAAAAAAAAAAAAAAAAACTAAATATGCAGTAGCCGATTCTCAGACCTACAGAATACGCATATAAAATTTGGAAAAAATCAGTCAAGCCGTTTCGGAGGAGTACGGTAACAAACACTGTGACACGGAAATTTTATATATAAGAAGATAAACTATGAAACGATTTTTATTCAATGCCAATTTCACTAATGTTATTTTGGTAATTAAAGAACTCATATCACTCATTTTTTTTTTACATGTTAATACATCTCAACAAGTTTTGATACTTTATTGATCTTTAAATATTAATTATGATTATTATATTCATATCTACCCAACTGTATATGAATCAATTTTACGATCCTAATTTATTTATCTTTAAACTAATTTCATTCGAAGCTTATTTCACAAATCTCTTTTTGGTAATTCCCAAACTAACCTAATGTATAAAATCGGTCAAAGAAGTGGCCAAACAGAAATAATACAAGTTAAAGTGTAGTAAACGAAACTTTAAACCATAAAACTTGAATTCAATCTCACCAAAAACCTACATACGGAATGCCTTTTCAAAAGTGGTTAGCCTTGAATTATTCTTATCAGCAACAAGCAACAAATTTCACTATACCAAAATGCACTGAACTAGTAAATCTATCAATACCGCAAAATATTGATATCTATGAGATAAAACCTGTCATCCACATTCTTTTAGCACATCACGGTAAGTGATAAGAAACCTAAGTAGGCACGCGTAAGACCTGTAACATGATATTATGTAAATTATATCATAGTGATTACCTATCAGTCAAAGTTGTCACTTAATCATGTGACGAATATAGTTCTAAGAACAACATGCTCACTAACATGTAAGCATGTTTTTCTAGCAGTAGCGATAACAGATCAGTCGGGCGTTCGGTAGCTTTATGTCCCGCAGGTCCTGGGCTCGATCCCCGCCCATGAACACTTGACTTGAATGAGCTTTCGGTAAAGGAAACCATCGTGAGAAACCCATAGCATGGTGGCAAAGCATTTTCCAGTTCTCGTCGGGCTAGTTACCACCATCAAGTTACAGAATCTATCGCAAAGCACCAGACAGTGCGTTCTGGCAGCTTCGTTGATAGCCAGATATGTCAGACTAGACATTTATTTATTTATTTATTTGGTACTGTCACAGACAAAAAAATGACAATTACAGTTTTACTAAATTAACAGTACCACTATAAACTTTAAGTCCTATTACGATTGTACACGGCTTTCGTTATAAAAATATAAACACAAATATAAATATATAAATTACATTATAAAGCGATCTACTTAAATAATATAAGAATAAATTAACAAAATTTTGAATATTGAGGTAAGATTTAGATTTTTTAAGTTATTTCATTAATAATTAACGATCTAAAAGAGGCAAATGTAGTCGAAAAATGTCTTTATCTTTGTGAACACTGGAAGAATCTTCAGAAATACGAAAGTTATTGTATATATTGCACATTCTATTTAAGGAACTATTCTCCACTTGCTATGCTCCACCTTAGGCCTGCGTATCGCTAACTCGTGTGGTTACGCAACCTGCTTGTTTAGTGCCTAGTTGTAATGTGTAAACAAAACAAGTAGATCACATTTATAAGACCTCAGAATGTAGCCTACACATACGAGTAACTGTAATACCGAGCATACAAACCTTCAGACATATAATTACATTAATTCCCGTAAATTATCTAAAAGACAACATTTCCTACACAATACCGCCACCCATAAAAGGCTTACTGTTAAGTATTGTCTAAGGCTAATGTAGGCTTTATTAGTATAATATAACTAGAAGTATTCGCTATCTAGTCAAAACTGAGAGACAGGCGTAAATATTTATTTTACGCTTTGCAAGCAGATTTAGTCTTATAATTTCTTAGTCATCACAGGTGAATGCCTACGCACTTACGCATATACATACGTGCATTAAGTGCCTATATACATCTATTCAGATACTGATCTGAATAATGAAGGTGGTACTCTTATAAATTGTTTTACTTACTTCATCTAATAAGAAGAGAATAGAAGCGACTGCTCGAACATTGCGATTGAATCGCAACTCCAAATACTGTGAACAAAAGAAAAAATGTTTTGAAGTAAATTTATACTTATTAATAAAAAAAGTTTGCAGTCCGTCTGTGTGTGTGTTTATTATTTCATAACAAATTTAAGGTCTGATATTTTACAACAAGATAGTTTATAGCTCGTTGACGAACATAGGTCATCATAATCGATACTAATATTATAAAGCTGAAGAGTATGTTTGTTTGAACGAACGTGCTAATCTCAGGAACTACTGGTGCCAATTGATAAATTATTTTTGTGTTGAATAGACCATTTATCGAGGAAGGCTTAAGGCTATATAACATCACGCTGCAACTAATATCTCAGGAATCGAATCCGCATTCGATTCCTGAGATGAATGACAGATGCGATCGATAGCTTTGCAATGTAAGGTATATATAAAATTGGCACAGGAATAGGATACTATAGAATTATTTGAGTCTATAAAGTAATGTAGTTTTAACTGGTTACGCGAAAAGCGACCTACACGCGGGCGGAGCCGCGGGCAAGTAGCTAGTTGTAAAAATAATACGTTTTTAAAATGTACATCATTTTCATAGACAAAAAGTTGAAAACATCCAAATATTATTAAGATCAGCAAAGTTGCTCACACGATAAAAAATAGTTATCTACTTTCAAAAATCGACACTTGCAACCCCAAATGCATATTCGATATTCAAATCAGGAGAATGTTGGGTATTGTTTAAGTTTGGCGATCCATTGAGGTAATGCCGCAAGCGGACACAGACATTGGTATGGTTTATTAATTGTAATTTAAGTTTTTAATACTTGTGTAGTTTTTAATTTAATTTATTTCTGATAAATAAATAAATTACGCCCGTCAAGTCTGTTGACATATTTTTTAACATAGCCTTACAAAGTAGCACATTGTGTTAGCATACCATTAGCTAGTTGACACTACTCGTGCTGTGGAGTACTAAAATTAACTCATTGAGTCTTTTCATACATCAGAATGTAGACACACCTGCCAAAATAATACGAATACGTGCTTCCTAATAGCTAAAGCGTGATCTACAATGGTAGAAACACAATACGACTTTGAAGCTGAATCATATACGCTGCGTTAACAAACACTAACTGTCATGAAGATTATATGTATAGGTACGTACATTGTATAACCGGCATGTTCTTGCAGGTCTATTCAATGATCGGTTCTCAATAGAGTGGCAAAATCCATAGATTTTATTTGCTATTTTCTTCATACTTTAATCCATTAAATAAATAAATAAATATTAGGACACATTTCACACACGGCTGGTTAACCCCATACTGAACCATTTCTAGTTCGTATTATGGTTGCTTTAACAACTGATATACAACATATACATTCATACATATTTTATATGGATACATATTTAACACCCAACAAATATAGTTCAGCACAAAGATGTTGGCCGTGCCGGGAATCGAACCCGGAACATTCTGATTGGCAGTCCGGCATGGTAAACCATTACGCCAACGAGGTCGTCAAAGATGAGATGAGATGAGAATTAAGATGATAAAGACTTTAGCTCATCTAACTCCTTAATACCTAAAAATATAATCCGTCTCAAATGCTACGCGATTTGGGTAGTGACGTCACTTTTGGCACATTTTGCAAATAAATTCCATAATTATATATTTTTTCAGTTCAGTTTGAACGTGAAGAAGTAACAAACATACACAACGCTCACACACTTTTTAAGCTGCATTCAACTCTGTTTGAAGTTTTGTAGCAGTGAAGAACCTTAGCTTTTTTTCCTTAACCAATTTGGATTAAATAAAGTTTTGATAACTCTTCTCATATGTAATGCACATTTTTTAATTTACGTGAGGAAATGCATTTACGCATGCCCACCACACCCGGGTAGGTGGGTCGGGTATGTCGGGCTAGATGCCAAAAGGACATCACTGCCGACTAAAACCTCACGATGACCTCCTCTCTGGAAACGGCGGAATGAGGTTCCGCTCCTCGCATTAGTATGTAATGCACCTGTGAAACCCGCATTCAAATTCGTTGAGAAATTTCGAAGTTATAACGTACCAGACAGAGAGACAAACTCAAATTCCAAAACTGATTTTTGGCTTATGTTCTTTAATCGCCCTTTATCAGTTTTTTGGAAAAATATTGAATGTACAGATACTCGATTTTTAATGTGTCATTATATGTATTGATTATTATCATTACAATTTAATACGAAACATTTTATATTTCAGCATATATTTTTAAAAATTGTTACTTCTGACGTCACATCCCAAGTCGAATGATATTTGAACAGCACTGAACTGTATAAATTGAGATATCTGTTGCTTACCGTGATCGTATTATGCATATGGATCATCCGCTTATCTGATGGCATTGATTCGTCAAGCCAAGGAAAATATTTTATTGCCGAAGATCCATAAATTCAATTCATTACCACAAATAAAATATTTACTCTGGCTGATACAATCCTCTATTTGCATTATAAATATCGGGTTAAAAAGCAAGAGCATCTATTTTTGAATGCGGCCTCATTTCTCTGATGTAAACGTGCTAGTTATGAGAGAATTTACCACATATCTAAATGCAACAAAGACATTACATATGCAATGTATATTAAAACAAAATAATTAAAGGGTTAATAAGATACGAAGAATGAAAAGAAAAAAGTAGCTATAAACGAATATTATATATGTGAAAGACGGCTCCAACGGCTGAACTGATTTCTATGAAATTTAGTACGGACATAGTTAAGACTGTAGATTAACGCATACTACTTTGACGGGTGATACCGCGGGGCGCAGCTAGTATAAAATAAACAGAAACATGTTTTAATACTAATAAATATCCACTTGTATGTTGAAACACCGGCTCCAGGTATAAACACATTTTCGCCGCAACTGTTGACATACCGGGAGCCGGTGTGGGTAAAACTAAAACTTGGAACTTGACTTTTTACCAGATAATATAAAATGATCTAGTGTCATTCAACATACGAAAGGATAAGCAGCAGTAAAATAGTGTATCACATAAGCTTTAGCTAAAATCAAAATCGGTATTTTTTTGAACTAGTTAATAAATGACAGGCTTTAATTGAGAACCTCCTTCTATTAAACATTGTAAACTGTTCACGTAAGGCATCTTAATATTTTCGCGTAGAAAACGGTCACACTTACTTATTATTAAAAGTTGGAATGAGTCCAACAGCGGTCCGCGGATGCACGCGCGAATCTCGTCGGCGGCGGTCCGTGTAACACTCGCCCCTGAAGATGGTGCTCGGAAAGCACCGAAACTGTTGGACTCATTCCAACTTTTAATAATAAGTAAGTGTGACCGTTTTCTACGCGAAAACCTCCTTCTAATTTAAAGTAGGTTTAAAATAGAACTCACAGTTATCTGGGCCAGGTTTCAAGCAGCGGCCGGCGATAGCTTGCTTCAGGAGCCAGTCGGGAGCTGTCGCCGGCACTAGGCAGGTAGCTCTCTGAGGAAGAGCATACACATGCTTGAAACCTGACCGAATTGATAACAAACTTGTTATTCACATTATTAGAATAGTTATATCGATCGACATCTATATATTGATCGATATACTGTTATCGAGCGATCCGGAAAGTAGCAAATTCTGTGCTTCGATAGAATCTATTCGAGGTTACAAAATAGTAAAAAAGCAGAAATTTGTCTTCAAAATACCTTTTGATACTCTAACATATATTATATTTATGTATATTTTTCAGCAACTATGATTTTACTTTGAAGTCACGAAGCCACAGGAGGATTATATATAAAAAATAAAATACCAGCATTACAATCATTTAACAACATTTTCCCATAAAGTGCATGGACGTACGAATAAATAATTTACCAAAAGCGAATTAAGCTCGCGCATGAAGGGTTCGCGTACTATCTATCTATAATTTCTGAACCCTAAAAATGGCAAAAAAGAATTGTTTGTTGCATTGGAACTCCCTCAAATATTTATTTTATTTTAATTATAATTTTTAAGCTAATATATAGCTAAATATTCGGAACATATTTCAAACGTCTGTCAACATTGTCGTTATAAAGACCGAAAAAAAGAGGGGCCACCCGTTTGTTGCATGGGAGGCCATAAAAATCTATTCTATTCTGTTTTTAGTATATTATTGTGAAATTTTCACTTTTTAGCTATCATGGTTCGTGAGGTACAGCCTACTGACATGGCCAGCCGGACGGACAGCGACGTCTCAGTAACAGGGTCCCGTTGGTACCCTTTGGGTCCAAGTCCAAGAAGTCCTAAAAACCCACCTCATAAGAAGATGACAGCCTCAGGGTGCAGAAGACGGGCAGGTAGACGATAGCGACGCACACGCAGCTGAGACAGACGCCGACCACTATCAGCCAGTACTGCGAGCCGTAGTTGTAGATCTCAGCCGGGGTGCCCAGGATTGTCACTCCCGATACGTAACTGTACACACAAATATATAAATATACTAGCTGACCATCAAACGTTGTTTTGCCTTAAAAAATAGATAGTAGGCGATTCTCAGACCTACTGAATAGGTTTATAAAATTTGGCGAAAATCGGTCAAGCCGTTTCGGTTACCGTATTCCTATACGGTAACTAACATTGTGACATGGAAATTTTGTATATAAGAAGATAAGACAAATTTTGACGAAAACACAAAAAATTAAGCACAAATTATGAAGGCGTAAGATAAAACCCCTTGCAGGTCGAATAATAATTATTTTAGTATGGATAATTATAAAGTGTAAGCAAACTGAAGCTTTGTTTTAGCTATACAAACCTAATCAGTAGTATCATAAGCTGATTATAATATAATTATAACAACTCACGAATATGGCGCAAAAATTAAATTAATTTACGGAAAAATATTGTTGAATTTTATAATTAGCTTCCTATTTTGAACATTTATTTTATACACAAAAAAGATGTATGTGCTATAAATACACACTTGTTTATAAGGAAGAAGGCATTTAGAAGAATATTATGACACCGCTCTTTACAATAGAAAAAAAAAAACATCCTCATAAAACACACTCCATCACTTCATCATGAAGGTTATTATAATCTCAATTACTCTGAAAATATATAAATCGCAGCTTGATTATGATTGAGTAGATAAAACAAATTATGACACAGCCATCTGTGATCATCATCATACAATTCTTAGTTCATCTCATTGTCGAAATAAATTAATGACTATAAATAGAAATATACACAGAAATAATATATGACTATACATAGAAAGAACCATAATAAATACAATAGACAACAGAAGAGGAAAGATGGTTAGCCACCTTATACGACATGACAATTTCATTAAAAATATCGTAGAAGGAAAGATAGAAGCCAGGAGAGGAAGAGGAAGACCTAGAAGATCATATTTAGACCAAATTAAGGAGAAGGCGAAAGTCATGTCGTATAGGGAGGTCAAGGATTTGGCCGAAGACAGAACTACCTGGAAAAAACTCCACAGTCAAGAGCCCAGCTCTTAAATATTGAATGAATGAACATAGAATAAAAGTATAAGTATTCTCAATGTCGTTAAGACTGCAGTGTAAACTATGAAAAATGTTTCTCACCTAGCTATAAGCGACATGGCCACCGGGAATGTTTTCATTGTTTTCCCGCCGAGTAGATAATCTCTAATGTCTTTGACGGTCTCTCTCCTGGACCCCACGGCGCTGTAGTAGAGACCCCCAGTGCAGGAAGCTATGCAGAGGATGAAGAAACCCACATAGTCTGCCACGCCGAAGCCGCCTTCTTTCATTGTGAACGAAACCATCTTCAATGTTGGAGGTCACTAAAAGAGACATGAAAGCTTTAAATGACGACCTCGTTGGCGTAATGGTTACCATGCCGGACTGCCAATCAGAAGGTTCCGGGTTCGATTCCCGGCACGGCCAACAACTTTGTGTTACAACTAAATTTGTTGGCTGTCGGTCTGGGTATTAAATATGATATCTATATAAAATATTATGTATGTATGTATATTAGCTGTGTTAGCAACCATAATACGAACTAGAAATGGTTAAGTATGGAGTTAACCAGCTGTGTGTGAAATGTGTCCATGTATTTATTTATTTAATATTATTTATTTTATTTATTTAAATAGACTTATAACTGATAACGTACCTACGTAACGTAGATAATCGAATTTCTATCAAAATAAATAATGTGGTTCGGGAATCAAATGGTATATCTTTGTAGTAGAGAACAATGAAGTTATTTAAATATAACAAATCATGATTCTGGGATGCGATCCGGATCTAGATTAAACTAATCATGTGGTGACGCCGTCATAATATAACCTTGAAGATCGGTGAAAACTAGTTCCTTTCGCGGAAGCTTACCTAAAGACCTAGATGTGACTTTCAAAAGCATAGCGCGAATGATGCTGGTTGTGAATAGATAATAGTAATACGAATAGGCAATAATATAGATTTATGTTTAAGAATAAAATATGCTGTTGCATATGCTCACTGAAAAATTGTGATTCGATTATTTCAAGTGTTACTGAGCAGGTAGTGGTAGTAGTTAGGTATATAAACTTTTTCAACTACTATTCAAAATTTATTCCTTTATTTCTTCTTATACTTCTTATTTCTAAGCTTTCAGCTTAGTATTTTACAAATAACATATTGATTGATAGTATTGTAATATATATATTTTTAAATAATCTCATTGGCTTGTTAGAAAATAACTTTAGAATGATCGAACCCCAGAACATAATTTTTTTGGATACTTAATATAATAGAAAATATTAATGTCATATTATTTGTTTCGATGAGTACAGAACCACAAATTTTAAAAAGATAAATATCTAGCGAACTCAACGTAATCGTGTCTAGGAACTCTAGCGATTTTGAATTATAGATAAAAAAAATAACCGTAGCCTATCGTTTACGCAGGATTTTAAAGGGTTTTTTCAAATATGCTATTTTGGTCCCAAAGCGTCTTAATCTCTAAGCAGAAGCCCCGCAGTAAATTTTTTAGGTAACCGAACGCGGCGAAGCCTTAGAATTTCATTCAGAGCTACTTATCGTCGTGGCATAGCAACAAGGCCTGTATTGATATACCTTAGCGACAACTTATCCTTAAATAAAGCCTGATTTTTCATGATTCTTGATTTTTGCCCCGTATTTCACTCTAAGACATAATAAGGTAAATACGGGGCAGAGATAAACTTAAAACATTTTTTTATTTTTCAGTCGCGTTTTTCTCAAAACCTACCTAGAGTTAGTTATTGCACGTTTCATAAGGACGGCAGTCTACTTTTATGTGTAACAAATAACCCTGTAAATTCTCTTACAACTCGCTGGCGGGCGGCGACATACGATCAAAATCGCAATAAGTGACTTTCCTTGACCGAACGCTTGGAATGATTTCGTTGACCTGTCTACGTCGATCGCATCAACTGGTGCCAGAAAAAGCAAGAATTAAAGATACCTAGTCATCTGATATTGACAAAAATATTTTTTAGATTAAAATGTTTAACTACCTTATTTTAATAATAAAAAATAAGAATAACATCTAAATTCACATTCAAAGTCAATCTGAAATCTGGCATTTCGTTCTACCTCCATCCCTATTGAAATTAAATTTGGTGCACACCACGAATAAAACTTTTAAAGAAAATATTACTGACAAGCCTTTCATAAAAACTACAGCCAAGCTTTTTTTCAATTTTAGTTTGATATTTATAAATTTATAATATTAGTAAAAGTAAAATAAAAGCTTCGTAAAGTTAAAATATGTTTTACCTACAGTTCAATAAGCTTGTTAGCTGATAACTTTAAGCGGAAGTAAACAAAGTGGAATTGTTCGCATGTGTGAGATGTTGCCAATCGCGCAAGGGCACGGCCACGATGGCCACGAATCACTATTGGCAGTGCCGACGTGACACCATCACAGCCGCATTACACACTACACTTTCACTGGCCATCGTGTCACTGCTTCATACACCACAATAATTCTCAAAGATCAGCGAGCACTAAACTTTGCTCAAAATTCCCGCGCGTACGCACACATGTCAAACTCATTCACCACTCTCACTATGAATGCCGCCCGGAAAGTTTCGACTAAATTATCACGCGCAATTATCGCTGTTTGAACATGAAGATATGCGACGACCGAGCCTCCCGCGTACTGCGCTTCGAATGCTACCTGTGGAATAATACTGTGCTTACGAGTTCATGCGGAAAAAATATCGTGAATTTTATTATGACGCGCACACATTGGCAGCTGTCTTTCGCGAACCGAGTCACAGATTGTAGAACACATGTGAACTGGAACTTTTTGTAAACATAACGAAGCAATGAGGTTGGACTTTGGACCTGAGTGTGCTAATCGCACGGCATCTAGCGGTGATGGTTGGTTAATTTGTTCAGCACAACTTTATCGACACTGCTATGAAAGGAAAAACTATTTCATATAGTCTTTTTAGTTCTTTCAGATTTCAACTCATTTAAATTTTGTTTGCAATATTTTTAATTATTTAATTTAAAAAACATTATTTATTTATTTATTATTTAATACACAAGTTATTTTGTAACTTTTAAATTAACAGGGAGGAGAAGTATTTTCACCTGAGTTCGTAGTTGTTATCATCATCATCATGTACAATATGTTCTATAAATATTCATTTGTTACTTAAAATATTTCACATTGGTGCCAACGTCAACTTCATATCCAAGAAATATACAAATTGATTTTAATTTTAAATAAAACATCAATTTAATATATTTTTAGGCAAAAAATCCCAAGGTTTAATTCACATGCACCTACATTAGATAGCATAGAAAAAATGCCTCCGAAAGAAGCTTCAAAGAAACCTGCACCGGCAATAGCGCGGCCGACAATCAGCGACTCCAGTCTTTGTTACGTTCCTCAAGGTGTACGTGAAGGTAAGTAAAACTATAATAAAGTTCATCTCATCGACTTTAAAAGCCCATTCATTTAAATCAATTATAATAGGCACGATTGAACTAAATTAAAACAACTCTCTCCCTCTTTCTAAGATCAAAGAACAGAATTAGAGATGGCAGATTCTAAGCATGCTTATTATGTATATTGTATACTTCACCACAGGTTTTGAAGACCGATTAGAACAAGGCATAGAATGGACCGTGATAGAAAAAGCAGAACGACACCATAGAGAGAAGTGCAAAGTGGAAGTTCCAACAGTAACCTTTACAGAAGCACTCCAAAACAAAATAAATAAGAGTATTTTTGGTAGTTTTCTAAATGAAGAATGTAGCCTGACACTCGATCAGCAGTGGGAATTGCTATTACCCATCACGTTGTGGGATAACGAGAAATTTTCAAATGAAGAGGGAAAGATTTGTTTTCGAAATGCAAATAATATTACTGATAATATGGTGGAAATGATCAAACGAGCTGTAAGGAATGGAGATAGAGAAGTTTTGTGGAAGGAACTCAAAGCGGTTCATGTACTTAGGCTCAATGATACAAAAGTAAGGTCATAGGTCACATAAAGTTACTAGCTGACCCGGCAAACGTTGTTTTGCCTTATAAATTATTTCTATTAATTAATGAGAATCAAGGGTACACAACCTTTATCACTTTAGGTATGGAAAATAGATAGTAGGCGATTCTCAGACCTAGAGAATACGCATATAAAATTTGATAAAAATGGTCAAGCGGTTTCGGAGGAGTACGGTAACTAACATTGTGACATGGAAATTTTATATGTGAGATTAGGCTCATTATGCAATATTCTAAACGACTCCATATTATCTCTATGCCCTCTAAAAATCTACTTATCGCGCGTAATTTCCATAAGAACAACCTATACTTTTTTTTTTTAATTTAATGTTTTTGTTTGTGAGTTAACATTGAAAAAAAGAAGATAGGTAGTTAATTCAAATCTTATTTTAATGGTAATGAAACCATATTTCAGATGACTGAATTAGACGAAAAACTGCTTGAATTCGATAGAATATTTAATTTGAACCTATGCGGTAATTTCATAGAAGATTTGAATGCAGATATGATTCCTCCGACGGTTAAATCTTTAGAGTTACAAGCCAATCGCATAAAATCAGTGGAAAATTTTGCGGAAAGTTTGCCACAAGAGTTATTTTATTTGGGGTTGGCGATGAACTTTTTAAACAACGGTAACGTAAAACTTTTCAAACAAAGTCCGTAGTAAAAGTATCTTACATAAATATTTGTTAAGAGGAAAAATGATAAGACTGATTTACTGAAACATCATTGTAAAGAATAGATGTTTTATTTACAGAAAGTGTTTCGCATTTTTCACGTTTCCCAACTCACCTGACAGTACTTGATCTGGCCGATAACGACATCTGTGATTTGCTAGCGGTACTACAAACGTTGGCTAACCTGCCTAGTCTCACATCGCTGATGCTCGCTGGTAACCCTTGTGCGGTACGTACAAAGTATATACTTATGTATTAGTTCGACATGCTATCAATAGATGGCGCTTAAATTTAATGTATACAGATAATATGGAAAGATTTTGAAGGAAATGTATGTAGAGTAGAAGAATGAGTTTGTTTAAACTGTATATTATGAACCTTTGGTATTCGCTGCAGGTTTGCATGGGCTACGCTCGAGTGACTCTGCTAAAGCTACCGCGCCTGCAGTGGTTAGACTTACGAGAAGTCCTCCCTACAGACAGACCGACCAACACCTTCGAACCTCATCCAGACGATTTACGCTCGTCTTACTTTTACTTTACGGTAATGCGGGTCATGTCTGCTGTGCCCCCGCCGAAAGCTGAGAAAGTTAGTACATAATAATTGTTCTCACACGAAATATTATGAAGTAAGTATGCCAATTAGGTACTTAGGCTCATAACGCTGACATATTGGTCTTGTCGGTTTGTCTCGTCACACCAAATATTTTAATAAATACATATGGAGAATACTAAATAAAATTACTGGCTGCTGATGATCATGATTAATCTGGAACAAGCAAAAAGAATAATTAGGTATAATTTTAGCCCACTCTTATTCCGCATAAGTAGACGAGAATCTATTTTACCAGTACCTATTCAAAATATACTCCGTAAGCAGGCAGAATACTTCAATTTTTTTAATTGAATAACTTATTGACGTGACAACGTCTTAAATTAGGTTGCGGCTGGGAGTCACTTATGAAAAAGTGTAACGCCCGGTAACGTTACGATGAGTCACCGAACGAGAGAGAGGCCCGCCGAATGCCTTGCGTCTCTCTCCCACTCAACTATGATCGGAATATGTCACGTAAAATCTTCGCCCGTAAAACCGACTTTACAGGCAACCATTTTTTTTTTTTAGTTCAAACTTAATTTCCCATAACAAGCACTATAATAGACCAAGAACGTCCTCCTAGCAAAATATTTTTCTCATCCAAAGGGAGCCATAACAACATTCCACGTGGAACTAGAAATTCCGCTTCTTGACTCAACGAGGCGACAGTTCCTGATGTTCCGAAATAATGACTCACTTATTGAAATGCTACCACCGCCTGAATATGAAGACGAGTACCCCTCCAAAATGCCATCGGCGGTTATTGACAGCAAGCTTTTTGTACCGGGTAAGTATCTACTCTGTTAATTCTTCTTATTCTTCATATGAGCCTAAGTGGCCAAGCTCTGGTGTCAAGAATTTTTCAAATTATTTTTATTGGAAGGGATATATTTTATAAGTACAACTAATTGAGTCGGTTATCCAAATTTGACAAGCCAAGGAACAAAGACCGGTATATATACGTTTGGGTTGAGAGGATGTGTGCTTGCGAAAACGAATATTTTTATATAACCCCAAAACTACTATGCGATTTATGACTATGTTTTTAATGCGGCATTAAGTGACGAGCTTAGGTTTGATTGAAGCAAGTTTTTTAATAGGCGCTGAAGTAAAATATTGTTACTAGTTACTTTTTACTTTAAAAAAGCAGTTTATTTTTTTTAATTTAGTACTTGTTAATTATTAACTTCTTAACTACTTGTTCATAGACGAAGCATCATCTCATGCTTCCGACATCTACAAAGTCCTTACAGCCAAGAATTCACTTGAGATCCACAACTATACAACGTTTGAAAGTAATCGGGTGCAATGGAACAAAGTGATGAATTTCAATGAACCGACTGTCAAGATCTTTTGCCCTGACCTGGTTGCCTTGAAGAAAACTTTCTGTACTGTGATAACAGTTCGACTAGTCTATTCGTTGGTTAGTATATTTTAAGTAGTTAACCCTGAAGCACCTTCCTATGGAAATTCCTATGGGTTATATAATAGAACAAAGTCAATGTCGGTCTCCTAATTATTTGTATTTACAACGGTCCAAGCGCTTAGTATTATAAATCTGTAGTCACGCTACATATATTTCAGTATCAGTACGTTTTAAAAAGCTTAATGGAACATTATCGTGCCTTAACCCCTCCAATAATAATAAACTAGGTTTATATATCATTCAGCTGATTAGTAGTAGTCAATGATCAATGACTTTTTTAGCGCTCCCACGAAAAAAGGAACAATACATTTTTACAATACAATACAATACAAGAATCCTTTATTGTACACTAAAAACAAACAAAAACAATAAGTGAAAAAAAAACACAGTTCCAGCAATTTTGTTGCACCATAGGCGGCCTTATCACTTTTATTTTCCAGCTATTTTATTCATTACTACTTTATAACTTTATTCTTTTTTTTTCAAGTCATAATAAAATTGCAGACAGTAACATCTAAGCAAGTCAAGCCAGCTGATAAAAAAAACCAGCCAATGCCGAAGTCTCCGAGCGAGCAACGCGTGGTGCTTGCAACCGTTCGATGTGCGCTGCGCCGGCCGGACTGGAGCCAGCCCTTCCAACACTTCCATTGGGACGACTCTCTCGGCACTAACGATGCGATACATTGGGGAGATGGTGACCTTTCTGTGAGACCTGCACCTGTTTAGACAAATAACCATTTCAAACTATACTCTAATAAAACATTCGGACAGATAGGAAGGGGGTGGCTGAAGAAAGTACGGATGGATTGTTTGAATGACGATATGAGTTGTAAGGATGTGAATACAGGAATGACGAATGACAGAGATTTGTGCAAGAAGCGTAGGTGAATATATATGGTAAGCGAATACAGAACATATATGGATACAGAACTTATTTATATACATTATATATATATATATACATATTATATATATACATTCGATTCCTGGCACGGCCAACATCATTGTGCTTAGTATAATTTGTTGGCTGTGGGTCTGGGTGTTAAATTTGTATCTATATAAAATATGTATATGTATGTATGTATATGTAGTATATCAGTTGTGTTAGCTACCATAACACAAACTAGAAATGTCAGTATGGAGGTAACCAGCCGCATGTGAAAAACATCCCACCTGTAATTTTCAGGTACTGCAATACAATCAAGCTCCAACAAAACCTACCAAAGGAAAGGCTGGCGCAGATACTGGTGGCATAGATTCTCGACAGCTCCCACCTGATAATCTTACCTGTCACTTCAGTTTCGGATTAGAAATGCAACGAGCATAATTTGTGCGAAGACTTTGGATAAACAAAAGTTAAATCGAGAAATAATGCTTTTTATTTTTCTATTTTGCAACTTATCTGATATCTATGGTAAGTGAACTTATTTTTTAAACGGCACGACGCAAAAACAATGGATTGAGTGAGTGAGTTAAATTTAACGTGTCTATGTGTGTGGGAGTCTTTGGCATCGTAGGTCCTGAATGGATGGATCTACTTTTATTCTCTTTTTATTTTGTGTGAAAGGTATGGTAGTAGAGGGTGTTCTTAGCTATGTTTGATTAAAAATTGGACCCAGATAGCCGCTGCCACTAAATGGCGGACGACATATTTTTTCGCGATTCCCTCAATAAGGTTGATGCCCCATAAAAGGGCTTAACTAATAGAATAAAAACACTATGCTACTCGTAAATCTCAAATCCAAAAAGGCCACCAATTTATACTAGACATAATACAACATATCACGTTTCTTCAAACCGTACATAAAGAACGTATCTTACGAGGACAATATCTCTTGCGTATATGCATAGAAAAATTAACAAGATTCTTATGACGAAATCTTTCGGGAACATTTTTAGTAATCTTACATTGATAGGTCCTAACTGCCCGTTTCCTCAATAAGGATAGTAGTCGACCAGTCAGCAGGGGACCCGGTCGTCGCGACTATGTCCAAGGACGGACCCGAGAGATGGGGCAGTCAAATTGAGTATTTGCTATCTTGTCTCGGATATGCTGTGGGCATTGGAAATATTTGGAGGTTTCCTTACCTGTGCTACAGAAATGGAGGAGGTATTTAAACTATGTTTGATTATTTATTATTGGAGTTTTGATTGCAGAGTTTTACATTGATTACTAATTCATCGTCAGACTAAGAGGTATATGTAAAATTTCCTAGTAACTTTTACCATTCATTCATCATCATCATCATCATTAACAGCCGGTTTTCTCCCACTGCTGGGAATAGGTCTCTCATTCATTACCCACCATTTACTAGCGCCCGCTTGGTTAGCACGATAGTGTTCTGAGAACCAAATATTCCAGACTACGTATGCTCCTCCTACGGAGTGTTGCTAGTTCGTGTGGTTACGCGCCCTATTGGTCAAATGCCTAGCCGTAATGTGTGAAAAATAAAAGAATCAATGAAAACTAAAAAATGTTAAACCCATTAATATTATAAAGGCGAAAGTTTGTATATATGTGTGTGTGTGTTCACAGAACGCTTTTTATAGGTGTGTGTGTGCTTTGTCTTTGTCGGCTAAACTGATTTTGACGAAGAATGGTATACTGAGTACGAGCCAGTAATATAATTTACCAGTAATCTAAAATCTACTTACGAATTACATCTATGTACATATTACCTAATGTGTGCACGTAAGTCACATTACCATACTACACCTCACACCTAATGTTTTTGATTTTCAGGTGCATTTCTAATACCATACTTTCTGACTTTATTCCTATGCGGCATTCCACTTGTGTATTTAGAGACAACGTTAGGCCAATTTGCTAGCGCAGGATGTATTTCGGTCTTCAACATAAACCCGCTTTTCAAAGGTTTGTACGTATTTATGTCCGTAATTAGTTTTAATTTGATATTTTTATGTGGCACATCATCAAAATGCTTTGTCTTAATTCATTTGTCTATTTATCTATCTACTATATGTAAATTGACATGTGCCATGTTCTAGTATAGTATAGAAAGTTGTAATGTTTTGAGAATATTTCTCTTACTGTCTTTCCATAAACCGTAGATAAGTAAACGAAGATTCAAGGGAACCCAAGATGGCCTAGCCGAGCTTGGGGCCCATTGCTAAATCATGTAACCTTATGTTTATGATGGCAATAAATTATCTTATTTATAAAATTTCCACAATTCACAGTCACAATGTTAGTTACCGTACTCCTCCGAAACGGCTTGACCGATTTACACCAAATTTTAAATACGTATTCAGTAGGTCTGAGAATCGGCTACTATATTTTTTAAGGCAAAACAACGTTTTCTAGGTCAGCTAGTTTATTTATATTATTAATTTGCAGGAGCGGGTTACGCAGTCATTATTCTAAATGTTATTGCTGTGACGTATTTTGCATCCATCATGTCATATCCAGTACTGTATATTTACCACTCCATGAGCTCTCCACTGCCGTGGCAGGGGTGTAAAAATTCCTGGAATACTGACAAATGCACTGAGGTAAACTAAATCAGGACTTCGAGATTAATGTTCTTTGCTTGAATAAAATTTGGTTGTATTTTCAGATAAAAGGAAACTCAAGTTTTTATTTAACTTCCAACAGATCCGTTACCACTCCGGAGGATGAATTCTTTCAGTAAGCAAATTTCACGTGTTTATGATAATTCCTGCTAAAGATATAGTGATTCTCGGAAGTTTTGTGTTTGATATGTAAGTACGTAAAGATTTTTATTATTGTTAATTTTTATTAATTTACTCTTTCAGCATACGCCTGCTACAAATGTCTCCAAGCATCCATGAAATAGGGGGCATAGTATGGCCTGTATTTTGGGCAAACGTCATTTGTTGGGTCCTAGTCTACTTATGCATCTGTAATGGTGTCAAGAGCGTCGGAAAGGTGAGCTTTTAGTTTGTGAAAACAGTGTCTCTTTATTTTTGGCGCGTCGCCTTTGTGTCAATCACATTGAAGATTCCTTTGAACTGTTTTACGTAAATAATTTATTTTTAATCCTCAGATCGTGTACTTTACGGTGGCTTTCCCTTACGTGGTTCTCGGTATTTTATTTATACGAGGCGTGACGCTGCCTGGTGCTTGGAAAGGAATTTCGTTCTACATATTGCCGGATTGGGGACAGCTAGCAAAACCCAAAGTACGTAAATAACTAAAGTGTTTTTTTTTTATTTATAAATATTTGGCAAACCCCAAACTCAACGTTTTATCTTCATTCTCTCTTAATCCATACCGTGGTTGATGGATCAGGCAAATCCCACTTCTGGCAAGATAAGGTCTCGGATACCGTCCGAAATAAGGTATACGTAGTTTATAAAAAAAACTCAACATATTGTCAACATCTTAGAGATTCCAAATGAAGATTGAATGAAACATTGTATGAGATCTACTAGTCCAGTCCTTTCATTTGAAATCCATATTGAGGCACTTGTGAACAAAATATGTTATTTGCTGTTTAGTGGTGCCGATCATCTTACGTTTGAAATATATCATTATGTATTTGTATTACTAGTCAACTTTTTTCATTTGATACCCATATTGAGGCAGTAGTAAGATGTATGGAAATGGTAGTGCAAGGAAGAAGAGCAAGAGGCCGCCCGAAAAAGACATGGATGGAGTGTGTGAATGAAGACATGAGAGAGAAAAGATTGAGTGTGGAGATGACGTCTGATAGAGGAGAGTGGAAGAAGAAGATTTGCTGTGCCGACCCCACCTAAATGAGATAAGGTGAAGTAGAAGAAGATTGAGGCAGTTGTATATTGTAAAATATTTCGACCATTTTAGGACGGCCATCAATTAAAATTTATTTTTATCAAATTATGCTTCAAAGCTGGATAACATTGTGAAGTAACACACTTTTTAAACAAAACAAATACCAAAATCGGTTCATCCGTTCAGCAGTTTCGATTTCATAGTTAAAACTCATCACACAACAGAACATGCAATGATGACGTGTAGAGATTATTGGTCAGTTTCATTCAAATGAATCATAACTTGTCTCTGCAGACGTATTGAGATTACGGGTATATTTTAGGTATCATTTGGTTTAGGTATTACTTAGTTAAAAAAACTGAAATACTCAAGCTGAATCAGAACTTGCAGTACCTATTGAGATAATTTTTTATTTGACCTAAATTGAAGTATCCATAAATAATAACCTACTGTGAGTCAGTTTCTGCGAAACGGGCAAGTTAATATTTTTACATGATAATAAAATTCAAACCGTGGTTTCCTAGGTTTGGGCGGATGCAGCCACTCAACTGTTCTTCTCACTGGGACCGGGATGGGGAGGACTTATCAGTATGGCGAGTTTTAACAAATTTCATTATAACAATTTTAGGTATTTACAATTCTATTTACACTTAACATTACCTATACTAAAAATGTACTCTTCATTAAATCTACACCTTAACGCCCTAATGAGCCTATTATATTGTAGTAAATAATCAAAATCTTAAACACTAAGTAATATAAAATAGTATAATTATATGTATACAATAACAGAAACCAATATCTAGATAAGATGTTTTGATGATTAAGTATAAGATAATATATCTGGATAAGAGACAGACACACAAAACTCAAAAAGCCGTTATACAGAAAAATAATAATTTGATAATCCTATTAGTATATACAGTGAATATAAATATTATTACTAGTGGTATTATATTATTGTCAGATATCTATACATCTTCTTTCAGGTCGTCAGTCATCATACCTCTAGTAAACAGCGGCACCAGTATATGGGCTGGGTTTGTGGTCTTCTCAGTGCTTGGGTTTGCTGCTGAGCGTGCAAATGTGCCAGTAGGGGAGGTGGCTACAGCAGGTCCTGGCCTGGCCTTCATCACCTACCCAGCTGCTGTCGCCATGATGCCGGCACCTAACTTCTGGGCTGTCACTTTCTTTGTTATGCTGTTTTTCTTGGGAATCGATACTATGGTACGTAAGAATTGGGACTAAAACTTAACCAGCTTATAGTTTTAGCTGTGACTAATAACATTTTCGTTGTTGTATTTTCAACCCCCAATGCACAAACGATAGGGTGTTATAAGTTTAACGTGTCCGTGTGTGTGTGTGTGTGTGTGTATGTGTCTCTTTGTGTGGCATCGTAGCTTACGAATGTATAAACCGATTTAATTCATTTATTTTTTGTTAAAAATTATGGTAGTTGAGAATGTTCTATCTCTATGGCTATGTTTGATGAAAATCTGACCAAGGTCCCCGCCATCACAAAATGGCGTAAGACATAAATTTTCACAACTTCCGCTATATGGGTATCAAATAAAAGGTATTGACTAGTGAAATACTAAAATGCATGCTATGCAACATTTCAAATCCAAGATGGGCCTCTTCATAGAATTTTGTTAGAGATATACTAAAATGTTTAAATTGAACTTGTATTCTTTTTCAGTTTGTGACCATAGAAGCTGTGATCACAGGGTGCATCGACGAGTTTCCCGCTCTACGTCCTAAAAAACGTCTAATCACATTGCTAACCTGTTTGGTTCTTTTTGCACTTTCAATTGTTTGCAATACAGAGGTTAGTAAAACAATACACTCATAGGTCCTCTAAGAGATTTAAGTTATTCAATTCATAAGGCGTTATGGTGATAAATATCTGATACAGAAATTCAATTTAATTCATTTTGTTTTACAAATGTCAATGATAATAATGTTGATGAATTTGATACAAAAAACAATTAACCTTTATGTCGTACGAAGCAGTAAGATAGTAACAAATCTTAATTGGCTGTGAACTTAGGAACAGGATAAACTGAATGTCAACGATCTCGGTGATATTATATCCCAACCAAGCTTTGTTTTTATGTATAATTTAAATTAATGCTTCTTCAACTAAATAAATCCGTGCGCGATCTTTAATAATATGCAGGTTTAATATAATATTAGTAAATGTAAAACTTTTGCATAGGCATGCCGCCTATGAAGGTTTTTGTTTTATATATATAATATCTTCATATTATTATTTAGGTGTTTGTAAATTTTTCCATTATTTTAAAGGGATAAATTGAAACACTACTGACGCTATCTTAATTTAAATATATCCCTGTGGAAGGTATTTGTACTAATATAAAACCTAGTTAACTAGTTAACTATGATGGCAAAAAATAATAATAGTAGAGCCCTCGGTTGCGTGTCTGTTAGTGGCGAAAGTCGCTAACACGCACGACTGTGAACTGTTTTGGCAAATTAACCCTTCGCTATCTCCTGAAGATAATTCTAACCAATTGCCTCTTTGACGTGATTGAAAAAGTTAGCAGCTCAATTTATGAAATAGCTCCGTTTTTGGACGAAATTAGAGAAACTCTTTCGTATCAACTATGACTTGTAATGAAATCGTGTATCGCGCGGTATTATCATATTACAGTGATAGTTTTATGGTTTTATTCCGAAAAACGGACCGCCGTTAAACGGATATAGTACACATGTCCAGTGCATGTACGAACTCCCATTGTATACTGCAAGGTATCAGAATACTACAGAGATACTGCGCACCGCGTCTTCCGGTGAAAAAATGGCACACCCTAAGAGCCCTTTATGTGTACAAACGGCTCTTAAGATGTGACTTAGATATATGGAGTTAATGGTAAGTAAAGCGAAACTATACAAAAGGCTATCAAGGCTTATTAGACAAACGACTTTTGCTCCATAGCTTTTGCAAATCGTGAAACAAATCATTTGCTCCATACAATATGCTAGTCAACGCAAGCATCGAGCCGTGCAATTTTATCTCGCAAATTTTAAAGAATCTTAGAACAAAAGTTGTTTCTCTTGCTATGCAATGCCTGCCCTTAAAACGTTTCACGTTAGTTATTAGTAACGATTTGTACATAACTATTCATTTTCAATGAAATCGTAAAATGAAGGTTTTTTACTAAATACAGATGTCGTTTTTTTTTACTCAAAATGGGCTCGATGCTTGATCGCAATTCACCTGATGGTAAGCGAAATTGCGATCTAAGGTGCTTGCCCAGAAGAAACCGGTTCACTCTTGCCTTGAAAACCGCTAGATTATAGTTATCGGGGAACAGGAAATTGAACATTCGTTCTATTTGTTCAGGGTGGTCTCCACATAATCAACCTCCTGGACGGCCACGTGGCCATCGCCGTAGTTCCAGTAGTTTGTCTCCTTGAGATAGTAGCTGCGACCTACACGTACGGAGCAGACAAGATGAGCAGCGACGTGCTCTTCATGACCGGACGGCCGCTTGGCAAAACCTGGATCTATTTGTGGCGGTACATCATCCCTGTTATATTAACTGTAAGTCTCGTATACATTGTAAACTGTTCACTTAAGGCATCTTATATTTTCGCGTAGAAAACGGTCACACTTATTATTAAAAGTTGGAATGAGTCCAACAGTTTCAGTGCACGCGCGGATCTCGCCGGCGGCGGTCCGTGTAACACTCGTCCCTGAAGATGGTGCTCGGAAAGCACCGAAACTGTTGGACTCATTCCAACTTTTAATAATAAGTAAGTTTGACCGTTTTCTACGCGAAAATAGACTCGTATGCGTTCATCTGAAGTTTTAATAAACGTTTAATATCGAATAAAAGTACAAAATATTTAACGTTACATCATTATTATGGTACTAGCTACAGCACCTCACGGTGTGAGATAAAAAAGAGTGTAACCCAAAGTAAAAGCAAAAAGTAAGTGGTGTTAATCCAAAGTTCAGCCGTTCTGACGCGAATGGGAAACAAACATCGATTTATATTCATTATAGTATATTTATATACAAACATACATTTTCACAATGTTTCGCATTTCTACGAGTAATAGTATAAGTAAGATTACTAACGTTCTTCTATTGTTGCCGTCGATATACACTGCTTCTTTAATAAAAATGAGTTACTCGTATAATATACTCTGCATTAAACTAGTACTAGTAATATTTCAATTCGAATGTTTCAGGTAATAGCAGTGTACTCGTTGAAAGAAGCCAAAGCCATGGGCTGGCTGGTGGCTCTCAGCTCTGTCGCGTGTATCCCCGTATATGCGGCCATGATACTTTATAGAGCTAAAGGATCTTGGAAACAGGTATCAAATACTTTCTGAGTACCTAAATAAAAATAGTAAAACTTCCCATACTGGTTCTATGACCTCTTCCTTATTCATGTGAACTTAAGAAGATGTTTGTATTATACTACAAAAAAAAACACGAACTATTGACATGACTAATCTACGACTACGTTTTACGATACTCCGATGTCACAGTTCTTTTTAACTTCTACCTTCTGTTTGCAATTCTTACTTTATTTATCTTAAATTAATAATGACACATGTCTGTAGAAAGTGCTATACATGAAAATACTTTGAGATGAAATTAGTATATCAATTTAAAATTTATTTCAACTGTAATTTCACCCTGGCAGACAGAATATGGTTTACTGTAGTTGACCTAAAACCTTAGAATTTATGTTATCAAATGAATGCGATTGTAATGATTTATGTACATAAATGAAAATAAATGTAATTATTAAGAATTTATGTGAATATTTTCTTTTAAATATAACTTTTTTCTACAGAAAGTCTGCTACAGCTGTCAGCCTAATGCCGAGTGGGGTCCGGCTGAAACACATATCCGGCAACGCTGGATATCCGGCGCTGAACAAAATGACCATTATCCTCGTGAACTCGAAAACATATAAATTATTTTCACAAATAAACGTTTTTTATAATCAATAAGTTTACTATAATTGTCCCAGAGTTTAAGAGTTAGAGAAGAAAGTTCTGACGATCGTTATACAATCATGTCCATAGCCCGTTCGTTCCAAGTTTAATTTCTCATACGGTCTAGGGTAGAATCGCATACTCGGATATCCAACTACTGATAAGATAATGTGTTTTTGCTCGAATGTATTTTTTTTTTAGAGAAACAAATCACAATCAACAGTTTTAATAGTATACAAATACTACGTAAGACTACTGGTTTATTTGCGATTATATTTTTTTTGGTTTGTAGCATATATTATACGAGTATAAACTAAACCTCCTTGGTTAGTAGGGTACCCTGTGGGAAAACAAATAGACGGTTCTTTCCATTTCTTAGAAAAAACGCTTGCATTTCGTAGAAATAGAAACGTAAATGTATGCAACAGGCATTTTTTATATGTATATCGCCCGAAGTGAACTTACTATCTGTTTGTATAAAAAAACTGAAAGAAACCATATATACCCGAAAATAACCTTATTCAAAACAAAGAGCTCATATGTAAACATATCAAAAAGTTTCAAAAGTGACATTTCAATGTTTTGACATAATTTTTCAAAATTAACCAGTGCATTTTTTTGGTATTTTTGGAATTGTAAAACACATATTTTTAAACCTCAAAATTTTAAGTTACAGTAGTAGCGCTAAACTAGCGCCAAATATTATTTTCTAAATTTTAGTGTAGGTAGTATAAAGTACATTAACATGGCTGATGCCGCCGACACCGCCATCGAACCAGCCGGAGGGCCGAAGGCTGATGATAAGGACAAAAGGGTTAAAATTCAGGTAATCATTACTTTTTTTAATTGATGAATAGGCTCACGTTTGACCGCAGCTAGCCTGATGTTAAGCTTGACCGTGGTCTTAGATGTAACACGCTTGCCTAGAAGGAACCTATTTATTCTAGATTTGAAGACCCCCAAATTGTACTTCTCGGGAAAAAGAGACTCAGGAAGAGAGTTCCAAAGCTTCGCAGTTCTCACAATGAAGGTCGAAGCAAAATTCTTTGTGCGAATCCTCGTAACTTTGACAGTGAATCAATGTCTCTTCGCTGTGCCCCTGCTCGTTCTGTAGCGGAATGGAGAAGCGGGAATTAAATTGTGCAGCTCCATTGCACACTCTCCAAAATGTATCCGATAAAACTTGTTTCTTACTAGAACTACGTGCCGCTGTTATCGGGATAAACTCTTGGACTTGTTTAACGCATAAATCTTTCAAGGTGTTGATGACTATATGTATATAAATGTTTTCGTGTACCAGGTGGAAGGCGAGGATGATGTCGGCGAGCTGGGGGAGACGGGTCGGAAGAAGATGAAGAGGTTCCAGCTGCCGCCGGAGCTGCCGCGCTGGTGGCAGGCTAAGATCATACAATATGCGTAAGTACTGACATCCACACAAAGCAGAAGACATTCAGATACGAGAAGAAGGCCGTTTTTAATTGACTTCAAGAAAAGAGTTGATTCTCTATTCGATTGTATTTTTATATTTGGACAAAAAAACTATTGCTCTAACATAAAGTTATAAGAGATTTTTTGAAAGTGTTTTGATGCCTATAAAAATGCATCACGGGAACAGTTTACAAAGTGTAATTTTTTTTTTTTTTATGTTTGTTACCTCAGAACTTTCGACTAGATGAACGGATTTTAGTGATTCTTTTGACATTTGAAAACTTATTTTAATTTTATCCAGTTTTACTATGTCTACGAGAAAAACATAAGTCTTACTTAAATTTGCATTAAGTATGAGCTAATAGTCGAAATTGTATATTTATTTTTTGTTAAGTATGAGCTAATAGTCGAAATTGTATATTTATGTAAGGAACCTTATTTTTAGGGTTCCGTTCATAAAGGTAACAGGGCCCTTGTTCTAAGCTTCCGCTGTCTGTCTGTCACCAGATTATATTTCATAACCCAAGATAGCTATAAAGCATATTTTTTTATAAATTATGTATTTCTGTTGCCGCTTTACTACTAAAGCTAAATAATAAATATACTAAAATTCTCGATCTTCTTAACGACACTTGGTAGACGCTTGAAATATTTACAGAATATGGGTTATTCCGATATGTCACCCGTAAATAATAAAACTTAATATAAATATTAAAGATAACCACCTCCTATGGGGAACCACGAAGTGCATTTATTTGTGAAGTTAGGATTTGTGATGCGTGTTATTACAAAACTGGGCGCACGCTTGATAATATCATGACTGTTGGCAATGAGATAAAATTAACTGTTGACAATAATTAAAAAACTAAAATATTTATGTCCGCAATGTATCATGCTTGTTGGAATTGACGTCACCACATAGCCTGATAATTGTGTTTTGACAAAAATTAATCATTATTACTAAACAATCTTCAGTAAACAGAGTGAACGCGTGCTCACGTGACTTCCTATAGTTATCGCTGCAATAACATCTTTATTCGTTATAGAAAATGATATGAAATGACACCAATATTTGGAATCTATATTCCTATTGCGAATGGTACGATGTAACGCCAATTTCTGTGAATATGACGCGCTTGTCGCTTTACGACTAGGGCCTTAGTGCTATATTGGTTGGTTTTCAATTTACAGTAGTCACACCATGACACGCTAAGAAAAGATTTGGTCGTGGTCTGCCAATAATATGAACTCATTCTCTACTGATACAGCAGACCAGAATAATAATTGGCCAAATGCGAGTCGGATTCGTGCATAAAGGGTTCCGTGCCAAAAAAAATGTGGCAAAAAAAGATTTACTTATTTATTTGTTTTACTTATATATTTTTTATACATGATAAAATATTCTGTGTAGATTTAAAGCGTCTTCAAATTATCGTTATAATTATTGGGATGAAATTGCATGAAAATTAGTGTGTTGTGGTCAAGTGCAAGACTATTAAGCATAAAAAATACATTTGCTTACACAACAAATGCAATTGCGAGCGAAACAAGTGTCTCAAACAAGCTCTCCTTAAATATTAATTTTATACTGTTTTTATTTCTTGTTATAGCAGCAATAAAAATACCACATCAATGAAAATAAGCAATAACTGCCTAGCCATCACGGTTCATGAGATACACAGCCTGACGACAGTTGAACAGACTGACAGACAGACGGACGGACATCAAAGTCTTAGTAATAAGGTCCAGTGCCCTGACCATATGGAACCCTAAATATAAAAAAATACTTCACAAACATCACATTCCGTGCCAGATATGGTTAAGAAGCGGTAAAATTGTAAACGAAGCTCTTTTTCAAATCGTGTGTTCGTTATTATGATATTCTTAGATTTTACGGATAGGAAAGTAATAAATTATATTAGAAAACATACTACTTTTGCACAAATCCAATGCCGACCCAATTTAGAAACTAGAGCACCCAGATTTTTAAACTGGCACGTTCATGCACAAAAGTTTCTACGTCTATAATTATTAGGAAGGACGCCTCAATGGCATCCGGCTGACCCGGTCGCGGCGACATTCGCGCTATCCGGGTCAACCCTGGACGGCGGAGCCGCGAACCCTCGTCCCATAGTCCACTACACGCCAAAACCGTCTAGGGGCTAGTGAACTATATCACTCTCGAATACACTTTACAAAGTAATGGAATTTTCCCGTGAAAGTTCGTGACAGTGTGCTCTGTAAACAACATTAAAAAATTTCAAAGTCATGCATCGATGACTGATAGCTAATAACCAATTTCAAACTCGATTGAAGTGCCCTAACCACTTTCACCGTCAAAAGATCCGTGCAATGTGAAATCGAACCATTAGTAGCAATTAAATGTAGCATTCAAGTGTCGATCGAGTTAGGGGCGAAAACCCGGCGGAGGTGTCGGGGCGGTGAATTAATGTTCGCGTGCGAGGCTCGACACGTGAGGTGTCGGCGGGAGGTTCTGCCGGCTGGTAATGGCGGCGACAGTCATTGCACCTTCGGCCGCGCGAGTGGCGACATGCACCTCGCCAGCACGATGCAGCGCGCCGAGTCCAGCGCTTCCGAGGGCTCCTTCTGGACGACCATAGAGCTGCTCGCCGGCCGCGACAGGCGGCGGACCACCTCCATCGGAGATGACAA